>CM075768.1:18915000-20370000 GCA_037974665.1 Ehretia macrophylla | reverse complement strand
AACCAAATGGACTTTATATAATGTTATTTTAGAGTTGTATTGTCTTTAGGATAAAGTCATAATTTTCTATGCACTGTCTCAATCTAATGTATTGTCTACGTGTACCCTTTACCTTTTACTACAGAGTAACACATTTTTTGAAGGATCACATCCCAAAATTAACAAATATCGTGATGTAGAGATGCACCTGATCAACGTATGTCTTAATTTAGTTAAAGGTAGATAATATTTATAATGGAAGGACATAGTTTCAAATTCGTAATTTAATTAAGGTAAAAAGCAAGACTTTATTCAATTACTAAACTTTGCCCACAAGAACAGAGCATTTAATAGAGACAAGTGATAACTGCTAGTACCAGAAGCTTTGAGTTTTCCCAGTCTCAAACTGATTCTAGAACAAGTAAACTGTATATTATTTCTTAGTCATAATTCAATATATCATTGGCAAATGAATTCCCTTTTCTGATATATTGAATTGTCACTAACAAAATAGTTACTCTTGTTGAATACTATCTTAGAAGTATTAATTTATTAGCTGACTTATTCCCACTGTCAAAGTCTAAAACATGAGTTTCGACTATCGATTATATGTCACATCAAAAACTATCTTTCGAAAAAGGGGGAACGCTTATTTTATAGCGTGTGATAAATTTTATCATTATTCGGAAACTTTTTGAAATGTTAGGACAAAAAAATAGCAATGACTTTTAATAAGATTTTTAAAGGAATAATGATTAATTTTAAGGAAATATGTAGTTACCATGCAATCGATAACTTTTAAACCGTATGCAAAAATAATTTACATAGAGTTTATAATTTTTTATGTGGAACGAGTGTATATTCTAATACTGCTCTTCACGTGTGACTTAATTTAAGAAGGGTCACACGTGGAAGATTGAACATATGTGGACTTAATTTTGAGATAGGTCACACATGGAAGATTAAACACATTGAAGATGCGTGGAACATAATACACACGAAAAATTAAACACATGTAGACCTGATTTGATATAGGTCACATGCTCTGATACCATGTTAAAATAATTGAGATTCCATCATAAAATTAATTGGTATTAAGTGGAGTAGTTCAGAATCTTATAAGGTGGTCTTAGAATTCATGATTTTTCTATGTGGAACAAATGTATATTCTAACAATGACCTCACGAGGAATACTCATGGATGGATTGTGTGAATTCTGCTATTACTCAAATGGAAGGCAAGGATCACTTATTTTATCTCAATGTGGTTTTAGTAGGAGAATTTGGCACCATAGCCTATTAATGTCCATGCACACAGGCTCTCTTCCCAGCGAGATAACATCAATCAATGGAGTTATTATTTGTGCAGGGGAAGACGTGCAGCTTGTTATACTGAGATTGCTTTTTGGCTCAATGGTTTACAGCATCTGGGGAGAAATTAGAAGCTGTAGGATTCATAAAACCTCGTCTCACAGAAGATCTATTAAAAAGATAAAATTCTCTCGGTGGTTTGAATGAAATTGTGTGTTGGGAAGATATTTAAGCGTAATCTTTTGAAAGATATCATATGTAAATTGTGGAAAATAGAAGAAATCCTAGTATAGGCTTGATGTTTTGTAAGCAACTTTTTCGTACCTTGGTTTTAAGCTTAAATGAATCACTTGCTAAATTAGCAAAATTAAAAATAAGAGTGAATAGCACAGGATTCCTTTGTAATTTTTAGAAAGTGTACAACAACTTCATGTGGTTCAAAAACTACCAAACACCTACCTTAGGCTATTCTCAATGGAGTCTTTAAAATGTAAAACTTTTTTAATTTGGGTATTTTTAGAGACTCCAGTCTCTAAAAGCAATACTATTCATGACAAAAGTACGTGGGGTCCTTCACTTTTGGCTTAAAAGATGCCAATATAGAGACCCAGTCTCTATTTTTTTCAACAAATTTGTGGAATAAAATGGAGACTGGGTCTCTATTTTAACATCTTTTAAGCCAAAAGTGGTGGACCCCACGTACTTTTGCTATGAATAGTGTTATTTTTAGAGACTGGAGTCTCTAAAAACACTTAAATTAAGAAAGTTTTGTATTTAAAGACTCTATTGAAAATGCTCTTATGATTTTAAAATAGATACTCGAGTCTCTAAAAATTATTAAAAATAATAAGTTTTTTTTTTTTAAATAGTTCCAACCATTAGAGCTTAATATTTAAAAGATCGTGAAAAGTCAGAGAGAAGTTATCAGCCAATAGAATGTTGCTTTTCTCTGGTTGAAAGCAGTAGGCGAAAATCCTTTTTGGTTTCATATAATTAAATATTTTATTGACCGAATAAATTATTTTCTAAGCTTCTGACAGTTAGATATGTAAAGTTTTTCATATTACTAGTTTTATTCAAAATTGATAGGTAACTGTTCGATAAAAATTTAATAATAAAAATTGATAGAGAATTCGCTAGGGTTTGAGTTTTATAAAGAAAAACTAATGGATAAACTGATAGATTTTAATTTATTACGTAAAAAAAAAAATTGAAACCCAAAACTCGATTATTAATTTAATAAAAAAATCTAATAAATAAATAAATATATATATATATATACTTAAAATAATAGAAGACTAACTAAAATTGATAATTAAAATAATAAAAATTTGAATTGAACTCAATTAAAAAAAAATGTGAACTAAGTTTAATTAAAATAGATGGATTAAGCATATTAGACCAATACTTATACTCTTAATAATTGTCAACTTTAATTGCCTAAACGAAAGAAAAGACGTTTAGCACTCGGCGTTTGTGAATAAATTTCTTTTTACATAACTTCTTGTTTTTTATTTTTACTCATAAAATTAATATATAATTTATTTCAAGTTTTATCATTGGCTTTGATACTTTTATTTTAAACTGATTTTTCTTACATTTTTTTAGTTTTTTTTATTTAAACTAATTATTTTTTAGTTAAACGGTTGTGATTACGGTTACGGTTACGGTTACGGTTACGGTTAACTGTAATTTTTTGAATCCTTAACGGTTACGGTTATGGTTATTGGTTTGCTAAACTGTTTTAGTTACGATTTTATCATTTTTTGCGGTTATCTGAACCATTGTCATTCCTACCCAAGTTCATGATCAAACCTAAATGGGACCACGTAAAGATGGCCTTTTTTCTTTTTCTTTTCATTTTTTGCTGAAGTAAGGGATGGATGATTGGCTACCCCCAAGTCCATGACCGCATGCAAAACTGGATCATATAATTATAATAAAATAATCTTAACAAGTCACAATTATTAAATCTCACTTTGAATATAATAACTTTACAAGGAACATCAAATTAGTACAACTTGCGTAATGGTCGTGCCCCAATTTATTGATCTTGATGGGCCATAAAATAAAGCCTAGACCAATAAGTGAAACCCACAGCCATAGAGGAGGGCTGGACCGAATAATAGTCCTAAAATATGACTAGGCTGTGTCCAACTAGAAGACTAAGTTAACTACTTGAGATGACGTTGACTAGTTCAAAGACAAACACAATTAACTCAAGAAAATATACTCTTAAGAGTTCTGAAACTGCGGGGAACAACCCCTATTTACATCGTGGGTCAATCCCACACCTCCACAATGGAATCATGAACACGGTTTTGACTACAAAAAGACACCAGAACATCCAAAAAAGGGATAACACATTCTTACTGAGCAATTGACTTTACATTATTGCTTTTGCTAGCTCTATCTGAGTTTTCCAGTTTTCATAACTAACTTAAGTATTAGAGTGGGACCCTAGGTATACCCCGAATTCTTTATTTTGCAGGTAGTCCAGTTAGGATTCTCAACTGTTAAGCATAGAGGAAAATTTCAACCCAATTCTTAAAACCGAGCTGAAATCCGATCTTAACAGATCTCAATGGAAATTGGACTCAATATCCGCACATTATTCACTTATCTATTAGGCTCAACACCACTTTTCTTTTTGGGTCACAACCCCAATTGAGCTACCATGTATTGTTAGAAACAAGAATTTTTAATCCTCAGTAGTGTCAATTTATTTTCTTTTTGCTTCCCTTTTTAAATTTATCTTCACTGTTTATATATAAGTTTCACTAAAGCACAATATGTTCTATCAAGATTAAGGCTATTCCTTTACACCACTGACAAATTAAACCATTTTTTTAGCTTGAATCTCATTCAATCTATAAACACGTATAATCTCATCTCTAACTAAGGTCACTCGATCAATCTCATGCACTTGAAAATTCATGTAAAAATTGTTAATTCGACTTTCTAATAGAGTCGTTAGTTCCGCAGCTTTGGGAGAGAGTTCTATAATTCAATTGCAAATAGAGTTAAAGGAGAATGTCTCTTTCAAATCAAATCAAATCAAATCTTTTATTTTTTTACTTTCTATTCATTAGGGGCATAACCAAGCTTTGCTATAATTTAAAATTTTCCTTACAAACTATTTGGAAGCATTTGTGGTGTAAAATTTAAGAAATTTTGACTTTTTAAATATTTCTTGATTTTAGTAAACAAATTTAAGAAGTTTTGAGTTTGGCAACAGACACGATTATCATAAATTTCTCTATATCTATTAGTTAAAAATTGTAAGTTTTTTAATATTTACTAGTTTCGATTTTGATAAATAATTTTAAAGAATTTTTGAATCCGAGAACAACCTAACCTAATCTAGCTTTCTGCATTCATAAGTTTTTCAACACTTATTGAACTCTATATTTTTAGTAAGCGCTAATAACATTATTACGGATTCAAATAACCCAAAAAAAAAAAACAAAACCCCCTCTTCTTGTCACACATTTCAGACTCGAAACCATGTCAGCGAATACACCAAACCCCAATCCCCTAAAACCCAAAACCCCCAAACGCCGACCATGCAAAACCCCTCAAAACAACGCCGTAGACGAGGACAAAATCGTAAAACCACCAAAACCTCGATCTCGAACGAAGCCTTCCGATCACACAGACCACAACAACGACGACGACGTTGGTTCAAAGCCTTCGACGAAGATAAGGAGAATAAAGGGAACAATATTAGCAAGTACCAAACCATCGTACTGTTTAAAGCTAGGTTTAAGTAGTTGCGTTAAGGAACAAGGCAGCGAAAGCATACGATCAAAGCACAGGAAAAAGCTGAGAAAATTGTTGAAAAAGCTTATTCGAAGGCACAATTGGGTCAAAGCTAGCGGTATTTTGAGCGTGCTTCTTAAAGCTACCCCAAAAGACAAGTCTATTTACCATAATCGAATCAAATATTGGGTAACAATCATATTTCCTCTTTATTTTTGTTTCATTAATGAATTTTTTTTTTCATTTATGTATGTGTTTTATGGTATAATGTAGTTGAAAGAAAATGTAAAGTGAAGATATTTTCTGAGAGTAAAAAAATGATTTATCTTATTCATTGAATGTTCAGTACAATAGGTATTTATACAAGTCTCATGTGCAGAGATGATTAAGCACATGTCTAACTGGATATTCAGTTACAAGCATGACAGTTGTATTACAACTGGACTATTATCTATTGTATGTTGGATACAGTTGTACTTAGTTCTAGATTTAATTATCTACTGTATACCGTAGCTGAGCATAGACATATCTTATCAGCCCCCCTCAAGCTGAAACGGAAGAGCTTGTCATGGGCAGCTTGGACTTCAGATAGTGGAATTTTGGCTTAGGCAATGACTTAGTGAACATATCTGCTACTTGTTCTATAGTGGAAATATAGAAAAGATGTAGGATTTTGGACACCACCTACTCCCGTATAAAATGATAGTCGATTTCTATATGCTTAGTCCTGTCATGAAATATCGAATTGGCTGCCAAGGCCATGGCTGAAATACTATCACAATGTAAGACAGGTTTAGAGGTAGAAATCTACAAATCTTTAAGGAGATAGGACAGCCATTTAATTTCTACTGCAATGTGGTCCATGGCCCTATACTCTGCTTCAGTAGAAGACCAGGCCATTGTGGGCTGCTTTTTAGAATACCAGGAAATCAGATTTTTACCCAAGAAGATTTGTAGCCAGAGGTGGACCTTCTATCAATAAAGTCACTGGCCCAGTCAAAGTCACAATAGGCATAAAGATGTAGAGTCCCTGACTGATAGTGTAATCCCTGATTGAGAGTACCCTTGATATATCTCAAAGTGCGCTTAAGAGTTGCATAATCTGCCTGTGTTGGTGAATGCATATGTTGACAGATTGTATTCACTGCATACTACAGATCAGGCTTGGTTATTGTTAAATATTGCAGAGTACCAACCAGGCTCCTAAAGTGTGTAGGATTAGGATAAGGAGCTGACAGTTCATGCTGCTGATTTGAAGATTTGACAACAGTAGGAGTGTCGGCTGGTTTACAATTTTCCATTCCCGCTTTGGTTAGAAGGTCTTGAGCATATTTTCTCTGGTGTAACAACACTTCTGTAGAGGTGTGTTGCACCTCTATACCCAAGAAGTAAGATAATCTGCCCAAGTCTTTCATAGCAAACCGTGTTCCCATGATAGAAATGAGTTCAGAAATATAGGTAGTTAAATCACCAGTCACTATGATATCATCCACATAGATAAGCACCAAGGTAAAATCTGTGGCTATTTTATGAATAAAAAGAGAGGAGTCTGCACTGCTCATAGTAAAACCCTAATTGATAAGAAAAGAGGAGAGCATGTGATACCAGGTTCTTGGAACCTGCTTTAAGCCATAGAGAGACTTTTTAAGTTGGCAGACATGTGTAGGATATTGAGAATCCAAAAATCCTTGAGGTTGTATCATAAACACTGATTCCTCTAGATGCCCATGAAGAAAGGCATTAGAGACATCTATTTGTTTTAATGACCAATTGTGATGAAGAGCTAAGCTAAGGACCACGCTTATAGTTTGGGGCTTTACAACAGGGCTAAATGTTTCTGTATAGTCAAGCCCTTGTTCTTGTAAGTAGCCTTTTGCCACCAACCTAGCTTTATACCTAGCAACAATCCCATCAGCATTTTTTTTTATTTTGAACACCATTTAGAGCCTATGGGCTGCCTGTTGGCAGGCAAGGGTACTAAATCCCATGTGTGTTGTTTCTGTAAAGCTGTGTATTCTTCTTTCATAGCTTGAACCCAACAAGAATATTTAGAGGCCTCCTTATAGGTAGCAGGTTCAGTAGTAGGTGGTGTAGTAATAAGGGAGTTTAACTGATAGAGTGGAGGGGGTAAACAACCTGTTTTGGATCTAGTGAGCATAGGATGCATAGATTGTAGAGCCAATTGATTGTGAGGCTCAGTTGCAGATTGAGTGTGGTCTATCTGGGAATGGACAGTAGGAGATGTAGAAGGGAGAGGCATTGTAGTAGACTGGCTGTCTATGACTAGATCAGTCTGACTGATAGAAGGTATAGGACTTGGAGTAGGAGAAGAGAGGAGAGTCTGGCCATTAGAAGATTGGGAAGCAGAAGAAAGGAACATTGTTTCCATGTGAGGAGCAGACTAACATGCAGCCGGGGACTGTAAGATTGGGGCAGACTCAGTAGGATGTGTAAAAATAGGGGAAAATTGCAAGCTTGTCAAGGGTGAGCTTGACTGTGAGAGAGAGAGTTTAGACTGATAGGGGAAGACACTATCTACAAACCTAACATGTCTAGACACAAAAACTTTTTCAGTTGCAGGATCCAAACATTTGTAACCTTTTGTATTTGGGCAATAACCTAAAAAGACACAGGGAGTGGATCTATTTTCTAACTTGTTATGTGTGTAAGGCCTTAGCCAAGGGTAACATAGACAACCAAATACCTGTAGATGTTGATAATCTAGTGGTTTAGTATAGAGTGCTTCAAAAGGAGAGATATTACCAATGACTGGTGTAGGCAGTCTATTGATTAGATAATTGGCAACTGAAAGTGCCTCTAGCCAATATTTGGTAGGAAGATTGGACTGATTAAGAAGAGCCAAGGTAGTTTCAATAAGATGCATATGTTTTCTCTCTACTTTGCCATTCTGTTGTGGGGTATATGGGCAAGTAGTTTGGTGTAAGGTGCCTAGAGATTACAGAAAAAGCTTGAAATGTGTATTAACATACTCAATGCCATTGTCTGTCCTAAACACACTGATTTTGGTTAGAAATTGTGTTTCAATCATTGTATTAAAAGAAATAAAAGCTGCACATGCATCAGATTTAGACTTAAGGGGATATAACCAGCAATATCTTGTACAATCATCAATGAATAACATATAATATCTGTATCCCATACAAGAAAGAAAATGGGCTGGTCCCCATACATCAAAGTGAACTAAATGAAAAGGTTTTTGTGTAATAGAATCAGACAAGGTAAATGGCAATCTATGGGACTTAGCCACTGAACAGGATGCACAGTCTAGACTAGTAGTAGGAAGTTTTATATTCAAAAATTTAGAAAGTAGCTGAGCAGCTGTAGCTGTGGGATGGCCCAGCTTGTAATGCCAAAGCAAAGCTGGAGTAATAGTTGAATTTGTAGTAGAATGGCAGGTGTATGTCGGGGATTTTAGAAGAGTAGGAGTGCTAGGTAAAGGGTAGAGTCCTCTTTCACAGGGGGCCCTGAACTGAATGTGATGTGTATGGTTGTCCATAATAGTCACCTCCTTAGCATTAAAGAAAATAGTACAGTTATTGTCTTTTGTTAACTGATAGACTGAAATCAAATTAGAAAAAATTTGTGGAACATAAAGAATATAAGACAGAAAGAATTTAGAAGAAGGAGAAGAAATGGTACCACTACCAGTGCTGTAAATTGGCAGAGAGTTACCATTCCCAACTGCAACTGCCTCGGTGCCAGTGTATGCTTTAGAAGTTTGCAGATGTGAGGAGTCATGTGTGACATGAGAATTAGCTCCAGAATCAAGATACCAGTAGGTATCGGCAGGGTTTGGGGATGGGATATGTGCTGCAAGAGCTTGGGGCTCAGATTTCTGAAGATAGTAATTGGTAGTGTCCAGCCTATACCAACACTCCAAGGCCATATGGTTAGGTTTTACACATATCTGACAGTAAGTCTTTGATGTAAGAGGTGTGGGTGAGGGTGTAGTGCTACCAGTGGTGTATGTGTTGATGTTTCTCCCTTGGTTTCTACCACCTCTACTGCCTCTGCCTCCCCTGTTATTACCCCTGCCTCTGCCTCTGTTTTGATTAAAAGAATTGTTGTACAGGGCAGTGTGGAGTTGTTAAGAAGAGGAGTTGTCATGCAAAGCAACAGATTTTTTCAACCTAAGGTACAGTTCTTCTGAAATCAACAAATTGCTCAGTTGAAGAAGAGACAAAGTCTTCTTCTTAAGCCTAAGTGAAGCCTTGAAGGGATCATACTCCACTGGAAGGCCCTTAAGAATGTAAAGAGTAAGATCCTCATTTGAAATGACTTCAGATGCTGCAGCAAGATTATCAACCAGGTACTTGACATGATCAAGGTATTGTTGCATGTTTTGAGATCCCTTGCTGAGATTATGCAACTGAAGCTTCAGCTGTTGAATGTGTTGCCTGATAGGAGAATTGAACCTAGTGGTTAGGGCTTGCCAAATCGAAGCTGCTGTTGGTAAGTGGAACACTTGTGGTAGAACAGCAGGTGAGATTGAAGCAAACAAACAACTCTTAATGTGTTGATCTTGGATAAACCAAGAAGAATAAGCAGGATTGATTGTTGATGATCCTTCAGTGGTAGTAAGAAGCTTAGAAGGACAAGCATCATCTCCAGTGAGATGTTCATACAACTCCTGAGCTTGAAAACTTGTATGCAATTGAGTCCTCCACATCATGTAATTGGAGTTATCAAGCTTAATTTGGACAAGACTGTTCAAATTTTGCAGAAGAAGCTTCAATTGAGCTGGGAGCTCTTTGGAAGAGCTGGAACTGGCAGCCATTGATGAAGAAGCCAAAAGCTTAATGATCACTAGCGGAAGCAATGAGAAGATCAAGATTGTGAAAAGTTGAATATGAGGTAAACCTAGATTTATAAAATTAGGGTTTGAGAAGCTTGCGAAGACCTAATTTTGATGTCGCAAAGCTTCAAAGAGGTGTTTTAATGGCGATGCACCTCTCAAATGGATGAAAGTAGCCTATTGTGAAACTTGCTTTCAGAAAAAAAAAATGGCTAACAATGGCGGCTTAGAGAGGATCTATACCTGCTCTTGATACTATGAAAGAAAATGTAAAGTGAAGATATTTTCTGAGAGTAAAAAAATGATTTATCTTATTCATTGAATGTTCAGTACAATAGGTATTTATACAAGTCTCATGTGCAGAAATGATTAAACACATGTCTAACTAGATATTCAGTTACAAGCATGACAGCTGTATTACAACTGGACTACTATCTATTGTATGTTGGATACAGTTGTACTTAGTTCTAGCTTTAACTATCTACTGTATACTGTAGCTGAGCATAGACATATCTTATCAGTAGTAACCTGTGGATTATAGCAATGTGATGAAAAGTATCATGTCGTTAACAGACACACACACGGGTCAGAGCGTCACGTTCTTATAAATATTATGACCCCCTTTATATATGCTTTTTTTTTAAATTAAGGTTTTTCAGGGGTAGACTGCCAAAATTGTCCCATGTCTTCTCAACAATCAGTTAAAACATCTCTCTTCTTTGCGAATCATTTTCTGAACAATGAAATCCATAACATAAAGCGAATTAAAAGGGGGGGATTGGTTAGCTCATTATTTAATACGAATGAGTGAAATGCAGCTTCGGAAAGGTCACATATCAGTTATCTTTCTCGAGAAATGTAGATGAATGGAGTCTGCGCCCCAATATTTTCCATAAATGATTTCTTTTGTAAATAGCCAGGATATTGAGGAATATTTAGAAAATTGGGTGCAACCTTTGGCTTATAAGAATGTGACAAAATAACTCCAGTCTATGGGGACAATTTCCACTGCCAGACATGGTGGACAGTTGCCATGTTCTTATAGATATTATTATGGTGACAGTTGCCATGTTCTTATAGATATTATTATGTTGACAATTGCCATGTTCTTATAGATATTATTATGGTAATCACAATGTATAACTAGCAACTCCAGGGCCTTTTTATACTTGACCATTTCTTTTTAGGAATTCTAGTGTTGCATCGTGTTAAAAAAAAGTATGTTTTCAAGGCTGTGAGATGTTGCTAATGTCTCATGTGTTGATTGAATTTAATTGAGTATTGATTTTGTTTTGGTTTTTTTTATTTGGCTAAGTGTGTTTTTGAGCTTTTGAAAAGTATAATTGAAGGGTGTTTGTCCTTAGTGCTAACTTGTTAGAAGAGCTAATAAGCATAGAAGGTCTAAAGTTTAAAGATTTGAAACAGAAGCTTAAGAATAATTAGATTCATTTGTAGGGTTAGGTAGCTATATTATAAGCACTTACATTTTGTTGTTTATAAGCACTTACAGTTTAAGCTGGCTTTTCTATTTTTCCGGGCAACATCTTAGGTTAGTCTAATCACATGTGCTTATGCAACTTCGTTCCATTTGTTCCTAGCGAAATTTCTATGTATGTAATAGAGTATATAGTGCTTGTAACCACTAAAAAGAACTTCTTTTCTTTTTTTTAAAGATGGCTTTGATAAATACTCAGTTACTGTAGACTTAAAGAAGGTATCTTTTAGAGGTTGTGAAATGATGTAAGCCCAAACCTTAACTAAAAGAACCCTACCAACCAAATTTTCATTGTTTGTTCAATGATGCATGTATATATGAGCAATTTTTGTTTTTTTTTTTAATGTATTCTAATTCCATATTTTCTTCAAAAACCATATTCTGTTTGAAACTTGGCGCTAGTAGTATTTTCTTCCCCTTATGAACAATGAGTGATTTTTCAAATAGTTATTATGCAGAATGTTGGAGATTTTGTTTAGAGGTTTATCAATTTGGTACATTGTAATAAACAGCAGGCGACATTGGAGCTCATGAAGTATATAAAAGGTAACGCTATCAACTTGAGAAAGTTTCAGAATATTTATGAGCTGTGGATGAAAAAGGGTAGATCTATGAGGAATTGGACTTTGAAGGTTCAGTATTGGAAGCATTCTCTCTTATGGCAATATCAACTATTAAGCGTTGATATTATTTATCATGCTTGAAATTTTTCCATAACCCGTATGAGGGTCTGTAGATGAATGTTTAATATGTGCTTCTTTCTCTTGTGAACTTGGAAAAGGAATGGAACGATTGTCAAAATATCCTAGAAGGTAGGATGCGGGTTATTGTTGTAAGAGTAATATGGTTATTATATCCTGTTAGTAGAAACTAGAAAAGATTAAAGTTTTTTATTGATGAGGAACAGTAAAACATTTGCATTATAATTTAGGATATACAAAATTGCCAAGATGATCTTATTGGTTGTATTATCTGGATTTGATAGACTTTTTTTTCTGTAAATATATGGAAAAGATGGATGAGGAAGGTAAAGAAATAGAGTTTTAAAGTTTTATGCTAACACTTCATATAACAAAAGAAGATGAAAAATGAAGGTAAAGAAATAGAGTTGTATGTAGGATAGAGCATTCAAGTACCCCAGGGGGAGAGATGTCTCATACAGGATCTGGCTAATTACTTTGAACATAGTATACTACTACAGTGATGCAAGTAATGTTTTTTGGTTCAAGTGGACATTTTTAATTTTGTAATCCTAAAGTTCAAATGATCTGCATGATAGGTTTGCCATCCAGTTGGAGTTCATTCTTTTTTGCCTTACACAAGGGGATGTGGAGGATGCACATCAGGCCGCTCTATGGTATAAATCTTTTTACTCCATTACTTGTCTTTCTGTAAGCAAGGGTTCAGTTATTACCCACAATTGTTAAAGACTCTTTTTTATTTTCAATTGAATTCTTTTCTCGATCCTGAAAAGTTCCTGGATCTTAACACCAGAATATCGAAGAATGGCTTGAAAATGGTGTAATAGAGTTGCTCTCCTCATCTGTTGTAATTTGTTAATTATGGTAATGTATAGCTTAAAAAAGGCACATAAACCAAGACTACCAAACCTTTTCATCAATTAAAGAAATCCATTACCTCTAGCCTCTTGTGAGTTTTTATTTATTTATTACATTTAAATTTTATTTTATCGGGACAGATCTAGTTCTTTGTGTATGATGCATGAATCCTTAAAAATTTATACAAATGCTCTTTATGTTGTTTAATACATTGTTATCGATGCATTTGGACAACCTTTATATAATAAGCTCCTCTTGGTATTATGCGGCAATTCCACGCAAGTATTATGTGTTTTAGAGTTGTAGATCCTACAAATTCAGAGTTAGACAGCTGCAGGAAACTTCATGTGTTTTATATGTGTGTTTTGTTATGTTTACTCAAAACTAAAATTGCTAGCTTGTCTAATAGACTTTAGATAATCCTTCAATACATCATGTTATTCTATTTCTTAGAAGCTGAGCTTGATATAGTAGTCTATGCTTTTTTATCTTAAGCTTTCTGAGGTTGAGTTAATTTATTTCCTTCTTTCTGAGATGCTTCTTGGTGCAGCATTGTCCAGTAGAATATTTGCTTAGCATACTCTTGCTGTTTCAATTGGGAAAATTAGCTAATGACTCTTGTTAATGGGTAATTAGCTAATCTCCAGTTTTGTGTGTGGTTAAGGATGAATGGCTTTTTATATGAAAAATGCCATATACTTAATAGTTGTTCTGTAATTTTCCACGTAATTAATAGTCGTGCTGTAAATTAGTATTTAGATGGCTAGATCTCATTTAATCTTGTTCTTCCAGTCTCATGCAAGAACGTGGTTTTGAGAGTGATCAGGTTTCCAATTTGGTTGGGGGCTTGACATTTTATGAGTTGTGGTATTCTGCTCTTCCAAAAGAGTGGCAGTTGACAGAATTCAACAAGCCTGGTGGCTTTCTGCAGTCAGAGACCCCTGAAGCTAGAATGAGCATGTCTATTGAGAATTCTGATGGGTATGATGCTGTTGAGTCTCAGGAAGATAACTTCCCCTTGCAAACCAATTCAATCACTTCGGTTGCCAATGACAAAGATAACATGTAAGTTGATTCTGACCAGCATAAAGAACTTTCCATGGATGTTGACAATAACCTACAAGGACAGACTCCCCATCGAAGTCCTCGTCCAGAAGATTTCTATGTTTACTCTGCAGAAGGAAGTAGAGAGGAAAAATCTTCTTCTCCAACTCATGTTGGCGATCTCCCCTTTTCTTCCATTTTCTACACCCATGGTAAGTTTTGGATTCACTCCTTTCATATTTATTTGTGTAGATTCTATCTATTTGAGTGTAAAAGATAAAGGCAGTTCACTCATCCGCACCTGTCTGGAAGCTTGCTTATATGACAATCCGGTGTAACAATATATGACCTATTAGTATTTTCTTGTGCATATCTTTTGATTGTGAACCTCTATGTGGTTACTGTTTGTTTTTCTTTGTTACTATAAGTTTATTGTCCTTTAATTCATTATGACAATATTCTAGTCGGATCGAGTTAGGACCATTCACCTTTTTGCCTGTTTGTGCTTCAACCTTTATCAGATTTCTAGTTTAAGTGTTAAAATCTGTACAAATTTCTTGCAGACACTCTAAAATAACAGAAACATTCTTCGTACACTTTCTATTATTATGTGCCAGAGGATTAATTGGGATCTGGTAGTTATAAGTCTAGGCATTCTACCCTACTTTTGGAGCTCCGGATTGAGAATTCCCACTTTGTTTGGAGATCGTTCCTGCTAACATCTTCTGCTCCTTCCTCCCCCTTTCTCATTTTTCTCCATGCTTTTTTCTGTATTTGGTGTATTAGTGAAACCAATTTTTTTGCCATTTAAGACAGTTCAAATAGCCTCTGTTCAATATGTAAATAGTGTTGATTTTCTCAGTTCTACTCAATTCACTCAAGAAAATCTTACTGGAGCTCCAAGTCACATTTGTTCCTCAATTATTAGTAAATAGGGTGTATCACATAAAAAAATGTTAATGTTCCCCTTTTAACAGCTTTTTTGCTAGGCACCCTGAAAATGTAGAGAGAGAAAATAACATTGAAGAAATTTAGAAAAGTAATATGTTATTGCTTAATGATAAGTGGGAGTAGTCAGGTTTGGTATTGTATAGAGTTTCAAATGGGGACTGATTATGTAACACAGGTGTTGGTAGTCTATTTATCAAATAATTTGCTGTGGCCACTGCTTCCAACCAATATTTAGAAGGAAGCTTAGAATGAGTTAGAAGTGCAATTGTAGTTTCTACCAGTTTTCTTTCTGATTTGCCATTTTGTTCTGGTGTGTAAGGACAAGGTGTTTGGTGTATAATGCCATGCTGGCCAAGATATTGACTGAAATTGTGACTTAGATACTCAGTACCATTGTCGGTTCTGAGTGTTTTTGATAACATATATGCTAATGAATAGCTTGTAATATCTGCAGTAGCTCTTTGTACTTCTACTAAGATAGGGAAAATTATTCTATCTGGAGGATCACTGTTGACGTGACAAGGTGATCCTCCCGGTGCGCGACACTTGGCAAGCATATATGCATTGTCTGACATCACGCGAAGCAAGAAGACAGATTTATCCTTCATTTTGTGTGTTATCCGATAAGGGTTAAAAGCACATGCATAGATGAAAAATGACCAAAATAGACACACAAGTGAAGACAAAAACTTTGGCAAATGACCAAATTGGGCTGTGTACAAAATAACTTTAATTTTTTTTTTGGCTCAAACATGTCCCCACTTGCCCTAGGGTTAATTTTTATTTATTTTTCCAAATCCTGTCTCCATATGCATGCAATTTTTTTGTTTGTACGTGTATCTCCAATTTGGATACAATTTTTTTTTGTTTGTACATGTAGTAAAGTGACGCTTGAAATTGTTGTTATTTATTTATGTTTGTCCAATTGCAATTCGCATGGGATTCATGAGTACGAAAATTGTTGTTATTTATTTATGTTTGTCCAATTGCAATTCGCATGGGATTCATGAGTACGAAAATTGCATGCAATAGAAGTGTGTCTCAGCAAATCAAAAACCTCACAAGATATGATAAGATTTAGTTTGATTTTGGTCTTACAAAAAAAATTAATTCTCGATCGAATTGTTATCAAAACGTAATTAAAAATTACTTGATGATCTTATTAAAATATGAGAACATGATCCAAAATTAGTATCTATCGTGCAAAAAATGTCATATATCAGGATATTGTGACGTGCTAATTGCATAACCAATTTAAAACGGTGTTGTTATCCTTGATGGGTTTATCTTTCAAGAAGTGGCAGCAAACCACTTATTACATGTAATATTTTGTTGTCCTTATCAAAATATTAAGTCAAAGCAACCCCATGAAACCCAAATCTTTAAACTGTCCATTTATTACATGTAATTGGCCTAATCAAAAACCATATATGAAATGTTAGCCCAACTTGAAAATAATGTATGTATATGAAACTCGGGCCAACTAGGCTAAATAAACAATGTTACTGCAAAAGGTCCATTAATGAGTCAAATATATGCATATTGAGAATTATGTACAAAATATTTAAATAAGCTAAACAATTTTCTATAAAAAAAAAGTGAAATGTAATTAATTAAGAGTAATTTGATTTTTGTTAGAATATTTTTAAATTATATTGGACCAAAGTTTTCAAAATCAGATACGAACTATTGATTAATGATATATACGTGCGTGGGAATGTGTGTGAAAGACTATATACTTGTGACTATGGTATGTTAAAGAATATTTGTTATTTCAACCAATCGCGTCGAGGTGTTCGCAAAGATATTAACAAAAAAAAAATTACGTGTTAACGTAATAAATAATCGTGACTATTCCATTTAGTGTGAGCGGCATAATTTAAAATTCTTATCGTAATAAATAATTGTGACTATTCCATTTAGTGTGAGTGGCATAATTTAAAATACTTATCGAGTTCTTATCAATTTAAAATATCGTCACTAATTAAAATTAAAAGTTAATTTAAATACTTACAAATAGATTGTGTAGATTTTATTATTAACATATATAAATAAATAATAATAAAATATAGTAATATAATCGTCTATTAAAGAAGTCTAGCCAAATTCTAACAATGCCAATGATACATTGTAAGTTTAGCGAACACAATATTAATTTACAAACAGGCTATGATAATGATCTTATCATATATTAAATAATTCTAAAGCAAAACTAGAGATTACAAAACAGAAAACTTAGTTTACATTACTTTCACATATATATGAGACCGCCTCTACTAAAGACTCCTTGAAAACCATGGCCTCATATGGGTACGCAACAGTATGAACATCGAAATCATACAACTCACGGGTGTCAAGTGCATAGTACATGAGCCTCTCTTCAGCGCTTTGAAAAAGTGACATGTATTTTTCTGGTCCAGTTTGAAAAGATAAGTAATGATAATATTATATGAGGATCATTAATTTTAGTAGAATTAGAATAATGTTTCTTTAATCTCGTATCTAAGTCCTTTTAAGATTATAATGAGAACTAATTTCTCTATTATATCCTAATCTTTGTAGGAATATCTCAATTTTTTATCTCCAAATAATTAAATATGAGATTCAACTAAATTTGAAGTTCAACAAAAAATAAGCTACTCTTGATTCATATTTTAAGAAAACTTAGTCAATGTATTATGTACGTTTTAGCTAATTATTAATGTATAAAATAATTGGGTTAACAAGATACAAAGAAAATTTTAAAATGTATTATCCTATAATTTTATCGAATTTAACAACTTTTTACAATGGTCCCAAGTTGGCACTGCACCTTTTTATTAATTAAATGAGATTATAAATTTATCGAGTATTAATTCAAAGAGAATCTACTGTATATGTACCCTACTTATATTGATGTTGTTGAAAATATCCATCTCCAATGGCATCCCTACAACCATCTCTACATTTAAAGAACGATATCTTCATCTTTGAACATCTATACGTGCAGAGATAGTGAAGAAAATCCCTAAAATTATCGCTAAACCCAACTAGCAAAATTAAAATAATATGTTTAATTAAAAATCAACACAAACAATTAACAAATATAGATTTAAAGTTTAATAATAAAGTTTTAAATGAAAATAATAGATTTAATTAAAACAAGTTTAAGAATATTAAAAATTGTTTGATTAAATAAAAAGAGATAATATTGAAATAAAATAAAAATAGGGAGTCTTACAATATAGAAGTTGTTTGAGTGAAATTAAAATATGAATTTCCTATACTATGTAAGGAGAAGATGGAGAGTGCAACCTCAAATATCCTTACTATATATATGTATAACATAGGCTTATGAGATTGACATATATAAATATAGGTCAAATGGAAAGCCAGAAATATGGACAAAATTAGAAAAAAATGCAATTTAGAGTAAGCACATTAAATTTAATTAATTGATTCAAAATATTAAATGACACCGTTTCACTGAACTAGCAAAATCAATTTATACAATTACCGGAATGGCGAATGCAAGATTATCAATATTAAATTAACACTTTGTCCTAAGATTTGATCGTATCATGTCAATTATTTCTACATGTAAATATAGCAAATTCCAATATGAAAAGAATAAAAAATTACCACTCACCATTTACTCTAGTGGTACAATTTTCCTTTTAGATGCAAACAGTCTCCAGATCAATTTTAATACGTAATATCTTAATTGATTTAAAATAGTTTAAGCCACTCTTGAATCAGAAAGAAAAAAGAATATTTAAAAAAATTTAATATAATTACAAGAAACACAACAGCAGCAGCTCGGGATCTAAAGAGGGAATGGGAATAATTTAATTTCGTATGAGAATCACAAAATTAGAAATAAAGTACAAACTCAACTTCTTTGATTAGGGTATTATGTAAAGAGTGTTAATAGACGGACTCATGAAGCGTCCCAAAGAAAAATTACTTATGGTTTGATGGATAAGTGGAAAAGAAAAGTAAGGAATAATGGTGGAAGATGAAGAAAATAAGAGAGAGGATAGTGGTGGACGCTTCTCCGGAAGATGAAGATGAAAAGACACTGCATTGAAAATAAAACTGGGGGTATTTTGGTATTTAAACATAAGGCATTTTAGTAATTGAGAGAAAATGATAAAAAAATCTTTTTTATTTCATGTTAGTACAGTGAACGACTTTTAAGGCTAAAATGATAAATTGCTATATATATATTTTTTAATTTTGCATAAAGGCCATCCGCATAGAAGAATGACTCCTAAGATAGTTATAGTTTAGTTAGTAAGAATCAGTGGAGTACAGCTGGAAATGATCAGGGGAGTACAACTGTCATTTCCAGTCAACTTCCACTAACTAGCATCTGTAATCTCTATAAATAGAGACTTGTACTGTAGAAATCATTCTGAATAATAACATGCAATTTCAAAATAATATCTTTTCTCTCTCTATTTCTCTTCTTCTTCATGGTATCCAGAGCTCAAGATCCTACCTGTGATCTTTAATTTCCGCCATTTTTTCTCGAAATCAAGCTTTTCTCCACAGATTTCGAGCTCTGTTAAAGTGCGACTCCATTGGAGAATACTTTTGAAGCTTCGCGATCACAAATCGAAGACTTCTCGCACTTCGCAAACACACTAGGGTTTCTATTCAGCTTCAATAATTCATCTTCAACAATTACACCTCAATTTCAAACCCTAGGTCCTCATTTCTACAGTAAATCAGTTTCATCACCATAACTAATCTCTGTGAAGCTTTTCTTATCCATATAATCATGGTCTTAACTTCGGATCAAGATCTCCCTTATGGCTTGAAGCTGCTGCTTCAAAATTTCAACTATCTATTTAAAATCCAACTAGAGAACACCAATTATATGGTGTGAAAAGCTCAATTAGAAGCTGTTCTACAAGCTTATGATCTTCTTGAATATGTCAATGGAGAACAACCTTGTCCACCAAAGGAGATCACAAGTTCAGATGGCAACAAAACTCCAAATAATGAGTACAACAATTGGTACACTATCAACAAGCATCTCAAAACCTATTTAATTATTTCCATTTCTGCCATAGTCTTGCCACAAGTACTCCACCTTACCTTTGATGCTGCTATTTGGAAAGCACTAGCACAAAGGTACAGCTCAGTTAGTAGAGCACATGTTCATCACCTCAAGAACAAGCTCCACACTTTGAGCAAAAGCCATCAAACTATGCAGCAATACTTAGATCAAGTTAAAAACCTAACAGATAGCCTTGTTTCTGCTAGCACATCAGTTGAGGAAGAAGATCTTCTACTCTACATACTCAAGGGACTTCCCATTGAGTATGAAAGTTTCAGGACACATCTCAGGCTCAAGTCTAAGAAAATTGGTATTACTGGACTGACTAGTCTTCTTCTCACAGCGGACTTGAATCTGCAGTTTCTTCCTTCAGCCAACATCAACTCCTCTTCTTCAACTAACTTACCAACTGCCCTCTATACCAAAACCTCTAATAACACAGACTCATCTAATAGGGGCAGGGGCAGAAATAACAAAGGCAGGGGGGGCAGAGGCCAAAGAAACTACCAGAATAGCAACTTCTCTCAACAAAAGACCAACTTTTCTAATTCTACAGTCTCCTCCCCAACTTCCTGCCAAATCTGTGGAAAACCCAATCACACAGCATTGGAATGTTGGCACAGATTTGATACCATCAACTACTCAATCCCTAAACAAGACAAAAAGGTGAGGGCTGCTACTGCAGGGCCTTCTACTCCAATAGACAGTCAGTGGTACCTAGATTCAGGAGCTAACACCCATGTGACTCATGACCTAGCACAACTGAATCAGGCCCAAACATATGAAGGAGCTGATACTGTGCAAGTTGGGAATGGTAAATTCTTACCCATACATAGTATAGGTACTGGCACATTGTCCACACCTTCTTCTTCCCTTTCCCTTTCCTCAATTCTTTATATTCCTCACATTTCCTCTAATTTATTTTCTGTCTCTAAACTCACTCAAGACAATAACTGTACTCTTGTTTTTAATGCTAAGGGTGTTACTATATTGGATAACATAACCAACAAGGTTTTGTTCTAGGCCCCCTCTAGACAAGGGCTCTATCATTTACCTTGCAGTCCACTCCACTCTAATCCACCTGCCATGAAAATCCTTACATGTACATCTAAGACTGCATCACATGTTACCAGCTATCAATGGCATCTTAGGTTTGACCATCCTTCAAGTCCTGCTGCTCCATTGTTATCCTCATTACTACATGTTCAACTCCCTAGGAATACTTTAGAATGTAGTTCCTGTTTTGTTACAAAAGTTCATAAACTTCCATTCCAATTATCCAGTACTATTATTGAGTTTCATTTCCAATTAGTTCATTATGATGTTTAGGGTCCAGCCCCTACACCATCTTGTATGAATTACAAGTATTACTTGATCTTTCTTGATGATTTTTCCAGATTTATATGGTTGTGCCTTTTAAAAGCCAAATCTGAAGTATTTTTTGCCTTCTGTCATTTTACTGCTTATGTCAAAACTCAATTCCATACAAATATTCACACACTCAGGACTGATAATGGTACTGAATTCTTGAGCCATCAATTCAGTCAACATTTAAAGCAATCAGGAACAATTCATCAAACTTCCTGTCCTTATACTCCTGAGCAGAATGGGAGGGCATAAAGAAAGCACATGCATATCATTGAGACTGCTATGGCTCTCTTAAATCACTCTCATCTGCCACCAAAGTACTGGCTAGAAGCAGTGGCCACTGCAAACTACCTTATTAATAGATTACCCACACCCACTTTCCACAACCAGTCCCCTTTTGAAACTCTCTACTCTATTAAACCTGACTACACACTTCTTAGAGCTTTTGGTTGTTTATGTTACCCATGGCTGAGACCTTACACCAAGAATAAACTCGAAGAGAGATCTAAACCTTGCATTTTCATTGGTTACTGTCCAAATACAAAAGGATATAAATGCCTAGACATGACTACACAAAGAGTCTATGTCTCCAGGCATGTTAGATTTGTAGAACATATTTTCCCATGCTCTACAAACACATCATATACAGTTCCCACTGAAACCTCTACTACTACAGTCCAACCTATTTTTAATACAATACATGCACCTCACACAAGGGCAGTTCCCACATCTGCAGCTTCTTGTTCTGAAGACTACAGCTAAAACAGTCACAATTCCATATCTCCTCAGTCCTCCAGAGGTTCAGAACAGTCTGCCCCTTCACAATCACATTTTCTTAACACAAGGAACTTGGAGGATGCACAGTCTTCTCCTATTTCTCATCTCCTACCTTCAGCTTCCTCCCTAGACACACTCTTACCAGAAAATCAGGAACACAGTCATAATTTTGCCTCTCAATAGTCTAATATACCTTATCCCACCTCAAGTTCTACACAAGCAGTCACTAGTTCTAAGTCATTATCTCAATTATTTACTAGCCTAGCTCCTGCTTCTCTACATCCTATGCCAACAAGGTAAAAAACAGGGTGTCTTCCTCCTCCACTCTATCACCTCAATACTTTGATTACAACACCACCTACAACAAAACCCTCTACCTACAAAGAAGCCTCCAAATGCAAACATTGGCAGCAAGCTATGCAAGAAGAATATAAAGCTTTGCTTGACCAACACACATGGACTCTTGTACCCTTACCCCAAACTTCTTTATCTCTGAGTCTGAACATATGGTTCTGAATTGAAGACATATGAAGTCTTCAACCTAGTCTATTACAAAATGACAATACAACTAAATGCAAAACAAATACACTGAGTGGTATTGATTTCCTGTAAATACAAAGAAAATAAATCCTAATCTATTTTCCCTATACTCTTCTCTGCATCTAACTCAGTCTTACTATCTTCAAAGCCTTACTATATTCGAAGTCTCACTATCTCTCATCTAACCACCACATGGGTAACAACGGAGTCTTACGCCTTCTGCTTCTCAATCCCGTGACCTTACAAGATTGCTGAGGTAGTTTGACTAAAAGTAAGTTGACTAAGAAAAATACAAATAAAATACAGGCTAGAAGATAAACAAGTTTAAAATCTTCTTTGGCTTTTTGGGAAAGCCACACCCATCAACGGACTTGAGATGTCTTTACCAGTTGCCGTTTGACCTAAACTAGCTGAAGTTTCATGGAATTTTTCAGTAACCATATGACTTCAGAGAGGGGAAGTCTAACCGTTGCATCTTAGTTTTTGAAGGGAACTTAGAAGAACAAAACCCTATCCGTCCAATGTTTTTGGTGAGAACATTAGGAAACTCATCTGTATTATGTTTTTGGCGGAAAACACAACTAAACTCCATTTTCTGAATTACAATGGTGTAAATATTCCATGACAATCATCTTCATTGTCATCTGTATAGTTTGTTGAAACTGATTCCTGGTCTGCTGACAGTTCTTTAAGTTACAGGAAGATGGCCTGCATTTTATCGAGACTGGTGGTAGCAGCTAGCTGTGCTTGAAGTTGATTCTTGAAGGAGAGGAACTCTTGTTGTTCTGATTGAATCACCTTCTTCTGTTTTTGGTTTGTGTCAAGCCAATGTTGAACCTTAGGGGTAGAACATGAACTATAGTCCATCTTGTCCCACCACTTGACTCTGTGATTTCTTCTGAAAGCCGGTATGACTTGTTGGTTTCCGAAATATGTGTGCTTGAAAGCAAACTCTGACTTGAAAATCCATGTAACAAAGAAAATTCTATAAAACATGAAAAATAGTGGTAGGTAGGCTAAATGTGCTGGTGCCTGCCAATTCTCTGCGAAGTACTGGAATCCTTTGAATACTGGTTCTGGGAGTATATCTGTAATAGGGCCATATGATGCCCACCATTGGATGAACCAATTTAGAACTTCTAATGGGAATGATTTTCTGAAAAGGAAAAACCATGACATATCAGACTTAACATTTTGACGATAGAAGCATCTAAACCATGCCGAAATGTAGTCATAATATATATAGTCTTTGAAAGATGCATCAACTGGGAGCTGTTTAATCTTGTGTGGGGGTTGTCCCTATTGATCAAGAGTGATCACTGTTTGAAGTTTAGCCTTGATGTGGCTATACTCGCCTGGTTGGAGGTTACTGTTATTCGCACTGAATTCAATGGATTTAGTCGCTATGAGAATTGCTTCATAGTAACTCTGGGTTTTATGTAGATTATCTGGGATATAGAGTGACTGAGGATGGAGAAATGTCCTAGCAAACTCATCAGGAGTTATATTTGGGTTTTGCTTAAAATTTTCTGGTTCTGTAACAAGGATCTAATCGAAGATGTCCTTGTAAATATATGGTGATGGCTGTGTAGGTTCTGGAGCTACTGGTTTTGGTTTGGTAACAAGGGGCTGAAACTTGTTACTGACTGTTGTTTATGAAGACGATGTACCTGCAAAACCTGCATGAACACCTATTAATTGTTTCTGTGGGGTCAAAGTCCCCAAAATTGTGAGGTTTCTACCTAGAGGTGACTGGGTAGATATATGTGTATTGGTTATCTGTTTATCTTCAATCTTGACTGGGGTTGAAGATGATGATGCGGGAGCAACTGGGGTCAGGGCTTTCTGGGCATAAGAGCTGATGTCGAATGCTTTTGCCTTGCCTTTGTCTTTCTTGGGAGCCATTACTGCTAAGTCAGGAGTGAATGATTCCTGTAAATGGTCAAAAACAATATATAATGTGAAGGTACGGAATTAAAAAATTATCAATTCTACATCTAGATCTGAAATCTTGTTTGAATCTAATTTTTGCGGTGGATTTGGAACAATCCAATTCACCATATAAAACTTTGATGTCCGCATCTGTGAACCTGCAAAAACAAAAAGAAAAGGTATTCCCAAAGGGAATCCTATGTGATAGGCACATGGCCTGTGAGAAATTCTCTAGTTAGAAAATCAGGGATGAAATTATCCTCTCCCTTTATATATTCTATATCAAAATCAAAAATAGACAATATGGCTTGCCATTTGGAAAAGATCTGTTTGGATGCTATATTTTTAACATCCTTTGTGAGTATGTTTTTGGCTGATTTTCAGTCAACACGTATGATGAATTAAAAATCTGCAACATAGTTTAAAGATCTTAAAAATCTTTGTAACTGTGTTTTTTCTCGCAGAATATCTGGGAATTTTTCTGCAAAATCAAAGGTTCTTTGGATAGGGGTGATTTTCCCGAAGGAAATCATATCTCCAAGAAATCTGATTTTTGTCTGAAAAAGTCTAATCTTGGGTGCAGAAATCACAAGACCGTTTTCTTTAATGACTTTAAAGAAAATATGCAAATGTTTCCAATGTTGATGAATGTCATTACTGTAGACTAAAACATCATCAATGTAAACGATTGTGAAATCTGTGAACTGATTAAAGATCTGGTTCATAATGTTTTGGAATTCTGAAGGTGCATTCTTAAGCCCAAAAGGCATAACATTTCACTCATATTGTCCAAATGGAACGGTGAATGCTGTCTTGTACCTTACAGATTCTCATGGTTTTATGATCGATATGATCTGTAAGATCAATAACCCATAAGAGAAGCAAGCTTATTTTCTCAAACTCAAGGAGATTATGGATCAGAATGGGGAAAAAAAACCTCTATCCATATCACATCAGACTGAAACTAAGAATACAAATTATTCTGATATTCTTAGTCAATTCCAGAAAACAAAAACCCAACTTGTAGGAATCTCTGATCTCCAGCATAAGATTAAACTGTTAAAAATCGAGATTCAGCAACTTAGACAAGAGCATAGTCAAGAGATTAATGATCTCAGACTTGATCATGAGCATCTCTAGCAAGATATTCAACTCCTCCAGATAGAAAGCCTAGAACGTCAAGAACATCTTTCTCAGAATGATGAACTTGATAAACAAACTCAGATTGCTATTGGCAAACTGACAGAATGAGCTAGTACCTCCAAACCCACAGAAGATTATCTTAATCTTCTAAACAGAATTACGTACCAGAAATGGTATGTTCAGTTAACCATAAAAGTCAATGATTTCAAATTTGAAACCATTGCTCTTTTAGACTCAGGAGCAGATATGAACTACATTCAAGAAGGATTAATTCCTTCCAGATATTTTGGAAAAACCAAAGAAAAGCTTTCCACATTTGACTCTACCAGGCTTCAGATTCGATACAAATTACCTAATGCACATGTGTGTAATCAGGGTATTTGTTTTCCGACCAGTTTTGTGCTAATCAAACAGTTGAATTCCCAAGTCATTCTCTGAAATCCTTTCCTTCAATTGTTATTTCCCATGACTGTTACAGACCAAGGTATATCCACTGATATTTTGGGTAAACTAATCCTATTTGAGTTTTATTTCCCTTCACAAGGAAAAAATATAAACTCACTTGACAGAAAAGAAACACAATTCAATTTTCTTAAACAATATATCAAAAGCCTCAGAATTGATGAACAGATTGCTAAATAGCAATAGTCCATCAATGAATTCCAGACCAAACTTGAAAAAGAAGTTTGTTCAGATCTTCCTACGGCCTTTTGGGCTAGGAAAAAACATTCAGTCTCTCTCCCATATGAGAAAGACTTTTCAGAGAAAAACATTCCTACTAGGGCCAGGCCCATCCAAATGAATCAGGAATATTTGGACCTTTGCAAAAAGGAAATTCAGAGTTTATTAGATAAAAAGCTTATCCGACCCAGCAAAAACCCATGGTCATGTGCAGCCTTTTATGTTAATAAACATGCAGAACAGGAACGAGGAGTCCCTCGTCTAGTTATCAACTATAAGCCCTTGAACAAGGCCTTACAATGGATCAGATATCCATTACCTAACAAGAATGATCTCGTAAAGAGATTACACCAGGCCCATGTCTTCAGTAAATTTGACATGAAATCATGATTTTGGAAAATCCAAGTTATTGAACCAGAAAGGTACAAGACATCATTCACCGTTCCATTTGGACAATATGAGTGGAATGTTATGCCTTTTGGGCTTAAGAATGCACTTTCAGAATTCCAAAACATTATGAACCAGATCTTTAATCAGTTCACAGATTTCACAATCGTTTACATTGATGATGTTCTAGTCTACAGTAATGACATTCATCAACATTGAAAACATTTGCATATTTTCTTTAAAGTCATTAAAGAAAAACGGTCTTGTGATTCTGCACCCAAGATTAGACTTTTTCAGACAAAAATCAGATTTCTTGGAAATATGATTTCCTTCGGAAAAATCACCCCTATCCAAAGAACCCTTAATTTTGCAGAAAAATTCCCAGATATTCTGTGAGAAAAAACATAGTTACAAAGATTTTTAGGATCTTTAAACTATGTTGCAGATTTTTACCCTGGCATCCGCCATTTATGTAAACCCTTATTTGAACATCTTAAAGAGAACCCTCCAGCATGGTCTAACATTCATACCCAAGCTGTTCAGGAAATTAAAAGACAAGTTAAGGTTTTACCAGTACTGACTTTATATCAACCAGACACCCCAAAAATAGTTCAGACAGATGCTTTCTGAATTTGGATTTGGTGGTATTTTAAAACAAATTTTTGAAGAAAAAGAACACATTGTTCGTTTTCATTCAGGAACATGGGATAAAGCCCAACATAATTATTCAACAGTAAAGAAAGAAATTTTGTCCATTGTCAAATGTATTTCAAAATTTCAGGATGATTTGTTAAATCATAAATTCATTGTACACGTTGACTGCAAATCAGCTAAAGACGTACTTACAAAGGATGTTAAAAATATAGCGTCCAAACAGATCTTTGCCAGATGGCAAGCCATTTTATCAATTTTCAATTTTGATATAGAATATATCAAGGGAGAGGATAATTTCATCCCTGATTTTCTAACCAGAGAGTTTTTAACAGGCCACATGCCTATCACATAGGATTCCTTCGGGAATACTTTTTCTTTTTGTTTTTGCAGGTTCACAGATGTGGACACCAAAGTTTCATATGGTGAATTGGATTGTTTCAAATCCACCGCAAAAATTAGATTGAAACAAGATTTCAGATCCAGATGTAGAATTGATAATTTTTCAATTCCGTACCTTGACATTATATATTGTTTCTAACCATTTACAGGAATCATTCACTCCTCACTTAGCAGCAATGGCTCCCAAGAAAGACAAAGGCAAGGCAAAAGCATTCAACATCAGCTCTTATGCCCAGAAAGCCCTGACCCCAGTTACTCCCACATCATCATCTTCAACCCCAGTCAAGATTGAAGATAAACAGATAACCCATACACAGATATCTACCCAGTCACCTCTAGGTAGAAACCTCACAGTTTTGGGGATTTTGACCTCACAGAAACAATTAACAGGTGTTCATGCAGGTTTTACAGATACATCGTCTTCACAGACAACAGTCAGTAACAAGTTTCAGCCCGTTGTTACCAAACCAAAACCAGTAGCTCTAGAACCTACACAGCCATCACCATATATTTACAAGGACATCTTCGATCAGATCATTGTTACAGAACCAGAACATTTTAAGCAGAACCCAATCATAACTCCTGATGAGTTTGCTAGGACATTTTTCCATCCTCAGTCACTCCATATCCCAGATAATCCACATAAAACCCAGAGTTACTATGAAGTAATTCATATAGCGACTAAATCCATTGAATTCAGCGCGAATAATAGTAACCTCCAACCAGGCGAGTATAGCCACATCAAGGCTAAACTTCAAATAGTGATCACTCTTGATCAATGGGGACAACCCCCATACAAGATTAAACAGCTCTCAATTGATGCAGCTTTCAGAGACTATACATATTATGAGTACATTTCGGCGTGGTTGTATGTTTTTTAATAGTATTGTATGTATTTGTATGTATTTTAATAGTATGTATACGGGAAATCAATACCACTCAAGGTACTTGTATGTATTTTAATAGTATTATCAGTTTGTAATAGACTAGGTTGAAGACTCCAAGTGTCTTCAGTTCAGAACCAGATGTTCAGACTCAGAGATAAAGAAGAAGATGAATCCAAGTCAAGATTCATTCAGACATCATCATCACAAGATGACAAAATTACTTTCGGCCACAGTGAAAGTAATCTAGTCAAAAAACATTATCATCATGTCACGACAAAAGATCTTTCGACCACAGTTAAAGCCAGACAAGACCAGCATGTCAAGACAAAACAAGATTCGGCCACAGTAAAAGCCGATACACTATTTATGTTACTTTTGACTTTTCCTTTTACAAAAATACTATTGTATTCACATATTCGTTATCCTATATTAAGGCAGGATCTGCCTCAGAACATAGGATCTGAATATTCTTCCTTCCTTTGATTTTTCTTTTATCCAGATCACTCTTTGTACATTGTACTTCTGTACAACCAACAGTGTAGCACAGTTACCTTCCAGTAGATCTAATAACAAGTAAGAGACATCGTCTCTTTTTATCTTCATCTTTCTTGTATTGCGTTTATTTATCTGTCTATTATATTTGTTTATTCCGCTTTTTGTTATGTCTATCTTTATATGTTCTCCCCTGGGTTGTTTATATATATATATATATATATATATGTGTGTGTGTGTGTGTGTGTGTGTGTGTGTGTGTGTGTGTGTGTGTGTGTGTGTGTTACTTGGAAAGGTGGATTAATAATTTAAAAAATAAAATTTAAACTTAATTTTTTTAAGAAAAGTTAGTTTAATTAACTATTAACGAGATAATACATAAGTTGATTAATAACATTAACAATTAACATAAATGATAAAACACTACATAACAAACTACAAGTTAATGAGACATGAGTACATTAGTGATATAAATATAAAAATAAAATATTACCATTTTATTATGCTCCTTGTACAAGTACTAGGCCTACTGGTGGTGATAGGCTTGGCAATAAAGGTGGTTGAATAAATACTTCAAGATTAGAACAGTTTGTGACATTTGGGTGTTGAGATACAAGGTATCTTACAAGCGTCCCAGTTCTAAATTTACATCGAAATATAAATTGACGTTGAAAATAGCTACAAACTACATATCCTTATTCTTCAAAATACGTAAAATGATTCCAAACATCTGAAAAATATAATTGTCATGAAAGATTTTCTTCTCCCATGGATATAGTTATATATAATATTGTAGACTTATAGTAAAATAAAGTTGAATATACTAAAGCACTATGTCACTAAGTATTTATAGAAAAAATTATACGTACGATTATAGAAATTGTAAAAAAAATATTGTACCTAAAATCTTAAAAAAATATAATATGATGGGACTTAAAGTTGTAATTGCAAATTAACTTGCAACATCACAAAAAAGATTTGATAACAAGTCATTTACTATCAACTTAAAAAATAAATTTGTTACTTGTTATTATTAGTTTGTTAAAAAAAAGTTATTACGACTTGTTAGTTTATTTTTTTAAAAATAGTTAATACGACTTATTGCATGCATAAAGTATAATATTTCAATTTTTTTAAAAAGTGAGCTCAAAATGTGCTTAATTTGTGTTTGGCCCGAGTTGGGCTCGAAATAGGCCTTATCTGGGCCTGAGATGGGCTAGACTTCAAGCTGAGTTGGGCTAAGTTGGGCCTAGGCTCAAATGGCTAGCCCAAAAAATATATGACCCAGCTCAACCTACTTATATATGGTGGGTTGGGTCGAGTTGAGCCCATTTTTAACCAAGCTGGGTTAGGCCCGAATTTTCGTGTGTTAGACTAAGCTGAACTTGTGTCGGCCTAACCCAAATGTCACATCTAGTCCAGTCCCTACGTATACGGTGGATGCCTCGATCCTGCTAGAGATTTCAACAAATTAAATTTGATTGCAAAGCGCAATAGTAATTGGCAGAGTTTACTTTGGAAAATAATTTTCACACCAGCTTGAGATTGATTCCTAGGACCAAAAGCATTATCTCGGTAACAAATTTGGTATCATGACTATTGGGACATTTCTTGGTTCTTAAGTTTTCTCCTGAAAGAGTTTGTCGATCTGTTCACCTATCCTAAGAAAGAATTAATTGTAAATAGCTCTTCGCCAACTTGGATGACTATATACAAGGAAAAGTCCAGGGAATTGAGAGGACCGGAAGCGATATTAGAGATAATCGCGCTCCGATAAATGACATTGCTATAAGAAAATTGTTACTATGGTGAGCCCAGAGAGTCTCCAGAAATATGGGCCTTAATATGCATGTGTAGAACTTTATCTTGACCCGAAAGTTTAAGTCATTCGGTCTTCAGTATACATATATATTAATAGCTCATTGTTTTATTAATCTTCCAATATAGGATAACTGACTTATTCCTTATCCCTTTTGGTCACATGAAAAATCCAAACATTAATCTCTCCCTTCACATGTGAACTCTCTACATTGGGCTTTAAATCCCCCTTGAACCATAATCACTCTACCGATTAGTCCATCTTTATCACCAATCTCACAAGTTTTAGATCATACGCACTGCAACTACCATGCTGATAGAGTAGCTCTTGCTCATGTGCCCAGATTAACCCATGAGTCACCGTGAATTTACTTTATTGCATGAGCCCCCTTGGCACCCCCAACCAAACCTTTCTCCATTTAGAGTCCATCATGTTATTATGACCTTATATATACTATTTTGAGAGTCAAGCCTAAGAACTATAAGTCAGCATGAACTTCATCATTTAAGCCCATCATCTATCTCCATTGAGAGTCCATCGCATTACCATGACCTCCATAGTCCTTTTGAGAGTTTGGTCAAGATTTTTGACCATCAGTTTGTATTTATTTTTTCTTAGAGTTCTGTATAAAGCCTACCGCGAGGCATATTTGTCATTAAGGGAGTATCCAGAATTTTTGTTCAGTGAGACTAAAAGGATACGATTTAGCACTCATATATAATTAGTTTTATCAGTGGTACTAAAATAAATTTTCAATCTAAAAATATCTTAAAATACACATATTTCTAATAAACTACGTACCGCCCGTGCTAACTTCTTAATGGCTTTGCCCTTGTCTGCCACTCTTAACTGCCAGTGGAACGTGATAATAAATACTTCAGTCATGGTACGAAATTATATATGAAAACACACGCTCATGTATGATCTTATTACCTTAAAACGAAGAGATAAACATTGCATACCCTTGGCACCCCCAACCAAACCTTGCTCCATTTAGAGTCCATCATGTTATTATGACCTTATATATACTATTTTGAGAGTCCAGCCCAAGAACTATAAGTCAGCATGAACTTCATCATTTAAGCCCATCATCTATCTCCATTGAGAGTCCATCGCATTACCATGACCTCCATAGTCCTTTTGAGAGTTTGGTCAAGATTTTTGACCATCAGTTTGTATTTATTTTTTCTTAGAGTTCTGTATAAAGCCTACCGCGAGGCATATTTGTCATTAAGGGAGTATCCAGAATTTTTGTTCAGTGAGACTAAAAGGATACAATTTAACACTCATATATAATTAGTTTTATCAGTGGTACTAAAATAAATTTTCAATCTAAAAATATCTTAAAAATACACATATTTCTAATAAACTACGTACCGCCCGTGCTAACTTCTTAATGGCTTTGCCCTTGTCTGCCACTCTTAACTGCCAGTGGAAGGTGATAATAAATACTTCAGTCATGGTACGAAATTATATATGAAAACACACGCTCATGTATGATCTTATTACCTTAAAACGAAGAGATAAACATTGCATACCCTTGGCACCCCCAACCAAACCTTGCTCCATTTAGAGTCCATCATGTTATTATGACCTTATATATACTATTTTGAGAGTCCAGCCCAAGAACTATAAGTCAGCATGAACTTCATCATTTAAGCCCATCATCTATCTCCATTGAGAGTCCATCGCATTACCATGACCTCCATAGTCCTTTTGAGAGTTTGGTCAAGATTTTTGACCATCAGTTTGTATTTATTTTTTCTTAGAGTTCTGTATAAAGCCTACCGCGAGGCATATTTGTCATTAAGGGAGTATCCAGAATTTTTGTTCAGTGAGACTAAAAGGATACAATTTAACACTCATATATAATTAGTTTTATCAGTGGTACTAAAATAAATTTTCAATCTAAAAATATCTTAAAAATACACATATTTCTAATAAACTACGTACCGCCCGTGCTAACTTCTTAATGGCTTTGCCCTTGTCTGCCACTCTTAACTGCCAGTGGAAGGTGATAATAAATACTTCAGTCATGGTACGAAATTATATATGAAAACACACGCTCATGTATGATCTTATTACCTTAAAACGAAGAGATAAACATTGCATACTGTGTGTATACATATGTATATTTGTATCCAAGCAACCAGAAGGTACCTCAGTTTTTGCAATCTCATCCAACTTTAGACTACTTTTGCCTAGTTAATGATGTCGATAATAAGGAATCACATACCAAGTGGTTCATTGTTAAATGGGTTCACTTTTACCAAGAAGAACAAATAAAAAAGAAGTAATCGTCTAAAGTGCGTCCGATCTCTACTCAAGCCTTTTACATGAAGTAAGTTTCATGCATCTGAGTTAGATTATTTCAAATGTTTCTCAAATATAAGGAAAAAGTAGTTCAGATTTTCGCGTTCAAGAGGGAAACAAGAACAAAGCATTAATAAATATACTCCATGTAAAGTGATGCATGCCAATCACTCTACATAGTTTGATATTATTTAACTAAAAGCAGGGGTATACAATATGACGACCCTTGCCCTCATGGACTGCAGGCTCTCTGACTGCGTTTGCAAAAAGAAAACAAAGAAAATAATCGAGTAGGAGAAGGGAAATAAGTTCTATAGAGGATAATACATCGATTTTCTACTAACTTGCTTTTGGATATCATTTTGATAATACTTCTAAAAACATCAGCTTCACAAGGAATCTTGAGGACTCCTCCTTGTTGCTCGTACCCAAATTCGCGAACAGATTTTTCGAGTAATTCAGCAAAATAAGGATGATTAATAATCTTGGTAGTTATCAGAAATCTCTCCATTTCTTGTTCATTCTTCCCCACAAGAATAGGTATATGACCTTTTCGAGCACGAGGTTTCTTTATGACCTCAGAGTTTAACCTTGTGTATGAAGAAGGCAATGACATATCTTTCTTTCTCATGTATATGTACACATATACACGGCTTATTATATAGGCTTAGTTTTACAGAGAAACCAAATGGACTTTATATAATGTTATTTTAGAGTTGTATTGTCATTAGGATAAAGTCATAATTTTCTACGTGTACCCTTTTCCTTTTACTACAGAGCAACACATTTTTTGAAGGGTCACATCCCAAAATTAACAAATATTATGATGTAGAGATACACTTGATCAACGTATTTTGTAGTTCGGTCAAAGATAAATAATATATATTATAATGGAAGGATATAATTTCGAATTTGTAATTTAATTAAGGTCAAAGCAGGACTTTATTCAATTACTCATGCACCTAACTCTTTGCGGTTAATATAAGTATACGAGTGATGCCAAAATGTCATTTAAATATCTAAAAAGAAAAATTTCATATTTAGTTTCTATTATTTGTAAAATGTCTCAATTTAATTCTTATTATTTAAAATGTAACAATTTAGTCTTTTTTATTTCAACAAAAGTTTTAATTTCATCCCTATTGTTTAAAATGTCTCAATTTAGTCTCTATTATTTTTCAAAAAATTTCAATTTCATCCTTATTATTTTTAAAAAGTTTCAATTTGGTCTCTATTATTTTTTTAAAATTTTTAATTCGTCCCTATTATTTAATGACTAAATTAATTTTTTTTTAGAAACAATAGGGACGAATTTGAAACTTTTTAAGAAATAATAAGGAAAAAATTAAAAATTTTAAACAATAAGGATGAAATTAAAAATTTTAAAAAAATAATAAATATTAAATTGAGACATTTAAAACAATAAAAACTAAACTGAATTTTTTACAAATAATAAGAACTAAATATGAGATTTTCCCTACGTAGAATAAAGCTCATAATATAATACGACTTAATTAGAGCTTAATATTTTACAAGATCGTGACAAGTCAGAGAACTCCAAACGGGAAAGCAAAAAGTCCAGAACTTATCAGGGAACCGAATGCCCTATTTCTGTTTATCTTTGTTTTTCTCTGTTTGACAGCAGTAGGTGAAAATCATGTCAGGTTCCTTTTATTGACCGAATAAATTATTCTAGATGCACCTGAAAATAACAAGTAAAATTTGTCAAAATAGACACCTGAGATATTGAATAGTGACAACAAACTGATTGGAACAAATAAATTTTTTAAAATTATGTAAAATTTATTTATAAATTTAACTTTTACGTTTGGAAGCACTATTTTAAAAAATTAAAAATTCAGGATTTGCAAATATTGAATTTGTTCAAAACTTATCCAAATCCTTGCTTAAGAGGTGAAATTTACAAATTCACATTTTTTAAGTTAGTTCCTTTCTTTTGAGGACAAAATTACTCTATAGATTTTTCTTTACACTTAAGTTTAACTTTGGCTCAAATTCAAAGATAAAAAAATAAAATATATTTCAAACCATCTCCATCAGCATTCTTCTTTTAATAAAACATAAAAAAAAATAATTGATCAACAAGTCAGGTTATCAAATTTCATGCTAGTGCTTGTTAGATAGTTCAAAAGTTCTTTTTTATCATTTCTAAATTTTACTAATTCTAATAGAATGAAAAAGGGATATTTCAGTAAAATATAATTTTTAATTTCAATTCCACATGTGTTGCAAATTACTGTTCTAAACAAAATAATTCATTTATATTTAAAAACAAATATTTATAGAATTTATTTACAAATCAAAAAATTTCACAGTATAAATGATTTCAAACACTATGTAAGATGTATTAGTTTTATTAGCTGACTTATTCCCAGTGTCACATCAAAAACTTGAGTTTGGACTATCGATTTTATGTCACATCAAAAACTATCTTCCGAAGAAGAGAGAACGCTTATTTTATAGCATGTGATAAATTTTATCATTATTCGGAAACTCATTGAAATGTTGGGAAAAAAAATTGCAATGACTTTTAATAAGATTTTTAAAGGAATAATGATTAATTTTAAGGACATATGTAGTTACAAGGCACGGTTTGATAGGCTATCTACTAAATATAGGATGGTTGTTCTATCTTAGAGTTTATGATTTTTTTTATGTGTGATGAGTGTATATTTTAACACTCTTCCTCACGTGTGATCTAGTTTGAAGAGGGTTACACGTGGAAAATTGAACACATATGCACTTAATTTTGAGATGAGTCACACATAGAAGATTAAACACATTAAAGATGCATGGAACATGACACACACGAAAGATTAAACACATGTAGACCTGATTTGAGATAGGTCATACGCTCTGATACCATATTAAAATAATTGAGGTTTCATCATAAAATCAATTGGTGTTAAGTGGAGTAGTCCATAATCTTATAAAGTAGTTTTAAAATTTATGATTTTTTTATATGGGATAAATATATATTCTAACAGTGATCTCATGGGGAATACTCATGAATGGATTGTGTGAATTCTGCTATTACTCAATGGAAGGCAAGGATCACTTCTTTTTTCTCAATGTGGTTTTAGTAGGAGAATTTGGCACCAGAGCCTATTAATGTCCATGCACGCAGGCTATCTTCCCCAGCGATATAACATCAATCAATGGAGTTATTATTTTTGCAGGGGAAGACGTGCAGCTTGTTAGAGCATTTTCAATGGGAGTCTATAAAATAGGTCTTTAAAATACAATGATTAAAGCAATTTAGAGAATTTATTGACGAAAATAGAGACTCTTAATAATATAGAGTTCAGGCTCTATTTTTGGCTTTTGAGACTCCTATTATGGTTGTTTTTTTTACCAAAGTCTCTAAATTATTACAATCATTGTATTTTAAAAACCCCCATTAAAGATGCTCTTATACTGAGATTGCTTTTTGGCTCAATGGTTTACAACATCTGGGAAGAAAGAAGCTGTAGGATTCATAAAACCTCTTGTCTCACAGAAGATCTATTAAAAAGAGAAAATTCTCTCAATGGTTTGAATGAAATTATGAGTTGGGAAGATATTTAAGTGTAATCTTTTGAATGATAGCATATGTAAACTGTGGAAAATAGAAGAAATCTTAGTATAGCTTTTGAATGATAGCATATGTAAACTGTGGAAAATAGAAGAAATCTTAGTATAGCCTTGATGTTTTGTAAGCAATTTTTTCGTACCTTGGTTTTGAGTTTAAATGAATCACTTGCTAAATTAGCAAAATTAAAAATAAGGGTGAATAGCACAGGGACCCCTTGTGATATTTAGAAAGTGCACAACATCCCCTGTGGTTCAAAAATCACCAAACATCTTTCCTATAGTTTTAGAAACGCAGCACACATGCCCGGTCCCTCCACACTTTTCCGTTAAAATAATTAACAAAATTTGTAAAAAGATCTAAATGCCCTCAATTTTTTTTCTTTTCTCTCTTTTCTCATTTTCTCTTTTGTTTATTTATTTAAAAATATACATACACATATATATTTATATATACATTAGACACAAAAAAATAATATATATATATATATATGTAAATATGTACATACCACACCCAAAAAAACAAAAGAAAAAGAAATATATGTGTAAATATATATACATACAAACATATAATATATATATATATATATATACACACATTCACATAGTAGACCAGACAAAAAAGGTTGGTGAATTTTTTGGAAGCCACGTTTGACGTAAGAAGCTAAAATCACAAATAATGACTGATTTCATGCTTGGAAGATCACAAATATTCTCATAACGAATTGATAAAAAAAAAAACTAATAAAAAATTCAAATCTTGTAAATCACAATTAGAAAATCATTAAACATAAACATAACAAAGCATAAATTAAAACCAGCTTTAATTCCCAAACGGCAAAAGAAAAATGCATAATGCATCAATATGTTCTACAATCCCTAAATTTAAAACCCGATTCCCCAATTCTTTCACTTCACCATACACCTTCAACAACTCAAGCTCCATCTACCATTTTGCTTGCATATTCTCAAATCCCAACAAAAATATTTACTACTACCATTGTTCTTCCGAAGACAAAAAGGAAAAAAAATGACGTCTCAAAAAACGAAGGCCCAAATAGTGGTTAGATGCGAAGCAAAAACATTTAAAGAGATTCATGGAGTTAGCTTCAATGCTCGCTTTACTTGCTTAGAGAAATGTAAAAAAGAAACATTAACACTGATTGTTGCAGTTATGGCGGTGGTGGTGGTCATGGTGGAGTGTGAACCGGAGGTAGGGGGAAGAAAGAAATGAAGAAAAATGAGAAAATAGAATTGAAAAGAGGTGTTTGGCTATGGGGACATTTTTACCCTTGAAATTTGGAAAAAATCTGATTTACGTTTAAATTTTTGACGAAAATGTGACAAAGGACTAACGGTGTCACTCGAACAAAAAATAAGGGACTAAAATGTATCACTTTTGAAGATAAGGGACTAAAGTGTCAATGAGGTCAAACATAAAAGACTAAAAGTGTTATTAACCCAAAAAATATATAAGAGTAGTCCATATGCTAAATAAAAAGTTAAGTTTTAGCTCCAAAACTCTTTTTTTCTGTGTTTTAGAATGAATCGTCTTTTGCTCTGCTTTTGCTGGGGAATAATTCGGTAAGTTATTTCAACAAAACAAAAAGAGATATTTTGAGTCTTCTGATATAGCAACAAGGACTCGAGAAATTAGGTAATTTTTTCCACTATAACATTTCTTTTATGGAAATACAATTAGTGGTATATGTATTAGTGTTAACACTGTATTACATCTTAAAGTTGACGAAGCATATCATGGGCAAAAGTATAATTAATAGAATATTCACTTCTTACGTTCTCTCTCAATTCTCTCTTCATTTTTTTCCTTCTGTCTTTATATTAAAACTAGGATCATGTTTGCGCTACATGCAGTTATATTGTTATGGTGACAATAATCTAGCTTGTCTTTGTTCTACCCCAAATTATGTGTTGGTATTAGATTCTAATCTAAATCCGAAGAACTTTCAAAGGGTGCTCCCCATCATCATCAAAGAAATAAAAAAAAAAAAAAGGAAAAACACAAATTGGATAATGGGTAATTCTGTATATTAGCTTTGGCTTTCGTCCTCTCATCATTACCTCTGTCTTATAAAATTTATCATGTCATACTAAACTAAAAAAGTGAAACTCATTATAAATAAATAATTTAGTAAGCTTAAATGAAAGCAGTTTTACCATAAGATAAAAATGTATCTAAAAATCAAATAAATTGGAAAAGATCTATTTATATACAAAACATGTAAAGGGCATTTCTTCTTTCGCCCTCGCGGCGCGCTATGGTCATTTCCTTGTTTTGCTCCACTTCCTCCGACCTAATGTTGCCACCTATCAGCTGGAATCCTACTTTAAGCTTCAACAAGCGTTGTACTTGTACTCGTGCATGTAAATACTCTAAAAATATGAAATATAAAATTGATTTATTCAACTTTCTAATTTGAAAACTATAATATGTAGCACCACTCGGCCACTTGTCCTCTTGAAACCTCATTCGAGTTTCTACTGAGTGTCTTCTTTTCCTTGTTTTCGCCCACCTTCTTCGCCATCTCATTCATGACTACCTTTGACTTTGCCTTTTTATATTAGTGATCACTCACCTTCACGACACAAAAATAAAAAATAAAAAAAAAATCACTATCTCCTCCCCAAAAATTTCTTTTCTATTTTACTCTTTTACCAGAGCTACGCATCTGATCGTAATGCATCAACCATAGAAAATGATGCTATATAACATTTTCTTATAAAAATGTCAGTAGTAATGTGATGACGAGAATAAGGAAACCACATAGCAAAAATGGTTCGTAGTTAAACGGGTCCACTCTTACCAAGAACAAGTAAAATAGAAGTGTAGTGAATTTTCTTAAAAAAACCCAAGAGATGTTTGGTCTAGTGGTCTTCACCATAAATGTGAGAAATAAGTAGCACTATCGTACGACTTAAGTCTTTTTTAAATAAATAAAAAAATTCTTAAAAAAAATGAACGTTAACATCCACCTAATAAAAAGTGGACTCCACCTAAATCCCACCCGTGTGTAGGATACATGCACTAAAAATAGAAGTAAGACCTGCAACTATTTCTAAGATCAATTCCAAAAGTAAATGTTTTCCAAAAATAAGTAAAAGTAGTTCAGATTTTCATATTCAAGTGAGAAAAAAGAATAAAGCAGTAACAAACATGTCAAATTATTTGGGTGATGTCGATCACACTCTATATATATATATATATAGTGATATTAATTAATTACAAGCATAGGTAATTTAATAAGATGTAAAAGTATACTATTGCCCTAATGGGCTGCAGTCTATCTGATAACATTTCCAAGAAGTAAACAAAGTAAATAACCTACTAGGAGAACGTAAATAAACAACGTGGTGACATTTCTTTCTTCCTCGTGTCTATGTATTCTACACTGCTTATCACGTTGGATATAGGCTTAGTTTTATAGAGAAACCAAATGGACTATACTGTTATTTTAATTGGATCGAGTTTTTTTTTTTTGTCATTAGGATGTTGTCAGAATTTCTTGCACTGTCTCAACCGAATATACGTACATACTTTTGATTTTATATCGAGAAATTGACACTAAAGTTACAAATCCGATCGGATAACAGCATGTTTCGATATATACTCCAATTTAATAAGGGTTAGACAATATTCATGATAAAAAATTACAAGTTTAAATTCAAAATTTTTGATTAAAACTAGTTGTTATTCGATCACTCTATTAATCATTAGGACCTAATATACATATGCTTAGTGATGCCAAAATGTTATTCTAGTGTTTACATTAAAGTTCTTAGTATAAGATGACTTAATTAGGGTATCTCCAATGGTTGGAATTATTCATAAAAACTTACAATTTTTGACAATTTGTAGAGACTCGAGTTTTTATTTTAACTCAAATATCTAATAGGACCTACCACTTTTTAGAGATTTATACTAAAATAGAAACCCAATTATTTTTAGATCTCTAAATTTAGAGTCAAAAAAGTAAATTGAGTTTCTATTTTTGTGTAAATCTCTAAAAAGTGGTAAGGCCTATTGATAATTTGAGTTAAAATAGAGACTCGAGTCTCTAAAAATTGTTAAAAATAATAAAAAAAAATTTGAATAGTTCCAACCATTAGAGCTTAATATTTTAAAGATCGTGAAAAGTCAGAGAGAAGTTATCAGCCAATAGAATGCTGCTTTTCTCTGGTTGAAAGCAGTAGGCGACAATCCTTTTTGGTTTCATATAATTAAATATTTTATTGACCGAATAAATTATTTTCTAAGCTTCTGACAGTTAGATATGTAAAGTTTTTCAAAGTACTAGTTTTATTTAAAATTGACAAGTAACTGTTCGATAAAAATTCAATAATAAAAATTGATGGAGAATTCGTTAGAGTTTGAATTTTATAAAGAAAAATTAATGGATAAATTGATAGGTTTTAATTTTTTATAAATAAAAAAAATTGAAACCCAAAACTTGATTATTAATTTAATAAAAAAATCTAGTATATATATATATATATATATATATATATACTTAAAATAATAGAAGACTAACTAAAATTAATAATTAAAATAATAAAAATTTGAATTGAACTCAATTAAAAAAAAATGTGAACTAAGTTTAATTAAAAGAGATGGATTAAGCATATTAGACCAATACTTATACTCTTAATAATTGTTAACTTTAATTGCCTAAACGAAAGAAAAGATGTTTAGCACTTGATGTTTGTGAATAAATTTCTTTTTACATAAGTTCTTGTTTTTTTATTTTTGCTCATAAAATTATTATATAATTTATTTCAAGTTTTACCATTGGGTTTGATACTTTTATTTTAAACTGATTTTTCTTACATTTTTTTTTTGTTTTTTTTATTTAAACTAATTATTTTTTAGTTAAACGGTTACGGTTACGGTTAACTGTGATTTTTTGAATTCTTAACGGTTACGGTTATGATTATTGGTTTGCTAAACTGTTTTGGTTACGATTTTATCATTTTTTGCGGTTATCTGAACCATTGTCATTTCTACCCAACTTCATGATCAAACCTAAATGGGACCACGTAAAGATGGCCTTTTTTCTTTTTCTTTTCATTTTTTTGCTGAAGTAAGGGATGGATGATTGGCTACCCCCAAGTCCATGACCGCATGCAAAACTAGATCATATAATTATAATAAAATAATCTTAACAATTCATAATTATTAAATCTCACTTTGAATATAATAACTTTACAAGGAACATCAAATTAGTACAACTTACGTAATGGTCGTGCCCCAATTTATTGATCTTGATGGGCCATAAAATAAAGCCTAGACCAATAAGTGAAACCCACAGCCATAAAGGAGGGCTGGACCGAATAATAGTACTAAAATATGACTAGGTTGTGTCCAACTAGAAGACTAAGTTAACTACTTGAGATGACGTTGACTAGTTCAAAGACAAACACAATTAACTCAAGAAAATATACTCTTAAGAGTTCTGAAACTGCGGGGAACAACCCCTATTTACATCGTGGGTCAATCCCACACCTCCACAATGGAATCATGAACACGGTTTTGACTATAAAAAGACACCAGAACATCCAAAAAAGGGATAACACATTCTTACTGAGCAATTGACTTTACTTTATTGCTTTTGCTAGATCTATCTAAGTTTTCCAGTTTTCATAACTAACTTAAGTATTAGAGTGGGACCCTAGGCACACCCCGAATTCTTTATTTTGCAGGAAGTCCAGTTAGGATTCTCAACTGTTAAGCATAGAGAAAAATTTCAACCCAATTCTTAAAACCGAGCTGAAATCCGATCTTAACAGATCTCAATGGAAATTGGACTCAATATCCGCACATTATTCACTTATCTATTAGGCTCAACACCACTTTTTTTTTTTTGGGTCACAACCTCATTTGACCTACCATTGAGTGTTAGAAACATGCTTTTTTAATCCTCAGTAGTGTCAATTTATTTTCTTTTTGCTTCCCTTTTTAAATTTATCTTCACTGTTTATATATAAGTTTCACTAAAGCACAATATGTTCTATCAAGATCAAGGCTATTCCTTTACACCACTGGCAAATTAAACCATTTTTTCAGCTTGAATCTCATTCAATCTATAAACACGTATAATCTCATCTCTAACTAAGATCACTCGATCAATCTCATGCACTTGAAAATTCATGTAAAAATTGTTAATTCGACTTTCTAATAGAGTCGTTAGTTCCGCAGATTTGGGAGAGAGTTCTATAATTCAATTGCAAATCGAGTTAAATGAGAATGTCTATTTCAAATCAAATCAAATCTTTTATTGTTTTATTTTCTATTCATTAGGGGCATAACCAAGCTTTGCTATAATTTAAACTTTTCCTTACAGACTATTTGGAAGAATTTGTGGTGTAAAATTTAAGAAATTTTGAGTTTTTTAATATTTCTTGATTTTAGTAAACAAATTTAAGAAGTTTTAAGTTTGGCAACATACATGATTATCATAAGTTTCTCTATATCTATTAGTTAAAAATTGTAAGTTTTTTAATATTTACTAGTTTCTATTTTGATAAATAATTTTCAAGAATTTTTGAATCCGACAACCTAACCTAATCGAGCTTTTTGCATTCATAAGTTTTTCAACACTTATTGAACTCTATATTTTTAGTAAGCGCTAATAACATTATTACGGATTCAAATCTTTTGCGAATCTCGTCTTAAATAACCCAAAAAAAAAACAAAACCCCCATTTCCCGTCACACATTTCAGACTCGAAACCATGTCAGCGAATACACCAAACCCCAACCCCTAAAACCCAAAACCCCCAAAAGCCCACCACGCAAAACCCCTTAAAACAACGCTGGAGACGAGGATAAAATCGTAAAACCACCAAAACCTCGGTCTCGAACAAAGCCTTCCGATCACACAGACCATAACAACGACGACAACGTTAGTTCAAATCCTTCGACGAAGATAAGGAGAATAAAGGGAACAATATTAGCAAGTACCAAACCATCGTACTGCTTAAAGCTAGGTTTAAGTAGTTGGATTAAGGAACAACGCGGCGAAAGCATACGATCAAAGCACAGGAAAAAGCTGAGAAAATAGTTGAAAAAGCTTATTCGAAGGCACAATTGGGTCGAAGCTAGCGGCGTTTTGAGCGTGCTTCTTAAAACTACCCCAAAAGACAAGTCTATTTACCATAATCGAATCAAATATTGGGAAATAATCATATTTCTTCTTTATTTTTGTTTCATTAATGAATATTTTTTTTTCATTTATGTATGTGTTTTATGGTATAATGTAGTTGAAAGAAAATGTAAAGTGAGATATTTTCTGAGAGTAAAAAAATGATTTATCTTATTCATTGAATGTTCAGTACAATAGGTATTTATACAAGTCTCATGTGCAGAGATGATTAAGCACATGTCTAACTAGATATTCAGTTACAAGCATGACAGTTGTATTACAACTGGACTACTATCTATTATATGTTGGATACAGCTGTACTTAGTTCTAGCTTTAACTATCTATTGTATACTGTAGCTGAGCATAGACATATCTTATCAGCCCCCCTCAAGCTGAAAGGGCAGAGCTTGTCATGGGCAACTTGGACTTCAGATAGTGGAATTTTGGCTTAGGCAATGACTTAGTGAACATATATGCTACTTGTTTTGTAGTGGAAATATAGGAAAGCTGTGGATTTTGGACACCACCTACTCTCGTATAAAATGATAGTCGATTTCTATATGCTTAGTCCTGTCATGAAATACCGGATTGGATGCCAAGGCCATGGCTGAAACACTATCACAATGTAAGACAGGTTTAGAGGTAGAAATTTGCAAATCTTTAAGGAGATAGGACAGCCATTTAATTTCTGCTGCAGTGTGGGCCATGGCCATATACTCTGCTTCAGTAGAAGACCTGGCCACTATGGGCTGCTTTTTAGAACACTAGGAAATCAGATTTTTACCCAAGAAGACTGTGTAGCCAAAGGTGGACCTTCTATCAATAAAGTCACTGGCCCAGTCAAAGTTACAGTAGGCATAAAGATGTAGAGGCCCTGATTGATAGTATAATCCCTGACTGAGAGTACCTTTGATATATCTCAAAGTACGCTTAAGAGCTGCATAATCTGCCTGTGTTGGTGAATGCATATGTTAACAGATTGTATTCACTACATACTACAGATCAGGCCTGGTTACTGTTAAATATTGCAGAGTACCAACCAAGCTCCTAAAGTGTGTAGGATTAGGATAAGGAGCTGGCTGTTCATGCTGCTGATTTGAAGATTTGACAACAGTAGGAGTGTCGGCTGGTTTACAATCTGCCATTCCTGCTTTGGTTAGAAGGTCTTAAGCATATTTGCTCTGGTGTAACAACACTCCTGTAGAGGTGCGTTGTACCTCTATACCCAAGAAGTAAGATAATCTGCCCAAGTCTTTCATAGCAAACCGTGTCCCCATGATAGAAATGAGTTCAGAAATATAGGTAGTTGAATCACCAGTCACTATGATATCATCCACATAGATAAGCACCAAGGTAAAATCTGTGGCTGTTTTATGAATAAAAAGAGATGAGTCTGCACTGCTCATAGTAAAACCCTTATTGATAAGAAAAGAGGAGAGCATGTGATACCGGGCTCTTGGAGCCTGCTTTAAGCCATAGAGAGATTTTTAAGTTGGCAGACATGTGTAGGATATTGAGAATCCAGAAATCCTTGAGGTTGTGTCATAAACACTGATTCCTCTAGTTGTTTTAATGACCAACTGTGATGAAGAACTAAGCTAAGGACCACCCTTATAGTTTGGGGCTTTACAACAGGGCTGAATGTTTCTGTATAGTCAAGCACGTGTTCTTGTAAGTAATATTTTGCCACCAACCTAGCTTTATACCTAGCGACAGTCCCATCAGCATTTTTCTTTATTTTGAACACCCATTTAGAGCCTATGGGCTGCCTATTGGCAGGCAAGGGTACTAAATCCCATGTGTGTTATCTCTGTAAAGCTGTGTATTCTTCTTGCATAGCTTGAACCCAACAAGAATATTTAGAGGCCTCCTTATAGGTAGTAGGTACAGTAGTAGGTGGTGTAGTAATAAGGGAGTTTAACTGATAGAGTGGAGGGGGTAAACAACCTGTTTTGGATCTAGTGAGCATAGGATGCATAGATTGTGGAGCCAATTGATTGTGAGGCTCAGTTGCAGATTGATTGTGGTCTATCTGGGAGTAGACAGAAGGAGATGTAGAAGGGAGAGGCATTGTAGTAGACTTTCTGTCTATGACTGGATCAGTCTGACTGATAGAAAGTATAGGACTTGGAGTAGGAAAAGAGAGGAGAGTCTGACCATTAGAAGATTGAGAAGCAGAAGAAGGGAACAATGTTTCCATGTGAAGAGCAGACTGACATTCAGCCGGGGACTGTAAGATTGGGGCAAACTCAGTAGGATGTGTAAAAATAGGAGGAAATTGCAAGCTTGTCAAGGGTGAGCTTGACTGTGAGAGAGAGAGTTTAGATTGATAGGGGAAGACACTGTCTACAAACCTAACGTGTCTAGACACAAAAAAATTTTCAGTTGCAGGATCTAAACATTTGTAACCTTTTGTATTTGGGCAGTAACCTAAAAAGACACAAGGAGTTGATCTATTTTCTAACTTGTTATGTGTGTAAGGCCTTAGCCAAGGGTAACATAGACAACCAAACATCTGTAGATGTTGATAATCTGGTGGTTTAGCATAGAGTGCTTCAAAAGGAGAGATATTACCAATGACTGGTGTAGGCAGTCTATTGATTAGATAATTGGCAACTGAAAGTGCCTCTAGCCAATATTTGGTAGGAAGATTGGACTGATTAAGAAGAGCTAGGGTAGTTCCAATAAGATGCATATGTTTTCTCTCTACCTTGCCATTCTGTTGTGGGGTATATGGGCAAGTAGTTTGGTATATTGCAAAAAAAGCTTAAACTGTGTATTAACATACTCAATGCCATTGTCTGTCCTAAACACTTTGATTTTGGTTTGAAACTGTGTTTCAATCATTGTATTAAAAGAAATAAAAGCTGCACATGCATCAGATTTAGACTTAAGGGGATATAACCAGCAATATCTTGTACAATCATCAATGAATAACAGATAATATATGTATCCCATACAAGAAAGAAAATGGGCTGATCCCCATACATCAAAGTGAACTAAATGAAAAGGTTTTTGTGTAATAGAATCAGACAAGGTAAATGGCAGTCTATGGGAGTTAGCCACTGAACAAGATGCACAGTCTAGACTAGTAGTAGGAAGTTTTACATTCAAAAATTTAGAAAGTAGCTGAGCAGCTGTAGCTGTGGGATGGCCCAACTTGTAATGCCAAAGCAAAGCTGGAATAATAGTTGAATTTGTAGTAGAATGGCAAGTGTATGCCGGGGATTTTAGAAGAGTATGAGTGCTAGGTAAAAGGTAGAGTCCTCTTTCACAGGGGGCCCTGAACTGAATGTGATGTGTATGGTTGTCCATAATAGTCACCTCCTTAACATTAAAGAAAACAGTACAGTTATTGTCTTTTGTTAACTGATAGACTGAAATCAAATTAGAAGAAATTTGTGGAACATAAAGAATATTAGACAGAAAGAATTTAGAAGAAGGAGTAGAAATGGTACCACTACCAGTGCTGTGAATTGGCAGAGAGTTACCATTCCCAACTGCAACTGCCTCGGTGCCAATGTATGCTTTAGAAGTTTCCAGATGTGAAGAATCATATGTGACAGGAGAATTAGCTCTAGAATCAAGATACCAGTAGGTATCGGCAGGGTTTGGGGATGGGATATGTGCTGCAAGAGCTTGGGGCTCAGATTTCTGAAGATAGTAATTGGTAGTATCCAGCCTATGCCAGCACTCCAAGGCCATATGGTTAGGTTTTCCACATATCTGACAGTAAGTCTTTGATGTGGGAGGTGTGGGTGAGGGTGTAGTGCTACCAGTGGTGTATGTGTTGATGTTTCTCCCTTGGTTTCTACCACCTCTACTGCATCTGCCTCCCCTGTTATTACCCCTGCCTCTGCCTCTGTTTTGATTAAAAGAATTGTTGTACAGGGCAGTGTGGAGTTGTTGAGAATAAGAGTTGTCATGCAAAGTAACAGATTTTGTCAACCTAAGGTACAGTTCTTCTGAAATCAACAAACTGCTCAGTTGAAGAAGAGACAAAGTCTTCTTCTTAAGCCTAAGTGAAGACTTGAAGGGATCATACTCCACTGGAAGGCCCTTAAGAATGTAGAGAGTAAGATCCTCATCTGAAATGACTTCAGATGTTGCCGCAAGATTATCAACCAGGTACTTGACATGATCAAAGTATTGTTGCATGTTTTGAGATCCCTTGCTGAGATTATGCAACTGAAGCTTCAGCTGTTGAATGTGTTGCCTGCTAGCAGAATTGAACCTAGTGGTTAGGGCTTGCCAAATCGAAGCTGCTGTTGGTAAGTGGAACACTTGTGGTAGAACAACAGGTGAGATTGAAGCAAACAAACAGCTCTTAATGTGTTGATCTTGGATAAACCAAGTAGAATAAGCAGGATTGATTGTTGATGATCCTTCAGTGGTAGTAAGAAGCTTAGAAGGACAAGCATCATCTCCAGTGAGATGTTCATACAACTCATGAGCCTGAAAAATTGTCTGCAATTGAGTCCTCCACATCATGTAATTGGGTTATCAAGTTTAATTTGGACAAGACTGTTCAAATTTTGCAGAAGAAGCTTCAATTAAGCTGGGAGCTCTTTGGAAGAGCTGGAACTGGCAGCCATTGATGAAGAAGCCAAAAGCTTAATGATCACTAACGGAAGCAATGAGAAGATCAAGATTGTGAAAATTTGAATATGAGGTAGACCTAGATTTGCAAAATTAGGGTTTGAGAAGCTTGCGAAGACCTAATTTTGATGTCGCGAAGCTTCAAAGAGGTGTTTTAATGGCGTCGCACCTCTCAAATGGATGAAAGTAGCCTATTGTGAAGCTTGCTTTCAGAAAAAAAAAAAAAAAAAGGCTAACAATGGCGGCTTAGAGAGGATCTATACCTGCTCTTGATACTATGAAAGAAAATGTAAAGTGAAGATATAATCTGAGAGTAAAAAAATGATTTATCTTATTCATTGAATGTTCAGTACAATAGGTATTTATACAAGTCTCATGTGCAGAAATGATTAAACACATGTCTAACTAGATATTCAGTTACAAACATGACAACTGTATTACAGCTGGACTACTATCTATTGTATGTTGGATACAATTGTACTTAGTTCTAGCTTTAACTATCGACTGTATACTGTAGCTGAGCATAGACATATCTTATCAGTAGTAACCTGTGGATTATAGCAATGTGATGAAAAGCATCCTGTCATTAACAGACACACACACGGGTCAGAGCGTCACGTTCTTATAAATATTATGACCCCCTTTATATATGTTTTTTTTTAAAATTAAGGTTTTTCAGGGGTAGACTGCCAAAATTGTCCCATGTCTTCTCAACAATCAGTAAAAACATCTCTCTTCTTTGCGAATCATTTTTTGAACAATGAAATCCATAACATAAAGGGAATTAAAAGAGAGGGATTGGTTAGCTCATTATTTAATATGAATGAGTAAAACGCAGCTTCGGAAAGGTCATATATCAGTTATCTTTCTCGAGAAATGTAGATGAAGGGAGTCTGTGCCCCAATATTTGCCATAAATGATTTCTTCTGTAAATAGTCGGGATATTGAGGAATATTTAAAAAATTGGGTGCAACCTTTGGCTTATAAGAATGTGACAAAATAACTCCAGTCTATGGGGATAATTTCCACTACCAGACATGGTGGACAGTTGCCATGTTCTTATAGATATTATTATGGTGACAGTTGCCATGTTCTTATAGATATTATTATGTTGACAATTGCCATGTTCTTATAGATATTATTATGGTAATCACAATGTATAACTAGCAACTCCAGGGCCTTTTTATACTTGACCATTTCTTTTTAGGAATTCTAGTGTTGCATCGTGTTAAAAAAAAGTATGTTTTCAAGGCTGTGAGATGTTGCTAATGTCTCATGTGTTGATTGAATTTAATTGAGTATTGATTTTGTTTTGGTTTTTTTTATTTGGCTAAGTGTGTTTTTGAGCTTTCGAAAAGTATAATTGAAGGGTGTTTGGCCTTCGTGCTAACTTGTTAGAAGAGCTAATAAGCATAGAAGGTCTAAAGTTTAAAGATTTGAAACAGAAGCTTAAGAATAATTAGATTCATTTGTAGGGTTAGGTAGCTATATTATAAACACTTACATTTTGTTGTTTATAAGCACTTACAGTTTAAGCTGGCTTTTCTATTTTTCCGGGCAACATCTTAGGCTAGTCTAATCACATGTGCTTATGCAGCTTCGTTCCATTTGTTCCTAACAAAATTTCTATGTATGTAATAGAGTATATAGTGCTTGTAACCACTAAAAAGAACTTCTTTTCTTTTTTAAAAAGATGGCTTTGATAAATACTCAGTTACTGTAGACTTAAAGAAGGTATCTTTTAGAGGTTGTGAAATGATGTAAGCCCAAACCTTAACTAAAAGAACCCCACCAACCAAATTTTCATTGTTTGTTCAATGATGCATGTATATATGAGCAATTTTTGAATTTTTTTTTTTTAATGTATTCTAATTCCATATTTTCTTCAAAAACCATATTCTGTTTGAAACTTGGCGCTAGTAGTATTTTCTTCCCCTTATGAACAATGAGTGATTTTTCAAATAGTTATTATGCAGAATGTTGGAGATTTTGTTTAGAGGTTTATCAATTTGGTACATTGTAATAAACTGCAGGTGACATTGGAGCTCATGAAGCATATAAAAGGTGTCGCTATCAACTTGAGAAAGTTTCAGAATATTTATGAGCTGTGGATGAAAAATGGTGGATCTATGAGGAATTGGACTTTGAAGGTTCAGTATTGGAAGCATTCTCTCTTATGGCAATATCAACTATTAAGCGTCGATATTATTTATCATGCTTGAAATTTTTCCATAACTCATATGAGGGTCTGTAGATGAATGTTTAATATGTGCTTCTTTCTCTTGTGAACTTGGAACAGTAATGCATCGATTGTCAAAATATCCTATAAGGTAGGATGCGGGTTATTGTTGTAAGAGTAATATGGTTATTATATCCTGTTAGTAGAAACTAGAAAAGATTAAAGTTTTTTATTGATGAGGAACAGTAAAACATTTGCATTATAATTTAAGATATACCAAATTGCCAAGATGATCTTATTGGTTGTATCATCTGGATTTGATAGAGATTTTCTTCTATGAATATATGGGAAAGGTGGATATGGAAGGTAAAGAAATGAAGTTTTAGAGTTTTATGCTGACACTTCATATAACAAAAGAAGATGAAAAATGAAGGTAAAGAAATGGAGTTGTATGTAGGATGGAGCATTCAAGTACCCCAGGGGGAGGGATGTCTAATACAGGATCTGGCTAATTACTTTCAACATAGTATACTACTATAGTGATGCAAGTAATGTTTCTTGGTTCAAGTGGACATTTTTAATTTTGTAATCCTAAAGTTTAAATGATCTGCAGGATAGGTTTGCCATCCAGTTGGAGTCCATTCTTTTTTGCCTTACACAAGGGGACGTGGAGGACGCACATCAGGCCGCTCTATGGTATGAATCTTTTTACTCTATTGCTTGTCTTTCATTAAGCAAGGGTTCAGTTATTACCCACAATTGTTAAAGACTCTTTTTTATTTTCAATTGAATTCTTTTCTCGATCCTGAAAAGTTCCTGGATCTTAACACCAGAATATCCAAGAATGGCTTCAAAATGGTGTAATAGAGTTGCTCTCCTCATCTGCTGTAATTTGATAATTGCTGTAATGTATAGCTTAAAAAAGGCACATAAACCAAGACTGCCAACCTTTTCATCAATTAAAGAAATCCATTTCCTCTAGCCTCTTGTGAGTTTTTTTTATTTATTTATTACATTTAACTTTTATTTTATCGGGACATATCTAGTTCTTTGTGTATGATGCATGAATCCTTAAAAATTTATACAAATGCTATTTATGTTGTTTAATACATTGTTATCAATGCATTTGGACAACCTTTATATAATGAGCTCCTCTTGGTATTATACGGAAATTCCACGCAAATATGATTGTGTTTTAGAGTTGCAGATCCTACAAATTCAGAGTTAGACAGCTGTAGGAAACTTCATGTGTTTTATATGTGTGTTTTGTTATGTTTACTCAAACTAAAATTGCTAGCCTGTCTAATAGACTTTAGATAATCCTTCAATGCATCATGTTATTCTATTTCTTGGAAGCTGAGCTTGATATAGTAGTCTATGCTTTTTTATCTTAAGCTTTCTGAGGTTGAGTTAATTTATTTCCTTCTTTCTGAGATGCTTCTTGGAGCAATATTGTCCAGTAGAATATTTGCTTAGCATACTCTTGCTGTTTCAATTGGGAAAATTAGCTAATGACTCTTGTTAATGGGTAATTAGCTAATCTTCAGTTTTGTGTGTGGTTAAGGATGACTGGCTTTTTATATGAAAAATGCCATATACTTAATAGTTGTACTGTAATTTTCCATGTAATTAATAGTCGTGCTGTAAATTAGTATTTAGATGGCTAGATCTCATTTAATCTTGTTCTTCCAGTCTTATGCAAGAACGTGGTTTTGAGAGTGATCCGGTCTCCAATTTGGTTGTGGGCTTGACATTTTATGAGTTGTGGTATTCTGCTCTCCCAAAAGAGTGGCAGTTGACAGAATTCAACAAGCCTAGGGGCTTTCTGCAGTCAGAGGCCCCTGAAGCTAGAATGAGCATGTCTATTGAGAATTCTGATGGGTATGATGCTGTTGAGTCTCAAGAAGATAACTTCCCCTTGCAAACCAATTCAATCACTTCGGTTGCCAATGACCAAGATAACATGGAAGTTGATTCTGACCAGCATAAAGAACTTTCCATGGATGTTGACAATAACCTACAAGGACAGACTCCCCATCGAAGTCCTCGTCCAGAAGATTTCTATGTTTACTCTGCAGAATGAAGTAGAGAGGAAAAATCTTATTCTCTAACTCATGTTGGCAATCTCCCATTTTCTTCCATTTTATACACACATCGTAAGTTTTGGATTCACTCCTTTCATATTTATTTGTGTAGATTCTATCTATTTGAGTGTAAAAGATAAAGGCGGTTCACTCATCCGCACCTATCTGGAAGGTTGCTTATATGACAATCTGGTGTAACAATATATGACCTATTAGTGTTTTCTTGAGCATATCTTTTGATTGTGAACCTCTATGTGGTTACTGTTTGTTTTTCTTTGTTACTAGAAGTTTATTGTCCTTTAATGCATTATGACAATATTCTAGTCGGATCGAGTTAGGACCATTCACCTTTTTGCCTGTTTGTGCTTCAACCTTTATCAGATTTCTAGTTTAAGTGTTAAAATCCGTACAAATTTCTTGCAGACACTCTAAAATAACATAAACATTCTTCGTACACTTTCTATTATTATGTGCCAGAGGATTAATTGGGATCTGTCAGTTATAAGTCTAGGCATTCTATCCTACTTTTGGAGCTCCGGATTGAGAATTCCCACTTTGGTTGGAGATCGTTCCTGCTAACCTCTTCTTCTCCTTCCTCCCCCTCTCATTTTTCTCCATGCTTTTTTCTGTATTTGGTGTATTAGTGAAACCAATTTTTTTGCCATTTAAGACAATTCAAATAGCCTCTGTTCAATATGTAAATAGTGTTGATTTTCTCAGTTCTTCTCAATTCACTCAAGAAAATCTTATTGGAGCTCCAAGTCACATTTGTTCCTCAATTATTAGTAAATAGGGTGTGTGACATAAAAAAATGTTAATGTTCCCCTTTTAACAACTTTTTTGCTAGGCACCCTGAAAATGTAGAGAAAGAAAATAACATTGAAGAAATTTAGAAAAGTAATCTGTTATTGCTTAATGATAAGTGGGAGTAGTCTGGTTTGGTATTGTATAGAGTTTCAAATGGGGACTGATTATGTAACACAGGGGTTGGTAGTCTATTTATCAAATAATTTGCTGTGGCCACTGCTTCCAACCAATATTTAGAAGGAAGCTTAGAGTGAGTTAGAAGTGCAATTGCAGTTTCTACCAGATGCATATATTTTCTTTCTGATTTGCCATTTTGTTCTGGTGTATAGGGACAAGGTGTTTGGTGTATAATGCCATGCTGCCTAAGATATTGACTGAAATTGTGACTTAGATACTCAGTACCATTGTCGGTTCTTAGTGTTTTTGATAACATATATGTTAATGAATAACTTGTAATGTCTGCAGTAGCTCTTTGTATTTCTATTAAGATAGGGAAAATTATTCTATCCGGAGGATCACTGTTGACTTGACAAGGTGATCCTCTCGGAGCGCGACACTTGGCGAGCATATATGCATTGTCTGACATCATGCGAAACAAGAAGACAGATTTACCCTTCATTTTGTGTGTTGTCCGATAAGTGTTAAAAGCACATGCATAGATGAAAAATGACCAAAATAGACACACAAGTGAAGACGCAAACTTTGGCAAATGACCATATTGGGCCGTGTACAGAATAACTTTAAATTTTTTTTCTAGCTCAAACATGTCTCCACTTGCCCTAGGGTTAATTTTTATTTATTTGTCCAAATCGTGTTTCCATATGCATGCAATTTTTTTGTTTGTACGTGTATCTCCTATTTAGAAGCAATTTTTTTTTGTTTGTACATGTAGTAAAGTGACGCTTGAAATTGCTGTTATTTATTTATGTTTGTCCAATTGCAATTCGCATGGGATTCATGAGTACGAAATTGCATGCAATAAAAGTGTGTCTCAGCAAATCAAAAACCTTACAAGATATGATAAGATTTAGTTTGATTTTGGTCTTACAAAAAAAATTAATTCTCGATCGAATTGTTATCAAAACGTAATTAAAAATTACTTGATGATCTTATTAAAATATGAGAACATGATCCAAAATTAGTATCTATCGTGCAAAAAATGTCATATATAAGGATATTGTGACGTGTTAATTGCATAACCAATTTAAAAAGGTGTTGTTATCCTTGATGGGTTTATCTTTCAAGAAGTGGCAACAAACCACTTATTACATGCAATATTTTGTTGTCCTTATCAAAACATTAAGTCAAAGCAACCTCATGAAGCCCAAATCTTTAAACTGTCCATTTATTACATGTAATGGGCCTAATCAAAAACCATATATGAAATGTTAGCCCAACTTGAAAATAATGTATGTATATGAAACTCGGGCCAACTAGGCTAAATAAACAATGTTACTGCAAAAGGTCCATTAATGAGTCAAATATATGCATATTGAGAATTATGTACAAAATATTTAAATAAGCTAAACAATTTTCTATAAAAAAAAAGTGAAATGTAATTAATTAAGAGTAATTTGATTTTTGTTAGAATATTTTTAAATTATATTGGACCAAAGTTTTCAAAATCAGATACGAACTATTGATTAATGATATATACGTGCGTGGGAATGTGTGTGAAAGACTATATACTTGTGACTATGGTATGTTAAAGAATATTTGTTATTTCACTCAATCATGTCGAGGTGTTCGCAAAGATATTAACAAAAAAAAAATTACATGTTAATGTAATAAATAATCGTGACTATTCCATTTAGTGTGAGCGGCATAATTTAAAATTCTTATCGTAATAAATAATCGTGACTATTCCATTTAGTGTGAGCGGCATAATTTAAAATTCTTATCGAGTTCTTATCAATTTAAAATATCGTCACTAATTAAAATTAAAAGTTAATTTAAATACTTACAAATAGATTGTGTAGATTTTATTATTAACATATATAAATAAATAATAATAAAATATAGTAATATAATCGTCTATTAAAGAAGTCTAGTAAAACTCTAACAATGCCAATGATACATTATAAGTTTAGGGAACACAATATTAATTTACAAACTGGCTATGATAATGATCTTATCATATATTAAATAAGTTAAAGCAAACGTAGAGACTACAAAACAGAAAACTTAGTTTACATTACTTTCACATATATATGAGACCGCCTCTACTAAAGACTCCTTGAAAACCATGGCCTCATATGGGTGCTTAACAGTATGAACATCGAAATCATACAACTCACGGGTGTCAAGTGCATAGTACATAAGCCTCTCTTCAGCGCTTTGAAAAAGTGACATGTATTTTTCTGGTCCAATTTGAAAAGATAAGTAATGAGAATATTATATGAGGATCATTAATTTTAGTAGAATTAGAATAGGTTTCTCTAATCTCGTATCTAAGTCCTTTTAGGATTATAATGAGAACTAATTTCTCTATTATATCCTAATCTTTGTAGGAATATCTCAATTTTTTATCTCCAAATAATTAAATATGAGATTCAACTAAATTTGAAGTTCAACAAAAAATAAGCTACTCTTGATTCATATTTTAATAAATCTCATAGTCAATGTATTATGTACGTTTTAGCTAATTATTAATGTATAAAATAATTGGGTTAATAAGATACAAAGAAAATTTTAAAATATATTATCCTATAATTTTATACAATTTAACAATTTTTTACAATGGTCCCAAGTCGGCACTGCACCTTTTTATTAATTAAATGAGATTATAAATTTATCAAGTATTAATTCAAAGAGAATCTACTGTATATGCTACCCCACTTATATTGATGTTGTTGAAAATATTCATCTCCAATGGCATCCTTACAACCATCTCTACATTTAAGGAACGATACCTTCATCTTTGAACATCTATACGTGCAGAGATGGTGAAGAAAATCCCTAAAATTATCGCTAAACCAAACTAGCAAAATTAAAATAATATGTTTAATTAAAAATCAACATAAACAATTAACAAATATAGATTTAAAGTTTAATAATAAAGTTTTAAATGAAAATAATAGATTTAATTAAAACAAGTTTAAGAATATTAAAAATTGTTTGATTAAATAAAAAGAGATAATATTGAAATAAAATAAAAATAGGGAGTCTTAGAATATAGAAGTTGTTTGAGTTATGGGCAAAATTAGAAAAAATGCAATTTAGAGTAAGCACATTAAATTTAATTAATTGATTCAAAATATTAAATGACACCGTTTCACTGAACTAGCAAAATCAATTTATGCAATTACCGGAATGGCGAATGCAGGATTATCAATATTAAATTAATACTTTGTCCTAAGATTTGATCGTATCATGTCAATTATTTCTACATGGAAATATAGCAAATTCCAATATGAAAAGAGTAAAAAATTACCACTCACCATTTACTCTAGTGGTACAATTTTCCTTTTAGATGCGAACAGTCTCCAGATCAATTTTAATACATCATATCTTAATTGATTTAAAATAGTTTAAGCCACTCTTGAATCAGAAAGAAAAAAGAATATTTAAAAAAATTTAATATAATTACAAGAATCACAACAGCAGCAGCTCAGGATCTAAAGAGGGAATGGGAATAATTTAATTTCATATGAGAATCACAAAATGAAGATGAAAAGACACTGCATTGAAAATAAAACTGGGGGTATTTTGGTATTTAAACGTAAGGCATTTTAGTAATTGAGAGAAAATGATAAAAAAAAAATCTTTTTTATTTCATGTTAGTACAGTGAACGACTTTTAAGGCTAAAATGGTAAATTGCTATATATATATTTTTTAATTTTGCATAAAGGCCATCCGCATAGAAGAATGACTCCTAAGATAGTTATAGTTTAGTTAGTAGGAATCAGTGGAGTACAGCTGGAAATGATCAGTGGAGTACAACTGTCATTTCCAGTCAACTTCCACTAACTAGCATCTGTAATCTCTATAAATAGAGACTTGTATTGCAGAAATCATTCAAAATAATAAAATGCAATTTCAGAATAATATCTTTTCTCTCTCTATTTCTCTTCTTTTTCATGGTATCTAGAGTTCAAGATCTTACCTGTGATCTTTAATTTCCGCCATTTTTTTCTCGAAATCAAGCTTTTCTCCGTAAATTTCGAGCTCTGTTAAAGTGCGACTCCATTGGAGAATACTTTTGAAGCTTCGCGATCACAAATCGAAGACTTCTCTTACTTCTCAAACACACTAGGGTTTCTATTCAGCTTCAATAATTCATCTTCAACAATTACACCTCAATTTCAAACCCTAGGTTCTCATTTCTACAGTAAATCAGTTTCATCACCATAACTAATCTCTGTGAAGCTTTTCTCATCCATATAATCAGGATCTTAACTTCAGATCAAGATCTCCCTTATGGCTTGAAGCTACTGCTTCAAAATTTCAACTCTCTAGTTAAAAACCAACTAGAGAACACCAATTATATGGTGTGAAAAGCTCAATTAGAAGTTGTTCTACAAGCTTATGATCTTCTTGAATATGTCAATGGAGAACAATCTTGTCCACCAAAGGAGATCACAAGTTCAGATGGCAACAAAACTCCAAATCATGAGTACAACAATCGGTACACTATCAACAAACATCTCAAAACCTGTTTAATTGCTTCCATTTATGCCACAGTCTTGCCACAAATACTCCACCTTACCTTTGCTGCTGCTATTTAGAAAGCACTAGCACAAAGGTACAACTCAGTTAGTAGAGCACACGTTCATCACCTCAAGAACAAGCTCTACACTTTGAGCAAAGGCCATCAAACTATGCAGCAATACTTAGATCAAGTCAAAAACCTAACAGATAGCCTTGTTTCTGCTGGCACATCAGTTGAGGAAGAAGATCTTCTGCTTTACATACTCAAGGGACTTCCCATTGAGTATGAAAGTTTCAGGACACATCTCAGGCTCAAGTCTAAGAGAATTGGTATTACTGAACTAACTAGCCTTCTTCTCACAGAGGAATTGAATCTGCAGTTTCTTCATTTAGCCAACATCAACTCCTCTTCTTCAACTGACTTACCAACTGCCCTCTATACCAAAACCTCTAATAACACAGACTAATCTAATAGGGGCAGGGGCAGAAATAACAAAGGCAGGGGGGGCAGAGGCCAAAGAAACTACTAGAATGGCAACTTCTCTCAACAAAAGACCAACTTTTCTAATTCTACAGTCTCCTCCCCAACTTCCTGCCAAATCACACAGCATTGGAATGTTGGCACAGATTTGATACCATCAACTACTTAGTCCCTAAACAAGACAAAAAGGTGATGGCTACTACTGTAGGACCTTCTACTCCAACAAACAGTCAGTGGTACCTGGATTCAGGAGCTAACACCCATGTGACTAATGACCTAGCACAACTGAATCAGGCCCAAACATATGAAGGACCTGATACTGTGCTAGTTGGCAATGGTAATGTCTTACCCATACATAGTATAGGCACTGGCACATTGTCCATACTTTCTTCTTCCCTTTCCCTTTCCTCTGTTCTTTATATTCCTCACATTTCCTCTAATTTACTTTCTGTCTCTAAACTCACTCAAGACAATAATTGTACTCTTGTTTTTAATGCTAAGGGTGTTACTATACTGGACAACACAACCAACAAGGTTTTGTTCCAGGCCCCCTCTAGACAAGGGCTCTATCATTTACCTTGCAATCCACTCCACTCTAATCCACCTGCCAGGAAAATCCTCACATGTACATCTAAGACTGCATCACATGTTACCAGCTATCAATGGCATCTCAGGCTTGGCCATCCTTCAAGCCCTGTTGCTCCATTGTTATCCTCATTACTACATGTTCAACTCCCTAGGAATACTTTAGAATGTAGTTCCTGTTCTGTTACAAAAGTTCATAAACTTCTGTTCCAATTGTCTAGTACTATTATTGAGTTTCCTTTCCAATTAGTTCATTCTGATGTTTGTGGTCCAGCCCTACACCATCTTGTATGAATTACAAGTATTACTTGATCTTTCTTGATGATTTTTCCAGATTTACATGGTTGTACCTTTTAAAAGCTAAATCTGAAGTGTTTTCTGCCTTATGTTATTTTACTGCTTATGTTAAAATTCAATTCCATACAAATATTCACACACTCAGGACTGATAATGGCACTAAATTCTTAAGCCATCAATTCAATCAACATTTAAAGCAATCAGGAACAATTCATCAAACTTCATGTCCTTATACTTCTGAGCAGAATTGAAGGGTAGAAAGAAAGCACATGCATATCATTGAGACTGCTATGGCTCTCTTAAATCACTCTCATCTGCCACCAAAGTACTGGCTAGAAGCAGTGGCCACTGCAAACTACCTTATTAATAGATTACCCACACCCACTCTCCACAACCAATCCCCTTTTGAAACTCTCTACTCTGTTAAACCTGACTACACACTTCTTAGAGCATTTGGTTGTTTATGTTACTTATGGCTGAGGCCTTACACCAAGAATAAACTCGAAGAGAGAACTAAACCTTGCATTTTCATTGGTTACTATCCAAATACAAAAGGATATAAATGCCTGGACATGACTAAACAAAGAGTCTATGTCTCCAGGCATGTTAGATTTGTAGAACATATTTTCCCATGCTCTACAAACACACCATATACAGTTCCCACTGAAACCTATACTACTACAGTCCAACCTATTTTTAATACAATACATGTACCTCACACAAGGGCAGTTCCCACCTCTGCAGCTTCTTGTTCTGAAGACTGCAGCCAAAACAGTCATAATTCCATATCTCATCAGTCCTCCAGAGGTTCAGAACAGTCTGCCCCTTCACAGTCACATTTTCTTAACATAAATAACTTGGAGGGTGCACAGTCTTCTCTTATTTCTCATCTCCCACCTTTAGCTTCCTCCCTAGACACACTCTTACCAGAAAATCAGGAACACAGTCATAATTTTGTCTCTCAAACAGTCTAATATACCTTCTCCCACATCAAGTTCTACACAAGCAGTCACTAGTTCTAAGTCATCATCTCAGTCATTTACTAGCCTAGCTCTTGCTTCTCTACATCCTATGCCAACAAGGTAAAAAACAGGGTGTCTTCCTCCTCCACTCTATCAACTCAATACTTTGATTACAACACCACCAACAACAAAACCCTCTACCTACAAAGAAGCCTCCAAATACAAACATTGGCAGCAAGCTATGCAAGAAGAATATAAAGCTTTGTTTCACCAACACACATGGACTCTTGTACCCTTACCCCAAACTTCTTTATCTCTGAGTCTGAACATATGGTTCTAAACTCAAGACACTTGGAGTCTTCAACCTAGTCTATTACAAACTGACAATACTACTAAAATACATACAAGTACCTTGAGTGGTATTGATTTCCCGTAAATACAAAGAAAATATAAACTAATATAATTTCCCTATACTCTTCTCTGCATCTAACTTAGTCTTACTATCTTCGAAGCCTTACTATCTTCGAAGTCTCACTATCTCTCATCTAAACGCCACATGGGTAACAACGAAGTCTTACGCCTTCTGCTCTTCAATCCTGTGACCTTACAAGATTGTTGAGGTAGTTTGACTAAAGGTAAGTTGACTAAGCAAAATACAAATAAAATACAGGCTAGAAGATAAACAAGTTTAAAATCTTCTTTGGCTGTTTGGGAAAGCCACACCCATCAACGGACTTGAGATGTCTTTACCAGTTGCCGTTTGACCTGGACTAGCTGAAGTTTCATAGAATTTTTCAGTAACCATATGACTTCAGAGAGAGGAAGTTTAACTGTTGCATCTTAGTTTTTGAAGGGAACTTAGAAGAACAAAACCCTATCTGTCCAATGTTTTTGGTGAGAACATTAGGAAACTCATCTGTATTGTATTTTTGGCGGAGAACACAACTAAACTCCATTTTCTGAATTACAATGGTATAAATATGCCATGACAATCATCTTCATTGTCACCTGCATAGTCTGTTGAAATTGATACCTGGTCTGCTGACAGTTCTTTAAGTTACAGAAAGATGGCCTGCATTTCATCGAGACTGGTGGTAGCAGCTAGTTGTGCTTGAAGTTGATTCTTGAAGAAGAGGAACTCTTGTTGTTCTGATTGAATCACCTTCTTCTATTTTTGGTTTGTGTCAAGCCAATGTTGAACCTTAGGGGTAGAACATGAACTATTGTCCATCTTGTCCCACCACTTGACTCTGTGATTTCTTCCGAAAGCCAGTATGACTTGTTGGTTTCCAAAAGATGTGTGCTTGAAAGCAAACTCTGACTTGAAAATCCATGTAACAAAGAAAATTCTATAAAACAAAAAAAATTGTGGTAGGTAGGCTAAATGTGCTGGTGCCTGCCAATTCTCCGTGAAGTACTACAATCCTTTGAATACTGGTTCTGGCAGTATATCTATAATAGGGCCATATGATACTCACCATTTGATGAACCAATTTGGAACTTCTAATGGGAATAATTTTTTGAAAAGGAAAAACTATGACATATCAAACTTATCATTTTGATGATAGAAGCATCTGAACCATGCCGAAATGTAGTCATAATATGTATAGTCTCTGAAAGATGCATCAACTGGGAGCTGTTTAATCTTGTGTGGGGTTGTCCCCATTGATCAAGAGTGATTACTGTTTGAAGTTTAGCCTTGATGTGGCTATACTCGCCTGGTTGAAGGTTACTGTTATTCGCGCTGAATTCAATGGATTTAGTTGCTATGAGAATTGCTTCATAGTAACTCTGGGTTTTATGTGGATTATCTGGGATATGGAGTAACTAAGGATGGAAAAATGTCCTAGCAAAGGCATCAAGAGTTATCTTTGGGTTCTACTTAAAATGTTCTGGTTCTGTAACAAGGATCTGATCGAAGATGTCCTTGTAAATATATGGTGATGGCTGTGTAGATAGAGCTACTGGTTTTGGTTTAGTAACAAGGGGCTGAAACTTGTTACTGACTGTTGTCTGTGAAGACAATGTACCTGCAAAACCTGCATGAACACCTGTTAAGACATCATTCACCATTCCATTTGGACAATATGAGTGGAATGTTATGCCTTTTGAGCTTAAGAATGCACCTTCAGAATTCCAAAACATTATGAACCAGATCTTTAATCAGTTCACAGATTTCACAATCGTTTACATTGATGATGTTTTAGTCTACAGTAATGACATTCATCAACATTGGAAACATTTGTATATTTTCTTTAAAGTCATTAAAGAAAACGGTCTTATGATTTCTGCACCCAAGATTAGACTTTTTCAAACAAAAATCAGATTTCTTGGATATATGATTTCCTTCGGGAAAATCATCCTTATCCAAAGAACCCTTGATTTTGCAGAAAAATTCCCAGATATTCTGCGAGAAAAAACACAGTTACAAAGATTTTAAGGATCTTAAAACTATGTTGCAGATTTTTACCCTGGCATCCGCCATTTATGTAAACCCTTATTTGAACGTCTTAAAAAGAACCCTCCAGCATGGTCTAACATTCATACCCAAGCTGTTCAGGAAATTAAAAGACAAGTTATAGTTTTACCATTATTGACTTTATGTCAACCAGACACCCCAAAAATAGTTCAGACAGATGTTTTCGAATTAGGATTTGGTGGTATTTTAGAACAGATTTTTGAAGAAAAAGAACACATTGTTCGTTTTCATTCAGGAACATGGGATAAAGCCCAACAGAACTATTCAATAGTAAAGAAAGAAATTTTATCCATTGTCAAATGTATTTCAAAATTTCAGGATGATTTGTTAAATTAGAAATTCATTGTACGCGTTGACTGCAAATCAGCTAAAGACGTACTTACAAAGGATGTTAAAAATATAGCGTCCAAACAGATCTTTGCCAGATGGCAAGTTTTTTTGTCAATTTTCGATTTTGATACAGAATATATCAAGGGAGAGGATAATTTCATCCCTGATTTTCTAACCAGAGAATTTCTCATAGGCCATTCGCCTATCACATAGGATTCCCTTCGGGAATACCTTTTCTTTTTGTTTTTGTAGGTTCACAGATGCGGACACCAAAGTTTCATATGGTGAATTGGATTTTTTCAAATCCACAGCAAAAATTAGATTGATACAAGATTTCAAATCCAAAAGCAGAATTGAAAATGTTTCAATTCCACACTTTCGCATTATATATTGCTTCTAACCATTTACAAGAATCATTTACTCCTGAATTAGCAGTAATGGCACCTAAGAAGGACAAAGGCAAGGCAAAAGCATTCGACATCAGCTCTTATGCCCAGAAAGCCCTGACCCCAATTGCTCCCGCATCATCATCTTCCACCCCAGTCAAGATTGAAGATAACCAGATAACCCATATACAGATATCTACCCAGTCACCCCTAGGTAGAAACCTCACAGTTTTGGGGACTTTGACCCCACAGAAACAGTTAACCAGTGTTTATACAGGTTTTACAGGTACATCGTCTTCACAGACAACAATCAGTAACAAGTTTCAGCCCCTTGTTACCAAACCAAAACCAGTAGCTCCAGAACCTACACAGCCATCACCATATATTTACAAGGATGTCTTCGATCAGATCCTTATTACAGAACCAGAACATTTTAAGCAGAACCCAATCATAACTCCTGATGAGTTTGATAGGACATTTCTCCATCCTCAGTCACTCCATATCCCAGATAATCCACATAAAACCCAGAATTACTATGAAGCAATTCTCATAGCGACTAATTCCATTGAATTCAGCGCGAATAACAGTAACCTCCAACCAGGCGAGTATAGCCACATCAAGGCTAAACTTCAAATAGTGATCACTCTTGATCAATGGGGACAACCCCCACACAAGATTAAACAGCTCCCAGTTGATGCAGCTTCAGAGACTATACATATTATGACTACATTTCGGCGTGGTTCAGATGCTTCTATCATCAAAATGATAAGTTTGATATGTCATGGTTTTTCCTTTTCAAAAAATCACTCCCATTAGAAGTTCCAAATTAGTTCATCCAATGGTGGGCATCATATGACCCTATTACAAATATACTCCCAGAACCAGTATTCAAAAGATTCCAGTACTTCACGGAAAATTGGTAGGCAACAGCACATTTAGCCTACATCCCCCTATTTTTCGTATTTTACAGAATTTTCTTTGTGACATGGATTTTCAAATCACAGTTTACTTTCAAGCACACATCTTTCGGAAACCAACAAGTTATACCGGCTTTCGGAAGAAATCACAGAGTCAAGTGGTGGGACAAGATGGACAATAGTTCATGTTCTACCCTTAAGGTTCTCCGCTTTCTGTTATGTCTATCTTTATATGTTCTCCCCGGGGTTGTTTATATATATATATGTGTGTGCGTGTGTGTGTGTGTGTGTTACTTGGATAGTTGGATTAATAATTTAAACTTAATTTTTTTAAGAAAAGTTAGTTTAATTAACTATTAACGAGATAATACATAAGTTGATTAATAACATTAATAATTAACATAAATGATAAAACACTACATAACAAACTACAAGTTAATGAGACATGAGTACATTAGTGATATAAATATAAAAATAAAACATTATCATTTTATTATGCTCCTTGTACAGGTGCTAGGCCTACTGGTGGTGATAGGCTTGGCAATAGCGGTGGTTGAATAAATACTTCAAGATTAGAACAGTTTGTGACATTTAGGTGTTGAGATACAAGGTATCTTACAAGCGTCTCAGTTCTAAATTTACATCGAAATATAAATTGACGTTGAAAATAGCTACAAACTACATATACCTATTCTTCAAAATACGTAAAATGATTCCAAACATTTGAAAAATATAATTGCCATGAAAGATTTTCCTCTCCCATGGATATAGTTATATATAATATTATACACTTATAGTAAAATAAAGTTGAATATACTAAAGCACTATGTCACTAAGTATTTATAGAAAAAATTATGCGTACGATTATAGAAATTGTAAAAAAAACATTGTACCTAAAATCTTAAAAAAACATAATATGATGGGACTTAAAATTGTAATTGCAAATTAACTTGCAACATCACAAAAAAGATTTGATAACAAGTCATTTAATATCAACTTAAAAAATAAATTTGTTACTTGTTATTATTAGTTTGTTAAAAAAAAGTTATTACGACTTGTTAGTTTATTTTTTTTAAAAATAGTTACTACGACTTATTGCATGCATAAAGTATAATATTTCAATTTCTTTTAAAAAGTGAGCTCAAAATGTGCTTCATTTGTGTTGGGCTCGAAATAGGCCTTATCTGGGCCTGAGATAGGCTAGACTTCAAGCTGAGTTGGGCTAAGTTGGGCCTAGGCTCAAATGGGCTAGCCCAAAAAATATATGACCCAGCTTAACCTACTTATATATGGTGGGTTGGGTCGAGTTGAGCCCATTTTTAACCAAGCTAGGTTAGGCCCGAATTTTCGTGTGTTAGACTAAGCTGAACTTGTGTCGGCCTAACCCGAATGCCACATCTAGCCCAGTCCCTACGTATACGGTGGATGGCTCGATCCTGCTAGAGATTTCAACAAAATAAATTTGATTGCAAAGCGCAATAATAATTAGCAGAGTTTACTTTGGAAAATAATTTTCATACCAGCTTGAGATTGATACCTAGGACCAAAAGCATTATCTCGGTAACAAATTTGGTATCATGACTATTGGGACACTTCTTGGTTCTTAAGTTTTCGCCTGAAAGAGTTCGTCGATCTGTTCACCTATCCTAAGAAAGAATAAATTGTAAATAGCTCTTCGCCAACTTGGATGACTATATACAAGGAAAAGTCCAGGGAATTGAGAGGACCGGAAGTGATATTAGAGATAATTGCGCTCCGGTAAATGACGTTGCTATAAGAAAATTGTTACTATGGTGAGCCCAGAGAGTCTCCAGAAATATGGGCCTTAATATGCATGTGTAGAACTTTATCTTGACCCGAAAGTTTAAGTCATTCGGTCTTCAGTATACATATATATTAATAGCTCATTGTTTTATTAATCTTCCAATATAGGATAACTGACTTATTCCTTATCCCTTTTGGTCACATGAAAAATCCAAACAATCTCTCAATTCACATGTGAACTCTCTACATTGGGCTTTAAATCCCCCTTGAACCATAATCACTCTACCGATTAGTCCATCTTTATCACCAATCTCACAAGTTTTAGATCATACGCACCGCAACTACCATGCCGACAGAGTAGCTCTTGCTCATGTGCCCAGATTAACCCATGAGTCACCGTGAATTTACTTTATTGCATGAGCCCCCTTGTCACCGCCAACCAAACCTTGCTCCATTTAGAGTCCATCATGTTATTATGACCTTATATATACTATTTTGAGAGTCCAGCCCAAGAACTATAAGTCAGCATGAACTTCATCATTTAAGCCCATCATCTATCTCCATCGAGAGTCCATCGCATTACCATGACCTCCATAGTCCTTTTGAGAGTTTGGTCAAGATTTTTGACCATCGGTTTTTATTTATTTTTTCTTAGAGTTCTGTATAAAGCCTACAGCGAGGCATATTTGTCATTAAGGGAGTATCCATAATTTTTGTTCAGTGAGACTAAAAGGATACGATTTAACACTCATATATAATTAGTTTTATCAGTGGTGCTAAAATAAATTTTCAATCTAAAAATATCTTAAAAATACACATATTTTTAATAAACTACGTACAGCCCATGTTAACTTCTTAATGGCTTTGCCCTTGTCTGCCACTTTTAACTGCCAATGGAAGGTGATGATAAATACTTCAGTCATGGTACGAAATTATATATGAAAACACGCGCTCATGTACTTATTACCTTAAAACGAAGAGATAAACATTGCATACTGTGTGTATACATATATATATTTGTATCCAAGCAACCAAAAGGCACATCAGTTTTTGCAATCTCATCCAACTTTAGACTACTTTTGCCTTGTTAATGATGTCGATAATAAGGAATCACGTACATACCAAGTGGATCATTGTTAAATGGGTTCACTTTTACCAAGAAGATCAAATAAAAAAGAAGTAATCATCTAAAGTGCATCCGATCTCTACTCAAGCCTTGTACATGAAGTAAGTTTTATGCTTCTGAGTTAGATTATTTCAAATGTTTCTCAAATATAAGGAAATGTAGTTCAGATTTTCGCATTCAAGAGGGAAACAAGAACAAAGCATTAATAAATATACTTCATGTAAAGTGATGCATGCCAATCAGTCTATATAGTTTAATCTTATTTAACTACAAGCAGGGGTTTACATGATATGTAAATATGACGACCCTTGCCCTCATAGACTGCAGGCTATCTGACTGCATTTGTAAAAAGAAAACAAAGAAAATAATCGAGTAGGGGAAGGGAAATAAGTTCTATAGAGGATAATACATCGATTTTCTACTAACTTGCTTTTGGATATTGTTGAGGTCGGAAATCCTCGCAGCTGAGGTTGTACGGTTACGCTTTGCCAAGCTGAACTTTCAGGTTGGCCTCCGAGCTGAACTTTTAGGTTGGCCTCCGAGCTGAACTTTCAGGTTGGCATCCGAGTTGAATTTTCAGGTCGGCAACTGAATCTACACAAGGAAAAGGAAGGAAAAGGCGGGGTGATGACCCAGATTTTCCCCTCGGGCATGCGAATGATTAGTATGCCTGAGTTGGCAAGGTAGCTGAGAGCATTTAATGACGAGTTACCTCTGAAATGAAGGGAGTAGAGCTCTATTTATACTAAATTCGGGTCTAACAGCATTTAATACGGTGCAACTTTATGTCACATCAGTGCTTTATGTCCCATCGAAACAGCTAGCACTGAGGTCGAAGTTTTTCAGGGTCGGGTCAGCATCCAGGTTGGGTATTTAGCTGAATGCGCTGGACTCAACTCTGATTAGCCCGTCTCAGCTCGGTGTGGGTAACTCACCCCAGGTCGGGGACCCCTCGTCAATCCCTTCCCCCCAAGTCGAGATCGAGGGGGTGAGATCTAGAATTGGGAATTTCTCCTGAGCTGGAGGTTCCCGACCCTGACAGAGTAGGGATAGCCATGTCAGCGGTGCATGCCCTTCAGATGGCTGACACGTCACCTGGCAGTTCTGACAAGACGCGACGTTTGGGCTCCCCGAGGCGATTTTCAGAAGCGCCTATAAATAGGGCCTTGATATTCGAGATCCATTTCACACTTCTTTTTTAACTTTCAAGAGTTTTAGGTTAGACACCAGAGTGGTCGGACGCATTTAGCTCGGAAAGAGTCTTTTCGGGATTTTCAGCTCGGAGCCAGCTTGGTCGGGTCACATTCCGTAGTCAAGAGCAATAGGTACGTCCCGACTGGGGAGTCTTTTCGGGAGTTTTAGTCATTCCTGTACATTTATATTTAGTCTGTAGACAGGATGGGGAGGTCGGAGTTAGAAGATTCCCAGGCGATGGAGGTGAGGTCCTATGGTGGGGATAAGAGTCCGTCGAGCTCGGAGTCTACCTCAAATAGAGACCAAGGTGGAGAGAGCACCAGTGCATCTCTAGGATCAGCTCAGAAATCTAGGCCCGGGGAGAGCGATGATGATTGCCAAGTTATTGGGGTCAGACTAGCGCAAGAGGAGGCCGAGGCGAATCCTTTGGCCGACCTGGGAGACTTGGAAGATAGGGAGGATGAGGAGCCGCTAAATCAACTGGAGGGCGTCGAGATGCCACAAAAGTACCTAGCTGGAGTTTCTGCCGCTGAGCCGATCGAAGCAGTCCCGGTTAGTGCTGTTCAACCTCGGAGCTCGGCCACAGCCAGCGTTTCTTCATCTCGAGGGAAGAAGATTGAGCAGTTGTTCGCCTGTTGGAAGCGTGAATGACATTCCATGATGCAAATGGCCAACGCCAGGCTGAGGAACTGGTCAGTGGATCATCATCACAAGCTGAATGTTCCACGTCGGCTCGAATCGGCTTGCTCTCCTCTGCCCGACCACTTCACCATATACGATCTTGCATTCGATATCATCCAGCTCCCCCTCCCCGGTTTTGTTGTCAACATCTTGAAGTATTTTTAGCTCAGCCCAGGTCAGATGTCGCCGAATGGTTGGGCCGTGATGGTAGCCTTCTATGTGTTCTGCCTCAAGAAGAAAGTGCAGCCGACCTTGCGCAGGTTAAGACATTTCTTTGTGTGCAAACCCAACCCGAAGCAGCCAGGGTGGTTCCACTTCGCTGCTCGGGTTGGCAACTCCATATTCACCAAGTGACACTCTTCTAACAAGGGCTGGCATAATGACTATTATTAGGTGGAGCCGGCTGTGAACTCTAGGTGTAGGTTGGACTGGATTCCAAGTTTGAGGAAGACCGTCAATGATGACCCCAAGCTCTCAGAGGAGGAACTTGAGAAAGTCGCGGTGCTCAAGCCGGAGCCCGGGACGCTGATAGACATTGACAGTGTGCTCAAATGGGAGCGGATCTGGGCTTCCAAGTTGTTTGGTAGGGAACCCGACCTTTCAAGGGATCATCCCAACCTGCTTCCCGAGCTTGAAGGGGACGCGAGGTCTAGCTCAGAAGAGGGTCAGTTTGCAGGATCGGCGCCCGATCTCCCAATTGTCCTGTCTGCCAGTCTTTTTAAGTTGGCCTTCGGCTCTTTTTCATTTCTTTCCTCTACCTTTTGCAGGTATGGCGGATATGAGAAAACTCGCGTATGCCCAGGTGAGAAAGAAGAATGAGGCCAGCGGCAAGGCTTCAGCTCGGTCTGGCTTGGGAAGTGCTGCTCAGAGTCAGAGGCAGCGGCCCAGCGGCCAAGTGCGGGAGGTCAGCTCTAAGGTTTCCTTCAAGGGGGCGTCGGGTTCCCCCTTGCCTAAGAGATCAAGCTCGAGAGTGGCGATCCCGGAGCACTCAACATCCCGACTTGAGAGTAGAAAGCGGCCTCGGGCCGAATACTCTGGGAAAGGTAAGGCCGCGGAGGTGAGCCCTCCCAACAAGGACTTCATGGAGGCGACCAAGGTGGCCCGCGACCCCAAGCTGGCGACGGTCCGGGCAGAGCAGCTCTCGCTCGACCTGAGGACGGCCATAGTCACAGTGAGTCTTATCCAACTTTTGGTAAGGTTATGCTTTTTAGCTTGGCTGATCGTTTTGCTATCTTTTACGCAGGCCGAGTCCCACATCCTTTCAGCTCCCAGCTTTCTTGTCAGGGCCCAGGCTCATTGTGTCGAGCTCAAGCAGTGATACATAGATGCTCGGGCTGAGCTTGAGACTCTAAGGAAAGAGGCCGCGCAGAGGCGCAAAGTGGACCCGACGGAGATTGAGCGTCTGAAGAAGGAGCTTAATGCTAAGAAGTCCTAACGCGAAGTCGCGGCCAAGGACGTCGAGCGCTACAGGCTGGAGAAGCGTGAAGCCGAGACGAAGCTCCGGGATCTGGTAGACCGGGTCAGCACCGAAGGAGAGAAGGCAGTGGAAGCCTTCAAGTCCAGTGATGCAGCCGTGGACTGGTTGGCCACGGAAGGCGGGGCCATGACCAAGTATGCCGAGATGGAATTCTACTTCCGGGGTCAAGTCGCAGCTCAGGAGAAAGTGAAGACCTTTTTTCCGGCCACCAAGAATGATTATATTGAAATCTTGGAGGCTCCACTACCGGAGTTCTGGGAGATTCTTGAGCTTCCGACCGACCTGATGTCCCAGGCTAAAGAGGTGATAAAATTTGTCCAAGAAGGTATGGACTAGGTCGGGATGAAGCTGATGCAACCAACGCCGCTCCTCCAAAATAGATTTTTGTAAATTAGCGCAGGTAGGGCTTTTGTAATTTCGCCCAGGTTGGGCTCATTGTAATCTTACCCAGGTCGGGCTCTGTAATTGTTTTGTTTTTAATTCTAATGGAATTATTATTTTGAGTTTTATTCGAGTTCGTACGTACTTGCGTACTTTTTCCTTCGCAAATTTAATGGGGTCGGGCCAATGTAATGGACCATTCACTTAAGTAAAAAGAACTGAGCTGGACGCGATTAATGAATTATAATCTTAATTCGAGCTGGTTAACTGGGCAACTTTATAATCGTCGCCAACCTGGACTCGTCAGTCCAATTTAAAATTGGTCAAACTAATGTTGAGTTCGAGTTTAGACCCAAACTAAATACACCAACCTGAAGCCAGATTACTCCGATTTGGATCTTAATCCGAACTGGCAAAGCTAATCAAATAGTTATTGATTATACCCGAGCTGGAACCTAGTCCGAGCTGGTTTACTTGATCATTAGCTCGTAATTAAGTGTGGCCATCGCGTTAATCCGAGTTGGTAGTAGCTAAGTAGCTGAGGTGCTGCCAGGTCGGGCTTCGCACTGGTTTACAAAATGCATTGTATTGAGTTTGTACATGGAGTACTCGGGCTCGGGGGCCAATTACAGATGATGTTTCGGCTCAGGACCTTAACAACATACTTCGGCTTGGTGGCCGTGACAGGTGATTTCAGCTCGGGGCTGTTACAAAATATTTCAGCTCGGGGCCGTTATAAGATATTTCAGCTCGAGGCCTTTAGACAAAATACCACTTCAGGTGTTCTGAGTGCCATGTATTTTTCAGTAGTTTTTCGTTCTTGTCGCAGAGGTAGAAGATTCCAGGTCGGACTTCTTTCACGACTTCATACGGTCCCTCCCAGGTTGGGGAGAGCTTGTTACCCGAGGACGACAAAAAGATGGCCTTCTTAAGTACGACATCGCCAACCTTAATTGGCTTAGGCTTGACCTGCTCGGTAAAGTCTCTTTGAATGGCAGCTTTGCTGGCCAACATTCTAATTTGAGTTTTAGCTCGGAGCTCTTCAGCGAGGTCGAGCTCTTCACGGATCCGTGCTCCTTTTATTTCTGGATCATGGATGAGGGTTCTACTGGTCGGGGACCCAATCTCCACTGGCAGCACCGCTTGAGTACCGAAGGTCAGCTCGAAGGGCGATTCTCCAGTTGCCGAGCTGGTGGTGGTCTGCTGAGCCCATAATACCTTGGAAAGAATCGATGCCTAGTAGCCCTCTGCTTCTTCCAGCTTGGTTTTCAGGCCCTGCAAAATGATTTGGTTAGTCCTTTCAACTTGGCTATTACTTTGAGGATGAGCAATAGATGAGAATCTAAGGTCGATCCCAATCTCATCATATTTGCCTCAAAAGTATGCACTGTTGAATTGCTTGCTGTGGTCAGTAATGATGACCTTCGGCACCCCGAACCGGCAAATGCTGTTTTTCCACACAAAATCCCAAGCTGCCTTTTCTGTTATTCTAGCAACACCTTCAGCCTCAGGCCATTTGATAAAGTAGTCTACTGCTACAAATGCGTGCTTCTTTTGGCCAACACTGGTTGGCAATGGGCCGATGATATCTAGACCCCACTGATAAAAGGGCCATGGGCTTATCATCACCGTGAGGTCTACCGCAGGCTTCCTTTGTACGTTGGCGAGCCTTTGGCAGGTGTCGCACTTTTTTACATACTCTTTGGTATCTTGTTCCAAGGTTGGCCAGAAATAGGCTTGCCTTAATGCCTTTCGGGCCAAAGCTTTGCCTCCCAAGTGGTTTCCACATACCCCTTCGTGGATCTCCCGGAGTACATAGTTTCCTTCCTCGAGTCCAACACATTTTAAGAGAGGCCAAGTGTAGGCTCTCTTATAGAGTTGCCCGGTAATTATGACAAACCTTGAGGCCTATTTCATGAGTTTTCGAGCTGCTTTTTCATCATCTGGGGTCATACCCCCTCCAAGTAGTCGACGATTCGTTTGGTCCAATTTGGGCTTAAATTGAGCTCGGCTACGGCTTGCACCCCCAACTGAATACTCAGTTCGGATACTTCTTCCACATGGACCAAGGTAGGTTGGCTCTCGCCCAAAGCCAACCTGGACAAGGCATCAGCCTTCATATTCTCTTCCCTCGGAATTTGCTGTATCGTGAACCTTTTCAGCCCTGAGGTCAAATCCTTGACTCTGTTGAGGTAGCCAGCATAGTACTGTCCTTGGCTTCAAACTCGCCCGATATCTGACTAGAAACCAATTGAGAGTTTGTGCTCAGGTCGACTGTATGTGCCCCGAGCTGAGTTGCAATTTTCAGCCCCGCAATCACCGCTTCATATTCCGCTTCATTGTTGGATGCCGGAAAGGTGAACTTGAGGGAGTATTGGTGTTCATGCCGGGTCGGGTCGAGGATGACCACCCCAGCTCCGCTACCAGACTTCCCTAAGGCCTCATCCACATGGACCTTCCACACGTCTTCCGGGTCATGCTCAGCTCGGCTAGTGCATTCCACCACAAAGTCCGCGATGACTTGGGCTTTGATGGCTGTTCTGGGCTGGTAGATGATATCAAATTGACTCAGCTCAACTACCCATTTCAGCAGCCTGCCCGACGCCTCCGACTTGTGTATGATGGACTTGAGTGGGGCATCCGTCATGACCTTAATCGGATGAGCGTCAAAGTGTGGCTTCAACTTTCTTGCCGCTGTGATGAGCGCGGTGGCGAGTTTTTCCAAGGAGGAGTACCTCACCTCGGCCCCTTGCAAGGTTTTGCTGACATAGTAGACCGGCTTCTGTTCCTTCCCTTCTTCTCGGACTAGTGCCGCTGCCACTGCTGTCCCCGAGCATGTATAGTACCAGCTCCTCCCCCACCTCGGGTCGGGATAGTAGGGGTGGCGAAGCTAAATACCTTTTCAGTTCTTGGAAGGCGTTTTGGCATTCTCTAGTCCATTCAAAGTTCTTAGGATTCCTCAATATCTTGAACAAGGGTGCACACTTGTCCGCTGACCTAGACATGAATCTGCTCAGCGCCGCGACCTTGCCTGTTAACACCTGGACGTCTTTTATGCAGGTCGGCGGTGCCAGGTCGAGTATCACCTGAACCTTTTTCGGGTTGGCTTCTATCCCACGGGCTGTGACCATGAATCCCATAAACTTTCTTGCCTTGACGCCAAATGCGCATTTTTTCGGGTTCAACTTTATCCTAAAGTGCTCTATTACGGTGAAGGCTTCAGCCAGGTCGGCTTCATGGTCTTCCGCCCTTCTGCTCTTGACCAACATGTCATCTACATAGATCTCCATATTTCGGCCAATCTGATTTTGAAAACCTTGTTTACCATCCGAGTGTAGGTAGTTCCAGCATTCTTGAGGCCAAAATGCATGACCTCATAGTAGTAGAGACCTTTATCGGTGGTAAAGGCAGCCTTCTTTTTGTCTCCGGGTGCCATCTTAATCTGGTTATAGCCTTTGAAGGCGTTCATGAAAAAGATTAGCTCGAACCCGGAGGTGGCATCCACCATCTGATCAATCCGAGATAGGAGAAATTAGTCCTTGGGGCAGGCTTTGTTGAGGTCTGTGAAGTCAATACACAGTCTCCATCCATCTGAGGATTTGGTCACCAGGACCACGTTGGATAACCAGGTTGGGTACTGGATTTCCTTTATGTGGCCGACGTCTACCAATTTGTCCACCTTTTCTGCTATGATTTATTGCTTATCATAATGGAAGTGCCTGCGCTTCTGCTTCACCGGATGGTGATTTGGGTCGGCATTTAGGTGATGCTCGATCACTCTCGGGTCAATACCTGTCATGTCAGAGGCAGACCATGCAAATATGTGTTCATTTTTCAGAAAAAATTGGCTTATACCTTTCTTGAAGTCATCAGAGAGTTCATTTCCGATCTTTGCTTTCTTCGTTTCATCGGAGAGTTCCACCTCTTGAAGGTTTTTAGCTGGGCTTTCTCTCTTAGCATCCCTCTTTTCTTCGGGCAAATATGGTCTCCAGCTAACCTGATATTTAGGTCGGAGGGAGTTTTCATATCATTTCTGGTCTGAGAACTGGGCTCCACGGATGGTGCCTGTGCCGGCCGGGGTCGGGAATTTTAGGGCTTGGTGGTAGGTAAAAAGGACGGCCCTGAAATGGTTGAGTGCCACCCGACCTAAAATCTCATTGGAAATAGAGTTGCAATCCATCACAGTGAAGTTGGCTTGCATTAAAACCCGTTTATCTCCGTCTTCCAGTTTCAGCGGAAGGTTGATGACCCCTTCGGCTCGGTGGGCATGCCTGGTGAATCCAGCCAAGGTGCCCCTCAATGGTCTAAGCCGGCTTCTATCCAATCCCATTTGCTCAAATGCCTTCAAGAACAGGACTTCTGCCGAGCTCCCGGTGTCTACCATCAACCTATTCACGGTGAAGTTGGCTATTTCGGCACTGATCACCAGTGGGTCGTCATAGGGCAATATCACACCTTCCAAATCTTCTGAGAAATAAATGAGCTCCTCTAACTCCGGGACAGGACCCCGCGCCGGCCCATACTCTCTTCCTGCTCGAACATAACCCTTCCTGCCAGCCGAGGTGTCTCCACCCGACGCCAATCCTCCGGCGATAGTCTCGATCCCAGCTAGACCTCCGCCCCCGGCTTGGCCTCTGGGTGGACTTCTCTCCCTGTCCCTCTGATCTTGGCTCCGGGTCAGCTGATTATCTACGTACCTCTGGAGGTGACCTCGGGCTATTAATGCTTCGATCTCCTGTTTCAAGTCTTTGCACTCCTCGGTGGTACGGCCGTAATCCATGTGGTAGCGGTAATACTTGGTTCTGTTGCGGTTTTTAGGTCAGCCTTTCATTCTCGGTGCTGGAGGTAGGTGGTTCTAGTACTGGATCTCCATTAAGATCTGCTCCCTTGAGGTGTTAAGTGGAGTGAACATAGTGAACCAGGGGTTTTGCTTGGGCTGCTGAGGCTGCTTTCCTTAGTCGTTTTGGATCTTACTCCCAGGTTGGGCTCAGGAGGTTTCTCCCTTTTTTCCAGATTTCTTCTCCTTGTCATCGTCCTTTTTAGCTTGATAGATTTCCTCCGAGTGTATGTACCCTTCTGCCCATACCATTAGCTCGGCTACGGTATCCACGGGGTCGATGGCCAAGGAAGAGGTAAGGGGTCCCGACCTAAGCCCACTTTGGTAAGCCATTAGTGCCATGGAATCCTCCAGATTGAGGATTCTGAGGGTCTCTTCATTGAATCGGGCGGTGTAAGCCCTCAAACTCTCTCCTCTGTGCTGTTTCACCGACAGCAATGATGAGGTGTGACGCATTGCACGTCGGCTTCCAGCGAAGCGGGACAAGAAAACCTCAGCCAGCTGATGAAAATTTGCAATAGAGCCAGGACGAAGTTTTTGGAACCAGTCCAAGGCATTACCAATCAGGGTGGTTGGGAATATTTTCATCTTCAGGAGGTCGGTCATATCATGCAGAGTCATATGGTGGTCGAAGTTCAGCAGGTTGCTGGCTGGGTCTCAGTCCCCATTATAGACTGTCAGGTTGGGCATCCGGTTGCCGGTGGGAAATGGCATTGCCAATACTTCGGGCGAGAGTGGGCTTACGCCGAGCTGGTTAATGACCTTGGCTATGGCAGCAACGGTCTTGGCCTGCTCGAGGTCGGCGTGAGCTGCCCTCTTTCCTCTCGCCTCTACGGGTCTCGCCTTCGGCTCCAGGAATCCTTCTCCGTCTTGTGCTCGGGTTCGCCCCGGGCCGGAATGCGGAACTGTGGGCGCATGGGCCGCGGTGTAGTTGCTTGTGGAACTGGGGGTTCCGCAGCTAGCCGGGCTACCTACTCCTTTAGCTCCTGGAACATCTTAAGCATCATCCTCATCTCCGGCGTCAGGCTGGAGTTGAGGTCTCCATTTGTGTAGGGGTTGGTTTCTGAGGCTAAGTGTATACGTTAGCTCATTCCAACGTCGGCTTGGGATTGATCTTGGCTAGGCACCTGCGTGGTTTCAAGGCCCTCGTTCGGGTTGGGTGAGTTCTCTACCGGTGCACTGTAGCTTCTAGTTTGTACCATGATGGTTCCTCAATGAGTGGTGAGAAGAGTGATAGAAATAACTCGTTTTCCACAGACGGCGCCAAACTGTCGAGGTCGAAAATCCTCGCAACTGAGGTTATACGGCTATGCTTTGCTAAGCTGAACTTTCAGGTTGGCCTCCGAGTTGAACTTTCGGGTTAGCCTTCGAGCTAAACTTTCAAGTTGGCCTCCGAGTTGAATTTTCAGGTCGGTAACTGAATCTGCACAAGGAAAAGGAAGGAAAAGGTGGGGTGATGACCCGGATTTTCCCCTCGGGCGTGCGAATGATTAGTATGTCCGAGCTGGCAAGGTAGCTGATAGCATTTAATGACGAGTTACCTTTGAAATGAAGGGGTGGAGCTCTATTTATACTAAATTTGGGTCTAACAGCATTTAGGTGCAGCTTTATGTCCCATCAATGTTTTATGTCCCATCGGAACAGCTGGCACTGAGGTCGGAGTTTTCCGAGGTCGGGTCAACATCCAGGTTGGGCATTTAGCTGAATGCGCTGAGCTCGGTTCTGATTAGCCCGTCTCGGCTCAGTGTTGGTATCTCACCCCAACTCGGGGACCCCTCGTCAGATATCATTTTGATAATACTTCTAAAAACATCAGCTTCACAAGGAATCTTGAAGACTCCTCCTTGTTGCTCGTACCCAAATTCGCGAACAGATTTTTCGAGTAATTCAGCAAAATAAGGATGATTAATAATCTTGGTAGTTATCAGAAATCTCTCCATTTCTTGTTCATACTTCCCCACAATAATAGGTATATGACCTTTTCGAGCACGAGGTTTCTTTATGACCTCAGAGTTTAACCTTGTGTATGAAGAAGGCAATGACATATCTTTCTTTCTCATGTATATGTACACATATACACGGCTTATTATATAGGCTTAGTTTTACAGAGAAACCAAATGGACTTTATATAATGTTATTTTAGAGTTGTATTGTCTTTAGGATAAAGTCATAATTTTCTATGCACTGTCTCAATCTAATGAATTGTCTACGTGTACCTTTTTCCTTTTACTACAGAGTAACACATTTTTTGAAGGATCACATCCCAAAATTAACAAATATCGTGATATAGAGATACACCTGATAAACGTATGTCTTAATTCAGTTAAAGGTAGATAATATTTATTATGGAAGGACATAGTTTCGAATTCGTAATTTAATTAAGGTAAAAAGAAAGACTTTATTCAATTACTAAGCTTTGCCCACAAGAACAGAGCATTTAATAGAGACAAGTGATAACTGCTAGTACCAGAAGCTTTGAGTTTTCCCAGTCTCAAACTGATTCTAGAACAAGTAAACTGTATATTATTTCTTAGTCATAATTCAATATATCATTGGCAAATGAATTCCCTTTTCTGATATATTGAATAGTCACTAACAAAATAGTTACTCTTGTTGAATACTATCTTAGAAGAATTAATTTATTAGCTGACTTATTCCCAGTGTCAAAGTCTAAAACATGAGTTTCGACTATCGATTGTATGTCACATCAAAAACTATCTTTCGAAGAAGGGGGAACGCTTATTTTATAGCGTGTGATAAATTTTATCATTATTCGGAAACTTATTGAAATGTTAGGACAAAAAAATAGCAATGACTTTTAATAAGATTTTTAAAGGAATAATGATTAATTTTAAGGACATATGTAGTTACCATGCAATCGATAACTTTTAAACCGTATGCAAAAGTAATTTACATAGAGTTTATAATTTTTTTATGTAGGACGAGTGTATATTCTAACACTGCTCTTCACGTGTGACCTAATTTAAGAAGGGTCACACGTGGAAGATTGAACACATTAAAGATGCGTGGAACATGACACACACAAAAGATTAAACACATGTAGACCTGATTTGATATAGGTTACATGCGCTGATACCATGTTAAAATAATTGAGGTTCCATCATAAAATTAATTGGTATTAAGTGGAGTAGTCCAGAGTCTTATAAGGTAGTTTTAGAGTTCATAATTTTTCTATGTGGAACAAATGTATATTCTAACAATGACCTCACGAGGAATACTCATGGATGGATTGTGTGAATTCTGCTATTACTCAAATGGAAGGCAAGGATCACTTATTTTATCTCAATGTGGTTTTAGTAGGAGAATTTGGCACCAGAGCCTATTAATGTCCATGCACACAGGCTCCCTTACCAGTGAGATAACATCAATCAATGGTGTTATTATTTTTGCAGGGGAAGACGTGCAGCTTGTTATACTGAGATTGCTTTTTGGCTCAATGGTTTACAACATCTGGGGAGAAATTAGAAGCTGTAGGATTCATAAAACCTCGTCTCACAGAAGATCTATTAAAAAGATAAAATTCTCTCGGTGGTTTGAATGAAATTGTGTGTTGGGAAGATATTTAAGCGTAATCTTTTGAATGATATCATATGTAAATTGTGGAAAATAGAAGAAATCCTAGTATAGCCTTGATGTTTTGTAAGCAACTTTTTGGTACCTTGATTTTGAGCTTATAAATGAATCACTTGCTAAATTAGTAAAATTAAAAATAAGAGTGAATAGCACAGGATTCCTTTATAATTTTTAGAAAGTGTACAACAACTTCATGTGGTTCAAAAACCACCAAACACCCTTATGGTTTTAGAAACGCAGCACACATGCCCGACTCCTCCCCACTTTTCCGTTAAAATAATTAACAAAATTTATAAAAAGACCTAAATGCCCTCAATTCTTTTTTTTCTCTCTCATTTCTCCTTTTCTCTTTTGTTTATTTATTTAAAAATATACATACAAATATATATTTAAATATACATTAGACACAAAAAAATAGTATGTATATATATATATATATATATATGTACATACCACACACAAAAAAACAAAAGAAAAAGAAATATATGTGTATATATATATATACATACAAACATATATATAGATATATACATACACACATTCACATATATAGTAGACCAGAGAAAAAAGGCTGTGAATTTTTGGGAGCCATGTTTGACTAAGAAGCTAAAATCACAAATAATGACTGATTTCATGTTTGGACCACAAGTGTGGACCCTTAAATCTTAATAATCAAAGTATTCTTGATTGACAGAAATTTAAATCGAACTCTCAACTACCAAGCAAGGCACACAATGAATTATTCTTTTTTCTTTTTTTTAACGGAGGTAGGAGGTGGGGTGGTTTGGTTGGGGAAGATGACATCTGATTTTTATTTTTATTTTTTAAAGCTTGTGTGGTGAGAGAATAAAAAATAAAAATAAAAATAAAACTTATTAAGGATATTGTAGTCCATATAATGATATATTTGGGCAAAATAATATGACCAATTGCATGGAAAGAGACTGTATTACACTCTTCATCAAAATAAATGATTTTTTTAACAAAGAGGGCTGTTACGCTTAGTTTAATAAATCACAGAAAGTATTTGATGGTTTTTAAACCATAAAAAGATGTTGTGTACTTTTTTAAAATCACAGTAGTAAAGGGCATTTCTTCTTTCGCCCTCGCGGCGCGCTATGGTCATTTCCTTGTTTTGCTCCACTTCCTCCGACGTAATGTTGCCACCTATCAACTGGAATCCTACTTTAAGTTTCAACAAGCGTTGTACTTGTACTCGTACATATAAATACTCTAAAAATATAAAATATAAAATCAATTTATTCAACTTTCTAATTTGAAAACTATAATATATATCATCACTCGGCCACTTGTCCTCTTGAACCCTCATTCGAGTTTCTACTGAGTGTCTTCTTTTACTTGTTTTCGCCCACCTTCTTCGCCATCTCATTCATGACTACCTTTGCCTTTGCCTTTTTATATTAGTGATCACTCACCTTCACGACACAAAAAAAAAAAAATCACTACCTCCTCCCCAAAAATTTCTTTTCTATTTTCCTTTTTTACCAGAGCTACGCATCTGATCGTAATGCATCAACCATAGAAAATGATGCTATATAACATTTTCTCATAAAAATGTCAGTAGTAATGTGATGACGAGAATAAGGAACCACATAGCAAAAATGGTCCGTAGTTAAACGGGTCCACTCTTACCAAGAACAAGTAAAATAGGACTGACATTTTCTTAAAAAAACCCAAGAGATGTTTGGTCTAGTGGTATATACTTCTCACTATAAGTGTGAAAGATAAGTAACACTATCGTACGACTTAATTCTCTTTTAAATAAATAAAAAAATTCTTAAAAAAAATGAACGTTAACATCCACCTAATAAAAAGTAGACTTCACCTAAATCCCACCAGTGTGTAGGACCCATACACTAAAAATAGAAGTAAGACCTGCAACTATTTCTAAGATCAAATATTCCAAAAGTAAATGTTTTCCAAAAATAAGTAAAAGTAGTTCAGATCTTCATATTCAAGTGAGAAAAAAGAATAAAGCAGTAACAAACATGTCAAGTAATTTTGGTGATGTCAATCACTCTCTCTCTCTCTATATATATATATAGTGATATTAATTAATTACAAGCATAGGTAATTTAATAAGATGTAAAAGTAAATAAGATGTAAAAGTATACTCTTGCCCTAATGGGCTGCAGTCTATCTGATAACATTTCCAAGAAGTAAACAAAGTAAATAACCTACGAGGAGAACGTAAATAAACAACGTGGTGACATTTCTTTCTTCCTCATGTCTATGTATTCTACACTGCTTGTCACGTTGGATATAGGCTTAGTTTTATAGAGAAACCAAATGGACTATACTGTTATTTTAATTCGATCGAGTTTTTTTTTTTTTTTTTTTTTGTCATTAGGATGTTGTCAGAATTTCTTGCACTGTCTCAACCGAATATACGTATATACTTTTGATTTTATATCGAGAAATTGACACTAAGGTTACAAATTCGATCGGATAGCAACATGCTTCAATGTATACTCTAATTTAATAAGGGTTAGACAACATTCATGATGAAAAACTATAGGTTCAAATTCAAAATTTTTTATTAAAACTAATTGTTATTCGACCACTCTATTGATCTTTAGGACCTAATATACGTATGCTTAGTGATGCCAAAATGTTATTCTAGTGTTTAGATTAAAGCTCTTAGTATAGGTTGACTTAATTAGAGCTTTTTCTAAGCTTCTGAAAAGTTTTTCAACATACATGTCCAAGATTATCGACTATTGATCGCTCTCAGTCGTGCGTCTAAAACACGTGTAAAATATAACTAAGTTAAAATCCGCAAGTGCACGGATCAGTGTAGTATAGTGTGCTTTAGAGTGCGGGGTCATATTCCACAGGGAGGCTCCTAAGTTAGTTCGGTATAAGAAGTGTGTGTGAAAGTGTTCGAAGTGAGTGTTGGAAAGTAAAAGACAGATAGATTGGGTGATTTGATAAATAAATAAATAAATAACTAAGTTAACTAATTTAGAGTTAGAGTTGGGAGTGTAAATATGAGAATGTAGTATTTAAGCTTGGATTAATATTAAGGTAATTTAATCTAGGCTTGGCATCCAGGATTCTCTGATTCAATGTTAGGATTAAGCTACAAGCATTAATCTAGTTAATCTACATAATTCAATTAAGTCGTACTACTCGAGTAACTGGGCAAACTAAGCTAAGGAATTAACTTTTCAGGAATAAACTATGTTACAATCTATAATTCTATAAAAACACAAATATATATAGCACGAAAGTAAAGCAATCATAACATCAACTACAAGCATAATGTATGAAAGACAATGTTGAATTAATACAAGCCATATATATTGTAATTAAATCAAATTATCCGAATCTAAGACCATTAATATATAATCATAAACAAGAATTTATACGAGCATTATAACGACGTTCAAATATAAAAGAGATTAAAGAGATACTCCCCCATAAATGAAGTCGAGTCGGATTTCCGAGCATAGCTACGGGATTTTTGGCATTTTCTCCGTTCGGCAATTCGAGCATTACCTCCAACGTATTTTTCCCAACTACTAACTATTTATACTACCATATTTAACTAACCTAAATTTATAACTAAATAAATAATTAAAACTAAATTAATAATAAAAATATAATTATTTCTACCAAAAAATCTGTTGGGGGTTGGGGGTATTTATAGACAAATTTTCAGAGGCGCGCTCGAGCGCACTTTTGCTGCGCCAGTGAGATTGCGCTGCATGGCCTTCGCGAAATTGCCGGAAGAATCTTGTTGAGGGTGCTTGAGCGCCTAGGAAGGCACGCTCGAGTGCCCTTCTGCTTGTCCAATTGGATTGCACCACTTGGTGCTTAGATGGACCAATCAGAGACGTTTAGCGGTCCATGTGGACCAATCAGCACGCGTGGAAGCTTCCAGGATGAGCGCTCGAGCGCCGATGATGGAACGCTCTAGCGCCGGTGATGGTGCGCTCGAGCAAGAAAGTTTTTCAGGGGCGCTCGAGCGCCAATAGTGGTGCACTCGAGCGCTAGTCTGCAGTCAACTTTTGACTCTCCAATTCTAACTTTGACCGGACGTTGACCAAGGTATTTTTGGGCTATTTTCAACGTTCCAAGTCTGATTACGCGCTAGTTTAGGCCAAATTCTTTCTCAATGGGCTTCAATCTTCCGATTTCTCAAGTTTTCGACATCGCACAACTCTTTGACTTGCATTTTGTCGTTTTAAGACCGATTTCTTTACTTTTAAGGATCAACCTACATTCCAACTAAAGTGCATTAGTGTTGCATTTGTTCCACAACTTAAGATACAAATGTAGTGCAAATACAGTGGTTTGAGTGCTGCAAATACAGTCATATCAACATCCCCAAACCTAAACATTGTTTATCCTCAAGCAAGACTACTTCAAAACATATTGACTTTTAAAAGTGAAACCTCAAAAAAAAGTTTGCAAGTTCAATTGAAAACAAATGAACGCAACTCTATTCCTAACTTTTATCAAGAATGAATGTTGAGAAATGTATTTCACTATTCTGTACAAGTGCACAAGTAAATAACAAGAACAACAAGAGAACCTTTAAATAGTTTTTCAAAAATAGCAACTCTTTCGGAATTAATCTATCGATTATTTTAGAGTATATATTCAGAAGGTAACTAAGCAAATTAAGTTCAACAGATTCTCAATTTTCAAGATATATAAAATAGATTAGACTTTGATACTCTTACCCATTTGTAATCAGACCCTTGATCATGCCTTACCCCCATTTTTTTTATTTGCCAAGAAATAAAAGTACAACTCAACACTGTCTCTTTTTTAGTGCTTAGTTTCTTTTGCTTTCTGAATACCCTATATAGCGGGCTTTAATGCCAACAATCCCCAGCCAGTTGGTCGAAGTTGTCAAGTTTCAAAGGGACCCCAACGTGTCTTAGTTATCCAAGATATCCAGGCTCGAAACCTTACACTATAGCACATATCCCAAATTATAATGTCTAGGATAGTGGTGCTTTAGAGATTTATAACATATTTACACCAAAACTCTTCAAAAGTAAAGGTATGTACATCTTTGTTTCTTTTTCTCCTTTTTTTGTTTGTTTTCTTTTTCTCTTTTTTTTTCAGAGAGTACATACAGACAGAGTAACATAACATAATGTACAGACATGACATAAGGGTTCAGGTTTCAATCACAAGTAGCTTTCATAACAAAGGGTAATCCTATCTCAATCTTCTCAGATTTTACATACTCATCAATTAAAGAAAAGAACATCTAAGTTAACTCATGAATACAGTTACCCAAAGTTTTTCTTTAGACATTCCTAAGAGTTTTTTCACATTACATAGCTTAAAACACAGGTTCTCAAATTATCTAAATCATCTTCCTATAAACAAGTAAGATAGAAAATTATTATATCTCTTAACAATGATCAACAAAATAGTGTTTTACTTGTATATTTTTTAAAATTTTATCATGAAATTCAAGATGTACCCCCACACCGAAACTTTGCTTGTCGTCAAGCAAATGACAACGTAAAACAATAAGAGTACAATATGTAAGTAAATCACACAGACAAATGCTACATCCCCAAACTATGGTTTGCTTACTCTTCAGCACATATTAATTAGGTATATAGGGAAATGTAGTAGTAAGAAAAGATATCACCTGATTTGTAACAATTAAATATTTGATGTAAAAGAATGTGTATACTCATCTTTGTGAAAAGATGGATCATTCTGCAACTCATAAAAGATCAATAGACATAGCAGGTAAGAATATCATCAGTTTTTAAACAATTATGAACATGTTGCTACAAGCACGCAACAAGAATTCAACAAAATTCCTATAAATACACAAGCAAAAAAAAATACGGAGAACTACGAAAAGCTTAAAATCACATAGACAAAGGAAAATTAACATACATAAGCATTTTAAAATTCTAGGTTGCCTACTGGGCGCTCGAGCGCTCCTCTGCTGCGCCAGTGAGATTGCGCTACATGGCCTTTGCGAAACTGCCGGAAGAATCTTATTGAGGGCACTCGAGCACACGAGCGCCTAGGAAGGCACGCTTGAGCGCCCTTCTGCTTGTACAATTGGATTGCGCCACCTGGTGCTTAGCTGGACCAATTAGAGACATTAGGCGGTCCACGTGGACCAATCAGCATGCGTGGAATATTCCGGGAGAGGCGCTCGAGCGTGGGTGATGGCGCACTCGAGCTCGAGAGTTTTTAAGGAGCGTTCGAGCGCCAATAGTAGTGCGCTCAAACACTAGTCTACAGTCAAATTTTGACTCTCTAATTCTGACTTTGACCGAACGTTGACTGAGGTGTTTTCGGGCTATTTTTAGCGTTTCGAGTCTGATTACGCACTAGTTTCGGCCAAATTCTTTCTCAATGGGCTTCAATCTTCTGATTTCTCAAGTTTTCGACATCGCACAACTCTTTGACTTGCATTTTGTCGTTTTAAGATCGATTTCTTTACTTTTAATGATCAACCTACATTGCAACGAAAGTGCATTTGTGTTGCATTTGTTCTACAACTTAAGATACAAATATAGTGCAAATACAATGGTTTGAGTGTTACAAATACAGTCACATCAGCTACCCCCAAGTCCATGATCAAACCTAAATGGGACCACGTAAAGATGGCCTTTTTTTTCTTTTTCTTTTCTTTTTTTTGCTGAAGTAACGGTTGGATGATCGACTACCCCCAAGTCCATGATCACATGCAAGACTAGATGATATAATTATAATAAAATAACCTTAACAATTCACAATTATTAAATCTCACTCTGAATATAATAACTTTACAAGGAACATCAAATTAGTACAACTTGCGTAGTGGTCGTGTCCCAAATTGATCTTGATGGGCCATAAAATAAAGCCCAGACCAATAAGTGAAGCCCACATTCGTAAAGGAGGGCTGGACCGAATAATGGTCCTAAAATATGACTAGGCTGGACCAACCACTTGAGATAACGTTGACTAGTTCAAAGGCAATCACAATTTACTCAAGAAAATATGCTCCTAAGAGCTCAGAAATTGTAGGGAACAACCCCCACTTACATCGTGGGTCAATCCCACACCTCCACAACGGAATCATGAACACAGCTTTGCCTATAAAAAGACACCACAACATCCAAAAACGGGGTAACACATTGTTACTGAGCAATTGACTTTACTTTATTGCTTTTGCTAGCTCTATCCGAGCTCTCCAGTTTTCATAACTGACTTAAGTATTAGAGTAGGACCCTAGGCACACCCCGAATTCTTTATTTTGCAGTTAGTCTAGTTAGGATTCTCAACTGTTAAACATATAGGGGAATTTCAGCCTAATTCTTAAAGCCCGACTGAAATCTGACCTTAACAAATCTCAATGGAAATTGGACTTAATATCCGCACATTTTTCACTTATCTATTAGGCTCAACACCACTTTTTTTTGGGGTCACAACCCCAATTGAGCTACCACGTAGTGTTATAATCAAGAATTTTTAATCCTCAATAGTGTCAATTTATTTTCTTTTTGCTTCCCTTTTAAATTTATCTTCACTATTTATATATAAGTTTCACTAAAACACAATATGTTCTATTAAGATTCAAGTTTATTCCTTTACACCACTGACAAATTAAACCAACTTTTCAGCTTGAATCTCGTTCAATCTATAAACACGTATAATCTCATCTCTAACTGAGATCACTCGATCGATCTTATCCACTTGAAAATTCATGTAAAAATTGCTAATTCGACTTTCTAATAGAGTTGTTAGTTCTGCAGCTCTGGGAGAGAGTTTTATAATTCAATTACAAATCGAGTTAAAGGAGAATGTCGCTTTCAAATCAAATCAAATCTTTTATTTTTTTATTTTCTATTCATTAGGGGCATAACCAAGCTTTACTATAATTCAAAATTTTTCCTTACAGACTATTTGGAAGCATTTGTGATGTAAAATTTATTTGATTTATAAATGAGTTCCATGATGATTTGTATTTATAAATGAATTCCCTTATTTTGAACTATAAAATAATATTAAGTCAATTTTGTGATTTGTAAATATATTTATCGTAGGTATTCATTTTTTATCCATATATCTTGAAGCTTTACTTTTAAAACCTAGATAGGAATATGTATTCTATCAACAACACTAATCAATTTTAAAATTAAACTTAATTAATCAATATTTATGAATAGATAATTTGTGATTTTAGATGGGTAAGTATGTTAACACTAGTTGAAAATAAGGATGGATAAATAAATAACATATGATTTGGGCTTCTAATTTGAAGACAAAAAATAAGTTTGCATTTAAAAAAATATGGAAAATAAATTTGTCATGAAAAAGTTCGTAAGAAGAATAAGAAGAACTAACTAATAGGAATAAGAACAAAAAAAAAGTAGTAAAAAAGGAAAGAAACTAAGAGGGTAGTTTAGTTTTTAAAAAACGACCAGCTAATTTGGTCGCTTGGAATTGCAAATTTCACCTCTTAAGTAAGGATCCGGTTAAATTTTGAGTGAATCCAAGATTTGTAAATCTTGGATTTCTAATTTTTTTTAAAGGTACTTCCAAATACAAAAATTAGATTTGGAAATGAATTCCGTAAAATTTTATGAAATTCAATTGTTCTAAACAATATATGTTAAAGTTCATTTTGAATCAAATCATGGAATCAATTTGTGACAATAAAATTACCCATAACGTATTAGGTGTGCATTCTGAAAATCTCTCAGTATTGAATAAAAGATAATATTTTGTAGAATTGGGAATAGCTTATTGCACATTTGATATAAAAGATAATATTTCGTATAATGAAAAATTGTAATCTCATTGTTAGGCTTTGTTTGGCCTAAGTGTGAAATTTTAGCTTTTGAACTGTAGACCTTTTAGAGTAGAACTTTTGTTAGAAGTACTGTTGAACAAAAGTCATTGATTGTTTGACTTGTGTTAGGAAACGTTGAACTTTTAAAAGTTTTTAGGGTAATATCGAAATTTAAAAAATATGGAGGGGTATATTTGAAAGAGAAAAGAAAAACAGCTTCCGCAATATGTACAGCTTCGCAAAAGCCATTTTTGAAAAGCTCCAATTTGAAACTTCTCATTTTTTAGTTTTTTTCAACTTCAACTTTTATCTAAAAGTACTTTAAAAAATGGGCCAAACAAGTTAGTTTAGCTTTTAAACTCACAAAAAACACTTTTGAATATTTAAAAGTTAGGCCAAACAGAGCCTTAGTAACCTTCGCTCACAAGAAGACAACATTTGGAAAAGGCACTTGCTGAGTACCAAAAGCGTTGAGTTTACATACAAAACTGATTTCGAAACTTATAAAAAACAAAATCTTATGTAGAAATTAGTAGCTCAGCGTCATATGATAAACTAATATTTTGTAAATTGTTGACACATTTTCGGTAATGGAATAAACAAAACAACACATATTTTAACTAAAACATTACTTCAATATTATTTTTATTTTGTTATATTTTTTAAAGAGAAAATATCACTAGAAGTCCCCATTGTTTCATTTTGTTTCAAACTAGTCTCCATTGTTCAAAATGTATCAAAATGGTCCTCAATATTTGACAAAAAGTCTCAAAATAGTCCTCACATCCAAAATTCTGTCATCTTTGATAGAAAACAGTTAAAAAGAGTAAATTACCCTCACACATTTGAGTAAATATCAACAATACCCTTGAACCTTTTTTTGGAACTTTTTCTCACCTAGGCTACCACAACCGCGTACACCACCAACCAACACCCTTACCCATCACCATCTACAACCATCACCATCGTCTCCACCACACCCGTGTGCCATTGTCGTCTCAACCATCACCATCATCGTCTACTATAATTGTTAACCATCATCGCGATGGCTTATGTTCGAAGATTCACGTCGCCTCCACCTAAATATGGTATGTTTAATCTGTAATAAAATCATGAAATTAGGGTTGATTTAGGGTTTTTAATTGGGGAAAATCAAAAACCCTTAAATCGATTACCCTAAATAACAGAATAAGTAAGAGATTACATTATGCATTGGTGAGCACAATATACCCAAAAGTATCCAATGGATGTTGAGTACTGAATACGCTTAAAAACGAAACATAGGTAGTAGATGCAATAAGAACGTTTACTTAGCAGAGGAAATGTGTTTTGATTCTGCTTCATTTGTGTCGTGTATTTTGAATTTAGATGTAAGGATTGAGAGTGTATTTTTTTACTAGATACCCTTCTGCTTCATTTGTGCTGTGTATTTTTTTTTTTACTTAGCAGAGGAAATGTGTTTTGATTCTGCTTCATTTGTGCCTTTTTACTTAGCAGAGTGTTTTTTTTTTTACTAGTCAATTTCAGGCCACCTATGCATGCTCCAACATCATATACTAAAGAGATGATGAGGGTTGGAAGTGTTTTCCGAGTTCTTTAACTAAAGAGATGATGAGGGTTGCCATTTTGATCCTTTTGGTTTTTGTATGCTATTTTTTGGAATTCATTTCCTATTGGTTTTGTAGGCTATTGTTAACAGGATCCTTTGGTTTTTTGTATGCTATTTTTGGGGATTCATTTCATGTAATGACAATGGTTTTAATGCTATTTTTTGGGAATTCATTTCCTTTTGATTTTTGTATGGTATTAGTGGCAGGAACTCTGTTAGTTTTAGTTTTAGTGTTGTAAGGTTTTTTTTTTTGGTTCAAAGTCAATAGGAGGATGTTAGTTTCAGTGTCAATGCATTCCCATTTAATATATATATATATATATATATATATATATATATATATATATATATATATATATATATATATATATATATATATATATTGTTCAAGCTTATTACATTCTCAAGTTAGCAAGTTGCTTAGACTTTTTTTTGGATCGAAGTGTTGTTTAGAATTTTTTTAAAATTATTATAATGAATTTTTGGCCAATTTCTAAGTTTGCCCTCAAATAGTAGAATGAGGTGTTCCCGCCAATTGCATTTTCTGTCAAAGACGACAGAATTTTGGATGTGAGGACCTTTTTGAGATTTGTTTTCAAATATTGGGGACCATTTTGGTACACTTTGAACAATGGCGACTAGTTTGGGACAAAATAAAACAATAGAGACTTCTAGTGAGATTTTCCCTTTTTTAAATTTCAATTCTTTACTTAGTAATAGTTATGTTCCAATGATTATATTATCTTAATTATTAGTACTACTTTTTATTAGTTTTATAAATTAGTTAGATTCAAATTCTATAACAAAATAATAATTTGGAATGCCAATTGTGGTCATTTTATAATTAATCAGAATTACACTAGTCAAAACATAACTATTATAAGAGGCCAATAAAAAGTTAGTAAAAAGACCACCCAAAACACAAAAACAGAGCCCCTCCTTTCTTTTCTTCTTCCCCTTCTTTCATCGGCTTCTATGGAAATCAATTGACTCCATCACCTACCATAGTGCAAAATTCAAACAAAACTATCATACCTTTCACATTTGAGGTGGGTTTTGTTCTCCGATGTTTCTTTTTTTTTCTATTTTTTTCTTTTTGAAAAAGAAAAAATTTGTCTTTTCAATTTTTGACCGTTAGACCTATTGTGAAACAAAATAAAGAGCAAAGTTATTTCGCTAGTTCTAGCGAGAAAAATCGGAAGAGGGTGTTGGAGTGTAAATTTGGAGTTAGTATCACTACATTGGCTAAAAAAGCCAAATTATCGATGCTATTGGAGATGCTCTTAGAGAATCTTTCTTATAAAATTCGTAATTTTTTCAATATTATTGGCCTCAATTTTAGTAAACAAATTTAAGAAGTTTTGAGTTTGGTAACAGGCTCGATAATCATAGGTTTCTGAATATCTATTGGTAAAAAATTGTAAGTTTTTTAATACTTATTAGTTTCGATTTTGATAAATAATTTTTAAGAAATTTTGAATCCGATAACAACCTGACCTAATCGAGCTTTTTGCATTCATAAGTTTTTCAACAGGTAAAAACCATTTTAGTCCCTAAAATTTACTGAAAATTCCAAACAGGTCCCTAAGTTCTACAAAAAGCCCAAAATAATCCCTGTCGTTTAGTGTTTGCCGTTAGAATTAACTGGTAGAAAGACATTTAAGGCATTTTCCCTTCTTTAAAAAAAAAAAACCTAAATACTGAAATGAATGGACAGGGGAGTACAATGTCAGCATTCCCCATTTTGCTAGGAAACAAGGAAAGGTAGATGGGATTTGACAATTAGTGTTAATTTCTAATTTTTCAAATTATGCTAAAACTTGTATTATTTTGTTTGAAATTCTTAACAGTTATTACGTTGTAAAACACAGTTTTTGTTCTAAAATAAAACAGGGGAAAAATCCCACCTCCCCAATTCTCAAATACATTTCCTTTTCTGCTCTTTTCCATAATATCTATATTCCCTTTGTTTACAGCTTAGCTAGCTTGGAGATATGGCAGAAGAATGCAAATACTTGCCAGAAGAAGCTGGGAGCTAATCTCCAATAGCCTACCTGACCATACCCATTATGAGCCTCTTCTTTAGTATGCAAACAATTTCTTTCTCTCACAAATCGTTTACGCTTTATATTATCTGCAACTGACCCTGAAATTCTCATTGATGGTAATATTTCAAACTCTGTAATTGCTTCCCACGTCTCAATTCCTTAGATTTTAGGTCTCGTTAGCAATATTGATATTGTACGTTTGGGTAACTGATGTTGCGATTAAGGTTTTGGCGATGAATCTCAAAAGATTGTGAAGAATTAATGTTTCGGGACATGATTTTATTATTGTTGAGTCTCTTGCTTGTTTGTCAATAAATTGCACGTATTTGGAAGGGATTGAGGCAATAGGTGGCAGTTTTGGTTGGCAACTGGATCTTCTGGGTGGTTTTTTTTTTTTTTTAAAGAAATTTCCAACTACTAAAACTAAGGGCATTGTGATCATTTCAACCCGGTTAAATTATTGACTGTTAACTCTAATTTAACGATATGAATTATTTTGAACTTTTTACAAAATTCAAGAACCTATTTGAATTTTTCAGTAAACCTCAAGAACTAAAATGATTTTTACCGCTTTTTCAACACTTATTGAACGGGTAATTTTGCTTCAGACCCCTTCATTTCTTATAAAAGTGTGATCTAGACTCCAAATTTTTTTGAAACTGAGACATATACCCTTTCTGTTAAGAGGTCAGTTAAATCAATCATTTAAATAAGGGTAAATAAGTTATTTACTACATTAATTATACAAGTCTGCACCTTTTCTTTCTTCTTTTGATAAAGTTATTTTTTTTTAATCAAAAAAATCTTACTTTTTTTTTTTTCCAACGTGCAACCCATCCTTTTCATAACCTTTCCCTTCTTTTGGTGCTTTTCATCATTCTTATCTCTTTGCTCTCTGCAAATGCTCGACCAAAAAAAGAAAAAAAAATCTATCTGCAAATACATCATCGATTCCTTTTGGCTTTGTTCCAACATTACCGATTTCTCTTCTACTTCAATTCAAAGGTTAGAAAACGCTAAGGAATTGCATAGCAGGTAAATATTCACTCTATATGCCTTAATTTTATAAATAGATTTTCATAGAGGATAATTTTATGGAATTTATATATTCACTAAAAATTATTTTATGTGTTATAGGGATGAATATCACAATTATGGTGCATTTTTGTCTTGATGCATATAACATCCCTGATGTTAATCCTAATGAGTATGACTTGGTGAAACTACTAAGAGATAGCTGTAACATAATGCTTGGCTTCCAGGATTTAGGCATAGGTCAAATAGCTATGTTAGAAGGAGTTGTACCTAGGACTAATGAAACGTTTTCCCTTAACAATGATTATGATGTTAAGGCCTTATTTGACATGTATAAGAATTTAGGGGATAAAGTTATACATGTGAAACTGACATTCCTTGAAAGTAATTCACAAGTCAATGAGGTAGGAAATGACCAATCTGAAAACATTATAAATGAGGTAGGAATGGAGAATGGACAGTTTCATCAGTGTGATCTTGATAATGTGGAGGGGAATGGTAGCCTGGATAAGTTGTCTAATTATGATTCTAGTGATAACAAAGACTTTAAAGGACTTAGTGATGAAGAAAACGAGGATATAAATCCTTCCAGCGAAATGAGTGAAGAAATGGTCATAAATTACTTCAAGTTGAATGAAAAGGGAAATATTGAATTTGTTAAGGATCAAACCTTTGATGATGTTAACCATTTTAGACGTGTGCTAAAAGAATATTCGATACAAGAAGGATTTAATCTTGATAGGCTTCATAATGAAAAGGCTAGAGTTACTGTAAAGTGTGCTAGAAGTGAAAATTGCACTTGGAGAATTCATGCATCTCCTATTGGGGGTGATGATGTCACTTATAAGATAAAGTCATACAATGATGTGCATACTTGTAGTCCATTTGAAATACAGTTTAAAGAGGCCACATTTGATTGGATAGCAAAGAAGTTTATGTCTGAATTTGAGATTGATCCTATGACATCTGCGAGTAAGATAGGGAAAAAGCTTGCTACAGATTTTGGTGTACATGTCAAACCAAATAAATTGTACAAAGCCAGGAAAATGGCACAAAAAATGGTTTATGGGGATCATGCTGGGAGTTATACTAAGATTCCTAAGTATGCTAATGTCTTGAAGGAAAGAAATCCTGGTGTAACAGTTGGGCTCCGATGTATAGGATTAGATGTCCATGATCCTCATTCCAATCCTATATTCAAAAGGTTATTTGTTAGTTTTCCAGCCCAAAGGGAAGGCTTCTTTAATGGTTGTAGACCTTTCATTGGAATAGATGGTTGTTTTTTGAAAGGACCTTATGGTAGTGAGTTACTCGTGGCAGTGGCTTTAGATGCCAATTCTGGGATATTTCCACTTGCTTTCATGTTTGCTGAAACTGAAAGTGAAGATAGTTGGGGATACTTTTTGGAATGCCTTGATACACACATTGGAGATGAAAGGAAACTAACTTTTATGACTGACAAACAAAAGGGTATTTTGAAGGCAGTTAAGAAAGTGTATCCTGAAGCAAGCAACAGATATTGTGCGAGACATCGCTACAATAACTTTAGGGCTATTTATCCAGGCCCAAAATTAAAGTTGTTGTATTGGCAAGCAGTTAAAGCATCAAATGTGCAGAATTTTAATCATGTTATGCAAAAGATACAACAATTGAATGGAAATGCATATGATTGGTTGATGAATGACAGCCCTAAGCATTGGTCAATCTATGCCTTTGATGAGCATGTGAAGAATGATCATGTTATAAACAATATGACAGAATCTTTCAATAGTTGGCTGAATGAAGAAAGACAAAAGCCCATCCTTACACTAATGGAGTATATTAGGAGAAGGGTTATGAAGAGAATCCTTAAGAAGTTTGAAAAAGGTTCAAATTGGGCAACCGAAATTCCTCCACGAGCTAGGACCAGGTTGAATAAGAATAGAAAAGAAGGTAGACATCTACCTGGATGTTCAAATGGGATTGAGTATGAAGTTTTTGAAGACAGAATATACTTGCTTAACTTGAAAGATAGAACCTGTCAGTGTGGGGAGTGGCAAATTAGTGGGGTGCCATGCAAGCATGCAATGGCCTGCATTACTCACAAACAAGATGACCCATTCAAGTATTTGGATCCTCACCTATCAAAGAAATCTTACTTGAAGACATATTGTGGAAGGATAAATACAATTCCAGATGAATCAACATGGCCAGAAGTTGATCACCCCGTGATCCAACCACCAATTAAACAGAGAAAAAGGAGAAGACCAAAATTGAATAGAAGGAAAGAAGAAGGTGAAGCATCGGCTCTTGGAAAAAGAACCAAAATTATGAAATGCAGGTTTTGTAAAGAAACAGGTCATAATATAAAAACTTGCTCAAAGAATCCCAACAATCAATCCAAAAGGAATAGAGAGAAATTTGCACAGGTATTTATGTTTTATTGAAATAGTTTTTTTATTGTTGTAATTAAGAATGCTTATATGTATATTTTCATTTTCACTCAGCCATCATCATCTACTACACAAGCTAAAAATTCAAGTCAGCCATCATCATCTATTACACAAGATACAAATGCAAGTCAGCTATCATCAACCACTAAAAGGTGTAATCCTTGGTAAAAAAAACATTTTTCTTGTATATCAATTTGTATGTTAGAGCATTTGGTTTCAATTTACAAATCCTATTTTAAATTTTCCGTTTTTGGATTTTTCAGAATTTGTTGATGACAAAGATTAAGTGAAGAAGCTTTTTGGGAGGCTTGGAGTTGTTTTGGATTGCGCTTTGATAGTGCGTTGTTAATGCTCATTTAGTATGTTTTTTGATAAATTGTTACAAGAAAAAATTAGAATTTGTTGAAAGTATTTTGGAGTTGTTGATTAATGTTGCAGTAAAACAATTCACTTTGGTTTACTATGCAATTGGTTTGTTATATACAGATTGAGAACAAATTAGAATTAAACTTTTTTGAATATTATTTTTGTATATGTCCTGCTTGAGGGTAAAATTGTCAATTTACAGGTATTTAACAGAAAAACTAACACCTTCTTAATAGAAGGGGTCTATATCTCAATTTCAAAAAAATTTAAGGTCTAAATCACACTTTTATAAAAAATGAAAGGGTCTGAAGCAAAATAACCCCTTATTAAACTCTATTTTCAGTAAATCTTTTGCGAATCCCCTTAAGTAACCCAAAAAAAAGCCCTGCCCCTTACCGTCACACATTCCACACGGAAACCATGTCAGCGAATACACCAAACCCCAACCCCACAAAACCCAAAACCCCCAAACGCCGACCACGCAAAACGCATCAAAACAACGCCGGAGACGAGGACAAAACCGTAAAACCACCAAAACCTTGGTCTCGAACGAAGCCTTCCGATTACACAGACCATGACAATGACGATGACATTGGTTCAAAGCCTTCGACGAAGATAAGGAGAATAAAGGGAACAATATTAGCAAGTAGGAAACCATCGTACTGCTTGAAGATAGGTTTAGGGAGTTGCGTTAAGGAACAAGGCGGTCAAAGCATACGATCAAAGCACAGGAAAAAGCTGAGAAAATTGTTGAAAAAGCTTATTCGAAGGCACAATTGGGTTGAAGCTAGTGGCGTTTTGAGCGTGCTTCTTAAAGCTACCCCAAAAGACAAGTCTATTCACCATAATCGAATCAAATATTGGGTAATAATCATATTTCCTCTTTATTCGTGTTTTTATTAATGAATAATTTGTCTTTTTTCTGTTTATGTATGTGTTTTATTGAAATTGTACGTTATTGTTATAATGTAGTAACCAGTGGATTATAACATCTTAAGCTAGTCTGGTCACATGTGCTTATGCAGCTGCGTTCCATTTGTTCCTAGCAAAATCTCTATGCAATAGAGTATATAGTGCTTATAACCACTAAAAAGTTTTTTTTTTTTTCCTTTTTTTAGAAAGATGACTTTGATAAATACTCAGTTACTCCATAGACTTAAAGAAGATATCTTTTGGAGATCGTGAAATGATATAAGGCGAAACCCTAACCAAAAGAACCCTACGAACGAAATTTTCATTGTTTGTTAAATGATGTAAGTGTATATGAGCAATTTTTGTATCTATTTTTTTAATGTATTCTAATTCCATATTTTTCTTCAAAAACCATATTCTGTTTGAAACTTGGCACTAGTAGTATTTTCTTTCCCTCATGAATGATGAGTGATTTTTCGAATAACTATTCTGCAGAATGTTGGAGATTTTGTTTAGAGGTTTATCAATTTGGTACTTTATAATGAAATGCAGGCGACATTGGAGCTCATGAAGCATATAAAAGGTGACACTATCAACTTGAGAAAGTTTCAGAATATTTATGAGTTGTGGATGAAAAAGGGTGGATCTATGAGGAATTGGACTTTGAAGGTACAGTATTGGAAGCATTCTCTCTTATGGCAATATCAACTATTAAGCTTCAATATTATTTACTTGGTGATGATCTCAATTTGTTTCGGGATTTATCAATTATCATGCTTGAAATTTCGCCGTAACTTGTATGAGGGACTGTAGATGAATGTTTAACACGTGCTTCTTTCTCTTGCGAACTTGGAAGAGGAATGCATCGATTGTCAAAATATCCTAGAAGGTAGGATGCAGGTTATTATTGCAAGAGTAATATGGTTACTATATCCTGTTAGTAGAAACTAGAAAAGAATAAAGTTTTTTATTGATGAGGAACAGTAAATTTGCATTATAATTTAGGATATACGAAATTTCCAAGATGATCTTATTGGTTGTATCATCTGGATTTGATAGACATTTTCTTCTGTGAATATATGGGAAAGATGGATGAGGAAGGTAAAGAAATGGAGTTCTAGAGTTTTATGCTGACACTTCATAGTTCATATAACAAAAGAAGATGAAAAATGAAGGTAAAGAAATGGTGTTGTATCGAGGATGGAGCATTCGAGTACTTCAGGTGGAGGGATGTCTGATACAGGATCTGGCTAATTACTTTGAACATAGTATACTTACTATAATGATGCAAGTAATGTTTCTTGGTTCAAGTGGACATTTCTAATTTTGTAATCCTAAAGTTTAAATGATCTGCAGGATAGGTTTGCCATCCAGTTGGAGTTCATTCTTTTTTGCCTTACACAAGGGGATGTGGAGGATGCACATCAGGCCGCTCTATGGTACAAGTCTTTTTTCTCCATTGCTTGTTTTCTGTAAGGAAGGGTTCAGTTATTACCCACAATTGTTAAAGAATCTTTTTTATTTTCAATTGAATTATTTTCTCGATCCTGAAAAGGTCCTGGATCTTAACACCAGAATACCCAAGAATGGCTTAAAAATGGTGTAGTAGAGTTACTCTCCTCATCTGCTGTCATTTGATAATTACTGATAAATTATAGCTTAAAAAAGGCACATAAACCTAGACTGCCAAACCTTTTCATCAATTAAAGAAATCCATTTCCTCTAGCCTCTTGTGAGTTTTTCTTTATTACATTTAACTTTTACTTTATCGGGCCAGATCAAGTTCTTTGTGTATGATGCATGAATCCTTAAAAATTTATGCAAATGCTATTTATGTTGTTAAGACATTGTTGTCGATGCGTTTGGACAACCTTTATATAATGAGCTCCTCTTGGTATTATGCGGCAATTCCACGCAAGTATTATGTGTTTTAGAGTTGCAGATCCTACAAATTCAGAGTTAGACAGCTGCAGGAAACTAAATGTGTTTTATATGTGCGTTTTATTATGTTTACTCAAACTAAAATTGCTAGCCTCTCTAATAGACTGTAGATAATCCTTAAATGCATCATGTTATTCTATTTCTTAAAAGCTGAACTTGAAATAGTAGTCTATGCTTTATTATTTTAAGCTTTCTGAGGTTGAGTTAATTTATTTCCTTCTTTCTGAGATGCTTCTTGGTGCAACATTGTCCAGTAGAATATTTGCTTAGCATACTCTTGCTTGTTTCAATTGGGAAAATTAGCTAATTACTGTTGTTAATGGGTAATTAGCTAATCTCCAGTTTTGTGTGTGGTTAAGGATGACTGGCTTTTTATATGGAAAATGCCATATACTTAATAGTTGTACTGTAATTTTCCATGTAATTAATAGTCGTGCTGTAAATGAGTATTTAGATGGCTAGATCTCATTTAATGTTCCTCCAGTCTCATGCAAGAACGTGGTTTTCAGAATGATCCGGTCTCCAATTTGGTTGTGGGCTTGACATTTTATGAGTTGTGGTATTCTGCTCTCCCAAAAGAGTGGTAGTTGACAGAATTCAACAAGCCTGGTGGCTTTCTGGAGTCAGAGACCCCTGAAGCTAGAATGAGCATGTCTATTGAGATTTCTGATGGGTATGATGCTGTTGAGTCTCAAGAAGATAACTTCCCCTTGCAAACCAATTCAATCACTTCGGTTGCCAATGACAAAGATAACATGGAAGTTGATTCTGACCAGCATAAAGAACTTTCCATGGATGTTGACAATAACCTACAAGGACAGACTCCCCATCGAAGTTCTCGTCCAGAAGATTTCTATGTTTACTCTGCAGAAGGAAGTAGAGAGGAAAAATCCTCTTCTCCAACTCATGTTGGTGATCTCCCCTTTTCTTCCATTTTCTACACACATGGTAAGTTTTGAGTGTAAAAGATAAAGGCGGTTCACTCATCCACACCTGTCTGTAAGCTTGCTTATATATGATTATCTGATGTAACAATATATGACCTATTAGTGTTTTCTTGTGTATATCTTTTGATTGTGAACCTCTATGTGGTTACTGTTTGTTTTTCTTTGTTACTAGAAGTTTATTGTCCTTTTAACGCATTATGACAATATTCTAGTCGGATCGAGTTAGGACCATTCACCTTTTTGCTTGTTTATGCTTCAACCTTTGTCAGATTTCTAGTTTATAGTGTTAAAATCCGTACAAATTTCTTCCAGACACTTTAAAATAACAGAAACATTCTCCATACACTTTCTATTATTATGTGCCAGAGGATTAATTGGGATCTGGCAATTATAAGTCTAGTCATTCTTCCCTACTTTTGGAGCTCCCGATTGAGATTCCCACTTTGTTTGGAGATCTTTCCTGCTAACATCTTCTGCTCCTGCCTCCCCCCTTCTCATTTTTCTCTGTGCTTTTTTTTGTATTTGGTGTATTAGAGAAACCAATTTTTTCACCATTTAAGACAGTTCAAATTGCCTCTGTTCGATATGCAGATACTGTTGATTTTCTCAGTTCTTCTCAATTCACTCAAGAAAATCTTACTGGAGCTCCAAGTCATGTTTGCTCCTCAATTATTAGTAAATAGGGTGTATCACATAATAAGATGTTAATGTTTCCCTTTTAACAACTTAATTTCATGTGGTGTTGAATTTATTGTTCCTGAACTTCTTTCATGATTATGAAGTTATGTCATGAGAGAAAATTATGTGATTGCATGATTATCCCACTCCCACCGAGGTAGATTGTAGAGAAATATCCTTTCATCAATCATTTTTTTATCTATGCAGAGTGCATTTTCTGTCAGTGGTTGTTGTCTTAAAATAGGCTTCTTTGAGCCTTATCCCTAATATTTAAAGTTAGCTATGCATGAGATGTTATATTGCTTGTTGACTGATTCATGAATATAGAATAAAATTCTTTACCGCTAATCACTACTTCTAAACATAGGTTTGCCTCCATGGTTATTGCCTTTACGACTGCCTCTTTCAAATGATAACCTGGAGGAGGTTCTTTATATGCACAGAAAATTGCAAAATGACGACTATAAGAGTGCAGTGAAGCAGCTACGGCAAGCTCTACACTCAACACCACCAGTAGTTGAGGCGCTTCATCCCTTAATACAGGTGATGCAAAACTTCTTTTCAGTGGGCAACCCATTTGTTTATGTCTTATGTCAAATCGATTTTCAAATATTTCTTCTTTTGTTCTTCATAGGATCCAAGGAGTAAAGGGGTAGCTTAAACCTGACTCATTTGTTTAAAATGTCTCCTTCTAACAATAATATAAATTGCAAGAGAGCCTCCACTAAACCAGACAATACCAACATATATCCTGTTGACAAAACCAAAACTTTAGTGCTTTATTGCTGAAGCTGTTGCAATTGTCACTCATTGCTTGAAAATTTGCAGGATATTAGCTCACTGGTCTATCAAGTTTGTCCTTTAAAAGACTTCATGAAGATAGGATGAGGGAAATATATCTATCTTGCTGCATATTTTTTGTATTTTGGTTAAAAAGGATTTAGCTCTTTATGCTTGCACATATCTGCTCCTGATGTCCCAACCATGATGACCGTAGCAAGTGTCTCATATTGTAGGTGTAGGGGACATCTTTTTGTACTTATATTCCTTCCACCCCTCCTCCACAAACAACCTCCCTCCTCCTCCTCCTCCTCCTCCTCTCTCTCTTTTCTCTTTTCCCCACCCAACAAAAGAGAAGGAAAAGAATAAAGAGAGCCAAGGAAAAAAGATGTAGAAGTAGATATCCTGCACAATTTTTAACAGATGCATAACTTTTCCTTCTTTCTTGAATTACAAATGCAATTTGGTTCATCTTACAGATGTAATAAGTTCAGGACTTCCCTGACTTGAATTTTGGTTCGTTTTGATTCTCAGTTGCTGTTGCTTGGAGATCAGGTAAATGAGGCCCTTGATGAGCTTGAAAACTTCTTTCATGACTCAGATAAAGCACTTAAACTGAGGTGATGATTCCTTCTTCAACCTGATAGCTGTAAGTTAACCCAAAAGGCAATATATATTACATTTTCAATATAAGCGAAGGAAATCATCATTTATATGGTGGACCATGTGGGCCGATTAAGATGGCTGGTATATTGCTTTAAAACATTGAGTTATTCGCGTCAGTCTAGGGCTTACTACAAATTTTGTAAAACAAGCTGTTGGTATTGGTATTTGAGTAGGCTTGGCATTGTTGTTTTGGTGTTAGATAGAGTATCACAAAACGCCGTTAATGGCGAATGTGGTAAGGAGAATAGCTCTATATACTTGGGAGTGTAGATCAGAATGTAAAAGTCTCTTGCCTCATAGAATGATAAAACGTTCAATGGATTTTCATTGTTATATTCATATAGGAAAAAATTTACTTCCATATTCCTCCCAGTTGACTCTCGATGCTTGAACTTGCTATTTGTTTGCTGTTGTTAAAATGAGAACAAAATGAAAGAACTTCCTCTGTTTCCTCTTTGTTACCTTTGTAGTGAGGAGGCATAATACATCGTTTGGCTATATTTTTCTTACTATGTTTGTAACTCATTTTCTCGAAATACAGAATGAAAGCAGGTCTATTAGAGCATTTTGATCACAGCAACTACCTCAAACTTTCTGCATGCTATGAGGACATTTTGGAGGTAGATCCCACATGTAGCCACTCATTGTCGAGGCTTGTCAATATGCTTCAGAGAGGTATCTTTCTCACCTTAAATATTTTTATTTCTTGCATAATCTCAATGTTGCGTCTTGTATGATTATCTAGTTGATTGTGTTAATCTATGCAATAATATGCAACGACCCCCAAGTTCTATCTGATGTTGGGATATTTCTTTATGCATGCTTGTTCTCATTCTCTGTTTGCTCCTAATTTGGCTCATCTGTTTGCAGGGGATTATAGCACAGAAAAGCTGGTGAAAATGATAGCTTTACATTTAGATGCTACATATGCTGAATGCAATATCTGGAAAGAATTTGCTTCTTGTCTCCTGAGACTTTCTCAATGTGCCGGAGATCAGATGTCAGTGTGTTTCAATGGTGAGGAAGATGAAAGCCAGCAAACTTATTCAGCTCGTGTTAATCGGGTTCCAGAATTATTTACCAATGATGATTCTGGAACTGGTTGGAGGTTCCGCTGCAGATGGTGGTTAACGCGTCATTTCAGCGCTCGCATCCTTGCTTCAGAGATTGCAGCAGGTACCAATATCATGTTTGTCAGCTGGAGCTTTGCTTAGTTTATCTAGAGAGGTCTAATTACCAAGTATTGAATTCTTCTGTCTTCTTAAATAAGATATGATACTAACTTTAGATTTTTTTTTTTTTTGGGTTTGCTTTTGGATCGTCTTTAGTGTTAATTGAATCATTATCCACATTTTGTATGAGTTGGTCGGGCTTGCACGTTTGAAGTGGTTGTTTTTCTCTTTCTTTTCCTATTGTTTCATTCTTATGCTTTCTTAATCTCTATGCTCCACCTCTATGCTGGAAAGAATATTATGACGCCATTTTGTAACCATCGTCAGGCATAACACAATTCTATGCATACATCTACATGTTGCATTGAAACTATAGAATCATGCATGTCCTTTGAAGAAGTTTGCTTCTGGTTATCCTCATTAAAATTATGGTTAGAAAGTAAAATGCACTTTGCTTCTATCAATGTACGTGCTTCGTGTAACCTTATTGCTACAATAATATTGCTGCGACTGCATCTGACTTTCCATTTAAATGTGACAACAGGGGTCTTGGAGCTCCTTGCCTGGAAAGCTGCTGCCGCGGCGTTTCTTTACGGAAGAGACTTTGGATATGTTGTAAAGGTTAGTGAGTTATTAGTAAAAGAAAATATGGATTTGTATTCTAGTCTACAGACGCATGTTCAGAATTCAGTTGGATTTTATAATTTACATAGAAAATGAACTAAGACATGGTGTTGAGAAATCTTGCTGATATCTGTCTCTTGATCTGGTGAAATGAAAATTACCATATCTATATATGAAGAGAAACTATTTGATTAGTCCGAACTGATATCAGTTTCTCATGTATTGATTAGTGCGGATTGACATTAGTTTCTTATATGTGTATATTTGTAAGACCCACTCGTGTGGATCTTATTAATTGTGTGAGGGACTAGATTGATCCAAGAATTTTTTGTATATGAAATGCATGGCTAGAACATGAATTACACTTGTAAGAAAAGATAAGAAATCTAAAGACATTCGCATGATGAAAAAGACACACCATGTCCCGGATGATGCTTTATCTCACTTTATTTGGTAAGAATTTATATAAAGAGAAATACATTCAATATGTTAATTTTTACTGTGCTGAAGAGGACTGAAACATCACTAGAGTGATCAAACATTTCAATATGTGTATATTTTAGTTTGTACCACTAGCGATTGGCTCGGTGTTTGGCTTGCTAAATGATCGTTCGTGGCAGTTTGTTCTATATAAAATACGAAAATTTTCATTTAACATTTTATATTTTACATTATATAATGTAGAGATTTTTATCTTATGTATTCAATAAATAGTCGTGGTAGTTATTTAATGCTTGTTTTGAGGTTGTCCAGCTACAAAAGAAAGCGTGGATCTGGACCGCACTAGCTACTAACTCTTAGTTTGGTTTTACTTTTGCTTCATTTTGTTATTAAAAATGGAGGAGGAAACTTAGTACTAAATGCTTGATAATTTTTGGTAGAGTTTATTTATTATTTCATATTGAACCCGATAAACGAACAAATAGGTGGTCTTTCAGAAATATTTAACAAAAGTTTTTTCCTTGCATCTAGGTCACTTTTACTTTTTTGTTATTTTGTAATCCCCAGGGTATGATACAACTTATTTTGTTCTTTATAAAGCTTCACTTCATATTTTGGTAACCTTTTTTCTTGACAAGCTAAGTCTGTAACTTCTAAAGGAATTGTGTCCACCCAAACAAGCGGGTGTTCCCTCTTCATTTTAGCTTTCTAAATAAGTTGGGATTGGTGCCATTTCTTCGGGAAGACTCTCCAATTAGTTAAGTGGGTATGAGAAGGGCTCCCTTCTAGTCTATAGTAGTTCTTCTTCTTCTAACCCTGAGTTATAGTGAAACCAACTGAGTCAAGTGAGTCCAATAATTGCTTCGTCAATAATAGAGGATATCCCTCCAACAACTAAACTTGAGGATGGTACTTGCACTTGGGTTGGGAGTTTTTCCTCTCCACCGCGCTTTGAGGGAGGGATACCATTGCCCACTCTAGCAAAAAATATACGCATCGAATGAAGGTTATTGGCTCAAGAAGAGAAAGTCGTCGCTTCTTTGTGCTAGTCTTTTCAATTTTGTAGTTTCTTCTTTTTGGGGCCTATCCCGGATAAGAAATATACAAAACTTGTTGACTTTGATACTTGTTTGATGGAAGAAATGGGTTTAAATTTTGCCTTTTTCTACCCGAATCTAATCCCTTCTTTTATGATTAGAGATTTTTTAAAATTTATAGCAAGTTCAAAAACACTTTGTCATTATCTTATCCACTAGGGGGTTCTAGTAGCTAGCTTGAAGGGTACTAATTCACATAGTCATGGAACCCAATTCAAGTAATGATTATACTATAAAAAAAACCTAAGGCCAAGTGCCGGGACATGAAACGCGTTATTTTCCTACTTGATGCATCCAGTCTCTCAAAGTTCAACATACGTTGTTGAATTACGGATTGTGTTTTATATAGTCATTTTTCAATCTTTTCGGGACATATAACATAAAAGGTACATCAGACATGTAATCCACTTGAAAAAGAAAAATATTATCATCATAAGCCCGTTATTTTTACAAAGAAATAGATTTTTTGAACGATAGAATTACATTTTTTAAAAAAGTAATCACTTTTAACGGTGGCATTCTTATTTTTGAGATTTTCCCTAAATTTGAGGAGGAGCCCAAAACATGAATCATGAGCTTCTTTTAATACTAAGATTGATAAATGAAACATATTGTTCATAATGTTGTAAAACAATTATAAAAAACAGTCAGAAAATAATGGAAGAAATACAATAGCTAGAAGGAAGAAGAAGAGTATTATTAGTAGGATTTCTTGTGTACATTCACTTCACATAATCTTCCTATTTATAAGTAAAACAATACATTGATTATGTCATCTATGACATCATTCCCACTTAAAACATCATCAGGTGCAGGTATTATAATGTCTTCCAACTTTATCCATAACGAAAACTTTATATCTCATTATCTTGGCTTTTCTCATTTAAAGATCTCTTTAACCATGTGATAGAATATTCACCAACAATGTTTCATAACACTCTCTCTTGGATATTCATTTTTCAGGAACATGTCTCGTTAAAACATTTGTTAAGTAAAACTCAATGGGGTAAAAACTTGACAAAGGAAAAAAAGTACAATATTCTTTATATATACCTTTTATACTGTCTCATTAAAAACCTTGCCAGAAAAATTCAGTAGGACAAAACCTGTGCGAAGGGAAAAAGAGTACAACTCGTATAAGGCTCCCCTTTATGTGGACATATCAATAATGATTACAAAGTCAACACATGTCAATCTTAGTATTCATGTCACGTCCTTTTTTGCTTGACTTTGAATTTGATGAGCATTTATGTCAACGTCCCTTTTAAGTTTCATGCTCAAATAGAGTTTCAGTGTGATATGCTTGTATTTGTTTTGCCTCACTAAAACCTTACCAAGAAAAATCCAGTGGGAAAAAACCATAGTGAACGAAAAAAGAGTACAAAGCACAAATATATTCTCCCCCTCATTTCGATCTTGTCCTAGTGATAGATCTTTTGAGCATTGAATTTCACATTTCTAACTATGTAATCACATTTGATCTTAGTAATACATGTCGTATTATCTATCTTCATATAATGTTGTTGGACCATATTCGTTGGAGAATAACCTATAGGATTGTTGAACATGTTGAATGACGGATTTCAACTATACACATTCTCGACACAATTGAAGACATACCCAGTCTATGACCTTGTATTTTAGGAGTCAAATAGATAGTCAATATATGCTTAATCAACTAATGTTGATTTTGATCTTTTATGAGTAAAATTAACCCATATATGATATTTCATAGAGATTTTCCCTATGTGTTTAATTTCTTTCTAATGTGTGCAAATCAAACCTGCAATTTAAATAAACCAATAAAGAAAATATATGAACTTGTATCATAATCAATGTACGTTAGTGCACCAACATTTTCAATGTAAAGGATAAATTCTACAATATATAATTTATGTCACATGATATATGAAAGATACAGTAAATTCATTCATAATGTTTTCATTGATGCAAAGATCTTTATAATCAAATACATTTTTTGAGATTTTTATTCATATGGTTCAGGCATATATCCTTTCAGGACTTCAATAGAAATTTTATTATCACGTGAATATATGCTTCAGGCATATTAAGTCTTTCCAAGACTTTGATATAAATATCATTATCACATGGGTATATGCTTCAAGCATATAGAGTCTTCCAAAACTTCAATATTTATCATGTGATTTATATAGAAAAAATATTATCATATTCATAAGACGCATATGAAGCCCTTTTTTAAAATTATCAGGCTAATATCAATATAATTTTATCGGAGAATATAGATCAAGGTATAATCATACAGCGTACTAACCCATTCCTTGTTTGTCTTTAAACAATTTAAGAGAAAGCCAATTATTATGATTAAGTCCTTGTAATTTCATTGCTCACAGTGATGTGGGATTGTCTCTTTATCGTACAACGTTCCCCCTTAATCCCATCAACATATTTCATGTGTAGTTATTTTCTGTCTGAATTGCGTCTCTATTATTTTTGGTCAATCATTTGTTTGTTGACAGTCGTGAGTGGACTTCAATTCAAGATCCTTGATTTCTATCATAAAATCAGTAGTTATTATATTCTCTAAAATTTGATCATGATCAATTTCTCTTTTCGGTTCCATTCGTTTCCAGGAGTAATTTAACTGAGAGAGATCTATTTATTATCAATACTTTCAATATTCACATCATATTCGAGTACCTGATACTTTTTTGGAGTAAAATTACTCAGTTTAATTTTCAACTCCTTATCCTGACATCTTCAGGATATCAAACAATTTAAAAATGCCAACTCGCATATTTTGCTCATTTATGTTTGGAACCGATATGTCTACCACGCTTCAGACGTGCAGTAAACTATATTTATTTATGTGTTTCTCAATTGAAACATCAATTCTATTTAGAACATTTAAAGCTGGTATATGTGATTGAGTCACAATCTTTGTATCGATGAATAATTTGCTGAACTTTTAGTTCACATTGATTAATACGAGGATCAATATGATGATGCTTTTCATAAATTTCTCATTTCTCCAGCTTTCGTTTTTCTCCCCCTGATACTGAGAATATCATTTCATTAATTAGCAAAATATGCTATTGAAACATCTCCCGTCAATTGCCCAATATGTAATATTTGACGGTGTTTCAAATAATAAATTCACAGTTTTCTTTATAGACCCATCTTTATGTACTTTTAGGGGAGCAATTAAAACATATATTGCGCAAAACATCTTTAAATGGTCTTTAAATAATGGGGGACTATATATGACTCAAATGATTGGTTTTGTTTGAAAAAAAATTCAGCATATAATAGCTTGCCCTCAAACAGAATTAAACAACCAAGTTCTTAATAATATTGCTCTAACTATTAGCTGCAAGTGTTTAATGAAGGATTCCACTAGATCATTTTGTGTATGTGTGTGAGTCACATAATGCTTAATACTAATCCCAATATACACTATGATTAAATGAATGAGATGTAAATTTTCCTTCATTATCAAGATGAATTCTCTTGAATGCATTAACCGAAAATTGTGCCCGTAATTGGATTAGTTTTTTAATAAATCTTGCAAATTCCTCATTTCGAGTAGACACTGAGATATATAATAGATGAATGAAAATACATTATTCCAGTAAGATATATTCATTAATTATATGGATTTCAAACCATAACAAAATTATTCATATATTCGTATGAATAACATAATTCCAAATTATAAATCTCAAGTTATCAAAATAACACATCTTAAAGAAGTGAAGGTAGTGCATGATTCCCTTTTCTCAATAATAAATGAGTTATTTAAATCTCAAATTATCAAAAGAAATGAGTGAATGGATCACTGGAATAATATAATAATTTTCCATAATCACTAGATATGTATTATAAATTTGCAACTTCAATCAATCAATGAGCTGAAAACTAACTGAAGATTTAAAGTACAAGAATAAATTTGTTTAATCAAAATTTTAAACATATTTAAAACTCAATCATCTAAAATACAATAACTCTTATCAAAAGATTCAGATCTATGATGATGTGGATCCGTATTGTAACAATTATAACTAAATCTCACATTTATATTCTACATATAACCTTGAAGATAATGAAGACATAAATAAGGATCATAAGTGATATACATATAAACATTAGAACCACATCTATGCATTCCTCCATTACTAACCTTTGAATTTTTTTTTCGGTGTTAAATATGAAGAGGAAGATGAAGTAAAGAGAGAAAAATGATGGAGGAGTGAAGATAGAGAGTGCGGAGAAAGAAGGAAGAGAGAATAAAAAGAGTAGTGGGTCAAAACCCTACTAGCTTGGTCAAACCCCCTTTTTTTTCTTTTTTTCATCTTCCTTTAATCTTGACACAATCCTATAAGGATGTTTTGTTTTCTTCTTTAATTATTTTCCTAAATAAAGATTCACAATAAATATTTATTGTCATAAATATCAACAACAAACTCAATGCTTCTTGAGATTTGATATTATGGATTGTTGTTGAAAATAACATCAGCACATGGCAGTATATGAAAATTCATTTGACAATAGAATCCTTTGATTCTTTAATGAGTACTCATTTGAATTTTCAATAATATTTTTCATCATCACTGCGCTTGGATGTCTAAGGCGATCATGCCAAATAATAAAACTCTTCATGCCAAAGCATAAAACTCCGTGGATCAAATATCTTCTAGTTCATTAATGGGCGTTCGTAGAATTTTTTTTTTATAATTCCTCTTTTATTGTCGTTACACCCATATAAATGATCACTTAAATGTATAAAATACTTGAATCACTATTTCTTTATTCAACATCCCATATAATTGTATGATCAGAAACTCAAAATATTGAGCAATATCATTTGAATCACTATAAGGCCTTGAAGTATATTGAATAAGGCCGATATTACGAATTTAAAGTGCAGTCAAGCCGGATCAAATTTTCAGTCAATTGAGGTATGCGTCTTTTCTGCGATCTGCATAACATCCAAGCACATTTTATAAATTCAGCATATTGCAGCTCATAACTCACAAGTCAAACCTTTCATTGATAAGGACGCTTCCGTAACGTGATGATGCTTGGCAGAAAAGGTCACATGGTCTTTTGCTAAAAGATCAAATAAAAATGTCATATAATATTAATTCATGTATATATGAATTCTAATAAATGAATATATATATGCAGTAACAGTTGAAGCTAACCTTAGAAACTAGATAATATTTAGAGACATTCTCCTCATCTGGATATGAAAGCTAATATGTGGATCTATTTACTAATTATTGATCAAAGAACACTAAAGTGTTTGCCAATGCTTATTTCATCTTCAATAGTAAAACTATACCGTTGGCCAACTTGGGCTTTTGTTTAAATGGAATATCAACTTTAATCATTTTATGTATGGAAAGACAAAACATCATGAGTTGGTTGGGACACTATAAATTCAAGATATTATTATTTTATCCACCCAAAGTAAAGTAATATCTTAGTCAACTTTTTCAACTTTACTGTAATATTTATCTCAATGATGGTTTTGCCATTAAGATAGTCATGGAATAAATATCTAAAGATAAAGTTGACCATAACAAATCTGAACAACAGTGTGATATTTGCTAACATCTGAATGGATTGTGCCCTTTAGATATGTTGCAAACTTTAAAGGCGAGATCATGGATCTTGATGGTTCAATATATACTGATTTCTTTATATGCACAGATCAGTCACTCATCCTTTTCGTTTTTAATTCAATTTTTGAGAAATCAAGAATACCAAGTGTATGTTTGATGATATATATTTATTTTCGATGAATGAAATACAATCAGTATATAATCAAAGAGAGAAAAATTATTTGTACCTTTGAAAACACTTGATAATCGAAACCGAAGTAAGATGATCGGAGCACTTATGTTTTGCTATTTATGGTAAAGTTTCGTACTGATAACGTGTTGTAAAATAATTACTAAAAATAGTTAGAAAATAATGGAAGAAATACAATAGCTACAAGGAAGAAGAAGAGTATTATTAGTAGGATTTCTTGTGTACATTCACTTCACATAATCTTCCTATTTATAAGTAAAACAATACATTGATTATGTCATCTATGACATCATTCTCACTTAAAACATCATCATGTGCATGTATCATAATATCTTCCAACTTTATCCATAACGAAAACTTTACATCTCATTGTCTTGACTTTTCTCATTTGAAGATCTCTTTAACCATGTGATGAAATATCCACCAACAAATGTTTCATCAACAATGTTTCATAACACATAAACTTTTTTCTTTTCTTTTGGTCGGATTGATAAACTTATTCATGATACCTCGCACATAAACACGTCTTTATACTTTTTCACGATAACACATGTGTTTTGGATCTACTCAAATTATCTTCGTAGATCCAACTTTTGGGACTGTAAAATGCCTTCACGCCCTTCATGGGCTTGGAGGAAAATTTTGCAGTTGAGGGATATTGCCAAGAAGCTTATTATTCACAAAATTGGAGATGGTAACAACACTCGTTTTTGGAAGGATCACTGGCACTGTTTGGGTATTTTATGTGATTATTTTGGTGAAGATAACATTATTGCAGATGGTTTTGATAACAATGCTAATGTTTCCGAGTTCATTAAGGATGGCCAATGGGACTGGCCTCATAACAACAGTTTTTTCAATCATATTCAGGACTATCTGAATAACATCACCTCTCATATGGATCAAGAGGATCGTTGTGTGTGGATCAATTCACCCACAGGTGATTACAAGCAAAAATGGGTGCTTGAGGCTATCAAAACACACTATGATAAAGTCAACTGGAGCAGCTTTATTTGGCATAAACAGGCTATTCCCAAACATGCTTGTTGTGCCTGGCTTGGGCGGATGGATAGACTACCTACAAAGTACATGGTTCTTGGTTGGGGTATCACAATTAATCCTCTTTGTGTCTTGTGCAATTTGCGTACAGAGAATAGAGATCACTTGTTTGGACTTTGCACTTTTACCTGTAGAATTTGAAAGATTGGATGGAAGAATTATAAAGGTCCACCATTGATCAACAGTTGGAGGAAGATTGAAGATTGGTTTATTCATATTGCTACTGATTCGTCCTTCCAAGCTATCACTATGAAATGCTTTTTTGGTGCTTTTGTTTATCATATTTGGAAGTAGCGAAATGGGCATATCCATAATCATGATGTTCTCTCCGAGAAACAAATTCTCTCAAATATTAGTTTTGATGTTCGGACGAAATTGTGCAAAGTTAAAAAAGTTAGATATTCGTTAGTAAATCAAACCATTTGTAGAGTTTGGAATATAAAGGAACACACTTTTTGATAATTTGTAACTATAATGATAAATATTTTGTCAGTAATATAAACCGGTTGTCTTTAACCAAAAAAAAAAAAAAAAGATAACACGTGTGTTTTTTGGCTCCATTTTTTACCAATTCAATTTGTTTCAAATTCCGACAAAAACAGAAAAATTAATTGTTTCAAATAATCATTCCGTTCACGTGACCCACCGTCTCATCGCCAACACACTAAGCGGCAGCTCCAATATAACGTGTTCGATATTATGAATGAAATTTAATTGTTAACACGATATAAATTATTTATGTTTTTTAAATTTCGCTTGTAATATCTTTATGTATTAAAGCTCCTCCATACTCCAAAACCCGGCACATATTTTTTTGTATTTAAACTTGATTTGAATAAAAATTCAAAAAAAAAAAAAAACAACACACATATATATAGAGGGGTGGATGGCGGGAGAGTACAGAGAGGACGACGACTACGATTACTTATTCAAGGTGGTATTAATCGGCGATTCTGGTGGGGGAAAATCCAACTTGCTTTGCAGATTCACTCGTAATGAAGTGAGTCTCGACTCAAAGGCAACCATCGGCGTTGGGTCCGCCCCTCGCAGCATCCCCGTTGACGATAAGACTGTTAAGGGACAGATTTGGGACAGTGCTGGCCAAGAAAGGTTTTTTTTTTTTTTTTTTCCCCTCTGTTTTCTTTACTTTTTTTAATTTTTTTGGTTAGTGAAATAATGATTATAACAATTTTTGTTGTCAATGTAGTGTATAGTTAGTTTTTCTTTATTTTTTTTTGGTCGGATAGTGTATAGTTCGTTGAAAAACGTTGGATGTTGCATTTATACGATGATTTGAGTCTAACTACTAACTTGTCAAACTTGATTTGACCGTAGAGAAGTTAAATCATTATAACCTAACTTACCACATGTGTATATAAGAATTGCCTAATTTTACATAAAAAACACGTGTTAATCATGTTCAAAAAACGTTAACAAACTACGAAATAAGTAAGTGAGGTCAATAGTGTTAAATTTACAATACGTTTAGGATTAAAAAGTTCATTTTAAAATATATAGAACTAAAGTTTCAAAATCCCAAAGATAAGGGATCACTGGTGACATTTATCCTAATAAATTAAACACATAACAACATTAACGTTGGATGTGCGTATATATATAGCATTTACTAGTGTCGCTATTGAAATATAATTTTAGAATGTGATTCTCTACTATATTATATGTAATGATTCCTCCAATTACAGGCCTATAAATATATTAGTTTAATTAACTGGTTTAAAATACTTGAACCGGGTTAATAGTAATAGTGAATTCAAGTATTATCAATTGAAAACATATTTTTTACAAATTCAACGTGAAACAGAGTATCACATTATACCATATAGTTAGACTTGAAATTTTCATTTCTAGCCTGAAAAACAAATTGCAATATGGCGCTCTATAGGTGATTTGGAGGGAACTACTAAAAGTGGCGACGGTCGGTTGTCTGAGGACAGGGGTTTACTGGGTTAACTTCTCATGAGATTGGGATAGGGAAACATCACTAATAGATCATTTTTCAAATTTTTTTTTTTTCGCTTATGTTTTCTTGGAATTGGATGTAGATGTTTTTCTTCTCTAGAAGGCAAATTGACCTATTTTCTGATAGGAACAGCAAATAGTTTAGAACGACCAGCTCGATGAAAACTCACCCCTTATTCCATATGAGAGCCTCATATGGTCTCAAACAAGGGAGAAAAGCCTGATATTATTCGGGACATTTAGATGTTTCGGGTTTCTTTAATTGGAATTTAATTTGGTTAAATCATTGTTTGTTTGCTTATAGATACCGTGCAATCACGAGCGCATACTACCGAGGAGCCATTGGTGCTTTGCTTGTATATGATGTTACCAGAAATGCAACATTTGAAAATGTCGAGAGATGGTTGAAGGAGCTGCGAGACCACACGGATCAAAACATTGTGATAATGCTTGTTGGAAACAAGGCAGATCTGCGTCACTTGCGCGCTGTTTCCACTGAAGATGCCAAGGCCTTTGCTGAGAAAGAAAATACCTTTTTCATGGAGACATCAGCACTTGAGTCGTTGAACGTTGAGGATGCATTCACAGAGGTTCTCACTCAAATATATCGTGTTGTCAGTCGAAAAGCACTCGAGGCTGGGGATGATCCTGCAGCCGCGGTGCCCACCGGAGAAACCATAGACATCGGAAGCAAGGATGAGGTATCGGCTGTGAAAAAAGTTGGTTGCTGCTCTGCCTAACTCCAGGAGTCAAAAGGATCGGCGAGCACCACGGTATCTTCCTCTGTCTTGTATACGAAAATTAGTTGTGTTCTCCATATCCATTATATTATGGATCATCTATAAATAACTTACTTCTTGGTCTTCGACACCCTCAATCACTACGAATCTACTATACTACGGATGGATTATTAGAGCTCAGATGGCTTCCATTTTTAGAGGTCTGGAGATCATAAAGAAATACAGCATATACATATGCAGCCCTCATGCATTGTTTCATCTGTTAGTAGTTTGTATCTTTAATGTTGCAGGGTCTCATTATCATTGCAATTTTGGATCTTGTTTCCTTTACTAAATGAACAAATACAGTGAGTTTATTTTACAAAGATGAAGCAAAGACGGGACGAGTAACTTTTAAATAAGGGATTTCGAATGAAAAATAAGTAGTTGGACTCCTAGAATTTCTTGTGAAATCTATGAAGGATCAGAAGGTATAAAATAGAACATTGCATTGTGTCCAGGCGATGCCACCCATAAAGAAAAAAAAAAGCCCCCAAGGGATAGCTCAATTGTTAAGTCAAGGATGGAATTCCATGACTGATGTAGGTTCGAAACTTCTTGTCAGCATGAGTTACTTTTTTGGCTTTCAATGGAGATCAGACTCTTGACATATTTGATGTATGCTTTGGGACGAGCCATTGTACCATCTGGGTTTTGGTTCAAATTCAATTGTAAGGCTACGCGGTGGGACGCTGGCAAGGACCCATGCCCGAAGAGCGTGGGTTAATCTTGTCTATGTATCATGAACTGATTGAGTGAGGATGTTTCTCAGATTTTTTTTTTAAAAAATGGACATTGCATTCTAACATGTCATTTTATCAATATTTTACTGAGGAAAAAGAAAAATCTCTTGCGAATGGCTTCGAAAAAAAATGATTTTATTGGACATGAAGAAAGACTAAACGATGTAAATTATGTTTCACATTATCTAATTGCATTGAATAAACCATTTCAATACCCTTGGTTGAATTATTAAAATAAAAAAAGAGGAGGGTGTTTAACTGAGTATGTATTTTTGTCAAAATAACTTATTGTTGGCAATTGGTAAAATAAATTATAAGCTAAAAGAAAAAGGGGGGGAAAAGAAAAGAACAGAAAGAGCTTAGTCTAAAGTACGACGCCCCCTACTTTTTTCTTTTTGTTTATTTATTTTTAGCTTATAAGTATTTGGAGTTTAAGTTAGTTTGACAATAAATTTACATTGCTACCTTTTCTTCTTATTATAATTTGTTAAATTTTTAAACTTTAAAACTTCGAAAGAAGGGCGAGTTTTACAAATGGTGGGTTTTTTTAAACGATTGTCTCACAACTTGGCATTAAATGTTTATGCAAGCCAACTACTTTGGATCTAGAACCGTGATAGCTTGACATTAGTGGTTTTCTTTTGGTTGGTTCACTTGCTTCTTTTCCCCATGTCCTTTTTTGCTTGTTATATTTGGGGTCAAAGAATAAATATCATAAAGTATACATTTGTGACATCATAAACGGCAGTTGTTTCTCAATGTTACAATTTTGAAGAAATTTCCTCTAAAGAGTTCATAAGCTTCTCTTTTTTAAGCAAGGAAAACACCCTCTACAATAGGAGGAAGGAATGAGCTACTAACCATGTCATATTCTTTGCTTTATCCAGAAGTAGACTTTTATGCTTGAGATGAGTTGTAATTCATCCCTGAAAAAGACATCATCATTTACTGTAAAATTGTAAATCATTAGAAGTTCCAAAAAATATTTAAGAATGGCAAGACCAAACATTTGGTTCAGATGAAAAGTTAGAATTCTATATGCATGTGAGACTTCTCCCATTATGAACGCTGCGTGTCCAGCTTTGCTGGACCAAAGAGGTGTGTCTGCCGCACTCAGCCAATACTATATTGTTCCTTCATTCGTAGTTCTATTACTGTCAATTGTAAAATGCTTAGAAAATCTAAGCTGCCAACACTGAGATTAGACTAACAAAACATGCCATGGCTAGTGATGGAAGGCGAGTTCATCACATCTATCAAATCCAGAAATATCAGACAATCAATTCATACATGACCCTTTATCACTACCCTCAACTCAACTAGAATGAAAGATGTCGTTAGATTACAATGAACCCACCCTAGTGAGAAAGGTTCAACACGACATCGTCAAGAATCCCAACTAGTGAGAAAGGCTAGCTTAGGATATTTCTAATGGTAATAACTATTCACAAAAATTTACTATTTTTGATAATTTTTAGATATTCGGGTCTCTATTTTAACTCAAAGCTCTAATAGAACCCACCACTTTTTAGAGATTTATACCAAAATAAAGTCTCAATTACTTTTTGGGTCTCTAAATTTAGTGTAAAAAAAGTAAATTAAATCTTTATTTTGATGAAAATTTTTAAAAAGTAGTGAATTTTGTTAGAGATTTGAGTTAAAATAAAAACCCAAATTTCTAAAACTTACCAATTTTTGTGAATAATGCACCATTTTTCGTGCCATTAGAGATACCCTTAGTGAGAAAGTCAATTCATACATGACCCTAAAAATCCTACCCTTAACAAGACAGAAAGACATCATCAGATCATAATGAATCCCACCTTACGAGTAAGGCTCAATAGGACTCAAAGACATCATCAGATCATAACCTAGTGAGAAAGGCTTAGTTAGTTCAAGAGATGAGAGACAAATTGCAATACCAGAATACTCAACTATGGATTGCTATTCAATCAATCTGAATTAACATCAATTCCTTCATATGTGATGAACCCTATGCACATGTAGGGCTCACTACTCTCACATCAGTCTAGACGGATAAAAGAATTTTTTCTCAACTACATCAATAGTTTAAAAAAAAAAAATTCTTCAATTCCGCAATAGGATCAATCCGGTTGTGAGTATACATGTGTACCCCACCACATTCTCCGGGATCCGACCGCCGAACAGGAGACTAATTCATAGTTGAGATCTTCCCCACCCCCATCCTCTCCGGAAAAACAAGAAGTAGGTAGGATCTGTAGCATGATGATACATAACACTTTGAAGATAATCAAAAGTTGCAAAAAGAATCAAATGAATACATAATATTGTAGTGCAGCACCAAACCTGTTCAACACCTGTATATATCCTAATACACAATGGTAGATTAAACCAAAGTGATAAATACATTATCATTCATGATTGAACAACAAATGTCACAAGACTGTAGTCTGTACAACTTTGAGAGACAGACACAAGGCCAACAAATAAATGTTTTTGGACAGCGTTGACTGTTGTCATATCTCTGCAAGTATATACAAATATGAAATACATTAGGGAAAAAGTTTTCCTCGTTTTGGACGATAAATATGAAGCGGCAATAGAAAGATTCATATCGATCTAAGCCGTTTTCATCTGAACCTTTGTTCATAGGTCCTTTCTTTCTGCGTTTAATCCTGTGGATTTGCAGATGGGACAAGAGTTCTTCACAAGTAGCCACTTCTTTATGCAATCCACGTGATAGTCATGCCCGCAATCCAAAGTACCAACTTTCTCTTGATCCTTGTAATCAGTCTGTATATACCAAGCACACATGAAACAGAAGCAATCAGTGATCACTTACAAGAATCAAAATGCCAACTTAACCAAAGATAATATTTCGGATTGGGTCTGACTTGTGATCCACATATATGGCTGGGACCAAAAATGATTCACAACTATATGAAATGAGTTTCATCAATAGTTCATCACGGAAGAAAGGACTTACTAAGCCAAGAAAGAATTGTCTCAATATTACACTAGACATGAGAGGGCAAAAAGTATTGGAAAACTCAAATAGAATTATAGGAATATAAACCAGGGTAAAGTAACAAAGGAAAATAATATTATACAAGCAATGGGTGATTTGTCAGAAGGAGATGGGTGAAAAAAAACTGAGCAAGTAAACTGACAAGAAAAATTTCAAGCCGATGGCTGAAATTCAGCATAGGCGTAGAGCTAATAGTCAGAGGGGAAAAGGGAAGACAAAACAGTTCCTTATTTACAGTAATAGATAGCATTTGATGGGAGAGATGGGGTGTGCCTGAAAACTTTACTGTACTTTCTTCGCATTTCTGGCGTGTCAAGATCAAGAAGCCAAAAGACTTGTCACAAATAAAAATTTGAGCCGCAGTGCAGGAATATTAATAAGACCTAATGATGGATGCCAGATTGATGATAGCAAAGAACAAACAACTATTTATCGGTGGAGGAAAAATTATAAAAAAAAAAAAGAATTCTGAAAATGAAGAGCATTATTTTTCAGGGAAGAACTTACTACAAAAACCAAGTTATTCTGGTATGAAGCTGACATCCTCGATAACTATATGCAAACATACATCAAAAGATATACATCAAGGAACAAGAGTACCTGGCATATGACACAAAAATCGAAGTCCCGATCTCCTGATGCTGCCTCTTCCTGATCAGAACTGGTCTCAGGGGAAACAAATGATTTTGTTTTCAAACGGCCAGCAATAACTTCCTCAGACAACCCGGATGCTACACTGCCAATCTGTTCCCCCAATGCAAGAAGTTCCTGGTGTACCATTTTAACATACTAGGATTCAATTCTTTTGTGATGCAATTTAATATATCAAGAAATAAATTAAAATACAGAAGTTTCATCCATCAGAGGCTTGAATTACTTGTGGAGATTCAGAGAAACCATTCATGATTCCAGGTGAGGTATCAGACGATCCCATAAAAGAAAGTAAGCAACTCATTCTACAACTTACCTCATATGACATATGATCTATATCCAAGCGCAATTCTCTATGCTGATCAACAGAATCTCCTATCTCATGATAGCCAGGAACCTCAAGCATGGCCACTCCCTGCATATAAGCCCACATAAACAAACAACATATTATACATCTTCTACATCACCAAGAAATCACTTCCGAGAAAAACAAAAGAAAATTTGACGAGAAAGGAGTAATTATTACATCCTCTGGAAGAACCCTCAAGTGAGGAAGGTTTCGATGCCTAGCATTCATATCATATGTGTCTTCTCTTCGATGAGGCCTATATAACCGTAAGCCAGTTGGTGGAACAGGTCCCATATATCTAGGCCCAGCCTCTACCACACCATGGAAAGGATTTATGGAGGTACTTCGTGAAGATGTAACTTGAGATGGAAAATTCATACTGTGGCCTCTCAGTCCTTGCACAGGTGGTAGTGGAGGATGAACATTAGGAAGAAACGGGTGATGCACAATGTTAGTGGAGCTTCTACTACTGGAAGTTATTTGATAACCATGTATACCCATGATCCCAGGCTCCATGCGGCCTCCTCCAATGCTGCCTGTAACAAGACGAAAGAGGGAAAGAGACCCAAAAGATTACTTTGCAATGTCAATAAACACAATCCATGTGATACTTGAAATGTCAAAGGGCTTCAGAATTCCAATAGACCATATTGAAGTTGGTCATAGAAAATTTCCTTAAGCTTTGGTTTGTTTTGTATGCTATAGGAGCAGTCTTGATATAACATTGCTCTCAAGCAGGACGGCTAAAAGAAGCTCCCATTCAAGCTAAAGACAAAGCAGGGGTAACCACCTCAACTCAATGACAATGATCACATGACGTGATGATTTGAAGTTGGCAAGTTAAACCACGTCTAACAGAGAAAATAAACTAGAATTTAATTGGGATAAAGTAACCTAAATTGAGTAAGTACTTTTGGAACTTGCATTATGCATAAACTGCAGAACTTACCATGCAGATAAGGTACAGCGGGTGCCTGATTCCAGGCCATAGCATCATTGCCACCACTGTTATTGCTGAACTGCATGTCCAACCAAGGATTGCTAGGCATCTGAAACGGTTGACCTACATAGCTTCCTTGAATCAAATGATTAGCATTATGTGCCAGTGCAGAATCTGAACCAATAATACCAGATCTATTCCTTGCACTCATGTGAGATTCATTTTCAATTATTGATGACGTCTCATTCCCTCGGTAATCAGGTGGAGCAAAATTAGTAGAATCCATCAAAGCAACATCAGATTCAACCGGCCATACACCCATTCGACTAACAGAAGAACTAGAGGCTGCCGACACATCATGATAGGGGAAAATCCCAGGAATTCCTTCAGCATTTTTTCTCTTAAAAGACCCTTGTACACCATCCATATAGGGATAACTCCTTCCGTAGCTGTCTGTAGGAGTCCCAACAACCCTGTGAGTGCTCGAGAATGGAATCTGTTCATGTACTCCATGATTTACTGGAACGGGGAAGTCTCTGGAAACAGAAGGAGGAGCCATGTATTGATTGTAGGAATTGGATGATGTAGCGATAGCTAGGTCAAGACTAGTGGCTGGATGCTGATGCTGGAAATTGTTGTTCTGGGTCATTCCGAAGAATAAAGCATTGTCATGATGCCCTGGTTGATGATGCAAAATTAAATTACTCGCATTTCTCTGAGCTGGAAGTACTGTGTGGATATTAGGTTGCGGGTAATTCGTAATGCTCCCATAAAAGACACAAGGTTCAGGACGGTTATAATCCATGCCATGCTGATCTGTTTCCATATTAGTCATATGACCAGTGTATTGCATATTCCTCTGCCCCATGTCAAATAATATTTCGTTCCTGATGCCTGGCTCAGATAGAAGATTATCATTAGGGATTGGCACTCGATAAAATGTATACATTGAACAACTTCAAGACTTGAGCAAAGAGCTTAAATAAGAAAACTGCATCGATATAACTCCGGCTAATTGTCAAATTTCTTGAATAAAAGGTCCAAAAGTTCCATAATAATGAAGTACAAGACAGAAAGTTCAGCATGTCAATTGAGTGACCCAATCAGATTAAGTAGAACATCTTAGAAAAGATATTGAATACCAAGAGAGATTTTTTATATAGCCGTATGATTCTCATTGCTAATATAATTTCTTAATTAGTAGTAATAAATAAATTCCTTAATTAGATTATAAAGAAAACTTATGAAAGTGAGAAAAATAGAAAACCATGACTACTGCATCAAAAGCTCAAGCTGTTAGAAAAAGTTCAAACTTAATTATTTAGTTTCAATAAAAATAAAGACACAAAAAGCACCTCTATCCAAAACAAAAAAAAAAGAAAGTTAGATACATTACCTTTTCACGATCTGAAATAGGATCTCTAAGAAGGATATATTATCTCAATGGAAAGTGAAATGCAATATCACATTTCACTCATATTGTGAATTTCGTTCATCTGAATTTGTCAAGCAATATCCACACATTAAAAACTCATGAAGCTTCTGCCAGTTTTTAGATTTCTCACGCCACATTTAATAATACATCAAAAGCATGAGTCCAGCATAACTTTTGTTTATTTCTCCCAACTCCCCTAAATCAGTATTTACCACTAAAAAGAGCCTCCACATGTCAGTGAGCTGATACAAATTAGATCACACTCCATTGTATCATAATTATGAATTATGATGGGAGATGAAGACAGTAAGTAGAAGGCCAATGTTAAACCACAAAGTGGCAAATGAATGAAGAGCAAAAGTCAATCCTCCTCAAAAGTGTTAGCAAAATGAAAACAAAGAACTATTTTCAGTTAAACCTTTCCAGTAGACTCAACAAATGAAAGAGATGTTAACAGGGTCCACATGCTCCAAGCATTAAACTTCATTCCATCCATGCCACTAAGTGCAAAAGTGTCAGCTTTGGGTTGACAACGCATCAAATCTGCATAATCACAAAGTCGCGTTCCGTACTGTCGCTAAGTCCATTTTGGTTAAAAACTAAGTCACAACCTGTTGTTCTTATACCATGGAAAGCACTGGAGTGCCACCAGTAGTCGCCTTCTAGCATGGACTAGCGCCATAATGCAAGCAAAGGATGCTACCTTTTGCAATCAGAACAATCATTTCGTTGTCTCTACACCATTTAGGTCATGCAGAAACCTTCAAGTACTAATCAATGACAAACATATGGCTTTTGGAAACTGGCAACACTTCAGTTTCTAAAACTTCAACGCTTTTCAAAGGCCAGATTTTGGATTTACAAACACTTGGTCCAACTGTCCAACTTTATCTTTCAGTTTAACGAGTCTTTAGGCCAATTTCAACAACCGCCACATGCATGTCGCAGATGGATGGTCTTTCACTGGGACAATGTACCAGTATAAAATATTTTCCAGAAGGTGAAATCTTTTAAGAAATGAAAACTACAAAGACTATACAATTACAAATTTGTTACCTGACAAAACAGACCAGTCGCCCTTGTACAGATGAGGATAATGAGATTTTTTTTTGAGAAAGCATTCACTCAAAGGTCTTGAATCTATAAATATTAAATATCAGTCCAAAGTTATGATATTTCTCCATTAAACTAGTCAGCTAAAGGTGAAAAAGATCTCAAATTGAATCCAATTCCAACAACATCAAATTTCAGTGTGCAACCTGCAACTGCTCCTCTGGAGTTCTTGCTATTACTTGTGTCAAACAAACTATTATTATTTCCATCATAAATGTTTCTCCCGGCCCCCTTACTCCTTAAACAAAAATTTACTTCCAAAAAACCTTTTCCGCATTTGACAAGCAAAACTACGCTTATGATTTAAACGTCCCATGTGAGATTCACCATCCTTTGGTCATAGCACCAATATTGACTAGATTACATTTTCAACTATAATAGGAGTCCAATTGAGCTAAGATTCACAAACATTTAAATGATACATTTAGAATCAAAACACTATTCTTGAAAGAATACCCAAAGATTAAGTACTAGTAAACTTTATTTGTGAGGCTTACACTAAATAAATTTAGCTGTCAGCACCAGTCCACTTCATTACCAGCACAACATACTACAAACAGTTGCATAACTACCATGCCTGCTTAAGATAATAGTTAATCTTTGATATGGATCCTTTCCTGAAGTCACCAGTACCTGACATGTTTAGAACCTCAAACTATGCTCGCTTACATATAGGAAAGGCAAAAAGAACAATGGGACGGAAAAGCCTAACAATAAGCAACCATGCAGAACTGATGCAGTATAGTACATGATCAAGAACGGAGATCAGAAGTATCCATAGAAGCCTCTAAAACAATCAGGTCATCAAACAATCATTGTGCCAATGAAGCCTCAAAAGTCGGTCATAATCAAGGGCTGACACTGTTCATTACTCATGGCAGAACGGACCAGGAATATGGAAATATCATGCAATAACCCTTTTCCCTTGTCCTTTAAGGGATCTGTGACATGATGAAATCAAGTCTGACCTTCTTAAACCTATGCCATGGCAATTAAACCCAAAAAAAAGAGCCCATTTGGTCAACCTTCAACGAGAATCCTTAAACTTGGTGCTCGAAGGGAAGAAGTAACTACAGGAGCAACAGAGAAACATGTCAAACATAAGGCGAAGTAGAATTATAATTGAGCTCATAAAATAAAAAGGTGCTCTAAATTCAGAAGAAACACACAAATACAATCCTATGCTGAAGACTGAATAGAAAAAGAGAAGGTAATTATTTGGATAATAATGCTTCTATGGTTCCTCCATGAATCCCATCTAGATGAGAAGCAAGTAACAAGCAAGGACTACAAAAATGCATGACAAAGCAGAAAATGTTAGACAACATTATGTCAGGCAAGCTAATTACAGTGGAAGACAATAAAGTTGCATTTTCAATGGAAAAATTCTTAAATGTTGGATCACAGCTGTGTCAATGGATGTATGGTCAATACAAGCTCTCTACGAACGAATTTAGAAGCTGAAGGAGGAACGGCACGAACCAATGTTCTCCAGAACTAACAAAAACTCTTTGATTCGAAAACTTTTTCCAAAATTACAAATGACAACATCAGAGAAAAGAAACAAAAAACCATATCAATTAGTAAAAACCACACCTTGGCCAGGAAACTGTCTACCATGAAAGCAAAATGATAAAGTTTGTTCTTGACGTATTTAGTTAATGCACAATTACGTTCTTGAGGTTAGGAGAATATCTTCACGAGATACAAATTTGCACTTCTGAAGTCAAACTCATGCACTCCAAAAATCAAGAATTGAAATATCAGTACAGATACAGCTCATTAATGTGATCAGCATATTACATCCTCTTGTCAAAAATGCCCATGCCAGCCATATTGAAGTAGATAAAACCATCATCCATTCCTGGGAACTAAAACTTGTAACTACAAGGATCACTAAATGACATGCCCCTTTTCCAAGTGTCCAATCTAATCATAACCGACGAAGCCTTTTAATGCAAAGACAGCTAAAAACAATATAATAACCACATCAAACACAAAAATGCATGCAGAAAGCTAAAGCCATCCGACAAACAAAAGATACATAAAAACTTCAAACAGCATTCCATCTATGCGAGATGATCAAAAATTTGACCATACCTCTGCATTCTTCACCTCACATATGCAAAACAGAAGTTTATAACTCTCAAATCGTGTTTCCGAAAAAGAGAAATGTTCAAAACCATGATAAATGTTAAAAAATCTAACCTTTTTCTCCTGGAATGATTCATATGAATTCAAAGCATTTCAGGCTTACTTAACCTAAAGTTCTTCTCTTTATGAATTAATTTTTTCTTCATATTATATTAAAAAATTAGCTTCTTTTTAGCCTCTAAGCAGAGATAAAATTAGAAACCATTTTGTTTGAAACTCAAAAAAAAAAAAATTACATGCATAAACATTCCAATATTATTTCACCATAAAAAACACATGCAGTTATGAAACATCACAAAAAAGCTGAAAAAACAAATAAAAATCTTACCTTTTTATCATCAAAATTATCCAGGCCTTCCAAAGAGCCACCTTTGATATCACCAAGCCAAAAAAAGATCCAATAAATTATCTTCAACCCCCTACATAAATTCAAAAATAATCAGAAATTTATTATAAAAAATAAAATTAAAAAAAAGTAAGTCAGCAGTATATTAAAGCATGATCAATCATCATCAAATTGATAATCGAACAGAAACCCATTAAAGATACCATCTTTACACCTCAAATCCATGTATTTATATACCCAGATACATGTTTCTCAACACAGCAAAAAATAATCACAAAAATTCAATAAAAATGCAAAAAAAAAAAAAAAATTGAAATTCAGATTAAAAAAAAAAGGAAAAAGCTAACCTAATTGGAGGATGATCAGATAGAGAAAAGCCAATAGATCTGAAGAGAAAAAATCAGAGATAAAAAATCCCTGCGGAAATAAAATAGAGAGATGAAGAGAGAGAGTATAGAGAGAGTTTCTTTTTTTTGTTGGAAATGGAAAAAAATCACCTGTTGTGTTGTGTTGTGTTGTGTTGTGTTGTTGCAAATGCAACAATATATGTGAAATAAATTTTATTTTCTGTTTTTTGTATATTTACAGTTAACTGCTACGTGGCTGTTTTCTTTTGTCATTAATGGCCCACAGCTTTCCTTTATTTCCCAATTGTCCCTTTTCATGTACTGGGGACCAATAAAAGGGTATTGTGGTAAATTTATCTTCTGTTAACTGATTAATTAAATGCTTGAATGAAAATTAAAAAAGTTACATGAGGAGATGAAGAATCTTATTAAAGCATTGTTTAAAAAATATTGAGCGGCCCTGCTCGGGTCGAGTGTTCGGTTATTAACTTGTTATTGTTAAAATTTTAAGTTTAAATTTATAACATGTCATTATAAATATTATTTAATTTTTAACTAATTTAAAAAATTTATTAAAACGTACTATAAAATTATGAAATTTATAATTTTAAAATAGATTTAATGCGATTTTATTTAAGAATTTGAGTTTCTCATTATTAATATATATGTATATAAATATATTTATATATATATATATATATATATTTTTATATTTTTTTTTTTTTTTTTTTTTTTATTTTTTTATTTTTTTTTGAGTGGCTTATCTTGGATGGCATGCTATTTTTTTTTTTTTTTGGTCACTGGATGGCATGCTATGGATGGTGTGAAATTGGTTAGGATTATGAAAATCATTGAAGAGGATTGTTATTAATGTATTTAATATTAAACATCCAAGTTGTTACACATAAGGGATAAGATTATTTGTCACGTGAAATATGAATTAATGGTGGGCAACGTTGCTAGTTTTTAGTCAGAAACTAGCAAATTGGTTATAAAAGTGCATGTTGAAATAAAATGATTAATAGTGGGTTGATCGCTAATTACCCCTCAATTCGATGATTGACAGTTGTAAGAGATGATTCCAAAATCATGTATGTCTATCGAAAAACAAATATATATATCGATTGCATTACTAACAATGGCCTTCATCAACCATTGGGTGGTCATATTATTGAGCAAATCCCCGTAACTCTTTTTGTAGTTATTAGTACACTACAATGAATTTGGACATAAATGGAATAAGCCAAGGAATAAAATAAAATTGAGAATAAAATAAACTTGGGAATAAGAATGATATGTTTGGTATACTCTAAGAATTAAGAGTAGTAATATAAATAAATTGTATAATATGACAGGATTACTCTTTTATTATTATAGTATTAAAAATAAAAATAAATATAAACATAACCGTAAACAATATAAACATAAATAATAATAATAATAATAATAATAACACAACAACAACAACAACAACAAATAATAGTAATAATAATAATAATAACAAAATAAAAAATAATAATAATAATAATAACAACAACAACATTAAATAATAATAATAATATTAACAATTATTATTATTAACAAAACAAAATTAATATTTTATTATTATTATTATTATTATATTTCTATTATTATATTTTTAATTTTTGTTTTTATTTTTATCATTATTATTTTAGTTTATAATTGTTATTTGTATTTTATTATTATTATTATTATTTGTTTTTATTATTATTTAATCACTATTATTATTTTTTATTATTTTAGTTTTATTTTTATTTTTATTTTCATTATTATTTTCATAATAATAATTATTATTGTTTTTGTAATAATTATTATTATATTTTTTAATTATTATTATTATTATTGTAAAACAAATTATTTATAAAAGTTATGTTATATAGAGATATTGTAATTAAATTCATTTCCAAACACATGAGAATGAGTATTCCATGTATTTGGTTTGGAATGACTATTCTCATATTTGTGGGAATGAGATTCCCTTGGGAATAGGATTCTCAAGTTTATTCCTTCATATCAAACATGAGAATTAAAATAGAATTGAAAATGTCATTCCATTCTCAACTTATTTTCATATACCAATCACTGTCTTTGTGTTTTTGAAAAAATAAAAAATAAAAAGAATAAGACATCCTTTAAACTGGTCGTGTAGTTTCTTGGTTTTGCCTTCCTTATCATTCAAAATAAAAGATTTATTAAATGTAGAAACTGGCTTCGTTAGCTTTGTTGTTGACTATTAGTAAGAAGAAAATAGTGGTCCAAATAGAGATGGCATTTAGGTTGGGCCGACTTAGGCCCAGCGCAGTCTAATATACGAAAACTCAAACACAAACCATTACAGCTAAAATGGGCTCGACTCGAAATAGGCCCAACCCAACTCGTGAACCTAGCTTGGGCCCATTTGATTTTTATGTTTATGCTACTAATGTACATGTGTCTAGTGAGATCATAGTTTGTTATGTAATATTTTATCATTTATATTAATATTATCAATCTACTTGTGTCTCGTTAACTATTAAATTAACTTTTCTTGAAAAGGTTAAATTTAAGTTTTACTCAGATTTTTATTATTAATCCAATTATTCAAGTAGTCCCAATTAGTTTTTTTAGTGTTATATATATGTGTGTGTGTGTATTAGTGTTTATATATGTGTACAAAAAATAAGTTGGCCCAACCCAACTCGTGACCCATGATAGTGGGCTCATGGGTCGAGTTGAGTCATGTGTTTTGAAAAATAAAGCTAACTCAATTTAGCCCATTAAAACTTGGGTTGAGTTGGACTGGGCTTGGCTTAGTTCTTTCGACCCATGACTCGTGTGGGTTAAATCAAATTGAATTGACCCATATACTAATTCTAGGTCCAAATACCCAAAAACGACACACAAAATGAAAAAAAAAAAAAAAAAAAAAAAAAAAAAAAAACTGTATGTGTAACTATGAAACATCTCATATGAGTTATTATGTGCTCATTTTGTTCCTATGCCTTACTAAAGGACATTAAGAATTTTCTTTTTTGCCTTTAGAAAAGATTAAATTTTTATTTTAATGTATATTCAGTCAATTTTTTTAGTATGCCAGAACTTGTGATTGGACCTAGAACCAATGATATAACTCATTAGCATTTATTCTCGATTTATATCTGGACTATTTATAGCTATTACCTTGATACGGATTATTCATAATTATTATCTACCAAAGAAGACTTACTTCAATTGAGTTTGATACGTTCAATATTAAGATGGAAGAAGCGAAGATGACAATTATTTAGTTGTCTTTTTTATTTTTGCGTATAGGGATCTGTGTTGCAACTTGGAGGAGTGGTGATTTCATTACCAGCCATAGAACCTTACTGGAAACACAGAAAAAGGATAACTCAAGTAGGAAGAAGCACAATAATATTGGCATACACTCATATAATGTAAAATTCACCTATGTAGAAATACATTTAATTCACTCAGAAGCGACTAATTTCATGATCTGATGGTGAATCTTAATGTATACTCTAAATCAGTTAAGAATCAATTAATATTACAAATCGATATAGGATAGGATGTTACATCTTTTCCCTCAAAATTGCGATATCCTTTTTGGACACAAAATAGAATTACAATCCAATACTACAGTTAAGATCATCAGATAATGGGGACAACCAACTTTCCTTTGATAATTTGTTATGATATAACTTATAATAACTTAAGTCTAACTACTAATCTGTCAACACATTAAACTTAGTCAACTTATCTAAAATGGTAAAACTCTATGTTAAGATGAATTTTATTATAATGGAACGTTTTAAAAGATTATGAGCACTATATTTGAATATTTGACTTCGTAGTTTTTAGTTGGGATTTTGGGTATGGGGCAGGCAAGTTCCTGATCACCAATTAATGGATTTAGAGGTGGGTTCAGAGGTCCCCATAGGCAACAAGCTTGACGCATCAGCTCGAAAAAGTGCTAAAGAATATTCCTTTCTGAAACATTTTGCAATGGTGAGCTCATAAAACAGACATATGTTTCGCTACAAAACTTTTGATGTTTCAAACGTTACTTTCTCAAATCGTGAATCCCACTTAACACGTGAGTACACTCGTCACAAATAAATTATGAGGTTCACGGAATGTTTTGTAGCCAAACCCTTGACTTAAAATTAACCAAACTGAAAAAGAATTTACTGTCTATTATTTCTTCCTAATTACCTCTTTATTACGAATTTAAATTCCTTCATAACCTCATAGCACCATATGAGTAAGAAATATAAAATAACAATAAATTGTTCATGCAAATATGATGAATTAATCTAAATAGTTCACTATTATTGAATATCTCCCATAATATTATATTTACATTAAGTTTACCCAACAAAACTACAAAAGAATGGCTTTTGTGTAGGTAAAAAGTTGCATATGCATAATTCACGGGTTTTCCCTTTTTGTTTTTTATAAGTCTTTCCTCTTTTCTTTTTTCCTTTTTCATTGCTGGAAGTGAAAATTGAATATGAGGAAAAAAAAAAAAAAACCTAAGTGACTCTTTTATAATCTAAAAATGAGAAGACAATTCATGTGAAAGAAATGGCAAGACTAGTGATATGATTTTCAACGTCTTTTCAGACAAAGATGTTTCATAATTCGGCTTACATAGTCCATTAGGTGATCAGCATTGCCAAATTGTAAATGATTTCAACATCTTCTTTGACAAAGATGTTTTATAAGGAAAATTTTATAAAATGTTTGGATGTTTTAAACGTTTGGAATATGAATATATATATAAAGTGTGGACTTTATATATGTATAAGTTTTACACGTTACTAATAAACTAGATATCACCAAGACTAACATGTTTCATAATTCGTCTTACATCGTCATTGACCAAAAAGAAAAATAAAAGAAAATCGGGTTGCATTTAAAACTCTTTTTAAAAATGCTAAAAGATTTAGCAAGTAAATTATATTTTTAATTAATCAACGGCAAGCCAAATTGACTAAGGTTGGTTGTTATCTCTTTTAATCTTGTGCACACGATTAATCTTAGATTTAGATATTTAGTTTAAATAATGTGATAAAAAAATCCGTCCCATTATTAGACATGGGAGATAGAGAATTACCTTCTTAAAAATTTATAAATAATTATTAAATTACTATATTACTATAAGTATAACATATAATTTTGGTAAAATAACTTTAGTAACAAATCATGCCCAAGGAACCCAATCATGAAATCATAAACGCTAGGTTGGCCGTAAAACACCCAAGGCATGATTTTTATCGATTTGGTCAAATTTGGTCTTCATTAATGAAACAGCATATTACACTTTTACCCCGCGCCCATAGGGGCGAAGTCGTCATTTAGAATATATTGCAACTTAGTCCTCGGGTTAAAGAGCCAATTTGGAGCAAAACACAAGCTCAACCAATTACATAATCAAGGGTCCCCTTTTTTGATCTCTCGATCAATTTCAAGCTAAATCTTTGAGTGTCGCCTATATTTGATGAATATGAGCTTCAACTATCTCGTACAAAGTTAAGGTGTCTTTTAAGTTGACAGCATTAGACAGGAAACAAGATTACAGACTAGATTGTTAATCAATTCAAACAACATCTTCTCTCATATTTTCGAAGTTTCATCTCATTCGTATTAGCTCCTTCATTGGCTAATGTAATATCCCACATCGATAGAAGATTATGAATTTGAGCGGTTTATAAGTGAATATTATGAGTATAAGAAATAATTTGAATTAACCATTTTGATCCAATAGAAAAGAGTGTCCAAATAGTTATTTCTTATTTCTACAACACCAGTATGACCTACGGGTCTGAGGTTCTGGGCACTGATCGTGACAGAATGGTATTCAAAGCAAGTTACTAGGTGGTGCAGGAGTTAAGTGTTGTGTGAGGCAAATTATTGTCTTAACGAGGGGTGTGTGTAATATCCCTAGTCGGTGCAAGAGTTAAGTGTTATGCGAGACAAAGTGTTGTCCTTAAAGGTGGATGCACCAGTATTGCCTATGGGTCTAGAGTTCTAGGCTTAGAGCGTGACAGAATGGTATTAAGAGCAAGTCACTAATCGGTGCACGAGTTAAATACTGTGCGATGTAAAATGCTGCCCTTAACGGGGTGTGTGTGTAATATACCTAGTGGGTACAGGAGCTACGTGTTATGCGAGACAAAGTGATGTCCTTAACGGTGGGTGTATGGTGTAATATTCCACATCAGTGGGAGATTATGAATTTGAGTACTTTATAAGTGAATGTTGTGGATATAAAGAATAACTTAGGTTAATCATTTTGGACCAATAGAAAAAAAGGGTTCAAACAGTTATTTCTTATACCTACAATACTAATCTCGGTTGCGAGTTGAGAGTTCTGAACTCGGAGCCTAAAAACTAATCTCATTGTACTTCTGATTTGAATTAATGAAATTAATTGTGACTAATCTTGCCATCCAAAGTGCAAAAATTAACTACTAGGGCTTTGGTCCAATAGTATATAACTTGTTATGGATGCGATAGATTGCGAGTTTGAGTTTCAATGATTACGTTATATGATTTTAGACCTCTGAATCCAAAAAAAAAAAAGCAAAAATCACAGAACTTAGACGAAGGGTGTCCAAGATTACTACAAAATGTCATCTTTGCCCACACTAAAGCACTATATTAATTTTTAATGAATTTGATCAAGACAGAGAAGAACAGATAATTTATTTAAAGTACTTCATGGAACTTGTCACCTCAATTGAGCTAAGCCAAAGTTTTAAAAAAATTGTATTATGATTATCTTTTCAATTTTGTTCCTAGCTATTGACGTCTTGTCGGCAACAATGCAACTAATGCCCTTTTAGAACCATTTTAATAATCTTATCACATACATAAAGGATTTAACGCATGGATAGTACCCCTTTTGAAAGCTCCACTTGGTTCAATAGATTAAAACAATCTAGGCATATTGGTGGCTCTAAAAGCAATAGCTAGTTAAACATGATCAAAGAACATAGATACTTTTATTTGAGTTAGATAAAATGATAGAGTAATGATTTATTGTAATAAGATATTTTGTATTCAAATTACAAGTTCAGTTTTTATTGTATCAAAAACAAAACAAAAAAATACACCCGATTCAAAGGGCATTAACACTATGTCTGGATTGGGTAGAATGAGTAGAAAGGAAAGTAATGGAAAGCTTTATGATTGATTTTTGTATATGAGTGAAAAAATATATATGGAGGAATTACAAAAATCTTTAGTGAGGTCATTTTTGTTTTCCTTGCAATTGAGAAAAATAAAAGGAAGTAATAATCTGTGAAAAAGACAAAAATCCTCTTATTATATTTTAAAAACATCGCAATTCTCATTGTTACTCTTAAATATTTTTGTATCTTCAAATATAAAATTATCCTTTTTATTTCATTTTCTTCTCCAAAACAAATACGAAATTGCAAAATTCTTCATCTTCTTCCTCTTCTTCATTTAAAGTGTACCCCAACCAAACAAGGAACTTATATTTCTTTCCTTTATGATTCTTTCATCTAAACTCCGTTATCTTATTCTTTCCCTAGTGAATCTAAACATAGTGAGCTACCATTTGGATATCATAAATGGGATGGATTATTATTAATTTTACATGCATTTGGGTCGGGAGAAAGTTATAATAAACTTTTTAGACAAATTTTCGGTTATCTTTTTCCTGCAAAATGCATAGGAAAAACTATAATCACCCATTTCTTTTCTATCTACTAAACATATATCGAAAAAACTACTAATTTTTCCTTTCTTTTCTTTTTTTAAAAATCTTTTTCACACAACTTTTCCATCACCCAAACAAACCTTTACACTATAGAATCATTCCAAAAGTTTTGTTTTACACTTTTCCATCTTGTAATTTTCTTAATCGAGTAGTTTAGGACAGATTCTCATACTTCTAATGAGCTGGTTTTTGCCAGTTTTGGAGGTTACTTGAACGTCTATGTAAGGCCTTTGAGATTCTATTTCAATTGCAAACTCACCTATATCTAGATTCTTTGATTGCATATTGTTTTGGTGTTTTGAGGGAAACGTCAAAGTCTCACATCAATTGATAAGGCTGGAGAGACAAGACGTTACGAGAGATTCTAAGAGATTTGAATAATTAATCGTTTAATCTAATAATAAGAAAGTAATTAAAAACTTGGATCATTATCACTTTATTGCTGTTAGAGTTAAATCAAATAATGAATGATTTAAATCTCATAGTGTTATGAAAGAATTTAGATCGTATGGTTAGTCATGCTAAGCAAACCGTGGTACAAACTTCGTAGGTACAAAAAATGTACTAATTATTAGCAAAAATGTCAGTTATATGAGTACATTTTTTTTTAGTAAAGACTAATTAATTATTTAATAAAAAGCATATAGAAATTTAATTTTTTTTTAAAAAATACATCTAATTTTTTACGTTCTTATGAACCACAGAGGGTTGCAGCCCTCACTAGCCGCATTGATGGTGGATATCCTTTTGAATTTCTTCCATGATAGCAACAACTTTGAAGAGTTTACTATTTCTTTCTTGCTAGATGTAATAAAGAGTGTTGCGAAACTTGAAGATATAACCTTGTAAGGTCTAAGTGTCTTCTATATGATCCCATCTCCAAAATTTGGTTGCAGCTTGGAATCCCAAAATTTGTGGATTATTATTTTGTAATGATATTATTTTTCACAGAGAGAGACAATATTACTAGAAAAGGGATGATCTTAGTAACATTGTTATAGCTATAAGATAGAGAAAAGTTTTAGTATATAACTCGTAATGTACAAGTATTAAAAGAAAAAAAAATCCTAAAATTAATCACTTGTTTATTCAATTCTCATGTCTTAATTTCTCTTTTCACCATCCATTGTCCATCATACACAAGTAAATGTTTGAAATAATTTCTTTTTCATTTACATTTTAGATTTTTTTTTATAACTTTGAAAACATAAACTTTTAGAGTTATGAAAAGGGTCGCTGCACGCCGGGGGTTTTGGTTCACGCAAAATCGTTAGGTCAGACTAAGGAATGCCGGCGTGTCCTGTTTTTGGGTGGGTTATTCCGTCTCGTGGGTTGGTTGTACAGGCCTTTGCTGTAGCCCAGAATTACTTCACAAGTCTCACCTCTGAAAATTTCTCTATGAAATTTGCATATAAATATCTTGAGCAATATCTTTGTCTATCATTTTCATATACATTTCTGAGGGCCTTTTTTCAACCCTTTTTATCTATCGCTCATGAAGGTGATAGTCCCGCTAAAACCAAAGTAATTTGTCAAGCACTCAAGGTTCATCTCGTTGTGTTGTTCTCATCGCCATACTATATACATGATATGAACGTCAACATACAACATAGATGGAAAGTTAGAATTATCTCCTACTTTGTATTGTTCTCATTCTCGCTTTTTCACACTCACCAATTTTAAATTTCTCTTTATATTCTTTCTTTCTTCTTCTTTTTATTTTTTATTTTTTATAGCTAAGCCTCTTGTTCTCTCTCCCTATGAGCAATTTGGCATTATCTACCAAATTAACTACTATCTGATTTCACTTATTTTGCAGTGTTTAATTGTTGTGGCGATCTGATCTAAAAAGATAAACGGTTAAAGAGAAATTTTTCGTATTCAACGAAAATGTGATTTTGGCCGAAGTCCATTGTGATATTACTGATTCATTGTTATATTACTAATTATCTTACATTATATACCAAATAATTTATATTATTGACTCATTGCGATATTCACGATATTGACTCTTTTAGATGACTTACGGAGATTAAGTGGGATTGGGTATAGGTGAAATGAAAATAACGAGGTCAAAATATTGTTTTATCTAAAAATAAATCACTTTAATCAAAGTTAACAAATATCATTTTAATCAAAGTTAACATACAATATGTGGTAGCGGAAATGGGCTTCGGGCCTAAGCCCATTAATCCAAAGATCCAATTATGTAAGATTGGGTCCGGCCGTGTACTACTAGTCGCGTGGATCAAATGCTGTGACTTGCATCTTTGGAGCATATTGGAATTTGGAGGCGTTGGCTCAAAGATGGCCTCTCACCTTGGGATTTTTAGGTTAAAGCCCAACTCTTATCAAATCCTATCTACCTAAAATGCTAGACCTTGAATCCATCATGGTTAACTTTTTTTTTTTGGGCATAATATCATGGTTAACTCGAGCGTTGACCTTACCCACAAAAATCTCATCTATGGCAAAGTAAAACTTGAACTAAAGTACATTCGTGCTCTACGAAATCTATAAGAGCTAATTTTTTTAGCACTTTAATAGTTCTCTCCTTTCTCCAGCAAAGGTATCGGCACTTACTCATTGAGAACCCATCAAAGGTTCCTTGAAGCCATTCTCTCTAAGCATTCCAAGAATCATTTCATTTACCGTAATTAACAAATTTTACGGTGTTAAACTTTCACTTTGATTTTTCATTCTACAATATCTTACCATATTAATCTTCATCAAAGACAATCTATACATTATTTTTAGTCTATTTTTTGACATTTCGAATACATTATCCTATCTCATATCATTGACTCGAGTACTATAACATTTTTGACCAGCGTCATCTCAATGTGCAAAACTTTTTGTAGTTTGTTTTCTTCTGCTTTGCTGGCACCGGTCCCTTTTTTTTAATTGTATATTTCGTCGTGTACAACATTTAAATCTTGAAAAAGTATAGTCCAGGTATATTGATTTATAATCTTATGTAATTTAGTTTGTTAACGTATATATATTATTGTACAGTTGTACTATTGTTCTGGTTGTACTATACTTTAGGTTGTACTACTACTTACTATATGTATAGTATCTTGGGTACCAAGTAACTCTATGTCTATATAATGAAAAGTTGTATATCATTGTAAGACACATTTCAAATAAATTAATATAAGTTTCATGCTCTGATACCATGTTAAAATAAAAATCGACATAGTTATGACCTCAATTTTATTTACAAAACTATTACAACCTCTAACTTTGGTGTAAGTGGACTCACATTATGTGGTGGGAAGGCCCCCTTCAAATCTATATCCTCACAAGCTCTATTTCTCAGTTTGATGCTTGGTTCCTTTTGGATTCAATCGTGAAGAAGGTGTAGCTTAGATTGCCTTCATAGCTTGGCAATTTTGGAAATCCCACCGTTCCTTCATTATAGAAGGAATGAAAATCAATATTTCTTCGGGTTTGACAAATGCTTATAGTTTCATGAATGAATTCAATCAAGCACAAATTAATAGCAATCACAACCAATCAATAACTACTTTTCTTCATCCCCAACTTCATTGGGTTCCTCCACCTTCCAATTGGTACAAGATCAATTTGAACGCAACTTTTATTTCTCCTTTTAAAGCAGTTGTTTGTCGTTAACTCTTCTGGGGTTTTGGTGAATGGTCTTGCTTGTCGTGTTTTTGCGAATCTGTTTTAGAGGTAGAAACATTGGCTTTGAAACAAGCTTTGCTCATTTGCTAAAAGTTGTGGTCTTGATTTCATCATTTTTGAGAATGATGCACTTGTCATTAATGTTATCACTTCATTTAAAAGTAGCTCCCCTTAGACATTCAAACAAATTATTGATGACATTTTGTTAATTGCAGTTGAGATCAATTAGGTTAGGTTTTAGTACACAAAAAGATCAGCAAATCGAGCTGCAAATTTGGGTGTCTAAGCAAAAATTGTATGATAAGTTAGCAATTAATTGGATCTCAAATATACCCCATCAAGGGATATTTTTGTAAATGACTTGGTCCCAACAAGAGTAGTAATAGGAATGACAATGGGGCAGAGGGACTTATCCTCATGCCCCGCCCCACCCCCGTATTATATACCCCCATCCTCGAATCCCCGCAGGGAATGCGAATTACACGTGAGTTTTTTTATTATTATTTAAATCTTATGATATTAAATTTAATTTGAACCTCTTAACTTCAAAATATAAATTAAAATTATAGTAACTATAAATATAAATATATATTATAAACAAAGGTTAAATATTAATCATATATCGAGTCTTATATTCTCAGTTAAATAGTAAAAATAAATTTACAATAATGGAATCTTAAGAATTTAAAATAAATTCTAACTGAAACCATTCTATATGAAAACTATAAGTGAAAAAAATAATACTTCTTTGTGTTAGGGATCGTATTGATTATTATAATTATTTTTGGTTATCGCATGCCACATATAATAGTAATTACCGTATCGTCTTTAATTATGTTATTTGAAACTATTTTAATGTACAACTAGAAACAACTAACAAATTTCTTAAATCCGCTTGATCAATAGTAAAATAGAGTTATTTATGTAAAATGATAACAAGTCTCAATAAGTGCAGTGGTCTTGATTAAAAAAATTATAAAATACTTTTGAATAATTTATTTTTTCTACTCTATTTTTTATAAAACTTTATATAATGCTATTTTTTTATACTTTTAGATTTATAATTTTAAAATATATGTAAAACTAAAAATATAAAAATAACCACATATGTATGCATGACAGGTTATATGGGGCAGAAAATACTTATCCTCGCACCCCGCCCCGTCCTGCCCCTGCTCAGGGATTAAAAACTAATCCCTACCCCACCCTATTTCCCATTTTCCACTCCAATCCCTGCCCCATCTGGGGCGGGTGCGGGGCAAGTACTTACAAAATTCGTTTCCATTGTCATCCCTAAGTAGGATAATTATATGTAACCTTAAGGAGGCGTAAGGTTCACATAATTATTTTTCATTATCAGGAACAACATTCATGGAAATGTCATTTCCAGGAATACTATTCCTAAAATGTAATTAAAACTGTTTAGTATGTTAAATATATTATATTTGGTTTAAACTCAATACTCTTAGGAATCTTGAACAATGTTTCAACAATGCTCCCAATTCAAAAAATAAAAAAATGTCATAAAAAGTATATAATTTATGATACACTTTGTATACTTTTATCGATACGCAAGTAATAAAGTGTCTAATGTATTTATACAAGTAAAACAAATTTATTTTTATATTTGTAATTTTTAACTTTAAATGTAAAAATTCAAATTTATTTTTAAAAAAACTTTGAAAAATAATTTTTTTTAAAAATTTTTTGTTTTATTTTTAAATTTGAAATTTAATTTAAAATTTAGCACTTAAAGAATTATTTTACATATAAGTTTAAATTATAAAATTTTAATTTAACTTAATTTTTTTTATTTTTAAATTTTATTTTAAAAATTATATATATAATATATATATATATATATATATATATATTGTTATTTATATTTAAATTATTTAAAATTTAGTATTTAAAATTTTTATGTTAAATATAACTTTAAATTATAAAAAATTAATTTAAATTAATAATTTAACTATACTCCCTGTTAAAATGAACGGTTTTTTTTAACAGAAACGTGTATTCAATTATATTTTTAAAAATATAGAGAGTATTTAATTATATTTTTAATATACAGAGTAATTAACTATAATTTAAAATACAAAGAGATATTCAACTACTTTTATAAAATAAAGAGAGTAATGAGCTATATTTTAAAATATAGAGAATTGTGCACTTTTAATAAAATACAGTTGTGTTAAGTTCGTTTTTACTCTATGTAAAAAAAGAAAAATGGCAAAAAAAAACAATGTTCGTTAAAAGCGACGTCGTTCTAACAAACGAAAAAACTTAAAACCTTCAACAAAGTAAAGAGGAACAGAGTAAACAAGAAGAAGAAGAAAGAGGATGAAGGTGGCGGCAAAGAAGCTGAAAAACCCAAAAGAGCCGCCTCAGCTCAACCCAAACTGGGCCCAGCTCCGCCAAGTACCACCACCTCTCTCCCTATATATTGTATATCTTTTTATGTATATAACTTCATTTATGCTGTTTATATTTATTGCCTGATTTTGCAGAAACTAAAAAGTGACGGCCCAAAAAAGACATCACAAAAATCAGAAACAGAGACTCCACAAAGCATATTAGGTATATATATGTATGTTTTAGTACTTTTAGTGTGTGTGTGTACGTTATACGTGATGTTCGGGGAAGTGTCGGACTTAATTCGAACTGGAGCTATTGTACGCAACCGTACCTTGTATTCTGCAAAAGAAAGACTGTTTTCATAGCTCAAAACCGCGGGGATGACTTTACTGTTTCACAAAAGTGTATTATAAGAGTTTTTATTTTCTTTGGGGGTTGATTTTAGTTTTTTTCTTTTATGGTGGAGATGACTTGTAGGAAAGCGAAAGGATAGGTCGAATGAAGAGTTTAATGCTTCACAGCCTAATAGTAAATTGGTTCCAAGCTCATCAGATTTCAGGTGGGTGTTTTCTTCTTCTTTTTTTGTTTTTTGCTTGTATATTTGGAAATGTTTGTATTGTTATGGGATGTTATTGCCCAAAAGAAGTAAACTAAATGAAAAAATTTGAAAGCTTTTTTCTTTTGTGAGAAAAGTTTGTGTCTTTGTGTGGAATTATGTATTAGAAAGAAATTAGAGAAATGCAATGTATGGAAAGCCCTTTATCGTGTGACAAAAGTTTTGTATCTTTGGATGAAATTATTGCCCCGAAATTTAACGAAATGGGATCCACAGAAAGCTTTCTTTTTTTGGTGATAAAAGTTCTTATGCTTATGGGAATATGTGTATCAATATACGACTTTCGACGATATAATCTGAGGGAGGACAGAGTACAAATTGATGTGTCTGATTATGCTTGCTAAGTATTAGTATTAGAGATGAGTGTAGCCAAAAGGACCATCAAAGCTAAAACTTTTATCTAGTTTTTTGGTATTATTGAATCGACAGTAAGGAGCATTCTGGTTATGCTGGCTGTCTCTATACACTGAACAATTTTTTTGAACAGATTGCTGTAGCTGATTGTTTGTCTTAACGCCTTTTCCTATTTTGTAAAATGGGAGTTTTGATTCTTTTCTGGCAAGGGAATGGTGAAGTTTCTTGAAACTTGGATATTAGATTCGTTTGCTTGATCTTAAGGGAGTTGCCACATGAGACAGATGTACTAGTAAAAATTTTGAGGCATTATGCGAGTGTTAAAACCTTATATTTCCACCGATTAACTATTATAACTAGGAATAGTAGGAACAAGAATGAAATATAGTTTCTGTTTAAACTGCTTTCGATTTGTTGGCCTCTTGTTAGCAGACAATCTTTTTTGGGTCACTTTCTCACATCAAGGCATTCAGCGATCTTTTTATATATGTGTTTTTTATGGTTGTTATTGCTTCTTGGTTAATCATCATTCCTTTTTCACTCAACTGTTATATGGCAGTCTGACGAATGTGATAGCCATGGATTGTGAAATGGTTGGTGTTGGACCTCTCGGGAACAAAAGTGCTCTTGCACGAGTCACACTGGTATCCATCGATTTTGCCTTTCACTTTTGCCATTATTTTGATGCAATCTGTTTCCTTAGAGAAGACTTACATTGCATTCGTAGTAGTATTATTTACATCTAGCAGTATATGAATGAAGAGTTACCCAGCAAAAAAGCTTGTCTTAGCATAAGAAAAATCCCTGATGGAAAATTCATTTGATATATTTAAGTTCCTAAGGTGATATATTAGTTCAATGGAGAGTAGCTTTTTTCATAGAGGAAATTTCCATCTACTTCTTTTATATTAGTTCTCTTCTTTTTACCCTATAGTTTTGCTGGTTTATGTGTACTTTTAGTCTCTTTCTCATTGAAAACTACTCATTTACTTTTGATATGAGTCTTTTACTGGTGGCTGAAAGAGTATTCTTATTTATCTACGGACCAAAATACATTTTTGTTATATCCAATAACCATTTGAATGTTGAACTTAGGGTAACAATTTGCAAAATTTTAAATAACTTGTACATCTTTTGTAGTTTTATCTGGATAAATTAGAATAACATATTTAAAGTAAATGAAGCTTGTATTCCCAGCAATATGATTGCTTAAAATCGTAACAATTAACTTCTCAAAAAAAAAAAAAAATTTGTTACACTTAAAGTGTGAAGAGTTTCATTACAATGTCAGTGAAGAGCTAGTGGGGGGTTTCTTCATAAAAGAATTCTACTCATCGGATTGGGTTTCTTCATTAAAGAATTCTAGTCATCAGATTGCTTGTCTGATTTGCTTTCCATGAGTGTAACATTAGAAAATATACTTTTAGTATTTTGTAAACTGTTTCCATGAGGAAAGTCCTGCAAGATTTAGTTAATTTAGTCATGTAAATATTTTTGGGGTTGCAACCCCTTGGTGGATATTAATAAAAAAATTTACTTCTGTTAAAAAGAAAAGGTTAATTTGGATTTGAGTATTAACTATCACGAAGCCCCAATTTCCTTTACACCTGATGCATTCAATCCATTGAAGTTCTACATATCTGGGCCTCTAAGTTATTCATGCCACCATCCCTACATGGTGATGCTACATTAAAGATCTTTCTTTTGCTAATTAGCTTCCAAGTTTGTGTTTCAGTAGCATTTGATTTTGTCATTACCACTTGCTTATACATCAAATCATTTGTTATTACAACTTATAATTGATGCAGGTAAATAAATGGGGCAATGTCGTATATGATGAGTATGTACGCCCGGTGGAACATGTTGTTAACTTTCGCACAGAAATTAGTGGAATTCGGCCTCGTGATTTGAGGAAAGGTAGGCCTACTATGTGACAAAAGTACTATTTCTCTCCCACATCAAATTTTACCATCTTTGAATCAAAGGACAATTGTTGAACTTGAAATAGGAGACAGCATATGTTTTAGTACTTTTGGAATAAGAAACTGTTGGAGACCATCCGAGTTAATGATGTTGAATATTTTTCAAGAGTTTCTCTTAGGCATCCATAAGAACAAAAGGCATATCTTTAATAATTATTTGAAATGTAATTTTTCTACCAGTCAAGTTAAAAACATATTTTGTCTGCAAATTTTAATTAGGGTGCTGATATTCGCTCTCTAATGTTTCACTCCTGCGATCTACTTCATTTTTATCACTAGTGAAATAAACAAAATGGTGGGTCTATATTTTAATTATTTTATTATATTAAGTTTAAAATATTCCATATTTGTTAGAATTTTATATAATTTTTGTTATAATTAATTGTTTGTTGGTCCCATCTCAGTCAAATAAAAAAATGGATCATTCCTTTGCCTTGGGAATAAGCAATTAAAGAATTTCATTATATCCCTTCTAAACCTTCTAGTTCATCTGGTATTTCGTAGGGATAAAAGGATAGAAGATATATCATCGATATTTGTAATCAATCATTTTTCACTTGGAGGAGGAATAATAGTATTTCATTGCTAAAATATGGATTATTGAAAATAAAAAGATAAGACATGTATTTGGATATTTCCCTTCAACTATTCATGTCAAATAAATAATATTAGGGAGTTGAAGGGAATTCTCCAAAGAGAAAATGGATTATGGGAGTATGTGACTTGAACTATTGATTGGTCTGTGTAGATAGATTCCTACCACATTGAAATTCACAACTAAATGTGTCTTTGTTCCAACCGCCGCGTAAGCCCTATACAGAGGATAGGCTGGTTCACAACTTCTGGAAAGGAGGACTCTCTCATCCTCTCCCATTAGTCATGCAAAAAGGCCATATGGATTGCATAATAAAGAGATGGAGCTTGAAAATCATCAGCCTCTAATTAAGGATGTTGATCGCTTCAAGCACACTGCTTTTCTGTCTGTTATCCATTTCTTCTTGTATGAATTATGAACACCCCTGATGTTGTTGCAGCAAAGGATTTCAGTGTTGTTCAGAAAAAAGTGGCGGAGTTGATCAAAGGAAGGATTCTTGTTGGTCATGCATTGCGCAATGATCTCAAGGTCAGTTGCATCTTTGGTCAGTCTGTCTATTTGCAGAAATGAGCTTGATCTGATCTGATATCATAATACTGAAGTGAACTTACCGTACAGGCATTGCTCTTAAGTCAACCAAAGAAGGATTTGCGGGATACTTCAGAATATCAAGCTTTTCTTAAGTACTGCTTTCCCCCCCCTTCCTTCTGCATTTTGCATTCAACTTTAACCATAATATCTGTATTTATGTTTTGTTTAATGAAGCAGGGAAGGGCGCAGTCGGGCACTTCGCCATCTTGCAGCTGAAATACTCGGCGTGGAAATTCAGATTGGGGAGCATTGCTCAGTTAGTTCCTCTTTACTTTAGAACTATATATATATGTGTGTGTGTGCGCGCGCGCGCGCGTGTATATGTATATATGATCCCCTATGCACTAACCTCGGATCCACTGGGGGGCCCTGACAGCCTGGGTCGCTGCTTGAAGTTTTCATTTAACCTTTTTGCGTGTATTTTTGGGGCGGGGGAATTTTGCATATACTAATCTGTTTAGCGTTTGATAATTGGGCCAGGATTCAGCTTGTTTCAGAAGATTGCTTCAAGCTTCATCTATTTAATCCCTTACTGAAAATATTCTTAATGCCTTAATAATTTCAATTGGGATGTTGATTTCAGATAGAAGATGCTCGGGCAGCAATGCTGCTTTATCAGAAGTACAGAAAAGAATGGGAAAGGAGCATCAAGGATTACGTAAGGTTCAAGAAAAAGAAGATGAAGCGGAAACCCAAAAAGAAAATACAAAATGGAGAAGGTTTGAATGTGAACAAGTTTGTAACATCTTAGCCTTATACAATGGGAAGCTGTCGCTTCTGCTCCCTTCGAATCATATCAGTTGCCAAATACGATAAATTTTTTTGGCGATCTGAAGAAAATGTAGCATGTATCAGGACAAACACTCGGAGAAGAAGAAGAAGAAAAGGTCTCCACCCACACTCGCCACCACTATCAAGAAGCAAAGGTAAGAAAGTGAAAACAAGGAGTAGAGGGAGAAAGTGATAAGATATCATGCTATACTTGATGTTTCATTCCTTCTACTAATCCGGTGGTCAAACTTTCTAGTGTTACCGATTCTTTTTTATGGATAATGTGTGATTGGAATTTCCCGTTAAGTGATTAAAACCACAAAATTGTTCTAAACATAGTTTTAATAGAAAGCATTTATGTGTTTTGATGGCACTAGATATCACTTTTCCTGTTATTAGATGTTGTACGGGAATGGTGTGTGAAAGAATGATTATATTGATTTTGGATTTGATTTTATAACAGAACTAATTTTGCATTTTGAAGTATATTTTAGCATACCTATATTTTTTATGTTTACTTTTAAAACATATGGTGCACCTTTTATTTTTCGATTAAGATTGACGTTGTCACGCTCCGAGTCTAGAACTCCAGACCCGTGAGCGAGATGGGTGTTGTAAGCATAAAAATAACTACTTAGGTCTCTTTTTCATTAGTCCAAAATGATCAACTCAAGTTATTCTTTATATCTAAAATACTCATTTATAAACTACACATATGCACTATTTTCCATCAATGTGAGATGTCACAGACGTGATGTTCTAAATTCAACTTGTCATAATTTTTGTGTTAGTAGCTTATTTTTCTCTTCCCATTATCTTTAATGGTGTGCATCTTAAGCTACCTTTTTTACTTTGACGAAAGAAATTTAGGGTTCATGGTCTCTCTTGCTCTCCATGTGCATGTCAGTCAAAACGTTTTAAGGAAGATCCTATGATTATTTTATCATAAATGCGTAATCAGTTCACCATTGTCGGATATTCAACAAGTTAGTATACAGGGCAAAATCACAAATCAATTAGAATACGTTATGAGGGAATTCTTTTTTTCTTTTTTTGTTCAAATTATGAGGGAATTCAAAGAAGAGGAAAGTCAGTTATACAAAACAGATTGCAAATTAATTGGAAACCAATCTAGTTGAGCTGAAATTAATCTCAAGCAATTGTGCGTCCAGAAAAAGGGCCACTCAAACATTATCAAGAGAAGACTTGAGATAGGTATAACCTTGAGGGCATGTGATACGGGAATAGAGGTATAACTTTGAGGGCATGTGATACGGGAATAGATCTACTCATAATGTTTTGATATTATAAGTGAAATCTAAATATTATAAATTAGTGATATGATTATAATGAAATAGTGTGAATAATATACAATTATTGAATGTTATTTAACGTTATAATATTTTGAGAAATTCATTTCTCATGAGATATCCTGAACCTCCATTTGTAGATGCACCAACATGTATATACACAAAATGCATAGCCTTCCCAAATGTCTATTCCATCCAACCATGCAAGAGTTTAGCTGTTGGCAACTATAGGATTTCATAGATCATGTCTAGAAAATCCCTATCAAGCAGATTTGGCATGCCATTCTAAATTAAAAGTTGACTTTCCTTTCCCTTCATAATCCAAACATACGCTTACATTATGTTTGTAGGGAATTTTTCCCTTTTTTGACTTGATTTTTGGGTAGGGTAGAGTTCCTTCATTTTCTTTAAAGAAGATGATTTTACTTTTCACCCAAATTGGTGTAAAATAAAAAAGAAAAGGAAGGATGATACATGAACAGACTAAGAAATCTTTAACTATTTAACATAAAAAGATAATTCTAGTAATTTTTTAGATAAAAAAATTTACCATTTATTTCTTTCCTTCTCTAATTCAGACAAAGGACCATAAACTTATTTCTTAATCTTTTACTTTTTAAATTTTTTCTATCCAAATAACTAAAGTTTCTATATATATATATATATTTTAAATTCTTTCCTCTTATCTTCCTCTCTTTCATATCTCTCGCAAAAATGTTTAATTTAACCAAATCTAATAGTCTGCAAGGCTATCCACCAATAGACTTTGGTCTAATAGTATAACATTCGTAGTGAGTGCAAGAGATTTTTAAATCAATTTTTGTAGGTGACGTTTTTAATATGTATTGTACAACTTACACCAATAGACTTTGGTCTAGTAATATAACATTCGTTGTAAGTGCAAGAGATTTTCAAATTAATTTTTATAAATGACGTTTTTTAATATATATTGTACGATTTATAACTCTTTTAAATTTTTAAAAAAATATATTAATAATTAAAAAAAAGACTTATCATGGAGGGTAAAACGCCGTCGTTTGGAATTCAGCAAAATTTCCTTGACAATAGCATCACCCCCAGCCTATAAATACCTCTTCACATCCCCCCTTCTGCTCACTTCGTTGTCGAGTCTTTGTTTTCCCGAACCCATTTTGGAGAACGCGAACAACAACGTTATAAGGTACGCTGCCTATTTTCTTATTTAGCTTTTTCTGTTTCTTAATATTTCTTTTAATTGTATAATTGTATAATTGTATAATTGTGTAATGTTATGTATATTATGAAATTAAATTAAGCCATGGATTATACAATTGAATAAATATCTATTCAATTTTTAGGGCTCTTTTAATTGAAATCATGTTGTTGAGCTGGTTTCTTATACTTCAAATTAAGACCTTTTTGATATATTAAATTTGAGCAAAAATTATTATAGAGAGTAGTGAAGGTGACCGTGCGGTCCCAACTATGAAACCGGGGAATGATTGGATCCACTTTGGGGTTTATTATTTTTGTAATTTTATCTTCGTTTTCATGACTTGAAACCGTGACTTCTTGACCCAAAATTTTCATAATTTTGCAAGTTTAATTTTCTTTCTTGTATGTTTAGGGTTGCAAATTTAGGGTTCGGTGATTACGTTTTTCATAATGTCTTTTTTTTGGGTTTTTTTTGACTTATTGATCAGAAAAAGAAGGATCTTTTAAACGGCTCAATTGACGAAAATTGCCAATTTTTGGGCCCGTAATACACAATTTGAAGTATTTTTTGTAGTCTTTTTATTATTTTTTTCCGGGTAGAATTTGCTTTTTAAAAAAAAAAAAAATGGGTAGAACTTATTTTCTCTTTTTGAGGTTTCGAGCAATTATTTTATTGAATTAGATCTGATGTTCATAGGCACCAAAAGAAAAAGAAAAAAAAAAGATTTTTTATTTAAATTTTTTATTTATTTATGGGTAATGCAGTTTTTCAACTTCTCGTAGGATTGGATAGTCTTAATGTAGATTATAATGTTTACTTCTTGGTGTTTTGGTTAAATGGGCTTGTGGCTTAGTATTTTATGACTGAACTAATGTTTCAAATCATTGACAGTGGTGAAGTGAGAGAGTTAATTTGAGACATGGGAAAGAGGAAGTCGAGGGCGAAGCCACCCCCAAAGAAGAGAATGGACAAACTTGACACTGTTTTTAGCTGCCCCTTCTGCAATCATGGTAGCAGTGTGGAATGCCGCATGTAAGTTTCTGTTTGTAATTTGTGTTTCTTTCTCTGATTCGTGTTGCAATAGTCATCTGAGATTCTTATTAAATAAGATGTGGGACTTTTAATGTTAGTTCTTGCGTGCTATGGTAGGTAGTGTTTTGTGCAATTCATGTTCTTTTGGCGTGGAGGAGCAAGTATAAGGGAGTATGCTTGTATAGTTGTATGCACGAGGAGGATACCAATAGAGTAGTTAATACAGCACTCAATGACTTTGTTCTTCTTCTCAGAATCATACTTCTTCTAGAGTTTTTTGTTTCCTCTTCCTGTGCCCCACTTCAACCTAATAAAGCATTCAAAGCATTTGGTTACTGTTTACTGCCCCTTGATGTTCATCTTGTCTTGTGCTTCTGTTGTTGTACAACTAATGTTTTTTTGTTCATGGAAGTTTATGGTGAATACTGACACACGTATTTGTTTGCTTTCAGTGATATGAAGAACTTAATTGGCGAGGCTGTATGCGGAATTTGCCAAGAGAGTTTTAGTACCACTGTGACAGGTATGTACTTCTGAATATTGTGTCTTCTTTGTTCTGCACTTTGAGAGCCTTAGGGACATGGAAATAAGTACTTTTCGAAGTCAGTTTCATTTATGCCTCAGGTTGTGGATTCAAGAGTCCTATAGTATACCAGTCTATGTGGACATCATAAAGATTAGGCTTATTGATTTAGATTATAGTTTGCTAGATACAGATAAGAAGAGATTCATTGACGTTGTGGACTTGTAGAAGCTCAGCTATATGTGGAAAGTTGATAATAATTTTTGTTAAGTTCGGAATTCAGTGCTTTTCCAATAAGTTTCCTCAATCAATTCTTCGTCAAGTGGTACTATATCTTGGATGATTCTTGCATACTCTCCTCTCTCTTGTTTAGTAGGAATTGGCTGCAGGCCATATTTTTCACTAAGATCCCATGTCTCACAGTGACCACTTGGATGGTAACAGGGTAAGGGGAAAAGAGTTATAAGATGAATGTGGGATGTTTTGGGGGGAGATTTTTCAGGGTTGTGCACCGTCAGTGGTGTATTGTTGTAATCAAATTTAATTGAAAGCTGCTGAAAAAGTTTTAGAAGTACAAATATGGAGCTTTACCTTAACGAAGGGATGACAGTTATGGAGGAAATTGATGCTACTTTCTGATCATTCTATCTCGATACATGTTGAGTTTTTTTTTTTTGGATTTGTGTGTGTGATCTTTTTTCTGTGCATCTGACATGGACTCATTTGGTTTTTTGTTTTCTGTTTGCAGCTTTGACTGAAGCTATAGATATGTAAGTCTTAGAATTAAGTTGCCTCTGTTCTTACACAGCTGATTTGTTCGGTATTGCTGTATCTGACAAGTTTTTTTTTTTTACCCTCGTATACAGATATAGTGAATGGATTGACGAATGTGAACGTGTTAACACCCATGAAGACGAGGGCGCTTAAAGTCGGAATGCTAGCCAATGGGATGATTGACGACTAGGATCTAGTAATCCAGCATCAATATAAGATCTGAATGTGCATATATCTCTGTATGTTGAATAAAGATGTATTATGTATAATTATCTGTATTGGTGATGAAGATATATTGTGTGGCTTGTTCTCGTCAAAGAATGATGCTTTTAACATTATAGCTAATGTCTTCTGTAAGCAAAATCTGATATGCCAATACTCTCATGCAAGTGCTTTGATGTTAAATAGTTTGTAATCTCCATCTATTTTTAGCTAGACAATTGAGGCTTTGATGACATCCCTAACCTATCGAGCTTTAAAATCAATCATGTTTGCAGGTTAGCAAATAAAGTTCCAGATAGACTAGCTAAATGTGTTACAGACGTGAACCTGTTTCATCTTACGTTGTCGAGTCTTAGCTTAGTCGATCGAGACCCTCGATTAAACTTGCGTTCCTTAGGCGCTATGAAATGGGGTCTTTCTTTCACCTATTGTATGTATTGACTTGGCTTCCTCTCAAACAAGGAGGCATTTTGGCGGCCGCATGCGTGTAAGAAGGCAACAACAATGAGATAGCTCCAACAAATTTTCTTCCAAAGTAACGCGCAATAGGCCTTCAGAGTAAGATATTAAGGATCTATATATGTGATGCCACTTCTATACGGGAATCATTGAGAGGTTGGTCATACTTATCATGCATATGTGAGGCCTAAAGAACCTGAGAAAGAGTCTAATCGGCCTATATAAGTTAGTGCTATTGGTTCTTCCAAGTCTTCAAGGGTCAAGCTGGTTTCATAGTCTGTGTCTTGTAAGATATGCCATCAATAGAATACTTCTTAACTTTATTGGAGATCGTGAGGTGTGCCCTACGTCCCTGCTACGCGTGGCGAGTCGTATCGTCGACGGACATTCTAGCATGGACAAGTGAACTTTTATCTAATTGAAGACGTGATCCTTCCAAACTGGTCTAATTATTTTTTTCTTAAAACAGGTCAAATAATCTTTAACCAACCAAACTCCAGAGTGAATTTCATCAATCCCAAGAATAGAAAATAGAAGGCTAAAACACAAAAGTGATTGGTATTTTAGAATGATATTAAATAGGAATAGAATGACGATGAAAAAAAAGTATGTTATATTTAGTATGCTTTAAGAATAAAAATAAAAATAAATATATTGATTAGAAGTCTATGTTTAGTAGTTAGTATAAAGTAATAATAAAAATAATTTGTATAAAATGACAACAATACCCTTTTGTTACTATAGATATATTATTGTCTTAAGAATAAAAAAACATCATATTAATAATAATGATTAGTCTGAAACATATTATTGTTATCATTATATTTATTTAATTATTATTATCTCTATCGATAATATATATTATTAAATTATTATATTTATCTCTTTATTATGTATATATATACATTATATATGATGATTACTATGTTGGTATATGTCAATATTCACCTCCTCATAATAAGTATCGTTAATTATATGGTAGCATAAATTAACGATTCTGACTTAAACGTCGATGAGGTCAAAAGAGACCACGATGGCTACAAGAAAGAAGTTCTGGAATTTGGAGTTACCTAAGATGACGTCAGGATGATGCAATGCTAAAATTGGCAAATTTGACCAAATGAAGCTTCCTAGAAGTTGGCTTGGATGCTAGCCACCTATGTGGTCAATTGTAGCCACCCATGTGATAAATATGGGTGGTCAATGCTCTGAACATGGTTGGTAAAACCAACCAAGTTGGAAAATATTTGATAGGAAGTCTCCTATGGCGGGCTAGCTGAATTCTATAAATAAGCATGCATTAGTTCATCATTTTAATCCACAACACAACTCCAAACACAATCCTAAGTTAGTCTTTCTTTCTTGTATTCTTCTTGTAAGTCTAGAAGCCATTGAAGCTCTAATCTAAAGAGCGCACGGTGGGACAATTATCTTGTAAGTGTTATATTGAATTGTTATAAAGAGTAGTGTTGTCTTTCTACTTGATTGTTGTTAAGACGTTTTTGAAAAATTGGTTATATTCTTACATGGTATCAAGAGCTTAAGGGACTCTTAACAACAATCTTGTCTAGTAAAGCTCAACAACTATGACTACTCAAGGTACTAGTTCTTCTTCTACCAGTTCTAGTTCTGGTTTAGTACCGATAATTCGTATCCGTCCCCCTACCTTCACAAAAGGAAAGCTTGATGGCACAAACTATCTTTTGTGGAAGTTCAAAATCACTACAGTTCTGGACTCCTACGAACTCCTTGATACAGTGTTAGGCACAAATGCATAACCAGTTGCAATACGTGCTGAAGATGACACAAAAAATGTCACACCTCCAAATCCTCAGCTTGTCAAAGAATGGAGGAGACGAAATGCTGATGCACTTTGTGCAATTGTAACAAGTGTTCCGGATTCCGTCCTTACTCTAATTCAACACACAACCAAGGCAACTGAAGCTTGGAACATACTGAGAAATCAGTATGAAACAAGGAATCAGACTCGCATTTAGAACTTGGAGAATCAGTTAGCTGCTAAGAGATTAAGTGAAGATGAAGCAGCTGAGTTATTTATCAGTAGGATGAAAAACCTACGTGATCAAATGGCTGCAGTTGGTATCGCAAAATCAACTGAGGAACTAGCTCGAAGGTGCATTAGAGTGGTGCCTCCAAAATTTGACGGCCTTGTCACAACATTCAATACACAAGTTCGTATTCCTCCTTTGACGTTTGAAGAATTCACTGCCATGTTGATGGAGGAAGAGATGAGGCTAAAAAGCAGAGAAAATCAACTTGACTCTGCCTTTGTAGTCAAAGCGAGGAGTAGCCAAGAAGAAAAGAAGAAAGGAAAGAAGAAGACGTTCTCTGGATCGTGCTACTACTGCAATAAGAAAGGCCATGCTGTCAAAGATTGCAAGAAACGAATCCATGACGAGAAGAATGGAACTCTAAAGCGAAATTGGAGAAATAAAGAATTTGCCAATACGGCTGAAACAGAAGTGCATCTGTTTACTGTAATAGATATATCGGAGGAAACGTATACTAGCACACATGTACATCAAACAAGTGCTTGGGTGTTAGATAGTAGAGCTTCCCGACACATGACCAGCAAGAAGAAGTTATATGACTCCATAAAACCTCTACAAGAACCAATGAATATTGTCGTCGGGAATAATGTTAGGTGTCCCGTTGAGGGCACTAGAACCATCTCGCTCGTGTGTAAAGATGGAGGAAGCAAGAAGCTATCCAACATACTCTTTGTACCCCAGATCACCAGAAATTTGCTATTTGTAGCTGCTATTACAGATAATAATCTAGAAGTGCAGTTCAAGAAGACGAAATCTTTGATTATTGACAATGATCAAAATATCGTAAGTAAAAGTATTCGTAAAAATAACCTTTACGAAATCAGCTCTCTTTCTGCTGTCGTGGATGCCAAAACAAGTCAACTTTGGCATGAAAGGTTCGGGCATATTTCATATCCTGTGTTAAAGGAAATGCAAAAGAAGAAGATGGTAGCCGACTTGCCTTCAATTGAAGAAGTTGAAGGACCATGTGAAGCTTGTATGCTGGGCAAGCAACATAGACAGTCATTTCTCAAAGAGAGTCATAACCGATCAAAGGCTCCACTAGAGTTGGTATATGCTGACCTCTGCGGAAAAATGACTACCACGGCGTTGGGAAGATCTTCCTACTTTATGCTATTAGTCAACGATTATAGTAGGAAGATGTGGGTGTACTTCCTTCGGGACAAGGCTGATGCTCTTGAAAAGTTTAAAGTGTAGCACAAACTTATAACAAATGAGAACACAACTCAGTTGAAGAAACTTCGTACCGATCGTGGGGGGGGATTTTGTTCTACAGGGTTCACCAACTACTGCAACAAGCTTGGGATTAAGCGCCAATTGACTGCTCCATACACATCACAACAAAATAGAGTTGTGGAACGAAGAAATCGAACAATTGTAGAAATGGCTCGATGCATGTTGAAAGAAGCTAGCCTACCTGACACATTCTGGGCTGAAGCAGTCAACACAGCGGTATACATCCTCAATCGGTGCTCAACCAGGGCACTCAACGATAAGACTCCTAATGAGGCTTATTATGGTACGAAACCTTCTGTGTCTCATTTAAGAAAATTTGGGTGTGAGTATTTTGTACATATTCCAAATGAAAATCGAAAGAAATTGGATGACAAGAGCAAGAAGGGCATTTTCTTGGGATATAGTGAAGAGTCTAAAGCATACAAAATCTATGATATAGAGGCCAAGAAGGTGATCATAAGCTGAGATGTGGTGTTTAATGAGCGACCACACTCAATGGAGGATAGCGGTCCTGCCATTTCGTCATCAATCGATGAAGTAATCCACCAAGTGCCTGAACAACGACCGTTGAACAATGAACAAGTCTCTAATGATGAGGAAACTGAAGACCAACCTGTTGTACCCACAAAGAAGCCACAACCGAAGTGGTTCCAACAGCTCTTTGATGGAAGAAATCTAGGAGTTACTAATGATAGTCCACATCCTGATGGACTAAGACGATCAAAGAGAATAGAGGAACAGAACAGATCAAGACAACAGCTAGTAAACATGGCTTTGATGACCCAAATCATCAAGACGGTAAAAGAACTGGTAACTGTGGAGGAAGCCATGTCAGATCCAAATTGGAGAGCAGCTATGCAAGCGGAATATGATAGTATCATGAAAAATGATACTTGGTAAATCGTTGAAAAGCCACCTAACAAAAAATCCATCGGCACCAAATGGATCTGGAAAGTGAAGTACAAGGCAGATGGAAGTCTTGAAAAATACAAGGCACGCATTGTAGCACAAGGATTTTCGCAAGTCGAAGGTTTCGATGTATATGAAACCTTTACTCTAACAGAAAAAATGTCAACAATCAGGCTAGTTGTTGCAGCTGCCGCACATTATGGATGGATTGTACATCAAATGGATGTCAAGTCAGCTTTCCTTAATGGGCAACTTGAAGAAGAGATCTACGTTGCACAACCCCTTGGCTTCCAAATACCAAGTGAAGAAGAAAAAGTCTGCAAAATTGAAAAAGGCTTTATATGGGTTAAAGCAAGCACCACGAGCTTGGTACAAACGTATAGACTATTTCTTCTTGTAGCATGGTTTCTGTAGAAGCAAATCAGAGGCCAACTTGTATGTTCTAAGTGAACAAGGAAAGAATGTAATTGTAGTCCTATATGTGGATGATCTTGTAATCACTGGTGATCATGAAGATAATATTCGGAAGACGCAAGAATGGTTGAGCTAAGAATTTGAAATGACAAATCTTGGTCTTCTTCATTATTGCTTGAGGCAAAAAACCTCATACTATCTTCATCTCGCAGCAACGATATGTTCGTGAGCTCCTGACTGCATTTGGTATGTCCGAGTGCAAACCAATTGTCACCCCGATAGAAGTGAATACAAAGTTATCAATTGATGATCCTTCAGAACAAGTTGATAACAAGCTCTACAGAAGGTTGGTGGGAAGTTTAATCTTCCTTTGTAACACAAGACCTGATATTAGTTATGTTGTGGGAGTTCTCAGTCGGTTTTCAAATAAACCAAAACAAAGTCACTGGCAAGCAGGGATGCGGATCCTTAAATATCTCAAAGGCACGCTAGAGTATGGGATATCATACAAGTCTGGAGATATTTTATCTGGGTACTGTGACTCAGACTGGGCTGGTGATATTGACTCAAGAAAATCTGTTACATGTTACGTATTCATATTCGGTGGTGGAATTATTTCATGGTCTAGTAAGAAGCAACCCACCGTTGCACTTTCATCAACGGAGGCGGAATACAAGGCTGCTTGTGTAGCATCCTATGAAGCTGTTTGGCTATGACACATCATGACTAATATTGGCATTCCAATAGAGGAAGCAACAATGTTGAAATGTGACAGTCAGAGTTGTATAGCCATGTCAAAGAATCTGGTATTTCATGCTAGAACAAAACACATAGAGATTCAGTATCACTATGTGAGGGAACTGATCGAGGAAGGTGAAATCTACATGGAGTACTGCCCTACAGAAGATAATTGTGCAGATATCTTCACTAAAGCGTTAGGGAGCGTTCAATTAAGCAAACATCTTCAAACATTGGGTGTTAGCCCAATAGCTTAGTCAACATGAGGTGAACATTGAGGGGGGGGGGGGGTGTTGGTATATGTCAATATCCACCTCCTCATAATAAGTATCATTAATTATATGGTAGCATAAATTAATGATTCCGACTTAAACGTCGATGAGGTCAAAAGAGATCGTGATGGCTACAAGAAAGAAGTTCGAGAATTTGGAGTTACCTAAGATGACGTCGGGATGATGCAATGCTAAAGTTGGCAAATTTGACCAAATGAAGCTTCCTAGAAGTTGGCTTGGATGCTAGCCACCCATGTGATCAATTGTAGCCACCCATGTGATAAATATGGGTGGTCAATGCTTTGAACATGGTTGGTAAAGCCAACCAAGTTGAAAAATGTTTGATAAGAAGTCTCCTATGGGGGGTTAGCTGAATTATATAAATAGGCATGCATTAGTTCATCATTTTAATCCACAACACAACTCCAAATACAATCCTAAGTTAGTCTTTCTTTCTTGTATTCTTCTTGTAAGTCCAGAAGCCATTGAAACTCTAATCTAGAGAGCGCATAGTGGGATAATTATCTTGTAAGAATATTATTCATTATAGTTATTATTATCATTATTAATTTTTTATATTATTATCTAGTACTTATTATTATTATTATTATTATTGTTGATGATCACAACTGGTCAGGTGCTTTCCGAGCTAATCTGTAAAAGAAAAGGGTATGGGTCTTGCCCACGTAAACACTCTGATTCTTAAGTTAGTATTATTGTCTGAGAATGACAACACAAATTTGAAAAGTATAGTGTGTAGTATGTGAATGATAAGTTACCTTTTTTGTGACTGTAATTGTCATATTTATACATTTCCTTCTGGCAGCTTTCCGAATTTTATGGGATCCTGTCGCCTTGTCACGAGGTCAGGGAATGGTCGGACCTCGGGTCAAGGAATGGTCAGACCTCAGGTTTCTTAGGTTAAAGTTCGCAGGTCGGGACAACCGACCTGAGGACGACCCTAGTACAGTTGGGTACTGATTTTATCCAATAGCTCGGATTACTTTAATGGAGATCAGGTTGGTTAATTTTATCCTCATCACTTGCCTCCTGATTCCTTGAGCTTAGCCAGGAGGTATGGGAATGTTCCTTTTATTGCGGAGCAATTTTTCTAGCACGATCTCCTTTAATTTCGGAGCATTAAATACCCGTAAATTATGTGGTTGGGATATGGCCACGTAACCTACTTTGATTGATCAATGTTGGACCACTACTCCATGAAATCTGGGCCGCTTATTTTTCCGCCTATTTCTCCTCTATAAATATGGTCATTCTTCAATCATTTTGCACTTTCATTCTCTTGAATTTCTCTCAAACCTCCCTTTGAGCCTCGCAACTTCCTTGGCATTTCGCTTCATCCAAGCTCTAACAGTTGCCTTTCTCGACTCTTATGTACGTCTCTCTTTTCCTTTTTATTCCTTTTTCATGGCTCGGTCGGACTCATAAACTGACTCTCAAAAAAGGAAGAAGAATTAAATGAAGGGTAAAATAGACAATTATAGCTATCTTAATGTAAAATTGGATGAATTCCTAGTAGAAGAGATTTATCTCTCGCGTTTAAATATAAATAGAGGTCTAAGTCTCATTTATCGATGGTTGAAGGGGTTTTTTGTCCAAATTACCCCTTAAAAAAATTAGGGGCACTTCTTTCCATTTTATCTTTTAAAACAGTGATAAACATGATTCAATGCCAATAGATTATCTTCCCCAAGTTGTACATGCACATTTAAAGTCAAAACGAAACATAAAATCTTTCATATCACAAGTCTACGACTAGAATTGTTTGAAAATCCATATTTTTATGTCTTCATTGGGGGTACAGATCATCAACTAAATTAAATTAATAGTACCACGTATCCCGCCATCAGTGCTAGCGTGATTTGAAAGATTTCTACTCATTGTCATTGTCTGGTAAAAGTGTTTCCACAATAGATTTGAAAAAATGATCAGCAAAAAAACTAGAATAGGACAATTAAAGGTTAAAATAAAGTTCTTATGCATTGATTAAGGGAAATAGTTACGAAAAAATATTCATTCTGTTTAAACGATTTAATTTGAATTAATATGATAATGAACTCTATAAATAAGATTCACATTACATGTGTGAATCAGATTCAAATTAGTATGAGAATGTGAAACCCACATAATACAGGTGAAATGAATCTTTTCAATAGTCCAAAACATATTTTTATCCTAATTATTTTATATAAAAATTTTAAATTTAAACCGCGTGAAAAATAAAAAAACAAGAAGTTCACAAATGACTGGATATAGAAAGGCAAGAGGTTGGGGAAGCATGTCAACAAAGTTGCGTTGAATTCTCCTGGTTACACACACACACCACAAAAAAGTTAAAAAGTAAAAAGGAAAAAAAAAAAAACTTTTCCGTGTAAACTAAAACATACGAAAACATGGCTGTGATAATTGATGAGCTAGTGAAAAAACTCAAGGATGCAGCTTATGATGAAATCAAGTACCAACTGGGGATCAATGATACAGTTGAGGAGATCACTAATCGACTTAAAGCCTTCCAAGGCTTAGTTGAGTATACAAGCGAGCGAAAGCAAGATAACAGTTTGGCTAAAGAGAGAATGAAACAACTGAGAGAGACAGCAATTTACATTGAAGATGTGCTAGATGAGTTCATGTTGGAGATGGAACTTCTCAAGATCAACAAGCCAAGAAACTTTTGTGAGGTCAAGAACATCGGTGCCTTCATGCTTTATCATATCAAGAAGGCATGTGTGCAGTTCCAGTTCCATCAGCAGCTGAATGTCATAAAGAAGAAGTTAGAGTTTCAAGAAGGAGAACAAGACAAGTACCGAAGCCTAACCATGTCACAGGAAGTTAAGAGTCTTCCAGTTGGTAGAAGCTATTATGTGGAGGGCTTGGATGTAGTTGGGAGGGACAAAGAAGTTGCGGAGCTACGAGATCTTGTAGAGCAGCCGAGGGATCATATGCTGGTGATCACAGTGTGGGGGGCTGGCGGATCGGGGAAGACAACTCTGGTGAAAAATGTTTGTAAAAGTGTTGAACTGAACAAAGATATCGATTGTTGGGCTTGGGTCTACGTCAATGCTGACAGGGTTATTCAAAAGCATGAAGGAAGAGGTTCCGGATGGACTTGACAAGAAAGAGGAACATGAGCTCCAGGAACTTATACGCGATTTCTTGAAGCAGAAAAGATATGTTCTCATCCTTGATGATGTTTGGGATACTGATGTTCTCAACCAAATTGAGGTTCTTGCAACAAAGATGTCCTCAGTTATTGTGACCAGTCGTCAGAAAACTATAGCTCAACGGTGCGGGTTCTTACTTGGGGTACAGCGTAAATTTCTTGAGGTAAAGCCATTAAATCCTGACCCATCTTGGGATTTATTCTGTAAAGTGGCTTTCTCAAATAGCATCCCAAGAGGAAGAAGCTGTCCTGACCACTTGATTAGTCGCGGGCGTGATCTCGTCGGCAAATGTGGTGGCTTACCTCTTGCAATTTTAGTAATTGCTCAATTGATGGCAACAAAAGGCGATAATGCACGAGAATGGGATAAGATCATCCAAAGCCTCGATTCGCAGTTGCATGGCGAACTTGTTGAACTAAATCGAGCTCTGTTATTGAGTTACTATCATTTACCACCTCATTTGAAGCCCTGCTTCTTATATTGTGCCATGTTCCACAAGTCTGACCACATCAGCGTCCGTAAATTGATACGGTTATGGATAGCTGAGGGATTTGTCAACAAGGCCGACGGGTGGAGTACACTAGAAGACATTGCAAGAGGTTACTTCAATGAACTCATACAAAGAAGCATGTTACAATTCGGGTACGAGTCTAGAGGTTTTCAAATGCATGACCTCTTGCGAGATGTTGCTGTTCACATGATAGCAGAGGAGAATTTTGGAGTATTACTCAAACAAGAGATGATTGAATTAGATTCAAACCAACGACGTTTGGTGATTTCTGATATGGTGAAACTCAAAGTGCGACTTGGCTCTTGCAAGTTAAAGTTGCGCACACTTATAGCAAGGGATAGTGAATGGTTTTACTCATCTTTATCTGAGATGTTACAGAACATCAAATTGATAAGGACTCTGGAGATTGAAGATGTTGCTTATATAGAGAATGTACCAGACGAATTGGGGGATTTAATTCATTTGACATATTTGAGTTTGAGAAGCACTTCTATTTCAGATCTTCCAGATTCCATCAAGAAACTTCACCACTTGCAAACCTTGGATGTTCAAGAAACGCAGATGATACATGTCCCTGTAGGGATAGCAGAGCTCAAGCAGTTAAGACATCTTCTCATGGAGCCTCATGGTATATTAGGTGATTATCTGATAATGCCATATATCATCACTTTCAAGTTTGCTCAACTCCAAACCTTGAGTGGAGTACATCTAAATCTCAATCAAGCAATGGAATTGAAATCCACAACCCAACTCACTAAACTGAATATATCTGCCACTGGAGAAGAGTCCTGGAGAGAAATATATGATGCTATTAGAATGATGAGAAATCTTCGAACGCTAAAACTGAAAGCACGTTTTGGGAGCCGTGAAGTACTCCAAGTGGGAAACCTCCCAGTTCCTCCGTGTCTTGAGAAGCTCACACTATTCTTATTCAATCGACTACCAAATGGCATCGTCTCTCACAGCTGTTTACGAGAAATCACTCTATCCGACGGAGAATTATTCGAAGATGGTTTCATTACTTTGGGACAGCTGCCAAACCTGAAAGTTCTCAAACTAAAATCCTGTTATCAAGGAGAACAATTAATTTGTGAACCAGACAGCTTTCCAACGCTCGAAGAATTTGAGATCTCTTTTGCCCACGAGTTGACCACATGGAATCAAATACATAAGGGATCCATGAAGTGCCTTCGAGAACTCACCATCTTTAGGTGTAACAAGCTGCAGATGCTCCCAGATGGATTGCAAGAGCTTCAGGATTTGCAAATGCTGAACCTATTATCCGTGCCAAAGGAGTTTCTTCAACGAATAGATATTGAAGGACCGAATTATTCCAAGATTCAACGCATTCCTAGAATCCAGCAATCAACACTTCCGGTATGGCCTTAGCATTTTCTTCAAGATTTCCGCTTGTTGTGGGTCTAGGCCTGTGGGCTGTTGTTTCTTTTATCTTCTAGTATGCTGTGGCTGAATTCTTATTATGTTTGATCTAATTGTGTGTTGTGTGTTGTCCTGCCTTGTTGGGCATTGTTGTACTAGGCCTTGCCATATTGTCTCCATGTTTTTGTTGTTATATGGTGAGTTTTATTTAATAAAATTTGGTTCTTGACAGAAAAGGGGAAAAAATTAAAATGAAAAATCAAGAAATAAACTATTTTGTTCACTATTTCTATGTTAAGGTGAAAAATCTTAAGTGAATGAGAAAATGACTGTTGGTATTTTGTATCTGAATACATGTGAGTTTACTTTTTATAATTATTTAGTACTAAAATGCAATTATTAAAGAGCAATAACTATTTGTTCCCTCATTTTAACCTATGCAAATCTTATTTATGTGTATAAATGACTTACCGAAATAAAACCAATGAATTGTTGATACCTTCTTCTTGGATGTTTTATGGTGAAAGAGCTCCTGACCAATTATGACTAATAAATGGTATTTTCCATGTATGATCCTCATTACATGTATTATTGCTATAATAACTTTTTTTTCCTGCAGTTTGATATGTGGACTTTGGACTCGAGTGATTGAGTGCTTGATCTGCTTATGATTGAGGAAGGTATTTCTTCCTGGGATGATATTGATGCTTGGAGCACTCGACATTGTAGAGGGAAGGGACTCCAAGCCAAGTCATCAAGATTTTGCTTTTGTGGGATTGTTTATGCTGTTTGGAGAGAGAGAAATCGAAGGATTTATCAGGAGAAGTTTGACTCTGAAGAGAGTATAATTGCTGGCATTATTCAAACTATTAGATTAAAAACTTACAGTTGTAAAAAGTTTGTGGATTGTGATACACATAGATTACTTTGTAGGAATTGGAACCTGGATGACATACTTGTCTAGGTTCCATTTGATGTTTTGGTGATGTGTACGTCTTTTGTTGAACTTAATGATATATACTTTGCTTTCCTATCAAAAAATATTTGTTAAAGACTCTATCTTAAGTACTCTTTTACTAAAATATTTAAACTTTACAAAAGCTCTTATATTCATTAAATATTTATGATACAAAAGATGATAAGATTTATGTCCAATTGATTTTTATTCTTTTTTCTTCTCTTCATCTTATTCAAAGGGGATAGTTCTAGGTAGGGACTGAATTAGAATTTAATATTGAAGGGGTTAAGATTCAATTAATAGAGGTCGTTAACAGGAAGAAAAAAAAAAAAAAATGTGTGTGGGGGGGGGGGGGGGGGGTGTGGAGAGGGCGGCCTTAATTTTTTTGAAAAAAGTAATACATAGATTTTCAAAAATTAAGTTGGAGGCTTGGAAGAAGCCCGACTCCTCTCTATCCTCCCTTGCCTCCACCTTTGGGTCTAGAGAGTCTTGACTCCTCTCTATCCTCCCTTGCCTCCACCTTTGGGTCTAGAGAGTCTTCCTGACACTTTGTGTCTCACTTTTGAGGGGAATTAGGAGAGATTTAGGAGTAAATTATCCCAGAAACCATTAAATTATTCTCAAAGTCTTGGTCATTCAACTATTTTTGTTATAAAGAGACCATTACTTTTATGAAATGGTTTTAGTTTGTCCATTCCATTAGTTTTCATAGTGAAAAAGCCTTAAATGAGAAATATTCGCGGGAAAAATAGTTAATTGCACAAAAATAATTACAAAAATTCACCCAATTATTTTTTATTTGCACTTTAAAGTCATAGAATTTATCCTAAAATTTTTCAAAATTATTTAAAAATTATCAAAAAAGTAAAAATTGTTATTTTGTTTTTCTAAAAGATTATTGAATATTAGTTAAAATTATTTATTGAAATTTCTCATAAATTACTTCAAAATTCTTTAAAATTCCTCTAAAATTGTAAAAGAATTATTTAAAATTCTATTAAATTTCTTAAAAACTCTTAAAAATTCAACAATTTTTTCAAAATTGCTCCTAATTTCTTAAACCATCTTAAACATTCATTATCCTCAATTTCTTAGATAACTATTAAAATTTTATCATTTTTTTTCAAAATCCTATAAAAGTCATCTAATTTCTTTCAAATTCCCCTTGAATTTATTGAAGATTCTTAAAAATACTAGGAAATTATTAAATACAAGTGAATTTTTTTATAAAAATCTTTCTAATTTATTACAAAATTATTAAAGTCCCAAAAAAATTATTAAAACTGAGTCAAAATTCCTCCAAAATTTGAGAAATTTTTAAAAATTCTCCAATATTTCTAATAATTTTGTAAAAATCAAGGCAAAACTTTAAAAATTTTAATCAATTTTGGTTCTTGAGAAGCTCACAATAATGTTCATTGATCAACGACCAGATTTTATTTTCTCTTGCAACTATATATGAGAAATCTCACTACACTTTGGATCCTTATTTGAAGATTCTTTCAGTGTTTTGGGAGAAGTGCCAAGACTGAAATTTCTCAAAATTTTCGCCATTTATGAAGGAAAACAATTAGCTTGTGAACCAAACAACTTTCCAGAACTCGAGGAACTAGAGATTAATTATGCTGAAAATTTGAACACATGAAAGGGATGCATGAAATGCCTTGGCGAAATTTTTATCGAAGGGTGTAAGAGCTCAAGAATTTGGAATAACTATTGGAAGATTGGATTACTCGAAGATACAACAAATTCCCAGATACATGAGGATAAAATAGGGAAATTAAAATGTTTGACCATTGGATTTCACCTTGACCCACTTGATGTATGGCCGCGAGAAGAAATTATTTTTTCACTTGTTAAGGTTAGTACTTGACAACTTAATTATTTACTTTTATGGATATTTACTTCTCAAAACTCATCTTGAAATGATTGGTTTCTTTATATATAAGTTGGTGCAAACAATTTTAAAGCTTATTGCAAAGTGGATGCTGGTATTTTGCATTTGAAGACGAGTGCTTTTGCTCATGTAATTATATTGTAAAGAAATGCAACTTCTAGTATTTTATATGTGAACAAGTGTGCTTTTCGCTCATGTAATTATATTGGACAAAAATGCAACCGCTGATGTTCTGTATTTTTTTAAAAAAAAAAAAATTGTTTGCTCATGTAATTATATTGTACGAAACTGCAACTGCTAGTACTTTTTATTTTGATGGGTGTGCTTTTGCTCATGTAATTATATTATATGAAAATGCAATTGCTAGTTGTGCTCATGTAATGTAATTTTGTTTTTGTTTTTGCTAATCAAACAAGCGCTCCATTCATTCCAAAAAGGATTGTACGAAATAATTCTACGGCCCTAGCGATGGGAGACAAAATCCCAAACTAGTACTCAAAAAATTAAGATCACAAACAACACAACTAATGAAGAATGCCACCATCAATCCTCTATGCTGCACAAATAAACTTGGTCAATGTATTGTTCTTAAATTTTGGCCCGCTGTTTAATTTGCATTGAGTATCATACTGGATTTTTTCAAATATATATTTCATCTTTTTTTTTTCTTTCCTCCCCCCGGCCCCAAATTCCCCTTCCCTCCACCCCAAGACTCGAACCCTGCCAATTCGCCTAGCATATATTGCTAGAAAAATAAAAGTATATCATTCAAGCTCAAACCCAAAACAAAGTTCGAGGAGGCTTGGAGTTTTCAGGGCACGGTCAATCCTCATAATCGGGTAACAATTGATATTAGGTGACTCAAATCTTCTCGGGGTTTTAAATTAAATCTTGATGGTAGTACTCGAGGAAATCTAAGACCCGGAAGAGCAGGGAGTATAATTCGTGACAGATTTGGCCAGTAGGTCTCGAGGTTTGCAGTTAATCTTGGAGTTTCCTTTAGTCTTCAAGTCGAATTATATGCTCTTTGGGAATGTTTGAACTTGGCGGAGGAGTGCCATATTGAAGAAGTGGTCATTGAAATGGACTCTATTTTAATCTTCAACATGATTAATGGAAATCCGTTGAATTCCAACCCTTTGCGCCCATTGATCGAAGATTGCAAGCACATCCTATCTCATAATGATAGTTTCAAACTCATCCATATTTTTAGAGAGATTAATAAGTGCGCGAATTTTCTGGCTCGACTTGGAAGGATGCAGTCGTTGGGCATCTCTCGATTGATACAGTACCCCTACAACAGTTCAGAATTCTGGTGGAAAATGACAAAATGAGTGACTCTTCTCCTAGGAACATAGTTACCTAATCGGCTTTCGCCTCCCTCAAAACAAAAAAAAAAAAACCCAAAACAGAGTACAAAGGCTCTTACCCAAAAATATTAACTTGCAAGACAAGAGTCATCCAGTTCCCATCAATTGCAAAGTTCAATGTTGATAATGCTCCGACTAAATTTCTTACTAACACTTAATTTCAATCTAATAGCATGTTTGATACTCTCTTGAATGGACTCCTCAAGATTAAAAGTTTGTCTATGGATTTTCTGATTTATCTCCCTCCAGATAAAATACACAATACAACAGAAATAACAGGTTATAAGTCATCTTTAACACAGAAGGAATTCACCTTAACCCCAATATTATCCCAATCTGAAAAACTGTCCTGCAGCATCACCAAAGCAAGACCCCATTTAAAAATTCTTTTAGAAACAACACAAACAAGAAATAGATGGTTTCTGTCCTCCAGTGCGATACCACAAAGAGAGCAAATGCAATTATCCTGAACACCCCAGCAAGCAAACGAACCTATGTGGGAAGGCAATTGTGTAAGGCCAACCATGAAGTGAAACAATGTTTAGCAACCATGAAGTGAGACAATGCGTAGGAATCTTAATTTTGCTCATTTCTTGCCAAATATAATAAACTGAAGCCATATGACGAGATTTTCCCATACAGTGGTAGCAAGCCTGTGATATCTCAACCCTCTACACCATATCCTCCTCAAAATCCCACACTCAAAGAACAAATAGTCTCTTGATTCTACGCTCTGGTGGCAGAAAATCCATGAGCTGTTACATTGAACCACTCCTCAACTTACGTCTTTGCTTTGTGTTAAGTCTGTCGTGAATAGCCAACCAAGAACAAAATAAATTCTTGGGGATATTTCCCTTGAACCAAATAAGCTTGTTCAATCCTACGATATCATTCTCTATCAAATGTGCTCATATGCTGATCCAACAGAGAACGAAAGCTTCAATTCCAGAAGCCAAAGAGTCTTATCTTGTTGGTCAACTCTCGGTCTAAGACTACCAATAAACTATTGCTCGACCAGTTCCAAAATTTTGCTAGTAAACACTTTAATGGAGTTGTGTCCAATGCTTGACAATCTAAAAGATACCTAAAGTCATCTAGTGACATTTGCAGTTGAGAAAGATTTTCCATCAATCATCTTTTGATTGATCAATTATAACAAAGGGTGTTATTTAGAATTTCAAAGGGACTATAACATAAAAACTAAATGGAAATTGTTATGTTTAGTGATTAAATGTCGATAATCCAATCGGCTATTTTACCACAATTGTCGTATGCTCAGAATGAACTCTTTTATTTTACCTTTCATTCCATATATCTCTTCTTAGTAACTGGACTCGTGGTAAGTAAATATACTGCTGAAGAAAACATATTAACCGGAGTTGGTCATCATGTTGGATTAACAATAGGAGCGGATTTAGATTTTTTATTCCGTGAGGACTAAAGAGGCACAATTAATGCTCATATATGAACAAGTTTTTTCAGCAAGGCTATATTGATATTTTAGCTCAAAATATCTTAAAAATAAACACATTTTTGTATAGATATAATGTTGTATTGTATTGATCTGTAAATGATGTACAATGTCATGATTTATAGCACAAGAGTTAATCGTGATAAGTATACATGGCTAAGATAGGATAAGTACAATTGATTTAAAAAATATTCAAAACAAATATTCAAGGCCGTTATCACGCCCCTCAAGCGAAGCCAGTTCTTGAACGGTGAGCTTGTGTATGAGTGTAGTAAAACATGCTTTGCAGAGAGGTTTTGTGATAGTGTCAGCAAGTTGATCAGTAGTGGAAATGAAGCACACATGTAAAGAGCTAGATGCAACATTTTTCCTAACAAAGTGAACATCTATTTCTATATGTTTTGTGCAGGCATAAAAAATGGGATTCACTTCCAGATAAGTTGCACCTATATTGTTATACCATAAAACTGGTTTCAGTGGTGAAAAATTGTTGAGCTCAGTAAGAAGAGATTGAATCCAACATAACTCTGTTGCGGCAAAGGCAATTGCCCTGTAATCCACCTCAGTATGATCTTGAAGTCGTGGTTTGCTTCTTGGCAGCCCATAAAATCAGACTGGGTCCATGAGTACTTCTTCGATCATCAAGACAGTCACACCATCCTTCAGCGAAATCACCACCATCACTAGAACCACCATAAGTATGGCCACAAGCTCACCATAGATGAGCAAGGAAAGCTCGTGAGAAATAGAACATGCCATGCCGCCAGAGGCCATATGACGCTGGGAGCTCCAAAAGCTACTGAAATGATAGAGTCCGACCAAGTAGATGATAGAGACGTAGTCCATCGAAGAGCTTCAAAAAAACACTGCCAGATCTTGTGGTCACACACACGGTGAGAGATGAGAAAGGTGCAGAATTTACCAAATAGAAAAAACAGTAAGTCATGGTTCAGAAGTAAGTAAAATGATTCAATGGTTTGAATTCTATTACATTCGTTTCACGCCTAAGATATCTCAAAAGTGTTACTTTCTATTTTAGATAGCGAGTGAATTGATTGAGCTTCCATTTCATGACATAACTTCTAGACGTGACATTCACAATCAAATGAAATCAAACCAAATCAAATCATACACTTTGTTACTAGGTAGAATTGGTTATATAAGTCAACGTTACATAATTTTGTCAGTCATTTTCTCCATTAACTTCATGCAAGTAAAGTCTTGCTTAAGTGTTTATTTTTTACTGTTTTTAGGTCTTCATTTGCCCCTCTTATAGATACTATCTTCATACCGTCAAAATGTAACAATATTATAAGGAAATCATTTTTACCTTATTTTTCATTTTCTTTGTAAGATATTTTAGAAGTGTTAACTTTGCTTCCTTCAATGATGGAAAAAATACTTTAATAATTGTTTAATGAGTCAAGCTTCAAAAAATTTGCCTGCATAAAAAATCCAAGAATTCATACTTGCATGACTTCTCAACTCATATACAATAAATCTTCTAAACATAATCACTAATATATTACTCGATATATAGACCACTAATAAAACTATAAAGCCATCAGTAAATATCATAATTTTACTTATACAAACAGCTAAAAATATGTCAATTTCATTTAAGAAGAAAAACTCAAACTGAGAAAGGAGGAAAAGAAAAAAGAATATTACGCAGATTGGTTAACCATGAACTCATGGATATCCATAGTTGAGGGCATCGCAATTACAGAGATTTGGGGAAAATTGGCAATTCAAACAACAAAGGAAAAGAAAAAAGTCGCTATTATGGATATCCATTTTCAACATCAAAGTACAATAGTGTGTTCAACAAAATTGTGGAGTTATTTTCACATTATAGCTACCAAATCTTCGCGTGTATTAAAAACTTTGCACTGTCAATGGTTGAGGATAGTTTAATTTAACGATTCAGATATCCTAAAGCAAAAAGCTCTTATAATGGAAATTCAATTGCGTTTGATCCATGTCTAAAACACTCAAAAATGTCATTTTAAATTTTAGATAGTGACTGAATTGAAAAAACTTCCGTACAAGACAATAATCTTTTCATTAATAATTGACTCATGATTAAAACTTTTCTGTATGAAAGAATCCAAGAATTTCACACTTCACATATCTTTACAAGATCCTGGCTACTGGCACCTATTAATTTTTGGACGGAACCTCAGTTAGTTAACACTCTACCATTACTAAAATATTTATTGTTTTTTGCGATTCCTATTTTTAGACCCAAAGAGAGAAAAAGAAGCAAAGTTCAAGTATTTCTATAGTTGAGGGCGTCGCAATTATAGAGATTTGGGGAGAATTAGCAGTTCAAACAACAAGGAAAAAAAAAGTTGCTATTATGTATATCCATTTTCAACATCAAAGTACAATATTGCGTTCAACAAAATTGAGTTATTTTGAGATTATAGGTACTAAATCTTCGCATATAATAAAAGTTTTACACTGTCCTTTAAATATTGCAACAACTATTAAAGATTTATAAATGAAGAAATGAATAAAGGAAGCAATTTAAGTGTTTTTTTTTTTGTTTTTTGATAGGCAAGTAAGAGTGTATATTATTCACATAAATTACAAAGGAAAGACAAAACGAGGGGACACAAAAAAAAAACCCCAGGATCCGAGCTTACAAAAGAATACTTACATCAATATTCTAAACTCTACATATTATAATTTATGTATAAAGCTTCAAATTATGTATAAATCTGCACACATTTTCACAATTTTTGGCATAAAAGTTCAGGAACCAGTTAGGCTAGCATAATAAAATCAAATTTCAAATTTAACAAATATACGTATGAATGTGTGTATACAAATGCTGAACCTATATTGGATGGCAAAGGAGTTTTTCTTCAACGAATAGATATTGGAGGACCTGATTATTCCAAGATTCAACGCATTCCTAGAATCCTGAAAACAACATTTCGGGAATTGTCTTAGCATTTTCTCCAAGATTTCCGCTTGTTATGTGGTAGGCCTGTGGGCTGTTGTTTCTTTCATCCTTTAGTATTAGTATGCTTTGGCTGAATTCTTATTATGTTTGATCTAATTGTGTGTTGTTCTGCCTTGTTGGGCATTGTTGTTGTTACATCCCGAATTTTTTGGTGCTGACTTTTTCTTTTATTTTAATAGTCTGATATAATAATTTGAGATGGTAGTGGATAATTTGCGATAATAAAAGATTTTCATTGCTGATTTTGGGGGATTTGAAGTCTAAAAACTTGGACAACTAAATTAGTGGACTAATTGTTATCTACTTATATGGAAAATGGAGAACGTGGTTTTGTATTACTAGTGCTTAGTTATAAAATGTGGTAAGGTCTGTTAGTGCCAGGAAAACAACAAAAAAGTCAATTAAACCAAAGAATTATAGAAAAGTTTTGTTGCTGTATGTTGGAGTTCAAACTAGTAAGTCTACTGAATTATTATTTTATTCTTCTATACTAAGAATTCTTGTGTAGGCTAAGAGTAGACTTGAAATTGGGAGATATCTACCATGAGATTAAATATTGATTTCTCCGTTTTATGTATTGTAATTCTAGGGCTTCGAATTTGAAGAATTTTTCAAAATTTTGGTTTTGTAATTTCATAATCAAGGTGTGTAATTTTTTTTTTTTTTTTTGACTACTCAATTTGTTTATCTGCAATAATTATTCAAGTTATCGTTATTCGACTCCTAGTTCATAATTTCCTTTTAGTTTGCCGTATTGATTCTTCTAAAAACTATATTATGAGTCGTCACGGATTCAAGTCCTACAAATTATACAAGTTGTGTATCGAATCCGAGACAGCTAAGAGTTAATAAGTCGTCATCTGTTGTTGGTTGTATATTAAATTGTGAATTATGTATGCGCTGCTAAACAGTCACAACTTTGTATATGTTTTGCTAGTGCTTGAAAATATAATATTGTTCTTGACATGTTATTGTTGTGATTGAGTTTATCGACCTCTATTATTTATTGTTCTTGAGTCTCATCCTTTTTTGGAGTAGATTCTACTTACTAAGTATTGTTTCTCTCAATCCTTTCTCTTTCTTACTATTGAATTTAGTTTGGAGTTGCTAAGGTATAAGTTTTATGAAAAGATGCAAGAGATCAAAATAAATTTAATTAAAATCTTTTGTCTGTTTATTTTTGAAGTTTTTTTATGTTATTAAAGGACTACTATTTTTGGTATTTAATTATAGTATTTTTTTCTTCTCTAGATTATTTATTGATATTCATAGTAACGGACTTATAGCATGTTTTATTGAGGATTTAGAGTCTTGCGGGTTTAAGATAATTTGTCTTTTTAAGTTTGTAATGATCTCGTCCCTAAATTTACTTGGCGAATTTGGGTGCATGACAGTTGTACTAGGCCTTGCCCTATTGTCTCCATGTTTTTGTTCAAGTGGGCTTTCGTTTTGAGGCCCTGTGCTACATGGTGAGTTTTATTTAACAAAATTTGGTTCGGGGAAAAAATTAAAATGAAAAATCAAGAAATAACTATTTTGTTCACTATTTCTACGTTAAGGTCAACAATCTTAAGTGAATGAGAAAATGGTTGTTGGTATTTTGTATTGAATACATGCGAGTTTACTTTTGTAATTATTAGTACTCAAATGCAATTATTAATAACTATTTGTTCCCTCATTTTAACCTAAGCAACTCTTATTTATGTGTATAAATGACTTACCGTAATAAAACCAATGAATTGTTGATACCTTCTTCTTGGATGTTTTATGGTGAAAGAGCACCTGACCAATTATGACTAATAAATGGTATTTTCCATGTATGATCCTCATTACATGTATTATCACTATAATAACTTTCTCCCAACTCCACACTTCTATATTCATCATATTTGTTAAAGACTCTATCAATGTGAGAGAACCCCACCCAAATGAATCAGTTTTTAGTACTTTTTTACTAAGACATTTAAACTCTACAAAAGATCTTATATTCATTAAATATTTATGATACAAAAGATTATAAGAGTTATATACAGTATGGATACACTGGTTTCTGTCCAATTGATTTTTATTCTTTTTTCTTCTCTTCATCTTATTCGAAGGGAATAGGTCTAGGCAGGATTGAATTAGAATTTAATATTGGAGGGGTTAAGATTCAATTAGTGAACGCCGTTGATGGAAAAATAAATAAATAAATAAGGGGGCCCCTAATTTTTTCCAAAAAAGTAATACATAGATTTTCAAAACAAAGTTGGAGGCTTGGGGGGAGCCAGGCCTCCACCATTCTTCTTAATTAAAAAAGTTGTTAACACTAGATGGAAGACTTATGCTGAAGTTGTAGTCAAGACTCTAGCAAATGGCTTATATCTTTTCAAACTTGTGAGTGAGAAGGCTTGTGACAAAGTATTAGAGCAATTGTGGCATGTCAACCACCATTCCTTCCCCTTCAGAAATGGGATCCTAATGCTCAACTCGTCAACCCCACTAGTGATAGAGTCCCTATATGAATGAAGCTCATAAATGTGCCTTTGGTACTTTGGTCGTAGGATGGTTGTAGTTATATAGGTAGCAATCTTGGCAATCCGCTTCAAATGAACTCTTTAACGGAGTCAAGAGTTCACCTTAGCTATGCTTGTATATGTGTTGAAATGAACATTGAGGAAGAGCTACCGAATTCCACCTGTGTCAAACTTTCGAATGGATTAATTGGGGAGATTGGTATTGAATATGACTGGGAAGTCACCTAGAAGCACCCAGTGCAAATTTGTTGTGCACCCAATTCCAAATTATGGCAAAGTCCTCTTGGTACAAGAGGAGGCTAAGACCTCGCACCCTCCAAATGAACTTCTCTTAAAGAATCCTCTACTATGGCCTCTCAACAAAAGGAAGTTACATCATCTAATCGACTTGAAACGCAAAAGAATGCTAATAAGAATGTCGAAAATGATCCTGTGATGCCCCAAATCTAACCCAAGGTAGCCTTCATCGTCTAAAAAATAAGAAGTCCCAAACATAAAAAAGCTATTGGAGTCAAATTCAAATAAGGATTCCCAAAAATAAGTAATTGATCATAGGTAGAGAAGTTGTTAAATTGAAATGAAATAAAGGACAACTAAGTGTGAAAATTTTTCGAATCTCCTAAATATAGATTACAAATAAGAGAGCTATGTAAGTTGGCCTTCTAAGCCAAGATATCTTCAGCTGTTGCTTTCCCACCTTGATCTCTTTGAAATCCACATTTTTCGGTTGCATATCTTACTTCCAAACGTGTTTTTTTTTGTAATGCAATCTTGTTTTTTTTGTAATTCGTTTTTTATTGATTTATACATATAAAGATTGTATTTTGTTTTTATTTTTTATTTTGGAATATAGTTTGTGCAATAATAGCTAATTTTTTGGAATATATTTTGTGTGGATTTGACATTATTTTGTTTTTCTTTGTCTCCTAATCTATAATAGATAAATATTAGAGCCTTTTAGTCTTTTATCTCGGTCAAACCATTGACCGTTAAATAAAATTTAACAGCAGGGACGAAAATGATAAAAATAGTTTTTTTACAAAATACAGGGACCTATTTAATATTTAGCATAAACTTTAGGGACTAAATTGACCTTTTATCTTTTAAATTTGGAATGGACATACAAGGACTGAAGGACATGATCACCGTATTGACATTTGGAGGTACTATTAGCTAAATTTTTCCAAAGTAAATAAAGAAATAAAATTAATTTAATTCCAAAAGTTTTTACTCTTATACAAAGTTTAATTGTTTTTTAGTAACCGGCTAAAAAATGGTTTGCATTTGTCTCTTCATATTTAGAAAGAATATTTATATGTCTGTTAACAAAATAAACTTGTTTGCAGATAAAAGATGTGTACAAATAAAATAAATCTCATACGACCATTCTTTTTTAAGGTAAAAATTTAAGTCTCCTTCTCCGATTGTAGTAAACTTACAAAATAAGGTGCCTCGAGTTTGTGTCCGTGAAACTCATCTGTCGCTCAAGTTAGCAGGCCAGACTAATAGTTAAGTAAGAGTATGAAAAATACAAGGTACACTTTTTAGAATATGTACAGCCATATATATAGTAGTTTCACTGATTAGATAACAGTGATAAGCATGATTCAATGCGAATAGATTATCTTCCCCAAGTTGTACATAAACATTTAAAGCCAAAATGAAACATAATTTTTTTTTTCGACCAAAAAAAAAAACATAAAATTTTTCATGAAACTTTGATTTAAATCACACATATCACGAGTCTACAACAAGAATTATCAGAATTTGCACAATATATATATAGTTCTAATATCAAATAATTTCAATAATTCGGAAAAATGATGTCCGCATTGGAAACTAATATAGAGATTTTTCAAAAATAAAGATCAATCAACTTAAAACATTAATGAATTAAGGATAAAACTTCAAATCTCTTAGGAATTTTTTTTTTTTTTTTTTTAACAATCGACCTTTCAGAATCTATATTCACAAGTAAGATATTTATGTAAATGTCAATCTATATACATATAACTCATCCATACTCGATATATTCTTATGCCTCATGAAAACTTAAATGGATTTTGAAAGTTCTAAGAACACAATATAACTATGGGGAACAAAATATGTAGCCACACCAATTCAGTGTTGGTCTAACATTCAAAAACTTTAACTTGAAGTGGTTGCTTGCTAATTCTTGTGTGGATTTAATTTCCTTTTTTTACTGCATGTGAGCTGCTGAAAAATTAATAAAGTGTCAACGGTAATCGTAATCTTCTAAGACGATTCTTCTCTTGCCAATTGATTTAGCCCCACTAACTTTATCCTTTTTCCCTGCTTAGCCCATGTAAAATTGTTAAATTAGTCCAAAATCTAAAGGAATTATTAGGGATGTTACAATAAGAGTCCTAGCTATGTTCGAACTTCAAATATGATATGTTTCTGTCGAAACCGTGAAAATTCGACAAGGTTTTAGTTTAATGGTTTTGTAAGGGAAAGATTCCTTTCTCATGTGCAAAGTGAGCCCTCGGTAGAAAGATTCGCTTTCTTATGTGCAAAATATATGCACTGTGGAAAAAAAAAAACTCTAAAATCCTTTGTGACATCTATAGTACTGAAGAGAATATTGTTGTTAGTATTTTTTAGTCTATTAGATTTTGTATATATTCTAGTAAAATGTTTCAAGATAGTGCTATGAATCGAGCCTTATGTAGAAAATGGAACTTTGAAAATATTTTTTGTTAGGTTTTTGGTAGATCTGAATTGGCAATTGTAGTGTTTTCAAATTTTTGTTGAATTTCAATAAATATACTTTTGCTTTTCTAACAAAAAAATATATAAATAACTAATTATAAATATTTTCACTCTTTTAAATTATTTCCTCTATGAAATCAAATCTCATTATTTTCTTATAAATTAGCTCAAGTTGTATCTCGATATTATTTTCTTGATTTTTACCTTATCAAGAGTAATAAAAAATTGTGGTCTGTTCCCACACGTTACGCATGCAGCCAAGTAATTCTTTTCCAATAATAATGTAATTACAAGATAATGTAATTAAGAAGTCGCATTATTGGTACACTGCTTTGAAAATCCATATTTTTATGTCTTCATCGGGGTACAGATCATCAACTAAATTAAATTAGTATCATCAGTTTGACAACATAGTATTAACAATCAAGTAAAATATCTTTAAGTCCCTCAATTTATGCATAAATTCTTTTTTGGTCCTTTAATTAAATTTTTTTTTCTTTAGATTCATATGTCAATTACTTTTGACGGAAAAAGTGAAAAATATATGTTTTGCCTATTTTGCCCTTAGACCATAATTCTTTATCCTATTTTGACGTAAATCATCATAATTTTTTTATTTTTAATTTTATTTGTTGATTACGAAAAAATGTTAATTTTAATTAATTTAGCTCTCAAGTATAATTTTTATTTTTTTGATTTTACATTTTGGATTAAAAATGAAAATAATTGTTAATTTAGCTCCTTATTATAAATTTAGTTTTAATTTAACACACATTAAAATTTCAACAAATATAAGCCCTTTAGAATTTAAATGAATCTCTAAATGTTAAGCTAAATTTATAATCGAAAGTTAAATTAAGTATTATTTTCATTTTTAATCCAAGATGTAAAATCAAAAAAATAAAAATTATACTCGGGAGCTAAATTAATTAAAATTAACATTTTTTTGTAATCAACAAATAAAATTAAAAATAAAAGAGTTATGGTGATTTACGTTAAAATAAGAGAGAGAATTATGGTCTAAGGACAAAATAGGTAAAACATATTTTTTTCACTTTTTCCGTCAAAAATAATTGATAGATAAATTTAAAAAAAAGTTTTTTTTTTTAATTAAGAGATCAAAAGAGAATTTATGCATAAACTAAGGGACCCAAAGAACCCAAAGACATAATACGTATCCCGCAATCAGTGCTAGCCTGATTGAAAGATTTCTAGTCATTGTCATTGACATAAATTATTAAGTGTTTCCACAGTAAATTTGAAAAAAATGATCAGCAAAAAAACTGGAGTAAGACAATCAAAGGTTAAAATAAAGTTCTCTGAATGCATTGATTAAGTAAAATATTTAGTCTGCTTAAACGGTTTAATTCGAATTCATATGAGAGTAAACTCTACAAATAAGATTCACAACCATATGTGTGAGTCGGATTCAAATTAGCGTGAGAATGGAATTCACTTATGTGAAACTCACTTAACATATGTGAATTGAATCTTTTCAATAGTCCGGAACATATTTAATCCTAATTATTTTATATAAAAATTTTAAATTTAAACCGCGTGAAAAATTAAAAAACAAGAAGTTCACAAATGACTGGATTTAGAAAGGCAAGAGGTTGGGGAAGCATATCAACAAAGTTGCATTGAATTCTCCTAGTTACACACACCACAAAAAAGTAAAAAAAAAAAAAAAAAAAAAACTTTTCCGTGTAAACTAAAACATACCAAAACATGTCTGTGATAATTGATGAGCTAGTGAACAAACTCAAGGATGCAGCTTATGATGAAATCAAGTTCCAACTGGGGATCAATGATACAGTTGAGGAGATCACTAATCGACTTAAAGCCTTCTAAGGCTTAGTTGAGTATGCAAGCGAGCGAAAGCAAAATAACAGCTTGGCTGAAGAGAGAGTGAAACAACTGAGAGAGACAGCAATTTACATTGAAGATGTGCTAGAAGAGTTCATGTTGGAGATGGAACTTCTCGAGATCAACAAGCCAAGCAACTTTTGTGAGGTCAAGAACATCGGTGCCTTCATGCTTTATCATATCAAGAAGGCATGTGGGCAGTTCCAGTTCCATCAGCAGCTGAATGTCATAAAGAAGAAGTTAGAGTTTCAAGAAGGAGAACAAGACAAGTACCGAAGCCTAACCATGTCACAGGAAGTTAAGATTCTTCCAGTTGGTAGAAGCTATTATGTGGAGGGCTTGGATGTAGTTGGGAGGGACAAAGAAGTTGCGGAGCTACGAGATCTTGTGGAGCAGCCGAGGGATCATATGCTGGTGATCACAGTGTGGGGGCCTGGTGGATCGGGGAAGACAACTCTGGTGAAAAATGTTTGTAAAAGTGTTGAAGTGAACAAAGATATCGATTGTTGGGCTTGGGTCTACGTCAAGCAGTCCCCCGACATCAAAAAAGTTCTGCGGTCAATGCTGACAGGGTTATTCAAAAGCATGAAGGAAGAGGTTCCGGATGGACTTGACAAGAAAGAGGAACATGAGCTCCAGGAACTTATACGCGATTTCTTGAAGCAGAAAAGATATGTTCTCATCCTTGATGATGTTTGGGATACTGATGTTCTCAACCAAATTGAGGTTCCTGCAACAAAGATGTCCTCAGTTATTGTGACCAGTCGTCAGAAAACTATAGCTCAACGGTGCGGGTTCTTACTTGGGGTACAGCGTAAATTTCTTGAGGTAAAGCCATTAAATCCTGACCCATCTTGGGATTTATTCTGTAAAGTGGCTTTCTCAAATAGCATCCCAAGAGGAAGAAGCTGTCCTGACCACTTGATTAGTCGCGGGCGTGATCTCGTCGGCAAATGTGGTGGCTTACCTCTTGCAATTTTAGTAATTGCTCAATTGATGGCAACAAAAGGCGATAATGCACGAGAATGGGACAAGATCATCCAAAGCCTCGATTCGCAGTTGCATGGCGAACTTGTTGAACTAAATCGAGCTCTGTTATTGAGTTACTATCATTTACCACCTCATTTGAAGCCCTGCTTCTTGTATTGTGCCATGTTCCACAAGTCTGACCACATCAGCGTCCGTAATTTGATACGGTTATGGATAGCTGAGGGATTTGTCAACAAGGCCGACGGGTCGAGTACACTAGAAGACATTGCAAGAGGTTACTTCAATGAACTCATACAAAGAAGCATGTTACAATTCCGGTACGAGTCTAGAGGTTTTCAAATGCATGACCTCTTGCGCGATGTTTCTGTTTTACTCATCATTACCTGAGATGTTACAGAACATCAAATTGATAATTCATTTGACATATTTGAGTTTGAGAAGGACTTTTATTTCAGATCTTCCAGATTCCATCAAGAAACTTCACCACTTGCAAACCTTGGATGTTCGGGATGCGGAGATGAAACATGTCCCTGTAGGGATAGCAGAGCTCAAGCAGTTAAGACATCTTCTCATGGAGCCTCATGGTATATTAGGTGATTATCTGATAATGCCATATATCATCACTTTCAAGTTTGCTCAACTCCAAACCTTGAGTGGAGTACATCTAAATCTCAATCAAGCAATGGAATTGAAATCCACAACCCAACTCACTAAACTGAAAATATCTGCCAGTGGAGAAGAGTCCTGGAGAGAAATATATGATGCTATTAGAATGATGAGAAATCTTCGAACGCTGAAACTTAGAACATGTATTGGGATCCCTGAAGTACTCCAAGTGGGAAACCTCCCAGTTCCTCCGTATCTTCGAGAACTCACCATCTTTGGGTGTTTCAAGCTGCAGATGCTCCCAGATGGATTGCAAGAGCTTCAGAATTTGCAAATGCTGAACCTACATTGGATGTCAAAGGAGTTTCTTCAACGAATAGATATTGGAGGACCTGATTATTCCAAGATTCAACGCATTCCCAGAATCAACACTTCGGTATGGCCTTAGCATTTTCTCCAGGATTTCCGCTTGTTGTGGATCTAGGCCTGTGGGCTGTTGTTTGTTTTATCTTTTAGTATGCTGTGGCTGAATTCTTATTATGTTTGATCTAATTGTGTGTTGTTCTGCTTTATTGGGCATTGTTGTACTAGGCCTTGCCATATTGTCTCCATGTTTTTGTTGTTGTATGGTGAGTTTTATTTAATAAAATTTGGTTCTTGAGAGAAAAGGGGAAAAAATTAAAATGAAAAATCAAGAAATAAACTATTTTATTCACTATTTCTATGTTAAGGTGAACAATCTTAAGTGAATCAGAAAATGGCTGTTGGTATTTTGTATACATGCGAGTTGACTTTTATAATTATTTATTAGTACTAAAATGCAATTATTAATAACAAATTGTTCCCTCATTTTAACCTAAGCAAATCTTATTTATGTGTATAAATGACTTACCGTAATAAAACCAATGAACTGTTGATACCTTTCTTCTTGGATGTTTTATGGTGAAGGACCTCCTGACCAATTATGACTAATAAATGGTATTTTCCATGTATGATCCTCATTACATGTATTATCACTATAATAACTTTCTTTTCCAGTTTGGGTCCAGCTTCTGATTGAGGAAGGTATTTCTTCCTGGGATGATATTGATGCTTGGAGCAGTCGACATTGTAGAGGGAAGGGACTCCAAGCCACGTTATCAAGATTTTGCTTTTGTGGGATTGTTTATGTTGTTTGGAGAGAGAGAAATCGAAGGATTTATCAGGAGAAGTTTGACTCTGAAGTGAATATAATTGCTGGTATTACTCAAACTATTAGATTAAAAACTCACAGTTGTAAAAGTTTGACTCTGAAGTGAATATAATTGCTGGCATTACTCAAACTATTAGATTAAAAACTCACAGTTGTAAAAAGTTTGTGGATTGTGATACACATAGAGTTGTAAAAAGTTTGTGGATTGTGATACACATAGATTACTTTGTAGGAATTGGAACCTGGATGACATACTTGTCTAGGTTCCATTTTATATTTTCGTGATTTGTACGTCTTTTGTTAAACTTAATGATATATACTTTGCTTTCCTATCAAAAAATATTTGTTAAAGACTCTATCTTAAGTACTCTCTTACTAAAATATTTAAACTTTACAAAAGCTCTTATATTCATTAAATATTTATGATACAAAAGATGATAAGATTTATGTCCAATTGATTTTTATTCTTTTTTCTTCTCTTCATCTTATTCAAAGGGGATAGTTCTAAGTAGGGACTGAATTAGAATTTAATATTGAAGGGGTTAAGATTCAATTAATAGAGGTCATTAACAGGAAGGGAAAAAAAAGGAAGGGGGGGGGGGGGGGGGGGGAGAGTGGGGGCCTGAATTTTTTGGCAAAAAGTAATACATAGATTTCAAAAATTAAGGTGGAGGCTTGGAAGAAGCCCAACTCCTCTCTATCCTCCCTTGCCTCCACCTTTGGGTCTAGAGAGTATTCCTGACGCTTTGCGCCTCACTTTTGAGAGGAATTAGGAAAGATTTAGGAGTAAATTATCCCAGAGATCATTACATTATTCTCAAAGTCTTGGTCATTCAGCTATTTTTGTTCTAAAGAGACCATTACTTTTATGAAATGGTTTTAGTTTGTCCATTCCATTAGTTTTCATAGTGAAAAAGCCTTAAATGAGAAATATTCACGGGAAAAATAGTTAATTGCACCAAAATAATTACAAAAATTCACCCAATTATTTTTTATTTGCACTTTAATGTCATAGAATTTATCCTAAAAATTTTCAAAATTATTTAAAAGTTATCAAAAAAGTAAAAATTGTTATTTTTTTTCTAAAAGATTATTGAATATTAGTTAAAATTATTTATTGAAATTTCTCATAAATTACTTCAAAATTCTTTAAAATTCCTCTAAAATTGTAAAAGAATGATTTAAAATTCTATTAAATTTTTCTTAAATTTCTTAAAAACTCATAAAAATTCAACATTTTTTTCAAAATTGCTCCTAATTTCTTAAACCATCTTAAACATTCATTATCCTCAATTTCTTAGATAACTATTAAAATTTTATCATTTTTTTTTCAAAATCCTATAAAAGTCATCTAATTTCTTTCAAATTCCCCTTGAATTTATTGAAGATTCTTAAAAATACTAGGAAATTATTAAATAAAAGTGAATTTTTTTATAAAAATCTTTCTAATTTATTAAAAAATTATTAAAGTCCCAAAAAAATTATTAAAACTGTGTCAAAATTCCTCCAAAATTTGAGAAATTTTTAAAAATTCTCCAATATTTCTAATAATTTTGTAAAAATCAAGGCAAAACTTTAAAAATTTTAATCATTTTTGGTTCTTGAGAAGCTCACAATAATGTTCATTGATCAACGACCAGATTTTATTTTCTCTTGCAACTATATATGAGAAATCTCACTACACTTTGGATCCTTATTTGAAGATTCTTTCAGTGTTTTGGGACAAGTGCCAAGACTGAAATTTCTCAAAATTTTTGCCATTTATGAAGGAAAACAATTAGCTTGTGAACAATTAATTTTCCAAAACTCGAGGAACTAGAGATTAATTATGCTGAAAATTTGAACACATGAAATCCAATACCCAAGGGATGCATGAAATGCCTTGGCAAAATTTTTATCGAAGGGTGTAAGAGCTCAAGAATTTGGAATAGCTATTATAGGATTGGATTACTCGAAGATACAACAAATTCCCAGATACATAAGGATAAAATAGGTGAAATTAAAATGTTTGACCATTGGATTTCGCCTTGACCTTCTCGATGTATGGCGGTGAGAAGAATTATTTTTTCACTTGTTAAGGTTAGTACTTGACAACTTAATTATTTACTTTTATGGATATTTACTTCTCAAAACTCATCTTGAAATGATTGATTTCTATATATATAGGTTGGTGCAAACAATTTTAAAGCTTATTGCAAAATGGATGCTGGTATTTTGCATTTGAAGACAAGTGCTTTTGCTCATGTAATTATATTGTAAAGAAATGCAACTTCTAGTATTTTATATGTGAACAAGTGTGCTTTTTGCTCATGCAATTATATTGTACAAAAATGCAACCGCTGATGTTCTGTATTTTTTTTTTTTTTTTAAAATGTTAAAGATGTTTTATATTTGAATAGGTGTGCTTTTGCTCATGTAATTATATTATATGAAAATGCAATTGCTAGTTGAGTTATTGAAATGTTGTTCTTGTGTTCATGTAATGTAATTTTGTTTTTGTTTTTGTTTTTCCTAGGAACATAGTTACCTAATTGGCTTTCGCCTCCCTCAAAACAAAAACAAAAACAAAAAAATCCAAAACGAAGTACAAAGGCTCTTACCCAAAAATATTAACTTGCAAGACAAGAGTCATCCAATTTCCATCAATTACAAAGTTCAATGTTGATAATACTCTGACTAAATTTCTTACTAACACTTAATTTCTATCTAATAGCATGTTTGATACTCTCTTGAATGGACTCCTCAAGATTAAAAGTTTGTCTATGGATTTTCTGATTTATCTCCCTCCTGATAAAATACACAATACAACAGAAATAACAGGTTGCAAGTCATCTTTAACACAGAAGGAATTCACCTAAACCCCAATATTATCCCAATCTGAAAACTGTCCTGCAGCATCACCAAATCAAGACCCCATTTACAAATTCTTTTAGAAACAACACAAACAAGAAATAGATGGTTTCTGTCCTTCGGTGCGATACCACAAAGAGAGCAAATGCAATTATCCAGAACACCCCAGCAAGCAAACGAATCTATGTGGGAAGGCAATTGTGTAAGGCCAACCATGAAGTGAAACACTGTTTAGCAACCATGAAGTGAGACAATGCGTAGGAATCTTAATTTTGCTCATTTCTTGCCAAATGTAATAAATTGAAGCCATTTGACGAGATTCTCCCATACAGTGGTAGCAAGCCTAGGAAATCTCAACCCTCTACACTCAAAGAACAAATAGTCTCTTGATTCTACGCTCTAGCGGCAGAAAATCCATGAGATGTTACATTGAACCACTCCTCAACTTACGTCTTTGCTTTGTGTTAAGTCTGTCGTGAATAGCCAACCAAGAACAAAATAAATTCTTGGGGATATTTTTCTTGAACCAAATAAGCTTGTTCAATCCAACGATATCCTTCTCTATCAAAAGAGCTCATACGCTGATCCAACAGAGAACGAAAGCTTCAATTCTAAAAGCCAAAGAGTCTTATCTTGTTGGTCAGCTCTCGGTCTAAGGCTACCAATAAACTACTCAATATACTTGCAAAGACAGAAGAATTTCTCGACCAGCTCCAAAATTTTGCTAGTAAACACTTTAATGGAGTTGAGTCCAATGCTTGAAAATCTAAAAGATACCTAAAATCATCTAGTGACATTTGTAGTTGAGAAGATTTTCTATCAATCATCTTTTGATTGATCAATTATAACAAAGCGTGTTATTTAGAATTTCAAAGGGATTATAACATAAAAACTAAATAGAAATTGTTATGTTTAGTGATGAACTGTCGATAATCCAATCGACTATTTTACCACAATTGCCGTATGCTCAGAATGAATTTTATTTGTGTCCACAAAATTTTGAACTCTTTTATTTTACCTTTCCTTCCATATATCTCTTCTTAGTAACTGGACTCGTGGTAAGTAAATATACTGCTGAAGAAAACATATTAACCGGAGTTGGGCATCATGTTGGATCAACAATAAGAGCAGATCTAGATTTTTTATTCAGTGAGAGCTAAAGAGACACCATTAACACTCATATATGAACAAGTTTTTTCATCAAGGCTATATTGATATTTTAGCTCAAAATATCTTTAAAATAAAGTTGTATTGTATTGATCTGTAAATGATGTACAATGTCATGATTTATAGCACAAGAGTTAATCGTGATAAGTATACATGGCTAAGATATGATAAGTACAATTGATTTAAAAAATATTCAAAACAAATATTCAAAGCCGTTATCACGCCCCCTCAAGCGAAGCCAGTTCTTGAACGGTGAGCTTGTGTATGAGTGTAGTAAAACATGTTTTGCATAGAGGTTTTGTGATAGTGTAAGCAAGTTGATCAGTAGTGGAAATGAAGCACACATGTAAAGAGCTAGATGCAACCATTTTCCTGACAAAGTGAACATCTATTTCTATATGTTTTGTGCAGGCATAAAAAATGGGATTCACTGCAAGATAAGTTGCACCTATATTGTTAAACTGGTTTCAGTGGTGAAAAACTGTTGAGCTCAGTAAGAAGAGACTGAATCCAACATAACTCTATTGCGGCAAAGGCAATTGCCCTGTAATCCGCCTTAGTACTCGATCTCGAAGTCGTGGTTTGCTTCTTGGCAGCCCATAAAATCAGACTGGGTCCATAAGTACTTCTTCGATCATCAGGACAGTCACAACATCCTTCAGCGAAATCACCACCATCACTAGAACCGCCATAAGTATGGCCACAAGCTCACCATAGATGAGCAAGGAAAGCTCGTGAGAAACAGAACACGCCATACCGCCAGAAGCGATACGATGTCGGGAGCTCCAAGAGCTGCTGAAATGATAGAGTCCAACCAAGTCGGTGGTGGAGACGTAGTCCATCGAAGAGCTTCAAAAAAACACCGCTAGATCTTGTGGTCACACACATGGTGGGAGATGAGAAAGGTGCAGAATTTACCAAATAGAAAAAACTGTAAGTCATGGTTCAGAAGTAAGTAAAATGATCCAATGGTTTGAATTCTATTACATTTGTTTCACGCTTAAGATATCTCAGAAGTATTACTTTCTATTTTAGATAGCGAGTGAATTGATTGAACTTCCATTTCATGACAATTAGTCTTTTTCTTCTTCAAAGACTTGTGAGCCAAAATTTAAAACTATCTGTAAAGCTGCTTCTTCAAATTAACACGGTACTCAATTGATGTAAACCATTGAGAGGTTTGCTATCTTCCATCATGGATGACAATAGATTTTATCGAATATTTCTTTTATACTTTTCTCGGTCTTTTGCTATCACTCCAGGGTCCAGTGATGCTTGAGTTAGGTGCATGTTGTCCACATATTGCAACAATTATCAAGGAGTTACAGATGAAGAAAAAAAAAGGAAGCAAACTAAGTGTTTTAAAGCTTCAAATTATGTCTAAATTAATCTGCACAATCCTTACAAATTTTTGGTATAAAAGTTCATGAACCAGTTATTACAATCCAATTAGCATAATAAACATAAATTGCAAATCTAACAAATATAACTTCTAGACGTGACATTCACAATCAAATGTAGCAATAAAATCAAACCAAATCAAATCATACACTTTGTTACTAGGTGGAATCAATTATATACGTCAACGTTACATAATTTTGTCAGTCATGTCCTCCATTAACTTCATGCAAGTAAAGTCTTGCTTAAATGTCTATTTTTACTGTTTTTAGGTCTTCATTTGCCCCTCTTATGGGTACTATCTTCACACTATCAAAATGTAACAATATTATAAGAATAACATTTTTGCCCTATTTTTCATTTTCTTTGTAAGATATTTTAGAAGTGTTAACTTTGCTTCCTTCAACGATGAAAAAAATACTTTAATAATTGTTTAATGAGTCGAGCTTCTAAAAATTTGCCTGCATAAAAAATTCAAGAATTCACACTTGCATGACTTCTCAACTCATATATAATAAGTCTTCTAAACATAATCACTGATATATTACTCGATATATAGACCACTAATAAAACTATAAAGCCATCAGTAAACGTCTTGATTTTACTTACACAAACAGCTAAAAATATGTCAATATCATTTAAAAAGAAAACCTGAAACTAAGAAAGGAGGAAAAGAAAAAAGAACATTATGCAAATTGGTTAACCATGAACTCATGGATATCCATAGTTGAGGGCGTCGCAATTATAGAGATTTGGGGAAAATTAGCAGTTCAAACAACAAAGGAAAAGAAAAAAGTTGCTATTATGTGTATCCTTTTTCAACATCAAAGTACAATATTACGTTCAACAAAATTGAGTTATTTTGAGATTATAGTTACTAAATCTTCGCGTATAATAAAAGTTTTGCACTGTCCTTTAAATATTGCAACAACAATTAAAGATTTATAAGTTAAGAAATGAATAAAGGAAGCAACTTAATTAAGTGTTTTTAAAGCTTCAAATTATGGATAAATCTGCACACATTTTTACAAATTTTTGGCATAAAGTTCAGGAACCAGTTATTAGACACCAACTAGCATACTAAAATCAAATTGCAAATTTAACAAATATACGTATGAATGTGTGTATACATAAGCTAGACTTCTTTTTTAATTTTCATTGGACCATCAAATAATTTGATCAAATGGTTGAAGATAGTTTAATATAAGGGTTTAGATCTTCTAAAGCCAAAAGCTCTTATGATGGAAATTCAATTGCGTCCGATCCACGTTTAAGACAACCAGAAATGTTATTTTCTATTTTATATAGCAACTGAATTGAAAAAACTTCCATAAAAGACAATAAACTTTTTTCTTCTTCCAAGACGTAAGTAGTACTTCATTAATAATTGACCCATGTTTAAAACTTTTCTACATGAAAGACACTAAGAATTTCACAATTGCATGAATTTTCAACTCATGACAAATCATCTTGATAGTGATATAATCACTTACAATTTGAATACAGATCATATATAAAAATTATAAATTCTAAAATCGGCTTATAAGGTTTAAGACTATTTCTCTTAGTAAGAATTGTTTTAATATTGAACTTTATTATATTTAATATGATAGCTTGGTCTAGTTTTCTTATAAATTAGCTGAAATTGTGTCTCGATATTACTTTTTTTATTTTTACCTTATCAAGAATAATAAAAAAAATTATTGTCTCTTCCCACACGTGAAGCATGCAGCCAAGTAATTCTATTCCAATAATAAGTTCATATTCAAAGCGATGTGAATCATGTTTTGTAGGATATGAAACAAAATCTAACCGAATCCCGTTAAGGACAAGATTTTTTTTTTTTTTTGTCGGATGAAAAAAGGACAAGATAATGTAATTAATAAATAGCATTATTGGTACAGATCATCAACTAAATTAAATTAATATCATCAGTTTGACAAAATAGTACTAACAATCACTATGCCATAAGCTCAAGCCACGTATCCCGCAATCAGTTGCTAGCTTCATTGAAAGATTTCTACTCGTTGTCATTGACATAAATTATTGAGTGTTTCCACGGTAGATTTGAAAAAATGATCAGCAAAAAGACTAGAGTAGTACAATCAAGGGTTAAAACTAAGTTCTCAGAATGCATTGATCAAGTGAAATAGTCAGGAAAAATATTCTGTCCGCTTAGACGGTTTGATTCGAATATGTGTGAGTCGAATCAATTCGTTTGACGGACTAAAGTACTGATTATTTCCAATAGTAAAGGACATATTTTATCAAGTTCACAAATGACCGGCTATAAAAGGGCAAGAGGTTGGGGAATCATATCAACAAAGTTACACACGTATCCTTAGTAAACGAAAGCACACCGAAACATGGCTGTGATTATTGATCAGCTAGTGAACAAACTCAAGGATGCAGCTTATGATGAAATCAAGTTCCAGTTGGGGAGCAATGATACAGTACTTGAGGAGATCACTAATCGACTTAAAGCCTTCCAAGGCTTAGTTGAGTATGCAAGCGAGCGAAAGCAAGATAACAGTTTGGCTAAAGAGAGAGTGAAACAACTGAGAGAGACAGCAATTAACATTGAAGATGTGCTAGATGAGTTCATGTTGGAGATGGAACTTCTCGAGATCAACAAGCCAAGCAACTTTTGTGAGGTCAAGAACATCGGTGCCTTCATGCTTTATCATATCAAGAAGGCATGTGGGCAGTTCCAGTTCCATCAGCAGCTGAATGTCATAAAGAAGAAGTTAGAGTTTCAAGAAGGAGAACAAGACAAGTACCGAAGCCTAACCATGTCACAGGAAGTTAAGAGTCTTCCAGTTGGTAGAAGCTATTATGTGGAGGGCTTGGATGTAGTTGGGAGGGACGAAGAAGTTGCGGAGCTATGAGATCTTGTGGAGCAGCCGAGGGATCATATGCTGGTGATCACAGTGTGGGGGCCTGGTGGATCGGGGAAGACAACTCTGGTGAAAAATGTTTGTAAAAGTGTTGAACTGAACAAAGATATCGATTGTTGGGCTTGGGTCTACGTCAAGCAGTCCCCCGACATCAAAAAAGTTCTGCGGTCAATGCTGACAGGGTTATTCAAAAGCATGAAGGAAGAGGTTCCGGATGGACTTGACAAGAAAGAGGAACATGAGCTCCAGGAACTTATACGCGATTTCTTGAAGCAGAAAAGATATGTTCTCATCCTTGATGATGTTTGGGATACTGATGTTCTCAACCAAATTGAGGTTCCTGCAACAAAGATGTCCTCAGTTATTGTGACCAGTCGTCAGAAAACTATAGCTCAACGGTGCGGGTTCTTACTTGGGGTACAGCGTAAATTTCTGGAGGTAAAGCCATTAAATCCTGACCCATCTTGGGATTTATTCTGTAAAGTGGCTTTCTCAAATTGCCTCCCAAGAGGAAGCTGTCCTGACCAATTGATTAGTCACGGGCGTGAGCTCGTGGGCAAATGCGGTGGCTTACCTCTTGCGATTTTAGTAATTGCTCAATTGATGGCAACAAAAGGCGATAATGCACGAGAATGGGATGAGATCATCCAAAGCCTCGATTCGCAGTTGCATGGCGAACTTGTTGAACTAAATCGAGCTCTGTTATTGAGTTACTATCATTTACCACCTCATTTGAAGCCCTGCTTCTTATATTGTGCCATGTTCCACAAGTCTGACCACATCAGCGTCCGTAAATTGATACGGTTATGGATAGCTGAGGGATTTGTCAACAAGGCCGACGGGGGGTCGAGTACACTAGAAGACATTGCAAGAGGTTACTTCAATGAACTCATACAAAGAAGCATGTTACAATTCGCGTACGAGTCTAGAGGTTTTCAAATGCATGACCTCTTGCGCGATGTTGCTGTTCACATGATAGCAGAGGAGAATTTCGGAGTATTACTCAAACAAGAGATGATTGAATTAGATTCAAACCAACGACGTTTGATGATTTTTGATATGGAGGAACCCAAAGTGCCACTTGGCTCTTGCAAGTTAAAGTTGCGCACACTTATAGCAAGGTACAGTGAACAATTTTACTCATCCTTATCTGAGATGTTACAAAACATCAAATTGATAAGGACTCTGGAGCTTGAAGGTGCTCGTCATATAGAGAATGTACCAGACGAATTGGGGAATTTAATTCATTTGACATATTTGAGTTTGAGAAGCACTTTTATTTCAGATCTTCCAGATTCCATCAAGAAACTTCGCCACCTGCAAACCTTGGATGTTCGTAATAACTGGCAGATGAAACATGTCCCTAGGGGATAGCAGAGCTCAAGCAGTTAAGACATCTTCTCATGAAGCAGTTAGGTTATTATCTGATAATGTCAGATGTCACTTTCAAGTTTGCTCAACTCCAAACCTTGAGTGGAGTACATCTAAATCTCAATCAAGCAATGGAATTGAAATCCACAACACAACTCACTAAACTGAAAATATCTGCCACTGGAGAAGAGTCCTGGAGAGAAATATATGATGCTATTAGAATGATGAGAAATCTGCGAACGCTGAAACTGAAAGCAGGTATTAGGAGCCCTGAAGTACTCCAAGCAGGTATTAGGAGCCCTGAAGTACTCCAAGTGGGAAACCTCCCAGTTCCTCCGCGTCTTGAGAAGCTCACACTATTCTCATTCAATCGACTACCAAATGGCATCGTCTCTCACAACTGTTTACGAGAAATCACTCTATCCGATGGAGAATTATTCGAAGATGGTTTCATTACTTTGGGACAGCTGCCAAGCCTGAAAGTTCTCAAACCGAAATCCAGTTATCAAGGAGAACAATTAATTTGTGAACCAGACAGCTTTCCAAAGCTGGAAGAATTTAAGATTTCATATACCAACTATTTGACCACATGGAATCAAATACCTAAGGGATCCATGAAGCGCCTTCGAGAACTCACCATCTCAAGCTGTGACAAACTGCAGATGCTCCCAGATGGATTGCAAGAGCTTCAGAATTTGCAAATGCTGAACCTATCTCGCATGCCAAAGGAGTTTCTTCAACGAATAGATATTGGAGGACCTGATTATTCCAAGATTCAACGCATTCCTAGAATCAACACTTCCGGTATGGCCTTAGCATTTTCTCCAAGATTTCCGCTTGTTGTGGGTCTAGGCCTGTGGGCTGTTGTTTCTTTTATCTTTTGGTATGCTTTGGCTGAATTCTTATTATGTTTGATCTAATTGTGTGTTGTGTGTTGTTCTGCCTTGTTGGGCATTGTTGTACTAGGCCTTGCCATATTGTCTCCATGTTTTTGTTGTTGTATGGTGAGTTTTATTTAATAAAATTTGGTTCTTGAGAGAAAAGGGGAAAAAATTAAAATGAAAAATCAAGAAATAAACTATTTTGTTCACTATTTATATGTTAAGGTGAACAATCTTAAGTGAATGAGAAAATGGCTGTTGGTATTTTGTATCTGAATACATGCGAATTTATTTTTATAATTATTTAGAACTAAAATGCAATTATTAATAACTATTTGTTCCCTCATTTTAACCTAAGCAAATCTTATTTATGTGTATAAATGACTTACCATAATAAAACCAATGAATTGTTGATACCTTCTTCTTGAATGTTTTACGGTGAAAGAGCTCCTGACCAATTATGACTAATAAATGGTATTTTTCATGTATGATCCTCATTACATGTATTATCGCTATAATAACTTTCTTTTCCTGCAGTTTGAGATGCGGACTTTGGACTCGAGTGATTGAGTGCTTGATCTGCTTATGATTGAGGAAGGTATTTCTTCCTGGGATGATATTGATGCTTGGAGCAGTCGACGTTGTAGAGGGAAGGGACTCCAAGCCACGTTATCAAGACTTTGCTTTTATGGTATTGTTTATGCTGTTTGGAGAGAGAGAAATTGAAGCATTTATCAAGAGAAGTTTGCCCCTTAAGAGAGTATATGTGCTGGTATTACTCAAACTATTAGATTAAAAACTTACAGTTGTAAAAAGTTTGTGGATAGTGATACAAATAGATTACTTCGTAGGAATTGGAACCTCGATGACATACTTGTCTAGGTTCCATTTAATGTTTTGGTGATATGTACGTCTTTTATTGAGCTTAATGATATATATTTTGCTTTCCTACCAAAAAATATTTGTTAGAGATTCTATCAACATGAGAGAACCCCACCCGAGTTAATCAGTTTTTAGTACTCTTTTACTAAAATATTTAAACTTTACAAAAGCTCTTATATTCATTAAATATTTATGATACAAAAGATGATAAGAGTTATATAGAATATGGATACACTGATTTCTATTCAATTGATTTTTATTCTTTTTTCTTCTCTTCATCTTCTTCAAAAGGGAGGGATAGTTCTAGGCAATGATTGAATTAAAATTTAATATTTGAGGGGTTAAGATTCAATTAATAGAGGTCGTTAACAGGAAAAAAAAAGGGGGTGGGGGGGGGGGGGCGGGGCGGGCCTTAATTTTTTAGAAAAAAGTAATACATAGATTTTCAAAAATTAAGTTGGAGGCTTGGAGGAAGCGCCGACTCCTCCCTTGCCTCCACCTTTGGGTCTGGAGAGTCTTCCTGGCACTTTGTGTCTCGCTTTTGAGAGGAATTAGGAGAGATTTAGGAGTAAATTGTCCCAGAGACCATTAAATTATTCTCAAAATCCTAGTCATTCAACTATTTTTGTTCTAAAGAGACCATTACTTTTATGAAATGGTTTTAGTTTGTCCATTCCAATATTATCCCAATCTGAAAAACTGTCCTGCAGCATCACCAAAGCAAGACCCCATTTAAAAATTCTTTTAGAAACAACACAAACAAGAAATAGATGGTTTCTGTCCTTCGGTGCGATACCACAAAGAGAGAAAATGCAATTATCCAGAACACCCCAGCAAGCAAACGAACCTATGTGGGAAGGCGATTGTGTAAGGCCAACCATGAAGTGAAACACTGTTTAGCAACCATGAAGTGAGACAATGCGTAGGAATCTTAATTTTGCTCATTTCTTGCCAAATATTATAAACTGAAGCCATTTGACGAGATTCTCCCATACAGTGGTAGCAAGCCTAGGAAATCTCAACCCTCCACACCATATCCTCCTCAAAATCCCACACTCAAAGAACAAATAGTCTCTTGATTCTACGCTCTGGCGGCAGAAAATCCATGAGCTGTTACATTGTACCACTCCTCAACTTACGTCTTTGCTTTGTGTTAAGTCTGTCGTGAATAGCCAACCAAGAACAAAATAAATTCTTGGGGATATTTTCCTTGAACCAAATAAGCTCGTTCAATCCAACGATAACATTTTCTATCAAATGAGCTCATACGCTGATCCAACAGAGAACGAAAGCTTCAAGAGTCTTATCTTGTTGGTCAACTCTCGATCTAAGACTACCAATAAACTATTGCTCGACCAGCTCCAAAATTTTGCTAGTAAACACTTTAATGGAGTTGAGTCCAATTCTTGACAATCTAAAAGATACCTAAAATCATCTAGTGACATTTGCAGTTGAGAAGATTTTCCATCACCATCTTTTGTTTGATCAATTATAACAAAGCGTGTTATTTAGAATTTCAAAGGGATTATAACATATAAACTAAATGGAAATTGTTATGTTTAGTGATTAAATGTCGATAATCCAATCGGCTATTTTACCACAATTGCCGTATGCTCAGAATGAATTTAATTTTTGTCCACAAATTTTTGAACTCTTTTATTTTACCTTTTATTCCATAAATCTCTTCTTAGTAACTGGACTCGTGGTAAGTAAATATACTGCTGAAGAAAACATATTAACAAGAGTTGGGCATCATGTTGGATCAAAAATTAGGAGTGGATCTAGATTTTTTATTCAGTGAGAGCTAAAGAGGCACCATTAACGCTCATATATGAACAAGTTTTTTCAGCAAGGCAATATTGATATTTTAGCTCAAAATATCTTAAAAATAAACACATTTTTGTATAGATATAATGTCGTATTGTATTGATCTGTAAATGATGTACAATGTCATGATTTATAGCACAAGAGTTAATCGTGATAAGTATACATGGCTAAGATAGGATAAGTACAATTGATTTAAAAAATATTCAAAGCCGTTATCACGCCCCCTCAAGCGAAGCCAGTTCTTGAATGGTGAACTTGTGTCTGAGTATAGTAAAACTTGCTTTGCAGAGAGGTTTTGTGATAGTGTCAGCAAGTTGATCAGTAGTGGAAATGAAGCACACATGTAAAGAGCTCGATGCAACCTTTTTCCAAACAAAGTGAACATCTATTTCTATATGTTTTGTGCAGGCATAAAAAAATGGATTCACTGCAAGATAAGTTGCGCCTATATTGTTATACCATAAAAAATTGGATTCACTGCAAGATAATTTGCATTGAGTATCATTACTGGATTTTTTCAAATATATATTTCACCTTTTTTTTCTTTCCTCCCCCTGTCCCATCCCCCTTCCTTCCACCCCAAGACTCGAACCCTACCAATCCGCTGCAGGGCGTGCAACCCCCCACTAAGCTGCACCACCGAGGCTTGGAGTATATATATATTTTGCTAGAAAAATAAAAGTATATCATTGAAGCTCAATCCCAAAACAAAGTCCGAAGAGGCTTGGAGTTTTTAGGGCATGGTCAATCCTCATAATCGGGTAACAGTTGATATTAGGTGGCTCAAATCTTCTCGGGGTTTTAAATTAAATAATTAAAAAAAAAATAGAGAAAGACCAAGAAAAAGTAAATTAAACCAAAGAATTATAGGAAAGCTTTGTTGCTGTATGTTGGAGTTCAAGCTAAAAAAATAGACAGAAAAAGATGGAAGGGGCACGTGTGCTATATTTTTCAAACCATAGGGGGGTTCGATGCACTTTTGAAAGCACAAGGGCGTCTTGTGCACTTTCAACAAACCATAGGGGGCTATGGTGCTATTTACCATATTATTTTATTCTTCAATACTAAGAATTCTTGAGTAGGCTAAGAGTAGACTTGAAATTGGGAGATATCTACCATGAGTTTAAATATTGATTTCTACGTTTTATGTATTGTAATTCTAGTGCTTCGAATTTGAAGAATTTTTCAAAATTTTGGTTTTGTAATTTCATAATCGAGGTAAGTAGAATTTATCATTTTCTTTGACTACCCTATTTGTTTAACTGTAATAATTATTCAAGATATTGTTACTCGACTCCTGGTTCATAATTTCCTTTTAATTTGCTGTATTGATTCTTTTGAAAACTATAATACGAGTCATCACAGATTCAAGCCCTACAAATTATACAAGTTGTGTATCGAATCCAAGACAGCTAGGAGTTAAAAAGTCATCATCTGTTATTGTTTGTATACTGAATTGTGAATTATGTGTGCGCTAAGCAGTCACAACTTTGTATATGTTTTGCTAGTGCTTGAAAATATAATATTGTTCTTGACTTGTTATTATTGTGATTGACTTTATCGACCTCTATTGTTTATTGTTCTTGAGTCTCACCGTTTTTTGGGATAGATTCTACTTACTGAGTATTGTTTCGCTCAACCCTTTCTTTTTCTTACTTTTGAATTTAGTTCGGAGTTGCTAAGCTATAAGTTTTATGAAAAGATGCAAGAGATCAAAATAAATTTAATTAAAATCTTTTGTTTGTTTATTTTTGAAGTTGTTTAATGTAAATAAAGGACTACTATTTTTGGTATTTAATTAAAGTGTTTTTTTCTTCTCTAGATTATTTATTGATATTCGTAGTAATGGACTTATAGCATGTTTTATTGAGGATTTAGAGCTTTCGGGTTTAGAATAATTTATCTTTCTAAATTTGCAACAGTTTCGTCCCTAAATTTACTTGGTCAATTTGGGTGCATGACAGTTGTACTAGGCCTTGCCCTATTGTCTCCATGTTTTTGTTCAAGTGGGCTTTCGTTTTGAGGCCCTGTGTTGTATGGTGAGTTTTATTTAACAAAATTTGGTTTGGGGAAAAAATTAAAATGAAAAATCAAGAAATAACTATTTTTTTAACTATTTCTATGTTAAGGTCAACAATCTTAAGTGAATGAGAAAATGGCTGTTGGTATTTTGTGGATTTGGATCTCCTAATAACACTATTTGTATAATAATGTTATTAAAAAAAAATTTCAACGGTTCATTTGCTAAAAAAATATCTAAACCCTTAGTTGGATATCAAACAAAATCAACCTAAATTCTTTCTTAATTTATTTCTTTTCCATAGTTTCTTTTCCTAGTTTATTTCCCTGCCAATTATTTTATTTTTTTCCCATCGTTCTTTCCATTCACCAACCGTGCAAATCAAAGTAGCAACAAATAAGAATAAATAGAAGATTATTCACCAGCTTGCTAGTGATAATTAGCATTAACGAATAAGAATCAACTATAATATGATATAATGACATTATATTATAGTTATAGATCTTCAGACTTGACACGAACGCAAACAAATACATGTTCCCATTTTTTCAAATTATAAATCTAAATCATTTAACTTAGCATCCCTAGTGCAAGGAAGAACGTTGTATTATTAGCATGATTCATTTTGAAATTTATCCTGATATATAAAAAGAAACCGATGCTGTAAAAGAAAATGGTTGATGGTAGTAAATAACTTTAAGTGGCTTTGTTTTGATGGATGGTATTCATGCTGGTGATGGACGAAGAAATATGTAATGGGTTCACGCTATTATTAGTGTGTTAGACTGTACCATTTCCACAATAGAACATATTCATGAGTTGGTATGATAGAAAAAGAAAAAGGAAAAGAAAATCCCTAGATAAAGCTTTATAAGTTAAAAAAAAGAATGGATTTTGTATCAGATGTAGATGGGAGCCATTGTACATTCTTCTTCATGTGAGGGAGTTAGAGATTTACAGTTTAAAATAATACTACTAGAGCATGTGGATAGAGGGGAAGAGCATGTGGATAGAGGGGAAGAGACGATGGAAAAAAAATTGGTGGGGAAATAAACTAGAAAAAATAAACGATGGAAAAGAAATAAATTAGGAAAGAATTTAGGTTGATTTTGTTTGATATTCAATTAAGGGTCTAGATGCTTTCTTTCAAATGAACCGTTGAGATTTTTCCCTAATAATATTATTATACAAACAATGTTATTAGGGGATCCAAATCCGGTATTTTATACTTGAATACATGCGAGTTTACTTTTATAATTATTTAGCACTAAAATACAATTATTAATAACTATTTGTTCCCTCATTTTAACCTAAGCAAGTCTTATTTATGTGTATAAATGACTTACCGTAATAAAACCAATGAACTGTTGATACCTTTCTTCTTGGATGTTTTATGGTCAAAGAGCTCCTGACCAATTATGACTAATAAATGGTATTTTCCATGTATGATCCTTATTATATGTATTATCACTATAATAACTTTTTCCCAACTCCACACTTTTATATTCATTTACATATAACTCATCCATACTCTAAGAGACATACTCCACACTTTTTCCCAACGCCACTGCGAGTATGGATGAGTTATATGTATTAACTTAAAATATTAATGAATTAAGGATAAAACTTCAAATCTCTTAGAGTTTTTTTTTTTTTTTTTAATAATCGACCTTTCAGAATCTATGTTCACAAGTCATGTTATTTATGTAAATGTCAATCTATATACATATAACTCATCCATACTCGCAGTGGCGGACCTACCCTTTAGGTAGTGTATGCACAGGCTTACACTCAACAAAAATTAATACGGTTCAATAGTTAAGTAATCACCTTTAAAATCAAGGCATGTAGCACAAGTGCTACACCTCCTAGGTTCGAATCCTGCTGGAGTGCTTCATTCGTTTTTTTCTTTTGCCAATTTGTGCTTGTAAAGGAAAAAAAAAAGATTGTGTGCTAGAAGAATCGAACCCACATAGTAAGATTCATTATTTCAAGTGCTAAACCAGTCGAGCTACCTTGAATGTGTTTATTTCTATTATTACTAATAATTTAAAACATTCAACTCGGTTTGATTGAAAACATGAATGTTTCATCTTGATTTTACTTATTCCAGTGGAATGTTTTCAAAATAATGGTAATTTTTATATGTATTAAGGAAAATTTAAATATATTCACATGCTAATATGTGAAAACTTTAGAAGTAGTTACTTTTTTATACTTTAAAGTTACTTTTTTCTCTATTTTGTATTTAAAATGTGTTTAATATGTATTTGTTTACATATATATAAGTTTACTTAAACCTTTGATTATTCACTATATTTTTGTGGTGCATGCATTGACCCCCGTAGTCTGGGTCTGTCACTGCATACTCGATATATTCTTATGCCTCGTGAAATCTTAAATGGATTTTTTAAAATTACAATCTTAAATGAATTTTGAAAGTTCTAATAACACAATATAATTATGGGGAACAAATATGTAGCCACACGAATTCAGTGTTGGTCTAACATTCAAAAACTTGAACTTGAAGTGGTTGCTTGCTAATTCTTGTGTGGATTTAATAGAATTGTGAATGCAAGTAGAGGAAAGAGGGGCTGAAAGAGTCAGCGTGGAATAAATTGGATCAGTGCCGGCAGAAGAAATAGAACAATAGGAAGGTGCAGGTCCCACAGGGGAAGAAAGAATAGGCATTGGTGCGTGGGGCCTAGTTGATGTGGAAAGAGTATTAGAATTAAGTAATGTGGAGAAAGGTGTTGTGGAATTTACGTTGGAGGAAATAGGAGAATTAAAAGGAATGGGGCCCACGGTGGGTGAAGGAATATTTTTGTTGAATATGCTTATTGATGGAAGAGAAATATTTATTGTTTGTGGGGACATGATGGGACTTGAAGAAGTGATTGTGGAAAAGGAAGGTGGAGCCACGTGAGATTAAGACAAAATAGGATGTATTGTGGCATGGGATCCAGCAGAGAAAGAGGGAAGATTTGAAATTTGCAAAGTGGAAGGAATTAAAAGGTGGCACGGGGCCGGAGGTAGTGGATGTGATGTTGTCGGCATGGTTGGTGATAAATTAGAACCATTTAATGAGGATGGGTCCACGAGTGGTCTTGAAGAGAGAGAATAAGTGGAGTGAGTAAGAGTTTAAAAATAAATTTATAAGTTTCTTTATTTTTTAGAGTTTTATTTAAAGTTTTACGTGTTTTTTATGAGTTATAAAAAAAATTCATTATTAATGGGACTCTAAATTTAAAAATTTAAGATATAACCTGTCATCTTTTTTATTTTTTTAAGCCTAAATTACCAATTTTTTTTATTTTTGGATTAAAGTTACCAGTCATATATTAAATTTGATTTGTTAAAAAGACTCATGTGCTTAAATCTAATTTAAAAGTGATCCATGTAGACTCTAAATTTTTTTTTTTTCTGAGGTTCTATTTTATTCAACAAATTTGTTGAATAAAATAGAGCTCGAACTTTAAATTTGTTAAAATATGACAACTTTGTATTAAAAATCTAAACTTGGGGCTCTATATTTACTATTGGTGTTGTTTTTTTTCTTCTAAAATCTCTATATTTGTTAAAAAATTATAATTATTGTGTTTTAAAACCTCTATTTAAGATGGCCTAAGTATTTGAAGTAGATAAGTTAGAAGAAAGAGAAGATAGAGTCATACGCACGGATGAAGAATTTTGTGATTGTTGAGAACCGTGAGACGTAAAGGCCGTTTGGGAAGGAGGAAAAATATAGATGGAAGGGAGTGTGTTTGAGTAAGGCGCAGAAGATTCGGCAGATTCAGAAGATGGTTCCCGAAATGGGAAAGTAGTTTCATTAAAAATGACATCGATATCCCTTGTATGTTTCCCTATATCCAAGAAAAACACATGCTGCAGATTTTGGGCTCAATTTATCATGCTTGTATGGTCCGAGAAAGGGAAAACAACGACAACCAAAGAGGTGAATAAAATTATAATATGAAGTTTTATTGGAGAGAATTAAAAAAAAAGAGATTTATTGTGTAATACTGGAGTAGGAAGTCGATTGATTAGAAAGATAGCTGTAAAAAATGCTTCTAACCAAAAATGTTTCAGTAGAGCCGCATGAAACATAAGAGTAGTACCCATTTCAGTAAGATGACGAATTTTTCGCTCAACTAATCCATTTTGTTCTAGTGTGTGAGGACAGGAGATTTGATATTGAATGCCATGTTGAGCAAGGAAATTTGAAAATTGACCTTGGGTTAATTCTTTGGCACCATCACATTGAAAATATTTAATACGAGTAGAGAATAAATTTTCCACAAGAGATTTAAATTTCATAAAACAATAAAGAGAATCAGATATATTTTTCAAGGAATTTCATATCCAAGTGTATCGACTAAAATCATCAACAAAAATGATAAGGTAGCGAAAACTGGAGCAATAAGTGACTGGAATTGGACCCCAAATATCACAATGAACGAGTTCAAGAGGAAAGTGGGAGACATGAGATAAGGCACTAAAAGGTAATTTGTGGCTTTTGCCTCACATGTAAGCTGTACAAATTTTATTGACTGAGAGAAAATCGGAGAAATCTAAACAGTGTTGAGACTTAAGAGAAGAGAGAACTGCTGGAGGCAGATGTCCCAAGCGATTGTGCCAAACATTATGAGAGATACAAGACGTAGTGAGGGCAAGAAGTAGGCACAGATAGTGCAAGGCCAGGAAGACTATAAAGGTTGGACGTAACAGGACTTTGAAGAAGAGGAGTGTCGGTGCGGAGGTTTTTGACAACGCAATGAGAAGGAAAAAATTCAAGGGAGACATTATTATCACGAGTAAACTTGAAAACAGATAATAGGTGTTTCATAATGTCAGGGACATATAATATGTCTTTGAGAGATAAACTTCCAATTTTGATAGAAAGTGTGGAAGAACCTACGTTTTGAATGGGAAGAGAGTTACCATTACCAACAAAAACTTTATCAGAACCATTGTAAGGTTGAATGTTATGAATAAAAGCTGGGTCATGTGTCATATGTGAGGTGGCACTGGAATCGAGAATCCAAGAGAGAGCTGCGAGAGTCAAATGATTGTAATGATAGCCAACAAAATGAGAAGGGGTAGTATAGTGCCGATGTGGCATATAACGAAAACTGCAATGAGAAGCAGAGTGTCCCTGGTGGTTGTTGGTATATGTCAATATCCACCTCCTCATAATAAGTATCGTTAATTTATGTGGTAGCATAAATTAATAATTCTGACTTTAAAAGTCGATGAGGTCAAAAGAGACCGCGATGGCTACAAGAAAGAAGTTCGGGGAATTTGGAGTTACTTAAGATGACGTCGGAATGATGCAATACTAAAGTCAGCAAATTTGACCAAATGAAGTTTCCTAGAAGTTGACTTGGATGCTAGTCACCTATGTGATAAATATGGGTGATTAATACTTTGAACATGGTTGGTAAAGCCAACCAAGATGGAAATATTTGATAGGAAAGTCTCCTATGGCGGGCTAGTTAAATTCTATAGTCTTATATGGCGGGCTAGCTGAATTCTATAAATAGTCATGCATTAGTTCATCAAATTCATTCACAACACACCTCCAAACACAAATCTTAAGTTAGTCTTTCTTTCTTGTATTCTTCTTGTAAGTCCAGAAGCGATTGAAGCTCTAATCTTGAGAGCGCACGGTGGGACAATGATCTTGTAAGTGTTATAATGAATTATTATAACGAGTAGTGTTGTCTTTCTACTTCATTGTTGTTAAGACATTTCTGGAAAATTGGTTATATTCTTACATGGTATTAGAGCTTAAGGGGCTCTTAATAACAATCTTGTCTAGTAAAGCTCAACAACTATGACTATTCAAGGTGCTAGTTCTTCTTTTACCAGTTCTAGTTCAGGTTTAGTACCGACAATTCGTATCCGTCCCCCTACTTTCACAGAAGGAAAGCTTGATGGCACGAACTATCTTTTGTGGAAGTTCAAAATCACTACAGTTCTGGACTCTTACGAACTCCTTGATACAGTGGTAGGCACAGATGCAGAACCACTTGCAGTCCGTGCTGAAGATGATACAAAAAAGGTCACACCTTCAAATCCTCAGCTTGTCAAAGAATGGAGAAGATGAAATGCTGATGCACTTTGTGTAATTGTAACAAGTGTTCAAGATTCTGTCCTTACTTTAATTCAACACACAACTAAGGTAACTGAAGCTTGGAACATTCTGAGAAATCAGTATGAAACAAAGAATCAGACTCGCATTCAGAACTTGGAGAATCAATTAGCTGCTGAGAGATTAAGTGAAGAGGAAGTAGCTGAATCATTTATCAGTAGGATGAAAAACCTACGTGATCAAATGGCTGCAGTTGGTATTGCCAAATCAACCGAGGAACTAGCTCGAAGGTGCAATAGAGTGTTGCTTCCAAAATTTGACGGCCTTGTGACAACACTCAATACACAAGTTTGCATTCCTCTCTTGACGTCTGAAGAATTCACTGCCATGTTGATGGAAGAAGAGATGAGGCTAAAAAGTAGAGAAAATCAACTTGACTCTGCCTTTACAGCCAAGGCGAGGAGTAGCCAAGAAGAAAAGAAGAAAGCAAAGAAGAAGATGTTCTCTGGATCGTGCTACTACTGCAATAAGAAAGGCTATGCTGTCAAAAATTGCAGGAAACGAATCCATGAAGAGAATAATGAAACTCTAAAGCCAAATTGGAGAAATAAAGAGTCTGCTAATACGGCTGAAATAGAAGTGCATTTGTTTACTATAACAAATGCAACGGAGGAGACGTGTACTAGCGCACATGTACATCAAACAAGTGCATGGATGTTAGATAGTGGAGCTTCCCGACACATGACCAACAAGAAGGAGTTATATGACTCCATAAAACCTCTACAAGAACCAATGAATATTATCGTCGGGAATAATGCTAAGTGTCCCGTTGAGAGAACTGGAACCATCTCGCTCGTGTCTAAAGATGGAGGAAGCAAAAAACTGTTCAAAGTACTCTTTGTACCCCAGATCACCAAAAATTTGCTATCTGTAGCTACTATTACAGATAATGATCTAGAAGTGCGGTTCAAAAAGACGGAAGCTTTGATTCTTGACAAGGATCAAAATATAGTAAGTAAAGGTATTCGCAAAAATAACATTTACGAAATCAACTTTCTTTCTGCCATCGTGGATGCCAAAAACAAGTCAAATTTGGCATGAAAGGTTCGGGCACATTTCTTATCCTGTGTTAAAGGAAATGCAAAAGAAGAAGATGGTGGCCGACTTGTCTTCAATTGAAGAAGTTGAAGGACCATGTGAAGCTTGTATGTTGGGCAAGAAACATAGACAGTCATTTTCCAAAGAGAGTCATAACGGATCAAAAGCTCCTCTAGAGTTGGTACATGCTGACCTCTGCGGAAAAATGACTACCATGGCGTTGGGAGGATCTTCCTACTTTATGCTATTAGTCAATGATTATAGTAGGAGGATGTGGGTGTATTTCCTTCGGGACAAAGCTGATGCTTTTGAAAAGTTTAAAGTGTGGCACCAACTTATGACAAATGAGAACACAACTCAGTTGAAGAAACTTCGTACCAATCGTGGAGAGGAATTCTGTTCTACAGAGTTTACCAATTACTGCAACAAGCTTGGAATTAAGCGCCAACTGACTGCTCCTTACACACTACAACAAAATGGAGTTGTGGAACGAAGAAATCGAACAATTGTAGAAATGGCTCGATGCATGTTGAAAGGTGTTGGCCTACCTGATACATTCTGGGCTGAAGCAGTCAACACAGCAGTGTACATCCTCAATCAGTGCTCAACCAGGGCACTCAACGATAAGACTCCTAATGAGACTTATTATGGTACGAAACCTTCTGTGTCTCATTTAAGAAAATTTGAGTGTGAGTGTTTTGTACACAACCCAAATAAAAATAGAAAGAAATTGGATGACAAGAACAAGAAGGGCATTTTCTTGGGATATAGTGAAGAGTCTAAAGTATACAGACCCTATGATGTAGAGGCCAAGAAGGTGATCATAAGCCGAGATGTGGTGTTTAATGAGCGACCACACTCAATGGAGGATAGTGGTCCTACCATTTCGTCATCAACCGATGAAGTAATCCACCAAGTACCTGAACAATGATCGTTGAACAATGAAGAAGGCTCTGATGATTAGGAGACTGAAGACCAACCTGTTGTACCCACAAGGAAACCACAACCAAAGTGGTTCCAACAGCTCTTTGACAAAAGAAATCTAGGAGTTGCTGATGATAGTCCACGTCCTGATGGGCTAAGAAGGTGAAAGACAATAGATGAGGAAAATCGATTAGGACAACAGTTAGTAAACATGGCTTTGATGACCCAAATCATCAAGAAAGTAAAAGAACCGATAATTGTGGAGGAAGCCATGTCAGATCCAAATTGGAAAGCAACTATACAAGCCGAGTATGATAGTATCATGAAAAATGATACTTGGAAGATCGTTGAAAAGCCACCGAACAGAAAAATCATCGGCATCAAATGGATCTGGAAAGTGAAGTACAAGGCAAATGGAAGTCTTGAAAAATACAAGGCAAGCCTTGTAACACAAGGATTTTCGCAAGTCGAAGGTTTCGATGTATATGAAACCTTTGCTCCAATAGCAAAAATAACAACAATCAGGTTAGTTGTTGCAGCTGTCGTGCATTATGGATGGATTGTACATCAAATGGATGTCAAGTCAGCTTTCCTTAATGGGAAACTTGAAGAAGAAGTCTACATTGCACAATCCCCTGGCTTCCAAATACCAGGTGAAGAAGAAAAAGTCTGCAAATTGAAAAAGACTTTATATGGGTTAAAGCAAGCACCACGAGCTTGGTACAAACGTATAGACTCTTTCTTCTTGCAGCATGGTTTCTATAGAAGCAAATCAGAGACCAACTTGTATGTTATAAGTGAACAAGGAAATAAGGTAATTGTAGTCCTATATGTAGATGATCTTGTAATCACTGGTGACCATGAAGATAATATTCGGAAGACGCAAGAATGGTTGAGCCAAGAATTTGAAATGACAAATCTTGGTCTTCTTCATTATTGCTTGGGAATCAAGGTATGGCAAAAATCTCATACTATTTTCATCTCGTAGCAACGATATGTTCGTGAGATCTTGACTGCATTTGGTATGTCCAAGTGTAAACCAGTTGTGTAACGCCCCGATTCCTCACGGAACCGGGACTTCTATTAACCATACTAATCACAACCTAATTCTAACTCCGACTCAAAATTTTAGGAAAAACGGACAGAGTCTCCCCTATACCGTGGACATTCTGGAAACCTGTAAGCATTCAAATAAAACACGAAGCAAAAGGAACAACATTTCTAATTGAAATCCCAACTTTAAGACCATCCGAGCCTTAAGCAACACAAGACAATATAAACACATACAAGCATGCAACCATAGTCATAAATCTTTGTCTTCATTCGCTTATCATACCATTCTTTGTTAGCAATTAAACATTCTTAGAAATTAAAGCCAACCATACATCCGTTCATTCACACCCAAGCATGCAACGTAGCTAGAAGCAGAAGCATAAGTTATTACATGCCACAATTCCATAACATTTACTACATCCACTTAGCTTTCAAATTTGCAACCACTCAAATATATATACATAAGCCCTTAGGCTCCAAAATAGGACATAAAGTAGACAAGCAAGGTCTTCTACAATTTAGCAAGCAATCACTCCAATCTCAAGTAATAGTACACAGCAACCAAGGCAACTCCTCCAACTGCGCCACCTGAAACATGTTTAGCGAGGTATGAGCAATCACAATTGCTCAGTGAGGGATAAGGTCTACCGGGGACGTGCAATGCAGCAACTTAACACAATTAATACAATAGATAAACAGTGAATAACAATTCTAATACCACATTTTAAAAGAATACAATCGATAACCCTTATCACTCTAAATCTTCGATCCCCGATCCACGATCTCAATCTCGATATGCCGGCATCCCTTACACCAATGGGTACTCCGGATGTACCCGATCCTACGACCCAACACCCCCTGGCAATCTCCGGACCAGGCGAGTGAGGGAATAGCAGACGGAGCTAAGGCAACCAACACTGGCAAGCCCGATGCCGCCCAGCGAGGCCATCGCATCCGTCGCGACAATGAGGTTGCGCAACCACGATGCAATGCAAGAATGATAACAATTACAATATAATCAGTAAACACATTTAAGGACAAAAAGTAGGTTGTCCTCGCACCAAGTTACAATTTAGCAACAATAAGCATATATCAATTACGCAATTATACTAAACAATATACTCTTTTAGCAAGAAAATAAACTATAATACACGTAAGGATGCAGGTCCCTCACCTCTACCTAGTTCCAAGATGTAAGTTTGAATCACATCATTTCCAATCACCTTAAACCTATGAGCAAACATTACTTCAATTACTCTTTAACTACAACATTCATTAATTATTCAGCTAGGTTAGCTAACTCATAACTTCGCTTATTTAGCATATATACAATATCTATTAGAATTCTATTTTTAACAAAATGTCACTTTTATATACTTTAACTTAACATATATTCCAAGTAGTCATTTCCCACAACATAACTCATATAATTATAAGCAACACGGTATTATAAACAAGATACAAACATATTTTAATGAAGTAGCTATACAACCTATTTCATGAAACTTCTCCAAACAACTACATATTACATACCATTACCATTTAAACTCTTATTTAAATCATTTAAAAGTCAATTATAATAACTACATCAATTCAAATAACCAACTAAGCACCAAGCTCAACTAATTCACATAAAATCCAATTAAAACCTTTCCACATGCTTAGTATTTAGGTCATAAGCTTCACACTTATACAACATATAACTCAATCATGACCAACTAGAGCAAATATAACAATATAATAACTACTAATGCAACTAATTCAAGTAACTCACAAGAAATCCAATAAATCTCCTTCTAAATGCTTACAGAACAAGCTCTAAACTTCGCACAAGATAACGAACCCCAAATCTAACTATACTACATCTCTAATGACACTTAATGGCACCATTTAAGCCCTTGAAATCTCACTTTAAAGTATAATTACCCAAAAAGTCCGAATTTGCCTCTTCATGCATTACTCTACAAGTACTCTAATCGGAGCTCAACTAAGCGAAGCGAATACATTTCTAGCACCTCCTCACTTACTAGACACTTGCCCTAATGCCCGAACGCACCCGCATTCACTTTCAACCCGAAATCCCTTTGTCAATCTTTGCTATTAAGCTCCAAACCGAAAGGCAAGGTTCAAGATTCCCAAACAAGTTATCCTATCCTTCAAATTACACTTTATAGCACCCCAAAGACCCTTGAGTTCACCCGTTAAACCTCGTTAACCATTAAATCCCCGATTTCCTCTTTGTGCGTTTATACTACAAGTACCAATTTCGAAACCCAAACAAGCGAAACGAAGGCACTTCTAAAGCTTCAATACTTAATAAAGACTAGCCATAACCTCGAAATGTGCCCGGATTTGAGTTAACCCCGAAACCCCTTATTAAAGTAGCTTAATTTGATCAAATTATTCAAATTTTGTACATGGCAAGTGCAACTAACATTTTTTTCCACGCTCAAGGACCTAATTAGCAACTACTAGAAGCATTGAATCAAATTAAATTGTACAAATTTTTGGAACCCTAGAAATTTCACTATTCATCATCTTCCCCAAAGCTCCAACTCCATTTTCAACCATTCAAAATGCTATCTAACCACAAAAGTATGCTCTATGATCATTAATAAGAGTAATTTAAACATAAACAAGCATAACCAAGTAATATCTCAACAAATCCCAAAAAAAATAAAGTTTAGGTGCAAAATTTTCAAATACAAAAATAAGATGAAATTCTTACCACACAAGGCTAGAGAAGCTTGAAGAAGGTGAAAACATGTTCAAGAACTCAAGATTCAAGCTTGGAATGGATGAAAATGACCAACTATAGCAATTTTGCAAGAAAAAGTTACTATTCCCGTAACTATTTTTTGGCCATTTTTTGACTCTTTTTTTTTTGTTCTTGGCTTATATTATTCTTATGAGAAGGTCAAATGATAGGTCAAATAATTAAGGCATTTTAGTAAGGGTAAAAGGGTCATTTGGGTGATCAAATTTCAGCAAAACAAATGCCAAAAATCTGAAAAAATCTGGAAAAAAAAAAATCCCGCCGGTACTATTCATCAGATTTCGCGAATTTTTTTTCAGTTGATCCCGATATGCAATGCACGCACGGTCAGGGGCTGTAGTCCCCTAAAAATATGTAGTATTTTATAAAAATATAAAATGCATGAAAAGAAACAATTGAATTTATGAAAATATGGAAAATAAAAACTAAAAAGTAATTTGCTAAGTTACATCCAAATTAACCATTTAATTAATGCAATTAATGAAGTGCTGGGTTCGGGGTGTCACAAGTTGTCACCCCGATGGAAGTGAATACAAAGCTATCAGTTGATGATCCTTCAGAACAAGTTGATAACAAGCTCTACAGAAGATTAGTGGGAAGTTTAATCTTTCGTTGTAACACAATACATGATATTAGTTATGTTGTGGGAGTTCTTAGTCGATTTTCAAATAAGCCGAGACAAAGTCACTGGCAAGCAGGGATGCCGGTCCTTAAATATCTCAGAGGCACGTTGGAGTATGGCATATCATACAAGTATGGAGATACTTTATCTGGGTACTGTGACTCAGACTAGGCTGGTGATATTGACTCAAGAAAATCTGTTACAGGTTACGTATTCTTATTCGGTGAAGGAATCACCTCATGGGCTAGTAAGAAGCAACCCACTATTGCACTTTCATCAACGGAGACGAAATACAAGGCTGCTTGTGTAGCATCCTGTGAATCTGTGGCTACGATGCATCATGACTAATATAGGCATTCCAATAGAGGAAGCAACAATGTTGAAATGTGATAGTCAGAGTTGTATAGCCATGTCAAAGAATCCGGTATTTTATGCTAGAACAAAACACATAGAGATTCAGTATCACTATGTGAGGGAATTGATCGAGGAAGGTGAAATCTACATGGAGTACTGCCCTATAAAAGATAATTGTGCAGATATCTTCACTAAAGCGTTAGGAAGCATCCAGTTGAGCAAGCATCTTCAAACATTAGGTATTGGCCCAATAGCTTAGTTAACATGAGGTGAACATTGAGGGTGAGGGTGAGGGGGGGTATTGGTATATGTCAATATCAACCTCCTCATAATAAGTATCGTTAATTTATATGGTAGCATAAATTAATAATTCTGACTTTAAATGTCGATGAGGTCAAAAGAGATCGCGATGGCTACAAGAAAGAAGTTCGGGAATTTGGAGTTACCTAAGATGACGTCAGGATGATGCAATGCTAAAGTTAGTAAATTTGACCAAAGGAAGCTTCCTGAAAGTTGACTTGGATGCTAGCCACCCATGTGATAAATATGGGTAGTCAATACTTTGAACATGGTTGGTAAAGCCAACCAAGATGGAAATGTTTGATAGGAAAGTCTCCTATGACGGACTAGTTAAATTCTATAGTCTCCTATAGCGGGCTAGCTGAACAAATCCTAAATTAGTCTTTCTTTTTTGTATTCTTCTTGTAAGTCCAGAGGCCATTGAAGTTCTAATATTGAGAGCGCACGGTAGGACAATTATCTTATAAGTGTTATATTGAATTATTATAATGAGTAATGTTGTCTTTCTACTTGATTATTGTTAAGACGTTTTTGAGAAATTTATTATATTCTTACAATGGTGACATATCTAACATTTGCCATTGTATTTGGAATGCAAATGAGATGTTGAAGGGAAAGTGGAATTGGACATAATGGGAAAGTAGAAAAAGAAGACATGGGGTTGGGGTTGGCCATGAGAAGAAAAGATTAGAGAAAAAGATGTAGAAATTGTAGGAAGAATATGATGAAGAATGGAAAAGGAACAAAGGTGGGCCAATAGAAAAGATTGATAAGGAGGTAATAAAATCGAAGCCAGTGGCTCGATTTGTAAGGCCAACTCTAACAGCTCTCCTATTTTTTTCTTACATTTAGGGGATTTGAAGCATTTTTCCTATTTTTACAGATCTCCTATTTCAGTTTCACTCCAACAGCTCACCTATTTTTAACCAATCTTTTATTTTATAGAATTCATATTTTAGTTTTTACTCCAATAGCTCCCCTATATAGAAAATTCATACGTCTATAACATTCAAAACTGTGGGAGATAGGATGAGGGAGGGATTTGATCCCCCAGCAATGGAAGATCCAAACTTCAAATTATTTATCCCCTAAAATATAGGGGATCATTTGGAGGAGCTGTTGGAGCTATATAGTACCAACAACTCCCCAAAATTTGATGGTTTTGGACATTTAGGGGAGCTGTTGGAGCTCCCCTAATGGAGGATCGAGACAATTAGTCTGTATTTTCTGATACTATGAAAGAATAGTAAAATTGTATTTCCTTAAAAAAAATATGTTACAATCACTAATTTGAATAATACAAATATTATCAGACATAATAAATACTAGTAATAAATTTACATCAAATCAAACAATTAATAATTACAACTTTCAATAAAGAAAGATTCTCACTTAATATTGCACCATGTTCGAGATATCTTATCATGTTGTTGCTAGTATTTTTTAATCTATTAGATTTTGTCTATATTCTTGTAAAATGTTTCAAGATAGTGCTATGAATCGAGTAGAAAATGGAACTTTGAAAAAAAAATTTGTTAGGTTTTTGGTAGATCTGAATTGGCATTGTATTGTTTTCAAATTTTTGTTGAGATTGAATAAAAGGGCAAAACTACTAAAAAATAGTATAAGCACCTCATTACAGAACACGCAAATTGTGATACAAATCGTACAATATGTTTAAATACTCATCAAATTCGATACAAATCAATAAGTGAATTGTAAATTAGTACAAATTAGAAGTCGAATCATAAAAAAATGACTGAATTGCACGATTCGTTACGATTCATCATTTCGTACGATTCATGGTTAGCAACTTTTTTGGGCTTCTTCCGTGTGCCTTGCTGTAAAGTGGGTGAAAAATATAAAGAAGATGGAAAAGATGTAGGACAAAAGTAAGTGGGAAGAAAAGTAAAGTTTTTTTTTAATTATTAGTTTAAATTTTGTTAGTCAAAAGTGAAAAAAAAAACTTATGTTAATGATTAATAGAAACACGGTCAGTGCATTGCAATTTGTTTTTACTCTTTTCAGTGATTTAATAGTTATAATAGCTCCAATGGTTCAAAAAAAAAAAAGGAAGGGACTGATATTACATGGAATCATTGTTCTATGTTCGAGAGTTAATGAGAAAAATAGGATGCATTTAAGTTGTAATTTTCTAGGAATTGCCCTCCTCTGACTCACCTCCTTTTTGGTGATGATTCAATCTTCTTCTTCGAAGCTAATTACCAAGTGGCACTGATTTTTGAGGAGATCCTGTACAGGTATTGTTTTGTTTCAGGACAATATCTGAACCTCAACAAAACCTTAATCGTTTTTAGTCAGAATACTCCTGAAGGTTTGAAAAAAGGAATTGTTGAGCTCCTCAGGATACAACGCTCAAACAATTTAGGAACATATCTTGGACTACTAACATAATGGGAAAGATAAAAAACCTCTGCGTTGAAATGGGTCCACGAAAAGTGTGTTCACAAATTAGATGGGTAACCTTCTACTGTCGGAAGGAGGGAAAGATGTCCTTCTAAAAGCAGTATTTCAAGCGGTTCCCTCATATGTTATGTCTTCCATCCTCTTCCCAAAATCTTTTTGCAAAAAGCTGGAAGCATTAGCAACTGACTTTTGGTGGAAAAGAGATGGAATGAAGGGTATTCATTGGATCAATTGGAGAACTCTTACCAAAGGAAAATTTGATTGAGGTATGGGGTTCAAGGATCTCTATTGTTTCAACCAAGCTCTAATTGCCAAACAGGCATGGAAAATGTTTACCGAGCCTGACATTCTTGCCGGCAACATTCTGCATCATATCTATTGCTCCAGAGATTCATTCTGGAATGTCAAGAAGAAAAATCAATCATCCTAGATTTGGAATAGTATCCTGAAAAGAAGAGACTTGATCAAATCAAGGGCTATCTGGTCAATTGGAAATGGCAAGAGGGTGCATGTTTGGGAAGACCCTTGGGTTCCCAACACAAACCTCTCTCAGTATCGGACCAATTCAGTCACTACTGTCCATGACCTCATAGATTGCCAATCAAAAAAATGGAACACCATCAAGCTCCACTCTATCTTTCCATCTCAGATTGCAAAAAAAATCAATTCCATTATCCTCCCTATCTCAGACATGGTGGATAAACTTGTCTGGCCTATCACAAAAAATGGTTCCTATTCGGTCAAAACAGGGTATCACATTACCTGATCAATCCAAGACAAACCACAGAGGCTGTCAAACGGTGCCGCTAGCTCATCCAACTCGCTGTCAACCATAATTTGGAAATTCATTTGGAATGCTAAGATCCCCCCCAAGATTAAAATCTTTCTATGGAAAGCATGCAACAATGCACTTCCGACCTTGGAAAACCTTTTCAAAAGAAAGTGCACAGAATCTCCACTTTGTACCATTTGCAACACAAATGTGGAAACTTTTAACATATCATCCTTATCTGCCCATGGACAAGAAGATTCTGGTGTGCCTCGATCCTCCAATGTGCTATCAATCCAAACCTCATCACTAGATTCGCAGACTGACTCTTATCCATGACTGACCAATGCGCGAATGTGGGCTATGGTAAGAATGAAGCTTTTGATCTTATTGTTTTTTGCTGTTGGCAGGTCTGGAAGGAAAGAAGCTCAGCTTGTATGGAGAACAGACCTATCGACCTGGAACGGGCCATCACCAAAACACGGCTCAGTATTATGGAAGCCAACAAATCTCAAGATCAACCCAGAAGCTTGGGTACCAGCCAAACTCAAAGTGATATCGTCAACCCCATTGCCTGGACACCACCACCCACGAACTTTTTCAAGATCAATGTTGATGCATCATTCCTCCAAAAGTCGAACAAAGCAAGTGGTGCTTTCATCTGTCGGGACTGGCATGGAAATTTAATCCACGGACAAGTTATCCCCCTGTTATGTGAGTCCGCGTTCGAAGTAGAAGTTGTTGCCTGTCGTAACGCCTGTCTCTTCGCCTCGCAGTCTTCTCTTCCTATCGTCACTATTGAAAGTGACGCTGAAGCGGGTCTCAAAGCAATCAATTCTCCGAAACTTGCTCCTTGGAGGGCAAGACCAGTATTGGAGGAGATCCGAAAGATTATTGCTGATAGCCCAACCATCAGGTTATCGTGCATTAGAAGATCTGCTAACAAGGTCACCGATTGGGTCACAAAATGTTTTATTAAAGATAGCTTGCCTTTGGATTGAATTGCAAATGTTTCCAACCAACTTTTCAACTTGTTGTACTCAGACATTCACCCTACCGGTGTAGGGTGAAACCCTTGTAATTCTCTTGATCTTTGCAATATATTTGTTGTTTTCAACCCAAAAAAAAAAAAAGTTGTAATTATTGAAAAAAAAATATAGTTCTATTATCTAATATATTTTTTTTTGTATGTCAAAACTTAATTACTTCAGAAATATATAGTTTTATGTCCTTTAATATAAGTTATAATTACATTTAAATTGCTAAATAATCTTGTCTTTTTATCATCCAAAAACATCTACCGTCAAAAATACTTAAAGAATCACAAAAATATTTACCAATGTTGATGCAAATAACAAATTTTAACTCAAAGTAATTGATAAGAACATAACACATCACTTATTAATGTGTTACTAAGTAAGTGACCAAATCGTGAGAATTCACAATTTGATAAGATTCACGATTCAAAAAATTGAGATTTCGATTCACGATTCGCGTTCACAATTTAACAACATATAAATAACTAATTATAAATACTTTTCCTTTCTTTAAATTATTTCACTTAAAATTTTTATATAACTGTCATTAAATTAATCGTCAAACCCTATCCCATAAAATTGAACTCCATCATTTTCTTATAAATTAGTTCAAATTGTGTCTCGATATTACTGTTTTGATTTGTATCTTATCAAGAATAATAAAAAATTATTGTCTCTTCCCACACGTTACGCATGCAGCCAAGTAATTCTTTTCCAATAATATTTTCATATTCAAAGCGATGTGAATCATGTTTTGTAGGATAGGAAACAAATCTAGCCGAACGGCGTTAGGTAACATTCGATTCTGGAAAGAAAGGACAAGATAATGTAATTAAGAAGTTGCATTATTGGTACCCTGCTTTGAAAATCCATATTTTTATGTCTTCATTGGGTTACAGATCATCAACTAAATTAAATTAATATCATCAGTTTGACAAAATAGTATTAACAACAACTATGCCATAAGCTCAAGCCACGTATCCCGCAATCAGTTGCTAGCTTCATTGAAAGATTTCTACTCATTGTCATTGACATAAATTATTAAGTGTTTCCACAGTAACTTTGAAAAAATGATCAGCAAAAAAACTAGAGTAGGACAATCAATGGTTAAAATAAAGTTCTTAAAATGCATTGATTAAGTGAAATAGTCACGAAAAAATATTCAGTCTGTCTAAATAGTCTAATTTGAATTAGTGTGAGAGAAAATTTCATAAGTAATATTCACACTATACGATGTGAGTCAATTCAAATTAGTGCGAGAATGAAATCCACTTATATGAAACTTACATAACATAGGTGAATTGAATCTTTCTAATAGTCCAGAACATATTTTATCCTAATTATTTTATATAAAAATTTTAAATTTAAACCGCGTGAAAAATAGAAAACAAGTTCACAAATGACCGGATATAGAAAGGCAGGAGGTGGGGGAAGCATATCAACAAAGTTGCATTGAATTCTCCTAGTTACACACACACCACAGAAAAGTTAAAAAAAAAAAAAAAAAACTTCTCCGTGTAAACTAAACACACCAAAACATGGTTGTGATAATTGATGATCTAGTGACCAAACTCAAGGATGCAGCTTATGATGAAATCAAGTTCCAGTTGGGGATCAATAATGAAGTTGAGAAGATCACTAATCAACTCAAAGCCTTCCAAGGCTTAGTTGAGTATACAAGCGAGCGAAAGCAAGATAACAGTTTGGCTAAAGAGAGAGTGAAACAACTGAGAGAGACAGCAATTAACATTGAAGATGTGCTAGATGAGTTCATGTTGGAGATGGAACTTCTCGAGATCAACAAGCCAAGCAACTTTTGTGAGGTCAAGAACATCGGTGCCTGCATGCTTTATCATATCAAGAAGGCATATTGGCGCTTTCAGTTCCATCAGCAACTAAATGGAATAGAGAAGAAGTTAAAGTTTCAAGAAGGAGAAGAAGAGAAGTACAGAAGCCTAATTGTGTCACAGCAAGGCAAGAGTGTTCCGGTTGGTAGTCACCGTCGTACGGAGAATGTGAATGTAGTTGGGAGGGAGAAAGAGCTTGCGGAGCTACTAGATCTTGTTGAGCAGCCGAGGGATGAAATGAAGGTGATCACGGTGTGGGGGCCTGGTGGATCAGGGAAGACAACTCTAGTAAAAAAAGTTTACGAAAGAGTTCAAATGAATAAAGAAATCAATTTCTGTGCTTGGGTTTCTGTGAAGCAGTCGTCTCCAATTGATGTTTTGAAGTCAATGGTGAAAATAACTAATGATCAGGTGGTGGACGTTGAAAATATGAGCGTGGAGGACCTCCAAGAACGGATCTGCAATAACTTGAAGCAGAAAAGGTATGTTGTTATCCTTGATGATGTTTGGGATGCAAAAGTTTTGGAACATATTCCACAATTTATAGAAAAACAATCCTCAATTGTGGTTACCAGTCGTGTTAAATCGCGACTTATCTTGGGATTTATTCTGTAAAGTTGCGTTTCCGAATAACATCCCTCCCAATGACTCGATTAAGACATTGGGAGAACAACTTGTCAACAGATGCGATGGCTTACCTCTTGCAATCTTAGCAATTGCTGGATTGATGGCAAGAAAAGGCGATAATCCAAGTGAATGGCATCAGATCCTCCAAAGCCTCGATTCAATATTGCAGGGTGAACTTGATCAACTAAATCAAGCTCTGTTATTGAGTTACTATCATTTACCACCTCATTTGAAACTCTGCTTCTTATATTGTGCCATGTTCCACAAGTCTGACCGCATCAGCGTCCGTAAATTGATACGGTTATGGATAGCTGAGGGCTTTGTCAACAAGGCCGACGGGGGTTCGAGTACACTAGAAGACATTGCAAGAGGTTACTTCAATGAACTCATACAAAGTAGCATGTTACAATTAGGGTACTTGTCTAGAGGTTTTCAAATGCATGACCTCTTGCGCGATGTTGCTGTTCACATGATAGCAGAGGAGAATTTCGGAGTTTTACTCAAACAAGAGATGATTGAATTAGATTCAAACCAACGGCGTTTGATGATTTTTGATATGGAGGAACCCAAAGTGCAACTTGGCTCTTGCAAGTTAAAGTTGCGCACAGTTATAGCAAGGGATAGTAAACAGTTTTACTCATCCTTATCTGAGATGTTAAAGAACATCAAATTGATAAGGACTCTGGAGATTGAAGGTGATAGTCATATAGAGAATGTACCAGACGAATTGGGGGATTTAATTCATTTGACATATTTGAGTTTAAGAGGGACTTCTATCAAAGATCTTCCAGATTCCATCAAGAAACTTCGCCACCTGCAAACCTTGGATGTTCGTAATACCTGGGAGATGAAACATGTCCCTAGAGGGATAGCAGAGCTCAAGCAGTTAAGACATCTTCTCATGGAGCGGTTTGATATACCAGGTTGTGGTTATGTGATAATGCCAGATATCACTTTCAAGTTTGCTCAACTACAAACCTTGAGTGGAGTACACCTAAATCTCAATCAAGCAATGGAATTGAAATCCACAACCCAACTCACTAAACTGAATATATCTGCCAATGGAGAAGAGTCCTGGAGAGAAATATATGTTGCTATTGGAATGATGAGAAATCTTCGAACGCTGAAACTGAAAGCAGGTACTGGGATCCCTGAAGTACTCCAAGTGGGAGACCTCCCAGTTCCTCTGCGTCTTGAGAAGCTCACACTATTCTTATTCAATCGACTACCCAATGGCATCGTCTCTCACAGCTGTTTACGAGAAATCACTCTAACCAAAGGAGAATTATTCGAAGATGGTTTCATTACTTTGGGACAGCTGCCAAGCCTGAAAGTTTTCAAACTAGACGCCAGTTATCAAGGAGAACAATTAATTTGTGAACCAGACAGCTTTCCAAAGCTCGAAAAATTTGGGATTTCTTCTCTTAAGTATTTGACCACATGGAATCAAATACCTAAGGGATCCATGAAGTGCCTTCGCATACTCACAATTAGTTTTTGTAGAAGGTTGCAGATGCTCCCAGATGGATTGCAAGAGCTTCAGAAATTGCAAATGCTGAACCTAGTATACATGCCAAAGGAGTTTCTTCAACGAATAGATATTGGAGGACCTGATTATTCCAAGATTCAACGCATTCCTAGAATCCCGAAAATACCACTTCCATAATAGGTCTTGCCATATTGTCTCCATGTTTTTGTTGTTGTATGGTGAGTTTTATTTATTAAAATTTGGTTCTTGAGAGAAAAGGGGAAAAAATTAAAATGAAAAATCAAGAAATAAACTATTTTGTTCACTATTTCTATGTTAAGGTGAACAATCTTAAGTGAATGAGAAAATGACTGTTGGTATTTTGTATCTGAATACATGCGAGTTTACTTTTATAATTATTTAGTACTAGAATGCAATTATTAATAACTATTTGTTCCCTCATTTTAACCTACGCAAATCTTATTTATGTGTATAAATGACTTACCGTGATAAAACCGATGAATTGTTCATACCTTCTTCTTGGATGTCTTATGGTGAAAGAGCTTCTGACCAATTATGACTAATAAATGGTATTTTCCATGTATGATCCTCATTACCTGTATTATCACTATAATAACTTTCTTTTCCTGCAGTTTGAGCCGTGGTTTTTGGACTCGAGTGCTTGATCTGCTTATGATTGAGGAAGGTATTTCTTCCTGGGATGATATTGATGCTTGGAGCAGTCGACATTGTAGAGGGAAGGGACTCCAAGCCACGTTATCAAGACTTTGCTTTTGTGGTATTGTTTATTCTGTTTGGAGAGAGGGAAATTGAAGGATCTATCGGAAGGTTTGCCTCTGAAGAGAGTATAATTGCTGGTATTATTCAAATTATTAGATTAAAAACTTGCAGTTGTAAAAAGTTTGTGGATAATGATACTAATAGATTACTTTGTTGGAATTGGAACCTAAATGACATACTTGTTTAGGTTCTATTTGATGTTTTGGTGATGTGTTTGTCTTTTGTTGATCTTAATGATATATATTTTGTTTTTCCAACAAAAAAATATTTGTTAAAGGCTCTTATCACCGTGAGAGAACCCCACCCAAGTGAATCAGTTTTTAGTACTCTTTTACTAAAACATTTAAACTCTACAAAAGCTCTTATATTCATTAAATATTTATGATACAAAAAATGATAAGAGTTATATACATTATAGATACAATGGTTTCTGTCCAATTGATTTTTATTCTTTTTTCTTCTCTTCATCTTATTCAAAAGGGATAGTTCTACGCTGGGACTAAACTAGAATTTAATATTAAAAGAGTTAAGATTCAATTAATAGAGGTCATTAACAAAAAAAATAATAATAACAAGGGGGCCCTTAATTTTTTTGAAAAAAGTAATACATAAATTTTCAAAAATTAAGTTGGAGGCTTGGAGGAAGCCCGACTCCTCCCTGTCCTCCCTTGCCTCTACCTTTGGGTCTAGAGAGGCTTCCTGACACTTTGTGTCTCACTTTTGAGAGGAATTAGGAGAGATTTAAGAGTAAATCGTCCCAGAGACCATTAAATTATTTTTGAAGTCCGTCATTCAACTATTTTTATTCTAAAGAGATCATTACTTTTATGAAATGGTTTTAGTTTGTCTATTCCATTAGTTTTCATAGTGAAAAAGCCTTAATTGAGAAATATTCACAGGGAAAAATAGTTAATTGCACCAAAATAATTACACAAATTCACCCAATTATTTTTTATTTGCACTTTAAAGGCATAGAATTTATCCTAAAATTTTTCAAAATTATTTAAAAGTTATCAAAAAAGTAAAAATTGTTATTTTGTTTTTCTAAAAGATTATTGAATATTAGTTAAAATTATTTATTGAAATTTCTCATAAATTACTTCGAAATTCTTTAAAATTCCTCTAAAATTGTAAAAGAATTATTTTAAATTCTATTAAATTTTTCTTAAATTTCTTAAAAACTCTTAAAAATTCAGCATTTTTTTCAAAATTGCTCCTAATTTCTTAAACCATCTTAAACATTCATTATCCTCAAGTTCTTAGACAACTGTTAAAATTTTATCTTTTTTTTTTTTCAAAATCCTTTAAAGGTGATCTAATTTTTTTTAAATTCCCTTTGAAGTTATTGAAGATTCTTAAAAATACTAGGAAATTATTAAATAAAAGTGAAATTTTTGATAAAAATCTTTCTAATTTATTACAAAATTATTAAAGTCCCAAAAAAATTATTAAAACTTTGTCAAAATTCCTCCAAAATTTGAGAAATTTTTAAAATTCTCCAATACTTCTAATAATTTTGTAAAAATCGAGGCAAAACTTTAAAAAACTTAATCATTTTTGGTTCTTAAGCAGCTCACAATAATGTTCAGTGATCAACGACCAGATTTTATTTTCTCTTGCAACTATATATGAGAAATCTCACAACACTTTGGATCCTTATTTGAAGATTCTTTCATTGTTTTGGGACAAAAGCCAAGACTGAAATTTCTCAAAATTTTCGCCATTTATGAAGGAAAACAATTAGCTTGTGAACCAAACAATTTTCCAAAACTGGAGGAACTAGAGATTAATTATGCTGAAATTTGAACACATGAAATCAAATACCCAAGGGATGCATGAAATGCCTTGGTGAAATTTTTATCGAAGGGTGTAAGAGCTCAAGAATTTGGAAATTAAAGCTGTCTTTTTCGTACTATGCCAGAGGAATTTATTCAAAGGACAGCTATTAGAGGATCGGATTACTCGAAGATGCAACAAATTCCCAGATACATGAGGATAAAATAGGGAAATTAAAATGTTTGACCATTGGATTTCTCCTTGACCTTCTCGATGTATGGCGGTGAGAATAAATTATTTTTTCACTTGTTAAGGTTTTTTTTTTTTGTTAATTAAGCAAAGTATTTCATTAAAATCAAACTCAAAATCTCATGAACAAAATCCAACCAAAAACAACCAAAGTGAAGGGATTACAAACAAAAATCCCCGAAACCCCAGTTCATGCACAATTCATTGTTAACCAGATTACGTCTAAACTTTTCCTTCAATCGGATCCTGTTGACAATTTCATTTTTGATGTGCTCTTCAGTATTAAACCATTGTCCATAAAGTCTATTGTTGCGTTCCCTCCAAATGGAATACATTGTAGTACAGAATAAGAGCCTAATGATCAAAGCCTGTAGATCTTTCCCCTTACAGAACCTCTTAGTCCATTCACCAATACCATCCCACGACGGCAAATGATGAGGAATGAGCGCAAGTTGTAATCCGTGATCCCAAACTCAATTGCTCATCCAACATTGAAAGAACAGATGATGCCTATCGTCATTAGCCAATCCACAGATAACACAAATACTTTCCTCAATGGTACCTTATTCAAGAAACCTTGTCGTAACAGGAATTCTATCAAGAATCGCCAACCAAGTAATGAAGTTATACTTATGAATCTAGAACTTACCCCAAATAGCATCGTACTACTCCACAGCAGAGACTTTTTCTCTGAAGTATTCCCAAGCACTTGACACCGAGAATCTCCAATTAGAACAACCCAACCATCTAATATGATCCTGGGTATTTCCTGGATTGAAAGCAATGGTGCAAACCTGATGAAGAAGAGGGATGTTTGGCCAACTCCAAATTCCATTGCTAATAATCTTCGACACCTTATCATACCATCCAATCCCCGAATCCAAATTATTTTGCCAAGAGAGATGATCCTTGAGGAAACCCCACGGGTGCCAAAGCTCACGCCAAAATAAAGTGTTCGAGCCATCCCCGATCTTTATCACAAAAAGGTGCTTCACAGACTCCCTAATTTCCATAAGTTTATGCCATTGCCAAGAGCAAGAAGATCTGATTTTGCAGTCCCAAATACACTCCTTTTTTATGTAGTAAATTTTGACCCATTTACGCCAAAGAGCATTGTAGTCAGTCAGAATGTTCCAATATTGTTTCAACATACCCGCCTTATTCACATCACCCAACCGCTTAAGGCCCAAACCACTTTCAATTTTGGGTTTGCAAATCTGATCCCAAATAACTTTGGACCCTTTTGTACTTTCATTCTTTCCTTTCCAGAGGTAGGCCGCCATCTTACTCTCAATCTATTGAAGAACACTTTTAGGCAAACAAAGAATTCCAGTCCAATAAGCTTGGATGCCATAAAGCACCGATTTAATGAGAACAAGTCTTCCAGCATAAGACAGGCTCCTCGAGGTCCAGTGGTCAACTCGAGTTAAGACTTTATCAACAAGGTCTATACATGAAGCAATAGCGAGCCTTTTGGAAGACAAAGGCACTCCCAAATACTTGAATGGTATTGAATCATCTTTAAAGTTTATCAACCCAAGAAACTCCATTTTGAGGTCAGGATTATTACCCCCAAAGTACATACTACTTTTGCCTTCATTAACATTCAAACCAGACATTTTGCTGAACAACGTAAGAGCTTTTTGAACCGTCAAAATGGAACTCCTGTTACCTCTTGCAAAAATTAAGACATCATCGGCAAAACAAAGATGAATGATCTTCATTTTTGCACATTTAGGGTGGTAGGAAAACTGATTACCTTTAGCCATCTTATCCATGATACCCGCAAATACCTCCATAGCAAGGACAAAAAGATAAGGAGATAACGGGTCCTCTTGTCTAAAACCTTTAGCTTATTTGAAGTAGCCCTCAAGACTGCCATCAATAGCAATTGAAAATCTTGTTGAGAAGACACACACCTTGATCCAATAGATCATCACAGAGGGAAAGTTAAAAGCCTCTAACACTTTGAACAGAAAATGCCAATCAACTGAATCATAAGCTTTACGCAAATCAACTTTAAGTGGACACCTGGGGGTAATATTCTTTCACCATAACCTTTGATAAGCTCATGAGCCATAAGAATGTTATCCACAATAGACCTGTTAAGAATGAATGCTGATTGGTTAACAGAGATAAGATCCTGCAAAAATGGTTTGATTCTATTAGCAATGATCTTGGACGCACATTTGTAAACAACATTGCAACATGAAATTAGCCGAAAGTCAGTCAATTTTGAAGGGCAACTACTCTTTAGAACAAGGGTGATGATGGTAGAATTGCACGCCCTAAGCATTTGGCTAGAAGCAAAGAAAGATTTTACTGCTCTAATCACATCCCTGCCCACAATACTCCAAGCTTTCTTATAGAACAAAGAAGTAAAACCATCCGGCCCAGGGCTTTTATCGTCATTTATACAAAAGATTGTGCTTTTGATCTCCTCATTTGTAATAGCTCCAATCAATGACTTGTGATCGTCATTCAATATAGATTTGCCCAAGATCATTCTAATGTCCCCTGAAGTGAACATAAAGTTCTCACTACGAGTTGTGCCAAGATAACTCTCATAATGCTCCACAATCTCATTTCTGATCCCTTGTTCCTTAGTAATACAAGAGTCGTCCTCCCTAACAATGCACGTGATCTTATTGCGAATAATTCTGCCCTTAATACACTTATGAAAGTAAGCTGAGTTCGTATCACCCTTAGCCATCCATGTGACTCAAGCTTTCTGATGAAGAACAACTTCATCTTCTCTAATTATTTTGTCAAGTCTCCCCACAAGAAGTCTTTCTTCAACCACAATAGTGTCATCATGATTCAGCTGCATCAGAATTTGGACTTCTCTCAGCCTACTCCTAATATTGTCAATCTCCTCATGCACTTTTCGAAACCATTTTTCATTGAAAAATCTCAACTCCTTAACTGCCTTTTGTTTTTTATAGAGAGTGAACATAGGAGTCCCGCTACCACAATAATTCCAAGCCCGTTGTACCGTAGGAATGAACTCTTCGTGATCAGCCCATAAGTTAAAGAACTTGAAGGGTTTGGATCTCATATAACTCCTAGATCTCAGCGATGCCACAATAGGCTTATGATCCGAGACACCCGAAACATCAACAAATAAATCCATATAAGGGAGGTCCGTCTACCATTTATCATTAGCAAACATTCTATCCAATCTACTTTGCTGCAGATCGGACGTATACTCTTGTTGCTCCAAGTGAAGAATTGATCGGAGTTATCAACTTTACTCAATTCATTATCTTCAACCCAATCCGAAAACTCTTTCATCCCCAATGTGATACCAGACTGCCTTAAACGATCATTAGGCCTCAGAACTTCATTAAAATCTCCAACAATGCCCCACGGTTTATCACCCACCATCTGTTTCCATCTGGTGATCCCGTTCCACAGGGACGCTCTATCAGCTCTATCACTTGCCGCATAAACAACAGTCAAAAAGAAATTCAAAATTTTCCCCTCGACCCAACAATGAATTGTCTAGTCCGATGCATCCCTTCTAGTAATCTTCACCTTAGAACCATTCCACAACACCCACACCTTGCCACGATGCACTTTGTCATAGTTGTTCAAAAATTCCTATCCTCTAAACCTTTTTTTAACAATCACAGGGGCTACCTCCGCTTTCACTTTGGTTTCAAGTAAGCAAAAAAAGTCAAGCTGTTTTTTATTCACAAAATTAACCACTTCTACTTGTTTAAAGGCTTTGTTGAGCCCTCTAATATTCCATGATGCGAACTTCATTAGGTAACCGGGACTTCAGAAGAATTCCCTTTAGCCATAGGCTTGGTACTAGCAACCAAGTCCCTCATAGCTCCACTAAGATCCTCTCTCGAGTCACCAAGCACCCAAAATTTGTTAGTATCAGAAACAGGATCTGGAGAAAGCAGTTTGCTGCAACTCAGAGCAGAATTTCTATGCTCAACAATTGTCCATTTATCTGCAATAAGTTCTTGACTACTGTCAGCCACTAGATTTCATTTGTCCACATGTTCTACATTACCATTGCCTTTAGACGCCATCTGAATAACTGCTTGCGCAACTTCTGATTGTATAGCTTGGGGGCGTCACTCAGATTTGATTGTGCATTTATTATCCACATGACCAATACCTCTACAATTGGACATATGCGAGGTTTCCATGAATATTCCACTGCAATCTCTGCAACCTCACCCTTACCCAGATTGAGTGTGATGTTATCGCAAAGTTTTTTACGTAAATCAACTTCTACACAAACTCTAACATATTTGAGTCGAGATCTATTTTCAGTAAATTTGTCAAGCTGAAGGGGAATACCAACACCACTTGCAATATAGCTCAAACCATCCTCCGTCCAGTACTCCGTATGAACATTATGGAACATAACCTAAAATTGTCACAGTAGGTTCAACAACAAGACCATCACCAATCTTAACTTGAGAACACACTGGACTCGAACTAAGAATTTGGCGACTAACATTGGGAGAGTCAGAGCCTTTCTTCTCAGGACTACCGGCACCCGTAAGCTTAGCTGGTAGAGGAAGAAATTTCACCACAACAAGACTGCGTCTTGCCGACAAAACCTCTACCTCCACCAGCGAGGAATCGCTTCCGACACTTGAAGAAACCGTCCCCTTCAGCACCGGTGAGTTCTACACATCTCCGATACCCAAACCACGCAATTGAGCAATGGATCTCAACCTTCTGCGATTACCCTTCTTACTGCCTACCATGGAAAAAACTCTCAAAGAGGTGCAAAATTTCAAGCTGTCTTGCACCAAGAATGAACAAATGAGCTGAAAGCTCACGATAGCTAGTCTATCGTGCACTGGAATGATGAAGATCTGAAAAAAAAAAAAAAAAAGATGCGCAGGTTAGAAGACTAACCTATGCTGAGAGCAAAAAGCAAAGAGAGAGAAAAGTCCTTGAAGCGCTACGTTTTTAGCTGCTTTCACTTGTTAAGGTTAGTACTTGACAACTTAATTATTTACTTTTATGGATATTTACTTCTCAAAACTATCTTGAAATGATTGGTTTCTTTATATATAGGTTGGTGCAAACAATTTTAAAGCTTATTGCAAAATGGATGCTAGTATTTTGCTCATGTAATTATATTGTAAAGAAATACAACTTCTAGTATTTTATGTGTGAACAAGTGTGCTTTTTGCTCATGTAATTATATTGTACAAAAATGCAACCGCTGATGTTTAGTATTTTTTTTTATAAAAAAAAAGATTGTTAAAGATGTTTTGTATTTGAATAGGTGTGCTTTTGTTCGTGTAATTATATTGTATGAAACTGCAACTGCTGGTGCTTTTTATTTTGATGGGTGTGCTTTTAGTCATGTAGTTATATTATATGAAAATGCAATTGCTAGTTGAGTTATTGAAATGTTGTTCTTGTGCTCATGTTGTGACGCCCTGAAATTGTAACGCGGTAAATTCAGGACGAAATTACCGCGGGCCTAGAAAGACAAGTCCTCTTAAACCTGCAAGACTCAAATTTTTCGATAAAACAAGCTATAATCCGTTAATAAATAAATAATCTAGAGCTTCTACAATCCCAAAAATAAACATTTAAGCTTTAGTTACAATAGAATTCTCCAAAAATAATAATCATAATTCTCAATAAATTCACTGAATCTTTAGCAGTGGTTACATGATTTCTAACCCAATAAATCCTGATCTAACTTTGTTGTCTGCAAAGAGAAAATGAAAAGAGTGAGCTAACAATGCTCAATAAGTAGATTTATCCCAAAGAAAGCCAATGTTCAAAGATAATTAAAATATCTAAATAATCACAAAATAATATCAGGCACTACGGGACACTATAACAAGTCGTGGCTACTTTACAGCATCACGATCACACGTACAGATTCAAAATTCATAACAGTCGATAACAGTAATCAACAACAAGCAAAGACGACTAATTAACTCCCAACCATATAGGATTCGATACATAACTTGTATAGCTCGTAGGACCTAAATCAAAAGCTTAGACTTGACTTATCAGGAGGATCGATACAGATAACTGAACAAAAATCACGAACGAATAACAAAATAACGAACTGAACGATATTTGCAGAATAAACAAATGGGGTAAATAAAAAAGAAAGACAAACTACTTACAAATAATATATCCTTCAAGCCGAAACATCAAAATCAGATTCATAATACGTAACAAATATTTTTAATCTGTAAGAAACGTCTAAACATAACTGATAGGATGTCAAACCTATTATCTCCTACTTGGATCTCAATGAAAAGAAACAACCTCATCCTTGTTCTATCTTTCATTCCCGTATTGCTAGCCTTCCATTTATATTAGTAAAGTTTTGATATAATAATAGTAGATAAACATAATGATAGACTTTTATAATAAAAAGTTCATGTAATGAGTAGTTGAAGTGGAGAAAAATGTGAAAGCAAATAAACTTTAGGCCATTATTTGTTATCTTTTGTTATTTAAATAGACTTTGTTGGCTTCTTTAATCATAACACATGCTCAACTTGATACAAAAAGTTAGTAAATAATTATTTAATATAATATACTATTAAAAGACAATCAATATTAAAATCTTATTTTTGTACAATAACCTTATCAGACCATGTTTTCTTGCTTTGGATCATGGTTACGTTACTGTTTGTGTGAATAGTAACCGAAGTTACTGTTTGCGTGAATAGTAACCATTTTTTTTTTGGGTATTACACATGTAATGTAATTTTGTTTTTGTTTTTGCTAATCAAACAAACGCTCCATTCAATCCAAAAAAAGGTTGTACGAAATAATTCCACAGCCCTAGTGATGGGAGATAAAATCCAAAACTAGTACTCAAAAATTAAGATCACAAACAACACAACTAATGAAGAATGCCACCATCAATCCTCTATGCTGCACAAATAAACTTGGTCAATGTATTGTTCTTAAATTTTGGACAGCTGTTTAATTTGCATTGAGTGTCATACTGGATTTTTTCAAATATATATTTCACTTTTTTTTTTCTTTCTTCCCTCTGCCCCCAAATTCCCTTTCCTTTCACCCCAACACTCGAACCCTGCCAATCCGCCTAGCAGGGCATGTAGCCCTTCACTAGGCTGCACTACCGAGTCCTATATATGTATATATATATTGCTAGAAAAATAAAAGTATATCATTCAAGCTCAAATCCAAAACAAAGTTCAAAGAGGCTTGGAGTTTTCAGGGCACGGTCAATCCTCATAATCGAGTAACAGTTGATATTAAGTGGCTCAAATCTTCTCAGGGTTTTAAATTAAATATTGATGGTAGTACTCGAGGAAATCTGGGACCTGGAGGATCAGGGAGTATAATTCGTGACAGATTTGGCTAGTGAGTCTGGGGGTTTACAGTTAACCTTGGAATTTTCTCTAGTCTTCGAGTCGAATTAGGCATTGTTTGGTCTAGCTTTTAAACAGTCAAAAGCGCTTCCTGTGAGTTTAAAAGCTGAACTAACTTGTTTGGCCCATATTTAAAAGTACTTTTAGGTAAAAGCTAAAGTTGAAAAAAGCTAAAAATTAAGAAGCTCCAAATTGGAACTTTTCAAAAAAGGCTTTTGAGAAGCTGTTTTACATAATGAGGGAGCTATTTTTCTTTTCTTTTTTCTCAAATATACCCCTCCATATTTTTAAAGTCCGATATTACCTTTAAAATTTTTAAAAGCTTAACGTTGTGTAACACAGGTCAAACAATCAACGGCTTTTGTTCAACAATACTTCTTACAAAAGCTCTACTTTAAAAGCTCAAAAGCTGAAATTTCACAGTTAGGCCAAACAGAGCCTTATATGCTCTTTGGGAATGTTTGAACTTGGCGGAGGAGTACCATATTGAAGAAGTGGTCATTGAAACAAACTCTATTTTAATCTTCAACATGATTAATGGAAATCCGTTGAATTCCAACCCTTTGCGCCCATTGATCAAAGATTGTAAGCACATCTTATCTCATAATGATAGTTTCAAACTCATCCATATTTTTAGAGAGGATAATAAGTACGCGGATTTTCTGGCTCGACTTGGAAGGGTGCACTCATTGGGCATCTCTCGATTGATACAGTACCCCTACAACAATTAAAAATTATGGTGGAAAATGACAAAATAGGTGACTCTTCTCCTAGGAGCATAGTTACCTAATCGGCTCTCGCCTCCCTAAAAAAAAAAATTGCAAAACAAAGTACAAAGGCTCTTACCCAAAAATATTAACTTGCAAGACAAGTGTCATCCAGTTTCCATCAAATACAAAGTTCAATGTTGATAATGTCCCGACTAAATTTCTTACTAACACTTGCAAGACAAGAGTCATCCAATTTCCAGTTTCAATCTAATAGCATGGTTGATACTCTCTTGAATGGACTCCTCAAGATTAAAAGTTTGTCTATGGATTTTCTGATTTATCTCCCTCTAGATAAAATACACTATACGACAGAAATAACAGGTTGCAAGTCATCTTTAACACAAAGAATTCACCTAAACCCCAATATTATCCCAATTTGAAAAACTGTCCTGCAGCATCACCAAATCAAGACCCCATTTACAAATTCTTTTAGAAACAACACAAACAAGAAATATATGGTTTCTATCCTCCGGTGCGATACCACAAAGAAAGTGAATGCAATTATCCAGAACACCCCAGCAAGCAAACGAACCTATGTGGGAAGGCGATTGTGTAAGGCCAACCATGAAGTGAAACAATGTTTAGCAACCATGAAGTGAGACAATGCGTAGGAATCTTAATTTTGCTAATTTCTTGCCAAATATAATAAACTGAAGCCATTTGACGAGATTCTCTCATACATTGGTAGCAAGCCTGGGACATCTCTACCCTCTACACCATATCCTCCTCAAAATCCCACACTCAAAGAACAAATAGTCTTTTGATTCTATGCTCTGGTGGCAGAAAATCCATGAGCTGTTACATTGAACCACTCCTCAACTTACGTCTTTGCTTTGTATTAAGTCTGTCGTTAATAGCCAACCAAGAACGATATAAATTCTTGGGGATATTTTCCTTGAACCAAATAAGCTTGTTCAATCCAACGATATCATTCTCTATCAAATGAGCTCATAAGCTGATCCAACAGAGAACGAAAGCTTCAATTCCAGAAGCCAAAGAGTCTTATCTTGTTGGTCAACTCTCGGTGTAAGACTACTTGATAAGGATAGTAGTTCAGCTGTATCTATATAGCCTATGTATCTGTTAGATAAGATAGTTAGAGACTGATCAAGTTAGTTTAGTAACTAACTTGACAGCTAATGACCAGCTCAGCTCTAAGGCAAGCTGAAGCTATAAATACTTGTAAAGTGTAACAGAAATAATAATGAAATACAATTCAGTTACATATATTTTCTTTCTCTCTATCACTATATTTCTTCATGGTATCATAGAGCCATAGGTCCTTCTCGAGGTAGAAATCTCCATGAGAGATCACCATTAAAGCTGCAATTAAAGCTTGCCGATGTCATTTAAAGCTTCATCGAAGCTTATTCTGCAGAAATTACCTTTCTTTTCTACAAATTTTTCATCAAATTTTATCTTGAACTAATTTTTCAGTTCACCATTGGAGAACTCTTCGCGAACTCCATTAGAGCTCAAATTGAAACTTCAAATCTTCAACGAACACTCTCTTGTACTAAGCGAGTGCTTTGTTTATCAGCCTCTCCACAAATCTTCACTTTATTATTATTATTATTTTTTTATTTCTCAAAATCTTCTTCAACCTCCATTAATGGATACCTTTCAATTACCTCCTGAACTCAAACTTCTGCTGCAAAATTTCAATAGTTTAACTCATGTTAAGCTAGATAATTCTAATTACAGTATTTGGAAAACTCAAATCCATACTGTTTTTCAAGGCTTCCTTCTATTTGATCGATTGATTGGTGCCAAACCCTGTCTTAAACCTTTGATCACAGATGATAAAGGCACATCTACTGTCAATCTTGACTATACTCAGTGGAACACAATTGATACACACTTGAGGTTTTGTCTGTTTGCCTCTATTTCACAACCACTTCTTTCTTATGTTCATCATCTCACCACATCTGCTGCCATTTGGAAAACTTTGGAACAAAGATTTCATTCCATTGGCATGTCCTATGCTTATCAGCTAAAGATGCAACTTTACACTCTGCAAAAAGGAGAATCTTCTATGCAGGCATATCTTGATATAGTTAGAATGCTAATTGAGAAACTTGCCTCAGTTGGAGAACCACTTTCTGATGCAAACATTACCTTTATTGTCCTAAAAGGCCTTCTTTTTGAATATGATGCTTTTAAATCATCTGTTAGGCTCAAATCTGTTCCTCTACTTCTTCCTACTCTTTTTAGCCACCTATTGACTGAGGAACTCAATCATACTCTGTCCACTAAGCTTACATTCTCAGATTCCTCATCCTCTACCACTCACACAACCTTACATGCTAATAGAGGTAGTGGTAGAGGTAACTATGGCTGAGGCAGGGGCAGGCAACAAACCTTTAGAGGTGGTGGTAGAGGTAACTCTAGCAAGGGTCAGAAGGTTTCAGGAAGATCAAATTACAATTCCCAATCATCCACTGATTCACCCATGTATTGTCAAATTTGTGGTAAAAGGAATCACTCGGCTCTTGAGTGTTGGCATCGATTTGATAGTACAAACTATGCAGTCCCTCCTACAACTGAGAAACAAGCCTATAGTGCTCAAGTAGGGACATCTAATGACTGCTCTTGTCCTTGGTATTTGGACTCAGGAGCAAATGCTCATCTTACAAATGATCCCACTCAGCTTCTGAATCCACAACCCTATCAAGGTCATGACTCCATCTCAGTGGGCAATGGTTCTAGTACTCTCCTTACTTCTACTTCCTCTTTTCATCTTTCTAAGGTCTTGTTTGTCCCACAAATTTCTACTAAACTTCTTTCTGTCTACCATTTAACTAAAGATAACAATTGTTGTGTTGTTTTTTATTCTAAGGGAGTTCAAATATGGGACAATGCTACCCAGAAACTCCAGTTCAAGGGCCCCTATAAAGGAGGTCTCTATCATCTGCCCTCCTTGTGTAACAACACAATTGCTAGTCCTTCACCTTCACTGCAAGTACTCTCATGCATAAACCAACCATCTGTTGCAATTCTATGGCATCAAAGGCTGGGACATCCCTCCAGGAATACTTCTTAGATTCTTTCTTCAATTCTTAATGTCAAACTTACTTTTAATTCTTCTACTTGTTCTGTGGCAAAATTCCACAAATTAGTTTTCCCTGTTTCTTCTACTGTTACTAGCAGTGCATTTGATCTAATTCACTCTGATGTTTGGGGTACCTCCTCCATAGCTTCTTGTATGCACTTTAGGTACTATGTTGTTTTTCAGGACGATTTTACTAAATACACATGGCTTTATCCTTTAAAATACAAGTCTGAGGTTTTTCCTACATATCAACATTTTTCCACAATGATTCAAACTCAGTTTAACAAAACAGTCAAAGTACTAAGAACTGATAATGGCAAAGAATATACAAGTCATCAATTCAGTTCATTTCTTCAATCTAAAGGTACCATTCATCAAACTTCATGCCCTCACACCCCAGAACAAAATGGGCACTCAGAGAGGAAGCATAGACATTTAATAAAAATCACTATTACTCTGTTTCAACATGCTAAATTACCCATCAAATTTTGGGTGGAAGCTACTGCTGCAGCCAATTTTCTTATCAACAGATTACCTACTCTTATACTTCAAAATCTTTCTCCTTTTGAAAAACTTTTCTTTACTCCCCCAGATTATTCTTCTCTTAGGGTGTTTGGCTGCCTGTGTTTTCCATGGTTAAGACCCTATTCCAAACATAAACTGGAACCAAGGTCAAAACCATGTGTTTTTCTAGGGTATTGTCAACATACTAAGGGATATAAGTGTTTAGACCCTTCCACAGAGAGAGTCTATATTTCTAGACATGTTAGGTTTTTTGAAAATCAGTTTCCTTACTCCAATAACTCTACTGAATCATCTATCTTACATTCAGTAGACTGTCTATCTAATTTTCCAGTCCTTCCTACTGTTTCTACTCTACTAATCAATTCTTCTCCAATACTCTCTCCTGGTAGTCCTATATCTCATTCCCAACCCTCTTCTTTCCCAGTCACAGAGGATCATCAAACCCCTCTGCTGCCTCAGTCCCCCCAATCTAGTTTACCATCACAACTCTCACACTTCCCAGGCACTCTATCTTTCTCAACTCCAGCTGCTATAGCAGCAGCTTAGTCTCCTTCTCTAGACCCTCAGTCTTCTATCTTCACTCCTCTTATCTCGTCAGGGTCATCAAACTAATCTATTTCTGATTTACCAACTACATTAGTATCTCATGCTCCTAGTAGTTCACCTCATACCTTTCACAATACAGATATATCTCTCATACCACCTGAACCCTCTGCAATACAACATCCTATGTTAACTAGGTCCAAGACTGGATGCTTACCAAAACCACTATACAATCTCAATACAGTTCATCACAATCCCCCAACCACTTAACCCACTACCTACAAAGATGCAGCTCTTCATCCAATTTGGCAAACTGCTATGACTGAAGAATTTGAAGCCCTTCAAAAATAGAAAACATGGATCTTAGTTCCTCTCCCACCTTCTAGACAACCCATAGGTTGTAAATGGGTATACAAAATCATAAGAAACTCTGATGGCTCAATAGCTAGGTACAAAGCCAGGCTAGTAGCTAAGGGTTATCATTAGGAGTATGGTCTAGACTACACAGAAACATTCAGCCTTGTTGTTAAGTCTCAAACAATTAGAGTTATTCTCACCCTTGTAGTCCAATTCAATTGGTCTCTAAGACAGTCGGATATGTCTAATGCCTTCTTACTTGGCGCTCTTCATGAAGAAGTGTATATGACACAACCAGCTGGCTTTGTAGATTCTTCTAATCCTTCCTATGTGTGTCAGCTACAAAAGTCTCTTTATGGCCTAAAATAGGCACCAAGGGCCTGGTACCAAATGTTGGCTAATTTCCTTCACAACCAGGGTTTTGTCTGTAGCAAGTCTGACACTTCTTTGTTTGTTTCCTATACCTCTACTATCATTCTTTTTGTTCCTGTTTATATGGATGACATAGTCATCACTGGCAACTCTTCTTTTGTTATTTCTCAGCTTATCACTTCCATGAGTTCTCAATTTGCCGTGAAAGACCTAGGTCCTCTCACTTACTTTCTAGGTCTACAGTTTCAGTATGCCTCTAATCATATCCTATTACATCAACAGAAGTATGCTTATGACTTACTTAAGAAAGCTGGCATGCTAGATTGCAATCACTCCCTTCTTCCTACCTTTTCTAAGTCTCCAACCACCCCTCAGTCCTTACAACCCTATTTCAATCCTTCCCAATACAAAAGCCTTGTTGGAGCCCTCCAATATCTCACTCTCACTAGACCTGACCTTCAATATGCAGTCAACACCTTGTGCCAACATATGCACATGCCCATAGAGTCAGATTTTCAGTCTCTTAAGAAGACTCTCAGATATTTGAAAGCTACCATCACCTATGGTATGTAGTTCAGGCCTGGTCTTCTTACTCTAACAGCCTTTTCAGACTTTGATTGGGCTAGTGACAAATCTGATAGGAAATCAACTACTGGCTACTGTATCTATCTTGGCCATAATTTGATCTCATGGTGTTCTAAGAAGCAGCCTACAGTGGCTAGATCATCCACAGAGGCTGAGTATAGAGCTATGGCCTACACAGCTACTGAGGTTCTCTGGCTCACCTATCTCCTAAAAGACTTACATCTCAGTCATCATCCACCTCTGCTTTATTGTGACAATCAATCTGCCCTGGCATTGACCACAAATCCAATTTTTCACAACAGGACCAAACACATAGCTATTGACTATCATTTTATCAGGGATCAGGTGGCTTCTAATGCTCTAAAGGTGGCCTACATCTCTTCAGCTGAACAGATAGTTGATCTCTTCACTAAATCACTTTCCAAGGCACAGTTTTTCAAGCTAAGAGACAAACTTCCTATAGCCAAGGCCCTCCTCAGTTTGAGGAGGGATGATAAGGATAGTAGTTCAGCTGTATCTATATAGCCTATATATCTGTTAGATAAGATAGTTAGAGACTGATCAAGTTAGTTTAGTAACTAACTTGACAGCTAATGACCAGCTCAGCTCTAAGGCAAGCTGAAGCTATAAATACTTGTAAAGTGTAACAGAAATAATAATGAAATACAATTCAGTTACAGATATTTTAATTGTCTCTATCACTATATTTCTTCACTACCAATAAACTATTGCTCGACTAGCTCCAAAATTTTGCTAATAAACATTTTAATGGAGTTGTGTCCAATGCTTGACAATCTAAAAGATACCTAAAGTCATCTAGTGACATTTGCAGTTGAGAAAGATTTTCCATCAATCATCTTTTGATTGATCAATTATAACAAAGCGTGTTATTTAGAATTTCAAAGGGATTATAACATAAAAACTAAATGGAAATTGTTATGTTTAGTGATTAAATGTCAATAATCCAATCGGCTATTATACCACAATTGTTGTATGCTCAGAATGAATTTAATTTTTGTCCACAAATTTTTGAACTCTTTTATTTTACCTTTTATTCCATAAATCTCTTCTTAGTAACTGGACTCATGGTAAGTAAATTACACTGCAAAAAAAGGCTTTTACGGCGGTTACAATCGCCTCAAATTCCTATTACGGCATTTTGCAAAACACCACGAAAGCTTGTAAAAGCATCTTAATTGCACCCGTCGCAAAAGCTGTTGCAGCATTAACGGTGGCTTGTGCAACCGCCGTGTTTAACTCCTTTCACAATGGTCAACCGCCGTGGTTGATGCTTTCACAACGATTGGATTTAGTTTAAACAATTTCAACAATTTGCATAAACCTAAATTGCATATATATATATATATATATATATATATATATGTGTGTGTGTGTGTGTGTGTGTGTGTGTGTGTGTGTGTGAAATCCTTGAAATCATACTAAATTTGCATAAACCTAATTTTCAACTTTTTTCTAAACCCTAAAAACCTCAATGAGGCTTACAATCAAATGATTAGACAAAATGATACATAAAACAGAAACTAATTATTAAAATTCTGAAAGATTATGATAATCAAGCAAAATCATATATGATACGCAAAAATGCTTCATCAATTTTTCTAGAAATTTATAAAAAATAATAATCAAAACAAAAAGTGCTAAAAATAAAAAGTGATGTTCGAAAAATAGAGAAGTCATTGACTCACAGTTGATGTTGATAATTGGAGATTTACAGAGGTTGTCAAGGCAGAGGTCTCACGCCGGCGGAGGTCGTCACGGCGGAATGACTAGCGAGGCATGAGAAAGAAGCTTTTTTTTTTTGTAAAATGAGATAGAAGCTTCGAGAGAGAGAAAGTAAGCTGCGTTTTGGTGATATTTTCTTTGCGAAATATGAAAGGTCAGTGGTTCGAGTCTTGCGAAGGGTAGATGAATTTTTAATCTTTATTTTGACAACCCATAAACCACCGTCTTTGAAATCATTAACGTCGCTTTACAAAAACTGTAGTAAATAAGCATTGCTAGATTCAGCTTTGGCTGCGGTTCATAAAAAGCGCCGCGAAAGGCATACTTTTACGGCAGTTTTTAAAAACCGCCGTATTTAGAGTGCCGCAAAAGCTCAATTTTTTTGTAGTGAAATATACTGCTAAAGAAAACATATTAACCGGAGTTGGGCATCATGTTGGATCAACAATAGGAGCAGATCTAGATTTTTTATTCAGTGAGAGCTAAAGAGGCACCATTAATGCTCATATATGAACAAGTTTTTTCAGCAAGGCTATATTGATATTTTAGCTCAAAATATCTTAAAAATAAACACATTTTTGTATAGATATAAAGTTGTATTGTATTGATCTGTAAATGATGTGTAATGTCATGATTTATAGCACAAGAGTTAATCGTGATAAGTATACATGGCAAAGATAGGATAAGTACAATTGATTTAAAAAATATTCAAAACAAATATTCAAAACCGTTATCACTCCCCCTCAAGCGAAGCCAGTTCTTGAACGGTGAGCTTGTGTCTGAGTGTAATAAAACATGCTTTGCAGAGAGGTTTTGTGATAGTGTCAGCAAGTTGATCAGTAGTGGAAATGAAGCACACATGTAAAGAGCTAGATGCAACCTTTTTCCTGACAAAGTGAACAACTATTTCTATATGTTTTGTGCAGGCATAAAAAATCAGATTCATTGCAAGATAAGTTGTACCTATATTGTTATACCATAAAGCTGGTTTCAATGGTGAGAAACTGTTGAGCTTAGTAAGAAGAGACTGAATCCAACATAACTCTATTGCGGCAAAGGCAATTGCCCTGTACACCGCCTTAGTACTCGATCTCAAAGTCGCGGTTTGCTTCTTGGCAGCCCATAAAATCAGACTGGGTCTATAAGTACTTCTTCGATCATCAGGACAGTCACAACATCCTTCTGCGAAATCACCACCATCACTAGAACTGCCATAAGTATGGCCATAAGCTCACTATAGATGAGCAAGGAAAGCACATGAGAAACAGAACATGCTATACTGCCAGAAGCCATACCATGCCAGGAGCTCCAAAAGCTGTTGAAATGATAAGAGTCCGACCAAGTAGGTGGTGGAGATGTAGTCCATCGAAGAGCTTCAAAAAAATACCACCAGATCTTATGGTCACACACATAGTGGGAGATGAGAAAGGTGCAAAATTTACCAAACAGAAAAAACTGTAAGTCATGGTTCAGAAGTTAGTAAAATGATCCAATGGTTTGAATTCTATTACATTCGTTTCACGTCTAAGATATCTCAGAAGTATTACTTTCTATTTTGGATAGTTTCATGACAATTAGTCTTTTTCTTCTCCAAAGACTTGTGACTCAAGATTTAAAACTTTTTGTAAAGCTACTTCTTCAAATTAACACAGTACTCAATTCATGTAGACCACTTAGAGGTTTTCTATCTTCCATCATGAATGACAATAGATTTTATCGAATATTTCTTTTGAGTAATGCTAGACGTCACCTTCTTTTTATCACCTAATTATCACCTCCTAGTTGACATGTTTCATTGGCATGCCAACTAGATAATCTATTTTAATTCTCTCTCTTTTTTATTAATTTGTTCTATTTCTCTCTCTTCTTTTATTAATTTTTTTTTCTCTCTCTTCTTTTTCTCTTTTTATCTCCCCTATTTAATGTCTTTTTGTCTTTCTTCCCTTTATCCCTATTACACATTTCTCTCTCCTACCATAGATATCCACATATAGTCATGTTCCTCTCCATATAATTTTTGTCTTTCAATCACATATATTCTCATAAGTAAATTCACTATTAAAATATGAAATCGCCAATGATATGGAATTAGGGTCATGATAGATAACTGCAATGACGAACATGATGTTAGTAAAAATGATAATTAGCTTCTTGTCGGATCATTAAATGATTTTATTGGGTTAGAATAGATTTTTATGTTGAACATCTGTTTGTATTACTTTTTTACATTCAAAAGTTGGGTCAAGTACTCAAAGGTTGTAAACTATGAATTTTAACTCTGTTGTACCCACAAAAAAAAAAAAAAAAAAACTTGTACTACTTTTTTTTATATTTTTTATAGATTGATTGACATACTCCTTAATTAGATGATCCACATGAAAAAAAAATCATAAAAAACTCCATCAAATTCATGTGTTAAATCATCAACGTCTTATAACAAGGAAATCATATAGAGTGAATATGTTGGATTTCTTGATCAGTTGTTATGTTTTATGAAAAGTTTATGATACCTGTATTAATGAGAGAGTTTATGATTACATGAAGATATGTATGGTAGGAGAGAGAAATGTGTAATGGTGGTAAACAAAAGAAAGGAAAAAAACATTAATTGAGGGAGATAAAAAAAGAAAAACGAGGAGAGAGGACAAATAATAAAAGAAGAGAGAGAAAATTAATAAAAGAAGAAAGAAATAAAATAAATTTATCTAGTTGGCATGTCAATTAGACATGCCAACAATGAGATGATAATTAGGCGATAAAAAGAAGGTGACGTCTACCATTACTTATTTTTTTTATACTTTTCTCGGTCTTTTGCTATCACTTTAGGGTCCAGTGATGCTTGAGTTAGGTGCATGTTGTCCAAATATTGCAACAATTATCAAGGAGTCACAAATGAAGAAAAAAAATAAAGGAAGCAAACTAAGTGTTTTAAAGCTTCAAATAATGTCTAAATTAATCTGCACAATCCTTACAAATTTTTGGTATAAAAGTTCATGAACCAGTTATTACAATCCAATTAGCATAATAAACATAAATTGCAAATCTAACAAATATAACTTCTAGGCGTGACATTCACAATCAAATGTGGCAACAAAATCAAACCAAATTAAATCAAACATTTTGTTATTAGGTGGAAACGGCTATATAGGTCAACATTACATAATTTTGTCAGTCATTTCATTCATTAATTTTATCCAAGTAAAGTCTTGCCTAAGTGTTTATTTTTTACTGTATTTAGGTCTTTATTTGCCCCTCTTATGGGTAATATTTTCATACCGTCAAAATGTAACAATATTATAAGAAAAACATATTTTCCCTATTTTTTATTTTCTTTGTAAGATTTTTTAGAAGCGTTAACTTTGCTTCCTTCAACGACGGAAAAAATACTTTAATAATTGATTAATGAGTCAAGTTTCTAAAAATTTGTCTGCATAAAAAATTCAAGAGTTCACACTTGCATTACTTCTCAACTCATATATAATAAGTCTTCTAAACATAATCACTAATATATTACTCGATATAGACCCCTAAAACTATAAAGCCATCAGTAAATATCTTAATTTTACTTATACAAACAGCTAAAAATATGTCAATTTCATTTAAGAAGAAAAACTGAAACTGAGAAAGGAGGAAAAGAAAAAAGAATATTATGCAGATTGGTTAACCATGAACTCATGGATATCCATAGTTGAGGGCGTTGCAATTATAGAAATTTTGGGAAAATTAGCAGTTCAAACAACAAAGGAAAAGAAAAAAGTTGTTGTTATGGATATTCATTTTCAACATCAAAGTACAATAGGGCCTTCAACAAAATTGTGGAGTTATTTTCACATTATAGCCACTAAGTCTTCGCGTGTATTAAAAACTTTGTATTGTCAATGGTTGAGGATAGTTTAATTTAACGATTCAGATATCTTAAAGCAAAAAGCTCTTATGATGAAAATTCAATTGCGTCTGATCCACGTCTAAAACACTCAAAAATGTCATTTTCTGTTTTAGATAGTAACTGAATTGAAAAAACTTCTATACAAGACAATAAGCTTTTCATTAATAAAGATAGTGACTGAATTGAAAAAACTTCTATACAAGACAATAAGCTTTTCATTAATAAAGATAGTGACTGAATTGAAAAAACTTCTATACAAGACAATAAGCTTTTCATTAATAACTGACTCATGATTAAAACTTTTCTGCATGAAAGAATCCAAGAATTTCACACTTCACATGTCTTCCAAGATTTTGGGCTACTGGTACTAATTAATTTTAAGATAGAACCTCAGTTATTTAACACTCTAGGCCATTACTAAAATATTTATTGTTTTTTGCGATTCCTCCTTTTAGACCCAAAGAGAAAAAAGGAAGCAAAGTTCAAGTATTTCTATAGTTGAGAGTGTTGCAATTATGGAGATTTGGGGAAAATTAGCAGTTCAAACAACAAAGGGAAAGAAAAAGTTGCTATTATGTATATCCATTTTTAACATCAAAGTACAATATTGCGTTTTACAAAATTGAGTTATTTTGATATTATAGCTACTAAATCTTTGCATATAATAAAAGTTTTGCACTGTCCTTTAAATATTGCAACAACTATTAAAGATTTATAAATGAATAAATGAATAAAGGAAGTAACTTAAGTGTTTTAAAGCTTCAAATTATGTATAAATCTGCACACATTTTTACAAATTTTTGGTATAAAAGTTCAGGAACCAGTTATTAGACACCAACTAGCATACTAAAATCAAATTGCAAATTTAACAAATATACGTATGAATGTGTGTATACATAGACTAGACTTCTTTTTAATTTTTATTGGACCGTCAAACAATTTGATCAAATGGTTGAAGATAGTTTAATATAACGGTTCAGACATTCTAAAGTCAAAAGCTCTTATGATGGAAATTCAATTGCGTCCGATTCACGCTTAAGACGATTAGAAATGTTATTTTCTATTTTAGATAGTGACTGAATTGCTAAATTGAAAGAACTTCCATACAAGACAATAAATTTTTTTTTTCTTCCAAGACGTAAGTAGTATTTCATTAATAATTGACTCATGTTTAAAACTTTTATGCATAAAAGACACTAAGAATTTCACAATTGTACGACTTTTCAAGTCATGACAAGTCATCATGATAGTGATATAATCGTTTACTGTTAGAATACAAATCATTCATATATATTAAAATTATAAACTCTAAAATTGCCTTATAAAGTTTATGACTATTTCTCTTAATAAGAATTGTTTTAGTATTGAAATTTATTATATTTATTTACTATTGAGTGTTTCCACAGTAGATTTGAAAAAATGATCAGCAAAAAGACTAGAGTAGGACATTCAAAGGTTAAAACAAAGTTCTCAGAATGCATTAATTAAGTTCACAAATGACCGGCTATAAAAGGGCAAGAGGTTGGGGAATCATATCAACAAAGTTGCATTGAATTCTCCTAGTTACACACATATCCTTAGTAAACGAAAGCACACCGAAACATGGCTGTGATTATTGATCAGCTAGTTAACAAACTCAAGGCTGCAGCTTATGATGAAATCAAGTTCCAACTGGGGATCAATGATACAGTTGAGGAGATCACTAATCGACTTAAAGCCTTCCAAGGCTTAGTTGAGTATGCAAGCGAGCGAAAGCAAGATAACAGTCTGGCTGAAGAGAGAGTGAAACAACTGAGAGAGACAGCAATTTACATTGAAGATGTGCTAGAAGAGTTCATGTTGGAGATGGGACTTCTCGAGATCAACAAGCCAAGCAACTTTTGTAAGGTCAAGAACATCGGTGCCCTCATGCTTTATCATATCAAGAAGGCATATTGGCGCTTTCAGTTCCATCAGCAGCTAAATATAATAGAGAAGAAGTTAAAGTTTCAAGAAGGAGAAGAAGACAAGTACCGAAGCCTAACCATGTCACAGGAAGTTAAGAGACTTCCAGTTGGTAGAAACTATTATGTGGAGGGCTTGGATGTAGTTGGGAGGGACAAAGAAGTTGCGGAGCTACGAGATCTTGTGGAGTATCCGAGGGATCATACGCTGGTGATCACAGTGTGGGGGCCTGGTGGATCGGGGAAGACAACTATGGTGAAAAATGTTTGTAAAAGTGTTGAACTGAAGAAAGATATCGATTGTTGGGCTTGGGTCTACGTGAAGCAGTCCCCCGACATCAAAAAAGTTCTGCGGTCAATGCTGACAGGGTTATTCAAAAGCATGAAGGAAGAGGTTCCGAATGGACTTGACAAGAAGGAGGAACATGAGCTCCAGGATGTTATACGCGATTTCTTGAAGCAGAAAAGATATGTTCTCATCCTTGATGATGTTTGGGATACTGATGTTCTCAACCAAATTGAGGTTCCTGCAACAAAGATGTCCTCAGTTATTGTGACCAGTCGTCAGAAAACTATAGCTCAACGGTGCGGGTTCTTACTTGGGGTACAGCGTAAATTTCTCGAGGTAAAGCCATTAAATCCTGACCCATCTTGGGATTTATTCTGTAAAGTGGCTTTCTCAAATATCATCCCAAGAGGAAGCTGTCCTGACCACTTGATTAGTCGCGGGCGTCGGCTCGTCGGCAAATGCGGTGGCTTACCTCTTGCGATTTTAGTAATTGCTCAATTGATGGCAACAAAAGGCGATAATGCACGAGAATGGGATAAGATCATCCAAAGCCTCGATTCGCATTTGTATGGCGAACTTGTTGAACTAAATCGAGCTCTGTTATTGAGTTACTATCATTTACCACCTCATTTGAAGCCCTGCTTCTTATATTGTGCCATGTTCCACAAGTCTGACCGCATCGGCGTCCGTAAATTGATACGGTTATGGATAGCTGAGGGATTTGTCAACAAGGCAGAGGGGTGGAGTACACTAGAAGACATTGCAAGGGGTTACTTCAATGAACTCATACAAAGAAGCATGTTACAATTCGCGTACGAGTCTAGAGGTTTTCAAATGCATGACCTCTTGCGCGATGTTGCTGTTCACATGATAGCAGAGGAGAATTTCGGAGTATTACTCAAACAAGGGATGATTGAATTAGATTCAAACCAACGACGTTTGGTGATTTCCGATATGGAGGAACCCAAAGTGCGACTTGGCACTTGCAAGTTAAAGTTGCGCACACTTATAGCAAGGTATAGTGAACAGTTTTACTCATCATTATCTGAGATGTTACAGAACATCAAATTGATAAGGACTCTGGATCTTGAAGGTGCTCCTCATATACGGGATTTAATTCATTTGACATATTTGAGTTTGAGAAGGACTTTTATTTCAGATCTTCCAGATTCCATCAAGAAACTTCGCCACCTGCAAACCTTGGATGTTCGTAATAACTTCGAGATGGAACATGTCCCTACAGGGATAGCAGAGCTCAAGCAGTTAAGACATCTTCTCATGGAGCAGTATGATATATCAGGTGGTGCTTATCTGAAAATGCCAGATATCACTTTCAAGTTTGCTCAACTCCAAACCTTGAGTGGAGTACATCTAAATCTCAATCAAGCAATGGAATTGAAATCCACAACCCAACTCACTAAACTGAAAATATCTGCCACTGGAGAAGAGTCATGGAGAGAAATATTTGATGCTATTAGAATGATGAGAAATCTTCGAACGCTGAAACTGAAAGCAGGTATTGGGATCCTTAAAAAACTCCAAGTGGGAAACCTCCCGGTTCCTCCGTGTCTTGAGAAGCTCACACTATTCTTTTTCAATCGACTACCAAATGGCATCGTATCTCACGGCTGTTTACGAGAAATCACTCTATCCTATGGAGAATTATTCGAAGGTGGTTTCATTACTTTGGGACAGCTGCCAAACCTGAAAGTTCTCAAACTAAAATCCAGTTATCAAGGAGAACAATTAATTTGTGAACCAGACAGCTTTCCAACGCTCGAAGAATTTGAGATCTCTTTTGCCCACGAGTTGACCACATGGAATCAAATACATAAGGGATCCATGAAGTGCCTTCGAGAACTCACCATCTTTAGGTGTAACAAGCTGCAGATGCTCCCAGATGGATTGCAAGAGCTTCAGAATTTGCAAATGCTGAACCTATTATGGATGTCAAACGAGTTTCTTCAACGAATAGATATTGGAGGACCGAATTATTCCAAGATTCAACGCATTCCTAGAATCCAGCAATCAACACTTCCGGTATGGCCTTAGCATTTTCTTCAAGATTTCCGCTTGTTGTGGGTCTAGGCCTGTGGGCTGTCGTTTCTTTTATCTTTTAGTATGCTGTGGCTGAATTCTTATTATGTTTGATCTAATTGTGTGTTGTGTGTTGTCCTGCCTTGTTGGGCATTGTTGTACTAGGCCTTGCCATATTGTCTCCATGTTTTTGTTGTTGTATGGTGAGTTTTATTTAATAAAATTTGGTTCTTGGGAGAAAAGGGGAAAAAATTAAAATGAAAAATCAAGAAATTATCTATTTTGTTCACTATTTCTGTGTTAAGGTGAACAATCTTAAGTGAATCAGAAAATGGCTGTTGGTATTTTGTATCTGAATACATGCGAGTTTACTTTTATAATTATTTTGAACTAAAATGCAATTATTAATAACTATTTGTTCCCTCATTTTAACCTAAGCAAATCTTATTTATGTGTATAAATGACTTACCGTAATAAAACCAATGAATTGTTGATAACCTTCTTCTTGGATGTTTTATGGTGAAAGAGCTCCTGACCAATTATGACTAATAAATTGTATTTTCCATGTATGATCCTCATTACATATATTATCACTATAATAACTTTCTCCCAACTCACACACTTTTATATTCATCGTATTTGTTAAAAACTCTATCAACGTGAGATAACCCCACCCAAGTGAATCAGTTTTTAGTTCTCTTTTACTAAAACATTTAAACTCTACAAAAGCTCTTATATTCATTAAATATTTATGATACAAAAGATGATAAGAGTTATATACTGTATGGATATACTGATTTCTGTCCAATTGATTTTTATTCTTTTTTCTTCTCTTCATCTTATTCAAAGAGGATAGGTCTAGGCAGGGACTAAATTAGAATTTAATATTGGAAAGGTCAAAATTCATTTAGTGGAGGTTGTTAACAGAAAAAATAATAATTATAAGGGGGCCCCTAATTTTTTCAAAAGAAGTAATACATAAATTTTCGAAAACAAAGTTGGAGGCTGGGGGGAGCCTGGCCTCCACCATTCTTCTTAATTAAAAAAGTTGTTAAGACTAGATGGAAGATTTATGCTGAAGTTGAGGTCAAGACTCTAGCAAATGGCTTATATATTTTCAAACTTGTGAGTGAGGAGGCTTGTGACAGTATTAGAGGGATTGTGGCATGTCAACCACCATTCCCTTCCCTCTTTAGAAATGGGATCCTAATGCTCAACTCGTCAACCCCACTAGTGATAGAGTCCTTATATGAATGAAGCTCATAAATGTGCCTTTGGTTCTTTGGTCGTATGATGGATGTAGTTATATAGGTAGCAATCTTGGCAATCCACTTCAAATGAACTCTTTAACGGAGTCAAGAGCTCACCTTGGCTATGCATGTATATGTGTTGAAATGAACATTGGGGAAGAGCTACCCAATTCCACCATTGTCAAACTTTCGGATGGATCAATTGGGGAGATTGGTATTGAATATGACTGGAAGTCACCTAGATGCGCCCATTGCAAATTTGTTGGGCACCCAATTGCAAATTATGTCAAAGTCCTCTTGGTACAAGAGGAGGCTAAGACCTCGCACCCTCCAAATATGCTCCCCTTGAAGAATCCTCTACTATGGCTTCTCTACAAAAGAAAGTTATATCATCTAATCGACTTGAGAGGCAAAAGAATGCTAATAAGAATGTCAAAAATGATCCTGTAATGCCCCAAATCCAACCCACAGAAGCTTCCACTGTCTAAAAAATAAGAAGTCCAAACAATAAGAAATCCCAAACATAGAAAAGCAATTGGAGTCAAATTCAAATAAGGATTTCCTAAAATAAGTAATTGATTACAAGTAGAGAAATTGTTAAACTGAAAATGAAATAAAGGATAACTAAGTGTAAAATTTTTCCGAATCTCCTAAATATAGATTACAAATAAGAGAGCTATTGAAGTTGGCCTTCTAAGCCAAGATATCTTCAGTTGTTGCTTTCCCACCTTGATCTCTTTGATATCCACATTTTTCAGTTGCATATCTTACTTCTAGATGTCTGTTTTTTGTAAAGCAATCTTTTTTTTTTTTGTAATTCTTTTTTTTGTTGATTTATGTATATAAAGATTTCATTTTGTTTTTATTTTTTATTTTAAAATATAGTTTGTGCAATAATAGCTAATTTTTTGGAATATATTTTGTGTGCATTTGACATTATTTTATTTTTCTTTGCCACCTAATCTATAATAGATAAATATAAGAGCATTTTAGTCTTTTATCTCGGTCAAATCATTGACCGTTAAATAAAAGTTAATAGCAAGGACGAAAATGATTTTTTAACAAAACATTAGGGACAAAAATGATTCTTTCACAAAATACAGGGACCTATTTGATTTTTAGCATAAACCTCAGAGACTAAATTTACCTTTACCCTTTAAATTTGGAATGGACATACAAGGACTGAAGGACATGATCACCGTATTGACATTTGGATGTACTATTAGCTAAATTTTTACAAAGTAAATAAAGAAATAAAATTAATTTAATTCCAAAAGTTTTTACTCTTATACAAAGTTTAATTGTTTTTTAGTAACCGGCTAAAAAATGGTTTGCATTTGTCTCTTCATATTTAGAAAGAATATTTATATGTCTGTTAAACAAATAAACTTGTTTGCAGATAAAAGATGTGTACAAATAAAATAAATCTCATACGAACATCCCTTTTAACTCATGTACTTATATGGTATGAAAATGCAACTGCTGGTATTTATATATTTGGATAGGTGTACATTTGTTCGTATAATTATATTGTATAAAAATGCAACTCCTAGTATATTTTGTATTTTGATAGGTATTGGAAATCAAGCTAGATTTTGGAGTTAAGAAAATTTAGATTATAGAGAATTCTAGATTTGGAGAAAATTCAAAATCAAGAGAAAAGTCTAAATTACACAAAAGTCAAGTAGCAAGGTTTGAATCAACATATGTAGCTCGCTAATTTCAAACCAAGTTCAAATTATCAAATTAGAAATTTCTAAAAATAAATTTCATATATAAATATGAAATATATGAGGTATTTGCAATTGGAGTCAAAGCTCCACAATTAAATAGCAAAACAAGCTCCAAAAGAGAGCAAAAAGCTCGAAATAGAATATGAGCCCTAGAGATTCAACAAATCAAGAGAGCCCACAGAGCTCCAACATCACCAGAGCTCCAATTCACAAATATGAATCATGTGCATTTATTACAACGCCATGATCCCCAAAACTAGAAGTTAGAAAAATCATCCTATAGCATGGAGAACTACTCTCTAATCAAATTTCATCACAAATCAAATATTGTACTCCATATTTCCTATTAATGAAATATTCACATTTCTCCCATCTCCAAAAAACCAATTAATGAGGGTTGAAAATATCTTTAGCCCGTGCTCAGCTCCAAAAGTGCTTAACCTGTAAAACAAATGTCCCCGAGGTAACTCCCAGGGGCCTACTATGCCTTAACGACCAATGGGTAACGATGGCTCTGATGGGTGGTTTTGCTAGAATAGGTAATAATGAGATCACTAGAGAACCGATGAATACTTCTGCTACAAAAAAAATAGAGGACCTTTGTGTTATCCTTTTGAGGAAGTGGAAAAAATGACATTATATATAACATATTTAAATATAAAAAAAAACAAATCCTATTTTGGGTAGATTCAAAATGAAAATGAATTAGAATTAAGAAATAAGATATTCAGGATAAGGACTAAACAAACAAACCATGGATTCATTCAATGGAAACTATTGTTGGCTATTCTCCAGATAAAAGTCAGAATATGGTTCTTATGGGAGGTTTAACAAAACAGGAATCAATTTTCAAAATTACTTTTTTATTAGGTACACTTTTTCTTTGTGGTATTCGATACTCAAGTCAGTTATGGAGTCCAAAATATACATAAGAGAGACTAAAGTCGTAAGAGAGACAGAACATCTACTCTCGAAGTGAATGACCTCCTTTTCTTATAGGGGGACTCACATATTTATAAAAACTTATGTGGTCTAGGGGATGCCACATGTCTCACTATGGTCCAAGCATTTTAGGATGTCGCTGGGTTGGTATTTTACGATAGTCCCTGCTTCTAAAGACATTCTCAGATTGGGACAAATACAACTCGAATCGGGATGTACCCTATTTAGGTAGGGTCAGGTGCCCTATCAACATGCAATGTCAAGTCAATCCGCCTCGGGTCGTAGGCTCGGGCTTTGCTTCACTCGAATTTCAGGGTCAATTTTGTTTATTCACAGAGTCTAATTTCACACATATTACCAACAATAGGTGTACTTTTGTTCATGTAATTATATTGTACAAAAATGCAACTGCTAGTATATTATATATTTTAATAGGTATGCTTTTGCCCAATAAAAATGTTATAAATCAAACAATAACTATTTATTCACTCTCGTTAACACCTAGCAAATCCTTTTTGTGTATAAAAATGGCTTATATTATCTTCTAATCAATGGTAATTTCATACATAATTCTTTTTCAAATTCTAACAGCGATATTATATTTGGATTTTCATTTTATTTTTTTGATGCGGATGAATTTATTCATAGCGAGGTCATTTTTCATATATTATTTTATCATATTTAGGAAATACTCAGATTAAAATATTTTGAAGTAATCAGAATACTACTACTGTCAAATTGTGGTCCTTAAAAGAAGACCAAGCAAATTACTATACTCTAATTATTTATCCTTATAACGTGATGTACTATATCAATCTAAGCAAATCTCAGATAAGTGAACAAGTTTTTCAGGACAATTTTACAAAAAAAAAAAAAGGTTTATCGTGACACGTTTGCAATTTAAAATTGAACTTTATAATTCAAATACTATTCAAAAGACCATAGAATGTGGCACGAAGACCTGCCGTGGCGCCATCCAATGTGCCATTAGCTTTAACATTGCATGCAGCTCACCCGTTGAAAATGAAAGTAGGTGTTGTACGAAGCTATAAAACATATTTTGTAACGACCTAAATTTTTAAGAATTTGAAAAAAAAAAGAAGAAATATAATAAAATTTTAGTTCGAATAAGATTTTTATTTTTTGATAAGATAAACACTAGTTTTTATTTTGCTATATTTTATGGTTTAAGGTAACATAGATGATCTAAAAAATAAGATAGATTTTTAATTATTAGTTTTGAATTCCGAGTGTTAATTAGATTATGATTAAACTTCTATATAAACGAGTCATAAGACTTTAGAATCTCATAATTTTTAGAGAAAATAAAGAATATTAGAAGACGATTTTATCAAATTCTAAAGGTTTAGAAGAAGGTTTTTTAGATAAGTAGGATTTACCGTTCTTTCGTACCCCTTTATTGATCAACAAATTTTGTTCTACAATTTGCCTCCTTGGCACTCATTATTGACTATTTTCGAATATTGTTTCTTGTTCGCTGAATAAGATTAAGTGAGTGACATGTTTTGATCTTATGGAGTATACAAATTGTGTATTGAATCCTAGACAATTGGAAGTTAATTAGTCGTCATCTATTTTAGTATGAATTGTGAACTTCATATTGTGAATCGCGCTGTTAGCAGCCACAACTTGTTATAGTTTCGCTAGTGTTTGATATTATGTCATTGTATTAATTATTAAATTTCGTATCGATTATTGGCCTCTACATTTTATTAATATTTGAGTCTCAACTTTTCTTGGGGTGAGTTCTACTTACTGGGTATTGTTTCGTTCACTATTTTATTTTAGTCTTGCAGATAAGAACGAATAAATAGAAGGGTAGATGCTCCCTGATTTTGATTACGAGATTTGAAGATTGAGTTTAAATTTTTCTGTATTAAGACTCTTAATGAATATATGTATTTCAAATATTTGAAGCTTTACCTTTATGAGGCTTTAAAAGATTTATTTTGTGTATTTATTTCAAGGATTATTTATTGTTATTATTGAGTGTATGGAGCCTTGTGGGCTTAGAAAATTGATTTTATTAGGTTCGCGATGATCTCATTCTCAAATTTATCCGGACAAATTTGGGGGTGTGCCATTTTTGATAAAACAAAAATACCATTTTTTTTCCTGATCTTATAACATTATGTATCTCTTCCAATTCAACCCACCTCCAGTCAAAGTTCATCTTCTTCACAAGCTTAGCATACCAAACAACGCAGATGGCAATATTACATGAAATTAAAAAAAGAAAAAAGAAAAAAAGAAAAACCGTTGAAAATGTTGGCATGGCTGTATTAGTGGACAAAATGCAATATTACATCGTAGAAAGGCAAATTAATTTTTATATAAAGCATACAATAAACTACAACAAATTGGATACATTTCTTCATTGTCCCTTTTTTTTTTGTTATTTAATATGTCACGTCCCCAAATTTTCCAGGGGCAAATATGGAAATATGACCGCCGCTAACATAAAAAGATTAACTTTCTAAACTCACAAGGCTCTATACACTCCAAAAAGACAATAATATAAACTAAAATAATCCTTGAAATAATACAACAAAACAAAACTTCTAAAGCCTCATAAAAAAAGGTTCAAATATCTTAAATACATATATTCACTAAACGTCTTAATACAAAAAAATAAAAACTCAATCATCAAATCTTGCTGTAAAAAATGAGTCTCAACCCTTCTATTTACTCATTCTTATCTACAAGAGTCAAATAAAGCAGTGAGCGAAATAATACTCAATAAGTAGAACTCACCCCCAAAGAAAAGTTGAGGCTCAAAGACCAATAAAATTCGGAAGCTAAAAATCAATACGAAATTCAATAATCAACACAATGTCATAATATCACACACTAACAAAACTATAACAAGTTGTGGCTGCTTAATTAGCAGAGTGATTCATAATACAGTAGAACCTCTATAAATTAATAGTGTTGGAACCACCACATTCTATTAATTTGGTGAGATATTAATTTATCAATAAATTAATAACTATTAATTAATAGAGATATTTTTTATTTTTTTGGATTTATAGTAAACATATTATGATTATGATATCTTTTTTCGGTCCAATTTAAAAAGATAAGTAATGAGAATAGAAGATAAAATTTAATTTAGTAAGATTAGAAAAAGCTTTTCTAATCTCGTATTCAAGTCCTTATAGGATTAGGATGAGAACTAACTTTTCTAATCCTGTATCTTAATCCTTGTAGGATTATCTCAATTTTTTCTCTTTAAATAATTAAATATGAGATTCAACTAGATTTGAAATTCAACAAAAGACAATCTACTCTTTATTCATATTTTTAAAAAATCTCATAGTCAATTTATTATGTACTTTTTAGCTAATTATTAATTTATGAAATATTTAAATCAATAAAATACAAAGGAAATTTTTTAAAATGTATTATCTTATAATTTTATCAAATTTATTAACTTTTTACACTGGTCCCAAGTCAGGACCGGACATTTTTATTAATTAAAAGAGATTATTAATTTATCGAGTATTAATTTAAAGAGATTCTACTGTACGAAGTTCACAATTCACAATCGATAATAGATGGCAGTTAATTAAATCTCAGTCGTCTAGGATTCGATATACAAACTTGTATAGTTCACAGACTCAAAACATGTCACGCACTTAATCTTATCCAGAGAATCGAGAAACAAGACTCAACAGTAATCAATAAAGAGTGCCAAAGGAGATGAAAAATAAAATAAAATTTGTTGATCAACAAAGGGGTTCAAAAGAACGGTAAATCCTACTTAACCCAAAATCACAAAATCAAAACAAAGAATTAAAGTCTTCTAAACCTTCAGAACTTGAAAAACTTTTCTCTTAACTTTCTTGTTTTTCTCTAAAAATTATGAGATTCTAAAGTCTTATGTCTCGTTTATATAAATGTTTAATCCTAACCTAATAGACACTCAAAATTCAAAACTAATTAAAACTCATCTTATTTTTCAGATTATTACTTATCTTAAATCATGAAATCTTGAAAACTCAAAACTCATATTTATCTTATCAAAATCCTATTCGAACAAAAAATTCTATTATATTTCCTTTTTTTTTCAAATAAATTATCTTATTTTATCTTCTTTTTTTTCTATTTAGTATTCTCAAATTAATAATAACATCTGGGTCATTACAGTCTTTCCCTTTTAACAAAATTTTTATCAATGAAACTTACCTCAAAATCATTCTTAAAAATTAAAATATGTCAACTAAAAGCCTATAACAACAAAAGCCATTAATAACAAATAATAAAAAACATCAAAGCACACAATTGAAATTTAGCTATCCACAATTCACTAAGGCCACAAGTGATCATAACTTATTTTTTGGATACCATTCTGTTACGCTCCCAAATTTGTTTGGGAAAATCTGGAAACAAGACCGCCGCAAACCTAAGAAGATCAACTTCCTAAATCTACAAGGCTCTATACACTCAAAAATAACAATAATGTAAACTAAATAATCTTTAAAATAAATAAAACAAAACAAAGCTTCTAAAGCCTCGTAAAAAAAAAGGTTCAAATATCTGAAATACATATATTCACTAAACGTTTTAATATAAGAAAATCTAAACTCAATCGTCACTGTTTTACGAGTGTTAACCATGATGTGGAAACTCACTGAGATTACACTTCGTTTCTCATAGACGACGTTAAGTTTTAATGATCAAAACTAGTCAGGTGCCTCCCGAGCTAATCTGCAAAAGAAAAGAGTGTGGGTTTTGCTCACGTAAGCACTCCGATACTTAAGTTAGTACTTTTATCTAAGAATGACAACACAAATTTGGAAAGTATAGTGTGTAGTATGTGAATGATAAGTTACATTTTTGTGAGTGTAATTGTCATATTTATACATTTCCTTTTAACAGCTTTGCGGATTTTACAGGATCTTATCATCTTGTCATGAGGTCAGGGAATAGTCGGACCTCAGGCCAAGGAATGGTCAGACCTCGGGTTTCTTGGGTTAAAGTTTGCAGGTCAGGACAACCGACCTGAGGACGACTTTAATAAATTGGGTACTAATTGCATCCAATAGCTCGGATTACTTTAATGGAGATAGGGTTGATTAATTTTATCCTCATGAATTATTATTATTATTATTATTGTATTTTATACTTTTGGTATTACATATTATATTATTATTGTATTTATTTTATTAATTATATTTTATTAATACTTATAATTCTTTATTTATTTTTATTTTGTTATATTATTTGTATTTTACCATTGTTATGATATATCTTTATTATTATTATTGTAATATTATTGTTATTATTATTATTATTTTTCTATATTACTTATAATAATAAATAATACTAATAAATAATAATGTTATTAGTGTAGTGTGTAATATGTTTTCTCAAAGGGTATATTAGCCACTTGGATAATAAGTTCATTCCAAAATATATAGGAATCGACTATTCTCAAGTTTTTGTCAAGAATGGGTATCTCTAAATTTGTGAGAATAAGATTACCGAGAGAAGGATTCTCAAATTCATTCATTGATACCCATCATGAAAATTGGAATAGAACATAGAATACCATTTCATTTTTATTCCATTCTCACGTACTAATTGTTATCTTAAAAGTTTTTTCTCTTTTTTAAGCGAAAAGAGAGAGAGTAATTTTAAAAAAATAAGTTAATAGTTTAAAAACCTGCTATCCAACCTGACCGGTCCGGCCCGAACCCTTTCTTTTAGATCCAAGGTGTCACGTTAATACAATATATAAACTCCTTTTTGTGGACATATAAATTAACTTTGGAGAGAGCAGCTGATGGGGCGACCACCAAGCAATGGAGGACCTTCCTTCCGCTTCAACCCCACCGAGGTCAGCTTAATATATATAGTATTATGCATACACACATATATACATGCACACACACACATATATCTACATGTTTACACACATTGGATGAGCAATGAATATCGGTCTTTTTGTCAAACAAGATGTATTGAACTCATAATTCATTAGATACATTACGTGTACGTGTATATGCATACGCGTATATATCTACATGTACACACACATTATGTGAATTGGGTTAGTTTCTTATAGTGTTCACAAGCTTTTATTGATTTCTTTCGTTGAAGTTGCATTCATCTAATTTAGGGAACTTGTGTACTGACTACTACTGTTTTAATATATGCGGGACACTTGTGCACTGTCTACGAGCTTTTTAATATTCGTGGGACACTTGTGCACTGTCTACGACCTTTTTAATATTTGCAGTTAACTTATGCACCTGCTAGACCTTTTTAAGTCCTTTGGCATTTTTCTTTTTAAATTTTGTTGCAATCCATTTATCTCACGAGTTTAATTTTTTCATTTGAAAATATAATTCTCCATTCGTGATAATTAATTCTTGCTTCATTGCCATTCGGCTGATGCTACTTTATAATTTACTTTAATGTTCCCCCAAAATTACGCTTTTTTTTTTTAATTAGGATTTTAATTATCAATAGAGGAAATGTATTATTGGCTCAAATAGTATATCAGAGTTTATATTCGTATAAGGGTATTTGTTATCTGAAGAGATGAAATAGCTTTGCCCCTTTTAAAAGGGCCGTCCCAATGTAATGTCTTACATTGGTCGGAGATATGATTTGAATGGTTTACAAGATAGTATCGTGGGTAAAGTGGTACCTCGGGTGAACCATTTAAGGCCTATTTGATTTTTGGAAAAACTGCTATTCTTAAGCTTTCGGCATGAGTCTTACTTGTGAGCCTGAGTTTCTAGGATAGGGGCTTGACACCCGGTGCCCGAGTTAGAAAGTATTTTCTAGATTCCTCTTTGAGCCTCAATGCTTTACTGCATTTTTAATGGAGAAAGGGTACACATGTTTATATGGTTCGTGAGATATTTGGCGGGCTCAAAATCTTGTTAAAATTGTGTGTTGCATGAGTAATAATTCTTGAGAGATATATGCACCTAAAACCTTAGCAATTTGTCTGTACTTTGAATTGTCATGTACTGAAGGTTGCAGAGATGGAAATTATCCTGGATGCACACAACACACAAGTGCCGGCACGTGAAGTTCTTGTTGCTCTTGCCGAGAAGTTTAGGTGTGTATTCATTGTATTAAACCTGAGAATTATATACTTTATATTCAGCTTATCTGCATCAAAAAGGTTGGTTGTGATGTTCTTCCTTTGGTCTAGTGATTCGGCTGAGAGATCAGGCAATGCAGTTCAAATGAAACAGGTAAGAAGTGTTTCTCCCGTAGCCGGCAATTATGGTTTTTGTGATGATGAACCAAACCAAATCGGGGCCTTATCTCACTGGTAGGGTTGGCCAGATGACTTTTGTGGCGATATCTTTTTAATTTTAAATTAGTTGTTACAGGTCTGGAGCTGGTTCCAGAACAGACGATATGCTCTTAGAGCAAAAGCGGGTAAGGCTCCTGGGAAGTTGAGTGTATCCATGCCTCAGAATGATTCTATTACTGCAAGAATTATCCCTCAAGCCCCTCAATTGCTTTCTTCTTCTACAGGTGTGTTGTCTTCATTTATTAGTTAATATTTCAAATTCATTATTTCAGTCTTTCCGAACTGTAGCACACTTTGATAGAGATGTTACCAGCATTTTCCGACTACTGTTTTCAATCTATTAATCTGTATTCTTTTCTGATTCAGCTACTTTGATGAATATGCCTCAAGCTACCAACCCTATTCCTGCTTCTACGGCTACAGGTACCAATGTCAAGTTGCCTACACGAACACACGCATATATATTCTCTAAACATACTTCCTTCTCATTCTGTGATATATCTATGTTTTAGGATGGATGATAAAGAAGTAACAAGAACATTAGTTTCTAAATTTTTCCATATTTGTTTATAGTTTGCATATGGGAAGAGGAAAGGAGGAAGAAATATATTTTAACTTGAGGCCACAATTATTTTAGTTGCACGGAGATTGCATAAGAGCATTGTGTTCCTCTTTTAAGGTTTTCCGGAAGTTCTTTCAGACCCCAGAAGGGAAAATAACCTGCTTTCCTCCACTCACCAGAAGTTTTTATGTTTATAAAGAGAGCTCTTTCTTATGCCATAAATAAGGGCTTCAGAATCCAGATTCAATCGCTAAGTCTCGCTTTTCTTCCTTAAATGTTTTCTGATCCTTTTCATTATCCTTCAGTTAGTCTTTCCTTCCCTACTCTAGCTCCTATCTAGACCAAACACATACTTGAAACTTGGCAAGCGTATAATCATCCACTATTTGTTATCTTTCAATGAATGTGTGTGTTATATCTTTCATTTCTTCTTTTATATGTTTGATCATAAAGAGTTAGGCAGAACATTTTCCTTTTCTTGATAAGAGGATCTTATTAAATCAATCTCGCTGAAGGGTGCTACTTATGGGCAAAAGTCAATAATTGAAAACCTTCAAGCCATACACATTTCACGACTACCTAGAAAATCTGTGTTTCTTGGAATCTTTACATCCTTTATGGAAACAAAAAAGAGAAGGGAAAGAAAATGAGATTTCTCGTTGGTTCACGTCTATTCTGCATCGGGAAAAGGTTCTTTCAGTTCTATGCACTGAATAATATAGACTTTAGAGATATATGTACGCATATGTTGATATTCTTAGGTACTCTAAATGGATTTGTAGAGTAGTCTGTGATATGCGTTGTAGCAAAGAAGTAAAATATAGTCATTGTAGATATTCTTAGCTTTTGTGAGATATCTTACCCTTGACCTGATTTTTGTACTTTACCTTAAGAAAGGATGTGTTTCCCTACTCAATGGTTGTATAGCTGATTCTATCTGATCAGTGTTGTAGATTCCATTTCAGTACGATTTGGGTGCCTGGCGTGTTTTGTAGCCGTTCTAGATTTGTCCCTACAAGTTACATACAATCTATTGCATAATATATATACTTGCAGACGAGTTGATCCATTTACTAAACTCGCTTGACTTGTATTTCTTATTTCGCATTTGTTGAAGGAGATAAAATAGTACTAAAGTAATTATGTTTCTGGTCTCATTAGCAACAAATGCTAATTTTTGAGTCAATTTTAATTGTAAATTTTGACAAGCCAAGTGGAATACCTAGAGATTTACACCTAAGAAGAAAGTATTGCACAAGGCTGACACCTTGGAATAGTTGCATGCCTGTAAATCTAGTCCTCGACTGGAACTTGAGTCCTCATCTCTCACAGTACACATAACAAAGACACCAAGAAGCCACAATGCTTCTATAACTTTGTCACAGCACCATAAGTGATGTGGACTTGTTGTACAACTCATGCAAATGATTCATAGTCCTATAACCTATTTAACAATGATGATCAAGGCAGCTCACCATTTTCTCAAAAGTTCAGAAAATCGTAAGTTTGTGGTAGTGCTGCAATTTAGAGGTGGCCGCTTTAAACTCTGTAGAATTCTTCTAGCTCTTTGGCAGCAGAGAGGAAATTTTCTCTGGAGAGTGAAATCTAGAAGCAGATGCATAATAAGAAACTTGTAACTTCTGGTGTTGCCAGATCCATTTTTCAGATGGATCCTATTATCTAACCCAATTCCGGGCTGGATATTCAGAAACAGTCTGAATTTTTTCTGGTACGAAATTCCTGTCTAAAGGGTCTGGCAGTAGGTTGTCGCCACATCTACACGAATTTGACAGCTATGTATCTCATCAGAGTTGTCAGTTATTTTGGGGAAAAAGTGAGGAGATACATTTGCTTAATAAAATTATAAGCGGAAAGAGAATCAAAAGCAGCTAGCTAATCTCAGAGGCTTGTTTGCTTCCTTCCTTCCATTATTGACATCCTCTGCTGTGAGATTTTGGTTGCTTTCTCCTATATTGTGTGGTAATGGATGAGTGTTTTACAAGTCTTGCTTTGCCTTTAATTTTTGGTAAATTAAACGAGTAATCTCTTCGAAGTCTGTCCTCAAACAGTCCACTTCTTTGTCATAAGTGGTCTCCGCCACTGATCAAATATATTACTGGTTCAAACTGCAGATAGGAATGCCTCTCAGATGGAGTTTGAAGCTAGATCTGCGAGAGATGGTGCATGGTTGGTATTTTGAGGGCTTTCAATTTAATATCTCTTGGTGTCAACAAATTATTTTGGGCTGCCATCTTCTGAATAATTAGTACCTCCTTGTGAAGAGTTATTAGAAACTAAACTGATCTCACTCTCTTTTACAGGTATGATGTAGCAAGTTTCAGATCTCAGAGATCTTTAGAGGCTGGTGATCTGGTAATTATAAAAGCTGAGCTTCCCTATGAGAATTTTTTATAAATCTCTGAGGACTGCATTCTAGTTTGTTTGATGTTTACAAAATTACATATGATTTTGTCTGGTTGAAAGTAGTCGGATTGTCATATTGTGGCAGTACATACTGATTTCCTGGTAATGTATGAATCACATAGATGTTATGTGGCTATTTTTGCTTGGCGTTTCGCCTAGTAAACCCCATCGCTAATTTTCTTCTCATGGTATGTGATCTGCTGAACGTTTTAGGAAGTTTTGGTTTGCTTTGCTGGTTTTGAACCGGATGAGGATGAATGGGTTAATGTTTGTAGAAATGTCAGACAACGGTCTCTTCCATGTGAACCATCAGAATGTGTAGCAGTTCTTCCCGGAGATTTGGTACTCTGCTTTCAGGTTTGTTGCTAGAACTTGCACGTGTACTTGTCTTTCATTTAAGTGAAAATAGAAACAGTTTGATAATTTATCAGAGGAGCAAATTTGCTAGATCCTCTTAATGATATTTTTTAAGGCTCTTGTGCTTTTTCCAGGAGGCCAAAGATCAGGCTCTATATTTTGATGCTCATGTCCTTGATGCACAAAGGCGAAGGCATGATGTAAGAGGGTGTCGTTGTAGATTTTTGGTGCGCTATGATCATGATCAGTATGAGGTTAGAAGACCCATTGTTTTCTTCCTCTGGAACATTTCCTTTCCCATCTATTCGTTTCTATTTTGATTTTTATTGCGTGATGGTTAGTTAATTAACTAAATTCTTGTGTTCTATTACAAATGCTAGAAATTTCAGAAGCTTCTTCACTGATCTGTGTGCTTTAGTAAATTGTGAAGTATCCCACTGTAGCAGAAAAAGAGAAGACGAAAAGAGAAACCTTGTGCTTTAATTGGCAGAACTTGGGAAAGATGTTCGGGGTCTCTTTTATACTACTCTTCTTTACCTGTCTATTGCCACCAAAGTGGCAGCTCCTCTTATTATAATGGCTTTCATATACTCGAAGGAGATCCATCAAGTCATCTCAGGAAATAATTATGCCTGTATTAATGTGCTTAAACTGAGTTAAGCTCAATATTTCAAAATAATAGGAAGAAGAAAGGAGTATACAAAAATAAAGTAGCATATATATATATGAAAGATTAGACATCAGGCAAAATTGCTTTCCGAATATGTATTTTGTTCTAGATGCCGGGTGATGCTATTGCTTAAATGTGGGTAAACATATGATTTGTGTAATGAGTTGTTGACGTAGAGTACAAATCCAAAGACAATACGAAAGCTGCACTTTTATTTGGAATGGGTCAATTTTATTGGGTTTAGTAAGCTACTGGAATTAGTAGTTAGGTCTAAAGACATAATAAAACCTAGAAAAACCATACATGCACTGTATCTTTGTGGGGGATTGTTTTCACACCATCTGTGGAGCAGAATGGTGTTAATTTTGATCAGGAACTGCAATTTTCCATAAATCAGGGAATCATGATGGGTGGTGGACTTGCACCCTTAACTTTCCCGCATTATGTTAGAGCATGTGTTTCCTCAAAGGTTGTTAGTTAGACAAAGTTCTCTTCTTCAATAGTTGTGCATTGCAAGCATGAAATGATTATCCAAATTTTGCCCTTTAAAATGCTTGAAAACTGATTTAGTTTGTTCTTTGTTCACTATCGCAATAATCGGTCATGTATTTATGCATTTTCGCTCTCTCTGTCTGTCTCTTTCTTGCTCCTGTAGGAAATTGTCCCACTAAAGAAAGTTTGTCGTCGGCCTGAAACTGATTATAGGCTGCGGCAACTAAATGCTGAGTCTGCTTAGGTGAATCTGCAGAGAATGGGTGCAGATATTCAAACTGGGAATACTTTGAGGGTCTATCCTCCAGTCAAAACAAAACAAAAATAAATCAAGGTGGAAGAAGGTACAAATGGTGGAGTAGCGATAACTACTCTCTCTTGGGCCAACAACAAGCTAAAAAGTAGTATTGATTCCCACGTAGGCTAGTGTATGATGGTTAATCCCCATGCTGAAATGACACAAATGCAGCCTATAGCGGAGACCCATGCATATACTAGAACATTTGTGACTCCTGTTACATAGACCGGTCTTCCTGTATCCACTGATTCTGTAGTGTGGCCTGCTAAAACTTCTGAGACTGATGTCGCTTGTCGTGCCAATTTTCAGCAACAAGGAAACCTAATGTATTGCCACCCGAAACTCTCGTGTCTGGTGCCAATGGTGGAAACAATGTTCCAGCGAGCATTGAAACTATTGTATCGCCTCCTCAAACTGCGGACTCTGGAATTGTTACTGATGTTGGGATTTCAAACCACCCGCCTAGTAATGCTGCCGCGATAGGTGGTGCCGCTACAAGCTCAGTTACTACTAGCTCTGGTGAACATATTAGTTTTAAGGCGTAGTTGGATAGTGCTCGTCTCACCCTGTTTTGCTTTTTCACTTGGATAAATCAATATTCTTTTCCATTCTTGTGAGATCTCTCACAATCGTACAATGCAATAATAATTTTCCCATCATATATATACATATATATATTTATCGATGATCTTATAATAAGACTGTGACTCACTTTTTCTAAGTAATAAAGAAGAGGATCAAAACATTGTGCCATAATGTGATGCGCTTGCCAATAAAAAGATTTGTAAACTATGTAAAAGCAATTTGAATTCTTATTTTTCACAAAGTTTTTAACAAAAAAAGCCTTGTTTATATCTCTCATCATCAAAAGATGCTACTCGATAATATCTATTGGTAGATTCCTTGTTAATAACATTCAAATATTTTATCCTATATTTGTTCGTGAAAGTACTCCTAATAGGTTGAAAATCGTATTAATGGGTAAGCATCTTGCAAATAAACAATGCTTAGCACGATAAACTAAGATCAACCATTTAAAGAATGTAATGTCTTTCTGACTTGATCATCTGTCTTAATAAGTGGATTCTTAACTTTTTTTGAAAATAATTTGAAATTTAACATAATCAATTTTTTGATTAAGTTGAAGTAATCATACAATGATAAAGTTTCCATTTGTCAAATGAATGTCATGAGTTTAAATGGTGAAAATAAGATATTACGAAAATAAACAGTTAACTATTTTTATTTGGACCATGAAAATAGCGAGATTTGTGAATTATGTTGCTCTTATAATTTTTTAGAATAACCTTTGACTCGGCCAAAAAAAAAATTAAAAAAAATAAAACAATCAAATTAAATCTTATTTTATTGGTGGGGCGGGTTTGATAAAATATACACGTCATCATCCTCCTAATTGGAGTCAATGCTAAATCAGACTGTTAAATGACAACTTCGACAACTGAATTAAATTTCACCAAAAAAAAAAAAAAACCAACTATATAAAGCGCTTTTAACAATATTCATTTATGTATTAACACTGTGTAAATAACATATAATCCATTTATATACACTTACTTATAATATAATATGCGGTGGTTGGTGCGGCGGAGCACGGCGGTGGTGATCGGAAATGGGCGGAACCTAGGGGTTAGGACGGTGGTGAGCAGCTGCCGAGCGGTGCTGCTGCCGCGTTTCGGCGGGCCCGACGTGCTTGAGCTCCGCGACAATGTCAGCGTTCCTCATCTCAAGCCTAACGAAGTCCTCGTTCGCACTCGCGCCGTCTCCATTAATCCTCTCGACACCAGAGTTTGTCCAAATTTTCCTCTAAGTTTTTTTCCCTTTTTTATTTGAGTATTATTATTTTTTGTTCGATTGATTAGAAAATGCAGTAATGGTTGAATAGATTCTACTATAAATCATTGTTTATTGTTTTTCAAATTATTATTATGGATAATTATTTTGATTGTGCTTTTCTATATGTAATTTGGGAAATTAGAATTGGAGAGCGTAATATGGATTGAAATGAATTGATAGTAAGTTTTCTCTATTTTTTTTTTCTTCTGTTTAATTATAAGATCGATAAGCAAATGCAGCAATCATCGAATAGATTCTAATATTAATCAGTGTAATTTTTCGTAAATTAATGATGATGATGATTATACTATTATTGTTACACTATTATTACTAGATTAATAATACTATTACTGTTATCGTTGTTATGGATAATCTTGATTATGCTTTTTTGATATGTAATCTTGGGAATCTATAATTGAAGAGCGGATTTTGGACTGAAACGAATTGATAGTGATGGAAATAGTTGGGACAGCTTTGCTAGCATGAAATGAGTTCTACGGTAATGCAGGCTAGAAAATAAACAAGTGATAGTTTTCATATTTATCACTTAAAAGACTCATGTTTGGTTGAGAGGAATAGAGTTGATCTCAACATATTGGGTGTAAACACCTTATGAGGTTTACCAAAAGTGCAGATTACCTCATGCCATAACTTCCTATAAAATCATATCGACCAGATTAGTATCTCCTCCATAAGCATTTTCGTCTCGTTGCAATTATGGCTTATTGCATAATTCTACTTGAGCATATATTTTTTGGGCAAAAAACTCTTAATAGTCGTTGGAGAACCACGATTCCCCACATCCACTCTCTCGCATTCTCCATTGTGGCATTACTAAAAAACGTGAACAATTCAAAAGTGGAAGCTTACCTCTAAGATGAATCAAAGACCCGTTTACTTTTTGCTATGTTTTTACTTATATCTTCTTGACTTCACTCTCTCTTCTATTTCTCGAATGGTAGACTTCCAATGTCATGCCAATATGTTTACACAACATCAACTTATGGTTATTACTTTCTCACTCTACGGAGACATTTTTGGAGAACAAATTGATGGATGCCAAGGGGAGTCATTGTAGGGTATTTATAGATGAGAAGAATCTGGGGAGGGTTGTGTCTCTTTGTTTCTAATGGATGTAACTCTTGGAGAAAGACACTCTTATAAGAAGGAAAAATCTATTTGACAAGAGATGTGTCTACTCATAATTGATGGGGCAATGACCTATTTGCCAACATGTTCAATTGTCTACACATTGTACACGTGTTCTTGTGAACTAGATCTAAATATCTTCTTTTAATTGATAAATGTAATTGTATTAGTACAACTTGTTTTATATAGTGATATGTTTATAATGGTCATGAAGCACAATATAAATAGGTAGGTAGGTAAAGCTAGAAGCTTTTCGTAGGCTGAAAAAACCTATTTCATCATGTTGCTGCAAGACTTATAGTAGGTTTTGGAACCTTTGAGGTTGGTAGAAAATGTTCATGTTACATTTGATGGTTATTACTTGGCTTCTAGTTTACATCCTTGAGATACATCATACATGAACAAAGTAATGGTAGATTGACTCAAACAAGGTTGTGATTCAAACACAGTTGTGCATTGCAAATTGCAATTTTATTGATTTGCTAGTAAGACAAATATAGTTATTTAGCATCTTTCTTTAATCCCTTGTCAATGTGGGGGTTTAATGCCTTATAAATTTGTGATAGTCGACGATGGTGGTGGGAGTTTTGCAAGTTTAGTTGAAGCATAGTGACTCACGAAAGTTTTAAAAGTACACTAATGAAAATATACATTAAATCTATGATAAGGGTTGCAAAATTCTTTTCTTATATACTTCATGAAAAGCCTTGAAGTCATATTGTGATCATGAAACTCTATTTGCCGTATGCTTCAAAGTAATGGATAGCTCAATGAATGAACTGAGCTGGGTAATCATACCTACATTAGGTTTCCTAAGTGAAACTAACATGAAGATCTCCAATACTTCATCTAGCTTGGTGAAGGTTTGAAGTTAAGGTATTGACTAAAATTTCTCTAGTTGATAAATGGAGATACGTACTTCAAACAATAGAGTTGACATACCTGTATTCTTACTAGTAACTACCGTTACATGTACGTTATGAAACTTAGACAAAAGAAAAAGTTAACTATGTAGGAAGTGAGTGAATGGATCCATGTTTCCTAACTGTGTGAGCCCTATAGGTTATTTGTAATAACCATCAACTACTTTGTGATCGTAGACTATGTGATGAGAAATGAGTAATGATCACTACTTTAACATGTTACCTATGATGGTTATTGATTCCCTCTAACAAGAGATGTCTGAGAAGATAGTTAGATTAAAATCAAGTGACATGAGGGATAAGGTAAGACTTTGTAGTAACACATCACTATGATGATAGATGGTATTTGAAGGTTGGCACCATAAGGTTTTTGAATGAAATTCTTCTTCGAAGAAACTTTTAAAATGGGCGTGATAACACAAAGAGATCAACCATGTAGAGAGAGATCAAGCACTTTCCAAGTTTTTCACTAGTGAGGGATTAAAGATATGACTAAGTTTCTATGGAGCATAGGTGAGTTTGGTGTTTGTTTTGCAGAAGTGATGTTACCATGTTAATTAGATGGAAACTAAATATGGTACTCCCAAGCCCCTCCTTGATGACTTATCTTTATCGAGTGTAGGCAATACAACCTAGGCAAACGAGCAATGTAACTAACTATGAGGGAAATATAAAGTTTTATGCTCAATGTGTTGAGTGAGAGATGTTGGCAAATGAGTCCTTGATGATATAAGTATCCACATTGGTTGCTTTTGAGTGGACACATCCCTTGTCAAAGAGATGTTTCTCCTTCTAATGATTGCATCTCTTCATATATAGGGTGCCTTGTCCCTGGAGTTATATCCATTAGAATGAAGGAACATCTCATACAAATAACGAGACACAGTCCTATATAGATTTTCCTCATCAATAAATACCCCACAATGGCTCCCCTTGGCATCCATTAATTCATTTTCCATAAATCACTTTAGAATTCGAGAGAAAGTGATAGCCATATATTAGTGTTTTGTAAATATATTGGAATGACTCTGGTAGTTTTCCATTTGACTAGTAGAAGAGAGATTCTAGCCAAGAGAAGAAGAAGAGCAAAAACATAGCAACAAATTAAACCGGACTTTGGTTAAATTAAGGTAAGGTTCTGCTTTATCTTTTAGGAATACTATGTCTCTCTACTAAAGCACACAACCATTACCATTCATCCAGTTTGATGTTTAACGAATTAACCAGAGCAAGATGAGCAGCATCTCTCAAAATTTTTAGGACAATGAATGGAACCTATTGTCGCTTGAAACATATACAAGAATCTGGCCATTAAACTACCTTGATGCTTTGCCTCTGATCAAACAACATGGATCCCTCATCCTTGACTCGCAAATGGAAGGAAATAATCTCAATGCCTTTCTAGGACAGCCATATCTGCAGCAATCTGTATCACCTGAGATATACCAGAGGTAGCACTGTGAACAACGCTCAATATGACTTCATTTAACACATTGATCAAGAGCTTGTACTATACTACTTCAGAAAGTCAAACAAATTCATCTGGCTCCCCGAAAACAATTATTAACTGAGTCCTTAATGAATGATCTCATGATACAACAGTAATCAGGTATTAAGGAATTATAAGGAGAATGGTAAAGAGCTATAGAGGAGAAAGCTGACATTATATCAGAGCTCTAAAGATGGAATAATAGGATTTTTGCACCCGTGAAGTTTTTTTCAGCCGTAGCTTATCTAACCAAAAAAGTAAAGAAATTGTTTCTTCATGTGATGAAAAACAGTAGATGGGTGCTAGGGCTGTTTTTAAAAGATAGGAGGTTGTTAGCTTGGATATTGAAGTGAGGAGATCAGCAATACCAGAAACTAAGGCTCTAGTGACCATTTAACGCATACTAGTAGCTGAAATTGATGTACCATAATGACCCTTCTGGAAAATCAGCTCCCCTCTCTCCTTGTTCTTTTGTTTGGGTACGGTTCTCAGAGTTTAAATATATGTGCTGTGGCTGCTTGATATATTATATTTTCCCTAACAAATCTAAATCAACATGCTTCAATTTACAAATTTCATGTTTTCCAGATGAGATCAGGCTATGGCCGTTCATTATTTGAACCACTTCTACCATTGATTTTGGGCCGTGATATAAGTGGTGAAGTTGCAGCTGTTGGAAACTCTGTCCAGTGGCTCAGTGTTGGGCAAGAAGTGTTTGGTGCACTGCATCCAACTTCTGTTAGGGGTACTTACACTGATTATGCTATTCTTCCACAAGATGAACTTGCTTTAAAACCAGCATCCATCTCACATGTGGTACGTCATAGAGTGTGGGACTGTATTATGTGAATTTATTGATTTCTGTATGCCCCGTTAATGACAAACATTGTGCTTGTTGTGTCACTACTGCATGTTGTTTGTACTTTTTCTATCCTGTTTGTAAACACAAAATATTTGATCGTTTTTGTAAACGTGATTATCTTTTATCTTGTTTATTTATTTATTTATTTATTACTAAGTAGATCTTATTTATTTACTTATCTATTTAGTTGAATAATAATTTAATGATCTTCTATTGTTGGTACCAATTTTCTGTTTGTTTCCATGAGCTTACTATAACTCTATGGGTGATTTGCAGTTTTTTCTTTTCTTATTACTCTTCTTATTGTCCCTCCCCACTCCCCACAAAAAAGGAAAAAGGAAAATTCAAATGTTTTCTATCTCAAGCATAATTTGTGTTCCTTTAATATTTCCAGGAAGCAAGTGTGATTCCATTTTTTGGTTTAACTGCTTGGCGTGCATTAAAACGTACTGCCAGAATAGTAGAAGGGTAGGTTAACGATGCCGATAGCTCAATACTTTAGTTTCTGATTTGGGAAGGAGATCTGTTAATACCCTTTACTATAATTTAATAATTTTATGGTCTCTGTCTTTTTTTATTGTATTCTTTTTTTGTCCTGGAACTTGCTACACCTTATTTTTTTGTCTGTGAACATAAATCAATTTGATTATCCAAATTAAATTAACATTACATTGGGGCTTTAAGAATGAGATACAAAGCTGGAAGAAGAAAAGATTTTCTGGTTACATACATGGAATTGGCTAAGCATTTTATGAAATTCCATTGACAATATTATGGTCTTTATTTTATTGTTCTGAGTCTTCCAACTTCCTACTCCTGTTTTTGTTTCTTGGTGGGAACATAAATTGGTCACCAATAAGGGACCGTTTCAGTTCAAGAGAATTAAATTGAGAATTTGTTGAAGCTTTAAGAATGAGATGTGATGGAAGCAAAGAATATAAACATTGTTTTCTTGTTTAGTCGATAAAATTCAACTTTAGGAGATGATTTGAGTTCCAGGATGTACAATTCATCCAGGTTACCTTATAGCATTATTCTTTTCAAGGTAGAACAAAACACTCATGAAAGCTGCATGAGACTAGCGTTGACTGATGATGCTTGTTGCTTGAATTATGTGCGCTTATGCACACAAGAGTCGCTTTGTTGGTACACCTTTGTGAAAGTAGTTATTGTTACTGAAACATTTTATTTTTATTTTATTTTGAAAGTTAAGAATTAAAAAGGTGTGACATGAAAAGGCCCATGCAAAATTTGATTCTTTTTCTTTTTGGTACATCAGGGTGGGGACAGGGATTGAACCCACAACCTCATGGCTGTCCTTCACTTATGGTGAAATATGATTTCAATAAAGTTCGGCAAGTAGTATGTTGTGTCTGTTTAAAATAAATGATTAGGAGCTCCTCATACTTAATTGGAGAAACGAAAACATTGACTAGGAGATCCTCATAAGAAATAAGAACAATAATTTTTGTAATCTTGTTGGAATTTGAGATTGATTTATTCTCATAATTACTTTTCACCAAAAAATGCCCTCAGGCAAAGAGTATTAGTAATTGGTGGGGGAGGGGCTGTTGGCTTCTCAGCAATTCAGCTTGCGGTGGCTGCGGGCTGCCAGGTTTCAACCACTTGTGGGGGTGAAAGCATAGGTCGCATTTTGGCAGCTGGTGCTGAGCAGGCTGTTGACTATACTACTGAGGTGATAATGTAATTAGTGAATTTTACATGAATATGTCCATATGTTTTGTCAAATGCGTAACTTATCTTTGTTTCTTAACCCTTTTACATTTCATAGTCTCCCTTTCTTCTGCAGAGCTCACATATTCCTTCTGTTTTACAGGACTTTGAAATAGCGATAAAAGGTTATTTTGATGCTGTTTTGGACACAATTGGTGTTCCAGAGACAGAGATAATAGGTATCAATCTTTTGAAGAGAGGTGGGCACTACATGACATTGCAGGTAAGATGGCAAGCTCCCTTAGAATCTTTATATTGTCATTGAATCTTGCATATAAAGATGTAACTATACATGTTTGCTTTGCTTTAGGGAGAGGCCGCATCATTGGCCGATAGATATGGACTTGCTGTTGGCCTTCCGATGGCAACAGCAATTTTACTGAAAAAGCAAATCCAATACAGATATTCACACGGAATAGGTATGTGATATACGTAAAATCAGATTGAAATTTGATTAATTTTTCAAACTATTTATAGAACAATTTGTTTGTGCCAAATTAGCCCAATCCTTTACCTTCCACGAAAGGTGTGATTTAATGAAATGATGAGTTTGTAAACCCAAAAATGTGTTTAGAAATCTAAACTACGTTTGCATCTAAGGTGACAAATGTGATTTTTTCTAGATTTTGTTATGTATTAAATTTGGTATCAGATTTTTAACTGCATCTCTCTCCTATATTAGTAAGATTACTTAATCATGCTTCGATAAAGTTTCCTACTTTGCTTCATAGGAATAGAATGTCCCACCTGCTTTAATGCAAGGACCGGAAATTGATACTCCTTGTTTGTCGAAAAAGCTTACGTTTTCTAAATCTTCCCCAGGAAGGGAAACAACTAATTCACAAAACTTATAGGCCCGTGTTCTGATACGGTGTCATGAGACTGTGATTCCCCTATCAAAGTTTGTTTGAATTTGATCATCGCAGTTCATCCAACTATTTGAGAATTTGGCGATAAGCGTTGCCATATATATAGTTAGTGTTTCCAATCTGGCAATGAGTGTTTCCATATATATAGTTAGAGTCTGTTTTGAAGGTTATTTTTTCTTTTCATTTTCGTGTACAATAAATTGTTTTCTCGTGATGTTCTTACAGAATATTCGTGGACATACATGAGGGCTGATGCTGAAGGTTTGCATGGGATTCGAAGGCTATCTGAGATTGGCAAGTTGAAAGTACCAGTAGAGAGAACATTTCCCATTACACAAGTGATTGAAGCTCACACGGCAAAGGATAAACGCGAAATTCCTGGTAAAGTTGTCCTGGAAATCGACTAAATGAAGCGAACTGGCCCAGCTCAATCTCATAGCCTGACACGAACAAGAAGCACACTAACTTCTTTCGTGTGAATCGGCTGTCGCATCGTTGCCTGGGGAGTGTATGCAACATTGTTGGTCGTCTGATGCCGGGTAAGTACTTTCCAATTTGTATACAATGAGACAAGACCTAATGGTCTCTAAGCTTCTTGAACCAAATTGGAAATCCGTAAATTCCTTTAATGAGCTCAATTTTGTAGTTCGTCTAGATTAACTAATAAATATAGCATTCGATTTAAGTCTTCCACATGGTAATTTAATTCGGAACGTTTGTTATTTATTTTCTCTTGGAAAAACCCAAAAATCCGTGGCTCTATTCTATGGTATCGGGGGAGTGGATGCAACACTGTTGATTGTCTGTTCAGAATAAGTACGCATGGCGGAGCTAGGAACCAATTTTCAGGGGGTGCACACCTATAGTTAGCGGGGCTCTTATACATAAAGGGTTTAATATAATAGTTTTTTTTTTCCCGAATCCAGGATGTGTATAGGCATATTCTCACAACAATTTGGCTCTGCGAAGTCGAAAAAAGAAGCAATATACATGCCACGCCCTTCACAAGCAAATCACAGGACCGGAAGGACCGATTCTAGCATAATAACACTTGAGCCAAAAGATATACTTAAATATCATAAGCTAAAACTAGTGCAAGAGTTCTAGTTGAAGGACAGCTGTGATCATTATTTTCACGGTTAATTTAGTGTCATCAAGTTCTTGTTCGTCAAATGGAAATGGTTTCAAAACGTTTTGAATGTCTCGCTCTTTTGATGTGGGTTCTACCAGTACGTGAAGTTTATACGTTAGAAACAAACATGTGGAGCTCATTTATGTTTTTAAGACTTACCCTCGTCAAATTAGTCAAATGTTTCCGCTTGTCATATGATTTAGAATTTCAGGTTGAGTTTGAGAGTGAAGTTGGCTTTTCCCTTCATTGCTAGTTGCATAGCTACATATATGCACCGGTAATGTTTTATCTCAACCGCGTGACACTTTATCCTTACTTTAAATAGTAAATTTTTATCTATTAAATAAAATTCTCTTTACAGTTAAAACTCTTACCATATAAAAAAGAAAAAAATATTACTCGAATTATATGTAACAAAATGCTTTAATATATACTAGGATTCTTGACTAAGTAGGGATCTTTGATGAAAACAAATTTCCAATTTGGACTCACATGTAAAGAGTAGTCACAAACATAACAAAATGGAGCATAACACATTTTATCTTCTATAATTTTTTTAATTTCTTAGATTACCCATTAATTTTAGGTTAAAGTTTCTTCTTATGTTCTTTTCAAATTTTTACCTATAAGTAACTAAGTCATGGAATAAAGAATCATCTAGAAGTGAAATGCAAAAGGCACAATGTTGTTTTTTGTTTGATCTCTCTACAATGCATTTTAAATGTAGGTGTAAACATGAAAAATTTTGAAAATTTAGTAAAAGAAATTACAAGTTAAAAATTGTAAGGGTAAATTTAGAATTTTAGTAAACTACATTCCACATAGTTTAGTTATATAGACAAAAACTTGCATGCATAAAACTAATAATGTAACAATTTTAATAGAAATGAGTGATCACGTCAGATTTATATAATCGACTTCATTTAATTAGATAATGTTTATTTGATGTGACATCACTCGTTAGATTTATATAATTGACTTCATCTAACTAGATAATGTTTTATTTGATGTGATATATTACGTAATAATTGGAAACTTTTTTTTTGTGTGTGTGTGTAAAGCCTGAGAAACATTCCTACACAACCCCTCCACAATGGATAGGTATGCACTATATTAGAATGTAACTTGGCAATCATCTCCCTTTATACAATAATCTGACCTTATAGTTGTATTTAATTAAAACTTTAAAAGTGTAACAACATTCTAACATACGCACCAAATAAATCAATAAATATAAGATTAATGATAATTAAAATGTTTCAAACCCACGATTTCGTGAATCTTATCCTTTCTTCATCCCATTGGCCATTGTTGGTGCCTGGACCACCTGGTCTCTTTGCATGTGGAATGTTAGAAACTCTCCACCGAACCAATCATACATCACATGATCTTAGATAGGCCCCAAACTCACTTTTCATTACAGTTGGGCTCTTTAAGCAAAGCTTCAATAGGCTTTCTTCGTACCTTTCTAACAGCGAAAGAAAAGGTGTATTCAATGAATTGCTTTTTGCCCTAATGGTGCTTTTGTCTTCTTCTGATGTGAATGTTGGTCAAAGCCCTACTCTTGAAGAAACCCTTGACCTACATTGTTTATCACACCCCATCATTTTTTCTTAGAAGTAAGTGCTGTAGCCTCTACTATCTTCTTTTTCTTATTTGTTATTGTTATTATTATAATTATTATAAAAATTAAAATTATGATTTAAACTCTAAATATATTATTATTATTGTAGTTATTATAAAAATTAAAATTGTGATTTAAACTCTAAATATTTAATTGTAACATGTTTACTACTTGACAATTTCATTTAACTTTTAAGTGCTATACTATATTATCTTTTCTATTTATTTATTGATATGAAGCTCACTTTAGATAGAATAATATTGAATATATTTTAAAATTACAAATTTTATGGTTCAATGATGTATTTCAATGCATATCTTTATGTTAATCAGGCGCCTAAAAATATATATATTTGAGAGTAGGGGTTCAAACTCTGCATTTAGTTACAACATGTCGCTACTCAGTGATGAAGTCACATGTAAATAAGGGTGTTCAATTAGAAAAAAAAAATCATTTTTTTAGTCCAAAGAAAAAAAAAATATTTAACTCTTTAATTGTGTGTGCACACTCTAACTCTTTACATTCTATAAATACATGTCATGATCTTGAGACATTAATTATATTTTTTTCACTATCTGACCACTCTATATAATCCTTGAAGCAATCATTATATAGTACTATGCTAAAGCACAATGGTAAATTGTATAATGTGTGATAATCCACTCCATTCACTATAAACACTATTTGAATTGTAGTTTATGCTCAACTTATTACATCAAGGCTTTACTTACTCATAAATTAGGTTAAATAATTTTGTCTATACTCGTGGGGTGGGGTCGGGTCGGAATATTTTCTTTGTTAGCCAAAAAAAAAAAAAAAAAGTTACTTGGTCAGTGTGCTAAGCTAGTGTTTAGCGCATTGGGAAGTGGTGTGGGCAATTAGACTCAATGGTTACTTTCTAGTTGTCACGCACGCGCTGATGCTGCGCAGCTTTCTAGGTTGTGCCTGGAAGCATTAGATCAAAGTACAGATCTCTCTGCCAACGAGCCCTTTAGTTCTGTAGACTATACTGACCAACTCTAGCTTCACGCGCGTGGATTATGTATCCACTTACTATGGTTTCGATTTTCTAAGACCTTGTTTGGATTGAATATTTTAAAAGGAAAGGAAAAGGAATGAGAGAAATTAGGAAATCTTGTTTAAATTGCATTTTAGAAAGAATGAAGGGTTATGGAAGAATTAAAGAGATCCTCTATTTCCGTTAATGAGGTGGATTGTAGAATTAATTTTTTTTTAATAAAGAGGATTTTACAATTCTCCTAAACTAAGGGTTTTCGGAGGAAAATAAAATGTTATGTTGCAAAAAGTCTTTCTTGTTCTTTTTTTTTTTTCTTATCTCTATGGTTATGGATATTAAAAGGGTATTTAAATAAATTTTCATTAAAAATTAACTCTTCCTTTATGTTCCTTCTCTAATTCAAATAAAAAATCATAGAAGTATTTTCTTTCCATTCCCTTATTTTTATTTTTTTTTACGTTCCAAACAAGAAAATTTCTTTCCTTTCCTTTCCTTTCCTTTTTCTTCCTCTATTTTACTTTACTTTCATTTTCCTTGTGCAATCCAAATAGGGGGTAAGTGAACAATCAATGAACTTATTGATAACAATAATAATAAAAAAAAAATTGGAAGATTTTGTATGGATTAATTTTTCATTTTTTATTGTAACAATAACTATAGAATTTTTCAAGCGCCCCAAATTTTAGCAACGATTGGTCTTGATAAAAGAAATTATGCACATTGAAAGATAAACATATAACTCCCCAAATTTTAGCAATGATATTTGTAGAGTTTGGTATTTGGATAACAATATTTTTTTGTAAAGTACGTTTTTACAACTTGTAACTTTCATTTATTAATACACCCTTTTGCTTACTTTTTTTTGGTCAAACTCTTTTGCTTACTTTACAAAAAAAAAAAAGATAAACATTTTAAAACATGTAAATATGTAAATATCTTTAAATTTAATACCAAGATAAACAAATAACTTGGTACATTCATCGTAAAAATTTCCCTAAACCTTTTTATTTGTATGGTTCTGAACATGATGGGTAATCTTATAATAGTAGTAAAACAGACCATACAAATCATGAAATAACATTTTTAACAAGGCCTATTTTTATTTATATGTTACGTGAGAAATTAAAATTGCAATAAAAGGAATTACAAGAGTAATTTTCAATTTACATTTAATGGAAAATAGTTATTGGTAGGCAGTGATATATAGTGAACTCTTTAATAGATAATTAATATGTAATTATATAATAATCATAGCTAACAACCATATAATCTTTTATTTATTTGTTTGCTAAGAGAAAGGATAAGTTATTAAATTAAGTAGCTAAAAGCAAGAGAAGTGTATATAGCATGTGTGTTTTACACGTACTTTGAGAAAGCGTGAGTGGAACATGCCTATGGTTCTACACGACCCCAAGTCACGTGCAACTTTGGATTCTTCTGTTTCACCTCGTTCTCATCGATTTTTCCTCAACTCCCATGTGATTGAAAATGCCACTTATCTGTCCCACTAATCACTAAATGGCTGCCCTTTTTTTTTTTTTTTTTTGTTTTTATATATACTCTCCATAAAAACTCAATTTAGACACAATCACATTAAAGTAACGATTGATACACTAAAATAGATTTGAACAGGAATAAAATGAGCCAATAAATAAAATGAACTTGGAAATGAGAATGACATGTTTAGTATGCTCTAAGAATTAAAAATAGTAATGTGAATGACTTGTATAATATGACATAATTATTTTTTTATTATTATAATATTAAAAATAAGAATAAATATAAACATAATCGTAAACAATATAAACATAAATAAAAATAATAATAATAATAACAACAACAACAACAACAACAATAATAACAAAGTAAAAGTAATAAATAATAAATAATAATAATAACAACAACAACAACAATAAATAATAATAATAAAAAAATTATTATTATTATTATTATTATTATTATAATAATAATAATAATAATAATAACTACAAAAATTATTATTATTATTAAATTGGTATTCTAATTATTTTTTTTATTTTCCTTTTTATTTTTATCATTATTATTATTTTTATTTTCATTTTTATGTTTATCATTATTATTTTACTTTATTATTATTATGTGTATTTTTTGTTATTATTATTTTAATCACTATTATTATTTTTTATTTTTGTTTTTATTATTATTTTATTTATTATTATTATTATTATTTTTTATAATAATATTATTATATTTTTAATAATTATTATTTTTATTATTTTTATTTATCACTATTATTATTTTTATTTTCATTATAATTTTCATAATAATAATTATTATTAATAAAATAATAATTATTAAGGTTATAGTAGTCAAGGTTATTCCCAAATACATGGAAATTAGTCATTCCTATGTATTTGGTCTGGAATGGCTATTTCCATGTATATGGGAATGAGATTTCCTTGGAAATGACATTCTCAGGTTCATTCTCTCATACCAAACATGAGAATGAAAATAAAACTGAGAATGTCATTTCATTCCTAACTCATCCCACATACCAATCACTGCCTAAATCTATTCTAATATTAGTGTAACATCGCCTTTCAACCATACTTCAAATTAGCCAAAAGTGATATAATATTCGTAATAGAATGATATAAAGTTCAAACTTAAGACGTATGGTTATAACAAATTTTTACCCGACTATTTCATTCAATTCTTATGACTGCATTTTTTTTTCGCTTTTGGATAGGGGGAAATTGTCTATGGACAACTTTTTGGAGTCACGTTAGGGGATTTGTATCCCCCTGTAACATATAATGCTTTAACAGAGATTTAATTACTGTGAATCGTCGTCATGAACAATTTACCACAACTAAATTACAATCATAACATTAATACGATACATGCCCCACATTAGAGATGCTAAAGTGGAACATATGACCCTATTAGCAAAGATATGATCCAAGTTAATTAAATATAAATAAATCAAAAATAACTTTTAAAAGATTAAAATTTTTTTTGACTAATTTAAATTTTAAATATAAATATTTCTATTTTTTCATCCTCTAATCGCTATACCACTTACGTAGTGGACTTACCAAATGGCTACTTCTTATTTGCCTGTAAAATTGTTTGCCTCTAAAAGGTGAAATTGGCAGCCCAACCACAGGTCTTAGCTTGCTAGTTGATTGAAATTCCCAAGATGGTAACGGCTACCATCTTGCTACTGTCTATATGTGATCTGGCCACGTTCAAGGAGGATTAATGGCTCACACCATTATTTTGACCACATAATATTGGATTAATTCCTCCATGTTCTTATCATTCTCATTTATAAACTGGGAAAATTATCGTCCTTGTCATGGGGTTTTATAGACATTGATGGATATGGGATCAATGGTATGCCTGGCTTGAATCTTGACCGGATATTGTCTACACAAAATTTATAGCTTAGTTTTACTCAGTACGATTTTAATATGATCTTGTGTAAAATAAATTTTGTGTTATAAAAATAAGTAGGCCAAATTGATACCTATGTTGTTCACCGTTCCAATTTGAGGAAAGAAAAAAAAGTAAAATACATCTAGAGGACAAATAATTGAAGTGATTTTGAACTTTAGATTAGTAATCCTAATCTAACACAAGTTTATTAAACTTTGCTATGAGAGACTTATATATGATAATGCCAAATTTACGACTCTTAGTAAAAGTAAGTTTTACATGCTGAAGGTTTTATTTCTCATTAAAAACATCTCACTCTACAAGGATTAAGATCAAATAAATGCACATTTTTTTTCTGTTAAGAGAAAGTAACTAGTGATCAGATGAGACACGAATTCTACACCTAGAGGACAAATAATTGAAGTGATTTTGAACTTTGTATTAGTAATCCTGATCTAACACAAGTTTATTAAACTTTGCTATGAGAGACTTATATATGATAATGCCAAATTTACGACTCTTAGTAAAAGTAAGTCTTACATGCTGAAGGTTTTATTTCTTATTGAAAACATCTCACTTTACAAGGATTAAGATCAAATAAATGCACATTTTCTTTTTGTTAAGAGAAAGTAACTAATGATCAGGTGAGACACGAATTTTTTAATGGAAGAAATTTTTAATCTCGGTAGAAATTACTAACCTCGAATCCTCTTAACTAATGAGTGTGTGCCTAATCAAGTGAACCAGGACATGAAAATCAAGGGTGATGATGAGCAAATCTGCAAACGACACGAGACTATCTTGAAACCAGAGATGCAACGAAGTTGGTCACCAGATCAAGGACCTAGAGTTGTTTCACCTATGTGCATAGACTGGTGATTTTTTTTTTGTCTTTTGTTTTTTTGTGTTTTGTTTTGTTTTTTGGTCAGTCTTATCATATTGCTATAAGGGTATCTCCAATGGGGCTCTAAAAATGCAATAATTGTCCTTTTTAGAGACTTTGGCAATGAAAATTTAACACCAATGGCAGAAATTAACACCCAAAAAATAGTTTTTTATCTATATTTAGAGACTTTGGTTAAATATGGAGCCCCATTTAATTTTTTTTCAGCAAAACTTGAGACCCAAAATAGAGACTCAACAAGAAGACAAATGGGTCTCTATTTTGTGGTACAACCCGAGTTGTCAGATCGTCAGACTGTCGGATCTGACGATCTGACAACATTTGAAAAAAAAAAAAAGGTCTGATGAACATAAAAAAAAAAAAAAAAAAATAGGTTGCAACGGATCTGATGAACGTTGCAACTACAAACAAAAAATTTACTGCTGCAACGGATCTGAACATCTCAATACATATACAACACAACCATTGCAAAATTAAATCTCAAAGTGTGCAAGATACAAAAATAACTTCGCAATTAAAAAAAAACAAAAAAGGTAAGTTAGATCTGAGAATTAAACTTCTGTATTTGGCAGTAGAAGGGTCGCGCGGTGAGGTGGTGACGCGGTGGAGGGGTGAGGTACTGACGCGGTGGGGGGGGGTGACGTGGTGACTCTGTGTGTGTGGGGGGGGGGTGACGGGAGTTACAGGAGGAGGAGGAGGAGGAGAAGAAGAAGAAGAAGAGGGGGGGGAGGGAATGACTCGCGGGGGGGGGGGGGGGGGGGGAGGTGACGGGAGGAGGAGGAGGAGGAGGAGGAGGAGGAGGAGGAGAAGAAGAAGAGGGGGGGGGGGAGGGAGTGACGCGCGGGGGGGGGGGGGGGGGGAGAGGTGACGGGAGGAGGAGGAGGAGGAGAAGAAGAAGAAGAGGTGGGGGGGGGGAAGGGAGTGACTCGCGGCGGGGGGGGGGGGGGAGGTGACGGGAGGAGGAGGAGAAGAAGAAGAAGAGGGGGGGGAGGGAGTGACGCGCGGCGGGGGGGGGGGGGGGGGGGGAGGAGGTGACGGGAGAAGGAGGAGGAGGAGAAGAAGAAGAAGAAGAAGAAGAGGTGGGGGGGGGGGGGGGGTGAACGCGGGGGGGGGGGGGGGGGGGGGGTTTATATAAGTGTTAATTTTTTTTATTTCATTAATTATTATTATTTTTATTTAATATTTTTTTAATTCATCATATATTGATTTTTTTATATTATATGTCACCTTTTAGTCATTCATTAATTATTTATTCATAATATATTGTATTTTACATATATTAATTATTTTTGTTATATTGGTAATATGTCACATTCAATATATATTAATTATTTTTGTTATATTGGTAATATGTCACATTCAATATATATTCTTTAAATAATTAATTATTCATAATATATTGTATTTTTCATATATTCATAATATATTAACAAAAATTCAGATTAATTTTTTTTCCATAATATTCAAGTTTATATATATATATATAGATAATACTTAATTTAAAACTAATCTATACATAATTTTTTACTTTATTTAAGAATTTTTTTTTTCGTTTTCAGCTATGGAGAATGCAGACGGAGGTTTCAGGGGTCGCAATTTCACAAATGAAGAAGATATTGCTTTATGCCGTTCTTATATTGCAATCAGTGAAGATCCCCTTGTCGGGATAAACCAAACATCAGCAACAATGTGGAATCGCATTCTTGAAAAATTCCATGAAATATGCCCCTCTGTTACTCCAATGGAAGTACGCACATCGAAAAGTCTAAAATGTCGATGGACACCAATCAACCAAAAGTGCACCAAATTTGCCGAGTGTATTGCTCAAGTTAATTTAAGACCAAGGAGTGGAGCAAATGCTGTTGATAGCGTGCGTTTTTTTGGAGTAATATTTTTTTTCTAACATTCATCTGCCACAATTACTTACAATATTATTTTTGTTTTACAGATTTCTGATGCAAGACGATTATACTATTCTGCGAAAAACCAAAATTTTAATCTCGATCATTGTTGGGAAATATTACAACACGGTCAAAAATGGAGGAAAATTATTTTTAAAAAGATCTACATACAAAAGATAGTTAATTAAACATCTTCGTAATACATATTGCAATTACATATTTATATTTCCTACACGATATTCATTCCAAATGTGTTCAACGAGATCATTTCGGAGAAGATAGTAAGCAGCTTCATCTCTGATTTGAGCTCGATTGATTAGATATTCATTAATAGTTATGGGGTCTCGATTTGTTTCGACAGGGGCTTCTTCTACATGGTAACGTGCAGGATCATCGTAGAAGTCATCACCTTCTGCCTCCCGGTTATCTTCCACTATCATATTATGAAGAATTATACAAGTATTCATAGTCTCCCCAATATCAGTCTCATGCCAAAAACGACATGGCCCTTTAATGATTTCAAATCGACTTTGAAGGACACCAAAGGCTCTTTCGACATCTTTCCGGTATGCTTGTTGCTTCTGATTAAATAACATTTTATCCCTATCTTGTGTATTGGGAAATGCCTGAACAATTGTGGACCAACGCGGATATATTCCATCTGCAAGATAATATCCTTGTCTATACTGTCTACCGTTGAGGGTATATTGTATGCGTGGAGATCTTCCTTCAAGAATATCAGAAAAAACTGGTGAACTATATAATACATTGAGATCGTTACGCGCACCTGGTGCTCCGAAGAATGAATGCCATATCCATGTGTCATAGGACGCAACTGCCTCAAGTATTATGGTTGGATGACCATGGTGTCCAGCATATGTTCCAGCCCACGCAGTTGGACAATTTTTCCATTCCCAATGCATACAGTCCAAACTACCTAGCATTCCCGGAAAACCACGTTGGTCAGCTTTCCTGAGAAGCCTAAACAGGTCTGCATTGTTGGGACGACGTAAATACTCGTTGCCGTATACTGCGTTGACGGCACGACAAAATTTCTTCATCGCCTCCGCAGATGTACTCTCTGCAATTTTCAAATAATCATCGTTGGCATCTGCAGGCTTTCTGTATGCAAGCATACGGAGTGCGGCCGTCATCTTGACGTGAGGAGTGAACCCTTGCTTTCCAGCTGCATCTGGTTTTTGCTTGAAATAATTGTCATAATGCATGATATCTCCCATAATTTTGAGAAACAATTCGCGCCTCATGCGAAAACGTTTTGTGAATTCAGAAGCAGGATATAAAGGACGATCAACAAAATAATCATTCATAAGCCTGACATGAGCACCTACCCGATCTCTTCTCTTGGATTGTCGACGTGAGGATGTGCCTCCATGTTCTCCTGTACTATACTGATATGCAACATGCATCATAGATTGATGTTGTCCGTACATCGTCATCATCATCGCGTGTCCATGGATGTCGTTATCATGATGACCAATGGAATCGCTAACATCGGATGGAGGGGAATCGACTCCTTGTTGGGACATTGTAGACAGAGCAATATAGATTTGAGAACGAGTTGTATAGATTGTAGTATTTAATTGTGGTACAAAGAAAGGTTTGAGGTTGTGATATATATAGATTTATGAGTGGATAAGAGATAACAAACAAACGGATGAGATTCACGAAGGAAAATCCAATCCAATGGCCCTTATTTGGATAAGAGATTTTAGATGATGATAAAGAACGGACGAATGAGATTGTCAAAGAAAAAATCCAATCCAATGGCCCTTATTTGGATAAGAGATTTTAGATAATGATCACGAACAGACGGATGAGATTGTCAAAGGAAAATCCAATCCGATGACCCTTATTTGGATAAGAGATTTTAGATGATGATAAAGAACAGACGGATAAGATTGACGATTTCGATATAAGATTTTAGTTGATGATAACGAACGTACGGATGAGATTGAAAATAATATATTCCAATGTAATCGAATGTAATTAAACGTCATCCATTTCAAAATATTATACCGTTGTCGGAATTAATTAATTTTGTGGTTGAAATATTCGAAAAAATATATATATATTTTTTTAAAATCATAATTTAAAAAAAAAAATTAACTATTGCAAAAAATTACGAGTAATCAAATTAATATGCAAAATTAAATTAAACATAATATAGAGACTCAACTTAGTTAAGTACCTCATTGGACTTACCTTTTTTTTAGAGACCCAAAAAAATAAATGGGGCTTAAGTAGGGGCTCTAAATTACTCAGGGTCTCTATATTTGGAGATAGAGACCCTGAATTTAGAGCCTCTACTGGCGATACCCTAAACGAAGATATAGTTAAATTTTACCCTCACTTTTTACTTCTTATCTGTCAAATGTCCATTATAATTACAAATCAAATTTTAATTTATTCGAATACTTATATTATTATTATTATTATTATTATTAATTTATTTCTATTGAATCAAACAATTATAATTTAAATCTTACAGTAATGAAATAAGGGGTCATAAAAGGATTTATAATTTAAAATAACATAAGATGCTTTGCCAAAAGAAAAGAAAGTTATGGAGGTGAGGACTATTTATGTTTCCCACACGATGTATAAATTTCGATTCGTTTATTTTTGTAATATTTTTAATATTTAAGTTAATTTTTTTTTAGTTTAGTTGTATATTTATTTTAATTTTAATTTTTTTAGAATGATGTTTAGATTTTTTGTTTTTAATGGATTATTTTGTGATATTTAATTAAACAGTTTGAATTCAAATAATTTCAAATTTTTTATTTTTAAATATTATGATCATTTATCATTAAAGTTACGATTCTAAGTATAAAGATAAAATAAATTTTTTTTATAATTTATATAAAATAAATTTGTATAAATAAGGGCTCTTTTAGTAACTCCGTCATATAATATACTTTTTTACCTTCGATATTTGACTTTACTACTAAAGTAGACTATGAAAAAATCCTTTGAAATTATTGAGTGAACAAAAAATATGATAATATTTAACATTTTTTTATTTTTTTATATGATTAACGAAGACGTTATTACTATTACACCCCAGCATAGTTCCGTTTAGCTAAGGGCAGAGAGCACACCACCATCTTCCATTCACACTCCTTTATCTCACATCAGTACTGCATGTGTATCTCTGAAATTCCACCATACAAAACCACAGCTTTTTATCACACATTTCCACTTACCCCTTCACAATTTTAACACACACAACACACAGTCACAGTATGACCAAAACAACATAGCAGTAAAAATCATCTTTCACTCTCTGTCAAAAGCAAAAAAACAATGGACTTGGATAGACCCCATCACCGCACTACAAGCAGCAGTGAACTCTTCATTTGCTTCACTTCTCGCTTATCTTCTTCATCTTCCATGAAAATCTCTAAATCTATACTCAGCCCAGGTCGGAATCGCGATCAACCCATGTCTCTCCCGACTTCTTTAAGCAGAAGACTTCGCACCAATGGAAGCATTAAAGGTGGTCAAGCTTCACCAATGTTTCCAAGCACAAACACGAGCAAGAAACGTGGTTGCGCGTTCGAAAACCCGGAACCATCTTCGCCGAAAGTCACTTGCATTGGACAAGTTCGTGTCAAGACCAAGAAGAAAGCCGCCGCTGCCAGGAAGCAAACAAGAAGCCTTTCGAGGAGGCGGAGTGGTGGTGGTGGTGGTGGTGGAGAGGTGAGTTTTAGGAAATTGGAAGATGGGTTAGGCTTAAAAAGTGAAGACAAGTGTGGTAGCTTTGGCCAAGGTTCACAAAGGTATGCACATCCTCAACAACAGCCTCAGCAACAAGAATGCTTGCCGCATAGGAATCAAAGATGGGTGCATTTGCCTCTTACTATTTGTGAAGCTTTGCGAGCTTTTGGTGCTGAATTTAGTTGTTTGTTTCCTTGCAAGTCTTGGTGTTTTTCGACAAGCGAAAGGGAGAAAGAAGAGAAAGGAAATGGGTCGAGAGATGGGCAACAGAGTTCTTGTGGGGCGGTTTTCGCGCGATGGCTTGTGACACTGCAAGATGGGGAGGGTGGAAAAGAGAGGGAGATTGAGCTTGTTGTTGGTGAAGATGAGGATAGTACGAGTTCGAGGACGAGGCCGAGGACTAGTAGCACAAGAAGAAGGCATGTGTTGGAAGATTTTGAGGTAAACGGAGAAATATTCGAAGGGAAAGGCGAAAGTGGTGGTGGTGGTGGTGATGCAAGAGAGGAAGAGGAGAAAGAAGACGAAGCGAGAGTGAGTATTTGTGTTCCACCCAAGAATGCTTTGTTGTTAATGAGGTGTAGATCTGATCCGGTAAAAATGGCTGCTCTCACTAACCGGTTCTGGGAGGCGCCGCCTATTCCTCAAGACGAAGAACATGAGAATGAAGACGATGATGAAGATTTGGAGAAGTTGAAGCAAGTAGATGTACGCGAATGTGAAGATATGGAGGAGGCTAAGCATAAGGTTGGCTTGATAGACGAAGAAAAGCATGAAATGGATGTACAAGTAAAGTGTATTGAAATGGAAGATCAAGTAAATGATGACGGGAAAGCAGAGATGGTAGAAGAGAAGCCAGAAAGCAATGAACAAGCACGAGAAGAGGTTGAAGAAGTACAAGAAGAAGTAGCACAAAGAGCAGAAGAAGAAGAAGAGATTGCGGCAAATTCATTACAGAATAACGAAGAGCACAACAATAATCAGATTGAAGAGAAGGAAGAAGAGGAAAGTTTAACAAGCTATTCAACTTCATGTCTAGATGGAGAAGAAGCGGAAGCAACACGAGCAGTACTACTCGCCATAGAAACTGCATTACATGAAGAAATGAAGGCAGCTGCGACAGCAGAGACCGAGTCATCTAACCAAGAGACAACGACCACAACGACCCAACTCGATTGTGAAACCGAAGATTCGGAAAGTTCTCGTTACAAAGATGAGGGTGAAGATCAAGAAACTGAATCGAGAGAACGAACAATTGAGAAGCAAATGGATGATAAAGAAGAAGATAGCAGCGTTTCATTACTTTCATCATCAGCCTCAGTTTTGCCTGATTGCTTGCTGTTAATGATGTGCGAGCCGAAATTATCCATGGAAGTGTCGAAAGAAACATGGGTATGCAGAACTGATTTCATCAGATGTTTACCTCAAAGGCATAACAATAAGCAAGTGAAGCCATTGGCAGCAGAAGAAGCAGCAGCCATGAATGATGATGTTAAAAATGCTGCTGATGAGGCCGCCTCCATGAATAAACGGGTCAGCATTGATTCCAAGTTAGAGCAGCCATTGCTACACCCACCACCACCAGCGTTGCCGCCGCAGCTGGCGGTTCCGCCGCGGTCATCGTGTTCTTTGCCGGCGGCTGCGGCTGTTTCCATGGCAACCATGATTGAACAAAAGCTTGTTAATGCTGTTGGGTATGAGCCGTTTGTGCTGACAAGGTGTAAGTCTGAGCCGATGAGGACGGCGGCTAAGCTCGCTGCGCCGGATACTTGTTTCTGGACTAAAAGGAAGCTGGAGCCGCTTAGGAGAGCCGCTTTTCAAGTTGGAGCCGCTGGAGTCGGGTTTTGAGCCGAGCCGGTAAAAGGGAATCTTTGAAAATTGTACTAGTATTGTTATAATGCACAGTGCTTTTTTCTCTAGTTTAGTGTGATATTGTACATTATTTAATTTTTCATCTAATTTATGTTTCTTTTTTTTTCCTATGTAATAGTAGTTTCAGTATTAGTTTTGCAATCAAAATTGCCATGATATACTTTATGCCTGTGTTTGCATCTACTTTTTTGGTGATTTGGGGTGTTAAATGCTCCATAACCAATTTTTGATCACTTTGCTCATGGAAAATTATTTATCCATCATTTGGTTGATGTTGTGCAATGCTTTTTACTAATATGTGAATGGGGAGTTTATTTGCAAATTGTTTTCTCGTTTTCGAAGTCATGAAAATAATTTCTGCATTTAGTAAGGTTGATAGATTTGCCTTCACGTTGATAGATTTGCCTTCTCTATTAGTGGGAGAGATCTCTAACTAAACTGAATTAAATTAAATTAAATTTTGTTAGGTAAGATTGGTTATCTTATTTTATTTTATTAGGTGAGATAGTTTATATGGATTTGGCGACTCCGTTCAATTTTGTTGAGAGTTCTATTTGCTAAGTTTGATCTTTATTTTAGTAGGTGTTTGTGGGACTTACTTTGTTTGTGATCCTTATGAACTCAATACGATCTTTTATCTTCTCTCCACTCTGTGCCGCCTCATGGGGATGCCGACTTGTGCACGGGGTCGTTTGTGGCCTCCCATTGGCCTCATGAGCGGTTGCGTCGGGGTGGATTGTGGCCTTATGAGCGGTTGTCGGGGTGTGAGTTTGGCGCCATGGTGGTATTGAGTCCAACCTTTATCTTTTGATGGCCCTCCGTGAGAAATTCTTCAATCAATTTATATATTAATAAAATTTAAATATATAAATTTCACCAAACATATAAGAGATTTATCTATTGAAAGTATTTTCCTCTTGGTGTCCCTCTGAATGAACGTCAATTTGATCTGTCACAATTTCAGAGCAGTTGGTATGAATGTTTGGCACCGTGAATGGCGTGACCCACTCAAATTTCTCACCAAGTTTGACCATACACACCAAATTAGGTTTGTATGGCCACCCAAAGCCTTTATTGTTGCTTTCAATTGGTGCATTAATATTTTGAGGGATAGCTCAGCTTGAGCTAATCTTTTTTCCCCTAACTTGTCTCACTTGGATGTGTATAATTGATCCACAAGAACAAGAAAAAAAAAAAAAAAAAAAAAAACTTCAACTTTTTTTTTTGGGTAGAAAATTACTTCACTCATAGTTGGTACTTTTTTTTTTTTTTGAAGTAATAAAATGAAAAATTGATTGCTCTGTTTCAGAGTGTTACTATTTTTTTATTTTTTATTTTTTATTTTTTATTATTAGGTTGAAAAACTCTCTTAAAAAGTCTTTCGGGTTTATACTAAAGACGGAAGAGGCACTATGTGTTATTATTCTGTTTGTTTTCTGTCACTTTTAATTACTGGTATTTTCTCTTGTTGTTTTCCTTTTATTTTCCCTATTGATTAAATTGTTTTGCACCTTACTTTGGCACTCTGGTACATTCTACTGCATAATTATCCGCAATGTGTCTGAGTATGAAATGCATGGCATCTCAAAAGAATGTACCTTTCACTCCAGGTTATACTACCCCACCCAAAATCAAAATCGAAAGCCAAGGGACTAAATCAAATCAGAGCTCATTGATTGCATCTTGAAGAAAAGTAAAAATGAAATGAAGTTACTGTAAACTGAACCAAGAAACTCTATATAAGCAAGATTTTATTCGATTTACTCTAAAATTATAGATTTTATAGTGCAATTACAACAATACGTCAACTGACTCAAAATTTTTAAGTTCGTGTTGAACAATAGTAATGAACCAAAGTTATTGTAAACTGAATACATATCTCTTTCAGATAAATGTGGGACAGGACGTCGTGCTAAACAGAACAAAACATGTCTCTTACATATAAATGTGAGACACAGCATCGCGCCAAACAGAACAAAAATTGAAGTCTTTACAAACTGAACACATATCTCTTACAAAGAAATGTGGGGCCGAACGTCACGCTAAATAGAATAGAAGAGAACTAGAGTCAAAGACCACCAAGCAGTGGGTTGAGCCTATATTTCTGCTTGGTAGCTTACTCTAATATCACCTGAATGACTCAAGTCTTAAATACTAGTCTCTCAATACATTGAGTCTAATCAACCGACCCAAATATTTAATTCCGTGTTAATAATAGTAGAGAATATAAATTATTATAAATTAAATATATATCTCTTACAAAATTAATATGAGACGAAATATCAAATTCAAATTCAAATTTATGTACAATAAATTGATACACAATCACTCCACTCAGCCCTCTCTACAAGTCTCAACAAGATGCACCAAATAGTAAGGCTCCAGATAGATATTTTTAATAGTAGGACAGGCTCGTTTTGTATGGAGGCTGTTGCTTTCAAGTTATAGACAAGTAGTAGGACATGTGAACCTGACTCTTGGAAGATAGCATTGCCAGGACCAATTTAATTTTCTTCACTGAATAGAGTCAAATGGAAGTTGGCCAAGCAATGACCCCTTGAGGAAAAGCATAAACAAACAAAAGAAACAATAGTAAATTGTGAAAATGTAGTTGGACCATGTTTGATGTCATGTTTTCAATCATTTAGTTGCTCCCATGAGAATTTAATATTTCATTAAAGTTCCTTACCAGGAGGAAAATAACAGTTCACTAATTATTAAAATGAGGCTAATCTAGGACAACTTTTCTTGTAAACCGGAAGATGTTGGCCAGTAGCCGTTAGGTACTAAAGAAAAAAAAAGAAAAAATCTATTTGCTTTGGTGCAATTGGATTTAGGCAAGTGCGGATGCACAACTTTAGCTTGTGAGGATTATAACTTACATTTTTGTATGGTTTAGTAACTTTTTACAATTCTACTCTTCACAGTTTTGGTGTATATATAGGAGTGTATTGTTACAGTTTACGGTGTATTAATTGATGATCGAATTTTATCAAATAATTTAGCGGTTTAATTTTGTTAATTGGATTCTCATATCATAAAAAAAATACATTTTTACAATCATCAATCAAATGTTAACATATTGTTGATTGGAATAATGTATCATAATCTGTAAAATCTATTTAGGCTCCATCAATCCCAGACTACCGTTCTTCTATACTCGAGTGCCTAGTTGAGACCTTTTATCCAACACAAGATGTATTTATTTTTGTTGTGTACTAACAAATGATATTCATGATATAAATGACTATTAGTGTCAACTTGTCCTGAACTAATTATATTAACTTATTTTACACTTGTTTACTTGGTGTGGTTAATGGCTCATCTCTCGCTTTTGGAAGATGGGCATTCCATGAGCGATTTGCGCTCAACTTATTTCAATTAGTTCCACTAATTTGAGTAGCTAAGTTAAATCATCACCATTTAACAAGAGATAAAATATTCAAAATCCGCTATTGAATTCAATTCATGTTTCGGATCTTGATTGTCACATTTCCTCATAAATTGCATTAATAACTTCCCCAGATGAAACTAGGGAACTGAAATGTAGAAACTACAAAGAAGAACAAAAGAAAAAGAATAAGTGGGGGTGATCTTTTTGGCAGAGATTCCAAACTTTGCAAAATTGAGATTGTCTTTCCCAATTACTTGCTTTTGATGCTTTTTGTTTTTAGATACAGAGAGAGTACATTGTATATATAGAAAATGAAATCTACAAAAGGTTAAAGGAGGTGTATTATATGTTTGCTTTTGCTATACATGGTGGGGCTAAAACCTCATAAAGCATCTCCCTATCATCACATGAATATTATTAATCCATGCATGACAACGTACGCATAAATGTCCAATCATGCTTTAGAGAAAGTTGTCTTGTTATATATGTGAATTTTCAAGGTCGAGTTGATAATTGTGGTGGAACTTTAGGATAATTGTCTAATTGTTGCTATCTCATTGAGCATATATTTTTCCAATCAACTTTTTCTGGTATGACCTATCTAAAAAATTGTCTTGTTACGTATGTGAATTTTCAAGGTCGAGTTGATAATTTTGGTTGAACTTTAGGATCATTATCTAATTGTTGCTATCTCATAGAGCATATGCTTTTCCAGTCGCCTTCTCTCTTATGACCTACCTAAAAAGTTCAGGAGCATAGTTGAAAGTGGGATAATATACAGTAAAAAAAGGAAATATATAAGTTGTTAGCTATTTGGTCTAATGGTATATTCCTTATTTTGCACATAAAAAGTCTAAAAATTGATTCTCAAAATGTGTAACGTCTTTAACTTAGATCTCTCTTTAAATAAATAAAAAAAGAAATATATAGCATGAATCACTTTTGGAACTGGTTAAGTAACTACACTAATACAGGATTGCATTTATATTGCCGTAAAACAATTCCTAAAGAAAGTAAACAAAGAGATCAATATACCTCTAGAATTTTTACATAATATAAAGAGGGCCATTATGCTCTAAATTAAGGTATATTTTTGAATTTATAATTAAGATTACGAGTTTTGAGTTAGCATTTTTTGTTTTTGTTTTTGTTTTTAGATAGATAAGCACTAGCAACTTGAATTATCTAAAAGGTAAAGAGGGTCAAACAACCTTGGAATGTCGTAGGTGCTAGTTAGAGAAGTTCGGACTTTCAAGTTAAATAACATTAAAAGAAAAAGAAAATGTATAGGTAAAGAAAATAAAGGAAAAGGATAAGAGAATAGAGGTAATAAGAGGTTTGGGGAAGATTAGAATTTTGGAGAGTTTCAGTATGGTGAAAGACTCTGTGTCTAGCAAGGCTCATGGAAGGGCATTTACAGAGCACCCTTGGCTTAAGGTTCAAGTTGGACCAGTTGCCATCAGATCTACTTTTTAGTGCAAAATCTGGGATTCCATTACAATGATTATGATTACGTACTTTAGCGGATTTTTCAGAGCGATTGTATCAGATTCATGTATTTATCTCCTATGGATTTTGAGGGTATCAGCAATTACCAACTTCCTCTTGCCATAGTCATAGGATATTATTGAACACGTAAATTATCTCCCAAATTTTGGCCACTAGAAGTACAATGTTCATGAAAGTGAATTTTTTAAATACTTAAGTGTGTATTGTGTGCCTTTGTAAAATTATGTCTGACGGACCGTTGAATGACGAAGATCATCTATTTTTCAAAAAAATATTTTCTTCTAAAAATGTTTTTTACGAACAAGTTTTTTTATTGCAAACAAAGGCTCCATTTGTTTGTCGTAAAATATTTTTTTAATTTTTTAGTGTCTGGTAACACTAAAAAATTAGTCAATTGAAAAATATTTTATAATAAAAAATAGTGACTACTTTTACTTAATTTTTCGATATTTGGTAACATTGAGCTCAACTTAGAACCTTAAATAGATTGGTAACTCGAACATGAACCAACTAAAGTCTGAGCTAGTGGGTCAAGCTTAAGGACCAAGAAGTCTCTGGGCTATTCATTTTGCAGATAACATTCTTGCTTTGGATAACCCAATCCCATTGTTCACTGTGTTTTATAGCGAGGAACCATCAAAACTACAAACTCGTAATATAATGGTGCGCCTCGAGATATACTCTAAGTACATTTTTATGGGAAGGGTAAAGGTTTACAACTCGGGACATTAAGGAAATCCCAACAAAACCACAGAACTCAAAATGGGAAAATGTTGTAAATGGTTCATATTGTTTTTTCAAAATTTTAAATTCATTTTTACTGTTCAAAATTAATTAATTTAGTCCCTATTATTTTTTTAAATTTTTTTAATTTCGTCCCTATTCTTTAAAATTAATCAATTTAAATCCTATTATTTTTCAAAAAATATCAATTTAGTCCCTAAGTAGAGATCACGTGCAGAGACTAAATTAAATTTTTTATAAAAATAATAAAGATTAAATTAACTAATTTTGAATAATACGTACGAATTAAATTTTTTTTGAAAAATAATAAAAACTAAATTCATTAATTTTGAATAATAGGGATGAATTTAAAATTTTGATAAAATAATAGGGACCATTTGTATAATTTTCCCAACTCAAAATCTTCACAATGTTCAACATTGAGAAGCTTATTGAATCGAACATAACTTGTAGCATTTGCCAATATCATGCATCTATTTGAATTTATAGTGCCAATTGGTATTTACATACCTATTCTCTCTCGGACTACTCACATCCAACGCCTGCACCGAGCTACTAATGCTTGCCAAGACAAATTTGACACCAAGTGAAAATTCTTCCATTCGGCTAACCGGACCATCTAGATGGAAGAATTCCCCATATGTGAGAGATGAGAGGAGTGAAAATTTTTCCATCCGGATGGTCCAGTTAGCCAGATGGAAGAGTTTCCGCTAAGTAAACAGCTATAATCTGCAAAAGAGAGAGAGCTTTACTATAAAGCTGCATGATTACAAATAACTCAGTATTCAATGTTTTATACAAAGTAGTCATGGAGCTAACACTTGTTTTGACAATTTTATTATTGTTATGTCTTCTACAATTGTGTATCATCTGTACTTTGATTTTCATCACCAGTATTCGATCCAGAGCTGTCTGCAAGACCTCCTGATTTCGCATCTGACATATCCGATTGTGCTACCGTTTTGTTATCACTTTCGCTACTTGTAGAATCTCCCATAAAAGAATTGATGGCTAACTGGCCTGAGTATAGAAATAAGCCCACAGAGTTGATTCCGAAAACAAATGTAGCAAGGTAACACATTCCATTTATAATAGTCCTGCACAGAATAGATGAACAAGATTGGTAACTGTTTAATCCAATAAATAGAATAGGGAGGCTGCTAGTAGTAGTTGAACTACCTAATTGTTATTGTTATTTGTCGAACCTGCAAAACGGGGAAAAAAAATCAGTCTCGGACAAAACAATCATGGAAATTTACCATCTTCCGAAATTAAGAGAGGAGATAGAGTTTGAGACTTGTTAAGGAAACTTCTCGGTTTATAATTTGGCTTTGAGTAGTTGTCTTGTTAACCATTAATCTCACAAGATGAATCACAATGATTAAGAGAAATTTGTAAGCATCTGAGACACGTAGCTCCTTAAGATACTCTGGACGAAAGGATATTTTTTAGTAATAACTCAAATGTATAATATTTAAATTATTTAAAATTACTATATCCATCAGATGTATACAATCCAACTGGAGGTCAACAGTTTGAGTCCCTCAGGGCCGTTGAAAGTTTACTCAGTCGTTAACTTTAGACGCCATGAAATGACGAATATCTGAAGATACTGTTGAGCCTTATTATTAAGATTCCTCAAAGAAGATTGTGACATCTAGGAAGTTGACTACTGTAAGAGAGTAACTGATAGTCTACAAATATGTTGTAGAAAGGATAGGATCGGTTAAATCATATAACAATTTGTCAAAACCGTAGAATAAGTTCGACCAGAACGCCAGAGAGAAGGGTACTGTCAATACCAATCTGGATTCCCTGAGAATGACAACGCATAACTCAAAGAATAATTCCCCAAACAAATACTACTGTAATCAGCAAGAACAAGTGTGACAGAAAATAAGATATTAGAAACCTCAATGGTAGACTTTACTAGAGCTAAATCCATAGGCAAGTACAAACTCAGAAAGAAATCAATCATATGCAGCACAGATGATATACGCAGAAGGAATAGCATGAAATGTTGTGTAGGGGATTACAAAATGAGTCACAGACCTCGATGCACCTTGAAACAATCTAACTAAATGTTACATCTTATAAAAATATTAAGAAAATAATTGCCCTATCATGTTGCGTTCATTAAACAAGAAGTGACTATTTGATGTCCGCCAACATTAGGGTGGTCGCTGGCTGAAGCCTTCCAGCTAGTATCCATTTTCACGAGAAACTGAAGAAATCTTTTATCAGGGTTTCTAGCTCAATGAAAAGGAAAGAGGGGAGGAATTCTTTTCAGTTTCCTTCCAGTAACAATAAATGGGTGTGATTCACAGGTTTGCCCTTTTCCTTTCTGGGGTCAATTTTTTCTGATAATCTAATAAAAGTGAGAACAGTTAAAAGCTAATTGCTATTGCTTCTGCATATTCGGATAAATCTCCTTTCGATGAAAAGCAAGTAAATATTTGTTGTTTCAGTAATAACACTATAAATTACTTCGAGGAAAAAGTGACAACATCATCGACCATAAATTGAAGACCATGAGCATCTCCAGATGTGAGCTTTATGAGCAAGTTTACCATATATTACTTTTTCTAACTTAACTTTATCTGAAATTCTGTGTCAGATGTGAGAAGCTGATTTTTTGTGAATTAGAAAAGAAACAATAAGTTCTATACAAAATACTAACAAGACCTAAAAGTTCAAATTCTTTGAATACTTAAAGGTCAATATGATAGTTTCTCGAATCAACATCAAATTCTTCTAGCTATGTCAACAATAAGTAAGCAAGTAAGATTTAGGAAAATGTAGGTAAATCAATAAACACAGAAAGTAAGCAGTTCAAGAACAAACCGAAAAATTATCTGAAATTGTCTGGCGACTAAGAGCTGCCTCAATTGTCGTGGTAAACTTGTAAAGAATAAGCGCAATTACACCAGCAGTTAACCCTCCCAACAATGCTTGAACAGGTGAAGGTGGAGACTTGGCTTCATTTAGTGTTGGTTTCATCGCTTTCAGATTTTCCATTGCTTCCTCCTTCAATGATTTCTTAGCTCCCGAAGACCTAAATTTCTAAACCATAAAACTCCAGTAAATAAAATACACTAAAAACCGAAAAAATAGACAGAAATGCCCCACATCCGAAGTTCTAATCATAACCCAAAAGTCTAAGCTCAGAAAGGGGATGATATACAGAGCTAAACGCGATCTAGATTATCATCAGATTCACAATCAAGAGTACATGTACATCAATGAATTATACCTAAAGAACATAAACACTATACAAAAACCTGCAATTTATTCAAACAACTAATTAAGACAATGCTTGGCTAAGCTCAAAAAAAACTTTTTACAAGCATTTGATGCTTATAAGCCAATTGCACTCCTTATGAACCACCTGTGCTTATTTTATAAGGAGAACAATGAATATGTCTATGTCAAACATGCTTAAAAGAAGATGCGTATGAGCAGCTAAATAAGTTGGAGGAAAGGTGTTATCAAAATAATAACAAAAAGTACTTAAAAAGCGCCTAAAACTTAGCAATTTTATTATCTATCATCGAAATTGTCGTATTTGCATAGAAAAACTTTAGCTGCATATAAGCACATGTGACCAGCTTATAAGCTAGCTAAAACATCTTGTACATTCAACACACTATCTTAATTTTCAAAATTGGATCATAATCTCTAGTATTATCATCACAGATGCGCGCGCGCGCGCGCACCCAGACACAAATTACACCAAACATATAAACATATAACAATTACATACCCAATTCACCATAAAACAAGAAAATATCATCAATTCTATATAAAGGTTTAAAAAAATAAAAAATAAAATAAAACCTTGATTGCCCATATACACTAACACACAGTAACAACCCAATTGACATTGAAGCAAATCAAATTGCCTAAAATACTTAAACCCGTGTTGACAATAGTAGGCAACTAAAGCGATATAACTATGTGTGTAACCATCGTATACCAGTTCTTTAGCGCGTTTAGCACGGCGCCGTAGGGAGCGGAAGAGGAAGACAGAGATGGCGCCGGTGAGGAGGAGGCTGGTGGCGGTCTGCAGAGTAGTGGGGTCATCATTGGTGGCTAAAATGGAGGAGACTGAAGAAGGAAGTTCAATAGGACCACCACCACCTTCCTCCACCGGTGGCGCCACCGTGGTAAGCTCCTCCACAGGGACTTGGGCCAGCCATGGTTGTTCCGATTGGTTGTTGTGGGCTGAGACAGTGTGGAGAGTGGTGTGTGTAGGCCTGTGAAAACTAGTTGAAATAGGAGATGCAAAGAGATGAGGATTTGGGAGGTGTGTGAGCACGTTGGGGAAGCAGAGGCCTCCACTGTGCAGCATTCCGTTCTTCTCTTGTGTGTGTGTGTGTGTTGCGATGGGGTGGGGGGCGGTTGTTATAGGGGAAGATTTATGTATGTATGTGTGTGTGTGTGTATGGTTTATCTGTTATTTCAGTTGGTTTTCTTCTGGTGATATTGTTATACTAAATATCTTCCCTTTGAGATACTAATATACTATTCGACAAAAAAATGGACACTAACATACTAAGCCCAACATGTTTCCACAGTTTGGACTGAAAAATCCGAGTGCAGGAGTGAGAAGGAAATTGATTCGCTTATAACGAATGTTATAAATAAGATTTAATGGTCATTAATTAATGTTAAGATGATGCTAATAAAGTAATTAATTGATTAAAAATATTTAAATTTGTATTAATAATAGTAGTGAACCACACTGCTATTGATGTAAAGCAAAAGTTGTACACATTACTTTTGATGTGGTTCATTACAATTTATCATGTTTGGGTGGAAAGAAATAGGAGAATTTACCAAAATATCTTCCATGATGAGGAGCAAGTGTTTAACAAAATCACTTTTGATGTAAAGCTAAAATTGTACATATCTAGAAAGTTTAGATACAGCCACTTTAATATGATTTTGTATAAAGTATGGGACATTAATATGAGCGTACTACGGTGAAAGTAGTATGATTGATGTAATCACCGATTATATCTATTATTCATATAAATGAAGCTCTTGCTAACCTAGAAAAAGAAGAAAAAGAAGTAGTGAAACACGTTATTATAAACTGTCTTACATAGTCATTATGCAACAGGATGTTACAGTTATTACGTGTAATGATTAAGATTTAATAGTAGTTAATTGATAATACAATTATAATAAAATAATATTGATAGTTTACAATTCTTGAATGTTATTATTGTGTTATGAGAGGATTTTCACCTAAGATAGAATATATGGTGATAAGCAGGAGTGGTAAAAATGATTTTTGTTGTGTTTTGCTACCCAATTTGCTGTTTGATTTGAAGATCTTATTCATCAAACTCTGGAGAGTTAAAACTAGAATCAAGCTCTGCAATGTCTTCAAGCATTTTCAACAATTACACTGAGCATTATGGAGTGGTGTTCATGACTTTTTTTTTTTTTTGGTCTGAGGGAAAAAGTTTATTAATAGAAAAAGATACATCAGCCAATCCCCAAGGGGGAGAGGTCAGATTGAAGGATACAATTTAGGGGGGCAGGGGTATTGGAAATCCAATCTAAGGGAAGCGTTCCTGTTGCCTTTTGCTTGGCGACCCAGTCGGCTGCTTGTTACCCGTCCTACGAACTTGTCGGAGCCTGAAGTTTGGAATTGCTGTGATTGATGGTCCGTATATCACGGATGATGTGAGAGATTTGCCATATAAGATTTGGTGAGTTGAAAGCTTCGCAGATGGCTTAGGCGTCGGTTTCTATGATGACATTGGAGAAACCTGCATAGGAAGCGAAAGAGCAAACAAACTTCACTGCTGTTGCTTCTGCAAGAAGGGCAGAGGTGCAGTGAAAATTCAAAGCAAGACCATTGATCAAGCGTCCGAGGTGGTTTCGAAAGATACAGGCTGCAACTGCCTTGAATGGAGGACGAAAAGCCGCGTCAACATTGATTTTGAGAGTTCTGGCAGGCGGCGCAATCCAAAAGTTCGGTGGACTGATGGATGGTGCTCTAGTGGTGGGATGATTAGATGAAGTTCGAAGGACAAGCTTGAATTCTGATAGCTGGCTAAGAGCTGTTGAGATGATCCAATCTATCTATAAATGTGTATTGTCAAAGAGAAAAGAGCATCTGCTCTTCCAAATGGACCAGTAAATGGAAGCTATCTGAGGGAAGGCTTCCTCTGTTAAATGCCCCACATTGTAGCAACGATCAAGGAAAAGAAGGAGCTAGGTGTCAAAGTGATTGGCTTTCATAGGCTGTATAGTGCATTGGAAAGGGGAAGCGAACCAGACACGTTAAGTCCAAGGACAAAGAAGCAGAGAATGCTCGATTGTTTTTGGTTGTGAGGAGCAAATTTTACAAAGAGGGTCTTGAGAGGATTTTTGCTTAAAGCGATTAAGTTCAGTGGGGAGACCATTGTGGCAGGCTTTCCAGATGAAGGTTTTGATTTTAGGTGGAATTTCAGCGGTCCAAATGAGGTTCCAAAGTTTTTTCGAGAAGAAGTGGGATGAACTGGCCGCTAATGATTAATTGGTGTGATGATTGTTTTGAGGTAGGCGGTTAATGGCAATGAGGGCACTGGTGTATCTGCTGCGAACTGTGTAGGTACCATCACGAGTATGGGGCCAGTATTAGGTATCTGGGATGTTTGCGGTTGGAACATAGGTACCTAGAATTTGGTTGATAATTTCTGTTGGGAAAGAGGACCGAATGAGATTGGTATTCTAGGTTTTGGTGCCAGGGATGAAGAGATCATGGACAGTGACAAAATTGTGTCCCAGAGGATTTGGGACGAAAGGGTGGCAAGGAAGCCATGAGTCGGTCCAAATGTTTATGTGTTTACCATCACCAACTCTCCATTTAAGGTTTAAGAGAAGAAGGTCTCTTCCACGAAGAAGGTTGCGCCAGGCCCAAGAGGGGTTGTGACCTAGGGACGCTTGAAGGAAGTTTTTGTCATTGAAATAGACACTTTTAAGCACTTTGGCACAGAGGGAATTTGGGTTTTTAAGGATTCTCCAAGCTTGCTTACCTAGGAAGGCCAGATTGAAGGCCTGAAAGTCCTTAAAATTGAGACCACCTTTGTGTTTTTTTTTAGGTGAGGATTTTCCAGTTGAGCCAATGAACTCCTTTTTCTTTAGGGAGACCCCACCAGAAGTTAGCCACTCTGGAGCATAAGAGCTTATAAACTCTTTTAGGAAACAACAGAATAGACATGACATAGGTAGGTATTGACTGAAGGACATCTTTGATGAGGATTTCTTTTCCCCCACTTGAGAGAAGAGAGCTTTTCCAGCCAGATAACTTTTTGGAAACACGATCAAGTAGCCATTGGAGAGCTTGATTCTTGGAACGACCCCATTCGGTAGGGAGACCAAGGTATTTGCCAATGTGGTTTTGTGCTTTTACTTGAAAAATTTCAGAAATTTGGGTTTTGAGAAGGTCAGGGGTGCGAGAGCTGAAAACAAGAGAAGATTTGCTATGGTTGATTCTTTGGCCAGTAGCAAAACAGTAGAGGTAAAGAACCTCATTAAGGGTTGATGCTTCTGAGGGTGTGGCTTTGAAGAAGAAAGCGATTCGTTAGCGAAAAGAGTATGGGTGAGGGTTGGGCAATGCTTAGCAAGTCTGATGCCCTTTATGTTACCTCTATTGACTTGATCATCAATGAGGCAAGTTAAAGTTTGTGTGAGAATAGTGAAAATGAGCGGATATAAAGGGTCTACTTGTCAGAGGCCACGCTTGGGGTAAAAAGGCTCATGAGGCTCGCCATTGATGAGAATGGAGTAAGAGACAGAGTTAAGACACTTCATAATCCAATTCACCCATTTGGAATGGAAACCAAGGGTGAGAAGGAGATTTTCAAGGAAGTCCCATTCGACTTGGTCGAAGGCTTTTTGCATGTCAAGTTTGAGAGCTGCGTAATGCTTGGATTTGCTTTTGGATTTTTTGAGGAAGTGAGAGACTTCTTGAGCAATCAGTATGTTATCTTGAATTTGTCGCCCATGAATGAAAGCCGATTGGCAAGGAGATATGATATTATCCATGTAAGGTTGCAATCGGAGCACCAAATTTTTTGAGAGTATCTTGTAAGCAAAATTAGTACAACTAATGGGTCGAAAATGACCAACAGAATAAGGGAAATCATTCTTAGGAATTAAAGCAATATTCGTGAGATTGAGATTACAAAGGGAAAATTCATTGCAAGTAAAATCTGTAATAGCATCAAAATAAGAATCTTCAATGAGGTGCCAATACTTGAGATAGAAGAGTCTTGGAAAACCGTCTGGTCCCGGCGCACTTTTAGCATTCAAGCTCATAGCAGTAGCTTTAATTTCCTCTCTTGTGATGGGTTTGATGAGGTTATTGTTTATGGAGTCTGTGATGATTGGGTGGATTTTGTCAAGAACTGGCTGAAAAAGCCTATTGCCAGAGGATGAGTACACATTTTGGAAGTGGGATGATATCTATTGTTTGATGGCATTTTGGTCTTCCGTCCATGATCCGTCGTTGAGTTGAAGACGGAGAATTTTGTTCGAGGATCTATGAATAAGGGTTGTGGCATAAAAATAGGCTGTGTTCTGGTCACCATACTGAAGCCACTTGACTCGAGATCGAGCTGCCCAGTAGCTTTCTCTATTATTCCAAAGGGAGCTGATTTTTGACACAGTAGCATTGTACTCCTTGAGGATAACATCTGAGTGAGGTTGACAAGAGAGGAAAATAAGATGTTCCTTGAGCCTTGAAATCTCCAATTTATGTTTTTGAAACGGTATCTGCTGGAGGAAGAAAGGTGAGATTGACAAATAGACAAAGCGGATGAGAGTTTTGATATTCCTGTAAGAGGATTTGGGATTCTCCAAGCATTGGACACAATAGATTCATAGGCAGGGTATTCTGCCCAATAAGGCTCGAAATGGAATCTGGGCTTCCTTTTGGGAGGTGGGAGATTGGGATTGAGAAGTAAGGGGGCATGATTTGAGCTGATAAAAGGGAGGGCAGATATCCAAGCATTAGGGAAGGATGATTTCTAGGGAAGATTACAAAAGCCATGATCAATTTTTTGTTGAATGAAGACATGGTCCTCACGATTATTAGACCATGTAAAAGGGCAGCCCTTGGATTCCAGCTCAAGAATAGAATTTTCTAAAATGAAGAGGTTGAAATCTGAGAGGGATTTTTGCAATTTTGGTTTACCTCATTCTTTCTCAATCTGGGATCTGATGGTGTTGAAATCTCCCATTAGGGGCCAAGGCTTGTGAGGAGCAGTGTTGAGGGTGGAAAGCAATTTCCATTCTGAAAGTCTTTCTTGGTGGTTGGTATTGCCATATATAAGGGTGAAAGACCAATTGAGGTTTGGGTGGGAATGAATTTCTGCGTGGATAAAGCTGCGATGGCTTTGGAGGACAGTGACATTGATAAATGGGGCAATCAAAAGGGCAAGACTCCTTGTTGATCCAGATGGTTTGACTGCGTGGTGTAGGAGAAAACCGAGTCTTCTGGCTAGTCTTTGAATTTTTGAGTTTTTCATGTTTGTTTCAGAGAGTCCGATTATTTGGGGTTTATGCTGAGAGATTAAATCTCTCAAGGATTGAACTGTCATGGCCAACCCTAGGCCTTGACAGTTCCAAACGAGGATGTTCATAGATCAATGTGGGGATGAGATAGGGCAGCCCCTTGGTTTTTTTCCACAGAGGAAGAGAGAGATTGTCTCTTTGTTTTTTTTTTGTGGAGCGAGTGCTTGTTTTTTAGGGTGGAACTGAAACTGGGGAGACTAAGATAGAGATCTCAAAGAGAGACTGATCACCTTGATGTGAAGAGAGAGCGAGGTGGTTAGCACTTGGGGAAGGATTGAATGAGAGTTTTGATTTTTTGCTGCCCGTGAGGGGTTCTTCGAAGCTCAGTTTGCGTTTAGTGGAAGAGTAGTCAGAGTCTTGGGTTGTTGTAGAGGCTTCTAAAGTGGCAGACGAAGTATTTTTGTTTGTTTGAGTTGAAAAGTGGTGGGGCTTGTTTGGTGCAGGTTGATCTACGGATAGGATATTAGAATTGAGATTTGAGTTATCAGAGGTTTTTTGGTTGTTAGTTGTCAAAGTGGGTGAGTTGGTACCAGGTTTGGAGTTGTTTTTTGCAGGGGCACGTGATTGAGCAGTCTTTTGGGGTGGTAGGTCTTGACTTTTTGCTGAGCTGTTGGCAGGTGCTTTGTTCCAAGACAATTTTGAATCTGGTCTTTTGGGGTGTGAGTGGTCACGTGACCGGCAATCTTCACGCACGGCGTCTTCAGAGGCGGATTTTGGCCTCTGATAGCGGATGGGGTTGCCCAGAGGAGCACTGATCCAAGGGCCTAAACCTTGGGGTTCAGGGAGGGAGCAAAGAGGGTTAGTGGCTTGAGGTGGTGTGTTACAGTTATCAGTTGGGTGACCAAGTGTGCCGCAAATAAGATAGAACTCACTGAGTTTCTCAAACATGAAAGAGATCCAAATGGTGGGGAGATTCTCACGTTCCAATGGAAAACTAGAGATGAATGGTTTGTGAATGTCCCACTTGATGCGCATGCGCAGGAGATTTGAGAGGATGTGACCACCGTGGTCAAAGTTGTCAATTTTTTCAAGTTCTCCCAAAAGCTCGCTGATTTTTCTTGAGTTGTCTTCAGAAAGATAATCCAGAGGGAGTCCGTGAACTTGGACCCAGAAAGAGGTGCAGTTGAGATCTTGCTCTTGAAGAGTTTTACCAACCTGCCAAGGTTGAAGGAGGATGTGGTATCCTTGGATGGACCACGGCCAGAGTTGCCAAGCTTTGTTTCGGTCTTGAGATGTTTTGAAAGAGATGAGGAAAATATTTGTGTCAAGGGAGAGGACGTCAGCGTGGTCTTTGAGTCCCCAAGCTCTATTGACAAGGGAGTTGATTGAGGATTGTGGGATGTCAATGTCTGCAACAATTTTTCCAACTAGGGAGAGATTTGAGATGTTTTTTGTCGTTGGGGAATTTGAGATTTTAAGAGCAAGAGGTTTGAAGTGGGGGAACTGCTGCGAAGTGGGGTTGGGATTTTCTGCTATGGCTGGATTGTTACTCAAAGGTGAAGAGAGAGGATTTTGGTTTTTGGGTTTGATGGTAGTTTTCTGCCATATATCGTGTTCATGACTTCACTGTCATAAGTTTCAACAATAGCATTAGTGTAGCCTACAGACTTGGCAAGTATGCAGGCCTCCATGTTGCTTAGAAGATTGATCCTTGTGAGATTTTTCATGTCCTCTTTGATAGTCTAAGGAGTGTCTTGACTTTCTATTTCTTGATGTCATGGAGTATACAATTTTGCAGACAGTTGTACATAGTATTGTGCTTGTAAGCTTTAATAAAATCTTTAGGTAGCGTTTGGTATATTAGAATGAATTTGGACAGGAATGCAATGAGCTAAGGAATGAAATAAAACTGGGAATGGAATGAACTTGAGAATGAAAATGACATGTTTGGTATGCTTTAGGAATTAAGAGTAGTAATATGAATGACTTGTATAATATGACAAGATTACTCTTTTATGATTATAGTATTAAAAATAAGAATAAATATAAATATAACCGTAAATAATATAAAAATAAATAATAATAAAAATAATAATAATAATAATAATAATAATAATAATAATAATAATAATAATAATAATAATAACAACAATAAATAATAAAAAATAATATTATTATTATTATTATTATTAACAAAATAAAAATAATAATAACAATAATAATAACAACAACAATTATTATTATTATTATTATTATTATATTGGTATTATCATATTTTTATTTTTGTTTTTATTTTTATCATTATTATTTTACTTTATTATTATTATTATTATTATTATTATTATTATTATTATTATTATTATTATTTTAAAATTTTTGTTTTTATTATTATTTTATTTTTTTTATTTATTTATTTATTATCATTATCTTTATTATTATTATATTTTTTATTTTTATATTAATAATAATAATTATTAGTTTCATAATAATATTATTACATATTTTTATTATTATTATTATTTTTTTTATTTAATCACTATTATTTTTTTTTTTTTTTATTATTATTTTATTTTATTTTTATTTTCATAATAATGATAATTATTATTATTATATTCCCATCTATTTATATCACATGGGAATGGGCTATTCCCATCAATTTGGTGTGGAATGACTATTTCTATGTATGTGGAAATGAGATTCTCAAATCCATTCATTCATACCAAATATGAGAATTAAAATAGAATTGAGAATGTCATTCAATTCCCAACTCATTCCTATATACCAATCACTATCTTAGTTTTCAATAAGACTTCGGACTCGATTAAGGAGGGAGAGCAAAAAGTTGATTGGTTCAAATTAGTTTGGTTTTTAAACAATATTTTCCAATACAACTTTATCACTTGGCTTCCTTACTTGGATCACCTCTACACGAGGTATAGGCTCTTATCCTGGGGGTACATCTCGGTAACTCATCATATATATTAATGTTGCATGGCTTGCGAAAATAGGAACTATTTTTTTTTTTAAATACTGTTTCACTTGAAGAATTTGGAAAAAGGAGTTTACATGGTCTCGACATTCATCTTTAACTCTTTCAATGGCAAGATATAATCAATATTGCTCCCACACTTGGGGCAAAGAGCAACTGCAAAGCTAAAATTTTCAAATTGTTTACCTGTACTTCAACTTATCATATTTGGAGGAAAAGAAACAATTGGATTTTAATAATGAAGCCATCACCGAAGAACAACTGTTCAAAAGTATCCATGATGATTTGAGCACCAAAATCATGCTAAAGCAATTGGATTTTTGACATTTTCGTCCTTTATTTACTAATTGTGACAAATTGGCTCCTTGTTTTTAAATTTGTAACGCCGTTAATCTTTTTAACAAATTTCGTCAATTTTTTTAACGCGGATTGCATGTGCCCAGCACGTGACCAACTTAAGTAAGATTTTGAAGGGGCAAAGGACTAATGGTCATGTGCCGGGTGTATGTAATCTACGTTAAAAAATTAACAAAATTTGTTAAAAGGACTAATGCCGTCACATATTTAAAGATAAAGAACTAATTTGTCACATTTGGTAAATAAAGGACGAAAATGTCAAAAATTCCAAAGATAAAGGACCATTTTAGTCATTTACTCTAATTCTTTTATGTTTCCCTTCCTTTCCTTTCCCTCTCGAATTCAAACATAGTGTGAGAGAAAAATAGAAAGAACTACAATAGAACATCTTTAAATTAATATTCGAAAAATTATTAATCTCTTTTAAATAAAAAAATTGTCTGGTTCCAATCGACTAGGGACTAATGTAGAAAATTAATAATCTCAATGAAGTTATAAAAAAATACATATGAAATATTTTTTCTATATTTTATAGAGTCATATATTTTATAAATTAATAATTAGCTAAAAAGTACATAAAAAATTAACTATGAGGTTTTCTCAAAATATGAATAATCTTGTTTTTGGTGAATTTCAAATCTAGCTAAATCTTACCTTTAGTTGTAGTGAGCGTAAAAGTTCCATGGTTGATTTCTTGTATTGAACAAGAAGTTTTGGAATGTCATTGATTCTTTAAATGTTTCATTTCTTGACACCAGTTCCAAAGGTTATGTATAGTCATCAACTTTAATTTCAGTTTCATCTTGAGAATGCCCTGTCATGTTATTAACAATTTCATCTATGCTTAAGATATCTGTATTAGTGTCATTTTTATCAAGTAAATTCAAGAGGTGGTTGACATCTATTTTTTGTCGGCACCCTAACTCTTTGATTATGATCCTCAATTTAATGACATGCCTATCGCTAATTAAATTAATAAAATATATGTGATCTCAATACTATTAATTTAAAGAGGTTATATTATAAATCACTCTACATAGAAAGGGATTTAATTTTTTAATGAAGGGCTGAGTTTAGGCAAAAAATGTGTTAGGTCCCTACATTCAATCTAGAAGGAGGGTGAATAGATTGAACAGATAAACTTAATAGAATTTTGCAAAATAAAAATTACACAGGTAAAATAATCATCGTAGGGAAAAAGAAGAATTGACACATATCGATTTATCCTAGTTCCCTACACCCTTGATGTTGGTCAGTCCAGTCTTAAGGAATTTTCTTAATTTTACAGTAACTTTCCAATAATAAAAACATCAAGTACAATAGCAGTAACAAGTTTAGAATAAAAATTCTAAGTTAACTCACCACGAGTTAACAATATGCAATGATTTATTACTTACAAAATCTTAACGCTCGATTCCTCTCAAACATACAAATATTACAATTATGCTAAAAAAATACAACTCAAAATATTATATGATTACAAAAGAATAATAGCTCAATAATAATAAAAATTTACGAGCTTTCGGAAGCTTTCAATATTCGGATTTGAAATGAAGTCGAAGAATTTTTTTGAAATATCAAGCTTGAAATATATGTGAAAATAATAATCTTGAACTCTTTCATTTGAGTAAGAGTATTGTTCTTTGCACGATTTTGTTGTCTAATTTTTTTTGAAATGTTTGGTGTATTTATAAGTATTTTTTGTATAAAATAACCGTTGCTACAGTGCTCGTACAATAACTCCAATGTTTAGATATGTTACAATGCCAAACAGTAACTTCAAATTTTCAAATTGCTGTAGTGACAAATAGTAACTCAAATTTTCTATAGTACTAAATAGTAACCGAAATTTTTAAATTTTCTGCATGCCAAACAGTAAACTAAATTTTCAAATTTTTTACAATACCAAACAGTCATCGAAATTTTTAATCTTTTATAGTAAATCAAATATTCAAATTTTCTACAATGATAAATAATAACCTTCAGTTTTTTAAATTCTCGTGTATTACAATACATGATCTCAAATTTTCAAACGTGTACAGTAATCAAGTTGCTACAATCCGTGTTGCTACAGTAACATCATTAAAAAAAATCTCCATTTTATTTCTTTCAACATTTTGAAACAATTTGACATTATACAAAATCATATTAATTTTCTTATTTGTTATCATCAAAACTGAGATTAACAAGAAATTATTATGTCCAACAATTCCAACAAAATGAAGTATCATATATATTTTTACTATATTTCATTTCTTGTTTCTTTCACTTAGGAAATGTGTGTATTATGACCCATCAAATTTGTTTATTTCATTAAATTTTAACTATTTATTTTAAAATTTATTTCAAACACCTTCTCCAAAATATATTAGTGTATTAATTCAGATTGGATGACTGATATTAAAAAGGAACAAATCTGATGGTCGATAATGCATATTCATTTTCGAAATGAGAGAGACAAAAAATGAGAGGATCCTTATCACATGATTTTTACCTCACCAATAAAAGATTTTTCACATAAAAATTGATAAGGGATAAATTTCACACTTAGTCTCTACTGTTTACATGCTTTTTCAATGTAATTTATAATGTTTTAAAAGATTCATAGTGGTTCATAATGTTTACAAAAGTTATTTAAAATGGTCCATATTGTTCAAACTTAGCCAATTTGATCCTCATTATTTTTCTAAAAATTCAATTTAGTCCTTATTGTTTCCTAAAAAAATTCAATTCAATCCCTGTATGTGACCCCTAGTGAGGGACTAAATTAAATTTTATGGAAATCAATAAGGACTTAATTGGATAGTTTTAAACAATAGAGATTATTTTGAATCACTTTGTAAATATTAAGAATTAATATGATTTTTTTTAGAATATTAAAAATTAACTTGAAAAAAAGTGTATACAATAGGGACTAAGTGTAAAATTTACCCAATTGATAAGTATACCATTATATTCACGTCGTCCTTAGTGATAGCAATTACATTTTATTTTTAATTTAAAGGAGATCTAAATTATATAATACATATAAAAAATTTTTTTAACGAGAATTAATTTCGAAATCTCTCGTACGCAAAACAAATTATAACAATTAGAAGTTTACGTAATACTAACTTGTGGTTGGATCTCTATTTTCTCAAGCCAACAATATCAAAAATGACTTGGGCAGGCGTTAATAGATAGGTCTGAGTTGTTAAAGGGATAGGTCAATGTCAAAAGCTGGTGCAGTGGAAGTTTGACTAGCAAAATGTAACAAATTAAAATTGCGGTGCTCAGTATGTTGAACATGCAAAAATGATTGACCGATTCTTAGCTAGGGACCAAGTAAACAACTATAAAATCTCGCAAAGTTATCAACAAACCCAAATAAATAAATAAATAAATAAAACACACCAAGTAGCAGAAAACTTCCTCCAAGCCCAAAATGTCTCTACAGAATGGCTCGAAACTTCACATCGCCATGTTTCCATGGTTTGCACTTGGCCACATGACTCCATTCCTCCATCTCTCTAACGAGCTTGCTAAGAGAGGTCACAAAATATCATTCTTGTTGCCTAGAAAAGGTCAACTTCAATTGGAACATATGAATCTTCATCCTGATCTTATCGCCTTCCATGCTGTTACAGTCCCACAAGTTGATGGCCTCCCTCCTGGAACCGAAACGGCTTCAGATATACCTATACCCTTGTCAGGTCTTCTGGCAACCGCCATGGATCTAACTCGCGATCAAGTTAAACCGTTGCTACACGAATTGAAACCTGAATTTGTTTTCTATGATTTCATGTATTGGATACCAGATTTAGCCATGGAGATTGGGTTCAAAACTGTGTGCTATAACTCTGTTTCTGCTGCATCACTAGCAATTGCACTCGTGCCAGCACGTAATATTCCGAAGGATAGGCCATTAACCGAGGATGAATTGCTGAAAACACCAGAAGGGTACCCTTCTGCAAAGGTCGTGTTAAGGAAACATGAAGCTCGTTCATTGTCATTTATATCTGAGGAATTTGGCAAGGGTATTACATTCTATGAGCGTGTCACGGCTGCCATGAAGCGATGCAATGTGATCTCTATCAGAACGTGCAGAGAACTAGAAGGACCTTTGTGTGATTATATAGGAAAACAATATGAGAAGCCAATGATTTTAACAGGACCAGTCCTCCCTGAACATTCCAGGGCTCCTTTGGACGGCCAGTGGGCAAACTGGCTCGGAAAATTTGAGCCAGGTGCGGTTGTATTTTGCGCGTTTGGCAGCCAATGGATTCTTGAAAAAGATCAGTTCCAAGAACTCCTTCTGGGGTTTGAGTTAACAGGTCTACCATTTCTGGTAGCTTTAAGACCGCCCCATGGATGCACTTCCATTGAAGAGGCACTGCCAGAAGGGTTTCAACAGAGGATCATCGGGCGAGGAATGATTTGCAGTAATGTGGTGCCGCAACCTGCAATACTGAATCATCCATCTGTGGGATGTTTTGTTAGTCATTGTGGATTTGGATCGATGTGGGAGTCTTTGATGAGCCATAGCCAGATAGTGCTTGTACCATACTTAGGTGACCAGATCTTGAACACTAGGCAATTAGCTAAAGAGTTACAAGTTGCTATAGAGGTGGAGAGAGATGAAAATGGAAGGTTTTCAAAGGAAAACGTGTGCAAGGCTGTTGGGTCTGCAATGGATAAAGATAGTAAGATTGGTAATTTGATAAGAAACAACCATGCAAAGTGGAAGGAGACCATTTTAAAGCCTGATTTTATGAGTGATTATATAGATGAGTTCATGCAAAAGTTGCACGAACTTTAAATGCTGTTGACATAGCTGCAGAATTAAAGGCACATTTCAGCATCAACGTAGTTTGGGTTCTACATTAATTATGTTTGAATATGTTTACGGTATGTAACTCAATAGAGGAAGCGGTGGAGTCCATATCATGTTAGAGCCAGACCCAATCGATTGACGTATAAAAAAGTATGTTAGAGCCAGACCCAATCGATTGACGTAGAAAAAAGTTTCCCCTCATTAAATTTGCTACAATCTATGTGCTTCGTGAAGATTCAGTACTTTCAGTCGCTTAAATATGTTGTAATTTGTGTATCACTCAGTAATGTAAACTATCTCCCAATAATTAGTATGTGATTTGAAAAGTTCAATCCTCATTCTACAAGCTCCCATTTTTCTTTCTTTATAGAGTTTGTCTTTCATCATATTCTAATTAACCAAGTCAATTATGGATACATAGATTATCTCTCCGTTTACTACTTTAATTTGGAGAAAGGGAAAAAAATGGAAAATTGGAAAAACGTTATTCAAGAATCTTGTAGTTGTCAAAATTTGGTCTTGGTCTAAACCCTATTATTTAACTATCCAATTAGGTGTGGATCAATTTGAACCCATGTAATAATAGACCGAACTCGCATCACAAGCTAAAATACTACAAAATAATCATGACTTAGAGAAAACCTAAAGCCAACACCAATAGCCTCTTTTTTTTTATTTTTTATTTTTCCTTCCTCGATGTTTAGAGAGTTTGAAGTAGACTCTTTATTTTTAGGGACCTCTATTTTAGTTTCAATCCTATACATTCCCTGCTTTTAATCAATCTTTTATTTTTGGGATTTTCTATTTTAGTTTTACTCTAACAATTTCTTATTTTAGGGACTTCTTAGTTTTATTTCATTCCTCTATCTTTCCTTAATTTTATTAAACATATTATTTTAATGTTTTTTATTTACATTTTTCATTGTTAATGATAATATATTATTTTAAATTATTAATATTATTTTTATTTTATTATTTTAATTTAAAACTTTTAAATAGCTATCAAAATTAGCTTTCTCAAATGTAGGGAGTCAACACTTATGAACTAGCACACATAATAGGGGCTCCCAATAGGAAGGCTACTAGAGTTTATTTTGCAGATTTGTGTCACGGGCTCAGTGTTTTCGAGTCGCTCCCTAGGTACTGTATTGGGAGCCAAGCCCCAAGGGTAGTATTGTACGGTGATCTAATAGATATATCCTATAGTTGTAGGTATGGTCAGTTGTCCTGCACCTTGTGTTTCAATGCTTATACTTGCTAACTCTGTGGAAAGGCGTATTTCAATCCTTGACCTCTTGGGGTTGAGAACCAGATAGACATTGATGCGGGCCACCCATCTTAGTTGGTATCAGAGCCAGCCGGTCATCGCAAATATTGAATAGACGACTATTTTTTGGGTGTGTGTTTTGCAGGGGATCCAATGAGGGTTGACTGTGTGGTGCTTAAGTGATAGGCACCCATCCCTCTAGAGGCATGGAGCTAGGTGTGCTCACCCCTATTCGGGCAACTAGGTGGGCTTGCCTTTTTTAGGGACGTCTTGCTGGGTAGGCATTCCTTTGTTTTAGAACATTAGGTATTGGGTCATGCCTATTCGTTCGCGTGTTGTTGTTTGTTTGTTCTTTACCGTCTAGTTCCTGGTCGAGCACGCCGAGCGCTTTTAAAGATGAAATCTCTGGTTGATTGGCAAGTAAGCTGCGAGGAAGTAGTTTGGACGTTGGTATGCAGCGGTTCTGTAGTCTTGGCTTGTTGAAGGAAGATGTTGTTATCAACAAGTGCCTTACTCTGCCCATGTTTGTGCATAAAGTTTCAATGCCACCGTGTGAAGTCCGTAACAAAGGCGTTTGCGGATTGGATGAGGTAGTATGTCTCGGGCTCATAGTTTTAGGGTCCCTCCCTGGGTATTTACTAGGAGCCAAGCCCCACGAGTCACACTATACGATGATCTAACGGATATATCATATGGTTGCAGGTGTGATCAGTTATTCTGTATCATGTGTTTTAATGTTTATACTTGCCAACTCTGTGGAAAGACATATTTCAACCCTTAACCTTTTGGGGTTGGGAGCCGTCTCATCTTGCTCTCTAAAATGACTAATGAACTATTTTAGAAAGGCTATTAGAGAGGTTAAAGGGGTCTCGACCATCTCTAATTCTACAAACACCATCACCTCTAACTTTTTCTCCTTCTCCATGTTAATATACACTAATAAAGACACCATTCTATTGTTTACAAGTATGTGATTTGAAAAGTTTAATCCTCATTCTACAAGCTCCCATTTTTTTTTCTAGAGTTCCTCTTTCATCATATTTAATTAACCAAATCAATTATGGCTACATAGATTATTTCTCCGTTCACGACTTCAATTTGCAAAAGGTAAAAAAAATGGAAAAATGGAAAACGCCATCCATGGATCCGTCTTTTAAGAGTATTATTATATGTCATCCTTCATACTTTACTCTTCCCTATACAATAGAATCTAAATATATATATATATATATGTTGAGCTTTTTTTGGCTTAAGTCCAGGCCCAATCAGATGTTGAAGACAAGTAGAAGTCCGAGAAGAGATAGGAATCCTAATCCTAGCGGAGTTAGGTTTTGGTACTATAAATAAGACTTTCTAGCTTGTCATTATTTGTCACGAGAGCCACACCCCATAGGGGTGTAGAAAGAGTGAGTCAAGTATTGAGAATATTTTTCGTGGTTTTTTCAAAAAAAAAGTCGATTTGGGGAGGGTTTAGACTTTAGCAATAGATAAAGTCCTATGAGCGAGAATTTAAGTTTTTCGTGCATAAAGACATATGTGGGTGTGAGAGTGAAGGTATTTATAGTTTGGTCTTAAAAACTATGAACGTTTGAATGTAGGGAGGGTTTGGATATTTTCCTTTCAACAAGATCTGTCTCATTGTATCTATTGTTGTTGAATAATAAATTTTTTAGTTTATTGGATCGTGAATATAGGCAGAAAACCGAATCACGTTAAAAATATCACGTGTTATTCTGATGTGCTGTGTGATTTGTGTGTGCGTGTCTCAATTCCCAACAATATGAGATATTTAACACTTAGTACATAAATTATTACTAAATAAAAGAGGCGAAATGAGTGAATAAGTGATATAAAATATTACTCGTCTTCTAATAGTCTAACAAAAATTGTAGAGTGCATTAGGCTGTTGATTTGGACCAATATTTGCCAAGGACTAGGGAAGGTAACGGGTCCAGTACCCATTAAAATTACAAAACCAAACACGAAATCATTAGTATAGTTTTTTACCGGACTTGACCTGATATCAGTTCATGTTTAAAATTATCTTATCAAACCTAAATCGGATAAATACTTTAAAACTTGCACGTACAAAACTAAATAATAAATAAATAAAAATCTATTTAGATGGAAATATATTATAAAAAATGTTTGAAACAAGGAACTGAAATATTAATTCAAGAAAACCTAGAAGCAATAGTAATAACAATAAGATTATTCTTACTAAAAGAAAATATAAATTCAAAAGAACAAGAAGAAGAAGAAGAAGAAAATGAAGAACAATTCTAACTAAACCTCTTTGACTCTAAAGATTGTTGAATTATTCAACATATTTGGCATAGTGCTGATGACGCTCAAGTGTTAACGTCCCTTTTGTATCTGTATAAAGGTGTGACAAACTTCCATTCGTCGTTCTTAAGAGATAAGGATTGGATAAGAAAGTAATTTTGAAGAAGTAGAGCAGTTTGAGAGAGAAAATGAATAGAGTAATAGAGTGAGATTTGAAAAAGTTTAAGTAAATCAATAAATACAGACTTGATAGATAGAAAGGTGAAGTGCATCAGACCCCCTTGTACTTTAGCGAAAGTGCACAACACCCCCCTATAGTTTAAAAACCCCCTGAGTTAGTCCTTGTAGTTTTTCAAAAGTGCACAACACCCCCCTACCGTTAAAAAATCCGTTAAATTTAACGGAGAGTGTACTTCACACTCGTTAAGTAAGATTTTTTTTGATTTTTAACGAATTTATTCATTAAATAATTATATGAATTGACCAAATTACTTTTTTTTTTTGGCCTAAACAAAACAAAAGAGAGAAATGAAAAAAAAATGAGGGTATTTACGTCTTTTTTACAAAATCCGTTAAATATGACGGATTTTATAACTGTAGGGGGGTGTTGTGCACTTTTAAAAAACATAGGGACTAGTTCAGGGAGTTTTTGAACTATAGGGGGTGTTGTGCACTTTCGCTAAAGTATAAGGGGGTCTGGTGCACTTCACCCTAGATAGAATAAAGAATGAGAAAGGTAAAAGTGAAAAAGGGGAGGAGGAAAAGAAAGTGAAAATAAAGAAAAGCATTTTTTTTTTTTTTTTTGCTTAGAAAATTAAAGAAAAGCTAAAGGTAAGGAAAACTAAAAAGTAAAGAAGAAAGGAAGATAAAAAAAAGAAGAGAGAGAGAATGATATGTGTATATACGTGTGTGTATATATATATATAAATTTTTTTTAAATATATTAATAATCTTGTTTTCGTATTTGAAGTTTTTTTCAATGTTTGATATCAAATTTTATTGGACTATCCGTCGGTAACTCCTATAGAGCCAAATCCTAACGGATCGCATCAAATTAGTATTCGAGTTTGCAATTAGATCAGATACCCATCAAATTTGAATTTGAACCCCTCATTGCCCAAATTGCCAAGAATTTAGCAGCTAAAACTCTTTTAAAGACTCAAGAAGAACTAAAAACGATGGTAGTAGCCATATTATGCATATGGCATCCACTTAAAATTTTTAAGGATCACACAGTCTCAAATTATGCCAACCTGAAATTCACGTGAAAATCCATACCCAAACTCGGCGATATCTGGCTCAAGGGTATATATCTTCACTAGAAAACAATTAGGGAGATAGAAAAATAAAAATGTAGGCTCCAAACACACCTAACAATGGCTCCAAACACAAGTTTGAGCCTGACCTCAGGGTGTCATATCAAATGCAAATGTCGATTGTAGTGATCAAATTCTGGCCTAAATCTTAGCTCCTCTGGTTAAATTGACTTTGTTGGACTCACAACAACATCACACTGGCATTGGGCGAAGACCAAATGGGACGGTGGATTCTTGTAGTTTTTTGGACGGTGCAAGTTGCTAATGCCCACCTTATAAAATGAGATTGTGAGATTTTTAAGTCAAACAATCTTAATTGTAGATTCGATGATCTACACTGACTGACTCCAAACATGAGCCTCTAAGAGAGTTGTGATCACTGGAGTCTATAAGCAAGTTGTATATGTCGCATATATTTAAGACAATGAAGTTTCATACACATATATATACAATCTTACGCAACAACGGGTTTTGAACGAAAATTAAAGCCAAGTTGTTCCATATGCAAGAACCATTGTTTCATTAATTCGTTTACTGTTGCTTAATTGTGTTCACCCAAGATTTCCATATCTGAGACAGAAGGAAGAGATTCTGCAGAAGTAAATGTAAATTTTTAGTTTTCTAGAGGAGAAACTAAATACACAGACGGGTGGTTACTTTACATAGATCTGTCTATGATATCCAGTCAATTAAGATGATCTGACATAGTTCTCCTTTTTAATCTTCACCAGCTCCTTCATCATCACTATAAGTAAAATCTTCAATAATGTCAGTTCTCGCAGTTTGTTTGGTCATTGTGCGCAGCTCATCAATCTCTACATGTAATAAAGGATCGCACACCACTCTTTCTGCAATTAATACCTTAGGGCAACCTGAATAGAAGGTAAATGTTGTTCAGGTTGAGGACCACAAGGCCACTGGATAGAAATGTTTTAACTGAGTAAAACAAAAAAGTTCGTACCTGCCACAGGACATCGACCGCGTGAATTCTTGGACCTTATATATTGCTTGATAGCCTTGTTTTCATATATATGCTTGCAGTCCATACTACATTTTCATGGAACAAAATGAATGTTAAACCCAGTAACGAAGGTAGCTGATAGCACGTTTTAGCACAAGTGTAACACTTTTCTTTATAAGCAGCAAGGAACGCGGAAAAATGACAAAGCAGAGAAAAAGTCAGTTGAGCAAGTTATCTCAGAATTATTTTTCTCCTTTTCTCTCATTCACCGTTGCCACATCCTTTCATTTGCCCATTACTTCACGTCTTTCCAAACAACATAGAAAACTATATTATGGTCAGAAGCTTAAGTTTTTAATTAGTGGTAGTATTCATGAGGAATACAGGACCTACAAGCTGAAACATAAACTCGGTGCCTGTCTATGTCGTGCACTACACTGCCTTAGTGGGCTATGGCCATAAATTTTAAAATCTGGAAATATGCATTTCAATCATCTTGGTCATTCCCTTTATGGCTTAACTTCTTAAAATGCATTAAGCTCCTGAGCATTGACGTGTTCTCTAACTGTGTTGGCGTAAAAGAAGGCTTCTGAAGAGGAGAAAAGGTCAGAATACACTCGTAAAAAGAAAATTCTACTGTGAATCTGTAAAATTGGGAACACCTTCAAGTGTAGGGAGAGATACTAAGGTAAATCTGACATGATATACAAAGCCTACGTGAAAATGAAACATGGTGTATAAAGCCTACGTGAAAATTAAATGTTGACAGAGGAGATGCACTTCGTGCAAGTAAAAAAGAAGTAAAGCTGTTAGATCTCATTCTTTATCAAATTGATAGAGGAACAAGCATAAACCTTCGGAAAATGAACTTAATGCACTTATATTTCATGGGAAAGATATATGTAATGCTAATCACAGCAGTTCGCAAGTTCTTCACTGACGTTGATACCATACAAGTCATAACGCCATAAGTAGCAACTGTGCATCCAAATTAATATGCAATACAGAATACAACATCCCCTCAGAGGATTCAGCTACATCCTCATACCATGATGCCGCTTCTACGTGAGGCTTCTTTAAAAAGCAACAGATGTGTTATCATTAACTTCATAAAGCCCCAGCACCACCTGGAGGGTGATGGCTATAATTTACCTAATCAACTCATCTAGGTGCAAAATAGGGGCTAACATACCATCCTTGTGGTAAAAGGTAACAGATACTACTGAAGAACAATTCGGCTAGTTGCTAGAGCATAACAACAGATTGCTCTTCTTCAACAAAACAGGGAAAGAAAGGTTTTCACAATAACAACTTCGTGAAATTTTATTACTCATTGATGGATATAATGTCTACAGCTGAACTAAAGATCTTCACCATTAAAAGATAATTAATGCAGAACTAGAATGTAGTCTCTGGCCACTAAGAGATGTTTAATGCAGAACGTATATGCAGAGACAAACTATTTCATTTCTTCCCCAGCTACCATTCGTATATGTTTTGCATGACCTTTCTACATGAACTGAGAAAGATTGGAAGCAAAGGAAAGTTTTAGCTATACCTTCGAACAGGTTCTGCCAGTTCAGTGACTGGCTTTCCACTAAGCGGGCAAGTAGTATTCAGAAGGTTACACTGTGTACTGGTCATCACAATGTCCTCTTGCTCTTCACCTGGCATTGGCTGTCCTGCATGATGAACGTGCTGTAGAGAACAGTGAAAATCAGCATCCAATTAACTTGACCTTTCCTTTGCGTAATTGAAAACATTTATGCAAATCAAACGACTTCTATATTGGATTGGGCTAGATGAAGTGACAAAGGATAACCAGCATTACACCACAGAGAGAGAGAGAGAGCGGAGGGAGGGAGGGAGTACAGACAAACAAATAAATTGTGCATCAACGTTATTGGTTATAGCTACAATGAAAATATAGCTGCATCAATATACCTTTCCATATCAATAAACATCGGGAAAAAAATGAAAAAGAATTTCTGATGTCTCTTTGTATATATGTAAGATAGTCAATACTTTAAAACCAGGTCAAGCGGGACACCTAAATTGGTGACTAATGGACATGCAGTCTTCTAACGATACTGGTAGTTAACAGATGGCAGCTAACTAATTATAACTAACTTCAATGCCTTGGTACACCTTACGATTCCAATAATTGTGATCAATTATAAAAAATTCTGATACCTTCCCACCACAAGCTAGCAGGAACTGAACAAATAGAGTAAGAAAACAATAATAAAATGAGGATGAAAAGGATATCAAGTAATGGACACAAAATTGTTGTGATCATAGTCATACCTAAGCAAAATTTAGATAATATTTTACTTTATCCAGCCAAAAACATACCCAAATAGCTTCTCTGAATTGCCGTAATAATGGATGGTTTTGTGGAAGAGAAGAAGAACTAGCTTTTGATTTTGCAATCTCATCATCCAACAACTTCTTAAAATCAGTCGGCTGCACTTCCAATGATAAATTAGACCAACAATTAACAGAAACAAGAATAAGAAATTAATAACTGTAAGACATTGAAAACATTAATTGCCTTTAAAAAGCAATAGATAGAGGAAGAGATACCTCTGAACCAGCCTGGTAGTGATTTGCAACAGATTGAATTGCAGCAGAAGTATGCGTGCAGTCATCAGTGGCTTCCAATAACTGAATAACACTGGCTTCAAGCTCCTTTACCTGCATTAGTATTGCATACCAATCAATCTAGAAATTCCAAGTAACTAAGTTTCTCAATTTCTTCAACACTGCTCATCATGCTCGAATTGAGCTAATGGTTAAACCAAGAAGTTCATCTGAATTTCTGAAATGTCTGGCTTACAACTCCTCGAAAATCCAGGCCTTCTAGCCACCATTCGTCTATGTTCAACTATCCGTGTGTATCAAAATTTCCAACACAGCACTCTACTAGTGCGTAAGTTAAAGCCTCGAACAACAGAGTGGCCAAATATTAATTTAAAAATTTTCACCATTAAGAACTTAAAACAACTCTTACTCAGGACGTATAGAAGTTGACTAAAATTGACAGGTATTATAAGCATCAAAACAGCTTGCATAAGTCAACTATTTTCTCCGAACAATCCACTTCTTTTTTTCGTTTCTTTTCTTTTTTCTTTTTTGGGCTAAGTTAGCTAGTGCTTAATTAAATCCACCTCCAACTATTCACAAGGTCTAGGGAAGTGTCACACCCACATTGGGTCTATTGTATACAAACTTATCATATATTCACATTTCTACAAGAGACTATTTTTCACGACTTGAACCAATTAACCAAAAAATATTTAAAAAGATAAAATCTTCAAATAAAGTGCATAAGAAAATCATAACCCTATAAATACATTTGAAATTAAACAAATTATGGAATTAAAACCAGGGTTTAGCAGCTAAAAAATTTACCTTTTCGGGATATTTATTATCTCTCTCAAAGTCGACCGCGATTTCTTTCATCATAATCATCGCCTTCCTGATTTCCTGAAAAAAGAAAAAAAAAAAAGGAAAATTTTTAATTAAGAAATAAAATGAGGATTTTCAATTGATCAAAATTAGGGTTTGTGAGAGTTGAGTTAATTAATTACAGCGATGAGGCTTTGATTATCAGAGCAAAGCGTCGAAGCCGCTGATTTGATTCTTCCGGCGGCCACGTCGCTGCGTGGAGCGGAAGCAGATGCCATTGGGATCTCTGTGGTACAACTGTTTAAGCCGGTGGTACTATGCTTTAATGGTGGTGCTATAAATTGCGCGCGAGAATTTTTGGAGGGAAAATGGGAATGTATAATATATGAAGTGTCTGAAGATTAGGCGTTGAATCCCAAAAGTTACAGTTAATTATTCAAAATTTTTATCATAATTATATTAAAAGTTTATTGTTATTGAATTTGTTTTTTATATAATATTATAACATTATAAATAAATCAAATCTAAATTAGTACTTGCAAAAAAACTACCGATATGTATATATGTACTAAGGTCTAAGGATATTGATATAGTATAATTTCACCTAATTTTTTTTCTTGTAGATAAACATGAATATGATTCTATGTTAGCTTCAAACACTCCATATAAACTTTGTTACTTTTTAATACCAATTTTATCTTTAATATAAATTTTATCGATTAAAATATCTGTAAAGATTTATGACGTTTTGTTAGAATCAGCGATTATTCTAACTTTTACTACCAGCTAAACATTTAATTGTTGTTGAAAAATAACCATTGAAATGATGGCTGCCATTTGTGCAACCGGCAAAAAAGGTAGACATTTGGCAAGTTGCCGATAAAAGTGATTGTTTTCTTTTTCATATTGATCTTTATTGGCGGTCACTATGTTTTTTGTTTTCTTCTCTCTTCCTTTTCTCCTTCTTTCCTCGGCCTTCTTCCCTACTACGTTGCCTTCATCTTTTTTGTTTACTCTTCAATTGGTATTCTTCCTCTATCAGCCACATTCTTTCTTGTTTTTCTCTTCTTCTTCTTCTTCTTCCTACTTGTACTCTTTCCTGGCTGGCTAGTCCCATTATTTTCTCTCCTTTTTCTTTTTTCCTATTCTTGTTTTATCCCCTTCTCTGGTTTTCTTTTCTCTTCTTTCCACTTGGTATCGTTGATGAAAATCAATTGGAAATTATGAAGGTACAACATTCTTCGGCTTTAAGGGGATGAAATTTTCAACATTCAAAAGCTGAAGGTTGGTCGATCCTAACCGCCGACTATTGTCTATTAAGAGCTGGTATTTGGACTGAACCAACACAGACCCAACACAATCTAACTGTGAAAAGTCCGAACACAACCCAGCTCGGTTGATGTCGAATTTGGCTCAGTTCAACCCACAACATATAGATATGTCAAGTTGAGTCATGAAATTCATAGTCCAGTCTAGTTGAACCTAAGCCCATTTCATCATGGGAACAACATAGCCCAACTGGTGAACTTAGCCCAACTTAGCTCGTGAGCCCAGTTAAGACCTAGCGGGCTTATAAATTATAAACTAAAATAAAATAAAATTGCAATGACTAGTTTGTTCCCTACTGCAATTCTGAAAGTGAGACTATAATTTATTCTCTCGTTGTAATTATGGGTCCTAGATCAAAAACTTATTTTGTTAAAACTATTTTATAGCTATATTATACGATTATAAAAAATTGATGATATTTATGACATTCAAATATTAATGGATGACATTTCTTCAACTTTAACATTTTTATTTAATTTGTATGTAGTACAATATTCTAATAAAACTTCCTCTTTGTCTCCTTTGATAGGTAGTAAAAAATCTTATCCAAAATTTCTTGAACTCTTCTAGAAAACTAGAGCTGCTTCTTCGTCATCACATATTAATGAATTTAGTTTTTATTTGGCAACTAACTCCATCTAATGACTTCCATAATAATTTTAATGTATTGGCCTGGTGAAAAGCATTGTCTTGTTAGTACCTAGTATTTTGTATCATGGCCTATGATCTACTAAATTATGGTGTCTACAATAGCATTAAACGTGCTTTTAGTCTTGGTCATAGAATATTAAATGAGTTGAGGATTGACTTGGCACCCAACTAATTACGAAAATAGTATGCGACAAAGATAGGACGTTATAGAATACATGACACAATATCTTATTGAATTTGATATCGATCTTCCAAGGAGACAGACTCTAATAGAGCATTCAACTAATGCTTCAATTGATGTTGACAAATGAAAATGGAAGATCGAAGTTATTGAAGATTCAATTTCTTTCAGGCGAATAATGCTTTCTTCTTATGTATTTTGTTTTTTTAATTTAACTGTAAGTTGCGATTGTCAAGTTAGTGAATAAAATTATCAGGTATTATTAAAATATTTTCAACTTTATTGTAATTTTGGTTGCAATTATCAAATTAAGTGAATAGAATTTGAGATATTATTCAAAAATTTTGTATTGTCTTTCTGTTTTTATTTAGAAATTCATATTAAACTTTAAATGTCATTTTATTGAAAAATAAAATTGTATGTAAATAACAAATAATTTATTTATTTTTATAATAGAATGTATTTAAAAACTTTTTTAAAAATAAAATTAAAAAGTTGAAATTAAAAAATAAATTTAAAAAATTATAAATTGGAAAATAAATTTAAATAATTTAAGATTTAAAAATTAAAGAAAAAATAAAATTATCCTCTAGGAGTTTTGGCCGGAAAATTCACCCCAAAATAACTTATATATATATATATATATAAATTTTAACATTTTGACTAGGTTAGCCCAACTCAGTCTAGCCCAACTCTTGACCTAAGATAGTAGACTAATGGACTGAATGTTTTGAGAAATACGCCTAGTCTAACCCAGCAGCCCATTTAGAAATTTGGATCGAGCTAGGCCTAATTCTTTAAACCCATGGCCCCTACGGGTTTGGCAGGGTTGGCCCGAATCAATCCAGATGTTAGCTCTATTGTCTATTATAGTTGATAGTTTTAGGTAACTCCTCTGCTATAAGCCACCGAGAAAAGTCAATATTCTCTAATATTATAGTCAGCAGTTTCATATATGCCAAATTAAAAATATTCCACTGCTGAAGTCTCGTTGCAACCAATTTAGTGTTACATTCAACAAAAAAAAAAAAAAAAAAAAAAATGAGGGATAGATAATAGAGTATCTTTCAGTTATATTATCGGATGTGGAATTTACTTGGAATTTATCAATCAATGCTATACATACTAAAAATCGACCTTTGAACCAAAAAGACTAAAATAGCGCCATTCCAAAGGTAATTACAGAAAGCTCGGTCATGCAAAGAGTTGAACACTTAATTTTCCCGTGCATACATAATCTCCCAAGGCCAATCCTTCCGTGTTGCGCCAGATATCCCCATGTGAGAAAACCTTAAAACCTGAGAGTTAGAATCCGAATATTCCCTAAAGATACCCCACCAGGGAGAGCTCGGAATCGTACCCTTCCCTTGTAAAAACCAAAAGCCTTTCCTAGAGATAGTATAAATAAGACATCTATTCTATATAAGTAACTAATTCATACTATTTTAAACATATTATCTCTTATATTTTTTCGACCTTCTAATTCGATACTAACTTAAGCGTCGGAGCTGATTCCCTACAATAAAAGTTTGCGTTTCCTTTCTTGTCTATTTCAAGCGTTCGTAGCCCGACATCCAATTCGGTGCAAGTAGTCAAATTTTTACCTTAACATATACAATTTTGACTTTCTTTATTAGAGAAAGAAATGTTGACCAATCCAGTGGGTACACATAATTCTACCCTATTTAAAGATTTTTGAACTCATAAAAATAAAGATAAAGATTTCAAGCTACATCGGAAGAGAGAGATTAATGTCCATTATGTGTTTTTTTTCTTTTTGTCTGATATTATGGGTTCTATTGCTTTTTCATTTTTTCTTCTTTGTTGTCATTCTCTTTGGTGCTCTGTCTATGAATCATTTTTGCATTTTGGGTCTTGATGTATGCAACAACAAGATGGATATACTAAGTGGAATTTCGTTTAGTGGTATGTTTTTCGTTATCAGTATTAGAAATTACGAGATTAATTCTTGTTAGTGACGTTTTTTGACATATATTGTATGACTTAATCCTCCATTAAATTAAAAAAAAAATGAATAAGATGGATATTACAAATTTAAATATTACAAAATTTAGTACTCCTATGCTATGGTTCCAATGACATCTTTTGACATTTATTGTACGACTTAATCCTCCCCTAAATTATAAAAAAAAATGAATAACATGGTTTAAATATTATAAACTTTAGTACTCCCATGCTATGGTTCCAATGAAATTTGAGTAATGCATGTAGTAAACGAGTGATATATAGTGATTAGACTTGAATCTACGAGTCTCTTTTTTAGACAATTGAGTTTTAATATCATGTAAGTCATTACTTAACCTAAAGGCTTAGATTATAGATACAATACACTTAATTATTTTGATATCTCCGATGATAAGGGTAAAAATACCTTGGTACCCTTAGTGGGCCACAGACTAAGAGGAGCATTTTCTCTTCTGACCACGTGACACTGTTATAACAAGGCAAGGATTGTTGGGACCCGTATTGATTTCTAAAACGATTCTTTATTCATTATTATAAATAGCATATGTAAGGTGACTCAAAGATAACTAATATTTTATTGTTAAATTTGTTACTTTCTTATTAAGTATTATTTTTTGAGCCAAATTACTAACTCTCATACCGGAGGGGGTCCATAAAAAATAACACCCGTTGTCCATTTTTTTATTTTGCAAATAACAGCTCGGAATGGGAGTGACAGATTTCAACCCTTAACATCCAACAAATACGTAATCAGGAAAAAAAACAATGAACATCAGTTGCAAAACTAAAAACCCATTTCATCTTCTAGCACAGAAAGGCTGATGAAGCCCATTCTACAACCTTATTCATAGTACAAACAACAATGCTAGTAACACCAACAGATCAAAAACATGACACACAGAGTGGTGCACACCCCAATACACTTGGACAAAACTCAAAAACCTAGTTAACTACTAATGGTTGAAGATGAATCTGAGGAGGACAAGAGCAAGTAATTCATAAAATCAAGCTGGAAGTTTGATGGATGCATCAGCAGATTCATCACCACCATGAATAGTACTTAAACACCAACCAAGTTCATTGCCAGCACCTTTCATGCAGTAGTTGCGGCCAGTTCCTCTTCGTACGCAATCGGAGTGAGATAGACAGTAGTCTAGGTCTTTCCTGACTAGATCTCTATAGAGACAAGCTCCGAATTGTCCGCCAAATGGTACGCAAATGCATCCGCTACTGTTCATGCAATCTTTGTAAAACTCCGTACAATTATTATAACCACATTGCGGCCCTTGCGCTAACGTAGTTGGTAATGTCGCAACTGCATATATCATCTCGTGGTTAGGTATATCACATTAGAAAATATTGACAGTGTCATGTGCAACGCATAATAAAATTAGGTAATAAATAATAGGGTGTATATCTCATAGGTCCCTCATCTTTATTAGTTTTGTCTATTTGGTTATTTATTTTCAAAACGAGCATATGGTGATTTTTATGTTTTATTTTTCTGTCGCTATTAATTATTCTGTCAAGAAACTAACGATTTTACCATGTGAGAATCATGTGATTAGTAATTTCGCAAATATAGAAGGACAAATTTGTTAGCACAAAAAATATACTCTTTAAACTAACTTACTCTTCGATTTCATCTCTATTTTTCAACCAATTATAATCTCTAACCTCCAAATCCCCAATTCACAAATCCCTAACCATGAACCCTATCCCCAAACCCTAAATTCCAAATCCCTAACCCAAATCCGCAATAATCCGTACCATTTAAGCTTAAAGTCGCGCTAGCCTTAGCTCAAAGCCACTCCATTTGCATCATTTTAGCTCAAAGTCGCGCCAATCCTATTTCTATTTTGCCATTTGAGCTCAAGGTTTAATATGTTTCTCATGATCTTGCTATTTTAGCTCAATTTTTTTTACTTTTTTTTTTGGGTTTATTACCTTGGCTCTTGCACAAAGGCGTAGCAAGGCTGGCGATTTCAGCTCAAAGCCAGCAATTTGCAATGGAAGCACTTAGAATATTGACTTTTGCTAAAGAATACAATAACTTATTTGTGATGATAAATTTGCCCTTTAAAATACCAATAACGTGATTCTCACATGCTAATATAGTTAGTTTATGCATCTGATGTATGTGTTTTTTATGCGTTGACAATTTTGCCCTAAAAAAAAAAGCTATCACGTGCGTTGCACATGCCGAAAATGTTAGAAATATGATGAAAGGACCAACAGTGACACAAAAGACAAAGATAAGGGACCAACCTATAACTATTTTAAAAATAAGGAATCAAATAGACAAAACTAGAAAAGATAAGGAACCTATAGGGGTATAAACCCTAAATAATGTAATTGGTTCATTTTCTAACAACTTAAATTTTTAAATGAGGTGGTTACTTAATATGATATCAAAATCTAAGCATAAAAAAGGTTAGGTATTCAATACTCACCGTCAACCATTTAAACACATTAAAATTATTGAAGTGCAAGATTCAAAACTAACTCTGCCTGCACTTGTGGGGACGAAGAGGTTAGGTTAGAAGTATTGTTGAACAAAAATTATTGACTGTTTAAACTATGTTGAGCTTTTAAAATTTTTGTGGATAGTGTTAGGTTTCCAAAGGAGCTTTCAAAAATATGGAGGGACTATATATATTTGAGAAAGAAAAAGAAAAACAACTCTCTGCATTATGTAAAAGCAGTTTCACATAAGTTTATTTTGAAAAGCTCTAATTTAGAACTTTTAGTTTTTCAATTTTCTTTGTAGCTTCCGCTTGTACTTAAAAGCTCTTTTAGAAATAGGCCAAATAGGTTTGGTTCAACTTCTAAACTCATAAGAATTGTTTTTAACTGTCTAAAATATTAACCCTAAATCCCTCTCTAATAACTTAAACTTTTAGATGAATTAATCACTTAATATTTATTATCTTAAAAAAAGATGAGATGTTAATGGTCATGCAGATATTCTTTTTTCCTTGGGGGAGTTTATTTTTAAGAAAGTATACAAAGGAATTTTTATGTTATTTAATTCTCTATGTAGGAGGAATTTAATTGAACATACGGAACTCGACGATACGAATTAGATTGACAAATTAAGCTATCATAACTTCATTCAGATTTGGATTCTCTATTAATATAGTAATATTAAAAGAGAAATTAATAATAGTAAAGTAATAATACAATTATAATGAAATAATTTACACGATTGAATGTAAAAATTAAATAATTGTATCATTATTTCAGTAACACTACTGATCTCCTTAATAACATTAATATGCCGATACAATTATAATGAAATAATCTACACGATTTAATGTGAAAATTAAATAATTATATTATTATTTTATTAACATTAATTTCCTTAATAACGTTTTTATGTTATTATATGTATTTGCATTTTAGAGAGAGGGACTTACATGACGACAAAACAAGCAAGAGAGCAGCCAAAGAAGCGAGCTTAATCGAAGCCTTATCCATGTGGTTGATATACACAAAGCTATATATTTACCAGTTGACTAGTGGTTGTTCAAGCTCTGCGTTCATTTGCGAGTTCTAGCAACATTTTATAGGCAAGAGGTGGTAGGTGGGATGTATGATTACATTAATATTGAAATGTAAAATTTTGATAATTACTCTCTCTCTCTCTCTCTCTCTCTCTCTCTCTCTGTGTGCAAGTGGACGACATTTTTGCTTCGTAAGTAGGGAGTTCCATTTTACTAGACAATATAAAATCATGAGTAATTAATGTCTGTTTAGTTTAAGTTTTAGACATTTAAAAACATTTTTTATGAGTTTAAAAGTTAAAATTAACATTTTTTTTTATGTGAATAAATATATACTTGCTGACCCAACAAAAAAAAAAAGAGTTGAAATTAACATGTCGGGTTCATTTTGTAAAGAACTTTTATATAAAGCCAAAGCAAAAAGAAGTAAACAATTAAAAAAAATACAAATAAGAATTATTGGAAAAAGGATTTCACAAAATTGTTTTTACATCATGCGTGACTATTTCTTTTTTTTTTTATATATTTTTCCCTCAAACATAGCCCTCACACTTTTTAGACAATTTAATACAAATTATTTATTTTTTATATTTAATTATGTTGTGATGATGAACAATATTTCTAACATGCATGACAATGTCAAACAATCAAAAGTTTATATTTAAAAATGCTTATAATTAAAATTCTACTGCTAAAAACTTTAAAACTCAACATCATTTTACAATTAAGCCAAACGGATCTTAAATAAAAAAATATAAAAACCAAATTTATTGAAAGAAATGGGATATGTCGTTAGAAACACTAAAAAGTTTAAATCAGATAGGTCATGACAAGCATATATATATATATATATATATAAAATACATATTACATTGAGGAAATCACTATATATGCTAGATGCCGTTGACCAATTATAAAAAGAAATTTCTAGTGCCAAATTCTTTTCCCCTCTGTTATTCCTAATGCATCAAATATATGTATTGTTGGTGCATCAATGAGATTAGGCTATTACATTTTTTTTTTTTTTGGCTAATCAAACAAGTAGTCATTTTCATTCCAAATTCAAAGAACAGTAATACATACAAAAGTATTTACAAGTGAGCTGGCCTATCATTAACAATAGGCTGTTACGTTTTTTCAGCCTCTTTTCATATGTTATTACTCAAGTGCTAACACCCATATAAACTAACGGAGGAGTGGAACTATCTACTCCCTTGCGAAAACTCCACAGCTTAACATTTTAAATAAGATGGTCATTTAATATGATATCAAAATTTAGGCATTAAAAGGTCCCGAGTTCAAAACTTACCGTCATTAATTTAAAAACATTAAAGTTGTTCAAGTGTAAAACTTAAAAACTTATTCAGCCCCCCTTGCAGAGTGTTGAATATAATAAATAATATAATAAAATACTCAAAAACTAACTATGTCTGTTTTTACGGGAATATATTAAAAATAATAAATAATATAATAAATTATTTTTAACCGTTTAAACTTTTAAATGAAGCGTTTAGTTAATAAACCATTCTCAATTACGTGTGGATGCGATTTACAAAGATGAATTGTTGTTTATTAGGCACTAACATGAGTTCCTGCAATGTTGTCGGTTTTTTTTCATAGATAATGGTGCTCATACGTACCTCGATGTTAGTCTCTCAAATTAATTAATCAAGTTTATCTTATCGCTTTTGGAAAGTTGACTTATTTTTCACGTGAAAAAATAGTAGAATACCATATGAACATCGAGGGTAGGTATTGTTGGGGATTTGGACTTTACTATCATTTATTTGACTATACATATTAACAATGCCACGTATGTACATATCCTGATTTTTTTTTTTGAAAAAAAATTCTACTAGATATATTAAAATTTAATTAAGAATTCACTCTAAATTTATCAGTAATTTTGCTGATTACAGGGTCCTGACTCTGCATTGTATATAATAAATGTGAAATATAATTTTAAATAAATCTTATCATTCAGAAAAATTTGGGGAAACTGCGAAACTTTATGAGCGATGGAATTAAAATTTTTATAATTTTGTTTTGTTTATGATTTACAAACTTTGTTTATTATGTTGCAACCAAAAAAAAAAAAGAAAAAAAGATTTAAATGTGCTTGACAACGTTCGAGTTGAAAGTCCGGACACAGTTTACGCCTAATCCAATGTGTAATCAAATTATACATAATCAAATGAAACTATGAAAGTTACAAGAACTGAATGCACAGTTTATTGATACGCACGATTGCCGTACAAGACATGTATATATTAATGATAGAGCTCACTAGTTTAATTGAGTCCTTGAGTTATTAATGCTTAATCTAAGGCACTGAATCAGTTTTGTAATTACTAATTTTTACACAAATAATATCACAATCTTGGCAAGTCAACTGGCTGGGCTTGTAATTTGTCATTCACAGATTGTGTTCTATCAGAAACAGCTGATCTAAGTAATGGGAAAGTGTAGGCTGAAGAAGTCAATATCATTTATTGTATCAAAATTAACTCGGTATATTGTAGACTCTAAAATTTATAATTAAGATTACGAGATTTTCATTTTCAAGATTTTTTGGTGGATACTAATAACCTGCTGACCCAAATAATATAGCTGGTTGGAGAAGTGTGGAGAGACCGTTGATAGTGGAGCTCTGTGTAGAGAAAATTAAATATATGATAATGTTATAAGAGGCAATATCTATATCTGATTAGATATTTTTTCTTTCTTTTTTCTTAGCAAGGTCAATGTAGGGCTATATATTAATAAAGGCTCCCAAGCTTGTGGCTCAAGTTAGGCGTATTATGATATGAACTCGAGTTATTCCAAACTTAATCACTATCTAAAATTGAAACTTAGGCTTAAGCCAAAATTTGGCTATTACAAGCATAATTAATGTTGTTGAAACTCTATTCTAAATGGTTGGAATATGTTATGTTGATGAAGTATATATGTAAACAACTGCAAGCAACAAAATTCATTTACATGTAAACACATGCCTTCTAGGACAAATGCAGTCGTGATTTGCTGAAGTAACTTGACGAGATAACCTGATATAGTTGTGTAAGACAATCAACATAAAAACCAGGAGCAAATTTAAGATTTATATTCCGTAGAGGGTAAAATTACACAATTTAATACTTATATGTAAAAAAAAATTCTTAATGGGAGCTAAATTAAGTGGGGCTGCCACCCCGACTCATAGAAGAGTGTGTCCGCCATAGATAAAAACTATAGTAAAACCTGCTATCAATATGTGTAGAGATGCAGCCATTAAATTGAAGCACATTAATTAAAGTTTCACTTTAACACCCCTTAACATAAAAAATATACTCCTCTCATATTGATAAATTATAATATTAATATCATATAACATCACAGGTTATTTTACATAATACCAATTAGTTTCAGGATAAAATATATATTTCAACCAAAACGTTTAAGTGTGGGGCTTGTTTTTTTGCTTCGAAGTGTCAACATGAAATGTACATCTACCTAATTGAATTAAATCAGCGGTAAGATCCAGTTTGGCTCCTCACTTGGAAAATAATTTATACAGTATACTTTTAATGGATCCCTGAAATCAACATAAAATTAATTTGTGAAAATTTGTGAGTCGAGCTTGAGCTAAATGTTAGCTCCGGTTTGTGCAATCCAAGCTCATGCACAAGAACGTGCTTTTTCCGTTGAGGATAGTGCACAAAGATACGCAGGACACAATAATAATATAATATGTTTAATGTGTGATTCGAACTAACCTCCCTTCATGGCCTATATCTCCGAATATCTACTATATATTGCAACCTATGGCTTAAACCTTCCTATATATATTGTATAGAAAACTGAACCTTTGATTTATAGTTTTATACACAAGAAAGCCTAAACTCTTATGCACTCGACTTTTATTAGAAAAAACATGGAAAACTCTCCTCGATCTCACAAAGTTACAAGCTTTTAGACTAACAAAACACAGTGTTAAGATGAAAATAGGCCCGACCTCGATCACCAAACAAAGATTCGTGTCCTCAGACGAGAAGACTTAAAAAATAGAACAAAATGAGACGTGAAATGTATCTTTGGAGATAGCTTTGATACCTAAGTCAATATTGAGTTCTTGGTCAGACATAAAGGTTTGAGAAGTTAATATTAAGTAAATATATGAAATCGCAATTACCTATTCACAACTCTAGTGTTTACTATTTATAATTATTTGCAGTTATATGAGTTCCAATGCCAAATCATATATAAAGACAAAATAAGAGCTACAGCTTGGGAGTCCATTTATGTTCGAGGGATCATTTATCCTCGAAAACCCATTATGGACACTTTACTAATTTTTCCCTACTTCTTGTTATTTCACTCTTTTACCTTTGGACAATTTTAATCCTTATCACACTGTAGAAAAACACCTCACCGTCTCAAGCTCCCATCCACCCTCATAGTGTGTGACATGTGCCAAATAACTACAAGCTAAAAGTATTGTTTATAGTAAGTTAGTACAAATTTTAGTAGTATTATGATTCATACCTTTTACTCTTACTAGACTTTTACTTGTCTTGGAGAGGCTAAAGGACCCTTGAGACTTATAGCTTGTTTGGATTGGGCTTTTTAAATGAAAGGAAAGGATGGAGAAGGAATAAAGAATCCCTCCCCTTATTTGGATTGAAATTTTAAAGAAGAGAAATGTTATAGAAGGGTTCCAAAACCCCTTCATTTCCTTTAATGAGAAAAATTTTGTAATCCTTTCAAATTGGGGTGTTTTGGAAGAAAAGGAAAGATTTTGTTATAAAAAGTTTTTTTTGTTCTTATATATCTCATAGTTAAAAAAATAAAAAGGGTACTTAAGTAATTTTACATTTAAAATAATCATTTTTCTTTCCTTTCCTTCTCCAATCCAAAAAAAAGATCATATTTTCCTTTCCTTTCCTTTTTTATTATTATTTTTTTGTAATCCAAACAAGGTAATTCATTTCCTTTCATTTTCTTTATTTTTTTTTCCTCCACTTTACTTTCCCTTCCATTCCTTTGTGCAATCCAAACACTATGTTAGAGATTGGACTTAGATTGGTGATATATATTGGCTTGTGCAACATGCATCAGACACATCACTTCAGATGACGACTCTGAAACTGTTCCTCTGTGCATTTGTTTTCCATATATGGAAAGAAAGGAGCTCTCGTCTACATGACAATGAAATCTACACAAAAGAGGATATTTGCAATAGTATTATTTTTGACGTTAGAACTAAAATTTATATGATTAGAAAAAGTAAATACTCACTTTTGAACCAGACCATTTATAGAGCCTAAAGTATTAACGATATAATATACTAGTAGTCTATTACCACACTTTTTGTAAATATTTTTGTAAATGATGAATGAGAACACCTTTCGCTTGCCTTTAGCAAAAAAAATAAAATAAAAAATGGGCTTGGTCATAGAATTGAGCCAAACTCCAACATTTTCTTCTGGCAAAGCTCGAACAAACTTAGTCTGAGCTGACGAGGCGACATTTATACGATTACTATTTAGCTTATATCTTTTATTTTCTTTCTAGAGACTAGGGTACTCATCCCTCGACAAGAAGTGTTACGTTTAGTGAAACTATAACTATGCTATTGTTTTACAGTTTTGGAAAGGATGCAAACAAACCAGCCATTCATAAACAGTTGGTTTTCGACTTGTTAAAGAATTGTTCATATTCATTATATCTATAAAGCAAGTCAAAGATGAATACATTAATAGAGCTCGTTTGCTAAACAAATCGAACATGATGAGAACCGCTGACTTCTGGATCTGATGTATTCAAGTATACGTAGTCTATATAGTTTTTGTTATTCTTAGATTATCATTTCATCTAAATACTTAAGTTATTAAAGATGGATTTACTAAATGAGTACGAGATTTGAGCCTAAAATTTTTTATGATATCGATATTATATTACCACTTCATCTAAAAAACTTTTAGCTGAGTTAGAAATTTGATATTGACAGGGACAAAGGTACAATAGGGCTAGTGGGGGCTACAGCTTCTACTGACCTAGAAAAATATTAAAAAATTATATTTATTTTTCAGAAAAAATTTAATATTTATGTATTTTTAGTTAAAAGAATTAATTAGTTCTGACTGAAAAAAAATTATACTTACATAGTTGAAAATATTTATTTTAGTCCTTATTGAAAAGAATTCATGAATCCGCTCTTAAATAGTGACATATGTGTTATTTTCTCTATCTTAAATATAGTGGACTATTTTTGTTCATTAACAGATTTTGAAAGGAAGATAGTATATATTTTACAATTAGTCATGAATAGAGAGTTGCATGTTAGCTAAGCATGGTCACAGTTTTTAGGATCGTCATGAACACAAGCCAAGCAATAAGTGCCACTGGTTAGATACACAAACATGAACATAATATATAATTTCTGGCTCGGTTCATTTGCACCCCTAACTGTTAGAACCACACGCTTATATACACATGGAAGATTATACAAGGAGAAAATTAATTCATTGTTCCTAAGCAAGTTTTGAATTAAGATTGTAGAATAACCATGGATAATTAGTATAGTAATCTTTCCTCTCTTTCTTTAGTTCCCTACGATATGTATCAATCATCTGTATCTTTTATTTGTAATGTAATATATATTTTTTTGCCAACTCCGAAATGAAATGATTACTCCAAGAATGAACTGCTTCCAGATTTAACCAATTTTTGAGAGTTTAGGATCAGCTTTTAGAAAATTACATAACAGAAGTGGGGGATTGCTAAAGCTAAACCAATTCACATTCATCCAGGTTTATATGTAATAATGTTATGCCTCAAGTTCAAAACTCTAAATTCAAAAATTAAATTTGTAGCATAAGTTTGAAGATATCTGAAAATGCCAAATATTACCAAGTTCAATGTAACTAAACCAAATTCTTATTTAAGGCTGCAAAATTAATTTATAAACTACACTCATATTATATCTTCCAAGATATTACATTACCTTTCTTCGTTTTAAGGCGATTTAGTTGTTGGGTTGGTCCCTCATATGTGGAGGGCTAATTAGTTCTTTTTAAATATTTGTTTAAAAAACCAATCTATTTCACAATTAATTATTTGGTTTATGGGCCTTTTATGACCTATATTTGGAGAAAAGAGACGACCCCTACATCTATAAATGAGACCCATATCATAGGTTTGAAGGGACTGTTCTGGACCAAATATGAACTCATACAAATAGTTAACTTAACGTATTACTCAGCACTACATTACTACCTTATAAACCACACTCTTATTATGTTTCTCATTAATGGAAAAAATTACAAATATAATGAGTGTTGTTGCCAATATTCCTCAGAAAAGTAGTATTGGAATGATTCAAAAATATGTGCTACGCACAAACTCCTTTGCAATATTGTATTATATAATCAAAATGCATTAGTCAATTACAAAAAAGGGTAAGGAGTTTTATCTAATAGAGATGCTTTCAATCAAAAGGGACATATTTGAGAACTATATATGCTATTATATACTCAAAATCCAAAAAATACCAGCTGAAAGGATTTCTGATTTCCTTTTATAAGTTGTAGAAACATATCTTGTTATAAAAAAAGTCAAACCAAGTAAAAAAGTGACAGCTAAATTATGAAGAAGGCATTATCCAGAAGGACAAAGAGAACACAAGCAGGGAAAACAATAAAATTACTCGAAGAACATTTCTAACTACTAATTAGATTATTCATTTGATGTACATGCATCCATCTCGAGTGAATATAAAATTGTATCAAACACGATCAATGAGAAAAGGAACGTATATATGAGACGTTTGGATAAGAGACTTGCACCACATCTTATATTCATCAAATCAATCAGAAAGTTAAGTTTTGAAGATTAGTCCCAATAAGGTAATTATCCCTAGTGGCAGATCCAGACACTTAAGATCAGGGTGTACACTACAGATATTCAGAATTAGGAGTTAATAACTGGGAGTAAGAAAAACTCGTTTATGGATAAACTATCTAAGCACATTATAGCAATTAGAAAAAAATTAGCATTAAAGCATATAACAATTATAAAAATATCAGCACTAAAACAAATATAAAGTCTTTGTAAATAGAAAAAGTACCTTTTAGACTTATTCGGTCGTGACTTTATCTTTTGAAATTGTTCAATAATCAACTCATTGTTAATACTATTAAATACATTTATCTATATATAAGTTACCAATCAATCATTCGTCTAAACATATCCCATTTTTAGAAATTTATCCATTAATTCAAAAACCGATAGACTACATATAAAAATAACAATTATATCAATATGCACAAGACCAATTAGCTCAAAATTGTCCATGAATAAACATATGCAAAACATGAAGACAAACATATGCATAGTGATCAATTCATAAACCAAAAACTTAACATACAAAATTAAGACACATTTTTATCTTTATATGCTATTGTAATCAATTAAAATAAACTATATAAAAATAACAATTACATCAATTAAAATAAATATATAAAAATAATATATGTAAACTAAAACAATGAACAACAATAACAACATATACATACTAGGTGTGGACAACTGATGTTCACTCTTTATTTTTCTTTTTAAATAAAAATCAGGAAATTACAAAAATGTCAGGGTTTGTATTTTTTTTTAAAACAAAAAGTAGGAAATTATGAAAATGCCAGCATGTGCATGTGAACATGCTAGCGTGGCTTTAGGTCCGCCACTGATTATCCCTAAACATAGCTTTTTTTGTTGGCTCATGTGTCTGAACTGTAGCCCCATGAAGCAACGTCTTCTTAACTGGGGTGTTATTGACAATGCGAATTGTATTTTCTATGGTTTGGGAATGAAGTGTAGAGATTACTTGTACTTTGAATGCCTCTCCACCAACAGAATCTGAAGACATTTTTCTTCTCTTCTTAAGGAGTAGACTTTTAATGTTCACTTGGACTTATTGATCATACGCCTTTGTAGAACTTTGCCGGAAGAAGAATCTTAAGGCAGATATGGCAAGGTCAATGGTTTGTGCATGTGTCTACCACATCTGGTAAGAAAGAAATGCAAGAATTCATGGATCTGGCGTGTGGTCGGAGGAATAGATGATTGAGAAGGATCTCGTGAATGTTAGGGACAAAATTTCTATGTAAAGTAAATATATCAATAATGTACAAAAATAGATCTTTATGCTCTTCATGGCAAATTTTGGATAGACTAATGTAAAAAAATTGTATTTGTTCTTTCTTTTTTTGCTAGAATGAAATGATTACTTCTTTATCAAAAAAAAAGAAAAAGGTGTACTGTCTAACTAACCTAAATAATGCTTCATCCAAACGAATTTATCTACACAGGGGTTTGATATCCTTGGTGTGATCCCGAGGGCTTCTCCATCATCAATAATTAAAGATCAGAAAAGAAAATAGCAAAGGAACATTTTATAATGCTCATATGTTAATGTGTCTAGTTAGAATACAAATTAAAACCATACGTAATCCAATAAGGATAACAGATTAATCCTGAAAAAGGAAATTGAAGAATAAAGATCAAAATTGAGAGTGATCACAAGTACAAATGCTACCAAATATTAACTTAAACAAAACGATGAAGGGGTTTTTTCCACGTACGATAAGACTAACATCCTCCTTCCTCCAATCGACGACGTAATTTTTATGCTAACAGATCAAAATGGTCAACAAGGTATACAATCAACAAACTTTTGCATGATTGTCACAGGAAGTTTAATCAAGGCCATAGCCACATTTGCGAGTATAGCACAACATATGCAACAGGGGCAACAACAACTCACCACCGTCCTGTCATTACAAATATGTATATATACATATATATATTCCGTTAGAAAACCTCCAAATTTATTTTTATTTTTAAATGTGATAGATAACGTGATAAACAAAATCGATTTCTGAAAACATCATTTGAAAGTAATGTAAAATTGGCTTAGGCCTACCTTTGAGTAAAAGAGAGAGAGAGAGAACGTAAAAGATGTAGAAATTTTTTCAAGAATTTCCAGTCATTAACATGAAGGATGCTTCTTCTTCTTCTTCTTTTTTTTTTGTTGTTGTTGTCCACATCCTATATATTAATCACCTTAAGTTTCACATTATCAATGTCTAACGACGAAAATGACAATTATTTTGTTGCATTGACGCGAGAATCATTTTCCAACATTGCATTGTGATTTTTAACATCCTCTATCGTAAATGATGCCTAATTAAATGAATCTAGCTAAAAGGAGACAAATATAACCTCTATGGTCATTTGCATGGTGTAAAAAGGAAAATGCATGTTTATGAAAAGACTATGCGATCTCAAATAAGTTCCCAAAAAGTGGATTTGGATCTTATCTTAGCTAGTTTCGCTATCCAGGAGATGATCTAAATCTATAAGAACCTAGTACGATAACGAAACAAGAATGATAAAGAAAATTTAAACTTTGGAAAAAAGAGAATATGAGAGAGAAGAAAAACTAACCCGACAGTCCAAACAACACCACCCACGACAGATAAGACCATTGCAACAAGAGCAAAAGGCAAGCCGATCAAGAAAGCTATTGGTTTGCACCCCATTTTTATTCTTTTTGTCTGTCTCCTTCAACACCTTTTGGTATGAAGAAGAAGAGTTCTTCCCGGGATGAAAGAAATATTATCCGCTGAAATCTCAGATACAAAGGTATAGAGGTTGTATGGAAAGGCAAAAAGGAACTAGTAAACTTATTACTAGAATATTTGGATTCTTTTTTTTTTTTTTTTTGGATTTGGGAGTTTCGAAACAAATGACTATTTCCACGCTCTAATTTGCTTATTCTATCGAGGCGTGAAAAAATAGAATAATGTTTCCAATAGAGATTTTGTTTTACTATCTTTCATGACACCAAGGATATAGCAAAACCACATAATCTAAACCTCTGAAGACACCAACAATCTAGCAAAACCACATAGTCTCCTCTCTCTCAAAGTAGTGTACCTAATTATCCTCTTAAAATCCAGCTTATTGCCATGACTAATTTTTCGTGAACGCTCAACTATGATTGGCTTGTAAATTATATTAAAAAATAATCTACAAGTTTTAAATTAACTGATCAGTCACAATCTATCACATTTGGTAAGAAAAGAAGTCTTGAGTTTTTGGAGAACAAAAGAAACATATTGAACTTATTCTTAAGGACATCATAAATATAGGGAGATATAAAGCCCATATGTGGAGAAAAATTCTAATTAATCTATCTAATTGCGAATTAATGCTCAACTGCAATATTGATCAGAAAATATTTTTTATAACACTTTTTTCTTTCTCTGTTCTTTGAGAGCTTGACTTTTTTTCTGAGTTTGTAACTACTAAAATATTTCATCAATAAAACTTACTTACAAAAAAAGGAAAAAGAAAAGTAAAGTATTTGAAGGTTGTTTCAACTAGCTAGAGATGATCCTTGGACTAGGTGTTTTGACTAGTGGTGAGAAAAAGTGTTTTTTCGGGCAAGACCAGCAATTAACATTCCTTCTGTGCAATGGCAGGTTTCATTGTTGCAAACGCTTCGATGAATTAATCAAACCAGGCTTCCATATGAGACAAACACCTTCTTTGAACCATTTGTTTTCATATTGCCTCCTAACCATAGATCAGATCCACCAAACGACATCGGAATAAAAGCTTCATTCAAGGCGTTAGTAAAGTATAATATTGTCCTTTCCAAAAACAAAACGTCCATGGTTGTGCCTTTCCATGGTGTCTAGAGAACGGGTCGGACACAACAGAGTGATAACTCGAGCAAATATTCCCTTGCCAAGTAGGGGCGGAGTTAGAAATCTAACGTTGGGGGATTGAATTTTTTTTTTGTACAATATTTTTTATATAATAATTTTTTATCTAGTAGAAAAAAGACATAATTTTTACATTTTTTATTCTTTTTACAGTTTTATTAAAGCAAATTTGGTTATAATTTTATGTTACGGTATTTTAAAAAATTGGATAAGCAAAATAATCAATAAATATTAAAAGATCTGGCTTGATACAATAGATAATAGTTCTAATTTAGTGGTTATATATTAAATAAGATGTTATGAGTTCGAGCTTAATTAGAGGTCATGTAATTTAGATATTCATATTTTTTCATCCATAACTAAAACTACAAAAAAATAAATACAATTATGGTGACTTGAACCCCAACATAATACAATTTGTAACTAACCACCAAACCAACTCTATATTTTTAAAACTCTTTATCACTTTTTACATATTTACAAATCTAATTTTTTTTAAAAAAATTCTATTAAATTTTTTAATTTTCTTTTGGAGGTCACCCTTTTATCTATAACTAAAACTACAAAAAAATAAATACAATTATGGTGACTTGAACCCCCAACCATCAATATAATAATACTATTTGTGACTAACCACCAAACCAACTCTATATTTCTAAAATTTTTTTATCACTTTTTAAATATTTATTGGGAGGCCAAATCTAATTTTTTTTAAAAAAAATTCTATTAAATTTTTTATTTTTCTTTTGGAGGTCGCCCCTTACCCCATAAATCCACCCCTGCTGCCAAGGGGACAAGAAACAACTATCTCAAGGCACATCATGATATACAAGTAACACCGGCAAGATCCAGGAAGGTATACTAATTGGGAGTTAGATTATACATAGTATTTGGAGCCTCCCGAACTTCATATTCATTATTTTTGAAAACAAGGGGAATGAATATATTTTCTGCAACAACAAAAAAAAAAACACAGAGCAAATTGAATAAGCACAACCTAACGATACATCCATACCAATCATCTGTGTGCCTAGAATGCATTGCTAGATCTTTACTCTAACACGAACAACAAATCCACTAAGGTGCATTACTATTTCATTTTGCTCAAAATTTGGATATGCAATATCCTGGCCTGATTTCAGAATAAACTGTTGAAGTGCATGTTGCTTCAAGTAGACCTCCAAAGGTTTGAGGACATTTATCTATATATACATAAAATATTTAATTTATGCATATTATAATAACTATAAAATATAAGCACCAAAATATTTACAAAGTTTTCAAGACATGGGTCTCCTCATATAATAATGATACAACATATAAAAGAGAGAAATATTATGATTATTCTTGGCGTGATTTTTTATTTTGAAATTGTTAAATAATCAACTAATTGTCGATACTGTAAAACACGTCTCTCTTTATGTATTATCACAACATCTAACAATAATTAGAGCGACTAAATCAATAATTTACGGCCAATTGCACAAAAATTAGCAAATGTAAAGCATAAATTTTGTTCTTTAAATATCCAAATCAATAAAACAAAACCAAAATTTTCTATCCTTTTGAATAAACAATACACTAACATCTACAAACAAGTTTGAAGTACAACGCTTCGAATTTGCGGTTGTGAATCACTTGCTTACATAGCAAAGAGTTTTGAGCACAACAAGAATGTGGGTGTTATAGCGTCTAAGGGTTGTGAACTATCTACATCATTTTATTGTAATTGTATAAATAATTCACAATTGTTAAATCTCGCTTTTGTAACGTGATAACGTTATCCCCTTCCAATGTGGGTGTTATAGCGTTTGACATCAATAGGACAATGCAGACCTTAGAAGGATTAATATGAATAGTACGTGAAAAGAACGATGAAATGTTGCGCAGTCATGAAGAACACCAATGAAACATGAATTTTGTGTTGGACTATATGCCCTAAATGTCAATTTTAGGACATAATAATTATATTATTTATTTAATGTGAGCAGTTTATTTAAATATAATTAATGCGATTAATTATTTAAATAAGAGTCCTTAGAATAATATTTATAGATTCTATCATTAAGAGTAAGGATATGAGTGACAGAATCTATATTCATAAATATATTTTAAAATAGTCTCCGATCGTAGAATAAATTAATTGGGCATTGATTTATCCGGAAAGATCGGATTACAGTATACCATCTAAATAATATGAGATATTGATTTGGGCGATTAGTCTCATATCGTAAGGATAGATGTATAAGTGCTTGTTGAGAACAAGTGACTGGACATTACTGCTAATACAACGAATTACATGGAATGGTCAATAATTTGTTGTATAGTATAATGGTGCAATTAAGTCCTTAGACCTGAGACACCACGATTATTTTGTGTTAGGGATAACGTGATTTGTTGGTGCAATAAAGTTAGTCCTCATCAAGGATTGAATAATGTATTCAGTGGTTACGATCTATTCCGGCATGGAGATAGGTGTGTGTAGATTTGGAATCTGTCAATTAAGAATTCTATGCGATCTATTAATTGAGTAACTAGAAATCCTTGGCCGAGGTAGAATAGTGGAAGTCGTTCCACGTATTATTCATAAGTTACTGATTAAATAGATTTGGACATATGATTGAATAATAGAGTTTGACGACCCTATCCATGACTCTAGCTCAATCGGGATGATTCAGACAGAAGGAATTAGTTGCATGATAATTACTAAGGGTTCGTAGAATTTCACTTCATTATTAGTTGGATAGTCGTGATATACTACTAGGTATCACTCACGACTTACAAGAATTAAATTAGAAGAGTTCTAATTAAATATTAATTAGATTAATATTATTTTGCTGCCAATTAATTATGAACTCGAGAGGTTACACATAAAAGAGATCGAAAATTAATCAGCGAGAAAAGTAAATTAAATATTAGAAGAGTCTAATATTTAATTGGACTTAAAATTGATTAGATTAGAATATTAGTCCAATCATTTAATCAGTCTAAGTCCAGTAATTAGGACTGGCCCAAAAGCTAGCCCTAATAGGTCTAGTGTTTCCTATAAATAGGAAACTATGACAGATAGAAAAGTTAGCACAAATCCTGTCTTTCATAGCAAATATATTTTCTCTAAAACTTGTAGTGGGGGTTTTTGCTGATTGATGACTCGGATCTCGTGTGGATACTTTTGGAGGCTTCACAATTAGGGAGCTTTGTATTGTTCAGATTCTACAACAGATTCGTCACTGGAAATGTAATTATGAAAACTTAATGCGTAATTAATAGTTGATTATTTATGCATGTTGTAATCTACGTAATTAGCCATGAACGGATACATGAGTATTATTTATTTCCGTTGCGTTTATTTAATTATAAAATTTTAAATACCATGCATGATTCCCAACAGTGATATCAAAGCCAGGTTCATGCCTTTTACGTGGTTATTCGATTTTAGCACCAAATTGTATAGCACAATTTATTGTGTCAAATTAAATAGTTTTTGAAACTATTAAATTAGTAGATTTAGAATCTATTAATTGTTATGCCCCATAATTTAAATAGAATAAATTTAGCCCTAAAGTTCCTCCCACGATTAATTGCATAAAAGGAGTTTTATGGAATTTGGTTTGTTTCATAAAAGTTGTTTTGAAACTATTCTTATTTGATTTTGAAACTGTTTTTAAAAACCTGTTTTGAATCTGTTTCAAAATTGGAAAAATGAATTATGTAAAAGTGTTTTATAATAATTTTGAATTCTGCATTAGTATACTACTGCTCAATTCCTAACAAATTCTGTTACGTGCATTGGAGTTGTCTTTTTATGCAAGCCTTTTTCCCAACAGATTGTGATCACTCAAATCATGCTGCTGCAATGCCACCTCACCTTTGCTCTGCTCTGGACCCGTGGCACTATCCATTACATATGGATAAAATCAATTGTAAGCGAACGGATGTCTTCCACAATTAGTTTAATTTCCCAGGGGGTAATTGCGCCTGTGGTGTTGATTGCTATATGAAGAAAATTGTTCGTTCATGTTGACGGAAGTGTCGTCCCTATTCAGAGCCCAATCTACACCCATGGCTGATGGAATTTGTAGTTATCCGCAAGAATTGTTTATTCCATCAAAGCTGGTTTTGCAGAATACTTTGAAATGCAAACCTTGATATGATCAGGTTATTTAGAGATCATTTTTCTTACTTTCCTGTGACAAACTATGACCTTTGCTTTTTTTTTTTTTTTTTTGAGAAGTGAAAAAACTATGACCCTTTCTCAGATTTTGTTTCCTTTGTTCAACAAACACCAAATCCCTTCCGCCCCAGGTGAGGGACCCACTCTTAAAACCGCAAGAAGAGAGAGAAAAAAAAAGTATAATTTGTGCTATATGTTGCTAAATTTGCACAAAATTTTAAATCACCTATATTTTTTTTAATTTTTTTTTCAAGTTGCCATCTCAACAATTTTTTTTTGTTTGATTTTTACCTCTCCATTAGTTTTGTAGCTAATTTTAACAAATGTTTATTTTTAGTTAGACAAAATTATCATTCTTCACACTATTTATGCAATATAAAATACGTAAAAATTGCGTTATAGGCTACTAAACTTTCACAAAGTTTAAGACTATTTTTTTTTAGTTTCAAATCGCCGACTAAAAAAAATTATTTTATTTTAATCTCTCCATTAGTTTTAACGGATTTTGGTTTTTGCTCAACTAAAAAAGAAAATCAATTAAAATTAGCTAGAAAACTAAAGAAGTTGATAAAAAAGAAACAAAAAATTTGTTCAATAATCTATTTGAAAAGGAAAAAATTTAGTGTATGATTTGGAATTTTATACAAGTTAAGTGGCATGAATTGTAATTTCCACACACAAAGATGGATATATGCTCTAAGCAAAAACCATCTATTTGTAGTCAAATGATATCCCAATTAAATAAATGATGATTAACGGCTGAGGCTAATCTATACTAATATCGTTATTCTCCTCATATACCACTGATGAATTATGTAAAAACTCAATCTTACACATTAAAATCCTATGATCTTTTTTGTTTTATCGGGTAACTCATTATGATCTCTTTGGTCCTTAATGCTTTACAATACTAAAAAAAAAAAAGGAAATAACAATGTCCATAGAAGGGTCAATTCTTCTACTAGTCTCCAACATTTATTTGAATTTGGATTAATATCACTTTTGGTCCTTTATTTTTAACTTCATTGACGATGTGGTCCCTTATTTTTAAAAGTAATACATTTCAGTCTCTTATCTTTTCAAGTTGGGACACCGTTATTCTTTTTGTGTGAATCCGTTAAAAGTGTCTTTGTAGAAATAAAAGACTGTCGTTAGATTTTTAACGAATTTACACAAAAGGACTAACGGTGTCCCAACTTGAAAAGATAAGATACTGAAATGTATCACTTTTAAAAATAAGAGACCACATCATTAATAAGGTAAAAAATAAGAGACCAAAAGTGATATTAACCCTTTAGATTTTAAAAATAGTCTCCAATGTTTCAAAATTCTTATTATTAACCCCCAATCTATAGTAGTTTTCCCTGTTATTTTTCAGTCAAAACGCAATAGAAAATAACTATATGACCAGGCATGCATTATTTTTTGGGAGTAACTTGGAAATTTAAAAAGCATTAAGTGCCAACTTGATAATCTGAAAAATGTTTTCGCGGCCGTGTAAAAGTATTTTTTTTTTAAAAATTACATGCAAGTTGATAGAAAGATTCCCGACGGACCAACTTGGTGACTTTTTTGGAACATTAGAAACTCATAACGTAACTACTAGTAACGTTGAGGACCAATTAAAAAATCTCAATAAACATTGAAATTAAAGCTACTAGTGAAATTTTCCCTCATAAAAGTTGAACTTCATCAGTCCAATTGAATACATCAAATGCACAAATAAATATCAATTCGGTCTTAAATTGGAAGAAATTCTGCTCCTCATTGCTTCAAAGCTAGGCCTTGAGAAATTGTCTCATTTCTTTCAAATTAATTCATATTGTTGAATGCCAATGAAAGAAATTTGGCCATGTTGAAATTATTTGGTCCGATGAAGGGTTGTATCTTAATTTTCAAATTGGACAACCAAGAAGTTGACTTTATGATAATAAATTTTAGTTATTGTGATAATCAAGTGGGATTGAACTTGATATTGTATATGCAAAGGCAAAGGAAATACACCATAAGAATGTGAAGATTTAAAGAAATGAAGGCATTAAAATGATGTATCACCCCAAGACCGTTTAAATAACTGCATAATAACATATACATAGGACACCACTGACTATTTGGTCTAGTGGTATGAATCTTGTTTAGATGCAAGAGATTTGAAGATCAATTTTTGTGAGTAATATTCTAAGCAATGTAAAATACTTTATGCCTCTCTTAAATAAAAAAAAAAAAAAACATATTTAGAGGGGCTTTTGACTTCTGAAATATCCAGAAAACTCTTCCTCTTTTCTTCAGCGACTCATACAAAAAAGAATGAATTTAGATTGTGCATTAGAGGGAGTCTTTGCATGTATATTGATAACTCTCCACACCTTGCCAATAATTCAAGCTATCTTCAACATCAATAAAATCCCTATCAATATATGCCGGAATTGTGGGGTGCTTACAGTTCACCTTAGATGACTCTTGAGCTTAATATGTAACATATATTTGAGTCTAATGAAAATGCTTGTAAGAATGAGATGGACGGGAGTCTTGCATGGAGAAGAAAATCACTTAATCAAGTGAAAATGCAAAGACAAAGGAAATACACCATAGGAATGTGAAGATTTAAAGAAATGAAGACATGAAAATGATGTATCATCCCAAGACCATTTAGATAACTGCTTAATAACATATTTAGAGAGGCTTTCGACTTCTGAAAAATCCAGAAAACTCACAAAAATGAAGGAATTTAGATTGTGAATTTGAGGGAGTCTTTGCATGTACTGTGACACCCGAGAATTTCACCCTAAATTTATTTATAATCCTTGCATATCTATGTGCGCATTTCTACGTGCATCATTTTTCTTGCTTAATTGTTTTTATTAGGGGTTACTATTCATAATATTTTTGATTGTTTCAAAAGCTTGATTTTAAATTTTTCCTAGGTCGTATGACATTTAAAAGGAACCAAGAAATTTTCGTTTTGAACTTTCAAGCTTAGGAGTGTGCGTTTGGAAAATGTTTTTCGTGACTTTTGAATAGTATTACGTTAGAATAGTGCTAGTTATAAATTAAAAAGCAATTGTAATTGTAATTAACCTTGGTTGATCAAATTTTGAGACTAATTAGCTTAAGTTATTAGTTATATACAATATATTAAATAACTAGCTCGTGAAATTAAATAGAATAGAACACATAAGTCATCAAAACAAATTACAAAATTCCCTCTATGTCCCCATGCTTGGCCGACCCACCCAAGGAGAAAAGAGAAGAAAATTGCTTCAACAATCTTGCACTTTGAGCTCTTAGCTTATCTTGAGAGGGTTTTGAGCAACCTAGGGACTTCAACAAGCTTCATCATCTTCAAAAATTGTGAGGGAGATTCATTTTCTTGATTTTAAAGTTTATGTTCATATGTTTAATTTTCTTGATTTGTCAATTATAGCTATATAACTTGTTATGAATGCTTCCTATGAGTTATTTAATGTCTATAGAGCTAACTTTTGAGGTTTGATAACAAAGTTAATGTTTGAATGTTGAGATTGATCAAAGAGGTGATGAATAGTGCCTAGAATTAGGGTTTTGAGAAAATTTGCTAATTGGCTTGAATTGATGCTTCAATTAGGTGCTCTAGACCCTAGGGAAGTTAGTTGAAAAGCCACGTGAGTTTGAATCGCTTGAATCCGAACTTAATTGCATAAATAGCCTACTTTAAAAAGGGGACTTTTTCTGTTGAGGAATCCGAGCAAGTTTGGGTATTGATTTGGGTATCCTTGAGCTGAGGAAGCACCTTTGGTGCTTTCGTTTCGCGAAAATGGGGTTCAGTTAGTATAGTTGTAGTTCAAACCCGTTCGGGACCTTCCCGAACTTTTGCTTCAAAAATGAGTTTTAGTGACTTTAAAAGGTACCTTTGAGCTTAATTAAGAACATAGAAAGACTAGGGTATGATTGGGAATCTCGAACCATGCTTAGGAGAAAGAAAACTCGGTTAAAGAAAGGGAAAAAAGTAGTTTTGGCTATATTTGATGCAATTGGCACTTGTAATTAAGTTAACTTGTATTGTATTGGATAATTAGCATATAATTAAGCTGTTTGAGTAGATTGTGGAATTTAATTGTGTTGATTGCTTCTTTTGGCATCTTTTAGCTAATATCGTGCTTATATGAACTTTTATCGTGCTTATTTGTGAGGGCGGCCTACTTTGTCGTCCCTCTTATGTGTTATGTGTTATATTGATTGCTTGTGACTTGTATTGGGTTGCGCAACCTTTTTCGGACATGGTAGTATCGAGAAACACGGGCGGCGTTGGACTTGCCGTGCTCCCTCGACTACCATGGTGCCTATTTCTTTTCTCGCTTAGGCATACTCCACTACCCCAGAGGCGTGGTTCACCTGCTGGGCATGGACCTACCTCGGGAGAAAGGGTCGTAGGATCGGGATACATCCGGAGTATCCCAATTGTGGTGTTTGGGGTTTGCCGGCATGTTCGTGATGCTCGTGGTTCGTGGCTCGTGATTGAAGACTTGGAAGTGGAACCGTATCCTTTTTAAAGTGATTAATTGCCTGGTTTATTGTCTTGTTAGTTTATGTGGCTTATATATGTTTTCTTGTGTTTGCATATCATTTTGCACGTTGGCATGCTGCATCACCTCCCTCGCTAGGCAACTTTGTTGCTCACTCCTCATTTGAAATGTTTTAGGAGAAGCTGAGGTGAATCCCCATCTATTAGAGGTAGAAGAAGAAGAAGAAGTTCACGTAGATCAGAATCCGTGACTTTGTGTGCTGAGGTGGATTTTATGTGCTTCTTGCGTGGAGTTCTTGTTATTAATGTATTTTGAGACCTTGGAGTCTTGTATATATGTCTAGTAGATGCGGACTAGAATGTTAGAGAAAGATGTTGGATTGTAATAATGGATATAAGACCTTATTTTCTCTTGCATGCTTGGAGTGTTTATTGCCCTACTTATGGAACTTATAATTTTTATTGTATTTAACTACTTATGGCTAAAACCAACTATCTCGCATGCTTGTGTGCTTAAGTAGAATGTTGTTGCTCCAAAGCTTGGATGGCCTTGTGATTGTGTTTTAGCTTTGGAGATATTAGTGATAAGTTGTTGTTTTTAATTCAAATATCTTGAGTGAAAGTTTACAGGTAACAGTTTTGGCCTTGGTATAGAGGAGACTCTGTCCGAGTGACGGGTCCGAGCCTGACTTTAGCGTGGGGTTGGGTTCGGGGCGTTACACTTTAGGTGGTATCAGAGCTACTAGAATGCGTGAAGCCGGGTTAAATTCCTTGGCATGTGGGTAGAGGTCTATATGTGGAAGTGAATTATGTGAATATGTGAGTATTTAGTTGTTTAAGTACCTAGATAAAAGACAAGTTAGCATAAAAAAGGAATGATAAAGCTTGGCATGATAAGAATATGAAAAGTTAGTGTTAAATGTTGTTAAGTGTTTTATGTGCTTCTTATGTGAGTAAAATGTTGTAAAACAATGTGTAAATTATCTTTGCATAGTTTATTTGCCTATTATAATATTATGTTCTTATAGCATTGTGATGAGGAGACGGGGTAGACCACGGAGAGAGCCGGAAGAGGCTCCCAGACAGAATGTACCGGGGCAAGATGCTGGGGCAGCCGGGAATGTACTGTAGGGTCAGGAGCCGAGTAATGCCCATATTTTAGCTACTATGGCTACTACGATGAGTACCATAGCACAGTTTGTGGTTCAGCAGGGTACAGCAGGTGCCTGTAGTGGTAATCAGACTGCCAGAGCAGAGGGCAGTGGTACTGCAGGAGGTAACTTATTTGATAAATTCCTACATCACGGAGCATATAGTTTTTATGGTGAGCCTGATGATATGAAAGCAGAGATGTGGCTGAGTAAGTTCGAGAAAGTTGCTGCGATACTTGAGTGCAACGATGAAAGAAAGATCACCTATGCTGCCTTTTTAATGGAGGGTGATGCCGAGGCTTGGTGGCGCACTATTAGAGAAAAATGGGACGCTGAGAGGGTTCAGCATGTATGGGCTGACTTTGTTCGTGAGTTTCGAGATAAATATGTATCGGTTGTAGCCCGTGAGAGGCATCAGGATGAATTTATAGCTTTGAAACAGGGGAACATGACTGTAGACCAGTATGAGGCTACCTTTACGAGACTATCTCGATATGTGCCAGCTTTAGTTCAGCCGGAGGATGTGAAAATCCAGAGATTTATTACAGGGTTGAGGAGTGACATCATGCTTAACTTGTCTTCGCAAGATTATCCGAACTATGCTGCAGTAGTTAGGGCTGCATCGAGATATGAGAAACGTAAGGCAGATGTGTTAGCTCAGTCTAGTCAGTCAAGCAAACGTCAGTTTCAGTCTCAGAGTCAGGGTTATCAGAGGCAGTATCAGTAGCCTGTTCAGACTCAGCAGCCTAGGCAGACCCAGAGCTATCCAGGACCAGTTCAGGTACAGTCACAGCCGAGACCAGCTCAGAGCCAGCCACAGGGACAGTCACAGACCCGACCAGTGACTACTAGATCTCAGCAGGGTAGTTCTGCCACATCTACTTATAGGGCCCCTATAGGAGGAACTGCTGCTATGAAGAATCTCCAGTGTACTCATTGTAACCGTAAGGGTCACACAGAGGCTGAGTATTGGAGGAAACTGGACCGTTGCACAGGTTGTGGCAGTGATCAGCACAGAGTTAGAGATTGTCCCAAGTTTAAATTTGGTCAGGGTCAGACTTCAGGCCAAGGTGCCCAGACTAAAGCTTCAGGAGCAGCTACTGTACCGCGAGGTCAGGCACGGGTATTTGCACTCGACCAGGAGGAGCTTCCAGAGACGACAGTGGTGGTGGAAGGTATTTTTCTTATTAATAGTCAACCGGTAGTAGTTTTGATTGACACCGGGGCTACATATTCATTCATTACTCCTGCATGTGCACAGTCTGCTACATTAAAAGTTGATAAACTGCCGTATGTGATTAAAGTAGGTAATCATATGGGTACTAAATTTGTTACGGAGTCTGTGTGTAAAGATTGTAATATTTGCATTGAGGGTTGCTTGTATCCTATTGATTTGATAATCATGCCATTTCGGGACTTTGAAGTTATCTTGGGGATGGATTGGTTGGGACGATATTATGCATGTTTGGACTGTAGGAGGAAAGTTTTATCTTTAGAAATACCTAACCAACCTGTTATTAAAGTAACTGGGAGTCGAAAGTCTACTGGGACTCGTATCATATCTTCTATTAAAGCTACTAAAATGTTGAGTAAAGGCTATGATGCATACATAGCTTATTTAATTAATCAGCCTGGAGATAAATTGAAATTGAATGAAGTACCTGTTATAAAAGAGTTTCCGGGGGTTTTCCCTGAGGAGTTGCCTGGGTTACGACCTGATAGGGAGATTGAGTTTGTGATTGACCTGTTGCCGGGAACTAGTCCTATCTCGAGAACCCCGTATAGAATATCTCCCCCTGAGTTACAAGAATTGAAAATTCAGCTACAGGGTTTACTTGAGAAAGGTTTTATTCAGCCTAGTTCGTCACCGTGGGGTGCTCCCGTGTTATTTGTGAAAAAGAAAGACGGTACTCTGCGTTTGTGTATTGATTATCAAGGTCTGAATCAGGTAACGGTGAAAAATAAATATCCTTTGCCTTTAATTGAGGAGTTATTTGATCAGCTACAGGGTGCTGTGGTGTTTTCAAAATTTGATTTGAGACAGGGTTATTATCAATTGAGGATCTGGAAAGAGGATGTACCTAAGACTGCATTTAGAACCAGGTACGGCCATTATGAGTTTGTTGTTTTACCATTCGGGTTGACAAATGCTCCAGCCGCTTTTATGGATTTGATGCAGAGAGTATTTCGACCCTATCTTGATCAGTTTGTTGTGATTTTTATTGATGACATATTAGTATACTCTAAGTCTGAGTCAGAGCATGAAGAGCATTTGAGAATTGTACTTAAAACCTTGCAAGAACACAAGTTGTTTGCCAAATTTAGCAAATGCGAATTCTGGTTGAAACAGGTCGCCTTTTTAGGGCATATCATTTCACAGGAGGGAATATCCGTTGATCCTGCTAAAATTGATGTGGTTATGTCGTGGAAAAGACCTGAAACTGTCACGGAAGTCCGTAGTTTCTTGGGATTAGCGGGCTATTATAGGCGATTTGTTAAAGATTTTTCAAAGATTGCAGGACCTTTGACTACTTTAACTCAGAAGAAAACTGTGTTTAATTGGGATGACAAGTGTGAAGCCAGTTTCCAGGAGTTGAAAAAGAGACTTACCACTGCACCTATCCTTGCCTTGCCTGAGGGACTTGGTGATTTATAGTGACGCTTCGAAAGAAGGTTTGGGTTGTGTCCTGATGCAAAATGGTAAAGTCATAGCATATGCCTCTAGGAAATTGAAACCAAATGAACTCAATTATCCTACACATGATTTGGAGCTTGCAGCTGTTGTATTTGCTTTGAAGAAATTGCGTCATTATTTGTGGGGTAACAAATTTGAAATATTTACTGACCATAAAAGTTTGAAATATTTGTTTTCTCAAAAAGATCTGAATATGAGGCAAATGCGTTGGCTAGAACTGTTAAATGATTATAACTGTACCATTAGCTATTTGCCGGGAAAAGCTAATACTGTTGCAGATGCACTGAGCCGAAAAGCTTATGTGGCCAGTTTGATAATCAAGGATTGGGAGATTGTGGAAGAACTGTGCTTGTGGAAACCGAAAGCTTCTAGATCAGGTATCCAATTCGCTAGCCTACAAATCCAATCTTTATTGCTATCTAGAATCAGAGAAGCGCAACAATCAGATTCTCAATTATTGAAGCTTTTAGAGAAGTCAAAAGGGGAAGAGTCCGACTTTAAGATGCATGATGATGGACTTCTCAGGTACAGGAATAGAATTTGTATTCCCAGTAATTTGACTGTGAAAGATGAAATTCTTGCTGAGGCTCATGCTTCTAAATACACAATTCATCCTGGAAGCACAAAAATGTATATAGATTTGAAACAGAATTTCTGGTGGAACAACATGAAGAGAGAGATAGCTGAATTTGTAGCTAAATGTTTAACTTGTCAGAAAGTTAAGGCGGAACATCAGAGGCCAGCAGGATTGTTGCAGCCGTTGGAGATTCCGGTTTGGAAATGGGATCAGGTTACTATGGATCTTGTGTCGGATTTGCCGAGATCACCACGAGGTAATGATTCTGTGTAGGTTGTAGTATACAGGTTGACGAAGAGTTCGCATTTTATTGCTACAAAGAAAACAGATTCTCTCGATAAATTGGCCGAGCTTTATGTTGAAAATATTGTGAGACTGCATAGAGTTCCATCTCAGATAGTGTCAGACAGGGATCCCAGGTTTACATCACAATTCTGGCAGAAACTACAAAAGGCTATGGGGACTAATTTGAGTTTTAGTACTGCATATCACCCGCAGACGGATGGCCAGTCAGAGAGGACTATCAGGATTCTGGAAGATATGTTGAGAGCCTGTGTTCTGGATTTTGGCAAGAATTGGGAGAAATATCTGCCTTTAGCAGAGTTTGCTTACAATAACAGTTATCAGGCCACTATTGGCATGGCACCCTACGAGGCACTTTATGGGCGAAAATGTCGGTCTCCGTTGTATTAGGATGAGGTAGGTGAGATGAAAATAGTTGATCCCGCTATTCTTCCGGAGATGATTAAAATGGTGGATAATGTGAGACTTATAAAGAAAATGATGCTTACAGCTCAGAGTCGACAAAAGAATTATGCTGATAGACGTCGACGGGACTTAGTATTTTCCAAGGGTGATCATGTTTTCTTGAAAGTTTCTCTGCGAAAAGGTTTGATTCGGCACAGAAAATGAGGTAAACTTAGCCCTAGATACGTGGGACCATTTGAAATCATTGAGAAGGTTGGAGATTTAGCTTATAGATTGGCACTACCTCCGAGTTTGAGTCGGATTCATGATGTTTTTTATGTGTCACTGCTGAGAAAGTATAATCCTGATCCGTCGCATATCATTGAGCCAGAGCCGTTGGAGATTGATGAGTCTTTAGCTTATGTTGAGAAGCCTCTTCGAGTGGTTGACCGAAAGATTCAGGAACTTAGAACTAAAAGTATTCATATGGTAAAAGTTCTCTGGGATCATCATGGGGTTGAGGATGCCACTTGGGAGCGAGAAGATCAGATCAGAGAGAAGTATCCGGAGCTCTTTGCCGAATCATGTAAGAATTGTGAGGACGCAATTAGTTTAAGGGGGAGAGAGTGTGACACCCGAGAATTTCACCCTAAATTTATTTATAATCCTTGCATACCTATGTGCGCATTTCTACGTGCATCATTTTTCTTGCTTAATTGTTTTTATTAAGGGTTACTATTCATAATATTTTTGATTGTTTCAAAAGCTTGATTTTAAATTTTTCCTAGGTCATATGACATTTAAAAGGAACCAATAAATTTTCGTTTTGAACTTTCGAGCTTAGGAGTGTGCGTTTGGAAAATATTTTTCGTGACTTTTGAATAGTGTTACGTTAGAATAGTGCTAGTTATAAATTAAAAAGCAATTGTAATTACAATTAACCTTAGTTGATCAAATTTTGAGACTAATTAGCTTAAGTTATTAGTTATATACAATATATTAAATAACTAGCTCATGAAATTAAATAGAATAGAACACATAAGTCATCAAAACAAATTACAAAATTCCCTCTATGTCCCCATGCTTGGCTGACCCACCCAAGGAGAAAAGAGAAGAAAATTGCTTCAACAATCTTACACTTTGAGCTCTTAGCTTGATCTTGAAAGGGTTTTGAGCAACCTAGGGACTTCAACAAGCTTCATCATCTTCAAAAATTGTGAGAGAGATTCATTTTCTTGATTTTAAAGTTTATGTTCATATGTTTAATTTTCTTGATTTGTCAATTATAGCTATATAACTTGTTATGAATGCTTCCTATGAGTTATTTAATGTCTATAGAGCTAACTTTTGAGGTTTGATAACAAAGTTAATGGTTGAATGTTGAGATTGATCAAAGAGGTGATGAATAGTGCCTAGAATTAGGGTTTTGAGAAAATTTGCTAATTGGCTTGAATTGATGCTTCAATTAGGTGCTCTAGACCCTAAGGAAGTTAGTTGAAAAGCCACGTGAGTTTGAATCGCTTGAATCCGAACTTAATTGCATAAATAGCCTACTTTAAAAAGGGGACTTTTTCCGTTGAGCAATCCGGGCAAGTTTGGGTATTGATTTGGGTATCTTTGAGCTAAGGAAGCACCTTTGGTGCTTTCGTTTCGCGAAAATGGGGTTCGATTAGTATAGTTGTAGTTCAAACCCGTTCGGGATCTTCCCGAACTTTTGCTTCAAAAATGAGTTTTAGTGACTTTAAAAGGTACCTTTGAGCTTAATTAAGAACATAGAAAGACTAGGGTATGATTGGGAATCTCGAACCATGCTTAGGAGAAAGAAAACTCGGTTAAAGAAAGGGAAAAAAGTAGTTTTGGCTATATTTGATGCAATTGGCACTTGTAATTAAGTTAACTTGTATTGTATTGGATAATTAGCATATAATTAAGCAGTTTGAGTAGATTGTGGAATTTAATTGTGTTGATTGCTTCTTTTGGCATCTTTTAGCTAATATCGTGCTTATATGAACTTTTATCGTGCTTATTTGTGAGGGCGGCCTACTTTGTCGTCCCTCTTATGTGTTATGTGTTATATTGATTGCTTGTGACTTGTATTGGGTTGCGCAACCTTTTTCGGACATGGTAGTGTCGAGAAACACGGGCGGCGTCGGGCTTGTCGTGCTTCCTCGACTACCATGGTGCCTATTTCTTTTCTCGCTGAGGCATACTCCACCACCCCAGAGGCGTGGTTCACCTGCTGGGCATGGACCTACCTTGGGAGAAAGGGTCGTAGGATCGGGATACATCCGGAGTATCCCAATTGTGGTGTTTGGGGTTTGCCAGTATGTTCGTGATGCTCGTGGTTCGTGGCTCGTGATTGAAGACTTGGAAGTGGAACCGTATCCTTTTTAAAGTGATTAATTGCTTGGTTTATTGTCTTGTTAGTTTATGTGGCCTATATATGTTTTCTTGTGTTTGCATATCATTTTGCACGTTGGCATGCTGCATCACCTCCCTCGCTGGGCAACTTTGTTGCTCACTCCTCATTTGAAATGTTTCAAGAGAAGCTGAGGTAAATCCCCAGCTATTAGAGGTAGAAGAAGAAGAAGAAGTTCACATAGATCAGAATCCGTGACTTTGTGTGCTGAGGTGGATTTTATGTGCTTCTTACGTGGAGTTCTTGTTATTAATGTATTTTGAGACCTTGGAGTCTTGTATATATGTCTAGTAGATGCGGATTAGAATGTTAGAGAAAGATGTTGGATTGTAATAATGGATATTAGACCTTATTTTCTCTTGCATGCTTGGAGTGTTTATTGCCCTACTTATGGAACTTAGAATTTTTATTGTATTTAACTACTTATGGCTAAAACCAACTATCTCGCATGCTTGTATGCTTAAGTAGAATGTTGTTGCTCCAAGGCTCGGATGGCCTTGTGATTGTGTTTTAGCTTTGGAGATATTAGTGATAAGTTGTTGTTTTTAATTCAAATATCTTGAGTGAATGTTTACATGTAACAGTTTTGGTCTTGGTACAGAGGAGACTCTGTCCGAGTGACGGGTCCGAGCCTGACTTTAGCGTGGGGTTGGGTTCGGGGCGTTACATGTACATTGATCACTCTCCACACCTTGCCAATAATTCAAGCTACCTTCAACGTCAGTACGATTTCTATCAATAATAAGTCAGACTGAGCTTGTAATTCACCTTGTGACTCATTCTTTCGGTCGAGTCTTCTTGGACCGTTGATCAACTTTGGACACAACAGGACTTGAACCTACAACCATTAGGTTAAAAGCCCAATTCCCATTTAGAACCTACGAATCCTAATGCATTATTTATTAGTTCTTCATAAGGGAAGCCCAATCCCACTTTTTTTTTTTTCTATGGTGGATGACAGACTTAACGGTAGTTGTCTGATGCCAAATGTAATCATTTGTCATTCCAATTACTTCATCTATAAACTTTTTTTATTATTTCAAAAATTTCTATTCTGTATCGAGGTAAATTCAAATCCATGCACTTAAACACACCTTATCTCAAAAGTTTACAAATAAAACAATAAGTTTGACCATCCTAGTTCACATAATCTCTAGTGGCTTTACAGATCAATAGTCAATACAATCAAGAGAGCAGCAGCGACAGATGCTATAACTGGAACAACAACCATGTTATTTCCTGTGCCGTTAGGATTCTTGTCTGTACTTTTCATTGGATCATCAATGCTGCATAAAAGAAACGATGTGAATTGGAAATTATTAGTAGTAATTACCGAAAATAGTACATATTGCAATCATGAACGATCTAGGATATCTTATTATTCGGAGTTAAGTGGGGACCAATGGATGGTAACAATTTGTGAGGTCTAAATTATTTTACTGACTAAAAATGCTAAAAAATAATCGAAGATTTTAAAGAATTTTTGCAGGGTCAGTGAGCACTACAAATCCCACACCCCCTTAATATATAGAGATTTGCCCTTGTTTACAATAGCAGTTAAATAATAGAACATTGTTATATGTCACTACTTTACCTTTTTACCCTTCTCTATATAATATAATTTTGGATAAATAGCACCATAACTTCCTATGGTTTGTTTAAAGTGCACAACACCCCCTGTACTTTAAAAAGTGCATCGGAACCCCCTGTGGTTTGAAAAAGTAGCACACGTGCCCCCTCTGTCCTTTTTTCTGTCAAGTTTCTTAACAGAAATTGCTAAAAGACGTAAATACTCTTCATTTTTTTTTCTTTTCTCTCTTTTCTCCTTTTTTTCTTTTGTTTATATAGGGAGTCTGACGGGGTCAGGGAAGGTGGGGTACAATGGGACTGGGTTGGGGGGTGGGAGGTCCGCCGGGGCTAGGGTAGGGTGGGGTGTGGGGTTGGACGGGGCTGTGGGGATGGGTTCCGCTAGGGGTGGGGTAGAAGGAAGGATGGGAGGAGAAGATGACTGTTTTTTCTTTTTCTTTTTTTTTTTAATTTTATTTTCTTTAATCTTTTCTTTTGGTGAAAAGAATGCATGGAGAAAAAAAGAAAAGAAAAGAAAAAAACATAATACATATATATATATATATATATATATATATATATATATATATATATATATATATATATATATATATATATATATATATATATGTATACAAGGGTATTTTTTTCCAAACAAATAACAATTTAAGCTTAAAAACATAAACAATTGTACTTGACGTGCATGCAACACACTCTCCATTAAAAGTAACATTTTTTTTTTTATGGAGGAGGTTATAGTGCTACGTTTTTCAAATCACAGGGGAGTGCGATGCACTTTTAAAAACACAGGGGAGTCCTATGCACTTTTGGCAAATCATAGGGGGTTATGATACTATTTACCTTATAATTTTTATCATATAACAAAAAATTTAATATTTGATACATAAATTTTTACCGTACAAAAAAGAAATGAAAGATTTATAATTACTCATAATAATATGTATATGATCATATATTATTCAAAAGGAAGTTTGTCTTTTTCTTTAGGCTCCGTTTGTTTTCCGTAAAATATTTTCTCGAAAAATATTTTTTTAATTTTTCAGTGTTTGGTAATACTGAAAAATTGGTCAATTGAAAAATATTTTTTCAGTAAAAAATGGTGGCTATTTTTTTTCCAATTTTAAGGTGTTTGGTAACACCGGAAAATTGATTAACTGTAAAATATTTTTCGGTCAAATATTACGGTTAGTACAAAGTTTGAAAAAAATATTTTCATGTCCTTTGAGAGAAAAAAATATTTTTTAGAACTCAAACACCAGAAAATATTTTTCAGTATTCTATTTTTTGTTAAAATATTTTTACCCAATAAATTATTTTACGGCAAACAAATAGAGTACGAAAAAATATTTTATTTTCCTCTGAAAATATTTTATACAAACAAATTATTTTACAGCAAACAAACGGATGCATAGTATTGAAAAGATTTTGGAATGGGCCCATTAAGATAAACTTTGTGCAGCAAAGCAAACCTTAGTGATAATGTTCCATCGTTTGACTTCTCTAGGAGTCTTTCTGGAATGGTCCCATTAAAGAAGTTTCCTTTCAAGTATCTGCAATAGATGAACAAGATATATGATATTCTACTTCTGCCAACGAAGCAAATATTGCTTGTCCCTAATTTTTAAATGAAAACTTACAAGACTTTTAGGGAAACTAGTTCCGCCAGAAACCGGGGTACTTCTCCTGTTAAATTATTGTTTGACAAATCCCTGGAATGAAAAAGCTGGTTTATCTACTATAAATATAATCATATATAAAGACCAAAAAGTATAAAGTTAGGCCTTTTATCATAAAGGAATTCTTACACTTGGAATTTACCAGTTGATGGTTGGTTGGATCCAATCGATAATTGAATTTTATTAGTTGGGCACCCACATTATTAAAAAAAAAAAAAGAGAAAAGAAAAAAATACTTACAGCATCTGGAGTGAAGTGAGATTAGATATTGAAGGAGCTATTGTCCCATTCAATCCAACTGAAGACAAGTTCCTGATGAATCAATTAATTGATTTGTAAACAATAGTATGAGCTGAATTTGTAAAAGAAAATCAAAAGGAAAAGTACTAGTGTTACAATATACACTTGTTCTACATAAAAAAATTGTTAACTTTAAGACTACCATGTAAGATTCTAGACTACTTTTAATTCCAATTGGTTTTAGGAATGAAATATCATGATTCTTAGCATGATATTAAAGCTGGGTATTGGCTCCAGTAGCGGAGCCAAACACTCGGGATCAGGGGGTGTACTACAACGACAAGTTAATAAGGATACTCATCTATGCATAAAACAATACCTAATTTAAGCATATTATAGCATAAATAAGATATTCAAGTAACTGGCTTTCATTTGATGACATTACAACAACTCATTACTCGTTTCTTTTTTCTTTTTCTTTTGAACAATCAAATATTACCATGCTTCTTTTTACTAGTAACAAATTAATTGAAATACCATGGACATAGTCTAACGTCGATATAATCTTTTGTATTGAATTTGAGCTCTTGTTCAAATATCACTAAGTAATTATTCTCTAGAATAGAAAATGAAGCCAACGAATCTCTATATCTAAATTAAAGATGATGTCGTGTTTTTAACAAAGTGGCTAGAAATAATTCAAATCATTGCAATTTGGAATAATTTATTGGTGCTTTAACTATTCATTTTTCTAATAGAGCAATACAAATATTTATTTCAACTTTTCAACCCTAACAAATAATTCAAAATATTAAAGTAACTAAGTAATTCTTGCTTTGAGAAGATATAAGACCATGGCATTAACAAATATTTACCTAAAAAAAAAAAAAAAATACCTCGATCCTATTCGAAGCAGAAGAGTGTGCGGCTTTGAGAATATGAGTGGATTAGAGATATCTAGATAATTAATTGGTTTGTGGTGACTAGTGGGAGAGAGAAGTAGAAAGTAGAAAAGAAAAGTAAAGTAGTTTTAAGTTTGGGGGTGCATGAGCCAAAGGTCCTTCCGTCGTTGATTGGTTCAATCATATTTTTTCATGTGTGATTTATCTCTTATTCACTGAATTTATTCATCTTAATGTTAGCTCTTGTATGCATTTCACCTTACTGATTTATTCTTCTCAAGCTTATAAGGTGGGGGAGAGGGGTGAGAGAGGTGGGGGGGGGGGGGGGGGGGGGGGGTGGGGATGGGTGTGGGGGAGAGAATTGTTAAAATATAAACTTGTTCTATATAAAGAAAATCATTAGCTCTTTTATTACTATATAAGATCTTGAACACTTTTAATATAATTAATTTTATGACAAAACCCAGTGATTGTTAACAAATAAGATAATGAAAGGAGGAGGAAGTGAACCTTAACACTAGGGTGAATTGAATCACTTTGAGGTTTGTCGTAACTAGAGATCATCTTATCGTGGTTTTAAAAATTTCCATTCACCCTTTACTTCGGAAAATCGTGTTCACTCCCCCGTCCAATCTCTATATATAATAAGGTAAATCATTTCTTCGGATGGCACGATTAATCTCACGTGCCACTCAAATTCACTAATTATATCATGAATGGTCAAATTCAATGAAAGAAACTAATCCATCTTTTTCCAGCATAATCTCAACATTCTCAATTAGAACTCTGATTTCCCAAAAAAAAAATAGAACTCTAATAACATATTAAGGTATAGCAATTGATATGTAAGAATAGGTTATAAATGAAATGATATTCTCAATTTTATTTCAATTCCTACTCTGGTATAAAATTCCCTCTGTAATCCCATTTCCACGATCATGGAATATCCATTCATGACAAAACACATGAGAATATCCCATTCTCATGTACTTTGTAATGAACTTATTACTCAAGTGACCAAATATCCTTAAAAAATATATTATCCACTATACAAATAATGTTATTATCAACATAATTATATTTACTTTTATTTATTAGTATTATTCATTACTATAATCAATACTATTAATATAAAAATATATATCAACAATATATAAATCATATAAAAAATAAAAATAAAATACAAAATTAACACATATCATTAAGATATAATAATAATAATAATAATGAAAAATAAAAGTAATAATGTAAAAATATATAATAATCACATAATATTATAATAATAATATAAAATATATAGGTAAAATTTAATAAAATTAATAATAAAAGAAGATAAATAATAATAATTATAAGTAAAATATGATCATAATAATAATAGTAATAGTAATAGAAACAATAATAAATATAATAATATTAATAATACATAGTCTAATAATAATAAATATTATAATATTAATAATATAAATAATAAAAATAAAAATGATCAATAATACATATAAAATAATAATATAAATATCATAATATATATATATATATATATATAGAATAAAAATAGATAATATTGATAATAGTAATAAGAATAGTAATAATTTATAACATATATTCTACTACTAACAATAGATATAATAACATTAATAATATATATCAAATAATAAATTAAATATATTAATAATATATGCTCTAAATATACATATAAATATGAAATAAATAATAATAATAATAAATAATGCAAATTTAATAGAAAATATTATATCATAATAATAATTAATAATAAGAATAAAATTAAATAAATATTGTAACAATAATATGCCTCAAAATAACAATTATTATTAATATATGATGCTTATTTTTATTTTCAACACTATAGTATATCTATAGCAACAAAATCGCATTCTTGTCATTTTATATAAGTCACTCCCATTATTGCTCTGTTATACTGCCTACCAGACATTGACTTAGAATCAATATATGTATTCCTATCTTCATTCCTAGACCAAACATGACATCCTTTTCCAAGTTCATTCTACTCCCAGAGTCATTCCATTTATTAACTCATTCTATTCCTGTCGTTTCTCAAGTTTATTCCATTCCGGGAGTCATTTCATTCATTAATTCATTCAATTCATGTCCAAAAACATTCCAAGATACCAATTGTTACATAAATGGTATGAAATATTAGCAAGTGTAATTACCATCTCTCATTGATAACACGCATATTTATATGCAATAAACTCAATTCTCTAATTCTTGCTAACTAATCCCCTGATCTCAGTAATTGACACCCTAATAAACAAGTAAAGTAATTACAATTCAATCAACTATTTGTGATGCGTACTAGACTACCGTTTAAAGTTAACAAGTTAGAATTTTGTTTAGAATTATAAATGTAGACTTCGAATCTAAAATCAAGACAACATGTCAACAAATCTGGATAATCTATGTTTCGCCAGAAAAAAATTAGTTGGTTGTAGATGGGCATACAAGGATATAATTGTTGCTGGATCCAAACCATCATAAGTGCAGTTTAGGCCATCCCATAGAAAAGTTTGAGGCACGCATGGATCACCCTGCCAGTTCCTTGTCAGCTTATATGTTGACTTGATATCTAACATCGCTGCAACTTCAGAAATATATAAAAGTAGAAAGTGAAAAAATAACATCAAAATTATGGATATATAGATAAATCTAAACATGAGAAAAGTGGATCTGGAATCAAGTTATGCATGTCGAAGGAGCATACCATTCATGTCTTCTGTTCTTGATCCTGAGAACTCTCTCGCTCTAAAAATCTCAATTGCATTAACTAAAGGTGGAAGAGTTGATGATGCTGTTTTATTTATATCAAATCGAAGAACCTGAGGACCTTGCTCCGGGATTTGGTGGTGTATTATTTTTGCTTTTAGATATTCCGGAGCAAGAGGACCATACCAGAGACGTCCATTGAGATAAATGTTGAATTCTCTGAATTGTTCGCCTCGTAGTTGTTCGAGCTCAGCAAAGTGCATGAATATATAAAATTTATCTGTACTGATCATATTACGGAGTCTCCAAAAGAAGGACAAGCTTTGACTGATGTTTAGCGCTACCACCGCAGTGCTCATGACTTTAGGTGGTGGCCGAGTAAGCGTCGCATTTGAGGTATCCACGGTAGAATTAGAAATCAATCCAGGATTGAAAATGAAGCCAGTGGCAGGAAACCACAGACGATCATAAATGTCATCCTTGTACCTGATTATAATAGCAGTTCACAAGTTAGATGCGTGAAATTAGCAAAAGAGGGAATGCAGACTAAAATGATTGAACGGTCGAACCTTATAGTATCAAGAGCTAGTGGATCGAACCTTATATATATATAAAGAAGATCAGTTCTACTACTCTTGCAATCACATGCATGTCAAACAAACTTTAGTTGAAAGAGTTTTCTACATTAAAAATTGAAAAAAAATAAAACTATTTCTTAGTATACAAATGCAGATTGTACAACCTTTTTGACATAGACTTCAAAATTGGGAACTTCACCAAAATTAAATGAATTTTCAAATGTAAGAATAAATTTTTCTAATTTTTTCCTATTTACTTTAATGACTAGTAAAAAAAGGTCACACCACTGGATGAATTAATATCTAATTGAGTTTTAATTCTATTATAAAATATATTGGAGTGGATACTCTCTAAATACCTTTTTAAAGAATCAGTTCCAAAAAGTTTTTGTTTTAAAAAAAAAATACTTTTTTATAAATATTACAAGTAGTAATTTATTTTTCCTTATCCTGTGTACACAATTATAGATAATATATTATAGATACGCAGTAATTGGCCCCGCAGATACACAAAGTCACAGATGCGCACACACCAATGCAAAATTTTCAACTGACTTTTGTTGTCTATGGCTGAAAATAGTGCCTAGTATTGATTTATGTAGACTTTCGGGTGGATTGTTATGAATTAACCTTAACCAATGCAAAATTTTCAACTGACTTTTGTTGTCTATGGCGGAAACATGTGATTTCACCGCCGGACAAAGTAGCTAGTAAATGGAGATCGAGTGACCAGACAGACGGAGGAGTAAGATGGTGATTTCATACCGACCGACGTTACTGGTGATTTTATAAATTAGCTTCCAAATTTGGTTAAATGTAAATTTAAAATTTGTACATGATTGAATTTTTAATTTGTTTATTATTAGGACTTTTTATGTTAATTGGAAGTGGAATATTTTTTGAGTCTTTTTTCTACTAACTCAAAAGATATTGTACAAAAAATACTAAATTAAATCGAGTCTTATTTTATTAAGTGAGATCGATACTGTACAAAAAAAAAAAAAAAAACCCCTCAACCCTTTCAATATTAGAGTTCTGGCTCCATCCCTTTTGCCAGAAATTACTACAATATCCTCTACCGTTAAAATATATGGACGCAGTGAATTAACTAGAGAAACTTGACAAGAGAAAAAAAGAAGTCAAAAACCAAGTTGTGCTAATGTTAGATACTTAATGACCTGGACATCTTATTCCTGTTAGCCAACTTTTTTTTTTTTTTTGGTTTGGGATCACATGTTAGCCAACTCTTTAGCGGCCGTCGGTTAGCAAAATCTTATAGAATTTTAGGTAAAGCGAAATGAAAAATGTGATGTTTTCATATTTGATTTGGTGAATGAAAAAAATATTTACGAATATATTAAATTTCTGAAAATACAATATTTACATGATTTTTTCAATTTTCATTTTCATATAAGGGGGTGTAAATATAATATTCAAGAGATGTGAGTATATTTTAGAAAAAATGAAAAGATAACAATACCCACCCTAACTAGAATTACTTTTCAATTTAGTTATATATCGTGGTTTCCTTTTTTCTTTCCCCAAACAAACACAACACCCCCCCCCCCCCCCCCACCCCCCCCCCCACCCCCCCTCAAACTCACATTATTCCTAAAATATAATAAGAATGAATAATAAAAATTACATAAAAAAATAGAAACAAGAAAATCATGCACTAACATAATAGGTGCTGGTAAACTATGATTTTTTATTAAATAGAATAAAACTCAAAACTCAAAACATCTAAAAATTTTAAAATAAAAAATAAAAAAATAAAATTTAAAGAACTTAAAACTAAAAAATTATAAAAATTAAATTATAAAATAAATAAACAAAAAATATATATATATTTAATTATTTAAAAATTAAATTTTAATTTAGCTTATATTTTTTGTATAAATACTTTAGGCATATGTTACTCCCGTATTGACAAAATTATATAAAGTGTATTGTGACTTATAAAATTTTATCTATTTACGTTTGACTTTTTTTTTTTGGTTATGAGTTGAAAATTATTTAACATTCTAAAGAATATTAAATCTAAACCAAAAAAAATAATAAAACATTTCAAAATATTTGACAAATATTATTTTCTAAAGGTTCTAGGGAAATTAATAGAAACATCCTAAGAATAAAAAATAACTCTTGTAAACAGAGGCCCCTTAACGGGCAACAACTAAATTTAAGTGACGTGTGTCGCTTTCACAAAGAACTCCTTGGCACGTATGTTGATTGACTCTACAAGGTCAACGGGGAAGACGATGGTGTTTGGTGCCGATGGTAGGTGAACGCCGACTAGGGACATGCCTGGCGCAATTTCCTCGAAGCATAACTCACGCATGTAGATTGACTCCACTAGGTCAACGCGGAAACAATGGTATATTTAGTGCCCGAAGTAAGTGAACGCCAACAAGGGACATGCCTGGGGTAATTTCTTTGAAGCGTAACTTACTTATGTATATTGACTCCACTGGGTCAACGCGGAAATGATGGTATTTGGTGCCCGAAGTAGGTGAACGCCGACTAGGGGCATGCCTGGCGCAATTTCCGGTAGCAGTCAACGCGGAAACGATGGTATTTGGTGCCCGAAGTAGGTGAACGCCGACTAGGGGCATGCCTGGCGCAATTTCCTTGGAGCATAACTCAGATAAGGTCCTATCATTCATCGTTTTATCATTTACTATTATTTTAATGTGGTTGAACAAGTAAACCAATTGGTGATAGTATTTTATGTGTGGTCCTACCACTATGCATGCAAATTTCATTTTGCGATAGTTAAACATATCATTGAGATGAACATTAATTGTATAAGTAGTGAAAATGCAATTCATTTTTTATGAACAGATAAAGTAGGACTAGTTCAGTATTGTTCGTTTTTCTAATCATATTATTCCGAGATAGGCTCTACTTTAATAGTTTTTTTTATTATTCTTTTAAACTATGTTGTATTGAATTTAATTTAAAGCACATAACTTCAAAATATAATGAGAACTGTTAAGGTTGGTTTTGCACTGGGCCACGAGGGTGGAGTTAGACCCGTTTTCTCAAACTGGACATGTGTTTTTTATGGCGCTTATTTTTTATGGTCAAATTGGACAATTTCTATATACACGTGTAGTAGGTTAGGTTAAAAAAAACAATTAAAATTTATGTCAATCACGTGTAAAAAACGTTAACAAACTAACAGAATAATCAAGTTAAGTCAATAGTTTCAGATTTGTAATACATTTAGGACCAAAGGTTCATTTGTATTTACCTTAATACATAATACATCCTTCGTCTCAATTGTGTTGTTCATATCTTGTGTTAATGTTTGAAATTGTGTGTTGGTGGTGCAATCGAATGCGATGTGGTAAGCAAAATGGTAACTAATGGTGCTGGTGATGATAGCAGCAGTAATTGTGGTGGAGTGATACGGTGCTAGTGGATTGGGTTGATGGTGAGGAATAGAGAAAAAAAGGGAAAAAAAAAATGAAGGTGTCGAGGTTGGAAATCTCACAGTTTAAATTGGGAGCTGCTTTCGCCGAGCTGGACTTTTCAGGTTGGCCTCCGAGTTGTACTTTCCTGGTCGGCTATCAGACCTGCACAAGGAAAGGAAGGAAAAGGCGGGGTGACGACCTGAATTTTCCCATCGAGCGTGCGAATGATTAGTATGTCCAAGCTGACAAAGATGCTGAGAGCATTTAATAGCGAGTTACCCTTAAATGAAGAGGGTGGAGCTCTATTTATACTAAGTTCAAGTCTGACAGCATTTAATGCGATGCAGCTTTATGTCCCATTAGTGCTTTATGTCCTATCGGAATAGCTGGAATTGAGGTCGGGGTTTCCGGGGTCGGGCTAGTCATATAGGTTGGACATTCAGTTGAACGCGCTGGTATTGGTGCTGATTAGCCCGTCTCAGCTCGGAATGGACGTCTCACCTCAGCTCGGGAACCCCTCGTCAATTCCTCCCCCCCCCCCCCCGAGTCGAGATCGAGAGGGTGAGATCTAGAATTGGAAGTTACTCCCGAGCTGTAGGTGTCCGACCCCGACAGAGTAGGGATGGCCACGTTAGCGGTGCATGCCCAACGGATGGCTGCCACGTCACCTGGCGGTTCTGACGATACGCGACGTTTGGGCTTCCCGAGGCGACTTTCAGGGGTGCCTATAAATAGGGCCTTATCATCCGAGATTCATTTCACACTTCGCTTTCAATTTCTCAAGGAATTTAGGTAGGACACCAGAGTGGTTGGACGCAACTAGCTCGGAAAGAATCTTCTCGGGATATTTCAGCTCGGACCCAGCTTAGTCGGTCGCACTCCGCAGTCAAAAGCAGTAGGTACGTCCCGACTCCCTTTAGTCATTCCTGTGCATTTATATTTACTGTAGACAGGATGGGGGGTCGGAATCGGAAGATTCTCAGGCTATGGAAGTAAGGTCCTAAGGTGGAGATGAGAGTCCGTCGAGTTCGGTATCCACCTCAAACAGGGTCCGTGGTGGAGGGAGCGCCAGTTCGTCTTCAGTGCCGGCTCGGAAATCCGGTCCCGGGGAGAGCGATGATGACTGCCAAGTTATTGGGGTCAGATTGGTGCAAGAGGAAGCAGAGGCGGATCCTTTGTCCGACCTGGGAGACTTCGATGACAGGGATGATGAGGAGCCGCTAAATCAACTGGAGGGCATCGAGATTCCTCAAGAGTTCTTAGCCGGGGTCTCTGCCACCGAGCCAATCGAAGCTGTGCCAGTCAGTGCCGTTCGACCTCGGAGCTCGGCTTCAGCCAGTGCTTCTTCAATTCGAGGGAAGATGATCGAGCAGCTGTTCGCCTGTTGCAAGCGAGAGTACCACTCCACAGTGCAGATGGCAAACGCAAGGTTGAAGAACTGGTCGGTTGATCGACATCACAAGCTGAAGGTTCCAGGTCGGCAGGAATCGGCGTGTTATCCCTCAGCCGACCACTTCACCATATATGACCTGGCGTTCAACGTCATCCAGCTCCCTCTCCCTGGCTTCATTGTTGGAATCCTGAACTATTTCGAGCTCAGCCTGGGTCAGATGTCGCCGAATGGTTGGGCCGTGATGGTGGCCTTCTACGTGTTCTACCTGGAGAAGAAAGTGGAGCCGACCTTGCGCCGGTTCAGGCATTTCTTCGTGTGTAAACCCAACCCGAAGCAGCCTGGGTGGTTCCACTTCGCAGCTCGGGTCGGCAACTCCATATTCACCAAGTAGCACTCCTCCAACAAGGGCTGGCACAATGACTATTACTGGGTGGAGTCGGCCGTGAACACTGGATGTAGGTTGGACTGGACCCCGAGTTTGAGGAAGACCGCCAACGATGACTCTAAGCTCTCGAAGGAGGAACTCGGGGAAGTCGCAGTGCTCAAGCCCGCGCCTGGGACGCTGATAGACATTGACAGCGTGCTGAAATGGGAGCGAATCTGGGATTCCAAGTTGTTTGGTAGGGAGCCCGACCTCTCGAGGGATCATCCCCACCTGCTTCCCGACCTAGAAAGGGACGCGGGGTCTGGCTCAGAAGAGGGTCAGTTTGCAGGATCAGCGCCCGACCTCCCCGTCGTTTTGTTTGCTAGCCTTTTTAGGTTGGTCTTCGACTCATTTTCACCTCTTTGCTCTACCTTTTGCAGATATGACGGACATGAGGAAGCTTGCATATGCCCAGGTGTGGAGGAAGAGTGAGGTCAGTGGCGACGCGTTGGCTCGGTCAGGACTGGGAGGTACTGCTCAGGAACAAAGGCAGCGCCCCAGCGGCCAAGGACGAGAGATCGGTCCCGAGGTTTCCTCAAAAGGGGCTTCGGGGTCCCCTTTGCCAAAGAAATCGGGCTCGGGCGTGGCGATCCCGGAGCGCTCTTCCTCCCGACCAGAGAGCAGAAAGTGGCCTCGGCCCGAACACTCTGGGAAGGGTAAGGCCACGGAGGTGAGCCCTTCTGACAAATACTTCATGGAGGCGTCCAAGGTAGATCGCGACCCCAAGCTGGCAACAGTCCCCACGGAACAACTCTCGCTTGATTTGAGGACGACCATAGTCATGGTGAGTCCTTAACCATCTTCTGGTAATGTTGTATTTTTAGCTCGGCTGATTGCTTTATTTTCTGCTAAACAGGCCGAGTCTCATATCCTCTAGGCCCCCAGCTTCCTGATCAAGGCCCAGACTCACTGCGTCAAGCTCGAGCAACGATACGTGGATGCCCGAGCCGAGCTTGATACAGTGAGGGAGGAGGCTGCTCAGAGGCAGAAGGCGGATACGACGGAGATCGACCGCCTGAAGAAAGAGCTGGACCTGGAAAAGGACCGACGCGAAGCCGCGGCCAAGGACGTTGATCGCTATAAGCGAGAAAAACGGGAAGCAGAGACTAAGTTAAAGGATCTGGTGGACCGGGTCGGCGTCGAGGGAGAAAAGGCAGTGGAGGCCTTCAAGTCCAGCGACACGGCGGTGGATTGGTTGGCCACGGAAGACGGGGCCATGGCGAAGTATGCGGAAATGGAATTCTATTTCCGAGGTCAAGTCGCAGCTTGGGAGAGAGCGAAGACCTTTTTCCCAGCCACCAAGAACGACTACATCGAGATCTTGGAGGTTCCGCCGCCGGAGTTCTGGGAGATCCTCGAGCTTCCGTCTGACCTGACATCCCAGGCCAAGGAGATTACTGAGTTTGTCCAGAAGGGCCTGGATCAGGTTGGGGATGAAGCCGAGGCCACTACCTCTGCCGCCGCGCAAAAATAGATTTTGTAATTTTTCCCTAGTTGGGTTATTGTAATCTCGCCCGAGTTGGGCTTTTGTAATCTCCTTTTAATTTTAATGAAATGTTTGCTTTATTTTCGTTTGCGTTTTGATTGAGTTCGTACACATGTACTTTTCTCTTCGCAAATTTTTCTCAAGTGGGGTCGGACCAATTTAATGGACCATATAAACTTAAGCGTAATGAACCGAGCTGGACGCGATTAATGATTTATCATCCTTATCCGAGCTAGTGTAATCGGGGCAACTTATAATTGTTACCAACTCGAACTCGTCAGTCCGTTATAAAATTAGTCAAACTAATGTTGACAAATATTAAGTTCGAGTTTAGACCCAAACTAATATACCGACCTGAAGCCGGGATGCACCGAGTTGGATCTTAATCTGAACTGGCAAAACTAATCAAATTTGTTTATTGATTATACCCGAGCTGGAACTTAGTCTGAGCTGGTTTACTTTATCATTTTGCTTGTGATTAAGCGTGGCCACTGCGTTAATCCGAGTTGGAGTAATTTTGTAGTTGTAGTACTTGGGCCCGGGTCGGGCATTGCACCGGTTTGTGTACCTATTCCCAGGTCGGGCATTGCACTAGTTTACAAAATTGCATTGTATTGAATTTGTACAAGTAATGTCTTGGCCCGGGGCCTTAACAAGATACTTCAGCTTGGGGCCTTTACAAGATACTTCGGCTCGGACCGTTACAAAATGTTTCGGCTCGGGGCTGTTTTAGACAAAATACCGCTTCAGATGTTCTGAATGCCATGCATTTTTCAACAGATTTCCGTTCTTGTCGCGAAGGTAGAAGGTCCCGGGTCGGACTTCTTTCACTACTTCGTAGGGTCCTTCCCAGGTCGGAGAGAGCTTGTTAACGAAGCGCGGCAAAAAGATGGCCTTTCTGAGTACGAGGTCGCCAACCTTAATAGGCTTAGGATTGACCTGTTTGGCGAAGGCTCTTTTCATGGCAGCTTTGCTGGCCAGCATTCTGATTTGAGCTTTAGCTCGGAGCTCTTCAGCGAGGTCGAGCTTTTCACGTATTCGTGCTCCGTTTGTTTCTGGATCATGGTGGAGGGTTCTACTGGTCGGAGACCCGATCTCCACTGGCAGCACCGCTTGAGTGCCGAAGGTCAGTTCGAAGGGCGATTCTCCCGTGGCCGAGTTGGTGTTGGTCCGCTGAGCCCACATCACCTCGGGAAGAATTGATGCCCATTGGCCTTCTGCTTCCTCCAGCTTGGTTTTCAGGCCCTGCAAAATGAATTGGTTAGTCCTTTCAACTTGGCCATTACTTTGAGGGTGAGCAATAGATGAGAATCTGAGGTCGATCCTAATCTCAGCACATTTGCCTCGAAAGTATGCACTGTCGAATTGTTTGCCGTGGTCAGTGACGATGACCTTTGGCACCCCAAATCGACAAATGATGTTTTTCCATATGAAATCCCAAGCTGCCTTTTCTGTTATTCTAGCAACACCTTCAGCCTCGGGCCATTTAGTGAAGTAGTCTACAGCTACGAAGGCGTGCTTCTTTTGGCCGACACCGGTCGGCAATGGACCGATGATGTCTAGACCCCACTGATAGAATGGCCATGGGCTTACCATCACTGTGAGGTCCACGACAGGCTTCCTTTGTACGTTGGCGAACCTCTGACAGGTGTCGCACTTTTTTACATACTCTTTGGCATCTTGTTCTAAGGTCGGCCAGAAATAGCCTTGCCTTAATGCCTTCCGAGCTAGAGCTTTGCCCCCAAAGTGGTTTCCACATACCCTTTCATGAATTTCCCGGAGTACATAGTTTCCTTCTTCGGGTCCAACACATTTCAAAAGATGCCAAGTGTAGGCTCTCTTATAGAGTTTCCCGGCGATTATGACAAACCTTGAGGCCTGTTTCATGAGTTTCTGAGCTGCTTTTTCATCTTCTGGGGTCATACCCCCTTCCAAGTAGTCCATGATTGGTTTGGTCCAATCTGGACTTAGATTGAGCTCGGCTACTGCCTGTAATCCCAACTGAATACTAGGTTCGGATACTTCCTCCACATGGACCAGGGTAGGTCGGCTTTCGCCCAAGGCCAACCTGGACAGGGCATCACCCTTCATATTCTCTTCCCTAGGAATCTGCTGTATCGTGAACCTTCTGAGAGCTGAGGTCAAATCCTTGACTCTGTTGAGGTAGGCTAGCATAGCACTGTCCTTGGCTTCGAACTCTCCCGATATCTGACTAGAGACCAATTGAGAGTCGGTTCTCAGGTCGACTGTCTGTGCCCAGCTGCAATTTTCAGCCCTGCAATCACCGCTTCGTATTCTGCTTCATTGTTGGATGCCGGAAAGGTAAACTTGAGGGAGTACTGGTGCTCATGCCGGGTTGGGTCGAGGATGACCACCCCAGCTCCGCTTCCGGACTTCCCTGAGGCCCCATCCACATGGACCTTCCACACATCCTCCGGGTTATGCTCTGCTCGGCCAGTGCATTCTACAACAAAGTCCACAATGGCTTGGGCCTTGATGGCTGTCCTGGGCTGGTAGGTGATGTCGAATTGACTCAGCTCAACTGCCCATTTCAGTAGCCTGCCCAACGCCTCTGGCTTGTGCATGATGGACTTGAGCGGAACATCAGTCATGACCTTAACTGGATTAGCATCAAAGTATGGCTTCAACTTTCTTGCCGCTGTGATGAGCGCGAGGGCGAGTTTTTCCAAGGAGGAGTATCTCGCCTCGGCCCCTTGCAAGGTTTTGCTAACATAATAGACCGGCTTCTACTCATTTCCTTCTTCTCGGACTAGTGCCGCCGCCACTGCTGTTCCCGAGCATGCTAAGTATAGTATTAGCTCCTCCCCACCTCAGGTCGGGATAACAGGGGTGGCGAAGCTAGATACATTTTCAGTTCTTGGAAGGCGTTCTGGCATTTCTCAATCCATTTAAAGTTCTTTGGATTCCTCAATATTTTGAACAAAGGAGCACACTTGTCAGCCGACCTGGACATGAATCTGCTCAGTGCCGCGACCTTGCCTGCTAACACCCGGACGTCCTTCACGCAGGTCGGTGGAGCCAGGTCAAGTATTGCCGGGACCTTCTCCGGGTTGGCTTCTATTCCGCGGGCTGTGACCATGAAGCCCAGGAATTTGCCTGCCTTGACGCCGAATGCACACTTTTTTGGGTTCAGCTTTATCCCAAAGTGCTCCATTACGGTGAAGGCTTCAGCCAGGTCGGCTACATAGTCTTCCGCCCTCCTGCTATTGACCAACATGTCATCTACATAGATTTTCATATTCCGGCCAATCTGATTTTTGAAAACCTTGTTCACCATCCGAGTGTATGTGGCTCCAGTATTCTTGAGGCCAAAAGGCATGACCTCATAGTAGTAGAGTCCTTTATCAGTGGTGAAGGCGGTCTTCTCTTTGTCTCCGGGAGCCATCTTGATTTGATTATAACCTTTGAAGGCATCCATGAAGGAGAGTAGCTCGAATCCGGATGTGGCGTCCACCATTTGGTCAATCCGTGGTAGGGGGAAGCAGTCTTTGGGGCAGGCTTTGTTGAGGTCAGTGAAATCGATACACAGTCTCCATCCACCCGAGGACTTAGTCACCAGCACCACATTGGATAACCAGGTTGGGTACTGTATTTCCTTTATGTGGCCGGCATTCACTAACTTGTCCACCTCTTCTGCTATGATTTGTTGCTTATCATAATGGAAGTGCCGGCGCTTTTGCTTTATCGGATAGTGATTTGGGTCAGAGTTTATGCTTAACCACATTCGGGTCAATTCCTGTCATGTCAGAGGCTAACCAGGCAAATACATGCTCACTCTATAAAAGAAATTGGCTTATACCTTTCTTGAGATTGGCGGAGAGTTCACTCCCGATCTTTGCTTTCTTGGTTTCATCGGAGAGCTCCACCTCCTGAAAGTCTTCGGCCGGGCTTCCTCTCTTAGCATCTCTCTTTTCTTCGGGCATATCTGGTCCCCAACCGATTTGATATTTGGGCCAGAGTGAGTTTTCATAACATTCCCGAGCTGAGAGCTGGGGTCCGCGAATGGTGGCTACTCCGGCCGGGGTTGGGAATTTTAGGGCCTGGTGATAAGTTGAGGGGACGGCCCTGAAGTGATTAAGTGCCACCCGACCTAAGATCCCATTGTAAGTGGAGTTACAATCCATTACAATGAAGTTGGCTTGCATCGACACCCACTTACCCCCATATTCCAGCTTCAGCGGGAGGTTGATGACTCATTCGGCTCGGTGGGACTGCCCGATAAAACCTGCTAAAGTACCCCTCAATGGCCTGAGTCGGCTCCTGTCCAACCCCATTTGCTCAAAAGCACTTAGGAATAAGACTTCTGCCGAGCTCCCGGTGTCCACCATCAACCTTTTGACGATGAAGTTGGCTATTTCAGCGCTGATCACCAGTGGGTCGTCATGAGGCAATATCACCCCTTCCAAGTCTTCTGAGGAGAAGGTGAGCTCTTGCATCTCCGGGGCCGGCCCCCGCATTGGTCCATATTCCCTCCCAGCACGAACATAACCCTTCCTGCCTGCTGAGGTCTCGCCCCCTGACGCCAATCCTCCCGCAATGGTTTCAATCACAGCCAAGCGTCCGCCCCCAACCTGGCGCCTGGGCGGACTCCTCTCCCTATCCCTTTGGTCTGGATTCCGGGTCGGCTGCGGATCTACATACCTCCGGTGGTGGCCTCGGGCTATCAGTGCCTCAATCTCCTGTTTCAAGTCTTTACACTCTTCGGTGGTATGGCCGTAGTCCATGTGGTAGCGGCAATATTTGGTCCTATTGCGCTTCTCGGGTCGGCCTTTCATTCTCGGAGTTGGAGGCAGGTGGTTCTGGTGCTGGATCTCCATCAGGATCTGCTCCCTCGAGGTATTAAGGGGAGTGAACATAGTGAACTGGGGGTTCTGCTTTGGCTGTTGAGGCTGCTTGCCTCGGTCGTTCTGGGTTTTGGCCCCAGGTTGGGCTCGGGAGGCCTCTCATTTCTTCCCAGCCTCATTCTCCTTGTCATCATCCCTTTTTGCCTGATGGATTTCCTCCGAGTGTATGTACCCTTTTGCTCGTACCATCAGCTCGGATACAGTATCCACGAGGTCGATTGCCAAGGAAGATGTGAGGGGGCCCGACCTGAGCCCACTCTGGTAAGCCATTAGAGCCATGGAGTCCTCCAGGTTGGGAATTCGGAGGGACTCTTCATTGAATCTGGCTGTGTAAGCCCTCAAACTTTTCCCTCTATGTTGCTTCACCAGCAGCAATGTAGAAGTATAGCGGGTGGCGCGCCGGCTTCCCGCGAAGCGGGACAAGAAAGCCTTAGCTAGCTGGTGAAAACTTGCAATTGAACCAGGACGAAGTTTTTGGAACCAATGCAAGGCATTGCCAACCAGGGTGGTCGGGAATGTCTTCGCCTTCATGAGATCTGGCATGTCATGCAGAGTCATGTGGTGATCAAAATTGAGCTGGTGGCTGGCTGGGTCTCCATCTCCGTTGTAGACGGCAAGGTTGGGCATACGGTTGCCGGTGGGCAGAGGCGTGGCCAGCACCTTGGGAGAAAGTAGGCTTACGCCGAGCTGGTTGATGACCTTGGCTATGGCAGCTGCGGTTTTAGCCTGCTCGGGGTCGGCTTGAGCCGCCCTTTTACCTTTCGCCGCGTCGGATCTTGCTGTCGGCTCTAGGAAGCCCTCCTCGTCCTGTGTCTGTTTTCACCTTGACTCTGGGATGTGGAATTGCGGACGCGATGGCCGCAGCATAGCCTCCTGCGGAGCCAGGGGGCCCTCAGCTAGCCGGTCTACCTGCTTCTTAAGTTCTTCGAACATCCTCAGCATCATCCTTATCTCCGGTGACAGGCTGGAGTTGGGGTCTCCTTCTGCTGTGGGGTTGGTTTGAGTGGCTAAGTGTATACGTTGGCTCGTTCTAACGTCGGCTTGGGTTAGGTTTTGGCTGGGCACCTGCGTGGTTTTGAGGTCCCCTTCCAGGTTGGGCGAATCCTCTACCGATATGTTGTGGCTTCTAGTTTGCACCATAATGGTTTCTCAATGAGTGGCGAAGAGAGTTATAAAAGAACTCGTCGTTTCCCACAGACGGCGCCAAACTGTCGAGGTTGGAAATCTCACAGTTTAAGTTGGGAGCTACTTTCGCCGAGCTGGACTTTTCAGGTTGGCCTCTGAGCTGTACTTTCCTGGTCGGCTATCAGACCTGCACAAGGAAAGGAAGGAAAAAGCGGGGTGACGACCCGGATTTTCCCCTCGAGCGTGCGAATAATTAGTATGTCCGAGCTGACAAAGTAGCTGATAGCATTTAATAGCGAGTTACCCTTAAATGAAGAGGGTGGAGCTCTATTTATACTAAGTTCAAGTCTGACAGCATTTAATGCAATGCAGCTTTATGTCCCATCAATGCTTTATGTCCCATCGGAACAGCTGGAACTAAGGTCGGGGTTTTCGGGGTCGGGCCAGTCATCTAGGTTGGACATTCAGCTGAACGCGCTGGTATTGGCGCTGATTAGCCCGTCTCAGCTCGGAATGGACGTCTCACCTCAGCTCGGGAACCCCTCGTCAGAAGGGAAAATGAAAGCAAGGGCATTTCGGTCTTATAATACGTGGTTTTACAGTTAAACAACTCCACAAGTCAAAAAAATTGGCAATATTTTTGAAAAGATGAAGTGGTTTTCAGTCGTTTTCAAAAGTACGGGGTCTATATACAAATTTGGCAAACCAGAAGGGGTGCCATGCATTTACATTATAATACGTGCTGATCATATGATGTCTAGCTGGAGGTATTGTCCCGTAACTATTGTTATGTATAACAAACCTTGGGCATTGAGTTGAAGTGTAGCTGTCATGAACTATAGAATAATAATTATAAAAGGAGATGCATGACAACATCAAGAAAGCGTTAATTTTAGGTTTCAGCAATTATAAAAGGGAAATGACTATTGGGATTGAATAGTGTCATTGATGTCAATCCGAGGTTTCAACATCAAAAAAGTGTTAATCCGAGGTTTCAGCAATTACGTAGCCCGTTGCTCATCAACAGAAATCGCAGCAAGCATCAACCGAAATCACAGTAAAGAAACATGATATTTCATCCATTTTGGTACTTTGTCTTTCTCTTATGTCTTTCGAGGCAATCATTTGCATTAACAAATATGATTTCTACTAGTACCAACCTCACCAAGCTAGGCTGTCCACTCTATTGTGGCAACTTCAGTATTCCTTACCTGTCACGCCCTCAAAATTCGTTAAAAACGAATCTCAAGAGAACGTGATTGCCACGAATCTAAGAAAGTACATTTCTCCCTAAACTTGCAAGCTCAAAGCACGAGTAAGCTAAATACCACAAGCAAGAAAGGCTAAATATCAAAGCACCTAACCCCACAACATACATAAATGACTAAAGTCACCAAGAAAATTTTTAAATAACTCCAAGGATTACATTCTCCAAAACAAAAGTCTAAATAAAACTAAAAGTAAATGCTAAAAAGGTCTCATGCGAATAAACATTCACTTATTCCATCATCTTTAAAATAAACGGCAACACCAAGTGTTCTCTAAACCAAGACCCAAGCGAAATGATCTATTTCTTTCCATTTACAAAATAATATAGTTTTCGGAGAAAAAAAATGTAATGAGATAATAATCCCAGTAAGTAGTTGATACCAAACAAAAACAAAACAAATAAAACTATAAATTTGTTGAACGAAAAGTCCAAATGTCAATGCCAACAATAGAGACACGACATGCATTAAGTAGCATGCACCGTTCAAAGAACCTTTGCAAATAGAGTATAATGTAATAAGTCACACTTATCGATAGAAAAAAAAAACAAGATTCATAATGACCCAGAGCTCTGTTGTCGGAATCATACGATTCGATTCGATACGATTTAGCAAAGAATCGATACGAATCGAATGAGAGAATCGTAAATCAACGTGAATCGTATGTGAATCGTACCGAATCGTACGATTCACTGAATCATTCGTGATTCAGACAACACTCACAAACAGCACCATATATGATGAAGTTGATGTGATTTCAGCGTCTATTGGCTCCAGGTGAGCTGCTTTAGATTTAAACAAAAAAAAAGATTGAAAGAAGATCAAACTCAATGAAATGAAGGTATATTTGTCTGCTACTATTTGTTATGTTTTTTTGTAATTTTATCTTGGATAGCAGTATCCATGTCAGTCGACACATTGACTGTATCGCAGTCTATTATTTCTAATGAGACCTTAACATCAGCAAACAAGGTGTTCCAGCTAGGGTTCTTCAGTTCTGGCAATTCCAAAAAGCTCTACTTGGGCATATGGTTCAGTATTAGCCCAAATCGAATCGTGTGGATCGCGAACAGACGAACTCCACTCAATGATATTTCTGGTGTTGTTAGAATTGGGAATGATGGTGCACCAGATGATGATGATGATGGCAAAATAACAGACTCACGCTGAGCATTGATTATATTCCTAAGCCTTTCCTCATTGACTCCATATGTAGCTGCCATTTCAGGTCCCCTCATGGTTTCCAGGAGTGAGCTTGCCCCTACTAAGAACTGTGGCCGGTTATTGTGCGCTGAGGTTGTGAAATCGAAGAACTCAAAGGAGCCAAATGTTGATGCAATTTGGCACAATAGGAAGTAGCGCGGCACCCAGAAGACATTGCCTTGGTGAACTTTGGCCCTCATTGCTAGTGTTCCGTTAAGATATACTATTTGGATAGTACCAGTTCCTCTCAACACAATACCGTACTCTGTTGCTGTTGGATTGATATGTGTTGCCATCATTGATCCTTACATTGAACAAGCAATGCAATGATGTTTTAATACTTGTTTACACATAAATGATGATGGCAGATTCTAAATTGCATTACAAATTATGAAATTTAAGCAGATGAAAGATGTTTACTCTTTTGGACAAAACGGAAAGGATCGTCTGGTCTTCCAGCGTCCAGATTAATATGTCATCAAAGAGTAGCATTGTTGCGCAACTTTTAGACTCGGGAAATCTTGTTTGATTAATCAAGTTAAGTCAATAGTCTCAGATTTGTAATACATCTAGGACCAAAGGTTGATTTGTATTTACCCTAATACATAATACATCATTCGTCTCAATTGTGTTGTGCATATCTTGTGTTAATGTTTGAAATTGTGTGTTGGTGGTGCAATTGAATGCGAAGTGGTAAGCAAAATGGTAACTAATGGTGCTGGTGATAGTAGCAGCAGTAATTGTGGTGGAGTGATACGGTGCTAGTGGATCGGTTGATGGTGAGGAATAGAGAAAAAAAGGGGGAAAAAATGAAGGGAAAATGAAAGCAAGGGCATTTCGGTCTTATAATACGTGGTTTTACAGTTAAACAACTCCACAAGTCAAAAAATTTGGCAATCTTTTTGAAAAGATGAGGTGGTTTTCAGTCGTTTTCAAAAGTACGGGGTTTATATACAAATTTGGCAAACCAGAAGGGGTGGCATGCATTTACATTATTATATGTGCTGATCATATGATGTCTAGCTGGAGGTATTGTCCCGCAACTATTGTTATGTATAACAAACCTTGGGCATTGAGTTGAAGTGTAGCTGTCATGAACTATAGAATAATAATTATAAAAGGAGATGCATGACAACATCAAGAAATCGTTAATTTTAGGTTTCAGCAATTATAAAAGGGAAATGACTATTGGGATTGAATAGTGTCATTGATGTTAATCCGAGGTTTCAACATCAAGAAAGCGTTAATCCGAGGTTTCAACAATTACGTAGCCTGTTGCTCATCAACAGAAATCGTAGCTAGCATCAACCGAAATCACAGTAAAGAAACATGATATTTCATCCATTTTGGTACTTCGTCTTTCTCTTATGTCTTTCGAGGCAATCATTTGCATTAACAAATATGATTTCTACTAGTACCAACCTCACCAAGCACAACAAAAAAAATGCTCAATGGCGCCGGTTTTTAATCTTTTCGGCGGTGATTTTAAGCGTCATCGTTGATATTACCTGCGCTTTATAAAGTGTCGACCAAGTGTCATTTTGGGAGGCGTCGTCTTAGATCTATGTCGGCGGATAGCCAAGCGTCGGAATCTACTTGTTTTTGCGGCGCTTTTTTGGAACCGTCGTTGTATGTCGATGTACCTATCACGACGGTTCTGTAAAACCGTCGACGTACATTATCTTCCATTGTCGACACTAATTTTACACCACCGTCATACGTTATTTTTCATAGGCGACACTCTTTTGGAATTGTCGACATAGATTTTTTCCATTCGCGATGGTTTTGTAGAATTGTAGTCGTAGACCAATTCTTATGGTCGACGCTTAAACTGCCAGCATATATCATAGTCCATGGACGACACTCTTACATAACCGCCGACGTAGTTCTTTTTATAGGGACGACACTTAAAGAACAAAAATCGTTGATATAAATCTTAGTCATTTATGACGCTTTCTGAAAACCACCGATTCAATTGATGCATTATTTCACTGCAATTATTGTCTAAATAAAAATTATTTCAATTTAATGTTAATACTAGCCAACATCAATATTATTTACTTTTGTCAATTTTTATTGAATAAATTATTTTCATAAAAGTTAATTGCATACATTAAATTTCTTTATGAAATTTGAAATGCATTTAACTATATATTCATAATATAATTAACAAGCAAACTTAAATTAATGAAAATCATAAATCAATCAATTCATCCCACAAAGCATTTCAAAATCATTCTGAAATAAAATGTTTACAATCTAAAGACATTCGTTCATAAATGAAAAATACAAAACAGAAACTTCTCAATATCATCACTATTGATATTAAGTTGAAGAACGACTAGCATCTTCACTTGAATCAGCTTCGGGATGCACACTTGAAATATTAAAAGCCTGTAAGAAAGTCAATATTAAAGTGCATATTAATATATGAAAATATTAGACAAAAATTGGTAAAAATGAGTAATTAATTATTTGTAAGAGATGAGATACCTGAGAAGGATTTGACAAAAAATAAATGTCAAACAATTGTTTCATACGATTTAACTCCTCTCCCATGTTCTTCATATTCTTCCCATTTGTTTCCTCCATTTCTTTAATCATTTTGTCCTTTACCATCATCTCATTCTTCATCTGTTCAATGTTTCTTTTTAACTCATGAACTTCAGCTGAGTTTTCAGTGGTACTTGTTCTACGGGAGCCATAAACTTGAGATAGGATAGGTTCCAATCCTAGACCTCTCACACGTCCCGGATGTTCTTTACCTAAAACATCTAGGAAAGCTTCTTGTTGCAAGTCAAAACTCTCTAATAGAGAGCCATTTGATTCGTCAATCTTCTCCCTAATTTTTTTCTTTACAGCTACCTATAAACAAAATTATAATCAACTATTAAATGAGCAATGCGACATAATAATTGATAAAATTTACAAGTATTTACTATTTTTTAGAATACCATAATCTTTGCCGAGCCATTGTCCATGCCGCCTAATTTTCGAGTATGTGATGCTTCAAAAAACTCTAATGGACCGACTGGACCATTTTTTTTCTCCTACATGAAAAATAAGGAATTGTCATCATAATGTTTGATATATAAACAAATCAAGTCTTTTTAAGCATATACCATCAACAAAAAGAGAGTCATAAAGTACCATTTGGCGCTTCTTTCTAGAGTAACCTTTTCTTCCAGTAGTATGATATACTGTTAGGTAGCCACGAGCTTTTTTTCCCGCTTCTTCAAGTTTCTACAATTTCCCCAAAAGAGTGAAAGCCAAAGATTAAAAAAAAAAATTATACATCTATATGTCTGTGTGCATTAATAATATACAAGTAATTAAATGCCTTTATTACCTTTCCTTTAGGCGACATAAAATAATGAACCAAGTGCTTCCAAGCATTTTGAGACACCTGATGTGGCTTGTTTTTAACATTCTCCTCCTCTGACTTATTTCCGTCAAAGTATTCCAACTTAAGTTCCCCTTTGTATTCCTTCCATTTTTTATTAATCGATTGAAGCACAATTCTTTCCATATCACTTTTTGGAATATCAAAAGAAAACTTTTCTGAAATAAAGATGATAAGAATTTAAAAAACCCACATAAAACCAAATAGTTTGATTATAAATAAATAACAAATAACCAACCTCAACTAGTTCTATCATGGTAGCTTTGCATGTATCGGGCAAACGTCTCCAATCATCATAGGTCAAAGGGCAAAGATCCTCATTCCTTGCTATAGTACCTAAATAGCTTTGTAAACTAGCTGATGCCTCACATGCAGGTTGGTTGTGCTCATTGCACTCAATAGGAATTGTCATGTCATCGGGCAGTGTCTGTATGTCAACACATTTTGTCGAACCTCTTTTTTTGCGTGCTCGAGAACATTCTGAAATTGGTTAGATAAATTAAGAAATTGTAAAAGATGCATAGAAATGAATTTAGTGGCAAAAAATATAGTTACCAGATTCCAAGATGGGGTCTCTAGGAGCATCTTTATTTTGGGACATTTCATCAGTAGATTATATTCCATCCTGAAGGCTGCGTTTTGAGACGGCGTACAAAGCTCTCTTAGATCTTCCCATATTTTTTCAGCTGCGATAGGAACTTTTTAATAACAGTATTATATTTTGTTTGTGTAATCTAAGAACTTCATATTTGCAAAGCACAAAATGAAACATGTATTCATTGGTGGCTGAACTAAATGTCACAGTTCTTTGGCCATCCCAATGTCTAGTGGCAATAAGATTGTTAATGAGCTGCAGCAACAAAAAAAAAAAATATAATCGTAGACTAATACAAGAAGTTTCAATTCAACAGCAAAATATAATTGCAGCAAGAAGTTTCGATTCAATCCTATAGATGCATGCCTCTTTTATATCTTGTCCAAGAATGATCTGATGCATGTTTTATTTCTTCACTTAATGCTCCATATTGTCATCTAATACTCAAACCTCTAAAATACATAACATAAGTTCCCATATGCAAATACTAAAACATCAATAGGTCATCAATCACTTTAAAAAATTTAGAATAAACCAAAACCGAATCGAAACTAAATGTCAATACCCAGATATCATATCTCATAAATGAAAAAAAATCCTATTCTCTACACATAGTTGGTGATCTCACATAATATATCATAAATGAAATAATATTATATGCATAGATGGTAGGAAGTCACCTGTCCTAGATTCAAATTTTAGTATATGTTTTGAATCTTCCAATGTGTGAATAAGGATACTTTAACAAAATTATTAGAACTGTTAATGATTCAATAGCTACAAGGATGAATAGGATAAGAAACTTACCTAGGAAATTTTTTATTTTTTATTTGCGCAGATTCACACAAAAATCCAAAAAGCAGTGGAGAAAAAACAAAGATTGATTATGAGAAAAGAAAAATAAAAATCGATTGAAGAAGCGAAATTGAAACTTTAGCGTTACCGTGGTTGAAGACAACCGTAAAGGGAGCTGTGGATTTGTGTGAATGTGATCGTGGTTTGCAAGTTGGGATGATGTTATTTAAAGTGTTCTACTGAGAAATATATCTATACATGTCTTTTGTTTTGTGAGGGAATTTTGGGAATTGAAGATAATTGTGGAGGGACTCTAAAATTTAGGCGCCATTTAGAAGTTTTCACTTTTTTTTTTTTTTTTTTCTGTTGATAATAATTTGAATTAGTTTTACATTTTTGCTTTGCATAAACAACGACTCAATCTCTAAAATTTAGGCGGTAAGATATTGAAAATTTTAGCTGTATCTTTTTTTTTTTTGTAATAATTTGAATTCCTTTTATATTTTTTGCTTTGCATAAGCTATTCCATCTCTAAAAGTTAGGCCGCAAGACCTTGAAATTTTCAGCTATCTTCTTTTTTGTGATATTTTGATATCCTTCTAAACTTTTTCTTTACAAAAACACACTTTATCTCTAAAACGTTATGTTTTCTTCTTGCATTTATTTTCGAATGAACCCAAAGAGTCTAGTAAATGTGTTGGTAAATTACTTTTAGTACAGCTTAATAGCAACTTGTAAGATATTGGTCGTCATTTATAAATGAACTATCAAAGTTTTAGCATAATATTGAATTACAATTTAAAATATAAGTGTAGGCTTTATATGCAATTATATCATTGTAGAAATGATTGACCATTGAAGTGAATTATAGGCTTTTTTTTTTAAACCCCCAACCCTCATGAGATTCGAATCTTGTGGCCGTCCAAAGGGTCAGAGCCAGGCACTTGAATATATTAGGGTGGGCACTAAAGTGTGAAACTAGTAACTAATGGTTGGGGAGCTCATTTATGCATAATATTTTTTTTATAAATTATAAAAGAAATGTTGGCTTTATGTATAAAATAATTTTTTTGTTGATGACATATCATAATATGTTATCACTAAATGATACTTAATTTAAGCACAATATACCACAAACGGAGTTTTCAAGACATATACCTTCCCTCATAAAATACACTTTATAGTAATTATAAAAATGTAACTGGTAATGCATATGTGGAGATTTTAAAGCAGGACTCCACTCAATATAGGTGTGACATAACATAACAAAAGAAAAAAAAAACTATAGTCCTTATAAATAGAAAAAATCTCTTTCATTAGACGTAGAGAAAAATTATTGCTTAGAAATTTAAAAAATTTATTCATGTCCTAACTCGACTACTTAGGATGTCTACAGGATGACAATTTAATATTTTCTTTAAAAAAATTAAATACTATAAAAAAAAATTCCCCAACTCAGAGTGTGCCGTTGCACACCCGGAGCTACATGTAGCTCCGCCGGTCGTCGTCCACCATAAGCTGCTCTTGAATCTCTTAATTGTAGGCATTGCATTGAATTAACATTCTTGATTTCAATTAATGTGCAAATGATCTAACACTTTGTTCGGATTATAGTTATAAAAATCAAGAAAAAATATTGTGAAAATAAATAATAGTGTTAATACCTTGGCTTTTGGTTCTAGATTGTAATGTTATTACTGCCTCAAGGCAATTAATCTTAGGACTCTACCCACACCTTATAAGTCCATACCTAGTAAGGATTCACAAACTAAGATCACGAGAGAAAGAAAAGTGATTTGTTGAATTTTCTATTAAAAGTTTATAACAAGAAGGTTAAGTTCAGTGGGACCCTCACTTGACACCTAAATAATCTCGAGTTCGAGTCATTTAAGAGGTAGGTGGGAAACCACTGTTGATCGCCTTTTTAAAAAGAAAAAAAAAGTAAAGATAATTTGCATGTTTGAAAAAAAATGGGGGCTTATTTGAATGATTTAGAATTATGAGGATTAATTAAAAAAAATGTGTCAATATTGAGGACTATTTTACGCAACTAATCCTTTGAGAAACATTATAAAAATAAAAAAAAGACCCTGCTAGTTTTGTATCTTTTTCTTTTTTAACCATTTGAAGTCAACACTTTCTATTGTAAAAGGATAACACAAAATGGCTCTTGTAATTAATATGACATTATTGCGTCATGTAATTGTGACGGGATTTGCAGTATTGTTACCAACAATATTTGGAAGTGGACTTTTGCAGCTCCATATTCATTTGAAAAAGCTGCATTTTCAAGTGAAAAATTTCATAGCTCAAAATTGACCAAAAAAAAAAAAAAGATCAACAAAAGCAAATTTATGATAAGCTAAATTTTCCAATGTGATAAGCTTTTACACAGTACTAGGCAATTAACAAATGCAAATTTATGTCTTGCAAGGTCATACACCAATCTATCAAAGCCAAACAATTACAAAATGAATTATAAAAACTGGGAAAAGAAAATGAAATGCCGAACCCAAATTACAAAAACTAGAGAAAGAAAAAGAAATAGCACGAAATCTACGTAAATGGTTGTATATAATTGTAAAGTGATACAATCTTGCAAGTAATATAAAAACCTTGTTGTACATGTAATTAAAAAAGAGTAAATACAAAGCGACATTGGCAAACTACGAAGGGAAGCAAGTTTTATTGAAGCATGGGACTACATCTTAATCTTGCATCCAATTATTGACAATTTAATTTTGGTGATATTCCCTTCATCATCCTAGGTACAAGTGCTCTTACTTTGTGAAGTGGATGATCAAAGTGAATCACCTCACTACCACTTTATAAGACCTCCTGCAAAAGACAAGAACTATTTTTTCAAAATATAACTTTATCTTTCACTAGAAAGATGCAAAAAATTTAGTCATATATGCAATAAGGAAAAGCATAAAGTCCAGACATAAATATTTTACCTTGCCTTCAAGAGGTTTGATCTTGCACATAAATATCTTCAGTTATATATGTTCGGACCCATTCAGAATCATCAAACTCATGATCATTTTGAGTGATGTCATGAGGTGAACCTTGGAAAAGATTCTCATCACCAACATCAAACACATCATCTCAAAGTACATACATTTTGGTGACTCACTTCTTGCTCACAAATTGTTTGATAGAATGCCTCAGATAAATTTTTAATGAATGTAGTATTATTATTTATTTCTTGTCACTCATGAGAAAAGAAGCAAAATTTAAAAGCTGTAAGCAGTTATATAAGCAGCAAAAAATTGAGAAGTTGAAAATTGATGCAAAAAATTGTCATAATTCAAGTAGAATCGAAAACAAAACAAGATTTGATCATGTTTGCAAAGCAGGCTTCAAATCTCTACTAATGATGCTACGTAATCTTCTTATAAGACGAGATATTAGCTTGGCCACTACTTATACAGCATTGAGTGGACATGAGAAAGAACCATAAGGATATGCGAAATGATTAAAGCTATGAGGAATAATTGAAAAGTCCAATAGTATTCAAAAAACCCAAAGTTGTTTTCCAACTGTTTAACTTTCAGCTACGTTCAAATGATTTGCTATATGCTAGTGTATGAGATAACAAGGAAATTAGAATGTATTATCTAACAAATATCACATTGGCATTTTGTCAAATAGATAGTCTACGCAGGAAATTCTTGTATGAGAATGCTATAAAACAAATACACTAATTATAATTTACAAAACTAACTTCTTACTGACTGAGATTGGTTGGTAGATGCTCTTTTCTTCCTCAGGTAATTGTTGCTTCAGAGTTCTTCTTTCAACTGCTATATGAAACAAAAATATATATATATAAAGTGAATTTTTCTATATATGTAAACTGTATAAATAAATAAATAAACTAAATACCTTTTGCCGACGGTGAGGACGAACCGTCGACATAGATACAATTAAAATTATCTTTCACAACAGATATGATAAAGTGTTGTTAATGTAAGTTTTCGCACTGTCAATGGCGGTGGTTTATTTTATAATCGTCGACATTAAGCTGCAAGATACATAATTACAAAGCTTCTTCGCTTGTCCAAGCAACAAAGGCGGCAGTTTAAGAATAACTGCTGCCAAAATGAATATATGTCGACGGTTCAGAGAACCGTCGACATAAATAAACCATTTGATTCCTATTGCACCGCGGTTTTTGATTCGTCGGCTTATAAGCGTCGCCAATGCACCTGATTTCTTGTAGTGAAGCCAGGCTGTCCACTCTATTGTGGCAACTTCAGTATTCCTTACCTGTCACGCCCTCAAAATTCGTTAAAAACGAATCTCAAGAGAACGTGATTGCCACGAATCTAAGAAAGCACATTTCTCCCTAAATTTGCAAGCTCAAAGCATGAGTAAGCTAAATACCACAAGCAAGAAAGGCTAAATATCAGAGCACCTAACCCCACAACATACATAAATGACTAAAGTCACCAAGAAAATTTTTAAATAACTCCAAGGATTACATTCTCCAAAACAAAAGTCTAAATAAAACTAAAAGTAAATGCTAAAAAGGTCTCATGCGAATAAACATCCACTTATTCCATCATCTTTAAAATAAACGGTAACACTAGGTGTCCTCTAAACCAAGACCCAAGCGAAGTGATCTATTTATCTCCATTTGCGAAATAATATAGTTTTCGTAGAAAAAGAAATGTAATGAGATAATAATCCCAGTAAGTAGTTGATACCAAACAAAAACAAAACAAATAAAACTATAAATTTGTTGAACGAAAAGTCCAAATGTCAATGCCAACAATAGAGACACGACATGCATTAAGTAGCATGCACCGTTCAAAGAACCTTTGCAAATAGAGTATAATGTAATAAGTCACACTTATCGATAGAAAAAAAAAACAAGATTCATAATGACCCAGAGCTCTGTTGTCGGAATCGTACGATTCGATTCGATACGATTTAGCAAAGAATCGATACGAATCGAATGAGAGAATCGTGAATCAACGTGAATCGTATGTGAATCGTACCGAATCGTAACGAATCGTACGATTCACTGAATCATTCGTGATTCAGACAACACTCACAAACAGCACAATATATGATGAAGTTGATGTGATTTCAGCGTCTATTGGCTCTAGGTGAGCTGCTTCAGATTTAAACAAAAAAAAAAAGATTGAAAGAAGATCAAACTCAATGAAATGAAGGTATATTTGTATGCTACTATTTGTTATGTTTTTTTGTAATTTTATCTTGGATAGCAGTATCCATGTCAGTCGACACATTGACTGTATCGCAGTCTATTCTTTCTAATGAGACCTTAATATCAGCAAACAAGGTGTTCCAGCTAGGGTTCATCAGTTCTGGCAATTCCAAAAAGCTCTACTTGGGCATATGGTTCAGTATTAGCCTAAATCGAATTGTGTGGATCGCGAACAGACGAACTCCACTCAATGACATTTCTGGTGTTGTTAGAATTGGAAATGATGGTGCACCAGATGATGATGATGATGGCAAAATAACAGACTCACGCTGAGCATTGATTATATTCCTAAGCCTTTCCTCATTGACTCCATATATAGATGCCATTTCAGGTCCCCTCATGGTTTCCAGGAGTGAGCTTGCCCCTACTAAGAACTGTGGCCGGTTCTTGTGCGCTGAGGTTGTGAAATTGAAGAATTCAAAGGAGCCAAATGTTGATGTAATTTGGCACAATGGGAAGTAACGCGGTACCCAGAAGACATTGCCTTGGTGAACTTTGGCCCTCATTGCTAGTGTTCCGTTAAGATATACTATTTGGATAGTACCAGTTCCTCTCAACACAATACCGTACTCTGTTGCTGTTGGATTGATATGTGTTGCCATCATTGATCCTTACATTGAACAAGCAATGCAATGATGTTTTAATACTTGTTTACACATAAATGATGATGGCAGATTCTAAATTGCATTACAAATTATGAAATTTAAGCAGATGAAAGATGTTTACTCTTTTGGACAAAACAGAAAGGATCGTCTGGTCTTCCAGCGTCCAGATTAATATGTCATCAAAGAGTAGCATTGTTGCGCAACTTTTAGACTCGGGAAATCTTGTTTGAATAATCAAGTTAAGTCAATAGTCTCAGATTTGTAATACATTTAGGACTAAAGGTTGATTTGTATTTACCCTAATACATAATACATCCTTCGTCTCAATTGTGTTGTGCATATCTTGTGTTAATGTTTGAAATTGTGTGTTGGTGGTGCAATCGAATGCGAAGTGGTAAGCAAAATGGTAACTAATGGTGCTGGTGATAGTAGCAGCAGTAATTGTGGTGGAGTGATACGGTGCTAGTGGATTGGGTTAATGGTGAGGAATAGAGAAAAAAAAGGGAAAAAATGAAGGGAAAATGAAAACAAGGGCATTTCGGTCTTATAATACGTGGTTTTACAGTTAAACAACTCCACAAGTCAAAATTTGGCAATCTTTTTGAAAAGATGAGGTGGTTTTCAGTCATTTTCAAAAGTACGGGGTCTATATACAAATTTGGCAAACCAGAAGGGGTGGCATGCATTTACATTATTATATGTGCTGATCATATGATGTCTAGCTGGAGGTATTGTCCCGTAACTATTGTTGTGTATAACAAACCTTGGGCATTGAGTTGAAGTGTAGCTGTCATGAACTATAGAATAATAATTATAAAAGGAGATGCATGACAACATCAAGAAAGCGTTAATTTTAGGTTTCAGCAATTATAAAAGGGAAATGACTATTGGGATTGAATAGTGTCATTGATGTTAATCCGAGGTTTCAACATCAAGAAAGCGTTAATCCGAGGTTTCAGTAATTACGTAGCCCGTTGCTCATCAACAGAAATCGTAGCTAGCATCAACCGAAATCACAGTAAAGAAACATGATATTTTATCCATTTTGGTACTTCGTCTTTCTCTTATGTCTTTTGAGGCAATCATTTGCATTAACAAATATGATTTCTACTAGTACCAACCTCACCAAGCCAGGCTGTCCACTCTATTGTGGCAACTTCCGTATTCCTTACCTGTCACGCCTTCAAAATTCGTTAAAAACGAATCTCAAGAGAATGTGATTGCCACGAATCTAAGAAAGCACATTTCTCCCTAAATTTGCAAGCTCAAAGCACGAGTAAGCTAAATACCACAAGCAAGAAAGGCTAAATATCAGAGCACCTAACCCCACAACATACATAAATGACTAAAGTCACCAATAAATTTTTTAAATAACTCTAAGGATTACATTCTCCAAAAGAAAAGTCTAAATAAAACTAAAAGTAAATGCTAAAAAGGTCTCATGCGAATAAACATCCACTTATTCCATCATCTTTAAAATAAACGGCAACACCAGGTGTCCTCTAAACCAAGACCCAAGCGAAGTGATCTATTTCTCTCCATTTGCGAAATAATATAGTTTTCGGAGAAAATGAAATGTAATGAGATAATAATCCTAGTAAATAGTTGATACCAAACAAAAACAAAACAAATAAAACTATAAATTTGTTGAACGAAAAGTCCAAATGTCAATGCCAACAATATAGACACGACATGCATTAAGTAGCATGCACCGTTCAAAGAACCTTTGCAAATAGAGTATAATGTAATAAGTCACACTTATCGATAGAAAAAAAAAACAAGATTCATAATGACCCAGAGCTCTGTTGTCGGAATCGTACGATTCGATTCGATATGATTTAGGAAAGAATCGATACAAATCGAATGAGAGAATCGTGAATCAACGTGAATCGTATGTGAATCGTACCGAATTGTAACGAATCGTACGATTCACTGAATCGTTCGCGATTCAGACAACACTCACAAACAGTACCATATATGATGAAGTTGATGTGATTTCAGCGTCTATTGGCTCCGGGTGAGCTGCCACAGATTTGAACAAAAAAAAAGATTGAAAGAAGATCAAACTCAATGAAATGAAGGTATATTTGTCTGCTACTATTTGTTATGTTTTTTTTGTAATTTTATCTTGGATAGCAGTATCTATGTCAGTCGACACATTGGCTGTATCGCAGTCTATTCTTTCTAATGAGACCTTAATATCAGCAAACAAGGTGTTCCAGCTAGGGTTCTTCAGTTCTGGCAATTCCAAAAAGCTCTACTTGGGCATATGGTTCAGTATTAGCCCAAATCGAATCGTGTGGATCGCGAACAGACGAACTCCACTCAATGATATTTCTAGTGTTGTTAGAATTGGAAATGATGGTGCACCAGATGATGATGATGATGGCAAAATAACAGACTCACGCTGAGCATTGATTATATTCCTAAGCCTTTCCTCATTGACTCCATATGTTGCTGCCATTTTAGGTCCCCTCATGGTTTCCAGGAGTGAGCTTGCCCCTACTAAGAACTGTGGCTGATTCTTGTGCGCTGAGGTTGTGAAACCGAAGAACTCAAAGGAGCTAAATGTTGATGCAATTTGGCACAATGGGAAGTAGTGCGGTACCCAGAAGACATTGCCTTGGTGAACTTTGGCAATCATTGCTAATGTTCCGTTAAGATATACTATTTGGATAGTACCAGTTCTTCTCAACACAATACCGTACTCTGTTGCTGTTGGATTGATATGTGGTGCCATCATTGATCCTTACATTGAACAAGCAATGCAATGATGTTTTAATACTTGTTTACACATAAATGATGATGGCAGATTCTAAATTGCATTACAAATTATAAAATTTAAGCAGATGAAAGATGTTTACTCTTTTGGACAAAACGGAAAGGATCGTCTGGTCTTCCAGCGTCCAGATTTATATGTCATCAAAGAGTAGCATTGTTGCGCAACTTTTAGAATCGGGAAATCTTGTTTTGAGGGACGGCAAAATTGTTGCAAGATAGTGATTATTAGAAAAGTAAAAAAAAAACATATGTTAATATTCATTCAAAAGAAGAATTTCAACTAAAAACTGTTAATAGAAACATAATATATCAAATTAATCTAATTTCAAATTTGTGACCGAATTGATACGATTCATGATTCAAAAAAATGACTTTTCGATTCACGATACAGTTCACGATTTGACAACTATGACCCAGAGTATGCCAACACAAACGAAGGTGGATAACAATCCAAATGGGGAAATGGCCGAAGACAAAGAGTGGTTTGTTGTCGCACATACCACCAAAAGCAAGTGGGAGCCCCGGCGAAGTAGTAGTGCACTACCCAAAGAGTGGTGTATGATCCCTACCATCGAGGTCTAAACGAAGACTCGGCCTCAAAGGATATGGCATATGGGTCCAAAATTTTACCACAAGTATGCATTAAATACGGAGTTGCAAAGTTGTGCAATGATTAGGAACATATATGTATATAACTTCTTTTTTTAAAAAAAACTATCGTAAATTGGCATACAAAATTACAATAATCCACAACTTGAATACTATTGAAATATTTTGTGAAACAAAATCATCTTATGTAAAAGACAATTAATCTCTGTTATAAATATTTAGACCAAAACGTTTAGTAAAAGAAGAGTACTTAAGAAAAATAAATGATGATGAATAAAGAATTTTAGGTATTTTTGAAACACTTAAGAAATTATTATCTAAACCAATAAAAGAAAATTATTTACAAACTACTACTTAATTATACATAACAATCTTAGTACAAACAAAAGTAAATGTGAATTACAGAAAAATAAAAACAAACAAATGACATAAAAAAAAAAAAAAAAAAAACCAAAGTCACTATACAGTGACTTAAGTCACTGTTGGAACCGTGACTAAGTCACTATTCCAACGGCGACTTAGTCACTATTACGACAGTGACTCAGTCACTGTTTTAATAGTGACGAACCACTATTCAAAATAGGGATTTCGTCTAAAACATTAAAATTTATGTACAAATTTATGAGAGAAAATTCTAAATAGTAGTTTCTCAAAATTTCATAACATGACATATATATTAGTAAATGGATAATTTTTTTTCCTCGATTCAACATAGACGAATAATTCAAATTAAATACCATAAACATAGAGTGAATTTCTTTTATCATATACCAAAAGAATGTAAAAGAGTTTGGGTCCTTAATTCTACTTACCTTAACCTTGGCAAAAATTCCAAAACCTAACTTCAAGGTTGATAAATTGTAGTCCAAGAATCAATGCCCTATTTCAAAAATACAAAAAGGTTCCATCACTTCTACGTAGTATTGTTTCTATCAAAATTTCAAAGCCTAACCATTCTTCTATTCAATCTTGTAATTCATAATTCAATTCAAAGAGCCTTAAAACTGCTTACCTAAGAATGGAATAATTGAGGTTTCTATTGATCGCCTTCGTTTGATGTAGAATTGTCCCCAACCTTATCTTCCTGCTCCTCTTTTATATTTATATGTATATAAAAGACGTTATGTTTATTTCTGAAGATGAAGTCGCCTTAGAAGAAGTATAGAAAGCGTTCTTTTAACATAAGACATTTTGTAGGGTTGTGGGATAAGACTTTTGTTTTAAAGATATAACTGCCACAAAAAATTAAGGCCTATAATTAAGGTAAAATCTGAATTATCTCTATATATAATATTTTCTTAAAGGCCCTCCCCCCCCCCCCCCTCCCCCCCCTCTCCCTTTTTTTTTTGAAGGGTCGTTACATCCTTCCCCCCTTAATAAGAGTTTCGTCCTCGAAACCACATACCTTGGTTTTGGAAGAGGTGAGGGTATTTTTCATGAGCTTCAGTCTCTAACATCCATGTTGCCTCCCTGGTCGTTTCGCTTCTCCATCGAACTTTGACATAAGAAATCTTCTTCCTCCTTAATACTTTTTCCTTATGATCCACAATTTCCATGGGCTTGATGTCGTATGATAGATCCTCCCTCAATTGAATATCCTCATGACGGATCACATGACTTTCATCTGGCACATACTTCCTCAATTGTGACACATGGAATACGTTATGCACACTAGCTAAGGAGGGCGGTAATACTAATCGATAGGTAACATCATATATGCGATCCAAAACTTCAAACGGTCCAATATACCAAGGATTTAATTTTCCACGCATACCAAATCGTACCACCCCTTTTGTCGGAGATACCCTTACAAATGCGTGCTCTCCCACTTGGAACTCTATTCTCTTTCTTTTCAAATCAGCCCAACTCTTCTGTCGGTCTTGGGCTTCTTTAATACGAGACCGAATCAATCTAACCTTGCTTTCCATTTCTTCAATTAGTTTGGGACCCAAAATTTTTTTCTCATCTAAATCCCAATACAATGGTGTACAACACCTTCTACCATACAAGGATTCAAAGGGAGCCATTTTGATGCTTGTTTGACAGCTGTTATTATAAGCAAACTCTACCAATATGACATACTTGTCCCAGTTTTCCCAAAAGCCGAATACACACGCCCGCAACATATCTTCAAGAATTTGAATGGTTCTTTCACTTTGCCCATCTATCTGTGGATGGTAGGCTGAACTCATCATCAAACTAGTACCCATGGCTTTCTGAAAACTTGCCCAAAATTGCGATGTAAACCTTGTGTCCCTATCAGACACAATCTCCTTAGGTACTCTATGTAGCCTCACAATTTCCTGATTCTACAACTCAGTAAGTTTCTCTAGTGGGGTCCCTAATCGGAAAGGTAAGAAATGGGTTGACTTAGTCAACCTATCCACAATTACCCAAATAGCATCATTCTTATCACGAGTCCTAGGAAAACCCGTCACAAAATCCATCGAAACACATTCCCATTTTTACTCGGGTATATCCAACGGTTGTAGAGGTCCAGATGGCTTTTGATGTTCCGCCTTAATTCTTTGACACGTGACACTTAGCCACATATTCCTTTATATATCTCTTCATATTGCGCCACCAAAATGATCTTTTAAATCATGATACATTTTTGTTCCACCTAGGTGTATTGCAAAGCGCGAACCATGCACTTCGTCTAATATTTCCTTCTTAACCTCATGATCCTCAGGAACACACAATCTCCTATTAAATCTAAGGGTCCCATCTTCATGTAGTTCCAAATAAGATTTGTGTCCATTCTCCAATTCAGCACGAATTCTCTCCAAGTATGGGTCTTGTCTCTGAGCGGTTCGAATTCTGTCAAACAACATTGATTGAACATTGATATGGGCTAACATAGTTGACCCTCTATCTGTTGTTACCTCGATTCTTAGCTTCTCAAATTCCACAATAAGTTCATCTTGTGAGGTTAACAATGTCATCATACTCCCTGTAGATCTCTTACTTAACGTATCTGCCACCTTATTTGCCCTTCCTGGGTGATAGTAAATGTTCAAATCATAGTATTTTATTAACTCTAGCCATCATCGCTGTCTCAAATTCAATTCCTTTTGGGTGAAAAGATATTTTAAACTCTGGTGGTCCGTATATACCTCACAAGTCACCCCATACAAATAGTGTCTCCATATCTTTAATGCAAATACCACAACCGCTAACTCCAAGTCATGAGTAGGGTAATTCTTCTCATAGTTCTTTAATTGCCTTGAAGCATAAGCGATAACCTTACCGTGTTGCATGAGCACACAACCCTGACCATTATTAGAAGCATCACTATACACAGCAAACCCATCTGTTCCACTAGGCAATACAAGTACAGGCGCATATATTAACATTTCCTTTAATTCCTGAAAAGCCTTTTCACATTCTGCTGACCATTCAAACTTTACACCCTTACGCATGAGACTAGTCATCGGTGTAGCAATTTTCAAAAATCCTTCCATAAACTTTCTGTAATAACCTGCCAACCCCAAAAAACTACGAATTTCCATTACTGATATCGGTCTCGGCCAATTAGCTACAACCTCTATCTTTTGAGGATCGACCGATATTCCCTTCTCTGAAATGACATGGCCTAGGAAAGCCATTTTAGTCAACCAAAACTCACATTTTTTCAATTTGGCATATAGCTGATTGTTCCTAAGTGTCTGCAATACTATTCTTAAATGTGACTCATGTTCTTGAGAGCTTTTGGAATATACCAGAATATCATCAATGAATACAACCACAAATTGATCCAAGAAAGGCTTGAAGACCTTGTTCATCAAATCCATAAATGCCGCAGGAGCATTCGTCAACCCAAACGACATTACTATAAACTCATAGTGACCATGCCTTGTCCTAAAAACTGTTTTAGGGATGTCGTTGTCCTTGATTTTTAACTGATGGTACCCTGATCTCAAGTCAATCTTCGAGAATACTCGAGTACCCTGTAGTTGATCAAATAGATCATCAATTCTTGGCAATGGGTAACGGTTCTTGACTGTCACCTTATTCAATTCTCGATAATCAATGCAGAGGCGCATGCTACCATCCTTCTTTTTAATAAATAGTACTGGTGTGCCCTAAGGAGATACACTAGGGTGAATTTGTCCCTTATCTAGTAGTTCTTGCAGTTGTACCTTGAGCTCCTTCAATTCAGCAGGTGCCATACGGTATAGTGCCTTAGATATAGGTCCAGTTCCAGGTACAAGTTCAATTTTAAACTCAATCTCTAGATCTGGGAGGAGTCCTGGAATATCTTCTGGAAAAACATCAGGAAACTCTCGGACAATCGAGATGTTTTCAACCTTGAGCCCATCACCTTTAGATTCAACAACGCTTGTTAAGAATGCTGTATATCTATTTCTTATAAGTTTTGAAGCTTTAAATGTTGATATCACCTGTAGAGGTTGAAGGGTTCTACCAATAAACTCAAATTTGTCCTTCCCAGGCATACAAAAGATGACTCTCTTACCAAAACAGTCAATATGGCCATGATATGCAGCTAGCCAATCCATCCCCAGGATCACATCAAAATCCTTTAAGTCTAACCCAATCAAATTAGCAGGCAACTCCCATTCCCTAATTTGGACTAAACATTTACGGTACACAGTGCTTACTATGACAGATTTCCCCACAGGGGTCTCAACACATAAGTCAGAATCTAACCTCTCAGGCTTAACATTAAGTAATAAGGCAAAAATGGATGACACAAAGGAATAGTTTGACCCAGAATCGAATAACACTTGAGCAAAGATAGACATAATAGGGATAATACCTGTCACCACATCATTTGCGGCCCGAGCATCTCCATGGGTAAGGGTAAAGAGACGGGTACGATTTGGCTGTTTCTTTCCATCTTCAAGTGGCCTCTGATTTTCCCCTTTCATCTCTGGGCAGTCCTTAATGCGGTGTTCCTTGCTTCCACATTTGAAATATCCTCCAGTCACCCAATGATAATTCTCTATTCTATGAGCACCGCCACACTTAGTGCACTTACTGTCATTCTTGTTACCCCCAGATGGATAAGGCTTCTTATGGTTCCCTTTGGAAGGTCCATTCTTATCCTGTGATGAACTAGTTCCATTCTTTCTCTTCTTTGAAGAACCTCGTTGTTGTTGCATCAACTTTATATCCCTCTCAGATACAGTTGCAACGGTTATCACCCCTTTTAAGGTATCATGTAATTGAGGTACTAAAATGCTCCGAATGTTTAAATTCAAACCCAGCTCAAATTTTCTGGCTTTCTCGTATTCATTTGGTACCATGAAAGGTGCAAAGCGGGCCAATTCTTTGAATTTCCTAGCATATTCAGCCACACTCATATCTTTTTGCCTAAAATGGGTAAATTCAGCAATCTTCAAGTTGCGATACTCTACTGGGTAGAACTCTAACTCAAACATGTCACGGAATTCCTTCTAACTCTGCAATTCTTCTTATGTCTCTTCTAATTTCAGATTCCACCACTCCAGAGCAGACCCTTCCAACAAATGCACCCCAAATCGGATCTTCCTATCATCATTGTACCGAAGAGTTCTGAACAGGCCTTCCATCGTAGTCAACCATTTATAAGCCTCTTGGGGTTCCCCTTCGCCTGAGAAACGGGGTGGGTGCATGTTCAAGAATTTCTCCAATGCTTCTGATTCACTCAGTCCTCCTTGGCCCTCTTAGCGTGATCTTTGTGCTATCTTACGAAATAGAGCCTCTGTTATACCCTCAAAGTGGTCATCGACTTCCTCGCCAAGTTCTTGCTCAGGTTCCAGCTCTGTTAAATGAATTGGCTCCCCCATAGTCTCAGGAGCTAAAACATTGCTAGTGTTTGCTATTGTCTTTCTCTTGGGTGTCATTTCAATCCTACCACAAGACAAAATTTAGTCCACAAATAACTAGAATATAAGTCAATAAAACTACATACTACCGCAACCACTCATGACCCAAACCTAGGTCTATGTTGATCATAACCTAGGCTCTGATACCACTCTGTCACGCTCTTAAAATTCGTCAAAAATGAACCTCAAGGGAACGTGATTGCCACGAACCTAAGAAGGCACATTTATCCCTAAATTTGCAAGCTCAAAGCACGACTAAGCTAAATACCACAAGCAAGAAAGGCTAAATATCAGAGCACCTAACCCCACAACATACATAAATGACTAAAGTCACCAAGAAAATTTTTAAATAACTTCAAGGATTACATTCTCCAAAACAAAAGTCTAAATAAAACTAAAAGTAAATGCTAAAAAGGTCTCATGCGAATAGACATCCACTTATTCCATCATCTTTAAAATAAACGGCAACACGAGGTGTCCTCTAAACCAAGACCCAAGCGAAGTGATCTATTTCTCTCCATCTGCGAAATAATATAGTTTTTGGGGAAAAAGAAATGTAATGAGATAATAATCCCAGTAAGTAGTTGATACCAAACAAAAACAAAACAAATAAAACTATAGATTTGTTGAACGAAAAGTCCAAATGTCAATGCCAACAATAGAGACACGACATGCACTAAGTAGCATGCACCGTTCAAAGAATCTTTGCAAATAGAGTATAATGTAATAAGTCACACTTATCGATAAAAAAAAAACAAGATTTATAATGACCCAAAGTATGCCAACACAAACGAAGGTGGATAGAAATCCAAAGGGGGAAATGGCCGAAGACAAAGAGAGGTTTGTTGTCGCACATACCACCAAAAGCAAGTGGGAGTCCCGACGAAGTAGTAGTGCACTACCCAAAGAGTGGTGTATAATCCCCACCGCCGAGGGCTAAACGAAGACTCGGCCTTAAAGGATATGGCATATGGGTCCAAAATTTTCCACAAGTATGCATTAAATACGGAGTTGCAAAGTTGTGCAATGATTAGGAACATATATGTATATAACTTCTTTTTTAAAAAAAACTATCGTAAATTGGCATACAAAATTACAATAATCCACAACTTGAATACTATTGAAATATTTTGTGAAACAAAATCATCTTATGTAAAAGGCAATTAATCTCTGTTATAAATATTTAGACCAAAATGTTTAGCAAAAGAAGAGTACTTAAGAAAAATAATTGATGATGAATAAATAATTTTAGGTATTTTTGAAACACTTAAGAAATTATTATCTAAACCAATAAAAGAAAATCATTTACTAACTACTACATAATTATACATAATAATCATAGTACAAACAAAAGTATATGTAAATTACAGAAAAATGAAAACAAACAAATGACATAAAAAATAATATATAAAAAAAGTAAACCAAAGTCACTGTACAGTGACTTAAGTCACTGTTGGAACCGTGACTAAGTCACTGTTGGAACCGTGACTAAGTCACTATTCCAACGGCGACTTTGTCACTGTTACGACAGTGACTCAGTCACTGTTTTAACAGTGACGAACCACTGTTCAAAATAGGGATTTCGTCTAAAATATTAAAATTTATGTACAAATTTATGAGAGAAAATTCTAAATAGTAGTTTCTCAAAAATTCATAACATGACATATATATTAGTAAATGGACAAATTTTTTTCCTTGATTCAACATAGACAAATAATTCAAATTAAATACCATAAACATAGAGTGAATTTCTTTTATCATATACCAAAAGGATGTAAAAGAGTTTGGGTCCTTAATTCTACTTATCTTAACCTTGGCAAAAATTCCAAAACCTAACTTCAAGGTTGATAAATTGTAGTCCAAGAATCAATGCCCTATTTCAAAAATACAAAAAGGTTCCATCACTTCTACATAGTATTGTTTCTATCAAATTTTCGAAGCCTAACCATTCTTCTATTCGATCCTGTAATTCATAATTCAATTCAAAGAGTCTTGAAACTGCTTACCTAAGAATGGAATAATCGAGGTTTCTATTGATCGCCTTCGTTTGATGCAGAATTGTCCCCAACCTTATCTTCCTGCTCCTCTTTTATATCTATGTGTATATAAAAGACGTTCTGTTTATTTTTGAAGTTGAAGTCGCCTTAGAAGAAGTACAGAAAGCATTCTTTTAACGCAAGACGTTTTGTAGGGTTGTGGGGTTGTGGGATAAGACTTTTGTTTTAAAGACATAACTGCCACAAAAAATTAAGACTTGTAATTAAGGTAAAATCTGAATTATCTCTATATATAATATTTTCTTAAAGCTCCTTTTTTTTATTTTATTTAGAGGGTCGTTACATTACCCATTTGGAATCGGGATTGGTTCTTCTTTAGATCCTTCCTTTGACATCTTTTGTGATGAGTCACTCCAACCTCCAAAACCTTACTTGAGGATAGGAGAGGTTATGGTGAATTACGCACGACAAAATGCAATAGAGGTGATAAACATATCAAACACTCAACTACGCATCAAAACCCCAATGATCGCATCTGCATGCTATGACAAATTTGGCAACTTAACATTGGATATGTATAATTCTGTCAGCATCAATATTAGTTCATCTTGGTTTGCCTTCTCAGCCAGTGAGAATAAGGTGATGGTTATCGGCTGTGATGACGATCTTTTCCTTTCTTCACCTGTTCTTTCAAATGGGTGTTCAACGCGTTGTTCCACTAGAAATGACGTTGAAGAAGGTTGCACTGGTAAAGGTTGTTGCCAGACCTCCATACCCACTGGCCTAAAGGCGATAGACCCTAGGCCTTCTTCCTTGAGAAACCACGTGAATGTCTCCTCATTTGCTCCCTGTGGCTACGCGTTTCTTGCCGACGCGAGCACGTTTAGTTTTGGTGGTGCATCTGATCTCTCTGATCCAACATTCTTGAATAGAACTATAGATACTGTCTCAATTGTTCTCGACTGGCAGATCGGAAACCTGAGTTGCAGTGAAGCTGAAAAAACAACCGACTATGCGTGCCGTGACCGGAATAGCCACTGCCTTGACTCGGGAACTGGTGTTGGAGGTTATCACTGTGTCTGCCACGATGGTTATTTTGGCAATGCAGACCTCAGTCATGGCTGCCAAGGTTCGTATATTTTAAGGATTTTCTTTGTTTTGTTTATTCAAAGGGAGGCTTAATATAATTTTAAGGAAGCTACAGCCAGGCTTAATATAATTTTGATTAATGTTTTATGACATCTCTTCAATCACCTTTTATATAATAATAATTTATTTATTAAATATTAAATTTTTCGTATGTATAATGCTAAACGTCACACTTTCTTTTTGTTATTCGATTGTCACTTTCTAATTAACATGCTAACTAAATAAATTTATTTTTATTTTCTCTCTAATCTTAATAATTTTATTTAATTTTTCTCTTTTTTTTATTAATTTTTCTCTTTCTTATTTTTCATTTTTTCTCTCCTTAATCAACGATCTTTCTTCTCTTCTCTCTGTTTTGTTTAACCCTATACACGTATGGTGAATTTTTTTGTCTTCATATTTTTTTCTTCCTCAAATGGTTACAATTAAGAAAAATAAGGCATTACACCTTTAAGAGCATAAACTCTTAATGATGAGGTTGACTTTAGCATCAGTTGAAGGCTTGTTATACAAATATTTATCAAGTTTTGATATTTGATCCTTAAGGATCAACACCACTAGAGTAGATCCAAAACGCTTGGAATCATGTTTTATTTATTTATTCTAAAAAAAGAAAACGATAAGTTACATTAGAGGCACACATTGTGCAAAGAGGCACAAATTGTGCAAAGAACAATACTGATAGTACATTTACAAATAGCAGACCTTTATATATTTAAATAATAATCCTATTAACCTTCTATTTTTGGGTCAAGATTTATATGTTAAAGACTTATTTTCTAGTTTGATATATTACTTTCAATTAATGGTTAGTTTTAATCTCGATCATGCAACTTAGCAAACAGATTCTCCAGAAGGTCAGAATATGCTTAACGCATATTATTCTACAATCCCGCAATTTACAATTATCATCACTTGTTTCAAAATACCTTTAGAAGAAAATTTTGGGTGATAAAAAAATTATTATGTCTAACATTATTCTACTATATAAGGAAAAGTTGAATATATAAAAATGAATTGCAAGAGAGAAAAGAGACAAACTCCAAATTTACGAAAATCAATTAGAATAACTCCAAAAACTAAGGGTTAATCACAGGGATTCAAAATAGGAAATTAAATCCTACCAAAAAAATTTTGAAGATAAAAATGAATACTTTAATGTGTGTGGATGTAGATATCTATCTAGCTAGCTGGCTATCTAGCTATAGTTAATTTCAGTTTTTTTTAATGGAATTCTATATACACTTGCCTCCAATCATTTGCTTGAAATAACATTAATGATTCTATAATGAAAGCAATATATGAAAGTATGAATCTAGTAAATTCTAAGTTACAACTTCCCCTAAAAAAAATTAAGAATTTAGTAACATGAGTATTGGCTTGATTGTATTGTTTCTTTGTGGGAAAATTTCACAAATAGTCCCTATTATTACCCAATTGTTTTAGTTTAGTCCCTATTATTTTATTTGTCTCAATTTAGTCCTTATTGTTTGCAAAAAAATCCAAATTTTGTCCCTATTGTTTAAAATTTCTCAATTTTGTCCTTATTATTTCTCAAAAAGTTTCAATTTTGTACTTATTATTTTTAAAAAGTTTCAATTTCGTCCCTATTATTTTTTTAAAGTTTTAAATTCGTCCCTGTTATTCAATGACTAAATTAAAATTTTTTGAGAAACAATAGGGACGAATTTGAAATTTTTTGAAAATAATAAGGACAAAACTGAAACTTTTGGCAAACATTAAGGATGAAATTGAAAAACTTTAAACAATAGGGATGAAATTAAAACTTTTGGAGAAACAATATAGACTAAATTGAAATATTTTAAACAATAAGGACTAAACTAAATTTTTTCTAAACAATAGGGACTAAATGTGAGATTTTCCCTTTCTTCGTTGCTTGTTACAAGAAGAAAATTACATTTTAGGGAAAATTTCACAAATAGTCCCTATTGTTACTCTTTTGTCTCAGTTTAGTCCCTATTGTTCCATTTCTCTCAATTTAGTCCTTATTGTTTGCAAAAAAATCTCAATTTGATCCCTTCCGTCAAATAAGGGTTAAATCTAACAAAAAGTTGGTCACGTGCACTGCATGTGACCACGGTCTCAGGGGCAATTTTGGAATATAACAATAAAAGTTCAATTTAGTCCTCAATGTTTTAAAAAAGTTTCATTTGAGTCCTCAATGTTTTAAAAAAATTTCAAATAAGTCTTCAATGTTTTAAAAATGTTTCAAATAAGTCCTCAATGTTTTAAAAATGTTTCAAATAGGTCCTCAATAAAATGTTTCAAATAAGTCCTCAATGTTTTAAAAATATTTCAAATAAGTCCTCAATGTTTTGAAAAGATTTCAATTAAGTCCTTACTTTGTTCATATTGATGAATGAATATGGTATGAACAAAGTTAGTCAACCCAGTGGTTTTTGTGGATGAGTTACAAATAGGTTATGACAAGACTGATGGATATTTTTTGTAACTTTGTTCATATTGATGAATGAATATGCTATGAACAAAGTTAGTCAACCTAATGGTTTTTGTGGATGTGTTACAAATAAGTTATGACATGACTGATGTATATTTTTGTAGATGGATGAGATTATGACAGGATATGTAAAGATGATTTTTGTATATGGATGGGACTATGATAGCTAAATGTAATGACTTTAACCAAATTTAATGACTTTTTTTTATGACAGGTTATGGGATTATGACAGACTTTTATGACTGATGCTTTGATGATATTATTGTTATGTTTTTTTTTGGATTAAGGATGAAGAAACATCATTTTTTCTAATGTTGAGGTGTTTATGATTGTTTTCATAACAGGTATTCAAATGAAAAATACTAAAGGTCTGTAGTTGGTAACGTATATTGTGTCTTTATTCTGCCTCTTTGTTTATATATTGTGACTTCCCTAATTTTGGTTTTGACAAATTCGAATTTGGTTTCGCGGACGCTATCTTAGTTATCTATCACTTATTAGTTAAAAGCTAACTCGACTAAATTTTTTGAGCTACATCTATCAAGATAAGTCTATTTCCTCCTTGTTAACCACCCAAACCTTGTGTGTTTAAGAGATGGGGGACCTTAAGGGTTTATTTCCAACTTTATAGAACAATAAGGATTTAATTGAAATCTTTTCAAAACATTGAGGACTTATTTGAAATATTTTTAAAATATTGAGGACTTATTTGAAACATTTTTAAAACATTGAGGACTTATTTGAAATATTTTTAAAATATTGAGGACCTATTTGAAATATTTTTAAAATATTGAGGACTTATTTGAAATATTTTTAAAACATTGAGGACTTATTTAAAATTTTTTTAAAACATTAAGGACTCAAATGAAATTTTTTCAAAATATTGAGGACTAAATTGAACTTTTATTATTATATTCTAAAATTGCCCCTAAGACCGTGGTCACGTGCACCGCACGTGACCAACTTTCTGTTAGATTTAATACTTATTTGACAGAAGGGACCAAATTGAAATTTTTTTGCAAACAATAGGGGCTAAATTGAGACAAATAGAACAATAGAAACTAAACTGAGACAAAAGGATAACAATAAGGACTATATGTGAAATTTGCCCTACATTTTACATGAAAAATTATGGCATATCTTGCATTTCGCAATTAGAGATTAACTATTGCACTTTCTTATCTTCCACAATCTTATATTTCTCTATTTTAAAAAATAATAATTTTATATAGCTAATTTTTTCAATGGCAAAAGATAATTTATTCCTGACAAATACATTGGCGTTCTCTTTGTAGACATCGATGAATGTGCAAACCAGAACAATACTCCCTGTGTTGGAACTTGTACAAACACCGAAGGAAGTTTCGTATGCTCTTGTGCAGATGGATATTATGGAGACGGTAAAAAGAATGGGACAGGTTGCATTAAGGGAGCGACGCAATTTCCAGTATTGAAGTTATCGCTTGGTAAATTTATTATCATTTTTTTTTTGACAAATAAATTATTTAATTTCACCACTCAAATCATTTTTATTTCTCTCGATAAATTCCTCACGTGACTGAATCTTTATCAATATAATTACATTGAAGTTCCACTCTTTTATTTTCTATCTCAACTGAGAATATATATGGGAAACTCCAATTGAAATTTCTACTGGACAAACATCATATATGTGGAGAAAGCTTTTTCTCATAGACTTGTCTTGTATAATTTTTTTATTTATTTATCAAATGTTATCATTGAATGATAGATGAATAGCTACATTTCCCTAATTATAATCAACATATATACATGAAAAACCAAAATTGAAGTTTTTATTCCACTTGAAAAGTGTGCTAGCTTAGAAGATATGTATACAACTCATGTACAATGTTATAATATCATACTTGCAGGTTTGGAATTTGGTGCCATAGCTTTAGTTGTTATTTCAACATTAGCATATTTCAGCATCAAAAAAAGAAAACTTCTTCAGCTGAGGGAAAAATTCTTCCAACAAAACGGAGGTTTATTACTATGGCAACGTCTCGCCTCCTCAAATGAAGGTGGAGTTGAGTCGACAAAAATATTCCCAATTGATGAGTTACAAAGAGCGACTAACAACTTTGCCAGTAATTGTATCCTTGGAGAAGGAGATAGTGGTACAGTTTACAAAGGAATTTTACCTGATAAACGCGTAGTTGTGATTAAAAAATTCAAAGTTATAGATAAGAGTCAAATAGATCAGTTCACTAACGAGGTGATAATCTTGACACAAATCAATCATCGAAATGTGGTTAAGCTCTTGGGTTGTTGTTTGGAGATTGAAGTCCCCTATTGGTTTATGAGTATGTCTCCCATGGCACCCTTTACGAGCACATTCATCATCAAAGTAAAGAAGAGTCGTGGCTTTCTTGGGAGAATCGTCTTAGAATTGGTTTTGAAGCTGCAAACGCCATTAGCTATCTACATTCAGCTGCTTCCATGCCTATCATACATAGAGATATAAAGTCTGCAAACATACTACTAGATGACTTTTATACTGCAAAGATATCTGATTTCGGAGCTTCAAGATTAGTCCATTTGGATCAAACACGAGTCGTCAATACACTAGTGCAAGGAACTTTAGGTTATTTAGATCCTGAATACTTTCAAACGGGGGATTTAACAGAAAAAAGCGATGTTTATAGCTTTGGAGTGGTTCTTGTAGAGCTCTTAACGGGAAAAAGACCTTTTTTTGGCAGAACAAGAAGGAAGTTTAGCTAAACTTATGATAGAATATGTCAAGGAAAATTGCTTGTTCAAAAATCTAGATCATCGTGTATTGAAAGAAGGCAGCTTGGAACAATTGCAAGAGGTTGCAAAACTTGTAGTCCAATGCCTCAACCTAAAAGGGGAAGAAAGACCTGCAATGAGAGAAGTGGCAACAGAATTGGAACGCATCAGGAGGCTTACAAAGAACCCATGGCTTCATCAAGAAAGCAATGAAGAGAACACACCCCTGTTGAGCAACCCAGTAGACCTTTACACTGTTACGTTGGACGTCGCACTTTAGTCATCCATAGTAACTGTCGAGGTTGAAACTCTCACAGTTGAATTTGTGAGCTGCTTTCGCCGAGCTGAACTTTTCAGGTTGGCCTCCGAGCTGTACTTTCCTGGTCGGCTATCAGACCTGCACAAGGAAAGGAAGGAAAAGGCGGGGTGACGACCTGGATTTTTCCCTCAAGCGTGCGAATGATTAGTATGTCCGAGCTGGCAAAGTAGCTGAGTGCATTTAATAGCGAGATCCCCTTAAATGAAGAGGGTGGAGCTCTATTTATACTAAGTTTGGGTCTGATAGCATTTAATGCGATACAGCTTTATGTCCCATCAGTGTTTTATGTCCCATCGGAACAGCTGGAATTGAGGTCGGGGTTAACGGGGTCGGGCCAGTCATCTAGGTTGGTCATGGAGCTGAGCGCGCTGGTATTGGCGTGGATTAGCCCGTCTCAACTCGGAATAGTTTCCTCACCTCAGCTCGGGAACCCCTCGTCAATTCCTCCCCCCCCCCAAGTCGAGATCAAGAGGGTGAGATCTAGAATTAGAAGTTCCTCCCGAGCTGTAGGTGTCCGACCCCGACAGAGTAGGGATGGCCACGTCAGCGGTGCATGCCCAACGGATGGCTGCCACGTCACCTGGAGGTTATGACGAGACGCGACGTTTGAGCTTCCCGAGGCGACTTTTAGGGGTGCCTATAAATAGGGCCATATCCTCCGAGATTCATTTCACACTTCGCTTTCAATTTCTCAAGGAATTCTGGTCGGACACCAGAGTGGTCGGACGCAACTAACTCGGAAAGAATCTTCTCGGGAATTTTCAGCTCGGACCCAGCTTAGTCGGTCGTACTCCGCAGTCAAGAGCAGTAGGTACGTCCCGACTCCCTTTAGTCATTCCTGTACATTTATATTTGCTGTAGACAGGATGGAGAGGTCGGAATCGGAAGATTCTCAGGCTATGGAAGTAAGGTCCTATGGTGGAGATGAGAGTCCGCCGAGCTCGGCATCCACCTCAAACAGGGTCCGTGGTGGAGGGAGCGCCAGTTCGTCTTCAGGGCTGGCTCAAAAATCTGGTCGCGGGGAGAGTGACGATGACTGCCAAGTTATTGGGGTCAGATTGGTGCAAGAGGAAGCAGAGGTGGATCCTTTGGCCGACCTGGGAGACTTCGATGACAGGGATGATGAGGAGCCGCTAAATCAACTGGAAGGCATCGAGATACCACAAGAGTTCTTAGCCGGGGTCTCTGCCGCCGAGCCGATCGAAGCTGTCCTAGTCAGTGCTGTTCGACCTCGGAGCTCGGCTTCAGCCAGTGCTTCTTCAATTCGAGGGAAGAGGAACGAGCAGCTGTTCACCTGCTGCAAGCGTGAGTGCCATTCTACAGTGCAGATGGCGAACGCAAGGCTGAGGAACTGGTCGGTTGATCAGCATCACAGGCTGAAGATTCCAGGTCAGCAGGAATCGGCATGTTATCCCCCAGCCGACCACTTCACCATATATGACCTGGCGTTCGACGTCATCCAACTCCCCCTCCCTGGCTTCATTATTGGAATCCTGAACTATTTCGAGCTCAGCCCGGGTCAGATGTCGCCGAATGGTTGGGCCGTGATAGTGGCCTTCTACGTGTTCTACTTGGAAAAGAAAGTGGAGCCGACCTTGCGCAGGTTCAGGTATTTCTTCGTGTGTAAACCCAACCCGAAGCAGCCAGGGTGGTTCCACTTCGCAGCTCGGGTCGGCAACTCCATATTCACCAAGTGGCACTCCTCTAACAAGGGCTGGCATAATGACTATTATTGGGTGGAGTTGTCCGTGAACTCTGGATGCAGGCTGGACTGGATCCCGAGCCTGAGGAAGACCGCCAACGATGACCCTAAGCTCTCGAATGAGGAACTCAGGGAAGTCGCAGTGCTCAAGCCCGCGCCCGGGACGCTGATAGACATTGACAGCGTGCTAAAATGGGAGCGAATCTGGGATTCTAAGTTGTTTGGTAGGGAGCCCGACCTCTCGAGGGATCATCCCCACCTGCTTCCCGACCCAGAAGTGGGCGCAGGGTCTTGCTCAGAAGAGGGTCAGTTTGCAAGATCGGCGCCCGACCTCCCCATGGTTCTGTTTGTTTAGCCTTTTTGGGTTGGTCTTTGACTCTTTTTCACCTCTTTGCTCTACTTTTTGCAGATATGGCGGACATGAGGAAGCTTGCATATGCCCAGGTGCAGAGGAAGAGTGAGGTCAGTGGCGACGCCTCGGCTCAGTCAGGACTGGGAGGTACTGCTCAAGGACAAAGGCAGCCCCCTAGCGGCCAAGGACGAGAGGTCGGTCCCGAGGTCTCCTCAAAAGGGGCTTCGGGGTCCCCTTTGCCAAAGAAATCGAGCTCGGGCCTAGCGATCCCGGAGCGCTCTTCCTCCCGACCCGAGAGCAGAAAGCGGCCTCGGCCCGAACACTCTGGGAAGGGTAAGGCCACGGAGGTGAGCCCTCCCGACAAAAACTTCATGGAGGCGTCCAAGGTGGATCGCGACCCCAAGCTGGCGACTGTCCCCGCGGAGCAACTCTCGCTTGATTTGAGGATGGCCATAGTCACGGTGAGTCCTTAACCATCTTCTGGTGAGGTTGTACTTTTAGCTCGGCTAATTGCTCTATTTTTTGCTAAACAGGGCCCAGACTCACTGCGTCGAGCTTGAGCAGCGGTACGTGGATGCCCGAGCCGAGCTTGATACCGTGAGGAAGGAGGCCGCTCAGAGGCAGAAGGCGGATACGGCGGAGATCGACCGCCTGAAGAAAGAGCTGGACCTGGAAAAGGACCGACGCGAAGCCGTGGCCAAGGATGTTGATCGCTATAAGCGAGAGAAATGAGAGGCAGAGGCTAAGTTTAAGGATCTGGTGGAGCGGGTCGGCGTCCAGTGGGAGAAGGCAGTGGAGGCCTTCAAGTCCAGCGACGCGGCGGTAGATTGGTTGGCCACGGAAGGCGGGGCCATGGCGAAGTATGCGGAAATAGAATTCTACTTCCGAGGTCAAGTCGCAGCTCGGGAGAGAGCGAAGACCTACTTCCCAACCACCAAGAACGACTACATCGAGATCTTGGAGGTTCCGCCGCAGGAGTTCTGGAAGATCCCCGAGCTTCCGTCCGACCTGACATCCCAAGCCAAGGAGGTTATTGAGTTTGTCTAGAAGGGCCTGGACCAAGTTGGGGATGAAGCCGAGGCCACCACTTTCGCCGCTGCGCAAAAATAGATTTTATAATTTTTCCCGAGTTGGGTTATTGTAATCTCGCCCGAGCTGGGCTTTTGTAATCACCTTTCAATTTTAATAAAATATTTGCTTTATTTTCATTTGCGTTTTAATTGAGTTCGTACACATGTATTTTTCTTCTCGCAAATTTTTTCTCAAGTAAGTGGGGTCGGACCAATTTTAACGGACCATTCAAACTTAAGTTTAATGAACCGAGCTGGATGTGATTAAATGATTTACCATCCTAATCCGAGCCGATATAATCAGGGCAACTTTATAATCGTTACCAAATCGAACTCGTCAGTCCGTTACAAAATTGGTCAAACTAATGTTGACAAATATACCGATCTGAAGCCGGGATGCACCGAGTTGGAACTTAATTCGAATTGGCAAATTTAATCAAGTTGTTATTGATTATACCCGAACTGGAACTTAGTCTGAGCTGGTTTACTTCGTGATTAAGCGTGGCCACTGCGTTAATCCGAGTTGGAGTAATTTTGTAGTTGTAGCACTTGGGCCTGGGTCGGGAATTGCACTAGTTTACAAAATTGTATTGTGTTGAATTTGTACAAGTAATGTCTTGGCCCGGGGCCTTTTACAAAATGTTTCGGCTCGGGGCCGTGTACAAAATATTTCAGCTCGGGACCGTTTACAAAATATTTCGGCTCGGGGCCGTTTTAGAAAAAATACCGCTTCAGATGTTCTGAATGTCATGCCTTTTTCAACAGTTTTCCGTTCTTGTCGCGAAGGTAGAAGGTCCCGGGTCGGACTTCTTTCATGACTTCATAGGGTCCCTCCCAGGTCGGAGAGAGCTTGTTAACGGAGCGCGGCAAAAAGATGGCCTTTCTGAGTACGAGGTCGCCAACCTTAATAGGCTTAGGCTTGACCTGCTTGGCAAAGGCTCTTTTCATGGCAGCTTTGCTGGCCAGCATTCTGATTTGAGCTTTAGCTCGGAGCTCTTCAGCGAGGTCGAGCTCTTCACGGATTCGTGCTCCGTTTGTTTCTGGATCATGGTGGAGGGTTCTACTGGTCGGAGACCCGATCTCCACTGGCAGCACCGCTTGAGTGCCGAAGGTCAGTTCGAAGGGCGATTCTCCCGTGGCCGAGCTGGTGTTGGTCCGCTGAGCCCACATCACCTCGGGAAGAATTGATGCCCATTGGCCCTCTGCTTCCTCCAGCTTGGTTTTCAGGCCCTGCAAAATGATTTGGTTAGTCCTTTCAACTTGGCCATTACTTTGAGGGTGAGCAATGGACGAGAATCTGAGGTCGATCCCAATCTCAGTACATTTGCCTCGAAAGTATGCACTGTCGAATTGTTTACCGTGGTCAGTGACGATGACCTTTGGCACCCCAAATCGGCAAATGATGTTTTTCCATACGAAATTCCAAGCTGCCTTTTCTATTATTCTAGCAACACCTTCAACCTCGGGCTATTTAGTGAAGTAGTCTACAGCTACGAAGGCGTGCTTCTTTTGGCCGACACCGGTCGGCAATGGGCCGATGTTGTCTAGACACCATTGATAGAATGGCCAAGGGCTTACCATCACTGTGAGGTCCACAGCAGGCTTCCGCTGCACGTTGGCGAACCTTTGGCAGGTGTCGTACTTTTTTACATATTCTTTGGCATCTTGTTCTAAGGTTGGCCAGAAATAGCCTTGCCTTAATGCCTTCCGAGCCAGAGCTTTGCCCCCCAAGTGGTTTCCACATACCCCTTCATGAATCTCCTGGAGTACATAGTTTCCTTCTTCGGATCCAACACATTTTAAAAGAGGCCAGGTGTAGGCTCTTTTATAGAGTTGCCCGGCGATTATGACAAACCTCGAGGCCTGTTTCATGAGTTTCTGAGCTGCTTTTTCATCTTCTGGGGTCGTACCCCCCTCCAAGTAGTCCATGATTGGTTTGGTCCAATCTGGACTTAGATTGAGCTCGACTATTGCCTGTACTCCCAACTGAATACTAGGTTCGGATACTTCCTCCACATGGACCAGGGCAGGTCAGCTTTCGCCCAAGGCCAACCTGGACAGGGCATCAGCCTTCATATTCTCTTCCCTAGGAATCTGCTGTATCGTGAACCTTCTGAGTGCTGAGGTCAAATCCTTGACTCTGTTGAGGTAGGCTAGCATAGCACTATCATTGGCTTCGAAATTTCCCGATATCTGGCTAGAGACCAATTGAGAGTTGGTGCTCAGGTCGACTGTCTGTGCCCCGACCTGAGTTGCAATTTTCAGTCCTGCAATCACCGCTTCGTATTCTGCTTCATTGTTGGACGCCGGGAAGGTGAACTTGAGGGAGTACTGGTGCTCATGTAGGTTTGGGTTGATGATGACCACCCCAACTCCGCTTCCGGACTTCCCTGAGGCCCCATCCACATGGACCTTCCATACGTCCTCCGGGTCATGCTCTGCTCGGCCAGTGCATTCTACAAAAAAGTTCGCAATGGCTTGGGTTTTGATGGCTGTCCTGGGCTGGTAGGTGATGTCGAATTGACTCAGCTCAACTGCCCATTTTAGTAGCCTGCCCGACGCCTCTGGCTTGTACATGATGGACTTGAGCTGAGCATCAGTCATGACCCTAACTGGATGAGCATCAAAGTATGGCTTCAACTTTCTTGCCGCTGTGATGAGCGCGAGGGCGAGTTTTTCCAAGGAGGAGTATTTCGCCTCGGCTCCTTGCAAGGTTTAACTAACATAATAGACCGGCTTCTACTCCTTTCCTTCTTCTCGGACTAGTGCCGCCGCCACTGCTGTTCCCGAGCATGCTAAGTATATTATTAGCTCCTCCCCCACCTCAAGTCGTGATAACAGGGGTAGCGAAGCTAGATACCTTTTCAACTCTTGGAAGGCGTTCTGGCATTTCTCAGTCCATTCAAAGTTCTTAGGATTTCTCAATATTTTGAACAGAGGAGCACACTTGTCAGCCAACATGGACATGAATCTGCTCAGCGCCGCGACCTTGCCTGCTAACACCTGGACGTCCTTCACGAAGGTCGGTGGCGCTAGGTCCAGTATTTCCTGGACCTTCTCCGGGTTGGCTTCTATCCCGCGGGCTGTGACCATAAAGCCTAGGAACTTGCCTGCCTTGACGCCGAATGCGCACTTTTTTGGGTTCAGTTTTATCCCAAAGTGCTCCATTACGGCGAAGGCTTCAGCCAGGTCGGCTACATGGTCTTCCGCCCTCCTGCTCTTGACCAACATGTCATCTACATAGATTTCCATATTCCGGCCAATCTGATTTTTGAAGACCTTGTTCACCATCCGAGTGTATGTGGCTCCAGCATTCTTGAGGCCGAAAGGCATGACCTCATAGTAGTAGAGTCCTTTATCGGTGGTGAAGGCGGTCTTCTCTTTGTCTCCGGGAGCCATTTTGATTTGATTATAACCTTTGAAGGCATCCATGAAGGAGAGCAGCTCGAATCCGGAGGTGGCGTCCACCATCTGGTCAATCTGTGGTAGGGGGAAGCAGTCCTTGGGGCAGGCTTTGTTGAGGTCGGTAAAATCAATACACAATCTCCATCCACCCGAGGACTTAGTCACCAACACCACATTGGATAACCAGGTTGGGTACTGTATTTCCTTTATGTGACCGGCGTCCACCAACTTGTCCACCTCTTCTGCTATGATTTGTTGCTTATCATAATGGAAGTGTCGGCGCTTTTGCTTTACCGGATAGTGATTTGGGTCGGCATTCAGTTGATGCTCAATCACATCCGGGTCAATTCCTGTCATGTCAGAGGCAGACCAGGCAAATACATATTCATTCTTTAAAAGAAATTGGCTTATACCTTTCTTGAGGTTGGCAGATAGTTCACTCCCGATCTTTGCTCTCTTGGTTTTATCGGAGAGCTCCACCTCCTGAAGGTCTTCAGCCGGGCTTCCTCTCTTAGTATCTCTCTTTTCTTTGGGCAGATCTGGTCCCCAGCCTGTTTGATATTTGGGCCGGAGTGAGTTTTCATAACATTCCCGAGCTGAGAGCTGGGCTCCGCGAATGGTGGCTACCCCGGCCGGGGTCGAGAATTTCAAGGCCTGGTGGTAAGTTGAGGGGACGGCCCTGAAGTGATTAAGTGCCACCCGACCTAGGATCCCATTGTAAGTGGAATTACAATCCATTACAATGAAGTTGGCTTGCATCGACACCCACTTATCCCCATCCTCCAGCTTCAGCGGGAGGTTGATGACTCATTCGGCTAGGTGGGACTGTCCGGTAAAACCTGCTAACGTACCCCTCAATGGCCTTAATCGGCTCCTATCCAGCCCCATTTGCTCAAAAGCGCTGAGGAATAAGACTTCTGCCGAGCTCCCGGTGTCCACCATCAACCTTTTGACGGTGAAGTTGGCTATTTCTGCGTTGATCACCAGTGGGTCGTCATGAGGCAATATCACCCCCTCCAAGTCTTCTGAGGAAAAGGTGAGCTCCTGCATCTCGGGGCCGGTCCCCGCATTGGTCCATATTCCCTCCCAGCACGAACATAACCCTTCCTTCCTGTTGAGGTCTTGCCCCTTGACGCCAAACCTCCCGCAATGGTTTCAATCACAGCTAAGCGTCTGCCCCCAGCCTGGCGCCTGGGCGGACTCCTCTCCCTATCCCTTTGGTCCGGATTCTGGGTCGGCTGCGGATCTATATACCTCCGGAGGTGGCCTCGGGCTATCAGTGCCTCAATCTCCTGTTTCAAATCTTTACACTCTTCGGTGGTATGGCCGTAGTCCATGTGGTAGCGGCAATATTTGGTCCTGTTGCGCTTCTCGGGTCGGCCTTTCATTCTCGGAGCTGGAGACAGGTGGTTCTGGTGCTGGATCTCCATCAGGATCTGCTCCCTCGAGGTGTTAAGGGGAGTGAACATAGTGAACCGGGGGTTCGGCTTCGGCTGTTGAGGCTGCTTGCCTCGGTCGTTCTGGGCTTTGGCCCCAGGTTGGGCTCGGGAGGCCTCTCCTTTCTTCCCAGCTTCCTTCTCCTTGTCATTATCCCTTTTCGCTTGATGGATTTCCTCCGAGTGTATGTACCCTTCTGCTCGTACCATCAGCTCGGACACAGTATCCACGGGGTTGATTGTCAAGGAAGATGTGAGGGGGCCCGACCTGAGCCCGCTCTGGTAAGCCATCAAAGCCATGGAGTCCTCCAGGTTGGGAATTCGGAGGGACTCTTCATTGAATCTGGCCGTGTAAGCCCTCAAACTTTCCCCTCTATGCTGCTTCACCAGCAGCAATGTAGAAGTATGGCGGGTGGCGCGGCGGCTTCCCGCGAAGCGGGACAGGAAAGCCTCAGCCAGTTGGTGAAAACTTGCAATTGAACCAGGACGAAGTTTTTGGAACCAATCCAAGGCATTGCCAACCAGGGTGGTTGGGAATGTCTTCGCCTTCATGAGATCTAGCATGTCATGCAGAGTCATGTGGTGATCAAAATTGAGCAGGTGGCTGGCTGGGTCTTCATCTCCGTTGTAGACGGCCAGGTTGGGCATTCGGTTGCCGGTGGGCAGAGGCGTAGCCAGTACCTTGGGGGAGAGTGGGCTTACGCCGAGCTGGTTGATGACCTTGGCTATGGCAGCCGCGGTCTTTGCCTGCTCGGGGTCGGCTTGAGCCGCCCTTTTACCTCTCGCCGCGTTGGATCTTGGTACCGATTCTAGGAAGCCCTCCTCGTTCGGCGTCCGTTTTCGCCTAGACTCTGGGATGTGGAATTACGGGCGCGATGGCCGCAGCACAGCCTCTTGCGGAGCCAAGGGGCCCTCAGCTAGCTGGGCTACCTGCTCCTTAAGTTCTTCGAACATCCTCAGCACCATCCTTATCTCCGGTGACAGGCTGAAGTTGGGGTCTCCTTCTGCTGCGAGGTTGGTTTGAGTGGCTAGGTGTATACGTTGGCTCGTTCCAACATTGGCTTGGGTTAGGTTTTGGCTGGGCGCCTGCGTGGTTTCGAGGTCCCCTTCCAGGTTGGGTGAATCCTCTACCGATATGTTATGACTTCTAGTTTGCACCATAATGGTTTCTCAATGAGTGGCGAAAAGAGTTATAAAAGAACTCGTCGTTCCCACAGATGGCGCCAAACTGTCGAGGTTGAAAATCTCACAGTTGAATTTGTGAGCTGCTTTCGCCGAGCTGGACTTTTCAAGTTGGCCTCCGAGTTGTACTTTCCTGGTCGGCTATTAGACCTGCACAAGGAAATGAAGGAAAAGTCAGGGTGACGACCCGGATTTTTCCCTCAAGCGTGCGAATGATTAGTATGTCCGAGCTGGCAAAGTAGCTGAGTGCATTTAATAGCGAGATTCCCTTAAATGAAGAGGGTGGAGCTCTATTTATACTAAGTTCGGGTCTGACAGCATTTAATGCGATGCAGCTTTATGTCCCATCAATGCTTTATGTCCCATTGGAACAGCTGGAACTGAGGTCGGGATTAACGGGGTCGGGCCAGTCATCTAGGTTGGTCATAGAGCTGAGCGCGCTGGTATTGGCGCAGATTAGCCCGTCTCAGCTCGGAATAGTCTCCTCACCTCAGCTCGGGAACCCCTCGTCAGTAACTATTTGTGAAATGTAGCTTTGGTAGGGGTACATCCACCGCCCCTGTCAGGCTCTCTATATATGGCACGGGCCTACCCATATTCACAGCCGGACGGTCGGTGGATGTATGGCATAATTTTCCCATTTGTTGATTTAAATGTCAGATGTTGTTTTTTTTATTTTTTGCTAAGTATGTCAGAATCAGATGTTGTTTTGCTACAAATTTATGCTATCACGGTTTGTAAGAATTTGACTTTGACATCATGTCTGCTATACATATATATATGTTTTATCAGGAAGTTGCAAAATGTTGGGAATCGTGTATGGTATTTAAAATTTTATAATTAAATAAACGCAGCGGAAACAAATAATACTCATGCATCCGTTCATGGCTAATTACGTAGATTACAACATGCATAAATAATCAACTATTAATTATGCATTAAGTTTTCATGATTACCTTTCCAGTGACGAATCTGTTGTAGAATTTAAACAATTCAAAGCTCCCCAATTGTGAAGCCTCCGAAAGTATCCACACGAGATACGAGCTATCAATCAACAAAACCCCCACTACGAGTTTTAGAGAAAATATATTTGTTATAAAAGACACGATTTGTGCTAGCTTTTCTGTCTATCATAGTTTTCTATTTATAGGAAACTCTGGACATATTAGGGCTATCTTTTGGGCCAGTCCTAACTACTGGACTTGGACTGATTAAATAATTAGACTTATATTCCAATCTAATCAGTTTTAAGCCCAATTAAATATTAGGCTCTTCTAATATTTAATTTATTTTTCTCACTGATTAATTTTCGATCTCTTTTGTGTGTGATCTCTCGGGTTCATAATTAATTGGCAGCAAAATAATATTAATCCAATTAATATTTAATTAGAACTCTTCTAATTTAATTCTTGCAAGTCGTGAGTGATACCTAGCAGTATATCACGACTACCCAACTAATAATGAAGTGAAATTTTACGAACCCTTAGTAATTATCATGCAACTAATTCCTTCTGTCTGAATCATCCCGATTGAGTTAGAGTCATGGATAGGGTCGTCAAACTCTATTACTCAATCATATGTCCAAATCTATTTAATCAGTAACTTATGAATAATACGGGGAACGACTTCCACTACTCTACCTCGGCCAAGGATTTCTAATTACTCGATTAATAGATCGCATAGGATCCCTAATTGACAGATTCCATATCTACACACACCTATCTCCATGCCAGAATAGATCGTAACCACTGAGTACATTATTCAATCCTTGATGAGGACTAGCTTTATTGCACCAACAAATCACGTTATCCCTAACACAAGATAACCGTGGTGTCTCAAGTCTAAGGACTTAATTGCACTATTACACTATACAACGAATTATTGACCATTCCATGTAATTCGTTGTATTAGCGGTCATGTCCAGTCACTTGTTCTTATCAAGCACTTATACATCTACCCTTACGATATGAGATTAATCGCCCAAATCAATATCTCATATTATTTGGATGGCAGACTGTAATCCGATCTTTCCGGATAAATCAACGCCCAATTAATTTATCCTACGATCGGGGACTATTTTAGAATATATTTATGAATATAGATTTTGTCACTCATATCCTTACTCTTAAGGATAGAATCTATAAATATTATTCTAAGGACTCTTATTTAAATAATTAATCGCATTAATTATATTTAAATAAACTGCCTACATTAAATAAATAATATAATTATTATGTCCTAAAATTGGCATTTAGGGCATATAATCCAACCATCCCCCATTTGCACTAAAACCAATTACTCTGGTATCTCATACCCATCTTTTCAAGATGGTAATCAAATGACTACTGAATCATTGCCTTAGTCAGTGGACGAGCACCGTCAACTATTGACATTATTTACTGCATAATATCATTCTCTCCACAATCTCTGATTGATGTGGTAATGCCTTTTTAATGCGTTTGGATCTCTAGTGAGACCTAGGTTGTTTAGCTTGCGCTACAACTCCATTGTCGTCAGAGCACTACTTGTCTGACTTAATGGAAAGAACCATCCTTAGTTCAGTTACGAACTCCTAGATCCAAACCGCTTCCTATTGTTACATCTGATGCAACGATACACTCAACCTTTGGAATTTGCATTTGTACCAATATTTGGAACCTTTCAAAATAATTGTTCTTCCGTTATAGGTGAGTATAAACCCAGATATGGATTTCCAATAATCCATTTCAGACTCTCAGCCTGAAATTGTAAAACTTTAAGTTTTACCTTTCTCCATATACCAAGAACATTTTTCAAGCTTCTCAAGTACTTAAGAATGTTCTTGATTGCTTTCCAATGTTCCTAACCTGGATTAGACAGACATCTGCTTATAACACTTATAGCATTTATGATATCATGTCTTTGTACACGGCATGACGTATATAAGATTCTTAATTGCTGCAGCACTTAGAACCTTATGTGTCCAGTCTCTCTCTCTTTAGCAGTCATAGGACTCACAGCCCTAGAGAGATAAACGTCATGTCTTAAAAGAGAACAATCCTCTTTTAGAACCTGTGTACATGTTAAACACTTTTAACACCCTTTTGGAAAAATCCATTAATCCTTTTGATCTATCGCTATAGATCGATTTCCAAGGATTCAAGCGGATTATCCCAAATTTTACTTGGAGAATTATTTGAATAACTAGACCTACTTGTGTAGTCAAGATTCGTCTTCATTCTCAATGAAGTCAATCGAATGTTCTAGATTCTTTAGGCTTGGTTAAGTCAATTAATGGACCCCTTTAGCTTGCACTCTTTGTGACTCATCACTGGACTCAAAACGTATGGACAAATCCATATTAATGTCTTCATTAATAATGTCATTATGAAATGCCATTTTGTCATTCATCTACCTCATCTTATAATAGTAGTGTGAAATTATCACCAATAAATCATAATGAATTTTAACAATTGGTGAAAAGATTTCCTCATAGTCAACTCCTTGCCTATGACAATAATCTTTTATCATTTGTCATAAAGGTCTCCACCTTTATTCATTTAAGATCCTATGGCCTCAAGCCATTTAAGCTTATGTCAAACATAACTATTCATAGCTGACAAAAAATCATCAACATGATTATTGTCGTCTTTCTAATTTGGAAAAACTGTGAAATAATCAGCTGCTCTTGGATTGGGTTTTCTAGAATCAAATCCTAGATTTGACTCAGGTTAACTAGTTCTCAGTAACTCCTTATTGAGTCACACTTTTATTCCCACACTATCTTCTCAGATGAACTATTCTTCCAAGAAGAAGTTGTACTTGCTAACAGACTCTCTAGTCAGCAAGGAAATAAAAGTTATATCCCAACAAATCCTTGGGATAACCAATTAATCTTATTCAATCTCATTTCCAATTTATCAATCCAAAGCCTTTGATTGAAAACAGGATAACCCTCATTCTTAACACTTTAAGACTAGGTATCATGTTCTCTCATATCCTATATGAAGTACTTAAGATTAATTTGGAAGTGACCTTATCCAAGAGATGGACTACTATAAGGAGAATATAGCCTCACAGGCTAAATTATAAATCAGCATAGTTTATCAATTATAGACTATGTCCAACAAGATCCAACTCATTCCCTTCAACACTTCATCAAGCATTAGAATACCAGAAGGAGTTAATGAAGTAACTATGTTATTTTCTTTTGAGATAATATTAGAAATTAAGGCTAAAAATTCTCCATGATCTTATCATTGAGACTTACTTCCTATTTCTAATTCTGATTTACTACTTTAATTATGAATTCTTTGAACGCTTCAAACGGTTCAGATATACACTTATGACAATCATAAGTATATGTAAGGTAGCTAAAATATTTATTGTGCTATTTCTCCAAATGGCCCAACATCCCTATGTACGAAACCCTAAATATTCGTGGTCCTTTGACTTTGTCCTACAAAGTGTGATTTGATCATTTTTAAGAACACAAGATTCACGTGTGGGGAATGTCCTGAGGCGTCAAGGGCTTACCAGTCCTTTCACCAATTGTGTGATTCTTGTTTCTCCTCTATGACCTAATCGTAAATGCCACGATAATCTAAAGTTATCAGTATCTCTAAATCTATCATATTACTCGTTTATCTATCATTACCCATATAAGACTCTATTCATTAATTTACTAGTGTCATCTCATTTATTTCCCAAATAAATGAAACATATAAACAACAATTATTCCAAAATTAATGAATACCCAGATGGGTAAACGAGAAGACGATATGTATTTATAGAGGACATCAATTTCTCTTCAAACTCTTTGAAGTCCTATGGATTTTCCTCTATTATTAGTTCTCCTTTCTTGCAGTGGAAATAATTATCAATCAAGTTTCAACTTTCTAGATTTACCCTTGATATATGACTCTCATTTCCAAGGGTTGTGTCAAATGTGTTCACATGGAGAAATCCATTATGAACAACAAGAGTGAATTGAGAATTGACCTTGAGTATTAGATTTGTTTGCATGTGATAAACCACAAATAAACTCATGGATTCAAGATACTCATCATGAGAACACATGCTCTCAAATCAATTCCTCCAGTTATTCTTTGTTTGGAATAATTTTCTAGATATCTCATATCTACCACTAGATATCTCATATCTAGTTGTCCTATTTTGCTTATTTCACAACTCTTGTAAGTAATTAATGATGGATACATTATCCATGCTTTCTTGCTACTTTTTGACAACTTATTTTGGGCATCTAGAACGTGTATGACTTTCTTAGATCTGAGAACAATTCTCAAAACATTGAGCTAGTCATCGAAGTTTGGTCTAGTCAAAATAGAAGGTTGGGTTCACATCCGATATTATGTATAGGCAGTAATTTCTAAGGATGTTAGATAATTATATTATTAACTATTTGATTTGGGTCTTTAAATCAAACAGTAACCCCCACTAAAATTTTCGAATCCCACACTTCCCTAGTGGAAAACGGAAAAACAATAAGGTGTTTTTCTTAGAGGAATTGGAGGCCTATTCACTTTAACCCACCTCACATTTTAGATTTTTGGTGAAGTTAAAACAAATAGGTGAATAACCTCTTTATTCAATGTATCTTATACAAATTCCAATTGTTCTTGCCTCCAATCCTTTCGATCTCACATTATAGATTTTGGTCTCCAAGATTGTTTAAGTTAAACCCATTATCCTGAAAATTTGGATCAATGTAATACCGACACCTCACATGATAGATTTTTGGTTGCCTGTAAGAATCCAAATTTTTCATATCTCATGCTTATATAGACTTAGTTCATATGTTGATACAAATAAATAACCCCTATGTGTCCATAACCAGCTACTTACTTGCCCAACACACAAACTAATCTACGATAACGGAAGGCAATGATATAATCTTCTCAAGACTACACCATTATTAACTTAATATTTAATTTGGGAAGGTTTGCTGGTCTTTAGTTTAGGTCTCACTTTTCACATGCTTCTAATTTCAATTTATCGTATAAATAAATAGAAATATACATGCATTCATCACATATTTATCGCATAAATAAATAAATAAATGTATAAAATAAAATGGGATGATCATGGACTAGGAGCACTTATCAACCCGACCTACTGGGTTGAATACCTAAATCAAATAAAGGGCCCATAAGAAAAATTCATGGGCTGCTCCTCCTCGGCTTCACAAAACTCCTTTCGCGAACTGGGCCCACCAACTCTTGATGTCTTCACCTTGATCTTCCATTACATTTATGTACATAGATTCCTAATCTAGTAGGGATACATAAATGGGAATAGGGTTTTATATATTTAAAATGGTGATAAGAGGCATGCAAGTCCCATTTTAAAATATTACATAAAACCCAAAATGGGTAAATAAATAAAATAATGACATTCATCCATTTATACATCTAAGACTAGTCCATGATCACCTACAAACATAGCAAATAATAATAAAAAGTAATCCACGAATATAACACAATTAGTCTCCCAATATAATCTCATTATATTAAGTTTATCCAATTAATAAACACCTTTATTAATTTGGATCCTGAAATATCTCATATTTAAATAAATATAATCTCATTATATTTGTAGTAATTAATTAATAAACAATTTATTAATTAACTACAAGTATAGCACAATTAATTTTCTAATATAAACTCTTTACATTAGGTTTTTTAATTTAATAAACTCTTTATTAAATTTATTTTATTTAATAAACTCTTTATTAAATTAACTCCATAAATAGCTCCTATTTGCAATATATAAATATAATCAAATTATATTTAATTATTAATAAACTATTTATTAATATAAAGTGTCAAAATACCTTTGGGCTTTTAATTAATTTGTCAAACAAAACTAATTAAACAATCTGGACTTTAAAAAAAAATTAAAATAAGTCCAACCTATTTTAATTAAGTCCAAGTCCAAAAGGCCAACAGTCCAACTCAAACATTAAAAATAGTCCACACTATTTCTGTTATAGTTTGAATTTAAAGTTGGCCTAATTTCAGACAATAAAGTAGTCCACACTAATTTATATTTTAGTCTGAATCAAAATTGGCCCAATTCAGACCAAAAGAGGAGTCCATGCTATTTTAAAACAGTTTTTAAAACCAGCCCAAAACAAGCCCAAATATTACATGCCCATTCAGCCCAATATAGAAAGAAAATAAAAAGAAACCCCAAACCCAACAACTTGGGTCTGGGTCCGGGGTTCAGAACCTGACCCAGATTTGGATATGAATCCGAATCTGGATCTGGGTCATGTTTCAGAAACCCTAATCAAAAAACATTTTTTTTTTCTCTTTCTTCTTCCCAGTGCCGCCCCTTCCATAGCTGCACCTTTGCAGCACCATCCCTCAAGAAGTAAAAACTCCTTGAGTCGTCAGCATAGCTGCAACAGCCTAGGTGTCGTGGCCAACACAGCCACGACAGTCTAGCTGTCGTTGCTGTTGCAACTCTATGGCCGCGAGGAGCTGTGGCGCACAGTCGCGAAGAGTACTTCGTGACTCTGCATCTCACAGACGCGAGGGCCACAAGCCTCCTCAGTGCTGCCATCCTCGTGGCTGCGAGGAGTTACCACTCTTCGCAGCCGCTTAAGGCGGCGCCGCGAGACCCCAGCAGCTCTCACGATGGCCACAGCCGTGAGAAGCCATTCTCGCGGCTGTGGTTTGCGAGATACCCACCTAGGTCACGAGGAAGGGTCCTCGTGACCCTGGTCCGAAATGGCAGCAGCACTACTAATGTGGTAGGCCACTGCCATGGCTGGAGGATGCAGATTTCAAAACAATTTTAAAATCCCTTATATATATATATATATATATATATATATATATGAGAGAGCAATGCTTTGTGTGAGGTATCAGAATATTGTAAACAGTTTCTTCTTCTCTCTGTTCTTCTAGAATATTGTAAACAGTTTATTCTTCTCTCTATTCTTCTTAAGGAGTTCCTAATTTATCTCTAAAATTAATTTTCTGTAATTTCAATTCCTCTAAAAGTGCAATACACAGTCCCATTATTGCGCCATTGTGTTCTGTTAGTCTTCTTCTTCATCTTATTTTATTACATTGGTGCTTTCATCCTTCGAACCATACATGGCTGACGACACCCGATTAAAGGTTGTTGATGATGCTCTCAAACATCAAGCTCAAATCCTTGAGTCTCTTCAATTGGCAATTGCAGCTCAACAACATTCTATGGAACAGTTGGCGTTACAATATACTACACTTGATGGTAAAGTGGAGCAAATACTCAGATCCAACGACCCCCAATCCACCAATCGCTCTACCTTCACTCAATCTCAGGCGGGATCTAGTGGTAGCTCCACCTTCGCAGCTCGATCTCTCTGTTTGGACTTTCCTCAATTTGATGGTACTGATGCCATGGGGTGGCTCTTCAAAGTCAAGCAATTTTTTGACTATTATGGTACTAACGACAATCAATGGCTGACCATCGTCTCTTTCCATTTGGATGGTCCAGCCCTTCACTGGTACCAATGTCTCGCTCGTAACAACCAATTGAGCACATGGAAAACTTTTACTCAAGCTTTGGAGGTACGTTTCGCACCAATTGAATTTGAGAACCCACAAGGTGCCTTAGCTAAGTTGACCCAATGATCAAACTGAATTTGAACTGTTGGCTAATCGAACTTCGGGTCTTCCAGAGGATTTTCTCTTAAATTGTTTCCTCTCGGGGCTCCGCTCGGAGATCCACACCGAAGTCATTGCCTTTTAACCCAGCACCATGAATCATGAGGTTAGACTGGCCCGCTTACAGGAGGCAAAAAATTTTGAACTCTGTAAATATTCTTCCCGACCCACTTTCAATCTATTTTCCCCTCCAAAACATCCCACCTTCACCACTCTATTTTCCCCGGTCCCTTATACACCGAACCCATACACACCGAGCCCATACACACCAAACCCACCCTCTCAGCCTAAACCACTGTTACTGCCTACTCTATTATCACATCCACATATACCTACCTTCCCTGTCAGCTCATAATCATCTCACTTCTCTCGCCTACCTATCAAAAAACTCACTTTCGTAGAAATTCAAGTTAAACGAGAATGCGGATTGTGTTACAATTGTGATGATAAATGGCCACCTCAACACAAATACAAGGCCACTTCTCGTCTATTACTTATGGATTTTGACACTTTCTCCGATACACTTGAACCACCCTCTCCCAAAATTGAACTAGATCAGCCACCCGATACCATATTCCCCGAAATATCGTGTCATGCACTCGCGGGCCACAAATTGCTAACGACCTTGCATCTTACTGGCACCATCATGGGGTCTCCGGTACAATTATTAGTCGACAGCGGAAGCACCTACAACTTCGTGCAATCCCGCGTCGCAAAGTACCTTGCATTGCTAATTGAAACCTCTCTTACTTTTGTTGTGGTCGTTGGTAGTGGTGATAAGCTTCACACCAAAGGATGTGTCCGTTAAGTAGTGATCAATGTTCAAGGACACGACATCTACACCGACCTCTATGTCTTACCCCTCCACGGGGCTGACATTGTCTTGGGTATTTCATGGCTTATTATACTTGGTAACATTTGTTTGAATTATTCTACTTTAACTTTGAGTTTTCAGCAACAGGGCCAACATGTTGAATTTTATGGTGATTCTTCTTCTGCTTCTGAGCCAATACAATATACTGCCTTAAGAAGATTATATAAGACAGACTCTGCAGCCGCTTATTTTCGGCTCGAATTATTCAGTTGTGAGCAGCAATCTGAGCCAGTTATTTCATCAGATTTAGCAGACGTCTTGAATGATTTTGCTACTATCTTTTTGAAGCCCATTGGACTGCCACCACGCAGGTCCCATGACCACGCTATTCCTTTGTTACCTAGAGCTTCACCGGTCAACGTCCGCCCTTATCATTACCCTTATTTTCAAAAGGCTAAGATCGAGAGGTTGGTCAAAGAAATGTTAGCTGACGGCATCATCCGCCCGAGCACGAGTCCCTTTTCCTTCCCAGTTTTACTTGTTAAAAAGAAGGAAGACTTGTGGAGGTTTTGTACAGACTATCGAGCTTTGAATGTCGTAACCATTAAGGATCGTTTTCCGATCCCAACTATTGATGAGCTCTTTGATGAACTGTTTGACGCTACTGTTTTTTCTAAGTTGGATCTTTTGGCAGGGTACTACCAAATCCAAATCCGAGATGAAGATATCACAAAAACGGCCTTCCGAACTCACAAAGGCCACTACGAGTATCTTGTGATACCATTCGGCCTCACGAATGCTCCTGCCACCTTTCAAGCAATTATGAATGAAGTGTTTAAGCCATATTTGTGTAAGCTCGTGCTGGTTTTCTTCGATGACATTCTGGTTTTTAGTAAATCATGGGCTGAGCATTTGAGTCATTTGAGAATGGTTTTGGACACCTTGCGTACTAATCAGCTGGTTGCAAAAAAATCAAAGTGCGCCTTTGGTCAGTCTTCTATTCATTACCTTGGTCATGTGGTTTCGGGAGAAGGCATTGCAATGGACCGTGAGAAGATTATTGCTATACTTGAATGGCCACAGCCAGCCACCATTTGCAGGTTGCGTGGTTTTTTGGGCCTCACGGGGTATTATCGCCATTTTGTCCGATACTATGCTCACCTCGTAGGCCCGCTAACTGATTTATTGAAATGAGATGCCTTTATTTGGTCAGATAAATCTCAGCAAGCATTCGATGATCTAAAAAATGCCATGGTTTCTGCACCAGTTCTTTCTCTACTTGATTTTTCTCTACCATTCACTATAGAAACAGATGCATCCGGCACGGGTATGGGTGCAGTACTTCAACAAAATGGTCATCCTGTATTATACTTTAGTAAAAAATTCCCACCACATTTTCTCGTATCTTCCACATATGCTCGGGAAATGCAAGCTATTGTATCGGCTGTCAACAAATGAAGGCAGTATGTGTTGGGGAAAAAATTCTTCATAAAAACTGATAAAAAAAGTCTTAAGAATTTAACTACTCAAGTCATTCAGACACCCGGATAGCAGAGATGGCTTTCTAAGTTGCTTGGTTATGACTTTGAAATCCTGTATCAGTTGGGTCGCGAGAACAAAGTGTCTGACGCCTTATCGCGAGCACCAACAGAATGTTTCATGGCGTTCACTCAACCTTACTTTGATATTTTACTTGAAATTCGAGCTGAGAACAAAAATAGTCCAGAACTTCTCCAATTACATCAACAAGTAAGTGGTTCTCCCCATTTACATCCAGACTATACTATTTGGGATGGTTTGCTAATTCTCAAACGTCGTTTGGTTGTTGCAGCTGACTCGCCGTTACGATATAAGTTGCTCCATGAGTTTCATTCCATCCCACTAGGTGGACATTCAGGTATGTTGCGCACATTTCAACGATTAGCTTCGGGGTTCTTTTGGAAGCATATGCGCAGGGATGTAAAAATATTTGTGGATCATTGCCGAGTATGTCAAGAAATGAAAACATCACATTTAAACCCGGCAGGGCTACTTCAACAACTTCCAATTCCTTCCCTCGTATGGGAAGATATTTCAATGGATTTCGTTACTCGGTTGCCATCATCAAAAGGTAAAACCATTGTCATGGTTGTGGTGGATCGATTGACCAAGTATGCCCATTTTATCGCATTATCACATCCACTAACCAGTGCAAAAGTGGCTGCTCATTTTGCTTCAGAAATCATCAAACTTCATGGCCTTCCACGATCGATTGTCAACGACAGAGACCCCTTATTCCTCAGCTTGTTTTGGCGTGATTTGTTCCAATTGCAAGGTACAACACTTTCCATGAGTAGTACCTATTACCCACAGACAGATGGTCAAACAGAAATTGTGAATTGAGGTCTAGAATTATACCTTCGGTGCTTTGCAAGTGACACTCCTTCAAAATGGGTTAAGTTTTTATCTTGGGCATAATTCTGGTATAACTTTCCGCATCACACTTCTGCTGGCATGACACCATTCGAAGCACTTTATGGCAGACCATCCCCCACTATTAGTCGATATCTACCAGGTTCTTCAAAAAATGAGGCAGTTGATAATGATCTTCGGTATCGAGATTTAATACTCCAACAGCTCCACCAGAATCTTCTTCAAGCTCAACAGCGAATTAAATATTATGCTGACAAAAATCAATATGAGGAAAACTTCGATGTTGGTGATAAGGTTTGGGTTAAACTTTAACCCCATCGTCAATTATCAGTCAGGGGTTCTTATAACACTAAACTCAGTCGTCGCTACTATGGTCCATTCACTGTATTAGAGCGCATTGGAGATGTGGCTTACAAATTAGAACTTCCATCTACTTCGCGCATTCATTCGGTGTTCCATGTATCACTCTTGAAAAGGTTCAAAGGCAGCCATGACACTCATTCCATTCCGCTACCAGAACAGTCTAATACCTCTAGTCCTCTTATGTCCCCTATTGCCAATCTGGGACAACAAACTGTGTTGTGCCAAGGAAAGATGTTTGAGCAGTTTTTAGTGCAATGGGAGGGTCTTCCGCTTGATGAGGCAACTTGGGAAGATCGTCACCACCTTGCGAACCTTGAGGACAAAGTTTTGATAAAAGGGAGGAGCATTGTAATGGATAGTGCCATGGGTCCAGAGCAGAGCAACAAAGGTGAGATGGCATTGCAGCAACATGATTTGGGTGATCATAATCTGTTGGGAAAAGGCTTGTGTAAAAAGACAACTCCAAAGCACCTAACAGAATTTGTTAGGAATTGAGCAGTAGTATACTATATATATGAGAGAGCAATGCTTTGTGTGAGGTATCAGAATATTGTAAACAGTTTCTTCTTCTCTCTGTTCTTCTTAAGGAGTTCCCAATTTATCTCTAAAATTGGTTTTCTGTAATTTCAATTCCTCTAAAAGTGCAATACACAGTCCCATTATTGCGCAATTGTGTTCTATTAGTCTTCTTCTTCATCTTATTTTATTACACCATATTCAATTTCAATTCATCAAACGAACATTTAACTCAACAGTTGATTGGTTAGCAAACAATATATATATAGACAAGTTAGCTTTCAAATGAATATCTAATATATCCCCCCATTTGAGGGAGATTCTAGAAGGTGATCTCCACCTTACAGGGGTGGGATGAGTCTCCATTTGTAACCCATGATTTCATTTTAATGAAATGTCATCTTTTAAAACAAAAACAGACAAACAATTTTGTGAAATTTTAAAAGAACAATGTTAACCTACTGAAATGGACAAGGACAAAGTCAATAAAGCCTTTATGGCAAAATGGAAATTTGTCTCCCTTGCACATACTTTTTCAATTTGAGTATCTTTGTCCATGTGCAAAAGGGAAGTCAAATGCCACTAGAGCTTTAGTTAAGTGGTAATGTTACTCGCTGTATACAAAAAGTTACGAGTTTGAGACTCATGGATTATATGTTACGGTCTTAGATCTCCCTAAATAAATTTTAAAAAAATGAGTCAAATGGATGAGTTTTTTTTCCCCTTTTGTACTTTACTCCCTTGCACATACTTTTTCCCTCTTCTCTCAATGGATCTTTCCTCACCATATTGCTTGTTTGGATTTACAAAGAAAAAAACAGTAAAGGAAATAAAAGGATTCAATCATAAGGAAGAAAATAATTCCACATATTTCTTATGCAACAACATAGCCTTCTCTTCAGCATCCAGTTAAAATATCACATTGGTTAGACCCACAAGCTGAAACCAACATACATCCCCTGCAACAAGGCCAAAGCTTCTGCTTGAAATGCATAAGAACTTTAGAATTTACCAGCACAATCATAGATGTGTTCCCCTTGGGATCTCTTCTAATAACGGTAAGCCTAAAAAAATTATATTCTGATATCCATGAAAGCATCCGAATTAACTTTAAAGTGCCTGGTCTGTGGCAGAGATCAAAATTCATTGCCCAGTGCAAATCAAATTCACTTCCTACAATGCTTGACTAATATCACTGCTTTTAGACAGATTCTCATCAGATCTCCGTTTGCTGCTGTCTGTGGCGGAGCCAAACACTATATTGAACCTCTCTCCCTTTTTACTATAAAAATGCACACCGTGACCTTGGGATTCTAGCTCTGCTCCCAGCTACTGTCTTAGTGACCTTTGGAAATTATCCTCCTGTGATTAGATATAGGGCTGTGGTCAAGGTCCTTTGCTGCAATATTAGGAGAGAGATTTCTTTGATATGATTGAGCAGCTCCATCAATATTAACTTCACCAAACGAAAATGAATTATTCTTTTCCAAATTTGACAGCATATAAAGAACACTAGCCTCCCTCTGCCCGCCCCATGCTCTTCTTTTTGCAAGCCATCATCCTTCTAAAAGAGAAAAGTCGAGGTCCAACCTTCTTTGTTCAGTAAGATCCAAGCTCAGTGGCATTGAAACTAAAACCTCATCAACTTAAATAGAGGAGGAAAAGGCCGTCATTGTTTGTACAGACAGTCTTTTTGGGTGCTAAGAATATCTCCACTTCTCAAGCTTCATATCCCGCCTGCTTGCATTGAGAATTTGTTTCCAGTAGCCAATCTTCGAACCTTTCAATTGAAAGAGCTCTGTAGGCCTCAAGCGGAACTTTGAAGAAAACAAAGTTACCTAGCCTACACTTGAAGGACATGTTAAGCACAATAAATAAATAGAACAAAACCTCTCTAAAACTTAAATTTTTAGATGAGGTGATAACTTAATAAATAATATAAAAAATATAGAAAAGTTTTCAAGAATTTGGAATCAGTAACCTGGGAATCCATTTTTGCTATTGTTTCTCTAGATCCTATATATATTAATCATCTTAAGTTTCAAATTATCAATGCCTAGAGACGAATATTACATAATTTTTTGCATTAACGATAGAATTATATTCCAAGATTGCAATATGATAATTAACATCCTCTATGGTGAATAATGCCTAATTTGATGAATCTAAGGTTCCATTTGTTTGCCGTAAAATAACTTGCTTGTGAAAAATGTTTTCTGTGTAAAATATTTTTTCTGGAAAATAAAATATTTTACGGGGGTCCATTTGTTTGCCTTAAAATAACTTGTTGGCGGAAAATATTTTTCTGAAAAATAGAATATTGAAAAATATTTTCTGGTATTTGGAGGTACCATGAGTTCCGTAAAATATTTTCTTCTCCCAAAGGAAATGAAAGCATTTTACAGAATTTTTACTAGTCACAATTGTTGACCGAAAAATATTTTACAGTTGACCAATTTTCCTGTACTACCAAATACCGTAAAATTAAGTAAAAGCAACGTAATTTTTGACCGGAAAATATTTTACAATTGACCAATTTTCCGGTATTACCAAATATCGTAAAATCCGAAAAATATTTTTCGGCAAACAAACGGAGCCTAAAAGGAATCAAATTTAACCTCTATGGTCATTTGCATGGATTTAGAAAATGCATGTTTATGAAAAAAGAATATGCAATCACGAATGTATTTGCAAGAAACGGATTTAGATACTTTCCTAGCTAGTTTCATTATCAATTAGGAGAAGATCCAAATCCGCAAGAACCTAGTACGATAATGAAAATTTGAACATTTGAAGAAGCGAATATGAGAGAGGAAACAAACTAACCCATAGTCCAAACAACACCACCCACAACAGATAAGACCATTGCAACAAGAGCGAAAGGCAAGCGGATCAAGAAAGCTATTGGTTTGCACCCCATTTTTATTCTTTTTATGTGTCCTTCAACACCTTTTGGTATGAAGAAGAAGATTTTTTCCTGGGATGAAAGAAATAATATCCTCCGAAGTCTTAGATACGATAGTATAGAGGTTGTACGCAAAGGCAAAAATGAATTAGAAAATGGGGTTGGATAATGCCTTTTCTTTCTTTTTCTTTCTCTTTTTTTCTTTTCTTTTTTGTTTTGTTTAGGGGGGAGGGTTGTGCGGGGGGCGGGGGGGCGGGGGGGTTGGTTTATTCTCACCAAACCTAATGGAAGGACTAAATCACCCTCCGTTAGATAAGTAAATGACAGGAAACTTCTAGACCTCGATCTTTTGCGTATTTTGTGACCATGTTCAATGGAGAAAATTGTTGCAATAGAAAGATAAGTGTGAAGAGTTCCTTTAGGATATCAAATTATTCTATATAAATGCAAGACGAGAAAAAATAGTAATGATGTTTTCAATTGGAATTTGGTTTACAAAATCTTGTCTTCATGGGATACTTTTTAATAAAGACACTTGAGTTATAGGTTATATGACTTTGAAGTTCTTAATTAAGGGTAATTTAGTAATATCTTTGAATACATAAGTGAGTTGGGTGTGGAGAAGCAAATTAAGGAGTGGAAATAGTGATTTCCTTTGAAATAGAGTTGATATCAAATATTCCAAATTTTTGTTTATTAAGTAACATGACATGTGGCAAAATTTTGACAATTAATAGTTGAATTATCCTAGTTGACATAAGTTTTACCAAGTTAAATGCTCTTTTGATTTGAAAAAAAAAAATCTTTTGACCGTGCTAACAAGTTTGAGCAGTGTGAGACTCTCAAAACCTTTGATCATACCAAAGATCTAGCAAAACCACAAAATCTCGTTCCTCTATCTCCACCCGCCACTGTGATCTCTCTTTTCACACTAACGGTAATTTTTCTAATAATGTTATTATATTATTAGGAGATCATGCCCATCCCATACACCCTCGATAAAGAGAAATGGAAAGGGAATTTGCCCATTGGACTAATAGAAGAAACTAACGTACCTAATCATCCTCTTAAAATCCATCTTGTTGCGAGGACTAATTTTTCTTCAACTCTCAACTATGATAAATACATTGTAGTAATATGTTACTCCAAAAGCTAATAAGTGATTTATCTAAACTATCATCAAGTTTTTGTGTTTATGTAGTAATAGGACTTAACATTTGCTTGCTTATGTGAATTTATGCTATGAATCCTGTGTCATCACAGTCTTAGAACCACAAATTGAGTGATTTGTTGAGACCTGTCATGTGATCATCCTATGTATACTCTGTGGTACCACTTATTTTTTACAGACATTAAAAGAATGATCCGATTAGTACATCAATGAAGAAGAGAACCGGCTGTGAGCATGGGTGGCGCCCGTGCCATATAGAGAGCCGGGCAGGGGCGGGGATGTATACAATAGTTTCCCCTACAAACGCTAGTAGACATTTCACAAATCATTACTATGGATGCTGAAGTACGTCGTCCAATGTAACACTGTAAAGATCTACTAGGTTGCTCACCAGGGGTGCGTTCTCTTCATTGCTTTCTTGATGAAGCCATGGGTTCTTTGTAAGCCTCCTGATGCATTCCAATTCTGTTGCCACTTCTCTCATTCCAGGTCTTTCTTCCCCTTTTAGGTTGAGGCATTGGACTACAAGTTTTGCGACCTCTTGCAATTGTTCAAAGCTGTCTTCTTTCAATACACGATGATCAAGAATTTTGAACAAGCGTTTTTCCTTGACAGATTCTATTATAAGTTTGGCTAAACTTCCTTCTTCTTCTGCCAAAAGAGGTTTTTTTCCTGTTAAGAGCTCGGCAAGAACGACTCCAAAGTTATATACATCGCTTTTTTCTGTTAAATTACCCGTTTGAAAGTATTCCGGGTCTAAATAACCTAAAGTTCCTTGCACTAATGTATTGACTTGTGTTTGATCCAAAGGGACTAATCTCGAAGCTCCAAAATCAGATATCTTTGCAGTATAAAAGTCATCCAATAGTATATTTGCAGACTCTATATCTCTTTGTATGATAGGCATGGAAGCAGCAGAATGTAAATAGTTAATGGCATTTGCAGCTTCAAAACCAATTCTAAGACGATTCTCCCAAGAAAGCCTCGACTCCTCTTTACTTCGAAGAATGTGATCGTAAAGTGTGCCATGGCAGACATATTCATAAACCAATAGGGGCACTTCGGTCTCCAAACAACAACTCAATAGTTTAACCACATTCCGATGATTGATTTGTGTCAAGATTATCACCTCGTTAGTGAATTGATCTATGTGACTCTTATCTATAACTTTGGACTTTTTAATCGCAACTACGCGTTTATCAGGTAATATTCCTTTGTAAACTGTACCACTACCTCCTTGTCCAAGGATACAATTACTAGCAAAGTTGTTAGTCGCTCTTTCTAGCTCATCAATTATGAATATTTTTGTCAACTCAACTCCACCTTCATTTGAGGAGGCGAGACGTTGCTTTAGTAATAAACCTCCGTTTTGTTGGAAGAATTTTTCCCTCAGCTGAAGAAGTTTTCTTTTTTTGATGCTGAAATATGCTAATGTTAAAATAACAGCTAAAGCTATGGCACCAAATCCCAAACCTGCAAATATGATATTATAACATTGTACATGAGTTGTATACATATCTTAAGCTAGCACACTTTTCAAGTGGAAAAAAACCTTCAATTTTGGTTTTTCATGCATGTAAATTAGTTAGGGGTAAAATGAAAGTGTCTTATTTGTGGTGGAATGAATTAGTTTACTTGATTAGCAAAAAAAAAAGCTGTTGTATTTGGGAAATGTAGCTAGTCATCTATCTTTGAATGGTTCATTTGATAAAAAATTACAAAAGTCTATGAAAAAAGCTTTCTCAACACATATGATGTTTGGCTATTTGGAAATAGAAGTGTCAAAAAATTTTGGGATTCATTTTAAAATCAATTGATGTATAATAGAAGAATCCAATTTGGCTAATCAACCAGGGCAACACTTGCCCCTTCTTTGTCCAGCAAAAGCTTCAATCGAAAATTTTCATATATATATATATATTCTAAGTTGAGAAAGAAAATAAAAGAGTGGATCTTCAATTTAATTATATTAATGTAGATGCAGTCACATGACACTACAAGAAAAACTGTGAAAGGCGACAGTCCGTCTCATTTTCGTCGCCAAAAGAGCGACAAAATAGAGACGAAATTATCGTCACTGGAATTAGTGACCCTTTCAAGACGGTTTGGAGATGACTTAGATATGTAGTCTCTGAACCGTCTCATTTGGCGACTATTAGGAGACAGTTTGGACAATCCTCTCTAAACCGTCACTAACCTGAGATCGTTTTTAGACGCTTTATTTACATCGTCACCAAACCGTCTCCTGATTGCGTTAATTTAATGTTTGTGTAATAAGTATATCAACGTGTTAAAAATTTTGGAATGTATAACAGGTTGATTATGAATTATTTTTATAAAAAAAAATATATATATAGATTTTAAAAAAACCCAAACTGCGACGGAAAGGAGATGAATTGTAAAAATAAATAAAAAAAAGACGAAAAGGAGACGTCTTGGAAAAGGAGACAAAAAGGAGACGACCTGAAAAAGGAGACGAAAAGGAGACGACGTGAAAAAAGAGACGAAAATGAGATGACATGAAAACGGAGACGAAAACAAGACGATGCAGAAACAGAGACGAAAGGGAGACGTCATGGAAAAGGAGATGAAAAGGAGACGACGTGAAAAATGAGACGAAAATAAGACGGCATGTAAACGGAGACGAAAAGGAGACGATATAAAAAAGGAGACGAAATGGAGACAACACAACAGCGGAGACGGTTTGGAAACGAATTGGAGACGAGCTGAAAGGGAGACAATTGGGACACGATTATTATAGAGACGGAATGGAGACGAATATAATTTTTGACGAAAAGGAGACGATTTTGAATTTCGTCTCCGTATGAGACGAAATCCAAAATTGGAGACAACGCAAACGGTGACGGCACATTTTCATCTCCATTCCATCTCTTATCAAGAAATGGTGACGAAAAGGAGACGAAAATTAGCCGTTTCCGTTTCCAAAATTTCTTGTAGTGTGAGAAAGTTACCAAGAGATAACTTCAGTATTGGAAATTCCGTCTTCTTAATGCAACCAGTCCCATTCTTTTTGCCGTCTCCATAATGTCCATTTGGACAAGTGCATATGAAACTTCCTTCGATGTTTTTACAAGTTCCAACACAGGGAGTATTGTTCTGGTCTACGCATTCATCGATGTCTACAAAGAGAATGCCAAAGCATTAGTTAGGAACAAATTATGTTTTGCCATTTGAAAAAATCAGCTATATAAAATTATTTTTTTTCCAATGCAGAAATATAAGATAGTGGAAGATAAGAAAGTGCATGCTATACTTAATCTCTAATTGCGAAATGATATGCCATAATTTTTCATTCAAAATGTGTGTTTTCTTCTTTTAACATGCATACGTATTCTAAGAATATCAACATGCAATGCACTTAAATTCCCCTATAAAAGGGATAACAAGCAACAAAGAAACAATATAACCAAGCCAATACTCATGTTACTAAATTCTTTTTTTTTTTTTTATTATAAATTTTTAGGGGCAGTTGTAACTTAGAATTTACGACTTTCATCTATTGATTTTATTATATAGCATGCCTGAGTCTAAACCCACATGCAAGATTGATATTATAGGTATAAGAAATAATTAATTGACCCCTCTTTTCTACTGACAAAAAATTATTAACCCAAATTATTCCTTATATACACAAGACACATTTATAAATCACACATATATACTACTTTCAACGATGTGGGATATCACATTATAGAATCAATGTTATTTCAAGCAAACGATTGGAGGCCAAGAGTATCTAGTATTCTATTTGTTAGGATTTTATTTTAATCAATTTTTTTAATTTTATTGGCTGTGTTTTTGCAAAAATGTGGATATTGCGTGTGGAAGTTTGACATTGCAGGTATCTTTGAAGCAATCACGATTGGGAGAGCTTTCAGTTTTGATGAGTTCTATTCCTAGCAGTATTCTTGAAGAGTCCATGTGCTTATGAAGATATCTTGGAGATAAGGTGATAGAGGTCCAGTTATCCAAAACTCTTGCCCGATTTGGATTATCTTGAAGACTCTTCTACTGATACTCAACATCTCTGGCAAGTCCTTCAAATAGGCGTGACGGTTCCCAGTTACAGATGGCGAGAAAATAGTACAGAAATAGATATAACAGAATCGTGAAATAGCTATAGGTTGTCTTTGTCAAGTCGTGTTGCAACAAGTTGTGTAACAGAGTCAGCTGAATGTTTTTAATTAGTGTTGCAAAACAGTCTGTTTTGAGTCTAATGTTTTGACCAATCCATCTAGAGTTTCAAGATTCTTTTTATTATGTTTTAGTGTACATTCTTCGGGAGAAGAAGGAGTGTTCTCGGAAGAGAACTTTGTAAGTCGAGAGAAGCTCACCAAACTAGAGAATCTACTAAGGGAGTCTTACACCTAGGCGGCAAGGGTTAAGAAGGAGTCTTCAATTGCGTAAGTTTCCATTGGTGTCTGTAATCTCTTGAAACTTAGTGGATTGGTTTGTTGGCCAAAGGATGGCCGCGTAGACGTATACCATGTTGGTTGAATCACGTTAAATTTTTGTGTTCTTATTTTTGTTACAACATTTCTTACTTCCTGTAAGTTTACTTTGTTAATTTGATTAAATATCAGTTTGGCTATAGGGCCAGAAACTAACAAGTGGTATCAAGAGCAGGTTACTGAACTAACTCAGTTAGATCTCTGGGAAAGTTTTTTTTTCTGGCTATTTTTGCAGGTATGGACACAGTTCGTGATGGAAGTTCGATTAACAAACCACCACTACTTGATGACTCAAACTACTCGTATTGGAAGGCTCGGATGAGAGCATTTATCAAATCCATTGATGAAAGAGCTTGGAGGGCAGTTGTCGTGGGATGGATGCATCCTACAATGAAAAATGATGAAGGAGTTGATGTGCCAAAACCTGAAGATCAATGGACTGCAAATGAAGATCGATTGGCCAACAACAATTCCAAGGCCTTGAATGCGATTTTTAATGCAGTTGATCTAAACCAATTTAAATTGATCTCAACTTGTGAAATTGCCAAGGATGCTTGGACAATCTTACACACTGCATATGAGGGAACCACAGCTGTCAAAGTGTCTAAACTTCAAATCCTCGCAACAAGATTTGAGGAATTAAAGATGCAAGATGATGAAACCATAGCTGATTTCAATGGTAAGTTGTGTGATATTGTAGATGAGGCATTTGCACTTGGAGAAAAATATTCAGATTCAAACCTTGTGAGGAAGGTATTACGATCTCTTCCCTAAAGATTCGCCATCAAGGTTGCTGCAATTGAAGAAGCAAAAAATGTTAATGACATGAAGTTGGATGAACTTATGGGGTCACTCCAAACATTTGAGATGAAGTTCAAACAAAAGAGAAAAGAGAAAAACATTGCATTCCAAGCAGAAGTTCAGAAACAAGATGATGAAAGCTCACATGATGACGATGATGCTGAGTTAACTGAGTCATTAGCATTGCTTACAAAGAATTTTAACAAAGTGCTAAAGAAATAGAAGAGGCAGAGAAGTGGATCAAGGCCAGGCGTGTTTAAAAGGCCGTCTGTTGCAGCAAATCCCGAAACAAAAAAAGGCAGAATGGTAGGATGTTCGACGAGAATAAGAAAAATAAAGGTATCCAATGTAGGGAGTGAGAAGGCGTTAGTCATATACAAGCAGAGTGTGCGAATACCTTGAAAAAGAAGAACAAGGTCATGAACATCACCTGGAGCGATAAAGATTCATATGACGTTTCTGAGGGTGATGAAGGATACACCAGCAATTATGTTGCATTCGCTGTTGCAGCAGGCCAAGACAACAGAAAATCAGGCTCAGCAGATATTGCACCATCAGTTACAACATCTATTAGAGCTGAATATGTTCTTTCTGATGGAAGTAGCGTGAATTCAGAATCTGGTAGCGATAATGAGCTGGATGAGGAAGGAATTATGAAAGCATACAAGGAGATGTACGAAAAATGGCTGATTGTATGCAAAAAGAATCAAGAGTTAGAAGAAAAAATCAATGGTTTGGAGGAACAAAACGCTGAATTATCAGAATGTGCAGCCAAGAGGCAATTGAAATTTGAAGAGTTGCAACAGGTGCTGAGACAAACGCAGTAGAATGTGAAGATGCTAAATTCAGGGACGTTGAAACTTGATCATATGTTGTCAATACAGAAACCAAATAGAGATCATACTGGACTTGGATACCAAGGAGGTACATCAACTGAAAAAATTGTGTTTGTCAAGGAAACTGAGGAAGCAAAGCCAGAACTAATTGTTGCAATATCGCCTGCGACAAGGGAGAAAAATTCAGTAGGAAAGCGAAGGAAGACTGTCCCAATTTGTCACTTCTGCGGTGTTCTTGGACACATCAGACCACAATGTTACAAATATAAGGACAATCTGAAAAGAAGTATGTTTGTCAACTCTTTCGTTTTTGGTAAACCTATGAATTCATCCAAAGCAAAGATTAATCTGTCACAACAGCACTTGAAACAAATATGGGTAAGGAAAACTGTTCAAACTTGTCTAGTTGCTTACACCTCATTGCAAGCTTACACCACTAACTCTTGGTATTTTGATAGTGGTTGTTCTAGACATATGACAGAAGATCGTGGTATGTTGACAAATTATCGAAGATGCTCAGAAGGGCAAGTGACTTTTGGTGATGGTGAGAAAGGTTGAGTTCTTGGAAAAGGAACTCTTACTGTTGAAGGTTTTCCAAGATTAAAGAAGGTTCTTCATGTTGAAGGGTTGAAAGCAAATCTCATAAGCATCAGTCAATTATGTGACCAAGAGTTGTTTGTTAAGTTCACCAAGGATGGATGTCAAGTGTTTGATAATTCTAACAATTGTGTTCTTGCAGGAACTAGATCAACAGATAACTGTTACATGTTGACTTCACCATGTGCACAAACTGTGTTGTGTCAGAATAATTCACTTGACAATGCTGAAATCTGGCACCAAAAGTTAGGTCATTTGAATTATGAAATGCTTAACAAAATTGTAAACACAAGAGCAGTGCGAGGTATTCCAAAATTGAATTGTAAGAAATTCAAGGTGTGTGGACCATGCCAAATCGGCAAACAAGTAAGGGCAACACATAAAATGTCGCAACATATCTCTACCAAAAGTGTATTGGAACTATTACATATGGATCTTATGGGTCCAATGCAAACTGAGAGTATTGGTGGAAAAATGTATGTCTTTGTGTGTGTAGATGATTTTTCAAGATTTACTTATGTTGATTTTATTAGAGAAAAGTCTGACACATTTGATGCTTTCAAGAAATTGTGCTTAATGTTGAAAACAGAGAAATGTTGCAACATAGGGAAGATTGTTAGGATAAAGAGTGATCATGGTAAGGAGTTTGAAAACTTTGTTTTTTTTCTGAATTCTACACTGAACAAGGTATAGTACATGAGTTTTCAGCACCAAAAACACCTCAGCAGAATGGTGTAGTCAAAAGGAAAAATAGGGTTCTTCAAGAGATGGCTCGAGTCATGCTAAATGAAAAGAACATTTCACATAGATTTTGGGCTGAAGCAATTAATACATCATATCACACAATAAATCGAGTTTATCTTAGATCAGGTACATGCAAAACCCCATATGAAATACGGAAATGAAGGAAACCCTTACTCAGTTATTTTTATGTCTTTGGAAGTATGTGTTATGTTCTAAATGAAAGAGTGCAAAGAGGTAAGTTTGATGCAAAAAGTGAGAAGGGTATATTTTTTAGAGATGCCAAAAATAGTCGAGCCTTTAGAGTATTTAATCTAGTCACTAGAACAATTATGGAATCAGCTAATGTTGTGATTGATAATGCTAAACAGGTTGAAACAGATGATGCAGAGGATGATGTCAGTAGTATGGAAACAAAACGTGGAGAAGACAATGTCGTAACAACAGGAACCAATGTTTCTAGTTCAAGTGCAACAGGCGGTGCAACAAATCTGGAAAACTCAAAAACAATTGGAAGCAGTAAGTTGCAGCTAGAAGAACAGGAATCACTTGCTCAAGTTTACAAGAACCACTCAGCAGAAGATGTTATTGGCTCAATTCAGGAAGGAGTCAAAACTCGAGGTAAGCCCAAAATGATCTATAGAGAAATGGTCAGGTATGTATGCTTCACCTCTCAGTCTGAACCAAAAAATGTCAAAGAGGCTTTAGAGGATGAGTGTTGGGTTAATGCCATACAGGAAGAATTGAACCAATTTGTTAGAAATGATGTTTGGATATTAGTACCTAGGCCTAGCAATTCAAATGTGATTGGGACAAAATGGATTTTCAAAAATAAAACTGATGAATATGGCAACATAACGAGAAACAAAGCCAGGTTAATTGCACAAGGGTATACACAAGTTGAAGGTATGGATTTTGATGAAACTTTTGCCCCAGTTGCAAGACTTGAATCTATTAGATTATTGTTGTCCATAGCATGCGTATTAGATATAAGGCTTTACCAAATGGATGTGAAGAGTGTTTTTCTGAATGGCATTCTAAATGAAGAAGCCTATGTAGAACAACCAAAAGGCTTTGAAGATCCACACTACCCTACACATGTGTATAAATTGAAAAAGGCCTTGTATGGGCTGAAACAAGCCCCAAGAGCTTGGTATGAAAGGTTGACCAAGTTCTTGCTTGATAAAGGCTACAAGAGAGGGGGAGTAGATAAAACTCTTTTCACCAAGAAATTTGGCTCAAGTATTCTAATTGCACAAATTTATGTAGATGACATAGTGTTTTGTGCAACATCAAAAAATAAGGCTGATGAATTTGTAAGACAAATGAAACATGAATTTGAAATGAGCATGGTGGGTGAATGAACTTATTTTATGGGTTTGTAGGTTAAGCAGAGTGAGAATAGTATCTTCATCTCACAAGAAAAATATGCAAAAACTTGGTCAAAAAGTTTGGACTAGAATCAGCTAAACATATGAGAACACCCATTGGAACAAATGTTAAGCTGACCAAGGATGAAAATGAAAAATTCGTTGATAGGACTCTCTATAGGAGCATGATAGGGAGTTTGTTGTATCTTACAACAAACATGCATGATATTTGCTTTAGTGTAGGAGTGTGTGCTAGATATCAATCCAAACCAAAAGAATCACATTTAATTGCAATTAAACGCATTATTAGATATATAAGTGGAATCGCAAATTATGGTATTTGGTACACAAATGATACTAATGCAAATCTTGTTGGGTTTAGTGATACTGACTGGGCAGGTAATGCAGATGACAAAAAGAGCACCACTGGAGGATGTTTCTATGTTGGAAACAACCTTGTGACATGGTACAGTAAAAGCATAATGCAATTTCTTTGTCAACTGCTGAGGCTGAGTACATTGTTGCTAGAAGTTGTTGCACTCAACTACTGTGGATGAAGCAAATGTTGGAAGACTATGGTATTGAACAGGGAGTTTTAACTATCTTCTGTGATAATACTAGTGGTATAAACATTTCTAAAAATTATGTGCAACATTCACGAACTAAGCACATTGACATACGACATTGTTTCATTCGTGATCTTGTTGAAACAAAAAAAGGTTGTTCTAGAATATGTTGCAACAGAACATCAGCTAGCAGACATTTTCACTAAAACACTCGATTTTGTGAGGTTTGAAGTGTTGAGAAAAGCAATTGGTATTTGAACCAATTAATGTTGGCACATGCATTGGCACATAAAAGTGATAAAGTCTCAAGAAATATGAAAGTTTAATATTTAAATCAACTTGACATTTATTTTTTGAATCATTCTTCTTGTGCACACTATATTCTGATCTGATTGATGTTTTGATTTTAATGGCTTGCAAGTGCAGGAGTTTAAACTTCCTAGTGACTCTGGATATAATGAGATATCTCTTTATCCATTCCTCTACTCTATTCACTCTTTAAAAAAATGATGAATAAAAAAAAAAGGGGATGAGAAGGAGGGGGGGTGAAGAGGCTGGAAAAAACTACCTAGACCAGATTGAAAGTTCTAGAGTGAAAGCTACCAAGTCCAATTCACACTTTGAAAAAACAAATGTTCCAATGTGATTAGACGATCAGGTTGTCTTAAATTCTCAATCTTGCAAATCTTGATTCTGAAGAAGTTCAAGAAAGATCTTTATATTGCTTTCACACACACACATGGTTCGGATTATAAATGCTTGTGTGATTTAAGTGTTGAATGAATCAAATTCCTTGCTGATTAAGTCGAAATTAATGTGAAGTGCATGTGATTTTTATTTTGGAAATAAATAAAGAAGAGAGTGCTCAGGTTTCTAAGTGTCTGACTGGTAAAACGCTGTTGTAACATGGACTGAGGCACCCCAGCCCACTAAGCTTGTACGTGGCTAAAAAAAAAAAGTCATGTTTGACACCGATTCTGAGAAAGAAAAAGGCAGATACATGTTTGCATGGGTTAAGTGAAGGGTTTTTGTGTTTATCAAAAAGAGTTTGAGTTCCAATAAAATTGCATCTCATTGATTGCATGTTCCATCTAGGACTCCACACATGGCAAATCTCTATCCTTTATAAAGATGGTGTATTGCATTTGTTTTTATCAGAACCCGATTCTCTCTCAGTCTCTCTCCCACGTTCTGTAACTCTTCGTCTTCTTGCAGATTTTGCTAAGACTTTGTGTTTCAGTTTCAGTTTCTTCAAGAGCAAACATGGTGTCCACTCGCTCAGATGCAAAGCGTTGAAGTAGCAAGGCACAACCGAGGGCTGCACAAGGTGGAGACCCAAGCATTCCAATCACTTTTGAAGAATCACCTTCTGCTACACCCACAAAACCATCAAGCTCACAAGAAGTGCGTGGAACGGATGAACACTCTTCATCTTATGACTCATCAAAGTCATCTCATGGATCAAGGGAGGCCACCAAGTTGCGAGAGAAAAGAGCAGCCACGGTTCAAGAACAGTGACCATCGGGTGTCCGACAGTATGTTGCACCATCATTTGAGAGCCATAAGAGCCTTCAGACTCATTGATAATGCCGGTAGCACTTGTTCCACTCACAGGTGAAACAAAAGCTGAAGAAGACACATTTGTTCTTGAGGATGTGCCACCAAAAGCTGCACTTAAGACAGTCACTAAAATTGACGATGATGTTCCTATGGCTGCTGCAACAACCGAGTCTCCACAGACAACTTCAAAGACTAAGGGAAAATCAAAGCATGTAGGAAAATACAAAAGCAAGCAAGGTACGCCTCTAGTCCTTCCAAACGGAAAAAGAAACATGGGTATGATGTGTCAACTGCGTTTTCCAAGAAGTTCTTCTTTGCTGAAAATAAAATTAGATGGAAGACTTTATCTCAAAGGCCTTTTCAAATTGAAAAACCTCTCAATGAGGCTTCTTATTGAGGATATGGGATCTTGGAACTATTAGAGCAGAGGCGGTTGCTTAGATCTTTTGCAAAATTGAAGCCTTTTTCAAGCTCTGTTGTGTATGAGTTTTATGCCAACATAACCAAAGACATAAGTGTTGCAACATCCAGGTTGCACCATCATGTGTTTGTAAGGAATCACGTGTTTGAATTCTCACCCACTATTATTAATGAATTCTTGGAGTTTGTCCCGTCTTAGAAGTTAGTGGCAGAGGAAACAATTACCCTTGCCATTATTGCAAATGAATTAGTTAGAAGTGATATTGATTGGGTAGAGGAAGGTCGGATAAATACAACTTCCTTAACAGCGAAATATGCTGTGTTGCATCGGATGGTGATCGCAAATTGGTTTCCAACCAAGCATACCATGAGCCTCAATGCTGAGATGGCACGAGTTTTGTACAAAATTGGGACTGGGATTAATCTTGATATTGGAGAAATCATCTTTGCTAGGATTGTTGAAGAGGTAGCTAAGGAAGTGAAAAATCAATACTTGCCCTATGCCGCATTAATTTTTGGTGTTCTATCTGCTCAAAAGATGGTTCATGAGAGGGCTGAACCTCTTGAGAAACTATCCCCACCGTTACAGTTTTCTCATAAGTTTTGGTAGGGTCAGCACAAAGTGGATATTCAGGGAGAGCCTAAAGCCAAACCTAGTGTTGCACCTTCTGCTGCAATATCAACTGATGCGTTGCTGAAGCATCTTCAAACTGAAGTCTGTGAATTGCGCAAAGAACATGCTATTGTGCTAACTAATCAGAAGCAGATCATGAAGGCTCTTGTGGAGCTGAAGAAGGGTCAAAAGACAATCCTTGATTTCGTTTGTGATGCTACTCCTTGATTCTATTTGTCCTGCTCTTGCCTTTGATCTATCTCTTTTCGTTTCTATTTTCTTGTTCTTTCTTTATTTTCTTACCTCTCGCACTTATCTCTGTGGCTTTGGTTTTCTTTGGCCAAGGGGGAGACTGACCCCACAAGACAATTTCTGGATACTTTCACGATATGGATGTTTACATTTTGAATGTTTACCTTTTATGGTTACTTATGTGTTTTATACCTTCGTTGATTGCTTACCTCAGCTTAGGGTATTACTTGTGGATTTTTGCCCAAACAAAGCCAAAGGGGGAAATTGTTAAGATTTTATTTTAATCAAACTTTTTTTTATTTTATTGGCTGTGTTTTTGCAAAAATGTGGATATTACGTGTGGAAGTTTGACATTGCAGGTATCTTTGAAGCAGTCACGATTAGGAAAGCAGGTAGACTAGCTCAAGCAAATGGCCCTCATACCACTAAAGGTAGGGCGGATGTTGAAAGACCAGAAACCTCATAACCTAGATAGAAGACTTCGACTGCTTCCAAGACTGAGTCACTTCACTCGGCAAGCAACAAAAAAAGAGCCATTCCTCTCCCTATAAGGGTGCACCTTAGCGAAAGCGGTTGCGTGTTTCTATAGTAAGGGGCCTTTTTTTGCTGGACCCGAGGGAAGAAGAAGGCTAACTAAGATGCTCCACTCTCTTTCCTGCGAATGCGAGTTCGAGTTTCACGGGCCGAGTCTCCCCAAGTACATATGGCCGGCCCTTCGAGTGTCTCGGTGATACAAACAAAGAAAAGATGATTTTTTATCACATCCCTCTCACTTAAAGCCCATCCTTACCAAAGGGTAGGCTCAACTCGATATGGCTAGAAAACCCTTAGGGCCACTTCTCATTATGCCTTTGGACACAAGGCTTGCCATCTACGGAGCTTTTTTTGTAGTGCTAGTTCAGAGGCTTGGGCCCCGACCCCTGCGGCTAGGATTGCTCGATACTGCGCATGCTTGCCTTAGCTTAAGAAAGCCAAATCCTTCCCGTAAGGCCGCTATTCCTGTCAAGGAATAGAGTAAGGCCTTTACCTTTTCAAGCTTTCAGTTCTGATGAGTTCTATTCCTAGCAGTATTCTTGAAAAGTCCATGTGCTTATGAATATATATTGGAGATAAGGTGATAGAGGTCCAGTTATCCAAAACTCTTGCGCGAATTGGATTATCTTGAAGACTCTTCTACTGATACTCAACATCTCTGGCAAGTCCTTCAAATAGGTGTGACGGTTCCCAGTTACAGATGGCGAGAAAATAGTGCAGAAATAGATATAGCAGAATCGTGAAATAGCTATAGGTTGTCTTTGTCAAGTCGTGTTGCAACAAGTTGTGTAACAGAGTCAGCTGAATGTTTTTAATTAGTGTTGCAATACAGTCTGTTTTGAGTCTAATATTTTGACAAATCCATCTAGAGTTTCAAGACTATTTTTATTATGTTTTAGTGTACATTCTTCGGGAGAAGAAGGTGTATTCTCAGAAGATAACTTTATAAGTCGAGGGGAGCTCGCCAAACTAGAGAATCTACTAAGGGAGTATTATACCTAGGCGGCAAAGGTTAAGAGGGAGTCTTCAATTGCGTAAGTTTCCATTAGTGTCTGTAATCTCTTGAAACTTAGTGGATTGGTTTGTTGGCCAAGGGATGACCGCGTGGACGTAGACCATGTTAGTTGAACCACGTTAAATTTATGTGTTCTTATTTTTGTTACAATATTTCTTACTTCCTGTAAGTTTACTTTGTTAATTTGATTAAATATCAATTTGGCTATAGGGCCAGAAACTAACACTATTAAAAACTGAAATATAGCTAGATAGATAGATAGCTACATCCACACACATACAAATATTCATTTTTTATTTTGAAATTTTTCTGTAGGCTTTAATTTTCTATGTTGAATCCGCGTGATTAACCCTTAGTTTTTGGAGTTAGTCTATTTTAATTTTCGTAAATTTGGAGTAATTGCCTCTTTTCTCTCTTACAATTCATTTTTATATGAGTATTCAACTTTTTCGTCCGATCAGCGTGAACCTGTTCTATAGTATATAACGACGTAAGATCGCATATTAACAAAATTCCTCTATGATAGTTTTAGTTTGTAATTTGGATTTACGTAAATTATATGAAGCCTCCCTAAGAAAATCCTTAAAATATACGAACCTTGGCAGCCAGGACTGAGGTATGGATTGCCAAAATAACCATCGTTGCAGACACAGTGATAACCTCCAACATCACTTCCCGAGTCAAGGCAGTGGCTATTCTGATAACGGCACGCATACTCGGTTGTTTTTTCAGCTTCAATTCAACTCAGATTCCCGATCTGCCAGTCAAGAACAATTGAGATACTATCTAAAGTTCTATTCAAGAATGTTTGATCAGAGAGATCAGCTGCACCACCAAAACTAAACGTGCTCGCCTCGGCAAGAAACGCATAGCCACAGGGATTAAATGAGGAGACATTCACGTGGCGTCTCGAGGAAAAAAGACTAGGGTCTATCGCCTTTAGGCCAGTGGGTATGGAGGTCTGGCAACAACCTTTACCAGAGCAACTTTCTTCAACGTCATTTCTAGTGGAACAACGCGATGAACACCAACTTGAATAAAGGTAAAAAAGACTGTCATCACAGCCTATAAGTATCACCTTATTCTCACTGGCTGAGATGGTAAACCAAGATGAACTAATATCGATCCTGATAGTAGACGACATATCGAGTGTTTTGTTGCCAAATTCGTCATAGCATGCAGATGAGATCATTGGGGTTTTGATGCGTAGTTGAGTGTTTGATATTTCTATCACCTCAATTGCATTTTGACGTACGTAATTCACCCTAACCTCTCCTATCCTCAAGTAAGGTTTTGGAGGTTGGAGTGTATCATCACAAAAGATGTTAAAGGAACGATCTAAACAACAATCAAGTCCGATTCCAAATGGGTAAGGAATAGTGAAGTTGCCACAATAGAGTGGACAACCTGGCTTGGTGAGATTGGTACTAGTAGAGATCATATTTGTTAATGCAACTGATTGCCTCGGCATAAGAGAAAGAACCAGAATGGATGAAATATCATGTTTCTTTGCTGCGATTTCGGTTGATGCTGCGATTTCTGTTGTTGAGCACGGTGATGGGACCACCTACAAAGCAATATAGTCATCTGACCTCATCAATTTTTGTATAATTAGTGGAAACAGATTAAAGAGCCTAAAGAACTTGGTTTGTTTTCCTCCTTGAATCCTTTTAAAATATTAGTAAATGATAGGATGATGGAAAGAATGGGGACTATAGTGAAATACGACTAGATAAAATATTAGTAAATGATAGGATGATGGAAAGAATGGGGTCTATATTGAAATACGACTAGATAAACAAATAATTTTGAATTAGTCATACTTTATTTGGTCATAGAAAATGAACTGTATTTTCCCTATTTGTACTATGATATTCAACTCAATGATACGTATAACTATCACCAAATTAATGAAAATTGCACAATATATGGTGGAACCACATAAAGTATTAGTATTGTCAACTAGCCCCACTAATTTTTCTATAATTGTATTAGTCGGAAAACATCAAAGAGCTAGGGTTGGTAATGTGGATGAATGTTTGGGGACCCGCCTTGCCCTTACCCTAATAAAGAGTTTATTGAAATGAGAAATGGGAAACGGGGAAGGGGGAGCGGAGAGAGGAGCGAGGGGGATGGAAGGGTAGTGGGAAATAATTGTTAATCCCCATGCAAAGGTGTGGTGGGGGTGTGAATAAGCACTTTCCGCCTTACTTAACATACTATGCATACATGCAAATTTATTTTTATACTCTCAGTTTTTACATATTTATTAAAATCTTAAAGTTATAAAGATAAAAGCCTAAAAGTGATACTAGAAACGTTTCAATATGTTAGAGAAGTTGAATAATGACTCAAAATAATTTTATAATCATTCTTTTAATCAACATATTACCCGCTATGACTGAGCTTTTACAATCATTTAATATAAATATTCTCTATTTATTATTGATCAATGGATTAAAGAAATTTGTTAGTAGTTTCCAACAATGTTTTAAGGTATCTTAAAATTATATAACTAAGGATAATATGTTGAAAATTTATTATGTGAAATAACATAATATATCAATATTCAAAAGTGGAGTTATAATTACTACTGATATCTGGACATCCAATTATAATAAAAATAAAGGTTTTATAGTAACCACTGCAAATCCGGTAGCATGAAGAAATTTTTTCTCCATGCAGTTTTCATACGTAATGGTTTTTATCAGAATTTGTTTTAGATGCTTGAAATTTGATTATTGTAATGATAATTTTTCTATTTAGTTGGAAACATACAACTCAATAAGTAATTCATAATTTACCTATATTTAACACCTATACTAATAATCATGACTGGTTATAGTTTTTATTATATTTTGAAGTTATGCGATTTAAATTAAATTTGATATTGCGTATATATTTTAAAAGAATAATAAAAGCCCTATTAACATGTTGGTAAATGATAAGATGATGGAAAAAATGGGGCGTATCTTGGAATATGACTAGAAGAACAAACAATATTGAACTAGTCATACTTTATTTGTTAATGAATTGTATTTTCACTATTAATATGATGAATGTTGATCTCAATGCTATGTGTAATTATTGCAAAGTGGAAATTGCGATGAAACTAGTATCATCAATTGATCCCACTAACTTTGTATAATTAGTCAAACACATCACAGAGTATAAAGAACTTGGTTTTACTTTCCTCCTTCAACCCCAATAAATGTTAGTAAATGATAGGATGATGGAAGTAATGGGGCCTTTCTTTTACAATAACTACCAAACCAAATAATGATGAACTAGTCAAAATTTATTAGTTTGAAAAATATTAACTTTAATTTCTGTAATTCTTCAAGAATATGAAGTCAATGCTATATGTGACTATCAGAAAATTTCGATAGAAAAAAAAAAGACTATCAGAAAATGACAATTGTTGATACTTAGTCAAAGGGTAGATTCAGTCAGAATATGAAATGAGGAAAAGGACAAGGATCCCCGGGTTGAAGTAAGACAATATTTTCACATTAACAATGGATATTGTAGAAAACATTAGAAGACTTAGTATTTTCACATAAAAAATGATGCCACTGACAACATTAGGAATCACTAGAGGAGTTCTTACGTGTGCCTAAGTTGAACTAAGACTCCTTCGAATTTTTTAGAAATCGAAAATAGTCAGCACGGTAATGGGGCCACATATAAAGCAATATCGTCATCAGACCTCATTAGTTTTTCTATAATTCGTGGAAACAAATTAAATAGCCTAAAGAACTTGGTTTATTTTCCTCCTTGAACCCTATTAAAATTTTAGTAAACGATAGGATGATGGAAGGAATGGGGCCTATCTTAAACTACTGCTAAATGAAAAAAAAAAAATGTTGAACTAGTCATACTTTATTTTGTCATAAAAAATTAATTGTATTTTCACTATTTGTACGATGAATGTTCAACTGAATGATATGTCAACTAGCCCCACTTCTTTTTCTATATTTAGTCGAATCACATCAAAGGGTTAGGGATGCTAATGGGGATGAATGTTTGGATACCCACCTTCCCCTTGCCCTAATAAAGAGGTTATTGTAGTGAAAAATGAGAAATGGGAAAGGGGAAAGGGGGCAGGAGAAGGGGGAGGGGTAATAGCTAGGAATTAATTATTAATCCCCATGCTGAGGTGAGGGTTGTGGGGACGGATAAGCATTCTCCACCCTGTATAACATACTATGCATACTATGCATACATGCAAAGTTATTTTTATACTCTGAAATTTCACATATGTATTAAAATCTTACAATTATAAATATAAAAGTCTAAAAGTGATACTAGACAAGCTTCATTATAATTACAGATAAAAAGAATAATGACTTAAAAGAATTTTATAATCACTTTTTTAATCAACAGATTACTCCCTATCATTTAGCTTTTGCAATATTCATTTCCATTTTATGATAGTTACACAGGGCATTGAGATGAACATTCATCGTACAAGTAGGGAAAATACAATTCATTTCTTATGAACAAATAAAGTATGACTAGTTCAATATTGTTTGTTTTTCTAGTCATATTCCAAGATAGGCTCCATTTTTTCCATCATCCTATCATTTACCAACATTTTAATTGGTTTTTTATTATTTTAAAATATGCAGTATCAAATTTAATTTAAAGCACGTAATTTCAAAATATAATGAAAACTATAACCAATTATGATTATTAATATAGGTGTTCAATGAAGGTAAATTATAATTTGTTGCTTATTGAGTTCTATGTCTCCAACTAGATAGTAAAAAGATCATTATAATAACCAAATTTTGAGCATCCAAAACAAAATCAGATTGAAACGACTATGTATGAGAACTACATGGAGAAAAACATTTCTCCATGCTACCGGATTTGCATTTATTACTATAAAACTTTTATTTTTGTTAGTGGATGTCCACATATTAGTAATGATCACTACTCTACTTTTAGAAATTGATATATATTTTTTTATTTTTTTACATCATACATCTTCTACATATTACCGTTAGTTATATATTTTTAAGCTGCCTTGAAACATTGTTGAAAACTACTAATAAATCATTTAAATCCATTGTGATCAATAATAAATAGATAAGATCCATGTTAAATGATTGCAAAATCTAAGTGATAGCAGATAATCTCTTGATTAAAAGAATGATTATAAAATTATTTAAAGTCATTATTCTTTTTCCCTCTAATATAATGAAATGTGTCTAGTATCACTTTTAGGCTTTTATATTGACAATTTTAAGATTTTTGTACATATTTGAAAACTAAGAGTATAAAAATAATTTGCATGTATGTATAAAATGTTATGCGGGGTGGAGAATGCTTATTCCCACCCTCGCCACCCATTACCCCTTTATCTCTAATTATAATGAAACTAGTCTACTATCACTTTTAGGCTTTGAGTCATTATTCTTTTTATCTCTAATTATAATGAAACTAGTCTAGTATCACTTTTAGGCTTTTATATTTATAACTACATGATTTTAGTAGATAAGTAAAAACTAAGACTATAGAAATAATTTTGCATGTATGCATAGTATGTTATGCAGAATGGGAAATGTTTATGCCCACCTCTGCCCTACCTCAACCTGGGGATTAATAAGTAATTCCTACTACCCCTCCCCCTTCCTCTCCCCTCTCTCCCCTTTTTTCCTAAAATCTCTTATAGAAATGGACGAAAATGATTAGTTTCAGCTGCTAAATTCACAAGAAATATTTTAAAATGTCTAACTATTGGGTCAAACTAAACCTTATAAATTAACGAAGTAGGACGTGGGGATAAGTTTCTATGCCCTAATCTCATTCAATTGTCATCCCTAAGAGTTATAAGTTTCACCATTTGATTTAAGTGAAACTAAAACTAAAGATTGAAACAAAATAAACATAACAATCATCAAGAAAGGAAAAAATAGGCACACACTAATTAATCAAATCCAGTCATACAAAACATTATATTGAACTAAAGATTACAATAACAACATACTCATCCTACTAAAAATTATTTTTCAAGCTTAAAAATGAGGTTTCTCTGGCATTCCCTATATTGATTCAACCATGGATTCGATCCATCTTAATGGTGAGATAAACGATAGAAAAATATAGGACAGGAGTATACCCAAAGACGAACATGACATATGAAAATTGATCATTTGTGAGTACATCCATCATTCTTTAATTGAAGGAAGAAAGGTATTTTTTTGGGAAAAAGGTGGCAATAATGAAGAAGAGCCCAACATATTTTGAAGGAGCCCAAAATATGTACAAGACTCGGCAAATGCTCGAGTTTGCCTCCCCAGAACAACTAATTGAAACGACAATTTATAGGCAAAGATTCATATGTGAGTTCGATCTCACAGTGGAGTGAGATTGATCTTACATCCCACTACCAATTTCCTGCAATTTTTTATCGCGAGATCGATCTCAAAATGGTGCGAGATTGATCTCGGTTCACTTTTTCAGATTTATTCAGACGTGTAATCTTTGTTTGTCTGCCATTGGTCTGCCATAAGCAAGATCAATCTTGAACAATTTCGGTATCAATCTTGCACGTCATTCTAAGATAGGTGGCCTTTGACTCTAGGTTTGACTTTAACTGTTGATCAAAAAGTTGATTAAGTCTATTTTAAGATTTTTTAAGCGTCTTGAATCCATTTTCGTACTCAGTTGGGGAAAATCCATCTCAATTAGCTCATTCCAAAGTCGTTGTATCATTTTCCTTTTGTATTTCACCAAAAATCGTTCTAATTGTTGGATTTTGACATTATTTTTGTCATTTCCTCTTCAGAACCTACATTGCAATAAATTTGTTTCAAATATACAACTAAGCTCCAAATTATATTGCAATTGTATACGATTTAATGGGTTGAAATACAAAAAATATAGATTGATCACAACCTTCTTTTCAAAATCTCATCCACAACTATACTCACCCGACAGTGATTTAATTTGGAATTCTTCATTACCCATGATTGGGGAAGCATGTTTCTCCAAGTGCAGTTATTCTTACACTCAGTTGTAACCCTTTGTCTCTTATTTTTTACATTATGCAACTCAAACCCATGTTGTATAGCATAGTCTCTCAGCACTTTCCTAAATTGTGCAACAGACTTAAACACCACATTTTCTTCTTGAATTCAAAAGAATCCATATCAGCACCATCATGATTGTAAGACCCGACACGAGAGTCTATGTGTAATTATACTTTTCATAGTGCATTCATAACATTTCATATGCATTAGCATCAATTAATAAGTATTAATGTTATTTAACATGCTTTTTTTTATCGTTTTACGTCCACTTGGCTGGTTTTACATGCGTTTAGATGTTAAAGTGTCGTAGACATGTAATTAAAACCTTAGCAAGGTAGAAATAACAACTAGGTAGTTGAAATAGAACCAAACGGGCAAACTAGTAGAACATTACTTAGTTGGAGGGCAAGGTCATCATTTGGCCAAATTAGATTTTTGTCTACCTACTACTACTATTCTTGACCAAGCAAAAACATACAAAACACACTCAAACACACGCTCCTACATGGCTAAGAGAGGGAGAGAAGAAAGAGAGAAAAAAGAGGAAGAAAGAAGAAAAGAAGGGTTGTCAAGCCATAGCAAGCCATTTTTTAGCCTTTTCTTGCCTCCTATCACCTTAAACTTGCAATTTCACTACATTGGAGGTGAGGGATATCTTCTTCAAGCTTTTCTAAAAGCATATGGTATATTATGAGTTCTAAGTATGTATTGAGAATGATCTAGTAAGGTTATGCTTATTATGCACATTTGAACTTAAGATTTTGTTCTAGGGCTTCAAAACATGAATAGTGCACTTCTAGTTTGATCTTGTTGATAATAGGCTTGTGTGGTGCTTGTGTGTGAGACTAGTACACATGTCTTGAGCTAGATGCATTAGTGGTGCTATAATATGAGTTAAATCTTGACTTGATCCATAAGTGAGTAGTAGATTTAATCTTGTTATGGTTTAGTTTGTTTGGAGTTAGATGGCTTGTGATTTGAGTTCTTGCATGTTCTTGAGCTTGAGTATGTTGTCTTGTGAGCCTTGTGGGTGTTCTAGGTGCTTAGCTAAGGGTAGAAACAAGACAATGAGATTGAAGAGTAAAAGGTTATGTTTTCCCGTAGACAGCACGACCGAGAGAGCCATGTTCCACCTGTCGACCGGTGGAGGACCCCTCTTCCACTAGGGAGGCTTCGGGCAGAAGACCCTACGTGCACGGGTCAACCGGTTGCTCTAGGGTCTACCGGTTTGATAAAAAATGCAATAAACTTGTTTTAGTGATTCTGGGAGCTACAGAGGTCAGATTGGGGTACGGTCGGAAGCGTTAGAACCATATCGAACCCTAGTTTACCATGGTGGAATTTAATTGTGGATTTATACCATATTTTGGGTGCTAGGTAGATGCTAACTTGTTTCATGAGCGTTCTTGGGGTTAGTTGAGGCATAACCATGGAGTATATGAGAAATGTATATATGACATATGAGTTGAGCGGGAGTATAAATTGATTATTGAGCATTGCACATTCATAAGTTATGTGTTAATTGCATTTGTTTACACTTGATTATTGGAAGCAACCTACTTTGTTGCCCTTCTCTCTATGTTATTATCTGTGACATGTTTACAATGTTAACAACTACGGGCGTAATGGTTGCAACCATAATTATAGGTATGGTAGCATTCGTTTTCCCTGGGTGGCATAGGGCTACCAGTTGGTCTCGACTACCATGGTCCCTAATGGATATTCGGATATCACATAATGTTTGGAGTTTGGGTAAAGGAATGAAGACTGAATCAAGGCCGGCCGACTACAACAATTACAAGGAAACAGTATCCTTTGATATATGGTAAAAACTACCTTCGCTTGGTTCCTTGAGGACCTTGGAGGGTAGAGCTATGTGTTAATACTTGTTCATTATTGCTTGTACCTATTCGTCATCCACACATAGCATGTTTTCTAAATGGTTTCGAAAGATCAAAACTCTTACAAAAACCCCCTTCCCGCTATCCCTCATTGAGCTAAGTGGTGTAGTTCACCATTTTCATGACAATCTTTCAGGTGATGCCGAGCCTGCACTAGCAGCTCAAGCTGAAGGCGAGGCTTATTTGTGTGACCAGTCGGACTTCTGTTTGTTGTGACCCGGCTTGCTTGTATTGATGAATTTTGGATGTTATGAACTAAGTTAATTTGAACAACTTCAATGACTGTAATATTCTTTTGGATGTTGGATTGTAACCACTTTACTATTTTATTCTTTTGGGCTTATGAGGCATTGATGATTTATAACATGCTTTGATGTGGAACACTAGGCCTTGTATATATGAAACAGGTTAATGAAGGTTGAAGTGTCATTAGTTGTAGGCACTCCTCTTGAAGTTACTTGCGAAAATTATAAATGTTTAGGTTATGAATTGATGATTATACAAGTTTATCTATCTATTTCACGTCATGTTCCGGCCTTGTCCTAGCAATGGGTCGGGGTCGGGGCGTGACACCTTTAGGTGGTATCAAAGGTAGCCTAGGTTAGCGAATGTTCGGGTTTAGAAATATTGTCCGTGGGTAGATTCCCTAAATAGGAAGATGAATTACTTAAGAGATGTTTTGAATTATTTATGTGTTAAGGTGACTGATGTGTCTATGTGTGAATAATATGTGCTTATAGGTGCTATTTGTTTCTTGTTAATGTGAGGACTATGTGATTAAGTATGGTCATACTCTATACCATATCAATATTAATTTATCTATAATAATTCATATTAGAAGTAAGTATAGGACATGTATTCTTATCTCATATCATTTTGCATGTGTATTGTATAACTGTGAGTGGTCTATATGTTATGTTTATAGATGACAGGTCATAACACCCGTGTAAACGCCGAAGCACAAAGAGCGGGGAATGTTGACCCAGCTAACCCCGGGATAGCCATGTTCAATATGATGGCAAATGCGATAGATTGCATGAGTAGGGTCATGGAGCAACAAGCAAACATGGTTGCGGGTAACAACAACAATAACAATAATAATAATAACAACGGTGGTGACAACAACAACAATAACCCCCCTGAGGTAATGGAGATGATACCTCGAGAGGCTATCTAGGGTATGGACCTTCTAAATTCTTGGGTGAGCTTGACAGTGAGAAGGTGGAGGCTTGGCTTGCCAAGGTGGAAAAGATTTATGTTGCTATGGACTACACCGACGAGAAAAAGTAGCCTTTGCAACTTTCTTACTGGAGGAGGATGCAGAGGAATGGTGGAGAAATGAGAAGACTCGTTGGGAACAAAATGGCACCCCAATAACATAGGCTAACTTTGTGGAGTCCTTCAAAGGCAACTATGTGTCGGAGGTGGCTCAGGAAAGAAAAGAAGAAGAGTTTTTGTCTGTGAGGCAAGGAAGCTTATCTGTGGTACAATATGAAGCCCAATTCAACAAACTCTCCAAGTACTTGTCAGAGTTGGTCCAAACAGAAAATAGGAGGATCAAACACTTTATTCAGGGACTAAGGCCCGAAATTCATGATTTTCTTGCATCCCACAGTTTCGCTACTTATGCTGAAATGGTTGATTCGGCGGCACGAGTTGAGAAGAGGAGATTAGATACTCGTGGGGGACCGAGTCAAGTGAGCATGAGGATGATGTTGTCACAGGTACCTTAGAGATCATACTCAGCTCAAAGTCAAGCTTCGAGTCAAGTTAGATCAGCCCCTACTTGACCACAACTGAGTGCCTCAATTACTTAATCGGTCAATGGTTCCTCAGGTAATGCTATTACTACCAAGAATGTTGTGTGCAACTATTGCAGTAAAAAAGGGCATGTTGAGGCCCAGTGTTGGAAGAAAACGGGTAAGTGTTTAAGGTGCGGAAGTGATTAACACTTCGCTAAGGATTGTCCGAAACGGTAAAATAGATGTGCACCAAATCAGACCGTTGGAATTGCACCGTCGCAAAGAGTCCAAACCCGAGTGTATGTTGTTGATCAAAAGGAGATTCCTGAGGCTGTAGTAGTGGTTGAAGGTACTTTCTTAATTTTACAACAATTGGTAAAGATGCTTATTGATCCCGGAGCCACGCATTCCTTTATTACCCCCAATGTGTGCATCGCATCAAGTTGCAAGTAGGACCTTTATCATGTCATGTAGAAGTTAGCAGTCTCATGGGCACCAAGCATGTTTCTAAGTATGGATATAAAAGGTGTAAAATTCAAATAAAAAGTCGAGGATTTTTGGCCGATCTCATTGTACTTCATTTTCAAAAATATGATTTATATTGGGAATGGATTAGTTAGCTCGCAATTATGCCCAATTGGATTGCCGTACAAAGATTTTGAAGTTTTAGGTACCGGGTCAACCTAAAATGGAGGTGAATGGTAGAGGTGCTATTTCGGGTAATGCTATTGTGTCCTCGATCAAAGCTGTGAAAATAATGAGGAAGTGATGCAGTGGATATTTGACTTATTTGATTAACAAAACAACTGATCAAGCTAAGCTTGTAGAGGTGCTAGTGGTAAATGAATATGTTGATGTTTTTTTGGAAGAATTACCAGGAGTGCCACCAAAAAGGGAGATTGTTTTCGTAATAGAGGTACTGCTAGGTACTCATCCCATCTCAAAAGTACCATATCGAATGGCCCCAACTGAGTTGCAGGAGTTGAAAATCCAATTACAAGGATTGTTAGAAAAAAGGGTTTGTTCAGCCTAGTTCATCTCCTTGGGGAGTCCCAGTATTGTTCGTGAAGAAGAAAAATGGCACATTGAGGCTATGTATCGATTATCGGGGATTGAATCATGTGACTGTTAAGAACAAGTATCCCTTGCCACTGATAGATGCGCTATTTGATCAATTACAATTAGCCAAAGTTTATTTGAAGTTTGATTTGAGGCAGGGTTATTACCAGCTTCGCATCAAGAAAGAAGACGTGCCTAAATCAGCTTTTAAAACAAGGTACGGGCATTATGAGTATGTTGTGATGCCGTTTGGACTAACAAATGCTCCTACTACCTTTATGGACTTGATGCACAGGGTGTTCTAGCCTTACTTGGATCAATTCGTGGTGATATTTATAGACGATATTTTGGTGTATTCCAAGATGGAGGAGGAGCATGAAAAGCATCTACACTTGGTATTACAGAAGTTGCAAGAACATCAATTGTACGCCAAGTTCAGTAAATGTGAGTTCTGGCTTCAACAGGTTGTCTTCTTGGGGCATATAATTTCCCAAAGAGGTATAGTTGTGGATCCATCCAAGATTGAAATAGTACAATCATGGAAGAAGCCCAATAATGTTACGGAAGTATGCAGCTTCCTTAGATTGGCTGGGTACTATTGGAGGTTTGTAAAGGGCTTCTCAAAAATTGCAGGACCTATTACAAGATTGACACAAAAGAAGGTAAGCTTCACGTGGGATGATAAGTGTGAAAATAGCTTCCAAGAGTTGAAAATGAGATTGACAACCGATCCTATCTTAACATTTCCTGAGGGAAGCCAAGGGTTTATCATTTACAGTGATGTTTCAAATGAGGGATTAGGATGTATTTTGATGCAAAATGATCGAGTCATCGCTTATGCCTCTAAAAAATTGAAGCCCTATGAGGTGAATTACCCCACCATGACCTAAAGTTGGCGGCGATAATGTTTTCTTTGAAGAAGTGGAGACATTATTTGTGGGGAAGCAAGTTCGAGATTTTCACCGACCACAAAAGCCTAAAATACATGTTCTCCCAAAAGGAGCTGAATATGAGACAAATGAGATGGATGGAGCTCTTGGAGGACTACAATTGCACCATCAACTATATGCCCGAAAAAGCTAATGTGGTGGCAGATGCATTGAGCCGAAAGGCAAGCTTGGTGAAGTTAGGGGTGAATGTTCATCTAATGATTCAATCAGCATTGCTATCTTAACTTAAGGAAGCTCAACAACAAAATCCACAATTTCAAAAGATAAAGAAGACAATCCAGATTTCAAACGACAAGATGGATTGTGGAGATTTCAGAATCGAGTTTGTGTACCAAATGACCCAGAGTTGAAGAGAAAGATACTTGAAGAAGCTCATAATGCAAGGTACACTATACATCCTGGAAGAATGAAGATGTATCGTGACTTGAGGCAATTCTATTGGTGGAATAATATGAAGTGGGAGATTGCGGAGTTTGTGTCTCGTTGTTTGACGTGTCAAAGAGTTAAGGCAGAATATCAAAGACCGGCGGAACTTTTGCAACCTTTGAAAATTTCACAATGGAAATGGGAGCATGTAACGATGGATTTCGTGACGGAATTACCAAAGTCACCTCGAGGATGCGATACTGTTTGGGTAGTCATGGATCGATTGACGAAGACAACCCATTTCATTGCAAGGAATAAGATAGATAGCTTGGAGAAGTGAGTCGATTTGTATATAGCTAATATTGTGAAGTTGCATGGTGTACATGAGAGCATAGTGTCTGACAGGGATATGAGGTTCACATATCGATTTTGGCAAAAATTTCAAGAGGCTTTAGGGACGAGGTTGAGCTTCTGTACAGCCTACCATCCTCAAACAGACGGACAATCCGAAATGACCATTCAGATCTTAGAAGACATGCTATGAGATTGTGCATTGAATTTTTGAGGGACATGGGAAAAACACTTGTCGTTGGCAAAGTTTTCCTACAACAACAGTTACCAAGCAACAATTGGCATAGCGCCTTACGAGGCCTTGTACGGACGAAAGTGTAGATCCCCTCTATATTGGAGCGAGATTGGTGAGATGAAAGCCATTGATCTTACATTATTATTGGAGATGATGGAGAAGATAGAGAATGTGCAGTTGATCCGGAAAAGGATGCTCATCACTCAAAGTAGGCAAAAAATTTATGCCAATAGAAGTATAAGAGATTTGGAGTTTGGAGTGGGTGATAAGGTATTTTTGAAATTGTCTCCACGAAAAAGGGTTTATTAGGCATGGCAAAGGTGGCAAATTAAGTCTGAGGTACGTGGGACCGTTCGAGATTGTGGATAGAATTGACAAATTAGCATACCGGTGAAGTCTACCAATAAATCTCTCTGGTATACACGATGTGTTTCATGTCTCGATGTTGTGAAAGTATCAACCCGACCCTTCTTATATCTTGGAGCCGCAACCTCTACAACTTCGTGAGAACCTTTCCTATGAAGAAAGGCCCGTGCAATTTTAGATGAACAAGAACGGGAGTTGTGTAAGAAGAAGATTCATATGGTGAAGGTATTGTGGAACAACTATGGAATCGAGGAAATAACCTGGGAGTTACGGGATCAAATGAAGAAGAAATATCCGGAGTTATTTTCAAGGTAAGAAGAAATTGTAAGGACGCAATTCTTTTAAGGAGGGGAGGATATAAGACCCGGCACGAGAGCCTATGCGTAATTATACTTTTCATAGTGCATTCATAACATTTCATATGCATTAGCATCAACTAATAAGTATTAATGTTATTTAATGTGCTTTTTTTTTATCATTTTATGCGCATTTGCCTGGTTTTACGTGCGTTTAGATGTTAAAGTGTCGTAGACATTTAATTAAAACCTCAGCATGGTAGAAATAGCAACTAGGTAGTTGAAATGGAACCAAAAGGGCAAACTAGTAGAACATTACTTAGTTGGAGGGCAAGGTCGTCATTTGGCCAAATTAGATTTTTGTCTACCTACTACTACTATTCTTGACCAAGCAAAAACACACAAAACACACTCAAACACACACTCCTACACGGCTAAGAGAGAGAAAAAAAAGAGGAAGATAGACAAAAGAAGGGTTATGAAGCCATAGCAAGCCATTTTTTAGCCTTTTCTTGCCTCATATCACCTTGAACTTGTAATTTCACTACATTGGAGGTGAGGGGTATTTTCTTCAAGCTTTTCTAAAAGTTACATATGGTGTATTATGAGTTCTAAGTATGTATTGAGAATGATCTAGTAAATATATGCTTATCATGCACAATTAAACTTGAGATTTTGTTCTAGGGCTTCAAGAACATAAATAGTGCACTTCTAGTTTGATCTTGTTGATAATAGGCTTGTGTGGTACTTGTGTGTGAGACTAGTACACATGTCTTGAGCTAGATGAATTAGTGGCGCTATAATATGAGTTAAATCTTGACTTGATCCATAAATGAGTAGTAGATTTAATCTTGTTGTGGTTTAGTTGGTTTGGAGTTAGATGGCTTGTGATTTGAGTTCTTGCATGTTTTTGAGCTTGAGTATGTTGTCTTGTGAGTCTTGTGGGTATTCTAGGTGCTTAGCTAAGGGTAGAAACAAGGCAATGAGGTTGAAGAGTAAAAGGTTTTGTTTTCCTATAAACAGCACGACCAGATGACACTTGTTCCACCTGTCGACCGGTGGAGGACCTCTCTCCCATTGGGGAGGCTTTGGACGGAAGACCTTACGTGCACCGGTCGACCGGTTGTTCTATAGCTACATTATTAGTAGTTGTCTCCTCCATAGGGACATCATTAGTAGTTGTCTCGTCCATAAGGACTTGATTATTTGTTTTGTCTTCCATATGCACATCATTAGCATTTATCTCCATATGAACTTGATTACTTATGTCATCTACAGAAACTTCAATAAATATACAAGCAAAACTCCTACAACCTTCATAAGGAACAATTGCAGTGGTCTGAATGACACTTTTAACATCATTTGCAATTGTAATTGCACCAATCTCCTCCACAATATATGTAATGGCATATGGCCAATTGGAAAAACCTTCCTGGAATTCTCAAACACTATCATCATCATGAATTACCTAAGTCCATTCTCCAAAGTTCTAAATACACCTGGCAATCTATAATATATAATTATATTACTCTCTGTCCCACCCGTTTCCTTATGCAATGAATGAAAATGAAATGATGACTAGTAATCCAACCAGAAGTTAAGGAATGTCACTTTTGTACTACCTTCATACCTTAGTGTAGTTTGTGAAACAAATGTGCTACCAACCTACATCTTCAAATCACGACAACTATCAATCATGTCGAACGTATCATCCATTCTGCAATTTTATGATTTTACACAATGTTAAGATTTTCTTATAGGCATGATCTCAAACAATTTTAATAGACACAATCTAGAAAATCCTTAATTTGGAAAAACATTAATTTGAAAAAAACCTAATTTAAAAATCACTAATTCAAAAAGCCCTAATTTGAAAAACCCTAAATTGGAAAATCATAATTAATAAAAGCCCTAAATTGAAAATGCCCTAACTTCAAATTACCTAAATCTTTAAAGCCCTAATACTTTTATCACACATTTTAACATTATGTTTTTCATTCATAAACCCTAGGTAGTTTAATGACATAATGTCGATGGATGTCCCCCTCAACAAGGAAAACTAACCCTAACTTGTGGATACAACAAAGAATAATGCAACAAAAATAGGGACCACAATGGCGAATAATCTAAAATAAAATGAAGGCAAAAAAAATATATAGCGCGACAAACACATACCTGACTTCGAAGTGTGAGCTCTCTTTTTTCACTGCCTTTAAATTCGAAGTGGGAGCTCTGTCTCTTCATAGAATAAAGAGTGGAATATGTTCTTGAGATCAATTTCATCAACGTGGAGTCAACTTTTGATCAGTTTTTGTTGAGTGGATATGTCAAGTGAAGTGAGTGTGAATGTTAAGATCATGCTGCTCCTTTATTTTTCTTTTTCTGTAAGGGTATAAATGTAATTTCAAATTTTCCATCATCTTCGTTAACAGAATATGTTGTTTGGGGAGCATCAGACATATTTTGCAAAATACAAAAAAATTATGAGCTGATCTTGATACTACCGAGGGACCGGGTAATAACAGTAATATTGACATTTACCTTTATAGTTCTTTTTGTTCCAAAATAGTTGTCTAATTTGCGCAAAAATAAAGAGACATTGTCAAATAGAGAGGAAAAGGAGAACATAAAACATCGACTAATTTTTCCACTCTACGTGAGTTGGAGTAGCTCAGAAATCGATATTTTTTTTTAGTACTTGGAATAAATAAATCATTGTCCCGAAAAATATTTAACTACCCAAACCATTTGAATTCTTTTTTGGGGTTCAAGAGCTTGTAATTTACATCAATAAAAAAGAAAAAAATAAAAATTTCAGCAAATAATCTTTTTTTATTTTTCTTTTTCTTTTTACAAAAAGAAAGAAAATACAAGTAAATAAAAAAACACAATATATGCAACACGAAAAATATAAATGATGTTATATACAAATATACAAGGATAAAGCTATATACAATAAAATAAACTCTTACATGATAGTTGAACGCAAATCCCAAGCAATATAACTAAATTTTGATCACGTCGTTGTACAATCAAAAATAATAGAGTATTAATTTAGTACAGTTTTATCTCTTGATACCACATAGACATGGTGAGTAAAGGGTCATTTCACTGAGATTGGGGTTAACGGTCCATGTTAAAAATTTAGTTTATGTCTAATCCAATTGTCCAATTCAAGGAAAATCGCTTTAAGTCAAATAGTCCATGAAATTGTCCAAGTGTCACGGAAATGATTTCATCCAAGTTTGGGAGATTTTATGATTCAGAACAATAAATGTAGATGACAATAAAAGTAAATTAATTTAGTCTAGAAGTAGTTAATTTCGTCTAGCAAGTCTATAATTAGAATGATAAATCCGATTGGAGTATTAAGTAAAATATTGAGGATTCAAATATGACATTAAACACATACTAGGCTACAAGATCTAGTCTTTTAATATTTCGAAGACTCGATTTGCAATCATGATTTACCAGCATGGCATAAATTATCCATAATTCATGGTAATAATTTATCATAGAGAATAAATCACTAGCATCTCTTGTCTACAAAATAATTGATTGGTCAAAATTGGATTTAAATAGATCCAAATAGCTCTCATATTGTCAGAAATCTACAAGACCCTGATGTATGTATATTCTTGAATAACGAAAAATACTGCATCATGCACATGCATGATTATCCAATGAATAATTACTATGTGTACAAATAAAATGAGACTATAGTTAACCTGAATATAAAATAATATTTACAAAAATATCCTCATGTGTTTATCATTTCAAAAATAAGGGTCTAACGTGTTATAATAAGAATTACAAAATAAGAAATCCGAATTAAGAATAAAAATTACCAAGTTTAGGCACGTCTTGATTTTCTCAACAGCTATAGCATGAATCCATTAGCCTTGCCCTTATTTTAGGACCCTAACTAAACTAAACTACTTATAAACCTAAAAAAAAAAAGTAGAGCCCAAAATATGTACAAGACTCGGCAAATGCTCGAGTTTGCCTCCCCAGAACAACTAATTGAAGCAGCAATTTATAGACAAAGATTCATATGTGAGATTGATCTCACAGTGGCGTGAGATTGATCTTAATCCCACTATCAATTTCCTGTAATTTTTTATCTCGAGATCGATCTCAGAATGGTGCAAGATTGATCTCGGTTCACTTTTTCAGATTTATTCAGATGTGTAATCTTTGTTTGTCTGCCATAAATGAGACCAATCTTGAACAATTTCGGGAGCTATCTCACACGTCATGCTAAGATAGGTGGTCTTTGACTCTAGGTTTGACTTTAACCGTTGATCAAAAAGTTGATTAAGTCTATTTTAAGATTTTTTTTAGCATCCTGAATCCATTTTTGCACTCAGTTGGTCAAAATCCATCTCGATTAGCTCATTCCAAAGTCATTGTACCATTCTCCTTTAGTATTGCACCAAAAATTGTTCTAATTGTTGGATTTTGACATTATTTTTGTCATTTCCTCTTCAGAACCTACATTGCACTAAATTTGTTTCAAATATACAACTAAGCTCAAAATTATATTACAATTGTATACGATTTAATGGGTTAAAATGCAAAAAATATATATTTATCACAACCTTATTTTCAAAATCTCATCCACAACTATGCTTACCCGACAATGATTTAATTTGGAATTATTCACTACCCATGATTGGGGAAGCATGTTTCTCCAAGTGCAGTTATTCTTACACTCGGCTGTAACCTTTTATCTCTTATTTTTTACATTATGCAACTCAAACCCATGTCGTACAACATAGTCTCTCAGCACTTCCCTAAATTGTGCAGCTGACTTAAACACCACAATCTTCTTCTTGAATTCAAAAGAATCCATATCAACACCATCATGATACCTGGGAACTAATTCTGCTTCATCATCAGAGCCTCTCAAACAACTCATATCATATTCTGCAACATCAATGCACCAACCTTTATTACCTACTGCATCTAAATCTCTCATTGTCTTCTTCTTCTCAACTTCAAACCTTTCCCTCAGTTTTTCCTTTGAAGAATTGTACCTTTCTCTAGATGACTGTCTCTTATGGTTGTTCTCCAATATGTCATCATCACTTGAGCCTTCTACATCCTCAAACATCCAAGTAGCTATGTGAGACTCTATGTCAGATAAAAAGGCATCAGAAGGGATATAATCAACATCTTCTTCATCATCCCCATCACTAGTAGCCTCTACATTCCCTAAACCAACTGCTTGTTGACTTTCACATCTTTATCCTCCATAGAGACGTCATTAGTAGTTGTCTCCTCCATAGCTACATTATTAGTAGTTATCTCCTCCATAGGGACATCATTAGTAGTTGTCTCGTCCATAAGGACTTGATTATTTATTATGTCTTCCATATGCACATCATTATCATTTGTCTGCATATGAACTTGATTATTTATGTCCTCTACAGGAACTTCATTAGATATACCAGCAAAACTCCTACCACCTTCATAAGGAACAATTGCAATGGTCTGTATGACACTTCCAACATCATTTGCAATTGTAATTACACCAATCTCCTCCACAATATATGTAATGTCATATGGTCAATTGGAAAAACCTTCCCGGAATTCCCAAACACTATCATCATCTCAATTAGCCTAAGCCCATTCTCCAAAGTTCTAAATACACTTGGCTTTCTATAATATATACTTATATTGCTCTCTGTCCCACCCGTTTCCTCATGTAAGGAATGTAATCTAACTGGAAGTAAAAAATGTCACTTTTGAATCACCTTCATACCTTAGTGTAGTTTGTGAAACAAATGTGTTACCAACCTACATCTTCAAATCACAACAACCATCAATCAAGCTGAACGTATCATCCATTCTGCAATTTTATGATTTTACACAATGTTATGATTTTCTTAAAGGAATTATCTCAAACAATTTTATTAGACCCAATCTGGAAAATCCTTAATTTGGAAAAACATTAATTTGAAAAAAACTAATTCAGGAAATGCAAATTTAAAAATCACTAATTCAAAAAGCCCTAATTTGAAAAACCCTAAATTGGAAAAGCCTAATTAATAAAAGCCCTAAATTGAAAATGCCCTAACTTCAAAAAACCTAAATGTGTTCATTATACTTTTATCGCATATTTTAACATTATGTTTTTCATTCGTAAACCCTAGGTAGTTTAATGACATAGTGTCGATGGATGTCCCTCTCAACAATGACAACAAACCCTAACTTGTGGATACAACAAAGAATAAAGCAACAAACATAGGGACCACAATGTTGAATAATCTAAAATAAAACAAAGGCAAAAAAAATATACAACACGACAAACACATACCTGACTTCGAAGTAAGAGCTCTCTTTTTTCACAGCCTTTAAATTCGAAGTGGGAGCTTTGTTTCTTCATAGAATAAAGATTGGAATATGTTCTTGAGATCAATTTCGTCAGCGTGGAGTCAACTTTTGATCAGTTTTTGTTGAGTGGATATGTCAAGTGAAGTGACTGTATTTAGATCACGCTGCTCCTTTATTTTTCCTTTTCTGTAAGGGTATAGAGGTAATTTCAAATTTTTCGTCATCTCCGTTAACAGAATATGTTGTTTGGGGAGCGTCAGACATGTTTTGCAAAATACAAAAAAATTATGAGCTAATCTTGATACCACCGGGGGACCGAGTAATAACAGTAATATTGACAGATACCTTTATAGTTCTTTTTGTTCCAAAATAGTTGACTAATTTGCGCAAAAATAAAGAGACAAATAGTCAGATGGAGAAGATAAGGAGAACATAAAACATCGACTAATTTTTCCACTCTACCTGAGTTGGAGTAGCTCAGAAATCAATTTTTTTTTTTTTAGTACTTGGAATAAATAAATCATTGTCCCGGAAAATGGATAAAACAAACGACTGACTTCTTATTATTTTATTACTTATTTAGGGAGCTTTCATCGACTAATAATTTGGTTTAGTGAGACATATAGAAGATGAAAGTACAGTGATTCTATTCACAACATCAATCTGCAAGTTTCTAATTGTCTGATGGAAAATCAAAAATATTGCATACTAATAGTAGTTGTTCTTTGTATAGGTCTTGATGCAACGTTAGTTTATACGCAGGATGATCAATCAGGTCTTAATCTGAAATTTCACGATTCACAATCTAATCATACACATATAGACAGCTAATCTTGTTTTTGTTCTCTCGTTCTCTTTCAGGATTCATAAGCATAGACTGCGGAATACGGGATGGTTCCAAATATACCAATCCAAGAACCGGAATATTCTACACTTCAGATGCAGGCTTTATTGATACAGGAGTAAGTGAGAGCGTACCACACATCTACCTTAATAATTTGGTTGGCGAGTATTATGCAACAGTGAGAAGCTTTCCTGAAGGAACAAGAAATTGCTATACCATACGAACTACTCAAGGGAAGGGTCACAGATATTTGATAAGGGCAAGTTTTATGTATGGAAACTATGATGGAAAAAATCAGACACCAACATTTGATCTTTATCTGGGTGCTGATTTCTGGGGGACAGTGAACTTAACTGATCCATCCTCCGCAACCCGGTGGGAGATTGTACACAATCCATTATCAGACTATGTATATGTCTGTCTTGTGAAAACAGGCGCTTACACACCTTTCATATCGGTCATAGAATTAAGGCTTTTGGAAGACACCATGTATTCAACCCCGGATAAATCTCTAAGCCGCTTCTCACGGTTATACTTCGATCCACTAGGAAGTGATATTATAAGGTGCGGTTCAATCATTTTAGTCTGCAATCCCTCGTTTGCTAATTTCACGCATCTAACCTGTGAAACTGCTATTATAATCAGGTACAAAGATGATATTTATGATCGTCTGTGGTTTCCGGCCACTGGCTTCTCTAACAATCCTAGATTGATTTCTAATTCTACCGTGGATACCTCAAATGCGACGCTTACTCGGCCACCACCTAAAGTCATGAGCACTGCGATGGTAGCGCTAAACATCAGTCAAAACTTGTACTTCTTTTGGAGACTTCGTAATATGATCACTACTGATAAATTTTATATATTCATGCTCTTTGTTGAGCTTGAACCACTACGAGGCGAACAATTTAGAGAATTCAACATTTATCTCAATGGACGACTCTGGTATGGTCCTCTTGCTCCGGAATATCTAAAAGCAAAAATAATACACCACCAAATCCCTGAGCAAGGCCTTGATCAGGTTCTTCGATTTGACATAAATAAAACAGCATCATCAACTCTTCCACCTTTAATTAACGCAATTGAGATTTTTAGAGCGATAGAGTTCTCAGAATCAAGAACAGAAGACATGAATGGTATGCTCCTCCGACATGAATAACTTGATTTCAGATCCACTCTTCTTATGTTTAGATTTATCTTAATTTCTATGTCCATAATTTTGATGTTATTTTTCACTTTCTACTTTTATATACTTGTGAAGTTGCGGCGATGTTAGATATCAAGTCAACATATAAGCTGAAAAGGAACTGGCAAGGTGATCCATGCGTGCCTCAAACTTTTCTATGGGATGGCCTAAACTGCTCTTATGATGGTTTGGATCCAGCAAGAATTATATCCTTGTACGCCCATCTACAACCAACTAATTTTTCTGGCGAAACATAGATATTATCTACTTGTGATTTGTTGACATGTTGTCTTGATTTTAGATATGAAAGTCTGCATTTATAATTCTAAAAACAATTCTAACTTGTTAACTTCAAACCGGTAGTCTAGCACGCATCACAAATATTAGTTGATTGGATTGTAATTACTTTACTTTTTTATTAGTGTGTCAATTACTGAGATCAGGAGATTAGTGAGCTAGAATTACAGAATTGAGTAGGGGATTATTGGATATAATATGCATGTTATCAATGACAGATGGTAATTACACTCGCTAATATTTCATGTCATTTAATATGTTATCAAATCGCTAATATTTCATGTCATTTAATATGTTATCAAAGTTCTAATCGAGAATTTGAGGTTATGTTGAAAAAGATGGATTAGTTTCTTTCATTGAATTTGAACATTCATGATATAATTAGTGAATTTGAGTGGTATGTGAGGTTAATAGTGCCATCTGAAAGAAATGATTTACCTTACTATATGTAGACATTGGACGGGGTAGTGAACACGGTTCTCCAATGTACAAGAGTGAATAGAAATTTTTCAAACCACAATGAGATGATCTCTCTAGTATCGACAAACCTCAGACCTAGTGATATTCAATTCACCCTAGTTATAAGGTTCACTCCTTTCTCCTTTTCTTAGCTTATTTGTTAAGAATCATTGGTTTTGTCATAAAATTAATTATATTAAGAGTATTCCAAGATCTTATATAGTAGTATTAGAATTAATGATTTTTTTTATATGGAACAAGTTTATATTCTAACCCCTTCCCCTTCCCCCTCCCCCACCCCCACCCCCACCCCCCAACTTAAGCTGACATTGAGGTGGGTAAGTCAAATAAATGAGAGATGGGTCACTTGTGGATTGACATGACTGAGCCAATGCCTTGCTTTAATATCATGTTAAAAATCATGATATTTCATTCCTAAAACTAATGAAAATTAAGAGAAGTAGCCCAATATCTTACATGGTAGTTTTCAAGTTAACTATTTTTTCATATGGACGTGTGTATATTGTAACACTAGTTTACTTTTGATTTTCTTTTACAAATTCAGTTCATACCAATTGTTTAAAAACAAGAAATTGATTCATCAGGAACTTTTCTTCATTTGGATTGAATGGGATAATAGCTCCTTCAATATCTAATCTCACTTCACTCCAGATGCTGTAAGTAATTCTTTCTTTTTTTAATTAACGTGGGAAGTCAGTTGGTGAAGTTTGACCATAGGTTAAATTTGACTGACTACCAACTGCGCAAGTATCATGTGTGATAAAAGGCCTAACTTTATAGTTTTTAGTCTTTACATATGATTATATTTATAGTAGATAAACCAACATTTTTATTCCAGAGATTTGTCAAACAATAATTTAACAGGACAAGTGCCCCAGTTTCTGGCGCAACTAGCTTCCCTTAAAGTCTTGTAAGTTTTCTTTAAAAAATTAGGGACAAGCATTATTTGTTTCGTTGGCAGAAGTAGAATATCATATAGCTTGTTCATCTTTTGCAGAAACTTGAAAGGAAACTTCTTTAATGGGACCATTCCAGAAAAACTCCTAGAGAAGTCAAACGATGGAACATTGTTACTAAGGTTTGCTTTGCTGCACAAAGTTTATCTTAATGGGCCTTTTGAATATATATAAAATGAATCATTTAAAGAATTAATCATAAATTAGTCTTTATGTGAACAACCTTTATCCACGCTTCGACTTGCTTTAGTGATTGGTCCCCACTATCATTTCTTCATTATAGATGAGCTCTTCTTCCAAGCTCTTCAATGCTAAAGAAAAGACAAAGTTCCTTTTGAATAATATACGATCACACATATTATTATGAGTAATACTCTATGTAACTCCTTCAACTCTTTTTTCTATGATAAAAATTCATATATTAAATGTTAAATTTTTTATATATATGATAAAAATGCTATTATATATATAGGGAACTAGGGAAGGGTAAAAGGGTAAAGTAGTGACATACAACAATGTTCTATTATTATAAATGCTATTGCAATTGTCAGGGGCAAAAGTGTGAGGTTTGTAGCGTTCATTGGCCTCGCAAAGTTTTTAAAAATCTCCGATTATTTTTTAGCATTTTTAGTGTGTAAAAATATTTAATCCTTACTAATTGTTAACATCCATTAGTCCCCACTTAACTCCGAATAATAAGATATTTTAGATCGTCATTGATTGCAATATGTACTATTTTCGGTAATCACCACTACTAATTTCCAATTCACATCGTTTCTTTTATGCAGCATTGATGATCGGATGAAAAGTACAGACAAGAAACCCAACGGCGCAGGAAAGAACATGGTTGTCATTCCAGTTATAGCATCTGTCGCTGCTGCTCTCTTGATTGTATTGACTATTGATCTGTAAAGCCACTAGAGATGATGTGAACTAGGATAGTCAAACTTATTGTTTTATTTGTAAACTTTTGAGATAAGTTGTGATAAAGTGCATGGATTTGAATTCACCTCGATACAGAATAGAAATGATTGGGCTTCCCCTCTGAAGAATTGATAAACAATGCATTAGGATACGGAAGTTCTAAACGGGAATTGGGCTTTTAACCTAATGGTTGTAGGTTCAAATCATGTTGTGTCCAAACTTGATCGACACCTCAAGAAGGTTTGATCGAAGGAATGAGTCACAAGGTGAATTTTAAGCACCTAACAGTTCCGGCCTATTATTGATAAGGATTTTACTAATGCTGAAGGTAGCTTGAATCATTGGCAAGGTGTGGAGAGTGATCAATGTACATGAAAAGACTCCCTCTAATTTACAATTTAAATTCCGAGCAATGTTATATATTACTCCTTTACCATGTTACTTTTTCTTATATAGTAGAATTTTTTACCATATACACGAAAAATTTATCATTCACTACATGAATTATTATTGCACAGTGAAATAAAGTATTACTCTTAAATTCCTTCTTTTTCGTATATAGGTGAGAGTCATTGAAGAAAAGAGGAAGAGTTTTCTGGATTTTTCAGAAGTCGAAAGCCCCTCTTAATATGTTATTTAAATGGTCTTGGGGTGATACATCATTTTCATGTCTTCATTTCTTTAAATCTTAACATTCTTAATTATGGTGTATTTCCTTTGTCTTTACATTTTCACTTGATTAAGTGATTTTCTTCTCCACGCAAGTTTTCCATACATCTTTACAAGCATTTTCATTAGACTCAAATATATGTTACATATTAAGCTCAAGAGTCATATAAGTGTGAACTCAAGCATATACAATATTAAGTTCCATCCCACTTGATAATCACAATTAACTAATTTATTATCATAAACTCATTGTCAACATCTTGGTTGTCAAATTTAAAAGATACAACCCTTCATCGGACGATATAATTTGAACATGGTCAAATTTCTTTCATTGGCAATCAACCATTGGATTAATTAGAAAGAAATGAGGTAATTAATTTCTCAAGGCCAAGCTTTGCAGCAATGAGGAGCAGAATTTCTTCCAATTTAACACCGAATTGATATTTATTTGTGCATTTGATGTATTCAATTGGACTGATGAATGGTGTGACAAATATTAATTTTTTCTAGCTAAAAATAAACATTTGTTAAATTAACTACGAAACTGATGGAGTGGAAAAAAATAAAACCAAAAAATTTATTCAGATGGAGATTTGAAAAAGAAAAAAAAATAGCAGTGATTTAAAATTTTGTGCAAATTTAGCAACATATAGCACAAATTACACTTTTTTTCTCCCTTTTTGCGGTTTTAAGAATGGTTCCCTCCCGGGGGCCGGAGGGGATTTGGAGTTTCCGGAAACAGAGAGAGAAAGAGAGAAAGTGTCATAGTTTTTCAATTTTTTTTTTTTTTAAACAAAGGTCATAGTTTATCACAAGAAGACTTGAAAGGGATCTCTAAATAACATGATCATATCAAGGTTTGCATTTCAAAGTATTCTGCAAAAGCAGTTTTGATGGAATACACAATTCTTGTGGATAACTACAAATTCCATCAGCCATGGGTGTAGATTGGGCTTTGAATCGGCACGACACTTCAGTCAACGTGACACAATTTTCTTCATATTGCAATCAACTCTACGGGCGCAATTACCCCATGGAAAATTAAACCAGTTGTGGAAAACATTCATTCGATTGCACTTGATGTCAACCATATTAAATTTCAGTTCGTCAAATGAGTTCAACTCAGCAGTTGATTGGTTTGCGAAGAACATGTGTAGGTTTTAATCCCCTGTTTTTTAGTAACTGGTCTTTTTGTTCTACGTCTCCGAGCTACCATTTTTCGGAAGTCATTGGCTTAGAAGAAGATGTCATTCGTTTGATGAGAAATAAATAAATTAAAAAAAATCAAAAATTTGAGTGTCTGAAGTTGTAAGGTAATTGGTACATGTTTTGTTAAACCTCCCATAAGAACCATATTCTAACTTTTATCATGAGAATAGCCATCATATTTGGAATGGAATATTTACAAAATTCCCATGAAGAGGATCAAACCTTTGGATGGCATAGCTTTAAAAGTTAAAAGCGAGGTCTCCCGTTGTTCCTTAGTAGCTCTGTGGTAGAGCAGTCAACTATTAACTAATTGGTCAAGGCAAGGTAAGTTGCTTGCTTCGTTGCACGCCTACCTTTCTTCATAGGACGCACTATCTTCTTTTATGAAGGAACAGACAAATTAGCTTTTAATTGAATATCTAATGTACCCCTTCTTTGATGGAGATTCTACCCTACAGGGGTGGGCTGAGTCTCCATTTGTAACTCATGATTTCATTTTAGGTCATCCTCAATGGGGTTTCTAAAACCCAATGATTGAGATTTATGAAAACCCCATGGGAAAAAAGAAAAAAAAAGCAACACCAATGGGGTCTGTAAAATCTAAATCTACATTTTTCCCTCACATCTGACATCATACACAATTTTTTAAATAAAAATATAGCTCAGTCTTTATTTTCTTCAACAAATCTGTTAAAAAAAATAGTATGATCGTCAGATCTAATAGCCTTTAAAAAAAAAAAAAAAAAAACAGAATCTTCAACAAAAATAGTTGTTACAACAAAAATTCTTCTATATATGCAAGTAAAAATACCCAACAACACAATCTTTAACAAAAACTCAACATATCTACACTCAAAAAAAGGTAAAAAAATGTTTCTGGAAAAAAAACTTACATTTCATTTATGGTTAAAAATGGAGCTCGACGGTGGTGGTGAAGGCTCGATGGTGGTAGTAGTGGCTCGATAGTGGTGGTGGCTTGACGTGGTGATGTTGGCGGCGGGGTGTGGTTGTTTTTTGTCAGTGGTGGGGGCTTTGGATTTGGGGAGAGGGGTATCGGCGGGTTATCCTAGGGATGTGGTGTTTTTCTATTTATATTTGTATTTAGGGGTTTTTTTTTTTAATTTTAAGGGCTTGGGTTAATTTTAATTAAAGTTTAATCCTCATCTAAAATTAATTATAAATCAACCTACAAACTTTTTAATTTTAATTTTCAGTGGTCTTTTTATATTTTACGGTCAAAATTAATTAAAAATGCATTAAATTTTAATTAATTTAAGTTCATTGAATTATGTAATTACTAAAATTAATTATAAATCAACCTACATATTTTATAATTTTGATTTTCAGGTGTCTTTTCATGTTTTACGGTCAAAATTAATTAAAAAATGCATTAATGCTTAATTAATTTAAGTTTGTTCTCATTTTGTTAACTATCATTTTTTCCTTTTTGGAAGCTATGGAATATACCGAAGGAGGTTTGAGGGGTCGCAATTTCACTCTTCAAGAAGATATAGCTTTATGTCAGGCTTACATTGCGATTAGTGAAGATCCTCTCATCGGAAGAAACCAGACAACGGCAACAATGTGGTGTTGAATTCTAGAAAAATTTGAAGAGTTCCACCCCCCGCCAATCCAAGTGAAAAGAGAACAACAAAAAGCCTTAAATTGTGATGGACGCGCCGATAAACCAAAAGTGTACAAGATTTGCGAAGTGTATTGCTCAAGTAAATATGAGACCAACGAGTGGAGCAAATGCTATTGATAATGTGAGTTTTTACATATGTTATTAGTTTTATAAAGTAGATTGTATTTAATACTTAACATTTTCCAATATTAATTTTTTAGAGATGTTGAATTATTTTATAGATGGATGACGCGAGACTCTTATACTCTACTAGGGGTCAAAATTTTTTTGGCCTCAATCATTGTTGGTCAATTTTACAACACGGTAAAAAATGGAGAAAAATTATTGATGTCAATTTCCTATAGTACAACGATGACTCAAATGAGTACGACTATGACTCCACCCGAGACTCAAATTTCTCTCGACAATGACGATCCCATTGAGTCGGTGCCGAAAACCCAAAGCGATCCCACATCATCAAGGGAAATTGGAAAAAAAAGGCTAAAAAACTAAAAGGTAAGAGCATTGCGGAAGATATCGTAGAACAAGCAAAAAAATATGGAAAAAATGGAGTACAAAGCGAGTTTTGAAATTTTTATGGTTGGACAACTATGGTACCCAGCATATGTACCAGCCCATGCAGTTAGACAATTTTTCTACTCTCAATGCATACAGTTCACGCTTCTTAGCATTCCAGGAAACCCTCGTTGATCGGTTTTTCTAATAGCCTAAACATGTCTGCATTGTTAAGTCGACGAAGATACTCATCCCCATATACTACATTGACGGCACGACAAATTTCTTCAGCACTTCCAAAGATGTGGTCTCTGCAATTTTCAAATAATCGTCATTCGCATCTGCAGGCTTTCGGTAGGCAAATATTCAAAGTGCGACTGTCATCTTGACATGCGGTGAGAAACCTTGTTTTCTGGTTGTATCCTGTTTCTATTTGAAGTCACTGTCAAAATGTACAATTTCTCCCATAATTTTCAGAAACAATTTGCGCCTCATGTGAAACCTATTTGTGAATTTAGAAGCAAGATACAAAGGATGATCAACAAAGTAATCATTCATAAGCCTAGTATAGGTACCTACCTGATCTTTTCTTATGGATTGTCAACGTGACGATGTACCTCTATGTTTATTTGTACTCAATTCCTGTGCAACATGCATTAGTGATTGATATTGTGTGTACATCGTCATCATCATCGTGTGGCCATGGATGTCATCATCGGATGGGATGGAGGGAATCGACTCCTTGTTAGGAGAGAGTGATAGAGATTGTATTCACAAATTATGGTAATTTTGAAAGGTTGGAGGACTTAACATATATAACTTAATGAATGCGTAAGAGATAACAAATTGATAGATAAAAGTGAGGAAAGGAAATCCAAATCAATGGATATTATTCGGATAAGAGATTTAAGATTGAGATAACAAACGGATAGATAAGATTGAAGAAAGAAAATCTAATTCAATGGATGTTATACGGATAAGAGATTTGAAATTAAATTAAAAAAATTTAATTACTCTAAAAATTGAATTAAGTAAAGAAAAAAAATCAATAAAAACAAGACCGGAATATAAATAATAATTAATTAAAGGAAAATTAACACATGAGAAAAAATAACACATAACCAAATTAGTATGTCAAATTAAAATAAATACAATATAGAGACTCAATTTTATAGAGACTCTCACTGTGAATTTTTTTTTTAGAGACCCTGAAATTTACATTGGTCTTAAATAGGTCTCTAAAAATTTCAGGGTCTCTAACATGCCGGATAGAGTACTTGAAAATAGAGACTCAATTGAGAATGCCCTTAGGGGGCGTTTGGTTCATAGATTACTTTTTTATTCCCAGAAATAACATTCATGGGAATGACATTTCCATGAATATTATTCCCGAAAATGCTATTAAAACTGTTTAGTATGTTAAAAATATTTTCAGAAATATTTTGTCAAATTACTAAGAATATTATTTTGTTATGTTTGGTTTAGACTCAATATTCCTATGATTTTTGAGCAATTTTCTAACAATGCCCCTAATTTAGACTTAAAAAATTAATAATTTTTATTAATTTCATTTTATTTTTATTTTTATTGTTATTATTTTAGTTTTTATACATGTATTTTTTTATTTTATACTTATTTTTTTATTTTATTTTATTTTTTTTATCTTATTTTAATTTCCTTTTTTTTATTTTTTTTCTCATTTTATCTTTTTTACCTATTTTTTATTTATCTTATTTTCGATTCTTATTTTATATTTTTATTTTTTGAATTATTTTATTTATTTATTTTAATTTTGTATTTTTTAAAACGGGTATTTGTCTCTTTTATTTATTCAAAAACATTCCCACGTCTTAGGAATGTAAAATTCTCACCTTCTCATATAGGAATAGAAATTGACCAAATCGTGTGAATATTGCATTCCCAGAAATGTGATATTCTCATGAATATTTTTTCATTATGTGAACCAAATATGATAATATGATATTTCAAATTTCACATTCTTAAGAATCTTATATCATTTCATGAACCAAACGCCCTTTTAATGCAATGTGATCTTTTTGCCAAAAAACAACAATTTTGTGAAATTGAAAGCACGCCACCAAAAAGAACAAAGTCAACCTACTGAAATGGACAAGAACGAAGTCAATAAAGCCCATGGCAAAATGGAAATTTGTCTCCCTTGCACATACTTTTTCCCTCTTCTCTCGATGGCTCTTTCCTTACCATATTGCTTGTTTGGATTTACAAAGGAAAAAATAGTAAAGGAAATTAAAGGATTCAATCATAAAGGAAGAAAATGGAAGAACCAAATCTTGTTTGGATTTGATAAAATTACAAAAGAAATTCTCATAATATTTTTTGTTCGGATTGAGGTGGAAATGAAAGGGATGTATAAAATTCTTAAACAAATTGACATTTTATCCTTTTCTAATATATGTGGTTTTTGAAAAACAGCAATTATATTTTCATTAGACATTTAATTAAATCTAATCCACATATTTGACCCTAATTTGGAATGATTGCTATTTAGGTCTGTGCATGATTTGGACGATCTCTCCTTAACCACCCTCTTATAAATCTTCTCAATCCAAACAAGGATTCAAATCTATCTCTAATTAATCCTTTCCTTCCAAAACCTCCAACCCAAACCGACCTTAACTATTCTAATTTCTCTCAGTAGATTATTTTTCCCTTTTTCTTTCTTTGGTCCGAGTATAAAACTTTATTGAAATAAGCAGAAAGTAATTCAATGCCATTAGAATGGAATTGGTCAGAGTACATAGTACTTAACAGTTGGTAAGGTAAATGTGAGGACTAACCCAGTCGTCAGCAGCTGAATTAGCACTCAAGACTAATTCCGACTTAAGGTAGGTATATGCTATTTATATCAGTAGAAAAAATTTTGAGTCGGTCTAAACTGATTGTCTCTTATATTTTTTGTGAGACTCATATTAGACTGACCTCAATCTGGAATGACTAAAGAATTTCCCATATCAGCAATTATATCCTCCATTCTCCAATTGATTCTACACATTTCTTCTGCAATAGCATAGTGATAACGGAGTGGATAATCTCCAGATTATTTGAACTACATTTGTTGTAATCTTCTGTTATGATTGATATAATCTTTTGTAAGAGTACACTGCACATAGGACTCTTTTCTATTGTATCACTCTCTGTATATAAACGTATGACTACTATCAATGCAAATATACAAAAACACTGTTCTGCAATCTCTTCATGGTATCAGAAGTCCACGACATTTGTCCTGGCCCATCACTATTCCACTCAACCACACACTGAATCTGCCTTCCAAACCTTTTTATCACGATGGCTGCGACATCATTCTTTTCACTCCCATCATACAATGTCCGTGCCTTTGTGACTGTCTCTCTTGATCTCAATAACTACCTTACCTGGAAGACGCAGATGGAGACCTTTTTCATCTTTAATGGCCTTCTCGACTATGTGGATGGAACTATACCGAAACCATCCACCAAGGCCTCTGTCGGCTCTGCATCTGCATCTACACAGCCTACTCAAAGTTCTGCTACGACATCTTCTTCCACGCTGAGCTTAGACGACTGGATACGGTACGATAAATTCGTGGCCGCTTGTATCATGGCCACGCTCTCTGACTCATTGGTGCATTAGCCATTGGGTCACACGTCTGCTCATCATCTCTGGACGTCTCTTGAAGAGGCATTTTTACAACAATCCATAGCGCGCAAGTCGTTACTACGTGCGCAAATTCAGTCGCTCAAGAAAGGTGCTATGCCGGCTGCTGACTATCTTCAAACTATACACACCCTGTCCTCCTCTCTGGCTGCTATTGGTGACCCTCTTAGTGATTTTGATCTTGTCTTGGTTACTTTAAATGGACTGCCGCGGGAGTATCGCTCGTTCGTCACCTCGATTGAGAATCTATCTCCGACTCCTACCTTCAGTCAACTTCGTGCCAAGCTCCTTGTGTTTGAACAACAGGTACTTCTTGATGATGAAGGTGCTCCTTCCTCACAGTCTCACTCTGTTTCGGCTCTAGTTGCTCAGTTCAAAACTCAGTCTGTTGATAACCAAGGCAATTCTTCATCGGTTGTAAAACAGTCTACACGCCATAATGCCTCCAAATCCAGTAGTGATCGCGGGTCCTCTAATAATAACAAGCAAAAGTGTCAGATTTGTTACAAGTTTGGCCATTCTGCGGCTAATTGTCGCTATCGTTATTCTCAATCGCGCAACAGTAATGTCAATACGCACTATACTGGGGTTCATCAACAGTCCACTCAGTCTGGCTCTCCTATTCAATCATGGATACCCGACTCCGGTGCCTCCTCCCACATGACCTCTAACCCAAGGCTACTTCAGGCTCTTCAACAATATGATGGCTTGGATCAAGTGGTCATTGGTGATGCACTACCTTGCCTATTTAGAATACAGGTTTCACTTTGGGCTCCGTTTGTTTGCCGTAAAATATTTTCCAGGAAAACATTTTTCGGATTTTACGGTGTTTGGTAACACTGGAAAATTGGTTAATCGTAAAATATTTCCGGTCAAAAATTGCGGCTGCTTTTTCTTAATTTTACGGTGTTTGGTAACACCGGAAAATTGGTCTAACCGTAAAATATTTTCCGGTCAACAATTGCGGCTAGTACAAAATTATGTAAAATGTTTTCATGTCCTTTGGGAGAAGAAAACATTTTACAAAACTTACGGCACATTTAAACACCAGAAAATATTTTTCAGTATTTTATTTTCCAGTAAAATATTTTCCTCTAACAAGTTATTTTACGGCAAACATACAGAGCCCTGTAAAATATTTTATTTTCCAGGAAAACACTTTCCACAGAAAATATTTTACACAAGCAAGTTATTTTACGGCAAACAAACGGAGCCTTGGTCTCTACTCTTTTTCGTTCCCTTTCTTTAAATAATGTTCTGCACGTTCCGCGTCTAACCAAAAATATGTTGTCTGTTTCACAATTCACTAAAGATAATATGGTCTCACTCGAATTCTTTCCGTTTTCTTGTGTTGTCAGAGACCTCCGCGCAGGGACGCCACTCCTCAAAGGCCACGTTGACTCTAATCTGTACACTCTGCCTCTGTTGTCAGCACCTACTCCTCTCGTTGCCTTTACTGCCTCCTCTGTTTCAGCCTCCTTATGGCATCAACGTTTAGGTAATCCGTCAAAGGGTGTTTTATCATTTTTAAGCAATAAAGATCAGTTAGATTTTTCTAAGATTTTTCTAATGTTAGTGTTCTGAATAAAAGTTGTACTGCGTGTTTAATGGGGAAGAGTCATCAGCTTCCGTTTTCATGCTCAGAAAGACAAGCCTTGTATCCACTAGAGGTTATCCATTGTGACATATGGGGCCCGGCTCCAATATATTCATTTTCAGATTTTCGGTTCTTTATTATTTTTATTGATGAATTTAGTAGATTCACATGGTTTTATCCATTGCGTAACAAGGCTGCATGTGTCGACTCTTTTATTCACTTTAAACGCCTTTCTAAAAGCTTCTTTGGCACAAAAATAAAAAATTTTCAATGTGATGGTACTCTTGAATTAACCAAAGGCAAGCTCAAACAAATTTTAGATGAATCTGGAATACATTTTCGCATCTCGTGTCCATACACGCCTTAACAAAATGGCTTAGCGGAGAGGAAAATTCGGCATATCACCGAAATGGGGCTCACTCTATTGTCTCAATCCTCTCTCCCTAAGCGATTTTGGGTGGAGTCCTTTTCTACTGCGGTCTTTTTAATTAATCGACTCCCAACCCCTGTTCTCTCTAATAAATCACCATTTGAGGTTGTCCATAAATTTCTTCCATATTACTCATACGTAAAGGTTTTCGGTTGTCTGTGTTTTCCTCATTTAGGAGCAATACATCGAGACAAACTTAGCTCTAAATTGGTACCTTGTGTTTTTATTGGCTATGACGATCACTACAAAGGATATCGATGTTTTAATCTATCTTCTGGACGTGTCTTTTTATCCCGTCATGTTATCTTTGACGAAACGTGTTTTCCTTATCACTCACAGTCTCAAGTCTCACCTAACATTGCATCTAATTCCACTGATGTGGCTCCCTGTGTGCAGTCCAAGGGTTCTATGTGTCAAACAATGCCATCTAGTGATATGTTTTGGTCAGCCCCTGGTCAGGTTCCCATTCAGTCTCCTTGTGTTGCTGCTACTGTTCCAACGCCTATTCTTCTAGCATCCTCATCCCCAAGCTGTAGTCCATCTTCACATGGTGCCATCTTCGATGGTGCTTAGTCCACTAGTGTCCCACTTACACACTTCTCACCTAATACATCTAATCCTACGCCACTTTCTACACATGACGCGACAGCTCATGCAAATGCAGAGGATGTGTCGGCATGTGTTCCAGTTTCTTCAGCCCCAGTGTCTGTCTTGTCCGACCCCAGCACAGTGCCCAACGAATCGTCTCATACCATGGTAACGCAATCTCGTGATCAGACAAGACCTGTCAAGCGATTTCCTGATTATATTGCTCTACATGCCCTTACTAACCAGTGTTTGCAGAATGACCCCAGGGAGTTTGAGCCCTCTAATTTTACACAGGCTTCGCGTCATGCTCACTGTCGTACAGCCATGGCAGCTGAATACAATGCCTTGGTTGATAATGGAACGTGGTTATTGGTGCCGAAGCCGGCGCATGCGAATGTTATTAGTGCAAAATGGGTTTTTCGTATAAAGAGGAAACAAGATGGCTCTATTGAGCGCTACAAGACTCGTTTGGTGGTAAAAGGGTACAATCAGGAATAAGGGATTGACTATATAGAGACGTTTAGTCCAGTTGTTAAACCGACTACCATTCGTCTGGTTCTCTCTGTGGCTCTCTCTCGGAATTGGCATCTTCGCCAACTGGACGTCAATAACGCGTTCTTGCATGGTTTATTGTCTGAGGAAGTATACATGTCTCAGCCATCAGGGTTTATTGATTCATCTTATCCAACGCATGTCTGCAAACTTCATAAAGCAATATATGGTTTGGAGCAAGCACCCCGCGCCTGGTACTCTTGACTTAGTTCCTTTCTTCTACAGCTTGGTTTTACTGGTTCTAAGTCAAACACATCCCTTTTTATTCGAACTGATGGACCATATCCTTTTTATTTCTTGGTTTATGTTGACGACATTGTGGTTACATGTGCTGATCTTAATGCTATTGAGTCACTGATATCTTTGCTTGATAGACAGTTTGCGTTAAAAGACTTGGGGCCTCTTTCCTTTTTCTTGGGTTTGCAGGTACACAGGATCTCTAATGGCCTCTTGCTCACTCAAACTAAGTACATTTTGGATCTCCTACAACGGACGAAGCTTACAGATGCAAAAATAGTTGCCACTCCTATTGTAACTAATCATAATTTATCACTTACTTCTGGTGAACCTTTTGATGATCCAACGTTGTATCGGAGTGTCGTTGGTGCTTTACAGTATTTGACAGTTACTCGTCCTGACATAAGTTTTGCGGTCAATAAAGTGTGTCAATTTATGCACTCCCCGACGGATGTTAATTGGTCAGCGGTCAAGCGCATACTTAGGTATCTGAAAGGCACAGCACTACATGGTCTCTCTATCCAGCACTCTTTGGACCTTGCGTTACATTCTTACTCCGACTCTGATTGGGCTGGGTGCCCGGATGATAGGCGTAGCACTCATGGTTATTGTGTCTTTCTTGGCCCGAATCTGATTTCTTGGTCTGCAAAGAAGCAGTCTACAACAAGGAGGTCTAGCACTGAAGCTGAATATCGTGCATTAGCTTTTGCAACTGCTGAGTTGTGCTGGCTAAAATGACTTTTGTCTGAATTAGGAGCCTGTTCTACCACTCCTCCAGTTCTTTGGTGTGATAATATTGGAGCAACATATCTCGCAGCCAATGCAGTGTTTCATGCCCGCACGAAACACATTGAGATCAATGTGTACTTTGTGAGGGAAAAAGTGGCTAGCGGACAATTACGCATTCGATTCATTTCAACGCATAATCAACTTCCCGACATTATGACAAAAGGGCTCTCAGCTCCTCGCTTTGTAAACCTATGGTCCAAGCTTGTCGTTCGATCACAGGCTACGCTTGAGGGGGGATGATAACGGAGTGGATAATCTCCGGATTATTTGAACTACATTTGTTGTAATCTTCTGTTATGATTGATATAATCTTTTGTAAGAGTACACTGCACATAGGACTCTTTTCTATTGTATCACTCTTTGTATATAAACGTATGACTACTATCAATGCAAATATACAAAAACACTGTTCTGCAATCTCTTCACGTAGCCATCTCTTTAGCATCCAGTTCAAATATCACATTGTTTAGACCCATAACGCTGAAACCAACATACATCCCCTGTAACAAGGCCAAAACTTCTGCTTGAGTGGCACTAGAACTTTGGCATTTACCATCACACTCATAGATGATCTTCCCCTTAGGATCTCTTCTAATAACTGCAAGCCCAGAAAAATTATATTATGATATCCATGAAAGCATCCGAATTAACTTTGAAGTACCTAATCTATGGCAGAGACCAAAATTCAAATGCCCAGTGCAGAACAAATTCACTTCCTACAATGCTTGACAAGTATCACTACTCTTAGAAGGATTCTCATCAGATCTCCGTCTGCTGCTGTTTGTGGCGGAACCAAATACTATATTGAGTAACCCTTTTTACTAGAAGAGTGCACACCCTAATCTTGGGGTCCTGGCTTTTCTCCCGGCTGCTGTCTTGGTGACCTTTGGAAATTATCCTCCTGTGATTAGATATGGGGTTGTGGTCAAGGCCTTTTGCTGCAATATTAGGAGAGATCTCCATCTGTTGCTATTTGTGCCCGTCTTTTGCAAGCCATCATCCTTCTAGAAGATAAAAGTTGAGTTCCAACCTTCTTCGCTCAGTCTGATCCAAGCTCAGTGGCATTGAAATAAAAACCTCAACAACTTAAATAGAAGACGGCCTATCTGTAACAAGGATAGTACAGTTCATCATTCAACCAAAACTTACAAGGAAATATAAATGACTAAATCATGTCCATTACTTCACGACCAAAATTACAATATAGGTATATCATATATAGAACAGTTTAATGAAACAAATTCAATCTCTGTGCAAGAAATAGCATATCGTAAACTCTTGAAAGAATTCGAATTATTAACTGCATCTTATATTCCTCTAAAAATTACAAAAAGCCATATGCAATCAGTGTCTAATAATATAACTCCAATTCAAATGCAGAAAAGATTTTTTTTTTCTCTTTTATTCATTTGGAAACTAGAATATAATCAAAAAGCAATTACAAGTCAAAAACTTTCGGCTGGGGAAAGTCATCAATCAAAAACTGTTCAATCTTACTCGGGACGCTGGTAACCCGATCTATGAGAAGTACGTTTTTCAACATAATTTTGCAACCATATCCATCATCTTGTTTACAATTCCAAATTTTAACGCTTTCCCTGCAAAAACTATCATCCCCAAGTAATGAAACATTGTAATCATAGAAAACTAAGGAAACAAATACTCAAGAAGTGAGAGATTGTTACGTTCAGTTGCCAAAACGTTCCGGAAACTCTTCATCAACAGTTTGCAGCTCATACTCAATGAGTGAGAGATTGTCATCCTCATTCACCTCAAAAGCTGCACGACTCAATGCCCCCTAATGAGTCAACAACTGGCCTCATGTATCCCTTAAACATGTAAATCTTTGCATTTTAGAGGATAACGGTTCTACCGGGCTTCATCACATCAACTGAGGTAGGAACAAAATACCAACGATGTTAAAGCATGGACTTGTCCCACATAAATAAATTATAACTTTCAAGATAAATTATAACTTTCAGGACCAGAGAACAAAAGAAACATGTTGAACTTATTCTTAAGGGCATCATAAATATGGTGAGATAGAAAACCAATATGTGGAGTAAATCCAAATACTATGTCTAATTGGGAATTAATACTCAACTGGAGATCAGAAAATAATTTTATGTTTGTAAAAGACTTTTCACTTTTTATGTTGTTTGAGAGCTTAAACCAAGATGAGCGGACATACTTCACTGCCTCGGGGGTATTGGGTGGCTAAATACATGCTGCCCAACCCTCCTTGGGGGGCCAAGTAGACCATCCAAAGGGGAGTCTGATGCTGTCGGCTCCAAGGCCCTCGTCAGATGGCTCGCAATTAGCTTTACACCATAGTGGTTTTGCTGGATGAAAAGGAGGTTAGTATTCGATCGTTCAAACCACTGCCCAACCTAAAGGCCTCTGATGGTGGGCCAAAGTCTGTTGTGATATTTTAATATTAAATTAATTATATTATATTCAATAAATTATGAGTATTTATGTATGTTTTAATTTTGGAATATGAAGAGATTATGTATTAATTTTGTATTCATGAATATATTAATTTTAGAACTTGAAAAGTTTCTTATATTTAGAGAGGTTTTAAATTCATGACTTTTTACTTGTATGCAATTTATTATGGTAGTTTTTTAGGAACCTATAAATAGGCCTCATTCTTACTTCAAACATACTTAAAAACAATTTACTAACATATTGAGAGAGTAAGTTAGAGGGTTTCTTAGCCAAAAGAAAAATGTGTTCTTGATAGGAGCTTGTACTCAACCTTCTAGTGCAGAGTTGGTTCGAACAGTACAACAACAAGTCGGACTATTGTATGATGGAGGGGACAAGCCATATCAAGACTGTTGCATCGGTTCTTTCCACCACAGGGGGCTTGAATCTCCTTAAAAATAGCGAGATTCCCGCGCCTCAGTCCGAACGAGTTGTCTCCAACAAAAATGTTTGTACTTTAATTATTGTTTCATTTTCAATTATTATTGTACATTTTCACCAATAATTTTAAGGATATTCAAAAGGAACCAATGGTGGAAAAAACTAATGTTGGAGACCTCAATAAGCTGTTCCGTTTTAGTAGAACTAATTTTAAACGGTGGAAAGGCAAAGTTTCATTCTACCTAAGTCTCTTGAAGGTAGGATATGTACTCATTGAAGATGACCCAACAAATGTATCCACCGATAACATGACTGAGAAAGAACTTGCACAACATCAAGACTTTGTGGATATATATGTCAAGGATGAGTACAACTATCGGTACTATCTTTTAAATTGTTTTACTGACAGTTTATATGATTACTGTGAAACTAACTATGACTCTGCAAAAAGCATATGGGAGGCTTTGCAAAAGAAATATGATACTGAAGAAGATGAAGCTAAGAAGTATGATGCTAGCCGTCTTTTCAGATTTCAAATAAAAGATAGACAATCTGTGGTGCAGCAAACTTAAGACTTCCAGATAATAGTAGTTGATGTTAGATCTGAAGGCATCAGGATTGAAGACAATCTAGTTGTGGCTGGAATCATTGATAAACTTCCACATTCTTGGAAGGAATTTCAAAAGTCTATGCGCCACAAGCAGAAAGAAACTTCTTTGGAGGTTCTGATCACTTGCATTCGTGTAGAGGAAGAGGCAAGAGGACAAGATGCAAGGATCTTGAACAACAATAAACATTCCACAAAGGTAAATTTAATTTCTGCAAATTCTAATAGTGTGCCCAAAGGTCAGAATTCTAAGAATGCTCATTTGAAGCCAAATAAGAATCAAATGAAAAATAAACATAAGGGAAATTCGAACTAGAAATTTATGAACCATGGACAATCTTCTAAGAATCAGGACATTGCCTGCTTTGTTTATGGCAAAGTTGGGCATATTGCTCGGAATTGTAGATACCGAAAACGTGAAGCTATTCCTCAAGCTAATGTGACCGAAGAGCCATTAATGGCTATGATAACAGACATAAACATGGTTCAATATATAGAAGGTTGGTGGGCGAACTCTGGTGCCAATAGGCATGTTTGCTATGATAAAATCTGGTTCAAGAAATACACTCCTTTTAAAGAAAAAAAAACGGTGATGCTTGGTGATTCAAGCAAAACTAAGATGTTAGGGAATGGTGATGTTGAGCTCAAGTTTACATCTGGACGTGTTTTAACATTGAAAGATGTACTATTTACCCCTTCCATAAGGAAAAACATTATGTCAAATTTTTTGCTCAACAAGGCAGACTTCAAGCAAATTATAGAATCTGATCAATATGTAATTACCAAGAAAGCTATTTTTTTTGGGCAAAGGATATGCATGTGATGGAATGTTTCATTTGAATGTTGATAATGACAATATAGCATCTTGTTCTATTTATATGCTCTCTTCTGTGAATTTTTGGCATGCACGTTTATGTCACATTAATAGTAGATATGTGGGAATCATGAATAGTTTAGGATTAATTCCAAGACTGAATAAAGATTTTAAAAAATGTGAATCTTGCAGCAAAACAAAAATCACTAGAAAGCCTTATGAAAATGTTGTTAGACATACCGAATTGCTAGATTTAATTCATTCTGATATTTGTGAATTTGAAGGAATTTTAACTCGTGGAGGAAATAGATATTTTATCACTTTCATTGATGATTTTTCAAAATACACTTATGTTTATCTTTTGAAAAATAAAAGTGATGTTTTTGAAAAGTTTAAAGAATTTCTTCACGAAGTTGAAAATCAATTATGTAGAAAAATCAAAAGATTGAGAAGTGATCGAGGCCGAGAATATATTTCTTCTGAATTCAGTTTTTTTCTTCAGTCTTTGGGAATAATCCATGAAACTAAATCGCCTCACTCACCTAAGTCTAATGGTGTAGTTGAGAGAAAAAATAGAACTATTATTAATTTGATGAATGTCATAATTGTGGAGTCAGGTGCTCCCAAAAATCTTTGGGGTGAGGCTACTCTAACAACTTGCCATGTTTTAAATAGGGTGCCACATAAAAGGACTAAAATTACACCTTTTGAATTGTGAAAAAGATACAAGCCTAATTTGGGATATTTGAGAGTCTGGGGTTGTTTAGCTTTTGTGAGGCTAACAAATCCAAATAGACCAAAATTAGGTTCTAAAGCTACCACTTGTACTTTTCTTGGCTATGCGGAGAATAGTACAACTTACATATTTTTTGATCTTGAAAATCAAATAATTGTTAAGTCAGGTGATGCAATTTTTCATGAAAAAAAATATGCTTTTAAACTTCAAAATAGTGGGGGTAAATAAATTTCTGAAAAATATGTATTCTTTATCTCCTTCTACTTCTTTTCAAGATAATAAAAATATTTTCTTTGAACCAAGAAGGAGTAAAAGGGCATGTATTGAGAAAGATTTTGGTCTAGATTTTTATGTTTTTAATTCAGAAGAATGCCCACTTACTTTAAAAGAAGAATTTTCATCTCCTGATGCCATTTTTTGGAAAGAAGCTGTAAATGATGAGATGGATTTACTAATTTCTAATAAAACTTGGAAATTAGTTGAATTACCACTAGGTTGTAAAACCATAGGCTGTAAGTGGGTCCTCAGAAAAAAAAACTTAAACCTGATAGATCAGTAGATAAGTTTAAAGCTAGACTTGTTGCAAAAGGCTTTAAATAGAAGGCTGATCTTGACTTTTTTATACTTTTTTTTTGTTACTAGAGTTACATCCGTTAGATTGCTAATTGCAATTGGAGCTATTTTTAATCTAAAAATTCATCAAATGGATGTAAAAACTGCCTTTTTGAATGGGGACCTAGATGAGGAAATATATATGGATCAACTTGAAGGGTTCGTAGAATCAGGCCAAGAAAGCAAAGTGTGTAAGCTTACTAAATCCCTATATGGCTTGAGGCAAACACCTGAATAATGGCATGAGAAGTTTGATTCCTGCATGATTGAGAGTGGTTATAAATCTAATAAAAGTGACAAGTGCATATATCATAAATCTTGAAAAAATTCACATGTGATTATTAGCCTCTATGTGGATGATTTACTTATTTTTGGCACAGATATTCATATCATAAATGAAACTAAGATTATTCTTTGTAGTCATTTTGATATGAAAGATCTTGGTAAGGCTAACTGTATTTTGGGGATAAAAATTACCAAAATGCCTGATGGTATTTTTCTTGATCAGTCGCACTATATTGAGAAAATTTAATTTTTTTGAATGTTAACATGTGTCTACACCTTTTGATCATAATGTGCATCTTTTTCCTGTTGAAAATGATAATGATATAATTAATCAAAAGGAGTATGCAAGTATAATTGGTAGCTGCGACTGACTGTACTAGACCTGATATAGCTTATGTAGTAGGAGTACTTAGTAGGTTTACTAGCAAACCTAGAAAAGAATATTGGAATACCATCCAGTGAGTCATGAAATACTTATCTGGGAAAAAAAAAACTATGGTTTGTTTTTATTGAAAATATCCTGCTGTACTCGAAGGTTTCAGTGATGCAGACTAGAACATATTATCAGGTGACTCTTACTCTACTACTGGTTTTGTTTTTATGATAGGTGGTGGTGCTGTTTGCTGGAAATCTAAAAAGTAAACAATTATTGTTAACTCAACTATATAGAGGAAATCTTGTTGCTTTAGCTTCTGCAAGTGAGGAAGCAAACTGGTTGAGAGATTTGTTGCATAAGATTCCATTATGGGAACAACCAATCCCACCAGTTTTAATACATTGTGATAGCACCGCTACGATTGGTAGAGTTAAAAATTGTTATTATAATGGGAAGTCCAAATCCATAAGGAGAAAACACAATACTGTAAGATCATATTTGAGTAATGAATCTATAATGTGGATTATGTCAAATCTACTGACAATCTTGCAGATCCACTAATTAAGGCCTTATCGAGAGAAAGGATCTCGAATACATCGAGAGGGATGGGATTGAAGCCAATTTTATCATGAACCATATGTGAGGATACCCAACCTAATGATTAGAGATCCTGAAAATTGGGTTCAATGGGAAAAATGAATTGCAAGGTAGACGAAAGGAATACACTAAATATTTTCCCTCTCTATGATGTGAGTGTATTCATCCTGTAATGTTTTAGAGGTTGAATTCAAACTCTTAATGAAATCTGTAGCTTTTTTGAGTGAGGTGTCAGAATTACAAGAACACCCTTGATAGATTTCACCTATATAAGTGTTGAAGTTGTGGCCGCTTCATATGAGTTTTTGGCTAATTCTCATATAAACACTTATGAAAATCAGGAAAGCACATGGCCGTAACGTGCTAAGTCTTTAAGCTCATTTATTATACCTGGAGCATTATGTGTGAGCAATGACTCTTTATTTACCTCAAGCAGTCATAGTTCAAGTCGGAGACCACTACTGACTCTGGAGTAGAGGTTACTGTTTCGCTAAGTAAAGGTTCAATGCATAGCACACCTTTATTAAGCATAATGATCCATTTTGGCTGGAATATATCTCTTATAACATTAATTTAATATTAAAATAAGTAGGAGAATGTTTTGATATTTTAATATTAAATAATTATGTTTTATATTAAATGAATTATGAGTATTTATGTATGTTTTAATTTTGGAATATGAAGAGATTATATATTAATTTTGTATTCATGAATATATTAATTTTAGAACTTGAAGAGTTTCTTGTATTTAGAGAGGTTTTAAATTCATGACTTTTCACTTGTATGCAATTTATTATGGTAGTTTTTTAGGAGCCTATAAATAGGTCTCATTCTTACTTCAAACATACTTAAAAATAATTTACTAACATATTGAGAGAGTAAGTTAGAGAGTTTCTCAGCCAAAAGAGAAAGGTGTTCTCGAGAGAAGCTTGTGCTCAACTTTCTAGTGCAGAGTTGGTTCGAACAGTACGACAACAAGTCGGGCTGTTGTATCTTGGAGGGGATAAGCTATATCAAGACTGTTGCATCGGTTCTTTCCACCACAGGGGGCTTGAATCTCCTTAAAGATAGCTAGATTCCAGCGCCTCAGTCCGATCGAGTTGTCTCCAATAAAAATGTTTGTACTTTAATTATTGTTCCATTTTCAATTATTATTGTACATTTTCACCAACAATGTCTTATCCTCACGCAGGTGTGACTTGGTCCGGTTTGTTTTGATGTCTTTCCTAGACTCCGATCAAACCTCTATGGTCCAAACAACATAAAGACATTCTAAGAGGTTTTTCCCTTCAAGAAGACCCCTGTTGAGGTCTTCCAGGATCCACAATAGTTCAAGAAATAAACAGGGCATGTGATTTGACAGATTGGGAAGAGACTTACAAGGAAAGATCAACATAAATGACAATGTCATGTTCATTACTTGACAACCAAAATCATAATGTCACTATATAATTTATCGAACTGTTTAATGAAACAAATTAAATCTCTGTGCAACACAGCATATTGTAAACTCTTGAAAGTGTTCGAAAAAATAACTGCATCTTACATTGCTGCAAGAATTTGAAAAAGCCATAGGATCACTCAATGCAATCAATGTCTAATAATATAACTCCCATTCAAATGCAGAATTTTTTTTTTCGTCTAGAAACTAGAATATAATGATATAGTAGAAAAGCGGTTATAATTCAACCAATTCCTATAGGGGAAAAGTCATCAACAAAAAACTGTTCAATCTGACTCGGGACGTTTGTAATCCAATCTATTCAGATTACATTTTTTCAACACAATTTCGCAACCTTATCAACCATCCTGTTCACAATTCCAGATCGTAATGCTTTCCCTGCAAAAACTATTATCTCCAACTAATGATGGACATAATAGAAGAAAGCTCTTTTCATACTATCTTATCCAAGAATCTGTAAACATAGAATAACTAAGGAAACAAACACTCAAGAAGTGAGAGCTTGTTACATTCAGTTGTAGAATTGTCCCAGTTACTCTGCAACAACAGTGCACAGCTCGTACTCAACAAGTGAGCGATTGTTATCCTCTTCCTCATCCACCTTAAAGTCTGCAGGTTCAATAACTTCAGCACTCCCTGATTTGTCAATAGCTAGCCTCATGTGACACTTAAACATGTTAATCTTTGCATTTAGGAGGCCAATGGTTCTACGTGGCTTCATCACATCAACTGAGGAGGAACAAAATACCGATTAACATTAAAGTGTACACGTGTCTCAGTGACTTGTCAGTATAAAAATTATTGAACAACTCCATCTTATATCAATTGATCTTAGATTCATAAGCCATGATTGCTTAACAGACAATGATCATAGAGGTATCTAAACTCACGTAAAGTAAAAAATATAAGGCGTTCCACCTTCTTACACAGTTCCTCGACTCGACAGGGAACTATGCAATGAACACACCAATTCATTTAGCACCCTCTGGTTCTGAAATTAAGAATAAAAAGGAAAGACAAAAAGGTATACTCTTACAAACAAGACATTAAGAAGTTCATTGGTAGGTTTAGAATCTCGAGCACACAACAAGACTATTAATAACTATTTTGGACCTCCAATCCACTAGTTCACAATGTTTAACCATAGTTATTTCCTAAACATATAACACTTGTTTATAAATCACTCCCATATTGGGACTCTTGCTAATGTGAAACATACACTACAGTTTTAATAATTATGCTAGGAAGAAGAAAGCAAATTGCAGAAAAATAGTTCTAGATTCTCTTTGACAATCATCTCATAAAGCATATAAGAAAATATTTATCAAATTAAACTCACACCTAATTTGTGAAAAAGAAACACAATGCAAATTCTTCCATTTAAAAAACAAAAGAAAATTGCAAGACAAATATAAGTTCGACCTTTGATCTATCAAAACTAAAAAGAAAAATTAAAACACACACCACATTCCTGAAAAACATAAACATAAAACACAATTAATTTCTGAGGGAAAATTTTAAATTGAATAAATATCAAATCTAAGTAAAACAATAGTAAAAATGCATACAAGATATAAAAATATGACACGATATTTAATTAAAAAAGAAAAAAATGGCACAACCACTACCTTGATCATTGCGGGCGGTGAAGAGGATTGTGCCAGTCTCATCGCCGACAAGGCACTTGGCAATGCAAGTGTCACGGAGACCCTGTGAGACGGCGCTGCCTTTTTGGAGAACAATGTTGGAGTTGAGCACCTTAACGATGAGGCTATGGTCATTAGTGCCCTGTTTGAGGCAGTTCACTGTAGTGTAACCCAGTTTCCTTCTTTCACTAGGAGGTATATACCGTCGCAGTTGATTATTTGGTGGACTTACATTTACAATGCTATTAGCTGAGTTCTATCATCCTTGTTCTTGAAGAACAAAACGAAGATGTTTGGTTGAAGAGTGAACAGTTCGACGGGATCAGTAAAGCCCCATGATTGATTGATGATGCTCTTGACGACATCTTTTGGCATTAGATTTTTTTCACTAGAAATAATTCTACCCACTAAGGCATGGTTGGAAAATGTCTTGGATTTCTCAGCATCCCAAGGTTGTACAGAAACCTTACTGATGTTTTTCTCCATGGATAGTGAAGAGAGGAGCAAATGATGTCTTGGAACAATTTCATAGAATGATATTTTTGGTAAATTACAGCATTGATAGGAGAGGGAAAATGGAGCAGGAATGAACTAATGAGTTGGAGTGATAAAAACATTCAAACAATGAAAGATGGACTATTTCGTCTAGACGTGAATTATTTGTTTTTTCCCTTTTCATATCAAATAAACTCTTTTAAAGGCAATTATTCCTTATGATATTACTTTAATTGAATTGTCGAAGGTTAACTAATCAAATCATTATTTGACAAAAAGGTCAAAGTTAATATTCAATTTTAAGTTTGTCTCAAATTTTGTAAAAGTTTTTCGTTTTTCAAATTAAATAGACATTTTTAGGATAACAAGAAACTCTCTTGAAAAGTTATTGGATTCACATTAACGGTACCAAATTACATGACACATCACCAACTCATATGTCACATGATTAATGTGGCACAAAACTTACTAGAATTTACTCCAACGAAACTACTTCATAGTTAATTTCAATTGAAGACGTGAACAAATATTTTACCACACCACAAATGCTATCGCTAGCCTAACCCCTTGAGATTACTTAGACTTGTTTCCACATTAATAATTGTATTTAATGAAAACTAATCTAAGCTATTAATCAACATTTTTTTAAGGGTGAAGTGCATCAGACCCCCTTGTACTTTAGCGAAAGTGCACAACACCCCCCTATAGTTTAAAAACCCCCTGAGTTAGTCCTTATAGTTTTTCAAAAGTGCACAACACCCCCTTACCGTTAAAAAATCCGTTAAATTTAACGGAAAGTGTACTTCACACTCATTAAGCGAGATTTTTTTTTATTTTTAACGAATTTATTCATTAAATAATTATATGAATTGACCAAATTACCTTTTTTTTTTTTGCCTAAACAAAACAAAAGAGAGAAATGAAAAAAAAAATGAGGGTATTTACGTCTTTTTTTACAAAATCCGTTAAATATGACGGATTTTATAACTGTAGGGGGTGTTGTGCACTTTTAAAAAACATAGGGACTAGTTCAGGGAGTTTTTAAACTATAGGGAGATGTTGTGCACTTTCGCTAAAGTATAAGGGGGTCTGGTGCACTTCACCCTTTTTTTAATTGGGATATCATCTTGACTACAAATATAGGATTTTGCTTAATTTGCATATATTTTTTGAAAAATGAATTCAAAACCTGGAAGGATTTGGATCATCTCAAGATGTATAACACATTATAAAAGAGATCTAATAGTAGTAATCTGTCCAAATCATTAAATCATAGTTATATCATTAATGCAGCACCATTAAATATAACCTTATGATCAGATTGAACTCCCGACGAGAATGGCACCAGAATTTTATCTGTTAAAATTAAGAGGGCAATGATGGAAGAATCAAATAAATGACTTCATCGTTGCATTTACAGAATGGCAAGATACAAGAAAACAAAGCAAATGGTTGCTTGGATCACAAGACGAAAAATCTGATACGTTAACAACATAGTGAAATAGACTTATAGCAGTAATTACATATTTATAAACTGTATGAAACAGTAAAGCTGGTGAGGCATGAATATCAAGCAAGAAACAGGATCCACATACAGAAATGACTACTTGATTGTACAACTAAGTGAATGCAATACAAAGTTCCACAATTATTGAATTTCGTTCATGAATGATCGTGAGATCAAACAAATGGACGTGCGCGTTAAATAATCACTCCAATCCAGCAACGTTTTATGATGTGAGAACTACATCGATGTTTTCAATGTTGAGTTTAGAACGCGTAAAGCGCAGCCACAATAAATTTATTAGTGTCCATTTTGTTGAATTGAGTATCTCTGCAGAAAGATTTCAACCTCTTGAGTGCTTCTTCGAGGTCTTGGTAGACCATCACAAGAGGAGTCTGATGCCGTCGGCTCCAAGGCCCTCATCAGATGGCTCACAACTAGCTCTATACCATAGTGGTTTCGCTGCATTGTGATTTTTAACATCCTCTATCGTAAATGTTGCCTAATTAAATGAATCTAGCTAAAAGGAGACAAATATAACCTCTATGGTCATTTGCATGATGTAAAAAGGAAAATGCATGTTTATGAAAAGAATATACGATCTCAAATAAGTTCCCAAGAAACGGATTTGAATCTTATCTTAGCTACTTTTGCTATCGAATAGGAGATTATCTAAATCCATAAGAACCTTGTACGATAATGAACAAGAATGATAAAGAAAATTTAACCTTTGAAAAAAGAGAATATGAGAGAGAAGAAAAACTAACCCGACAGTTAGAAAGTGTATAGGAAGAATCTTTTGAACCAAGCCGTTTGTATAGCTTGGAGTTTAGATGAACATACAATGCGATAGACTACCTTTCGAGGATTAAATTTTGTGATTAGTAATGAAATCATTCCTTGCCTTGAGCAAAAAAAAAAAAAAACACCACCCACGACAGATAAGACCATTGCAACAAAAGCAAAAGGCAAGCCGATCAAGAAAGCTATTGGTTTGCACCCCATTTTTATTCTTTTTGTGTCCCCTTCAATACCTTTTGGTAGAAGAAGAGTTCTTCCTGGGATGAAAGAAATTTTATCCTCTGAAATCTCGGATACGAAGGTATATAGGTTGTATGGAAAGACAAAAAGGAACTAGGAAATGGGGTTGGATTATGCCTTAGTAAACTTATTCCTAGAATATTTGGATTCTTTTTCTTCTTTTTTTTCTTGGATTTGGGAGTTCCGAAATAAATGACTATGTCCACGCTCTAATTTACTTATTCAATCGGGGCGTAAAAAAATAGAAATAATGTTTCCAATAGAGATTTTGTTTTACTATCTTTCATGACACCAAGGATATAACAAAACCACATAATCTAAACCTTTGAAGACACCAACAATCTAGCAAAACCACATAGTCTCCTCTCTCTCAAACTAATGTACCTAATTATCCTCTTAAAATCCAGCTTATTGCCATGACTAATTTTTCGTGAACGCTCAACTATGATTGGCTTGTAAATTATATTAAAAAATAATCTACAAGTTTTAAACTAACTTGATATATTTAGAGGCCATTAATTACAGAAATTAGGACTTTCATGTCACAATCTATCACATTTGGTAAGAAAAGAAGTCTTGAGTTTTTGGAGAACAAAAGAAACCTATTGAACTTATTCTTAAGGACATCATAAATATAGGGAGATATAAAGTGTCAAGCCCCTAAATTTCACCTAGGTGAATTTTAGGAACGAGACCGCCACAAATTTAGAAAGAAGATCCTTCCTAAGTGCGCAAGACTCTAAATCTCAATAAAAATCGACTATAAGACTAAAACCACAAGTGGGACAATAACTTGCAGAGCATCTAAACCAATATAATACATATATAATATGTGCGAATCTCCAACATAAAACTTTGAATAAGCTCCCCAATGATAATGAGATCATAAAGAAGACTATAGTAATAGTAATACAAAAACATTTAAACACAAGAAAATATCCTAATACCCTTGCTAAGATATCCAACTGCAAAGAAATATCTAAAGAGACAAACAACCCTCATTATTAACAAATAATCTAAGAACTTAAAACAAAGATCACTATCCAACGCCAAGATAGTCTCCTACCCATAATCTTACGAAAAGACCTATTTTTCACTTGTTCAAAATAAGGTTTGACAAAAGAATGAGATAATAATCTCAGTAAGTGTGAAGATCCCCCAAAAATAACATGGGACCTTTACGATAATATATATATATGGATAATAATATAGTAATGTAATGAGACGAAAAGAAATCCAATAATTATGCAATATAACTAAAACTGAACTAACAAAATGTACAATCATGACAAAAATTCAGAATTTAATTTTTTTGTTTTAGTACAAAGATGTTGTGCTAAAATCCAGAACTCAAAAACTCATCAAACCACTATACCAAAACTTAAATACGGCTGTGGCTACTGTTGGATGTATTATTGATATAGTATTTCAACACCTTTTCACTTAAACTTTGTTAGTTTTTGATTAATTTGTGAGCAATTTGATTGGTTTCGTGTTTGTTTTGCAATATAGGTTAATTATATGAAGAAGCATGAGTTTTGAGGCAAAGATTGAAGAGGAATTGCAAAGGATTGGATTTTATGCAATTTGTGGAGAAATTAAAGAACAAATAGAAGTAGCGCAGTCATAGCGCAGCTGCGTAGCATCGCAGGAAATTTAAGGCCAGTTTTGTAAATTGGCAAGAAAATAAAGAAACCCTATAAAATAAAAGGAGAAAAACGTGAGAAGTGGGCAGCCATCAAGAGGGGCATAAAAATAACGTTCCAGAGGGAGAGAAATAGAGGATTCGCGAGTTGAAGACGGAGAACAATCTGGAGACGAACTTCTACCACGATTTTTCTCTAAATCCTAGTTTTCTCTATCTCTCTTGTCGTGTTTTACGTTACAATTGAGATTTTATTTAATTTCTTTATAATGTTCTAGATTATTTTTCTAGGGCTACGATGAAGCCAGATTTTGAATATTTAAAGCTTGTGATTTGAAGTAATTGATGAACTATTCCATATCTGCGTTGAGTACTTTATGCTGAGTTTAATGCTTGTGGTTGCCTGATCAACAATTACATGAGTCGTGATTTAGTTTGAGACTGAGAAGTGATAACAAAATTAGACCACGTGTAAAATACCATTAAATCGTCATAAGCTAGATATAGTTATGAGATCTAGTGCAGCGTTTGAATTTCTAAGGCTTAATGCGTTCCATAAGTTCACAGTTATCACAGAGATGTAGTTAGCTTGCTTATTGGGATAAGTTATTGATGCTTGAGAAAGATTAATATCTAACTTAGTGAAATTACTGGCAACGTAGGGAATAGACGTCAATTGATTTAGATCAATAGTTTCAAATAGGATTAATCTTGGTGAAATCGGAACCCCTAGAGCATTTTAATTCTTGATTTATCTTCTTTATTAATTTCATATTCACTTTAGTTGTTAATTCCAAAAGTACTTTATTTATTTGGTTTTTACTCACAATCTCTCAGGTAGTGATTGGTATGTGGGAATGAGTTGGGAATGGAATGACATTCCCAATTCTATTTTAATTCCCATGTTTGGTATAAGTGAATGAACTTGGGAATGTCATTCCCAAGGGAATCCCATTCCCACATACCTGGGAATAGCCATTCCAGACCAAATATATGGGAATGGCCCATTCCCATGTATTTGGGAATCAACTTGACTACCATACCCTTTATAAATAATTTGTTTAATTATTATTATTATGAAAATAATAATAATAATAAAAATAAAAATAATAATAGTGATTAAATAATAATAATAATAATAATTAAAAATAAAATAATATTATTATGAAAATAATAATAAAAATAATTATTATAATAATAAAAAAATAATAATAATAATAATGATAATAATAATAATAATAAATAAAATAAAAAATAATAATAATAAATAATAATAATAATAATAATTAAAAATATAATAATATTATTATGAAAATAATAATAATAATAATTACTATTATTATAATAAAAAATGATAATAATAATAATAAATAAATAAAATAATAAAAATAAAAATAAATAATAATAATAGTGATTAAATAATAATAATAATAATAATAATAATAATAATAATAATAATAATAATAAAAATAAAAATAATTATTAATAACAAAATATAATAATATTTTGTTATTAATAATTATTTTTTTTTTTATTTTTATTTTTATTATTATTATTATTATTATTTATTGTTGTTGTTGTTGTTGTTATTATTATTATTATTATTATTTATTATTTATTATTTTTATTTTGTTATTATTATTATTATTATTTATTGTTGTTGTTATTAATATTATTATTATTATTATTATTTATGTTTATATTGTTTACGATTATGTTTATATTTATTCTTATTTTTAATATTATAATAATAAAAGGGTAATTATGTCATATTATATAAGTCATTTGCATTACTACTCTTAATTTTTAGAGGATACCAAACATGTCATTCTCATTCCCAAGTTCATTCCATTCTCACTTTCATTCAATTCCTTGGTTCATTCCATTCTTGCACAAATGCATTCCAATGTACCAATCGCTACCTCAATATTTGATTGTCCCAATAAAGTTAAAGCAAAATCAATTTCGGTACTTAGTAATCACAGTCCTCGTGGAACGATCTTTACTTATCATTTTATTACTTGTTGCGATACGTGCATTTGCGTTAGAATTCACACAACAACTACAACTGATAGCACAGTCTAAAGATGGCTAGATGCGCTCAACCATCACAAGCGAAATGGGATCCCAACGAAAAGATAGTGCACAATCCCAAAACTCAGTGTATGTCAAGCCCCACTGAAAGAGGGTTCAAATCTCGTTATACCTGCCAGCTAGGTCACAACCCCAAAATATGGCACACGTGGTCCCAAGTAGTTCTTATCAAGTCTCAATAAAAATGTCGAAACCTTCATAAATGTACATACAAATCTACACTAATTGGTCCCAAGTTTTCTTTTCGTTTGTTTTGAAAGCAGAATAACACTTAGATTTTGAAAGAAAAGAACTATTACTTGAAAATAAATAACTTGTCAATCTTTAAAGAAAATAGAGTAAAGATAACTTTTTTTTATATTAAAGGACAACCAGCAGGTCACTATTCAGTGACCTACTTGGCCTATCGTTGGTCACAAAAAAAAGGGTGAGTAGTTACTTGGTCACTATTCACGTGAATAGTGAGTAAAGGTACTATTCACTATTTTTTTTTTTAAGAACTATGATATGCAGACAGATGGTATAAATAAAATATTTTAATAAAATATAGCTAGAATACTACTACAAGTAAAAGGGATATAACCCTCATGTATTCAATCTAAACTTTACATGAACCATAACAAAATTATTGTTAACCAAAAAAATTTCAATGCATTCAAGAAAATAATATTTCAGTAACTTCATAAATCAAGATTATTTCAAATTCACAAATCATAACTCTAAAAATTAAAGGTAATTAGGTAATGAAAAAGGAGTCTTTCTCCTTACCTCTTGTCCAGCAATTAAACCTAACAAATCCTAAGTTTGAAGAACACGACCTTTCACAAGATTCATCACCTTCAAAAACACATGAACATATTCTATTACAATCTCCCATCAACATAGGTCACGCACTCTAACGCATATTTTATTATAAAAAAACCCACAATAAACTATTAACAAAGATATGACTTAGGTTTTTACCAATTAAACCTCAGGGTTTCTCTTAAAGCTGCTCCCTGAATAGTATTCTGCACCCAAGTTTTCTTATTCTCTTTTTTGAGCATTTGATATGAGGTTTAAGGAGAGAGTGATAGGATTCTGCTAATACGTTAAACGTATATATATTTTTTTCAATGTGGGTCTTATTTTGTAACTGGTAACCCCACTAATAGGATAAGCCCATTATTTTTGCCAAAAACACACCAGAATTTTAAGCACTCTATAATCCACTCATTGGTGGTTATCAATATCCACTCATGCTTAGCCACAATTTTAGGAACCAGTAAAAGTCAAATATTAATTAGCTAAAAATAAAGCTCCAATTTCAGGGGCTATTACACTATTTTCCCCTTAGAATAGTTTCGTCCTCAAAACTTAATCACTTAGAAGGTTCCTCGAATCAAACTCTAAACTAATTAACTACAAGTCTAACAACTCTGTAAGCAGCAAAAGCGTAATTTCCCAACAACGCACTAAGCACTAGCACATAACCCATGTTCTCCTTAATTCTTTTCAATATATGTAGATAGAATTCTTCCCACTAAATTAGTTAACCATGTCTTTTTGGCTTTAAATCATACAAAATCAGCAACTGAAATCCACTATTATCTCATAACCTATACTAATCCACTCTAACTAATTCATATAAATTAGTGACCAAAACTTTATATTACTGTGATATATCTAAGTGGGTCATAAATAACTCAATCCCATAAGTCAGTCATGAATAAAAACACTCTAAAATGATAAAATTCAATGCCTAAAATTGTAGGGTGTTACATAAAGCCCATATGTGGAGAAAAATTCTAATTAATCTATCTAATTACGAATTAATGCTCAATTGCATGCAATATTGATCAGAAAATATTTTTATGTTTGTAAAACACTTTTTTCTTTCTCTGTTCTTTGAGAGCTTGACTTTTTTTTTTTTTTTCTGAGTTTGTAACTACTAAAATATTTCATCAATGAAACTTACTTACAAAAATAAGAAAAAAAAAGTAAAGTATTTGAAGGTTGTTTCAACTAGCTAGAGATGATCCTTGGACTAGGTATTTTGACTAGTGGTGAGAAAAAGTGTTTTTTCGGGCAAGACCAGCAATTGACATTCCTACTGGTGCTATGGCAGGTTTCATTGTTGCAAACGCATCGATGAATTAATCAAACCAGGCTTCCATATGAGACAAACACCTTCTTCGAACCATTTGTTTTCATATTGCCTACTAAAAGCTTCATTCAAGGCGTTAGCAAAGTAATATTGTCCATTCCAAAAACGAAACGTCCACGTCCTGCCTTTCCATGGTGCCTAGAGAATGGGTCAGACACAACAGAGTGATAACTCGAGCAAATATTCCTCTGCCAAGGGGACAGGAAACAACCATTTCAAGGCACATCATGATCTACAAGTAACACTGGCAAGATCTAGGAAGGTAAACTAATTGGGAGTTAGATTATCCATAGTATTTGGAGCCTTCCGAACTTCATATTCATCATTTTTGAAAGCAAGGGGATATATTTTTGCAACAAAAAAAACAGAAAAAACCATAACGATACATCCATATATACCAATCATCTGTGTGCCTAGAATGCATTACTAGATCTTTACTCTAACACGAACAACAAATCCACTAAGGTGCATTACTATTTCCTTTTGCTCAAAATTTGGATATGCAATATCCTGACCTGATTTCAGAATAAACTGTTGAAGTGTATGTTGCTTCAAGTAGACCTCCAAAGGTTTACGGACATTCATCTATATATACATAAAATACTTAATTTATGCATATTATAATTATAAACCTTTGATTTTTACAATTAAGATTAAGGAAATATTAATCCATTTCTGATGAGGTCTTGACAAGTAAGAGGACAGTGTTTATGGGTCAATAATGGTCTGTCTTCCATGGGTTCTCCCTTGGTCCTTAAATAATGCTTTTCCTGTTTTCTTGAAAGGGAATTCTTTTCATAATCTCCCCCCTCAATCACGTAATTCATGATCTTCCTAGGAAATCCGCCGCCATCCTTATTTGCTTCCTTTCCCCTTAAGCTAGGTTTATTCGGGAGTGGGCTGAAGTCCATGCAGGCCCAGCCCATCTTCGACGGGCTCATCCTATCCGACACCCATTGGGGTGGAATGGGCTGAAAGCGTCTTAGCCCACTACAATAATAACTATAAAATATAAGCACCAAAATATTTACAAAATTTTCAAGACATGAGTTTCCTCATATAATAATGATATATCATATAAAAGAGAGAAATATTATGATTATTCTTGGCGTGATTTTATGTTTTGAAATTATTAAATAATCAACTCATTGTCGATACTGTGAAACACGTCTCTCTTTATGTATTATCACAACATCAAATACTAATTAGAGCGACTAAATCAAGAATTTACGACCTATTGTGCAAAAATTAGCAAATGTTAAGCATAAATTTTGTTCTTTAACTATCCAAATCACTAAAACAAAACCAATTTTTTCTATCCTTTTGAATAAACAATACACCAGCATCTACAAACAAGTTTCAAGTACAGCGCTTCGAATTTGCGCTTGTTAATCACTTGCTTACATAGCAAAGAGTTTCGAGCACAACAAGAATGTGGGTGTTATAGCGTCTAATGGTTGTGAACTATTTACATCATTTTATTATAATTGTATCAATAATTCACAATCATTAAATCTCGTTTATAACGTGATAACGTTATCCCCTTCCAATGTGGGTGTTAGACTTGGCTCCTCTACAATTTTATTCCTTACAATTTCGTACAATACTCCTTCCGATCAATGCTATGTGTTACTAAATCTCATCTACGAACCCTATTAATTTTGCTAAACTAACTTTCCAATCATGGTTAGAAAGTATTAAATATCAAATTTAAACTACCATATTTGTTTAGTTAGCAAATAAATATGGAAGCATAAGACATTTTTTTAAAAAAAACAAAAGAAACAAAAAACAAAACACATGCTTCAGTACCAAAAATATTTTACTATTTAATTTATTAGACATTGTGTGTGTGTGTTTTTTTTTTTACTATCTTTAGTATCTCGCTCTCTCAAATTTCTACTCTGACGTTATTCTATGAAGTTGTAGGACTTGCAAATTCTCTCCCCTATTCAATAAAATTTTAAGATAATCACAAATAAAACTACTAACCCTACACCATCAATACAATTTTTTTTTTGCCAACTTCTATATCGTTTTCTAAATTGATGCTTCAAGTACTTTCAGAAAACGTAATTCTTGGAGCACAAAAAAATAAATGGGACATTTTTTTGCATTCTTTTTCTTTTGTTTATACATCTTATATATTGCCTATACAACATATATTGTATCATTTTCTTACATCTTATATATTCTCTATACACATAGCTTTTGCATTTATCATTTTCTTGTATTTTTTTCTTTCTTTTATTTTTTATGTGTGTTATTTTCTGTTTCATTTTCTTTTCTTTTTTAAAATCATATGCTTCCATATTTATTTACTAATTAAATATGGTAATTTATATTTGACATTTAATGCTTTTTAAATATGGTTGGAAAGTTAGTTTAGCAAAATTAATGTGATCCATAGATGAGATTTAGTGACATATGACATTAATTCAAAAAAGTATTGTATGAAATTGTAGAATATAAAATTGTAGAGGAACCAAGTCCATGGGTGTTATAGAGTCTGACATCAATAGGTCAATGCAGACCTTAGAAGGCTTAATATGACTAGTACGTGATAAGAAAGGTGATATGTAGGGCAGTCATGAAGAACACCAATTAAACTAGGGATGGCAACAGATCAATTATCCGCGATTTTAGGCAAAATCGAAATCAAAACCGTTTAACAAACTGAAAACCGAAACCGAAACCGATGGGTTTAAAAAATTCATATCTAAAACCATAGCTGACGGGTTTTTAAAAACCCGCGGATAACCGAAACCGAAACCGATTACTTAAAAAAAATTAATTTAAATAGAAAAAGACTAAAAAAGTCCAAAATATGAAGAAAAAAAAATTAAATATAACAAGATCTAAAAACAAAATAAAATTCAAAATTGAACATTGATAGCATAAGATTAAAAAACGTAAAACCAAATTCCTATAATCAGATTTGCCTATAATTAGCATTTCAACGTCAAGGTCAAGATTAAAAAATGTAAAACCAAATTCCTATATTCAACTTTCTTTTCTGTTTTTTTTTTTTTTTGGAATTATCATAATTTTACATCTAAAGTTTTTAAAGTATTTGCAAACCCTAGCTTTATAGATAGCAAATCCAATAAGAACTAAGAATTGAAGGATTCAACTTGATCTTGGACGGTTACGTTGGACTAATTCAATTTTGTCTCATGTCCAGTTTCTTCTAGGTATAGGAAAATGCTTAGGAACATCTTCTACCACATCTTAGCGTATCTAATACACAAAATACTTCAAACGGCACAAGCAAAACGCCAAAACCCCTCTTAACCCAAATCCAAGAAGAGTAAAAAGCAATGTACAGTAAACATTAAGAGATATAAAATATTTAGCAAAAAAAAAAGGAAATAAGATTAGATGAAAGCTAGCTTGAACACGAGAATGATGCATGCTTTCTTCGATGGAGCGACTGACGACTTGAAGAGATGAGAACTTGAAGAGCTGAGAGGTTGAGAGCGGCTTAGTGATAATTTAGTGTTTAAAGAAGAAATCGTTTAATGCTAGGTTAGCTTAAGAATAACAAACGTTAGGCTTAAGAGTTAAAGTCTATAGTATTTTGGGCTTTTAGGTTTAAAAGTGAGAATTGGGCTAACTTTTTTTTTTACAACTAAGAATTGGGTTGTTATTAATTAAAGGGTACAGGCTTTTTTTTTTGTTATAATTTTTAGAAGGGTACTATTGGGCTTATATTTTATACTTTTATCAACTTTAAACATTATATTATATATATCTATATATAAATATATATTATATAATAAATTAATAATCGAGTTTCGATTTTCGATTTTTTCAAACGTCAAAAACCAAAACCTATCAGTTTATTCGTCGGTTTCTCCTTCTAAAACTCAAATCCTAACGGATTCTCCATCAATTTTTATTATCGAGTTTTTGTCGGGCGGCTAACCTTTAATTTCAGATAAAACGGGTGCCCTTTACCATCCCTAAATTAAACATGAATTTTGCAACTTCCTGATAAACCATATATATGTATAGCAGACATGATGTCAAAGTCAAATTCTTACAAACCGTGATAGCATAGATTAACTTGTGGTTGTAGCAAAACATCTGACATACTTAGAAAAAAAAAAAAAAACAACATCGGACATTTAAATCAACAAATAGGAAAATTATGCTATACATTCACCGGCAGTCCGGCTGTGAGTATGGTGGGCCCGTGCCATATATAGAGAGCCTGACAGGGGCGGTGGATGTACCCCTACCAAAGCTACATTTAACAAATTGTTACTATGGATTACTAAAGTGCGTCGTCCAATGTAACAGTGTAAAGATCTACTGGGTTGCTCAACAGGGGTGCGTTTTCTTCACTGCTTTCTTGATGAAGCCATGGGTTCTTTGTAAGCTTCCTGATGCGTTCCAATTCTGTTGCCAATTCTCTCATTGCAGGTCTTTCTTCCCCTTTTAGGTTGAGGCATTGGACTACAAGTTTTGCGACCTCATGCAATTGCTCAAAGCTGCCTTCTTGCAATACACGATGATCTAGAATTTTGAACAAGCAGTTTTCCTTGACAGATTCTATCATAAGTTTAGCTAAACTTCCTTCTTGTTCCGCCAAGAGAGGTCTTTTTCCGGTTAAAAGCTCGGCAAGAACCACTCCAAAACTATAAACATCACTTTTTTCTGTTAAATCCCCCGTTTGAAAGTATTCAGGGTCTAAATAACCTAAAGTTCCTTGCACTAATGTATTGACTCGTGTTTGTTCCAATGGGACTAATCTCGAAGCTCCGAAATCAGATATCTTTGCAGTATAAAAGTCATCCAGTAGTATGTTTGCAGACTTTATATCTCTATGTATGATAGGCATGGAAGCAGCAGAATGTAGATAGCTAATGGCGTTTGCAGCTTCCAAACCAATTCTAAGACGATTATCCCAAGAAAGCCACGACTCTTCTTTACTTTGATGATGAATGTGCTCGTAAAGTGTGCCATGGGAGACATACTCATAAACCAATAGCGGAACTTCGGTCTCCAAACAACAACCCAAGAGCTTAACCACATTTCGATGATTGATTTGTGTCAAGATTATCACCTCGTTAGTAAACTGATCTATTTGACTCTTATCTATAACTTTAGACTTTTTAATCGCAACTACTCGTTTATCAGGTAATATTCCTTTGTAAACTGTACCACTACCTCCTTGTCCAAGGATACAATTACTGGCAAAGTTGTTAGTCGCTCTTTCTAGCTCATCAACTGTGAATATTTTTGTTGACTCAACTCTACCTTCATTTGAGGAGGCGAGACGTTGCCTTAGTAATAAACCTCCGTTTTGTAGGAAGAATTTTTCCCTCAGCTGAAGAAGTTTTCTTTTTTTGATACTGAAATATGCTAATGTTGAAATAACAACTAAAGCTATGGCACCAAATCCCAAACCTGCAAATATGATATTATAACATTGTACATGAGTTGTATACATATCTTACGCTAACACACTTTTCAAGTGGAAAAAAACCTTCAATTTTGGTTTTTCATGCATGTAAATTAGTTAGGGGTAAAATGATGTCTTATTTGTGGTGGAATGAATTAATTTACTTGCTTAGGAAAAAAAAAACAAAAAACAAAAGAAAAGGTTTTATTTGGGAAATGTAGCTAGTCATCTATCTTTGAATGGTACATTTGATAAAAAATTACAAAAGTCTATGGAAAAAGCTTTCTCAACATATATGATGTTTGGCTATTTGGAAATAGAAGTGTTAAAAGACTCAAAGATTTATCTTAAAGTCAAGTGGTGTATAATAGAGGAGTTCAATTTGACTAATCAACCAGGGGAACACTTGCCCCTTTTGTCTTTGTATAATATGTATAATATGTATATGTATGTATATATATTCTAAGTTGAGAAAGAAAATAAAAGAGTGGATCTTCAATTTAATTATATTAATGTAAATGCAGTCACATGAGAAATTTACCAAGAGATAACTTCAGTACTGGAAATTCCGTCTTCTTAATGCAACCTGTCCCATTAATCTTTTTGCCGTCTCCATAATATCCATTTGGACAAGAGCATATGAAACTTCCTTCGATGTTTCTACAAGTTCCAACACAGGGAGTATTGTTCTGGTCTGCGCATTCATCGATGTCTACAAAGAGAATGCCAAAGCATTAGTTAGGAACAAATTATGTTTTGCAATTTGAAAAAATCAGCTATATAAAATTAAATTAATTTTTAAATGCAGAAATATAAGATAGTGGAAGATAAGAGAGTGAAACAGTTAATCTCTAATTGCGAAATGCAAGATATGCCATAAATTAATTTTCATTCAAAATGTGTATTTTCTTCTTGTAGCATGCATATGTATTCTAAGAATTGATGCAATGCACTTGAATTCCCCTATAAAAGGGATAACAAGAAACAAAGAAACAATATAATCAAGCTAGCCAATACTCATGTTACTAAATTAATTCCTTTTTTTATTATTATTATTTAGGGGCAGTTGTAATTTAGAATTTATGACTTTCATATATGGCTTTTATTATATAGCACGTCTGAACTCAGACCCACATGCGAGATTGATCTTGTAGGCATAAGAAATAACTACTTAACCTCTCTTTTCTACTGGCCCAAAATAGTTAACCCAAATTATCCCTTATATACACAACACACACTTATAAACCACACATATCCCCTACTTCCAATGATGTGGGATGTCACATTAAATCAATGTTATTTCAAGCAAACGATTGGAGGCCAAGTGTATATAGGATTCTATAAAAAAAAAAAACTGAAATATAGCTAGATAGATACATATCTACATCCACACACATACAAATATTCATTTTTTATTTTCGATTTTTTAAGGCTTTAATTTTCTATTTCGAATCACCCTTAGTCTATTTTGATTTTATCGTAAATTTGGAGTTTGCCTCTTTTCTCTTTTACAATTCATTTTTATATGAGTATTCTAACTTTTTCGTCCGATCAGCGTGAACCTGTTCTTTAGTATATAGAGACGACGTAAGATCACATATTAACAAAATTCCTCTATGATAATTTTAGTTTGTAATTTGGATTTACGTAAATTATATGAAGCCTCCCTTGGAATAAATTTAAAAAGAAAATCCTTAAAATATACGAACCTTGGCAGCCAGAACTGAGGTATGGATTGCCAAAATAACCACCGTTGCAGACACAGAGATAACCTCCAACATCACTTCCCGAGCCAAGGCAGTGGCTATTCTGATAACGGCACGCATACTCGGTTGTATTTTGAGCTTCACTGCAGCTCAGATTCCCGATCTGCCAGTCAAGAACAATTGAGACACTTTCTGTAGTTCTATCCAAGAACGTTGGATCAGAGAGATCAGATGCACCACCAAAACTAAACGTGCTCGCGTCGGCAAGAAACGCATAGCCACAGGGATTAAATGAGGAGACATTCACGTGGCGTCCCGAGGAATAAGGGCTAGCGTCTATCGCCTTTAGGCCAGTGGGTATGGAGGTCTGGCAACAACCTTTACCAGTGCAACTTTCTTCAACGTCATTTCTAGTGGAACAACGCGATGAACACCAAAATGAATAAAGGTAAAAAAGCTGGTCATCACAGCCGATAACTATCACTTTATTCTCACGGGCTGAGAATGTAAACCAAGATGAACTAATATCGATGCTGACAGAAGTAGACATATCGCGTGTTGAGTTGCCAAATTCGTCATAGCATCTAGATGAGATCATCGGGGTTTTGATGCGTAGTTGAGGGCTTGATATGTCTATTGATATGTCTATCACCTCAACTGCATTTTGTGATGTTCCGTAATTCACCCTAACCCCTCCTATTCTCAAGTAAGGTTTAGGAGATTTGAGTGAATCATCACAAAAGATGTTAAAAGAAGGATCTAAAGAACAATCAACTCCGATTCCAAATGGGTAAGGAATTGTGATATTGCCACAATAGAGTGGACAACCTGGCTTGGTGAGATTGGTACTAGTAGAGATCATATTTGTTAATGCAACTGATTGCCGCGAAAGGCATAAGAGAAAGAACCAGAATGGATGAAATATCATGTTTCTTTGCTGCGATTTCGGTTGATGCTGCGATTTCTGTTGATGAGCACGGTGATGGGGCCACATATAAAGCAATATAGTCATCTGACCTCATCAATTTTTGTATAATTAGTGGAAACAGATTAAAGAGCCTAAAGAACTTGGTTTGTTTTCCTCCTTGAATCCTTTTAAAATATTAGTAAATGATAGGATGATGGAAAGAATGGGGTCTATATTGAAATACGACTAGATAAACAAATAATTTTGAATTAGTCATACTTTATTTGGTCATAGAAAATGAACTGTATTTTCCCTATTTGTACTATGATATTCAACTCAATGATATGTATAACTATCACCAAATTAATGAAAATTGCACAATATATGGTGGAACCACATAAAGTATTAGTATTGTCAACTAGCCCCACTAATTTTTCTATAATTATATTAGTCGGAAAACATCAAAGAGCTAGGGTTGGTAATGCGGATGAATGTTTGGGGACCCGCCTTGCCCTTACCCTAATAAAGAGTTTATTGAAATGAGAAATGGGAAACGGGGAAGGGGGAGCGGAGAGAGGAGCGAGGGGGATGGAAGGGTAGTGGGAAATAATTGTTAATCCCCATGCAAAGGTGTGGCGGGGGTGTGAATAAGCACTTTCTGCCTTACTTAACATACTATGCAAATTTATTTTTATACTCTCAGTTTTTACATATTTATTAAAATCTTAAAGTTATAAAGATAAAAGCCTAAAAGTGATACTAGAAACGTTTCAATATGTTAGAGAAGTTGAATAATGACTCAAAATAATTTTATAATCATTCTTTTAATCAACATATTACCCGCTATGACTTAGCTTTTACAATCATTTAATATAAATATTCTCTATTTATTATTGATCAATGGATTAAAGAAATTTGTTAGTAGTTTCCAACAATGTTTTGAGGTAGCTTAAATTATATAACTAAGGATAATATGTTGAAAATTTATTATGTGAAATAACATAATATATCAATATTCAAAAGTGGAGTTATAATTACTACTGATATCTGGACATCCAATTATAATAAAAATAAAGGTTTTATAGTAACCATTGCAAATCCGGTAGCATGAAGAAATATTTTCTCCATGCAGTTTTCATACGTAATGGTTTTTATCAGAATTTGTTTTAGATGCTTGAAATTTGATTATTGTAATGATAATTTTTCTATTTAGTTGGAAACATACAACTCAATAAGTAATTATTCATAATTTACCTATATTTAACACCTATACTAATAATCATGATTGGTTATAGCTTTCATTATATTTTGAAGTTATGTGATTTAAATTAAATTTGATATTGCGTATATATTTTAAAAGAATAATAAAAGCCCTATTAACATGTTGGTAAATGATAAGATGATGGAAAGAATGGGGCGTATCTTGGAATATGACTAGAAGAACAAACAATATTGAACTAGTCATACTTTATTTGTTAATGAGTTGTATTTTCACTATTTATATGATGAAGGTTGATCTCAATGCTATGTGTAATTATTGCAAAGTGGAAATTGCGATGAAACTAGTATCATCAATTGATCCCACTAACTTTGTATAATTAGTCAAACACATCACAGAGTATAAAGAACTTGGTTTTACTTTCCTCCTTCAACCCCAATAAATGTTAGTAAATGATAGGATGATGGAAGTAATGGGGCCTTTCTTTTACAATAACTACCAAACCAAATAATGATGAACTAGTCAAAATTTATTAGTTTGAAAAATATTAACTTTAATTTCTGTAATTCTTCAAGAATATGAAGTCAATGCTATATGTGATTGTCAGAAAATTTCAATAGAAAAAAAAAGACTATCAGAAAATGACAATTGTTGATACTTAGTCAAAGGGTAGATTCAGTCAGAATATGAAATGAGGAAAAGGATAAGGATCCCGGGGTTGAAGTAAGACAATGTTTTCACATTAACAATGATATTGTAGAAAACATTAGAAGACTTAGTATTTTCACATAAAAAATGATGCCACTGACAACATTAGGAATCACTAGAGGAGTTCTTACGTGTCACTAAGTTGAACTAAGACTCCTTCGAATTTTTTAGAAATCGAAAATAGTCAGCACGGTAATGGGGCCACATATAAAGCAATATCGTCATCAGACCTCATTAGTTTTTGTATAATTAGTGGAAACAAATTAAAGAGCCTAAAGAACTTGGTTTATTTTCCTCCTTGAACCCTATTAAAATTTTAGTAAACGATAGGATGATGGAAGGAATGGGGCCTATCTTAAAATACTGCTAAATGAAAAAAAAATAAAAAAATGTTGAACTAGTCATACTTTATTTGGTCATAAAAAATGAATTGTATTTTCACTATTTGTACGATGAATGTTCAACTGAATGATATATCAACTAGCCCCACTTCTTTTTTTATATTTAATCGAATCACATCAAAGGGTTAGGGATGTTAATGGGGATGAATGTTTGGGTACCCACCTTCCCTTTGCCCCAATAAGGAGGTTATTCCCACCCTCGCCACCCATTATCCATTTATCTCTAATTATAATGAAACTAGTCTACTATCACTTTTAAGCTTTGAGTCATTATTCTTTTCATCTCTAATTATAATGAAACTAGTCTAGTATCACTTTTAGGCTTTTATATTTATAACTGCATGATTTTAGTAGATAAGTAAAAACTAAGACTATAGAAATAATTTTGCATGTATGATTAGTATGTTATGCAGAATGGGAAATGCTTATGCCCACCTCTGCCCTACCTTAACCTGTGGATTAATAAGTAATTCCTACTACCTCTCCCCCTTCCCCTCCCCTCTCTCCCCCTTTTACCTAAAATCTCTTATAGAAATGGACGAAAATGATTAGTTTCAGCTGCTAAATTCACAAGAAATATTTTAAAATGTCTAACTATTGGGTCAAACTGAACCTTATAAATTAACGAAGTAGGACGTGGGGATAAGTTTCTATGCCCTAATCTCATTCAATTGCCATCCCTAAGAGTTATAAGTTTCACCATTTGATTTAAGTGAAACTAAAACTAAAGATTGAAACAAAATAAACATAACAATCATCAAGAATGAAAAAAATAGGCACACACTAATTAATCAAATCCGGTCATACAAAACATTATATTGAACTAAAGGTTACAATAACAACACACTCATCATACTAAAAATTATTTTTCAAGCTAAAAAATGAGGTTTCTCTGGCATTCCCTTTCTTGATTCAACCACGGGTTCGATCCATCTTAATTGTGAGATAAACGATAGACAAATATATGACAAGAGTACACCCAAAGACGAACACGACATATGAAAATTGATCATCTGTGAGTACATCCATCATTCTTTAATTGAAGGAAGAAATGTATTTTTTTGGGAAAAAGGTGGCAATAATGAAGAAGAGCCCAACATATTTTGAAGGAGCCCAAAATATGTACAAGACTTGGCAAATGCTCGAGTTTGCCTCCCCAGAACAACTAATTGAAACTGCAATTTATAGGCAAAGATTCATATGTGAGTTCGATCTCACAGTGGAGTGAGATTGATCTTACATCCCACTACTAATTTTTTGCAATTTTTTATCGCGAGATTGATCTCGGTTCACTTTTTCAGATTTATTCAGATGCGTAATCTTTGTTTGTCTGCCATTGGTCTGCCATAAGCAAGATCAATCTTGAACAATTTCGGGATCAATCTCGCACATCATGCTAAGATAGGTGGCCTTTGACTCTAGGTTTGACTTTAACCGTTGATCAAAAAGTTGATTAAGTCTATTTTAAGATTTTTTTAAGCGTCCTGAATCCATTTTCGTACTCAGTTGGTGAAAATCCATCTCAATTAGCTCATTCCAAAGTCGTTGTACGATTCTCCTTTAGTATTGCACCAAAAATAATTCTAATTGTTGGATTTTGACATTATTTTTGTCATTTCCTCTTCAGAACCTACATTGTAATAAATTTGTTTCAAATATACAACTAAGCTCAAAATTATATTGCAATTATACGATTTAATGGGTTGAAATACAAAAAATATAGATTGATCACAACCTTCTTTTCAAAATCCCATCCACAATTATACTTACCTAACAGTGATTTAATTTGGAATTCTTCATTACCGATGATTGGGGAAACATGTTTCTCCAAGTGCAGTTATCCTTACACTCAGTTGGAAGGCAATGTCATCATTTGGCCAAATTAGATTTTTGTCTACCTACCACTACTATTCTTGACCAAGCAAAAACATACAAAACACACTCAAACACACACTCCTACACGGCTAAGAGAGGGAGAGAAAAGATAGAGAAAAAAAAGAAGAAAAAAGAAGAAGAAAGAAGAAAAGAAGGGTTGTCAAGCCATAACATGCCATTTTTTAGCCTTTTCTTGCCTCTTATCACCTTGAACTTGAAATTTCACTACATTAGAGGTGAGGGATGTCTTCTTCAAGCTTTTCTAAAAGTTGCATATGGTGTATTGTGAGTTCTAAGTATGTATTGAGAATGATCTAGTAAGGTTATGCTTATTATGCACATTTGAACTTGAGATTTTGTTCTAAGGCTTCAAAACATGAATAGTGCACTTCTAGTTTGATCTTGTTGGTAATAGGCTTGTGTGGTGCTTGTGTGTGAGACTAGTACACATGTCTTGAGCTAGATGAATTAGTGGTGCCATAATATAAGTTAAATCTTGACTTGATTTAATCTTGTTGTGGTTTAGTTGGTTTGGAGTTAGATGGCTTTTGATTTGAGTTCTTGCATGTTCTTGAGCTTGAGTATGTTGTCTTGTGAGCCTTGTGGGTGTTCTAGGTGTTTAGCTAAGGGTAGAAGTAAGACAATGAGGTTGAAGAGTAAAAGGTTGTGTTTTCCCGTAGATAGCATGATCGGGGGACCCCTGTTTTACCTATCGACCGATGGAAGACCCTTCTTCCACTGGGGAGGCTTCGGGCAGAAGACCCTACGTGCACCAGTCGACCGGTTGCTTTAGGGTCTACCGGTTTGATAAAAAATGCAATGAACTTGTTTTAGTGATTCTGGGAGCTACAGAGATCGGATTAGGGTATGGTCAGAAGCGTTAAAATCATATCGAACCCTAGTTTACCATGGTAGAATTTAATTGTGGATTTGTACCATATTTTGGGTGCTAGGTAGATGCTAACTTGTTTCATGAGCGTTCTTAGGGTTAGTTGAGGCATAACCATAGAGTATATGAGATACGTATGCATGACATACGAGTTAAGCGGGAGGTATAACTTGATTATTGAGCATTGCACATTCATAAGTTATGTGTTAATTGTATTTGTTTACACTTGATAATTGGAGGCAACCTACTTTGTTGCCCTCCTCTCTGTTATTATCTGTGACATGTTAACAATATTAACAACTACGGGCGCGATGGTTGCAACCACAATTATAGGTATGGTAGTGTTCGTTTCCCCTTGGTGGCATAGGGCTACCAGTCGGTCTCGACTACCATAGTCCCTGATAGATATCCGGATATCACCTAATGTTTGGAGTTTAGGTAAAGGAATGAAGACTGAATCAAGGTCGTCCGACTACAACAATTACAAGGAAACATTATCCTTTGATATATGGTAAAAACTACATTCGCTTGGTTCCTTGAGGACCTCGAAGGGTAGAGCTATTTGTTAATACTTGTTCATTATTACTTGTACCTATTCGTTATCCACGCATAGCATGTTTTCTAAATGGTTTCGAAAGATCAAAACTCTTGCGAAAACCCCTTTCCCGGTATCCCTCATTGAGCTAAGTGGTGTAGCTCACCCTTTTCATGACAATCATTCAGGTGATGTCAAGCCTGTACCAACAGCTCAAGCCGAATGCGAGACTTATTTGTGTGACAAGTCGGACTTCTGCTTGTTGTGACCCGGCTTGCTTGTATTGATGAATTTTGGATGTTATGAACAAAGTTAATTTGAACAACTTCAATGATTGTGATATTCTTTTGGATGTTGGATTGTAACGACTCTACTATTTTATTCTTTTGGGCTTAAGAAGCATTGATGATTTGTAACATGCTTTGATGTGGACCACTAGGCCTTGTATATATGAAACAGGTTAATGAAGGTTGAAATGTCGTTAGTTGTGGACACCCCTCTTGAAGTTACTTGCGAAAATTATAAATGTTTAGGTTATGAATTGATGATTGTGCAAGTTTATCTATCTAGTTCATGTCATGTTCCGCCCTTGTCCTAGCAATGGGTCAGGGTCGGGGCATGACACCTTTAGGTGGTATCAGAGTTAGCCTAGGTTAGCGAATGTTCGGGTTTAGAAATATGGTCCGTGGGTAGATGCCCTAAATAGGAAGATGAATTACTTAAGAGATGTTTTAAATTACTTATGTGTTAAGGTGACTGATGTGTCTATGTGTGAATAATATGTGCTTATAGGTGCTATTTGTTTCTTGTTAATGTGAGAACTATGTGATTAAGTATGGTCATACTCTATACCATATCAATATTAATTTATCTATAATCATTCATATTAGAAGTAACTATAGGACATGTACTCTTATCTCATATCATGTTGCATACGTATTGTATAACTGTGAGTGGTCCATATGTTATGTTTATAGATGGTAGGTCGTAACACCCGTGCAAACGCCAAAGCAGAAGGAGTGGGGAATGTTGACCCAGCTAACCCCGGGATAGCCATATTCAATATGATGGCAAATGCAATAGATTGCATGAGTAGGATCATGGAGCAACAAGCAAACATGGGTGCGGATAACAACAACAATAACAATAATAATAATTATAACAGTGGTAGCAATAACAACAATAACCCCGCGAGGTAATGGAGATGATACCTTGAGAGGCTTTCTAGGGTATGGACCTTCTAAATTCTTGGGTGAGCTTGATAGTGAGAAGGTGGAGGCTTGGCTTGCCAAGGTGGAAAATATTTATGTTACTATGGACTACACCGACGAGAAAAAAGTAGCCTTTGCAACTTTCTTACTGGAGGATGATACAGAGGAATGGTGGAGAAATGAGAAGACTCGTTGGGAACAGAATGACACCCTAACAACATGGGCTAACTTTGTGGAGTCCTTCAAAGGCAACTATGTGTCGGAGGTGGCTCGGGAGAGAAAGGAAGAAGTGTTTCTGTTTGTGAGGCAAGGAAGCTTATCTATGGTACAATATGAAGCCCGATTCAACAAACTCTCTAAGTACTTGTCGGAGTTGGTCCAAACAGAAAATAGGAGGATCAAACACTTTATTCGGGGACTAAGGCCCAAAATTCATGATTTTCTTACATCCCACCGTTTTGCTACTTATGACGAAATGGTTGATTCGGCAGCACGAGTTGAGAAGATGAGATTAGATACTCGTGGGGAACCGAGTCAAGTGAGCAAGAGGACGATGTTGTCACAGGTACCTCAGAGATCATACTAAGTTCAGAGTCAAGCTTCGAGTCAAGCTAGATTAGCCCCTACTCGACTACAACCGAGTACCTCAATTACTTAATTGGTCAGTGATTCCTCAGGTAGTGCTATTACTGCCAAGAATGTTATGTACAACTATTGTAGTAAAAAATGGCATGTTGAGGCCCAATGTTGGAGGAAAACTGGTAAGTGTTTGGGGTGCGGAAGTGTTCAACACTTAGCTAAGGATTATCCAAAATGGTGAAACATATATGCACCGAATCAGGCCGTTGGAATTGCACCGGTGCAGAGAGTCCAAGCCCGAGTGTGTGTTGTTGATCAAGAGGAGATTCCTGAGGCTGCAGCAGTGGTTGAAGGTACTTTCTTAATTTTACAACAATTGGTAAATGTGCTTATTGATCGCAGAGCCACGCATTCCTCTATTACCCCCCAATGTGTGCATCGCATCAAGTTGCAAGTAGGATCTTTATCATGTCATGTAGAAGTTAGTAGTCCCATGGGCACCAAGCATGTTTCTAAGTATGGATGTAAAGGGTATAAAATTCAAATAAAAGGCCGAAAATTTTTGGCCGATCTCATTGTACTTCCTTTTCAAAAATATGATGTTATATTGGGAATGGATTGGTTAGCTTGCAATTATGCGCAATTGGATTGTCGTACGAAGATTGTGAAGTTTCAGGTACCGGGTCAACCTGAAATAGAGGTGAATGGTAGATGTGATATTTCGGGTAATGCTATTGTGTCCTCGATCAAAGCTATGAAATTAATGAGGAAATGATGCAGTGTATAATTGGCTTATTTGATTAACAAGCCAACTGATTAGGCTAAGCTTGTAGAGGTGCTAGTGGTGAATGAATATATTGATGTTTTTCTGGGAGAATTACCGAGAGTGCCACAAAAAAGGGAGATTGTTTTCGTAATAGCGGTACTGCCAGGTACTCATCCCATCTCAAAAGCACCATATCGAATGGCCTTAACTGAGTTGCAGGAGTTAAAAATCCAATTACAAGGATTGTTAAAAAAAGGGTTTGTTCAGCCTAGTTCATCTCCTTCTCATTGGGAAGCCCCAGTATTGTTCGTGAAGAAGAAAGATGGCACATTGAGGCTATGTATCGATTATTGGGGATTGAATCATGTGACTGTTAAGAACAAGTATCCCTTGCCACTAATAGATAAGCTATTTGATCAATTACAATAAGCCAAAGTTTATTCGAAGTTTGATTTGAGGTAGGGTTATTACCAGTTTCGCATCAAGAAAGAAGACGTGCCTAAATCAGCTTTTAGAGCAAGGTACGGGCATTATGAGTTTGTTGTGATGCCATTTGGACTAACAAATGCTCCTACTGCCTTTATGGACTTGATGCACAAGGTGTTCCAGCCTTACTTGGATCAATTTGTGGTGATATTTATAGACAATATTTTGGTGTATTCCAAGATGAAGGAGGAGCATAAGAAGCATCTACACTTGGTGTTACAGAAGTTGCGAGAACATCAGTTGTACGCCAAGTTCAGTAAATGTGAGTTCTGGCTTCAACAGGTTGCCTTCTTAGGGCATATAATTTCCCAAAGAGGTATAGTTGTGGATCCATCCAAGATTGAAATAGTGCAATCGTGAAAGAAGCCCGAGAATGTTACGGAAGTATGCAGCTTCCTTGGATTGACCAGGTACTACCGGAGGTTAGTAAAGGATTTCTCAAAAATTGCAGGACCTTTTACAAGATTGACATAGAAGAATGTGAACTTCACGTAGGATAATAAGTGTAAAAATAGCTTCCAAGAGTTGAAAAAGAGATTGACAACCACTCCTATCTTAACATTTCCCAAGGGAAGCCAAGGGTTTGTCATTTACAGTGATGTTTCGAATGAGGGATTAGGATATGTTTTGATGCAAAATGATCGAGTCATCGCTTATGCCTCTCGGAAATTGAAGCCCTATGAGGTGAATTACCCCACTCATGACTTTAAGTTAGTAGCGATAGTGTTTGCTTTGAAGAAGTGGAGACATTATTTGTGGGGAAGAAAGTTCGAGATTTTCACCGACCACAAAAGCCTAAAATACTTGTTCTCCCAAAAGGAGTTGAATATGAGACAAAGGAGATGGATGGAGCTCTTGGAGGACTACAATTGCACCATCAACTATGTGCCCGAAAAAGCTAATGTGGTGGTAGATGCGTTGAGCTGAAAGGCAAGCTTGGCAAAGTTAGGGGTGAATGTTCATCTAATGATTCAATCAGCATCGCTATCTCAACTTAAGGAAGCTTAACAACAAGATCCACAATTTCAGAAGATAAAAGAAGACAATCCATATTTCAAACGACAAGATGGATTGTGGAGATTTCAGAATCGGGTTTGTGTACCAAATGACCCAGAGTTGAAGAGAAAGATACTTGAAGAAGCTCATAATACAAGGTACACTATACATCCTGGAAGCACGAAGATGTATCGTGACTTGAGGCAATTCTATTGGTGGAATAATATGAAGCGGGAGATTGCGGAGTTTGTGTCTTGTTGTTTGACGTGTCAAAGAGTTAAGGCAGAACATCAAAGACCCGCATGACTTTTGCAACTTTTGGAAATTTCACAATGGAAATGGGAGCACGTAACGATGGATTTCGTGACGGAATTGCCAAAGTCACCTCGAGGATGCGATACTGTTTGAGTAGTCGTGGATCGATTGACGAAGACAACCCATTTCATCGCAATGAATAAGACGGATAGCTTAGAGAAGCAAGTTGATTTGTATATAGATAATATTGTGAAGTTGCATGGTGTACCTGCAAGCATAGTATCTGACAGGGATCTGATGTTCACACCCCGGTTTTGGCAAAAATTTCAAGAGGCTTTAGGGACGAGGTTGAGCTTCTGTACAACCTACCATCCTCAAACAGACAGGTAATCCGAAAGGACCATTCAGATCTTGGAAGACATGTTACGAGCTTGTGCATTGGATTTTTTAGGGACATGGGAAAAACACTTGTCATTGGCGGAGTTTGCCTACAACAACAGTTACCAAACAACAATTGACATGGCGCCTTACAAGGCCTTGTACGGACGGAAGTGTAGATCCCCTCTATATTGGAACAAGGTTGGTGAGATGAAAGTCATTGATCCTACATTATATCAGAGATGATGGAGAAGATAGAGAATGTGTAGTTGATCAAGAAAATGATGCTCATCGCTCAGAGTAGGCAAAAAATTTATGCCAATAGAAGAAGAAAAGATTTGGAGTTTGGAGTGGGTGATAAGGTATTTTTGAAATTGTCTCCACGGAAAGGGTTTATTAGGCATGAAAAAGGTGGCAAATTAAGTCTGAGGTACGTGGGATCGTTCGAGATTGTGGATAGAATTGACAAGTTAGCATACCGGTTAAGTCTACCAACAAATCTCTCGGGTATACATGATGTGTTTCATGTCTCGATGTTGAGAAAGTATCAACCCGACCCTTCGTATATCTTGAAGTCGGAGCCGCTACAACTTCGTGAGAACCTCTCCTATGAAAAAAGACCCGTGCAAATTTTAGATGAGCAAGAATGGGAGTAGCGTAGGAAGAAGATTCCTATGGTGAATGTATTGTGGAACAACCATGGAATCGAGGAAACAACCTGGGAGTTACGGGATCAAATGGAGAAAAAATATATGAAGTTATTTTCAAGGTAAGAAAAAATTGTGAGGACGCAATTCTTTTAAGGAAATGAGGATATAATACCTGGCACGAGAGCCTATGCGTAATTATACTTTTCATAGTGCATTCATAACATTTCATATGCATTAGCATCAACTAATAAGTATTAATGTTATTTAACGTGCATTTTTATCGTTTTACGTGTACTTGCCTGGTTTTACATGCGTTTAGATGTTAAAGTGTCATAGACATTTAATTAAAACCTCAGCATGGTAGAAATAGAAACTAGGTAGTTGAAATGGAACCAAAAGGACAAGCTAGTAGAACATTACTTAGTTGGAGGGCAAGGTCGTCATTTGGCCAAATTAGATTTTTGTCTACCTACTACTACTATTCTTGACCAAGCAAAAACACACAAAACACACTCAAAGACACTCCTACACGGCTAAGAGAGGGAGAGAAGAGAGAGAAAAAAAGGAAGAAAGAATAAGAAAGAAGAAGAAGAAGGTAGAAAAGAAGGGTTGTCAAGCCATAACAAGCTATTTTTTAGCCTTTTCTTGCCTCCTATCACCTTGAACTTGCAATTTCACTACATTGGAGGTGAGGGATGTTTTCATCAAGCTTTTCTAAAAGTTGCATATGGTGTGTTATGAGTTCTAAGTATGTATTGAGAATGATCTAGTAAAGATATGCTTATTATGCACATTTGAACTTGAGATTTTGTTCTAGGGCTTCAAGAACATGAATAGTGCACTTCTAGTTTGATCTTGTTGATAATAGGATTTTATGGTCCTTGTGTGTAAGACTAGTACACATGTCTTCAGCTAGATTAATTATTGACGCTATAATATGAGTTAAATCTTGACTTGATCCATAAGTGAGTAGTAGATTTAATCTTGTTGTGGTTTAGTTGGTTTGGAGTTAGATGGCTTGTGATTTGAGTTCTTGCATGTTTTTGAGCTTGAGTATGTTGTCTTGTGAGTCTTGTGGGTGTTCTAGGTGCTTAGCTAAGGGTAGAAACAAGACAATGAGGTTGAAGAGTAAAATGTTTTGTTTTCTAGTAGATAGCACGACTGGAGGACACTTGTTCCACCTGTCGACTGGTGGATGACCCATCTTCCACTGGGGAGGCTTCGAGAGGAAGACCTTACGTGCACCGGTCGACCGGTTGCTCTATAGCTACATTATTAGTAGTTGTCTCATCCATAGCTACATTATTAGTAGTTGTCTCATCCATAGGGACATCATTAGTAGTTGTCTCGTCCATAAGGACTTGATTATTTGTTTTGTCTTCCATATGCACATCATTAACATTTATCTCCATATGAACTTGATTACTTATGTCCTCTATAGGAACTTCATTAGATATACAAGCAAAACTCCTACCACCTTCATAATGAACAATTGCAGTGGTCTGAATGATACTTCCAACATCATTTGCAATTGTAATTGCACCAATCTCCTCCAAAATATATGTAATGGCATATGGCCAATTGGAAAAACCTTCCTGGAATTCCCAAACACTATCATCATCATGAATTACCTAAGTCCATTCTCCAAAGTTCTAAATACACCTGGCTTTCTATAATATATACTTATATTACTCTCTGTCCCACCCATTTCCTTATGCAATGAATGAAAATGAAATGATGACTAGTAATCTAACCAGAAGTTAAGGAATGTCACTTTTGTACCACCTTCATACCTTAGTGTAATTTGTGAAACAAATGTGCTACCAACCTACATCTTCAAATCACGGCAACTATCAATCATGCCGAACGTATCATCCATTCTGCAATTTTATGATTTTACACAATGTTAAGATTTTCTTACAGGCATGATCTCAAACAATTTTAATAGACACAATCTAGAAAATCCTTAATTTGGAAAAACATTAATTTGAAAAAAACCTAATTTAAAAATCACTAATTCAAAAAGCCATAATTTGAAAAACCCTAAATTGGAAAATCCTAATTAATAAAAGCCCTAACTTCAAAATACCTAAATCTTTAAAGCCCTAATACTTTTATCGCACATTTTAACATTATGTTTGTCATTTGTAAACCCTAGGTAGTTTAATGACATAATATCGATGGATGTCCCCCTCAACAAGGACAACTAACCCTAACTTGTGGATATGACAAAGAATAATGCAACAAAAATAGGGACCACAATGGCGAATAATCTAAAATAAAATGAAGGCAAAAAAAATATACAGCGTGACAAACACATACCTGACTTCGAAGTGTGAGCTCTCTTTTTTCACTACCTTCAAATTCGAACTGGGAGCTCTGTCTCTTCATAGAATAAAGAGTGGAATATGTTCTTGAGATCAATTTCGTCAGCGTGGAGTCAACTTTTGATCAGTTTTTGTTGAGTGGATATGTCAAGTGAAGTGAGTGTGCATGTTTAGATCATGCTGCTCCTTTATTTTTCTTTTTCTGTAAGGGTATAGAGGTAATTTCAAATTTTCCATCATCTCCGTTAACAGAATATGTTGTTTGGGGAGCGTCAGACTTATTTTGCAAAATACAAAAAAATTATGAGTTGATCTTGATACTACCGAGGGACCGGGTAATAATAGTAATATTGACATTTACCTTTATAGTTCTTTTTGTTCCAAAAATAGTTGACTAATTTGCGCAAAAATAAAGAGACATTGTCAGATGGAGAGGAAAAAGAGAACATAAAACATCGACTAATTTTTCCACTCTACCTGAGTTGGAGTAGCTCAGAAATCAATATTTTTTTTAGTACTTGGAATAAATAAATCATTGTCCCGAAAAATATTTAACTACCTAGACCATTTGAATTCTTTTTTGGGGTTCAAAAGCTTGTAATTTACATCAATAAAAAAGAGAAAAAAATAAAAATTTCAGCAAATAATCTTTTTTATTTTTTTTGGTTTTTCTTTTTCTTTTTACAAAAAGAAAAAAAATACAAGTAAATAAAAAAACACAATATATGCAACACGAAAAATATAAATGATGTTATATACAAATGTACAAGGATAGAGCTATATACAATAAAATAAACTCTTACATGATAGATGAACGCAAATCACAGGCAATAGAACTAAATTTTGATAATGTCGTTGTACCATAAAAAATAATAGAGTATTAATTTAGTACAGTTTTATTTCTTGACACCATATAGACATAGTGAGTAAAGGGTCATTCTACTGAAATTGGGATTAATGGTCCATGTTAAAATTTTAGTTTATGTCCAATCCAAATGTCCAAGTCAAGGAAAATCACTTTAAGTCAAATAGTCCATGAAATTGTCCAAGTGTCACGGAAATGATTTCATCCAAGTTTGGGAGATTTTATGATTCGGAACAATAAATGTAGATGACAATAAAAGTAAATTAATTTAGTCTAGAAGTAGTTAATTTCGTCTAGCGAGTCTATAATTGGAATGATAAATCCGATTGGAGTATTAAGTAAAATATTGAGGATTCAAATATGACGTTAAGCACATACTAGGCTACAAGATCTAGTCTTTTGATATTTCGAAGACTCGATTTGCAATCATGATTTACCAGCATGTCATAAATTATCCATAATTCATGGTAATAATTTATCATAGAGAATAAATCACTAGCATCTCTTGTCTACAAAATAATTGATTGGTCAAAATTGGATTTAAATAGATCCAAATAGCTCTCATATTGTCGGGAATCTACAAGACCCCGATGTATGTATATTCTTGAATAACGAAAAATACTGCATCAAGCACATGCATGATTATCCAATGAATAATTACTATATGTAAAAATAATATGAGACTATAGTTAACCTGAATATAAAATAATATTTACAAAAATATCCTCACGTGTTTATCATTTCAAAAATAAGGGTCTAACGTGTCATAATAAGAATTACAAAATAAGAAATCGGAATTAAGAATAAAAGTTACCAAGTTTAGGCACGTCTTGATTTTCTCAATAGTTATAGCATTAATCCATTAGCCTGACCCTTATTTTAGGACCCTAACTAAACTAAACTACTTATAAACTTTTTTAAAAAAAGTAGAGCCCAAAATATGTACAAGACTCGGCAAATGCTCGAGTTTGCCTCCCCAGAACAACTAATTGAAGCAGCAATTTATAGGCAAAGATTCATATGTGAGATTGATCTCACAGTGGCGTGAGATTGATCTTACATCCCACTATCAATTTTTTGTAATTTTTAATCGCGAGATCGATCTCAGAATGGTGCGAGATTGATCTCGGTTCATTTTTTCAGATTTATTCAGACGCGTAATCTTTGTTTGTCTGCCATTAGTCTGCCATAAACGAGATCAATCTTGGACAATTTCGGGATCGATCTCGCACATTATGCTAAGATAGGTGGCCTTTGACTCTAGGTTTGACTTTAACCGTTGATCAAAAAGTTGATTAAGTCTATTTTAAGATTTTTTTAGCGTCCTGAATCCATTTTTGTACTCAGTTGGTCAAAATCCATCTCGATTAGCTCATTCCAAATTTGTTGTACCATTCTCCTTTAGTATTGCACCAAAAATTGTTCTAATTGTTGGATTTTGACATTATTTTTGTCATTTCCTCTTCAGAACCTACATTGCACTAAATTTATTTCAAATATACAACTAAGCTCAAAATTATATTATAATTGTATACGATTTAATGGGTTAAAATACAAAAAATATATATTTATCACAACCTTATTTTCGAAATCTCATCCACAACTATGCTTACCCGACAATGATTTAATTTGGAATTATTCACTACCCATGATTGGGAAGCATGTTTCTCCAAGTGCAGTTATTCTTACACTCGGCTGTAACCTTTTGTCTCTTATTTTTTACATTATGCAACTCAAACCCATGTCGTACAACATAGTCTCTTAGCACTTCCCTAAATTGTGCAGCTGACTTAAACACCACATCTTCTTCTTGAATTCAAAAGAATCCATATCAGCACCATCATGATACTTGGGAACTAATTCTGCTCCATCATCAGAGCCTCTCAAACAACTCATATAATATTCTGTGACATCAATGCACCAACCTTTATTACCTACTACATATAAATCTCTCCTTCTCTTCTTCTTCTTCTCAACTTCAAACCTTTCCCTCAGATTTTCCTTTGAAGAATTGCACATTTCTCTAGATGACTGTCTCTTATGGTTGTCCTCCAAGATGTCATCATCACTTGAGCCTTCTACATCCTCAAACATCCAAGTAGCTATGTAAGACTCTATGTCAGATAAAAAGGCATCAAAAAGGATATAATCAACATCTTCTTTATAATCTTCTTCATCATCCTCATCACTAGTAGCCTCTACATTCCCTAAACCAACTGCTTGTTGACTTTCACATCTCTATCCTCCATAGGGACGTCATTAGTAGTTGTCTCCTCCATAGCTACATTATTAGTAGTTATCTCCTCCGTAGGGACATCATTAGTAGTTGTATCATCCATAAGGACTTGATTATTTGTTATGTCTTCCATATGCACATCACTATCATTTGTCTTCATATGAACTTGATTATTTATGTCCTCTACAGGAACTTTATTAGATATACCAGCAAAACTCCTACCACCTTCATAAGGAACAATTGCAATGGTCTGTATGACACTTCAAACATCATTTGCAATTGTAATTGCACCAATCTCATCCACAATATATGTAATGTCATATGGTCAATTGGAAAACCTTCATGGAATTCCCAAACCCTATCATCATCTTAATTAGCCTAAGTCCATTCTCCAAAGTTCTAAATACACTTGGCTTTCTATAACATATAATTATATTGCTCTCTGTCCCACCCGTTTCCTCATGTAGGGAATGTAATCTAACAGAAAGTTAAGGAATGTCACTTTTGAATCACCTTCATACCTTAGTGTAGTTTGTGAAACAAATGTGCTACCAACCTACATCTTCAAATCACAACAACCATCAATCAAGCCGAACGTATCATCCATTCTGCAACTTTATGATTTTACACAATGTTATGATTTTCTTAAAGGCATTATCTCAAACAATTTTATTAGACACAATCTGGAAAGTCCTTAATTTGGAAAAACATTAATTTGAAAAAAACTAATTCAGGAAACCCTAATTTAAAAATCACTAATTCGAAAAGCCATAATTTGAAAAACCCTAAATTAGAAAACCCTAATTAATAAAAGCCCTAAATTGAAAATGCCCTAACTTCAAAATACCTAAATTTGTACATAATACTTTTATCGCATATTTTAACATTATGTTTTTCATTCATAAACCCTAGGTAGTTTAATGACATAATGTCGATGGATGTCCCTCTCAACAATAACAACAAACCCTAACTTGTGGATACAACAAAGAATAAAGCAACAAAAATAGGGACCACAATGTCGAATAATCTAAAATAAAACAAAGGCAAAAAAAAATATACAACGTGACAAACACATACCTGACTTCGAAGTGTGAGCTCTCTTTTTTCACTACCTTTAAAGTCGAAGTGGGAGCTCTGTTTCTTTATAGAATAAAGATTGGAATACGTTCTTGAGATCAATTTCATCAGCGTGGAGTCAACTTTTGATCAGTTTTTGTTGAGTGGATATGTCAACTGAAGTGACTGTGTTTAGATCACGCTGCTCCTTTATTTTTTCTTTTCTGTAAGGGTATAGAGGTAATTTTAAATTTTTCGTCATCTCCGTTAACAGAATATGTTGTTTAGGAAGCGTCAGACATGTTTTGCAAAATACAAAAATATTATGAGCTGATCTTGATACCACCGGGGGACCGAGTAACAACAGTAATATTGACAGATTCCTTTATAGTTCTTTTTGTTCCAAAATAGTTGACTAATTTGCGCAAAAATAAAGAGACAAATAGTAGATGGAGAGGATAAGGAAAACGTAAAACATCGACTAATTTTTCCACTCTACCTGAGTTGGAGTAGCTCAGAAATCAATATTTTTTTTTTAGTACTTGGAATAAATAAATCATTGTCCCGGAAAATGGATAAAACAAACGACTGACTTCTTATTATTTTATTACTTATTTAGGGAGCTTTCATCGACTAATAATTTGGTTTTGTGAGACATATAGAAGACGAAAGTACAGTGATTCTATTCACAACATCAATCTGCAAGTTTCTAATTGTCTGATGGAAAATCAAAAATATTGCATACTAGTAGTAGTTGTTCTTTGTATAGCTCTTGAAGCAACTTTAGTTCATACGCAGGATGATCAATCAGGTCTTAATCTGAAATTTCACGATTCACAATTTAATCATACACATATAGACAGCTAATCTTGTTTTTGTTCTCTTGTTCTCTTTCAGGATTCATAAGCATAGACTGCGGAATACGGGATGGTTCCAACTATACCAATCCAAGAACCGGAATATTCTACACTTCAGATGCAGGCTTTATTGATACAGGAGTAAGTGAGAGCGTATCACACATCTACCTTAATAATTTGGTTGACGAGTGTTATGCAACAGTGAGAAGCTTTCCTGAAGGAACAAGAAATTGCTATACCATACGAACTACTCAAGGGAAGGGTCACAGATATTTGATAAGGGCAAGTTTTATGTATGGAAACTATGATGGGAAAAATCAGACACCAACATTTGATCTTTATCTGGGTGCTGATTTCTGGGGGACAGTGAACTTAACTGATCCATCCTCCGCAACCCGGTGGGAGATTGTACACAATCCATTATCAGACTATGTATATGTCTGTCTTGTGAAAACAGGCGCCTACACACCTTTCATATCGATCATAGAATTGAGGCTTTTGGAAGAGACCATGTATACAACCCCAGATAAATCTGTAAGCTTCTTCGCACGGTCATACTTCGATCCACTAGGAAGTGATATTATAAGGTGCGGTTCAATCATTTTAGTCTGCAATCCCTCGTTTGCTAATTTCACGCATCTAACCTGTGAAACTGCTGTTATAATCAGGTACAAGGATGATATTTATGATCGTCTGTGGTTTCCTGCCACTGGCTTCTTTAACAATCCTAGATTGATTTCTAATTCTACTGTGGATACCTCAAATGCGACACTTATTCGGCCACCACCTAAAGTCATGAGCACTGCGGTGGTAGCGCTAAACATCAGTCAAAACTTGTCCTTCTATTGGGAACCTGAACATGATAAAATCACTACAGGTAAAGTTTATATATTCATGTACTTTGCTGAGCTTGAACCACAACGAGGCAAACAATTCAGAGAATTCAACATTTATCTCAATGGACGTCTCTGGTATGGTCCTCTTGCTCCAGAATATCTAAAAGCAAAAATAATACACCAGCAAATCCCTGAGCAAGGTCTTCAGGTTCTTCAATTTGATATAAATAAAACAGCAGCATCAACTCTTCCACCTTTAATTAATGCAATAGAGATTTATGGAGAGAGAGAGTTCTCAGAATCAAGAACAGAAGACATGAATGGTATGCTCCTCCGACATGAATAACTTGATTCCAGATCCACTCTTCTCATGTTTAGATTTATCTTTCCATATCCATGATTTTGATGTTGTTTTTTATCACTTTCTACTTCTATATACTTCTGAAGTTGCGGGGATGTTAGATATCAAGTCAACATATAAGCTGACAAGGAACTGGCAAGGTGATCCATGCGTGCCTCAAACTTTTCTATGGCATGGCCTAAACTGCTCTTATGCTGGTTTGGATCCCGCAACAATTATATCCTTGTATGCCCATCTACAACCAACTAATTTTTCTGGTGAAACATAGATATTATCTACTTGTGATTTGTTGACATGTTGTCTTGATTTTAGATTTGAAAGTCTACATTTATAATTCTAAAAACAATTCTAACTTGTTAACTTCAAACCGGTAGTCTAGCACGCATAAAAAAAATAGTTGATTGAATTGTAATTACTTCACTTTTTTATTAGGGTGTCAATTACTGAGGTCAGGGGGTTAGTTAGCTAGAATTAGAGAATTGAGTTTACTGCATAAAAATATGCATGTTATCAATGAGAGATGGTAATTACACGCACTAATACTTCGGCCATTTATGCAGTGATTGGTATCCTAAAATGATTTTGAACATGAATGGAATGAGTTAAAGAATGAAATAACTCTGGGAATAGAATAAACTTGGAAAAAGATATGTCATGCTTGGTATAGTATAGGAATAAAGATAGAAATATATATATTGCTTCTAAGCCCATGGTTGGTAGGCAGTATAACAAGACAGTAATGAGAATAACTTATATAAAATAATAAAAATACTCTTTTGTTGCTATACATATATTATAATCTTAAAAATAAAAATAAGTATCATATTAATAATAGTTAGTTTGAGGCATATATATTATTATTAGTATATTTATTTATTTTTATTCTTATTATACTTTATTTCATATTATTATGATAATATTTTCTATTAAAATTACATTATTTATTGTTATAATTATTTATTATTTTAGAGTATATATTATTAATATAGTTATTTTATTCTTTTATATATGATTAATGTTATTATTTTTATTATTAGAATATTTTTTCATTATTATATATTTTTTATATTTATTATTATCTATTTTTTATTGTATATTTATATTTATATTTATATTATTATATTTATTTTAATATTTTATATGTATTATTTATCATTTTTATTATTATTATAATATATTATTAATATTATTATATTTATTATTATTATTTTATATATTATTATTTAATATTATTAAGTTTTACTATAAATATATATATATATATATATATTATTATTATTATAATATTTTATGTTTATTATTATATATTATTTCAATATTACATTTTTTCATTATTATATTAATAATAACACTAGTTGTATAGTGTCTAATATATTTTTAAGGGTATTTTTGTCACTTAAGTAATAAATTCATTCTATAGTACATAAGAATGGGCTATACCCATGTGTTTTATCAGGAATAGATATTTCTATGATCGTGGGAATGGGATTATCGAGGAAATGGAATTCCTAAGTTCATTCTTTTACGCCAGCGTGGGAATTGGATCGGAATAAACTGAAAGTACCATTTTATTCCTAACTCATTTCCACATACCAATCGCTACCTTAATATGCTATCAAAATTCTAATTTTACTTTTTTGGGTCAGATCCGAGTTCTAATTGAGAATGTTGAGATTATGCTGAAAAAGATGGATTAGTTTCTTTTGATTGAATTTGACCATTCGTGATATAATTAGTGAATTTGAGTGGTATGTGAGGTTAATAATGCCATCTGAAGAAATGATTTACCTTAGCATATATAGACATTTGACGAGGTAGTGAACATGATTCTCCTAAGTAAAGAGTGAATGGAAAATTTTCAAACCACAATAAGGCTCCGTTTGTTTCCATAAAATATTTTTCTAATTTTTTGGTATTTTGTAATACTGAAAAATTGGTCAACCAGAACATATTTAGTTAAAAATGGTGGAAAATATATTTATGTCCTTTGAGAAAATAAAATATTTTCTACTCAGTCTACCCAACCTTCACCCACTCTCACCCCACTCCTATCACATTTTTAATTAATTACTAATAAATAAAAATTAATTAATTAATTAGATAATAAAAATTAATTAATTTTAAATTAATTAATTAAATAACTAATCAAATTAATAATTAATAAATTTATATTCAATAAATTGATATTAATTAATAATAATTAAATCAAATTTAATTAATTTAATAACAAAAAGTGAATAATTTAATAAAAAAATTAATTAATTTTAAATTGATAACTACTTAATTAATTATATTAATAATTAATAAAATTATATTCAATAAATTGATATTTATTAATAATAATTAGTTATTCATTTATTAGTTATTAATTAATTATTCGACTAACTTAGTTTTAAATTAATAATAATTAATTGATAATTATAATAAAATTATGAAATTATTAATTAATTTATTTATTTATTATGTATTAATTTAAAAATTATTAATTAATTATGCATTAATTAAAATTTATTAATTAATTACTTTTTACTTATTTTAACTTTTATTAATAAATTAATAGTGATTAATTATTAATAGTATAAAAAAATTAATAAAATAATAATCTTAATCAATTTTTCACCGTCACATCCAAACACTATAAAATATTTTTCAGTGTGACAACCAAACACCAAAAAATATTTTTTACCGACAAGTTATTTTACTGCAAATAAATGAAGAATAAGATGATCTCTAGTTTCGACAAACCTCAGAGTGCTATTCAATTCACCCTAGTGTTTAAGGTTCACTTCCTCCTCCTTTCCTAAACTTATTTGTTAAGAATCATTGGGTTCTGTCATAAAATTAATTATATTAGGAGTGCCCAAGATCATCTTATATAGTGCCCACCCCCCCTCTCCCCCGCCCCGACCTATAAGCTGACATTGAAGAGAATGAGTCAGTAAGGTGAAATACATACATGAGCTGATATTGAGGTAGCTAAGTTCGGTGAGTGAGAGATGGGTCACACGTGAATGGATATGATTGAACTCATGCCCGGCTTTAATATCATGTTAAGAATCATGATATTTCATTCCTAAAATCAATTGGAATTAAGAGTAGTCCAAGAACTTACATGGTAGTCTTAAAGTTAACGATTTTTTTATGTGGGACAAGTTAATATTGTAACACTAGTTTTCCTTTTGATTTTCTTTTACAAATTCAGTTCATACTAATTGTTTAAAAAACAATTAATTGATTCATCAGGAACTTGTCTTCATTTGGATTGAATGGGACAATAGCTCCTTCGATATCTAATCTCACTTCACTCCAGATGTTGTAAGTTTTTTTTTTCTTTTTTTTAATGATAAGAGAATTCAACTAGCAGAGTTCAATTATCGATTGGATCCGACCAACCACTAACCGATAAATCGCAAGTAGAAATATTCCTTTATGATAAAAGGCCAAACTTTATACTTTTTGGTCTTTATATATGATTATATTTATAGTAGATAAGCCAGGTTTTTTATTCCAGGGATTTGTCAAACAATAATTTAACAGGACAAGTGCCCCAATTTCTGGCGGAACTAGCTTCCCTTAAAGTCTTGTAAGTTTTCTTTAAAAAATTAGGGACAAGCATTATTTGCTTCGTTGGCAGAAGTTGAATATCACAAAGTTTGTTCATCTTTTGCAGAAACTTGAAAGGAAACTTCTTTAATGGGACCATTCCAGAAAGACTCCTAGAGAAGTCAAACAACGGAACATTGTTACTAAGGTTTGCTTTGCTGCACAAAGTTTATCTTAATGGGCCTTTAGAATATAAAATGAATCATTTAGAGCTCGGGTCTCTTTTGAGATTGTCAGAGCCAGGAATTAAAGAACTAATCATAGCCAGTCTTTATGTGGACAACTCTTATGCATACTTTAACTTGCTTTAGTGATTGGTCTCCACTATCATTTCTTCATTATAAATGAGATTTTTTTCGAAACTTTTCAATACTAAAGAAAAAGACAAACTTTCTTTTGAATAATATACTATCACATATATTATTATTATGATTAATACTCTATGTTACTCCTTCCTCTCTTTTGTATGGTAAAAGTTTATATATTAAATGTCAAATCTTTCGTATATATGGTACAAAATTATATAGGGAAGGATAAAAGGATAAAGTAGTGACATATAACTATAAATGCTATTGCAATCAGGGGCAAATGTATATATATATTAAGGGGGTGTGGGGTTTGTAACGCTTATTGGTCTCACAAAGTTCTTTAAAATATCCTGTTATTTTTTAGCATTTTTAGTCTGTAAAATTATTTAATCCCCACTAATCGTTACCAAATATTAATCCCTACTTAACTCCGAATAATAAGATATTTTAGATCATCTCTGATTGCAATATGTACTATTTTCGGTAATCACCACTACTAATTTCCAATTCATATCGTTTCTTATATGCAGCATTGATGATCCGATGAAAAGTACAGATGAGAATCCCACCGGCACAGGCAAGAAAATGGTTGTTTGCATTCCAGTTATAGCATCTACCGCTGCTGCTCTCTTGATTGTATTGACTATTGATCTGTAAAGCCACTAAAGATGATGTGCACTAGGATAGTCAAACTTATTGTTTTATTTGTAAACTTTTGAGATAAGGTGTGTTTAAGTAAATGGATTTGAATTCAGCTCGATACAGAATAGAGAAATGATCGGGCTTCCCCTCTGAAGAACTGATAAACAATGCATTAGCATTCGTAAAGTTCTAAACGGGGATTGGGCTTTTAACCTAATGGTTGTAGGTTCAAGTCCTATTGTGTCCAAACTTGATCGACACCCCCAAAAAGGCTCGACCAAAAGAATGAGTCACAAGGTGAATTATAATCACCCCATAGTTCAGGTCTATTATTGATAGGGATTTTACTGATATTAAACGTAGCTTGAATTATTGGCAATGTGTGGAGAGTGATCAATGTACATGCAAAGACTCCCTCTGATTCACAATCTAAATTCCTTCCTTTTTGGATGTACGTGCGAGTCATTGAAGAAAAGAGGAGGAGTTTTCTGGATTTTTCAGAAGTTGAAAGCCCCTCTAAATATGTGATCATTAAGCAGTTATTTAAACGGTCTTGGGGTGATACATCATTTTCATGACTTCATTTCTTTAATCTTCACATTTTTATAGAGTAAATTGCTTGCCGCCCCTTATATTTTGTTTGAAATACTTATTTATTTTTTGTCTTTTTAAAATAGTGTCATTACCCCCCTGTGATTTTCAGAGTGTAGCTGAACGCCCCCCTCCGCTAAAAAAGCCATTTAATTTAACAGTAATTGTAACACACACGCTTAAAATGCGATTTTTTATGTTTTTAGTTTAAATAAATTCGTTGTTGGATAAAAATACTCTTTTAGTAAATTATTTGCTGCCCCCTTGTGTTTTGCCCTAAATACTCATTCACCTCCTGTAATTTTAAAATAGGCTCATTACCCTCCTGTGTTTTTTCGATTTTAATTTTATGTAAGGGTATAACGATCAATTAACTAATTTGGTAACGTTTGTTAACGAAATAAGAGATTTTGGGTGCGTCAGCGTAATCGAAAAAACACAGGAGCGGTAATGAGCCTATTTTAAAATTATAGGGGCTGATTTAGTTTTTTGAGCAAATCACAGGGGGGCGGCAAGCAATTTACTCCATTTTTATGTTGTATTTCCTTCGTCTTTGCATAAACAATAATATTAAGCTTATGGTTTGTTTAACTTTGAAATTTTAGCTTTTAAACTATAGAGTTTTTAGTAGTAGAGTTTTGATTAAAATTGTTGTTGAATAAAAGTCGATGATTGTTTGGCCTACCCTGAGCAATATTGAACTTTTAGAAATTTTGAGAGTAATGTTGGACTTTAAAAAGTATGAGAGAGTATATTTGAAGAAAAAAAATAGTTTTCCATATTATGTAAAAATAGTTTGGCAAAATTCTTTCTGAAAAGTTCTAATTTGAAGCGTCTAAATTTTTTAACTTTTTTCAATTTCAGTTTTTACCTAAAATCAATTTAAAAATGTTGGGAATCGTGCATGATATTTTAAAATTTTATAATCAGAATAAAGCAGCGGAAATAATAATATTCATGCATCACGTTCATGGCTATTTACGCAGATTACATACATGCATAATAATCGACATTAATTACACATTAAAGGATTTCAAGATTACCTTTCTATGATGACGAATCTGTTATAGAAATTGATGGAATCTAGAGCTCCCCAATTGTGAAGCCTCTAAAAGTATTCATACGAGATCCGAGATATCAATCAACAAAACCCCCACTATGAGTTTTAGAGAAAAAATATATTTGCTATGAAAGACATGATTTGTGCTAGTTTTTCTATCTGTCATAGTTTCCTATTTATAGCAAACACTAGACCTATTAGGGCTAACTTTTGGACCAGTCATAATTACTAGACTTGGACTGATTAAATGATTAGACTAATATTCCAATCTAATCAGTCTTGAGTCCAATTAAATATTAGACTCTTATAATATTTATTTCACTTTTCTCGCTGATTAATTTTTTATCTCTTTTGTGTGTGACCCCTCGGGTTCATAATTAATTGGCAGCGAAATAATATTAATCCAATTAATACTTAATTAGAACTCTTCTAATTTATTTCTCGCAAGTCATGAGTGATACCTAGCAGTATATCACGATTACCCAACTAATGATGAAGTGTAAATTCTACGAACCTTTAGTAATTATCATGCAACTAATTTCTTATGTGTGAATCATTCCGATTGAGCCAGAGTTATGGATAAGGTCGTCAAACTCTATTATTCAATCATATGTTCAAATCTATTTGATCAGTAACCTATGAATAATCCGTGGAACGACTTTCTTTATTCTACATCGGCCAAGGATTTCTAGTTACTCGATTAATAGATCACATAGGATCCCTAATTGATAGATTTCGTATCTACACTCACCTATCTCCATGCGGGAATAGATCGTAACCACTGAGTACATTATCTAATCCTTGATGAGGACTAGTTTTATTGCACCAGCAAATTACGTTATCCCTAACACAAGATAACTGCGGGGTCTTAGGTCTAAGGACAAATTGCACCATTACATTGTACAACAAATTATTGACCATTCCATGTAATTCATTGTACTAGCGGTCATGTCCAGTCATTTGTTCTCAACAAGCACTTATACATTTACCCTTACGATATGAGACTAATCGCCCAAATCAATATCCCATATTACTTGGATGATAGACTGCAATCTGATCTTTCCAGATAAATTAATGCCCAATTAATTTATCCTACAATCAGGGACTATTTTAGAATATATTTATGAATATAGATTCTGTCACTCATATCATTACTTTTAATGATAGAATCTATAAATATTATTCTAATGACTTTTATTTAAATGGTTAATCGCATTAATGATATTTAAATAAACTGGGCACAATAAATAAATAATATAATTATTATGTCTTAAAATTGGCATTTAGGGCATATAATCCAACAATCCCCCATTTGCACTAAAGTCAATTTCTCTGGTATCTCATACCCATCTTCTCAAGATGGTAATCAAATGACTGTTGAATCATTGACTTAGTCAGTGGACTAGCACCGTCAACTGTTGACATTATTTACTGCATAATATCTTTCTTTCCACAATCTTTGATCGATGTAGTAATGCCTCTTTAACGCACTTGGATCTCTAGTGAGACCTAGGTTCCCTGGCTTGCGCTACAACTCCATTATCGTCACAGAACTTGTGAAGCCCGACACCGAATAGCTTGTTTTACCTCGATTAGTGTGCCCTAATCTCGATTAGTATGTCACGTGTACTTACTTTGAGATACGTACCTTAACCCTGAATACGTGCATTTCCTCGACCAACATGCACTTACCTCAATTTACGTGCCTTAAACCTAGATTTATATGACTGACCTTGGGTTACGTGCATTATCTCGGGCTACGTGCACTCTTACTAGAATATATGCATGTACGAGCCTTAGCCTAGATTTAAATGTCTTACCTTAATTTACGTGCATTACCTCGAATTGTGTGCATTTGTCTTGAAGTATGTGCAATACCTTGTAATACGTGCCCTAACCTAGGAATACGTATATTAGCATTAGACTGTGTGCATTACCTAGGGATTTATGCCCCGTATTGATTTTTGTGCATGCCTCATAGTACGTGCCTTGACCTAGAAAAATGTGTCTGCGCACTAATCTAGGTAGATTCCTGCACAAAGCACTAGGCAATAGAATATTCCTACTACACAATTCACTAACTATTTAAATACTATTAAACCAATCATACAAACTCCACTAACACTAAAATATTATTAAAACTATCCTACATCTTCCACTAACATTATTCTAATCCTAATTCAAATCCACTACAAGACAAAACCTCACAAATCTCTAAACATGTCTTATATTCTATTCTAACTTGAATGCTACACAAACACCTAAGCCAACATCTTTTTTACACTTTTCCTAAGCCCTAAACATTCTTACACACTTTATCTACACTACACTAAATACTAGACACCTAAAATACTACAATCTCAAGACACAAGATATCTAAAATATTACACCCACACGACTCAAAACACATACACAAACTCTAATTTTCGGACCTAGCAACACACCCACACAAAAACAAGTCAAACTACATCAAAATAACAAAACAACACTCTAAATCTCCCTCTCAAAACCTAACACACCCAAAACTCTCATTTTCTCTCCATTCTCTCTCATTTTCTCTCCATTTTCGGACATAGAAAGGCAGACATCTTCAAGAAGCTTTCAAGACTCAAGAAACACTCAAAACTCTCTCTAGACCTCTTTCATTTTCGGCCAAGGTAAGGTATAACCCCTCTATTCTTTTTCTTATGGTTATGAACACTCACACACACTATATATTAGCTAACTAGACTGAATATCAAAGGAAACAAGTGAGGTACACATGGCGAAGGAAAGGAAAGGAGGACTTTAGCACTTTCAAGACTATTTCTCAAACTTTCAAGTAGATCCTTTGCATTTCTTCATAAATCTCCAAGAGGTAAGGGTCAAAACTGTTTCTTAAATGTTTTTAAAGCTTATAAGCATATGTATATATGTGATATAGTCTTGCATGCTTGGAAGCAAAGAAGATGAGTTTAAACATGATTGAAGAATCTCGGACAGCTCACTGACCTCACTATTTTGAGCACTTTTAAAGTAGTAAATGATCTCGAAAATTGACGAAATTTGGTAGGAAGCTAGATTTTTCAGTTTTGAACAAATGTTGTAGAAATAGACTAGAGATAATTCGGACTTTAAGACCACCTAATAGGGCAAAAATTGTAGAATGTACTGGATAGTTATTAAAACTGGATTGCGATCTTACGAGAATGGTTATAACTTTTAGATCTTAACTCAAAATTGAATGAGGTTTATGGTCAGAGTTAAAGAATTCCTAAAGCTTCGGTTTGATATATGATTCATTGAATTTGGAGATCATTTACTTGGGAAACTGACTGACGAAAGTTAAGAAAATTAGTGAAGATCGTAACTGAAATATGTGCTATAGGGTTGCAATGTGAGAGTTTCAAACTGTCTTTCAATGTTTTAAAAGTCCATGAACATGAATATATATGTATATACCCTTGTATATAAAGATTTATGTTGGTGGTTGTTAAAAGTTATGTCTTGAAGCATATCGGGTCAATACATGTGTTTATATTGCGTAGATCGGGATTTTATACTCGTGTTAGAAGCTGGCCAGAAAGTTTAGTGGATGAGCCTACATATTTTAAGTTGATTTCATGGCTAAATGTTGGCGATGTATGTATATGATGTTAGATATGAAGTCCTACTCAATTTGCTTACCTTATAGTTGTTCATCTCATGTTTTTAATGGGATTACATGATGATTTTGAACATGTAGTAGGCTGTCCAGATTTTCTAAGGCTTGGATATGTATGATTTAAAATGATATTGAGGTCATTTGTTTGTTAACCTTGGAGTTAATGACATATATAAAACCCTTAGTTGGTTATTTGCTTAGATGTTGTTGTTTCAAGGCCTTGCATGGATTTATTTGGTGGATTTAATTTGAATAGTAGGCTGCCCGGAAGTTATTAAGTGCATGCAAGTACACTTTTGATTGGTTATATGGTTGAAATATAGTTAAACATTGTACGTAAGCTCGAATATGATGTTACATTGGTTAACTATGCTCCCAAGTTGTTTATGACATGAAACCTTTGAAGTTTTGTGTGGTTTATTGATATGTTTCAAGGCTAGTCGTAAAAGTTAGAATAGCCCCTCACATGCTAAGTCGGGTTATGCATGGTTAATTATTAAGCCAATAAGTGTTAATTGCATGTATTACACCGTTACGAGATTTTTTGTTGAAAAGCATGTTAATTTTATCATATTCATGTTATACTTGCAATAATGCTTATTTTGGAAGAATTGTTGTTGTGTAATGATCATATGTATATACTTGAGTGCATGGCACAATGTGATTACATTATCCATGATATAACATGTCGGGGGCAACCTACATTGTTGTTCCTCCACTATCCTTGTTGTTTAATTGTATACGGAGGCAACCTACTTTGTTGACCCCCTATTGTAAATTGTTAACTGGCATAAATGTGCATTGCATACGAGGTTACAACCTTTCTTTTGGCATGGTAGCGATTCACGAACGCCGGGCGGCATCGGGCTTGCCGGTGCTCCCGTGACTACCATGGTCCGCATTCCCTCTCTCGCTTGGAACTTTGTTACCCTCGGAGAGTTGGGTCGTAGGTTTGGTGTACAATCCGGAGTACACCTATGCGGGAGTGATAAGGAGTATGATATTCAAGGCCGGCCACTACATGCGAATACGAATGCAAAAGTGAAAGCGAATGCGAAAGCGTAATGCATCCTTTGAAATGATATGGTAAATGTGTTCATTTATATTTATGCTATGTTATGAACTTACTTGTTTTACATGACATATTTCCAAAAGAGTTTTGACAAGTTAACCGGAAAAGAATTTTAAAGGTCCCGTTACTTGTTCCCCCCTCGCTAAGTTCATAAGGACTCATCCTCTTTATGTCATTACAAGTGAAGCAGAATTGGAACAAGTGTCCAAAGAGAATGTGCTAGTTGATGAACCTTTGGAGTGATTATGTGCATTACGTGTTTTTCATGAACATGGATGTTATTAGGGATGTTGTGTTTAAATTGAAGACTATTTATGTTGTTGTTGTAAATGACCCTCGTTGTAATTTGGGGTCTAATTTTGGTTTGTACTAATTATAAACCAGACGAACTCCTTTATTTCGGTCGTTTGCTTTCATCATTATGGATAGTAGTTATCATTAGGTATTTAAACCAATAGGTGAAAAATCAACTAAGTTAGCCCTACCTATACTCATTAAGGTACTCATTTGTAAGTTAAATGATAATAGGTACTTGCATAAATAGGAATTTGACAAATAGATGGGATATAGTTATCATGATAGGCTTATTAATCCAAATGGAGCTTTCAAGATAAACTAGCAGGCATATCGATTGATGATAAAACAAGAGTTTTAGTTGTAAGCTGTTAGAAATATGCCCTAATACTACATATTTGGATGACATATATTAGGGCATTTTGATATTAACTTGTACATTATAGCATCTATGTCTATATATGTGTGTTTTCATATTGACATAATTAGCACATTCATATTCTCCTTTTTTTATGTGTATGAATGAGTCCCTAGTATTTTCATTATAGGAATGTGTTCTAAAAGGGTTTAGAATATGTTGGCGTATTTCCTTAATATGATAAATACTTAAAGTATTCATAGTTCTTAGATTATTTGATCGGGACTTCAATAATCTATTACGGACTATCACATGTATTGTTACATTTGATTAACATATGGATGTTAATGATAAAGGATGGTGAGCCACGTGCCATAACATCATAGGGATGCGACTAACAAACATGTGGGTGACTATTAGTTGAATAGATCACTGAATGTGACATGAATAACAAATTACATGATTTCAGATTAATAATTTGTTATTCGTTGTGATTGTGCATGTAATCCTTAGACTTGAGACATTACGGTTGTCATCTATATTGGGGTTTGATTCTAGTGTTTGGACAATGATTGTTTCGACAAATGAGATGAGATGCGTCCTCTCGTAGTTTCATTTGTTCTGTATAGTGATTGACAAGTAGTGGTCAAGATAGGATCCATTAACCTCCGGCGTGAGGCGATGTCATATGCGATCTAATCTTGGTTGTTTAATGAGAAAATCCTTGACCGAGGTATGAATGATGGAAAATGGGTTTTCCATGTATCGTCTCTCATTACACCAATTAGATCTATGCATGGTATCGAGTTTATGAACTTAATCGAATCATGGTTCTTGCTCGACGGGACAATTAATGGAAGGATTGGATTACACGATAATCGGCGACCATAAATAGATTCACTTGAATAAGACTTCATTGCTTTATAAACTGTCTTGATACGTTAGTAGCTAGAACGTCACTCAAGAACTCTGAAGGTGTTTCGAGAATGACGGGAGATATTCTCTAAACAAATCGAATAGTTTGATTAACATTGAAAGTGTTCAATGTTTCTTCAGTGCTATATAGTGGTGAATCTAGAAAGTCACACACAATAGAGCATGACGAATGTTTTTCCTATTGAGCTTGATTTAATTTATCTTGAGTTGTTAAAGTGTTAACAATTGTAATTAGTTTTCTCTTGAATTGTTAAAGTGTTAACAATAGTATTTTGTTTCTCTTGAATTGTTAAGGAGTTAACAATGGTGTGATTGACCTTTAAAAGTTATTGTGGTCAATATGCAATTATTATTAAGTATTGGGGCTAATGTAGAAATATAAAAAAGGTTATTTTCATAATTTCAACTAATGGTGATTAGGTTGAATATTTAAATGTCTTAGTGGAAGAATACTACACAATATACATATGAAGTATATATGTATATTATTACATTAGTGGAATAATACTACACAATATACATATAATGTATATATATGTATATTATTACATTGGTGGAAAAATACTACACAATATATATGAGATATAAATGTGTGTATATTTTATCTTTCAAAAAAAGCTAGACAACACAACCATAATTTGAGAAAGCTTGTCTTCTCTTTTCTTTCAAAAGGGAGACAAGACACCCTAGAAACATGGCTTGTCTTTTATTTTATGTGAAAAAGTTGTCAACCATCTCCCTCTCCAAGCTCTTATACGGCTAAAAAATGAGAGATGAAGAAGTCTTCTTCTTCAACTCTTAAAAGAGAAAAACAATTAATCATTTTGACTTAGATACTGGAAAAGAAAGCAAATGAAAGCCCGACTAAAAAGAGTTGTTTTGCCCCTGCTCGGTAGTTTTGTAGCAGCTTTTTTCGGGTGTTTTCTAGGATCAGAAGGAACTGCTATAAAGACCACGCTTTTTTCGAGAACCGCCTAAAGTTCCAACTAAAAAGATGAAATGATTTTTCATTATCTCAATTGAAGTAATGAGCCTCCCAATATACCATGGCTGAAAAATGAAGGTGAACTAGATGAACTTGTCTTCTCTTCTTCTTCATGAAAACGCAACTAAGGACAAGGAAGAAGAAAGAAATGGTTTTGCTCTCTTCTTCACAAACAAGCTCATAAATCTTCCATGGTAGATATAGCACAAAAATAGCCATGAAGATGGAGAAGCATTCTTTGCTCGTGTGGACCGACTAGAGCTCTTGTGTTTTCAAGAGGAGGTGTCTTCCATCAAGTGTGCGAAAATTCAGATCTATGGCTTCCATGAGTTGTCTACAAGAGGTAAACTCTTCTACTATCTCTTGTCAATATATATACTTGCTATATATATGTTTTGCATATGTTAATCACATGATATGAAGATTAGAGTTTCATATGAACATTTGCTTTGAATTCCTGAAAAATTTTGATTGTCATGTTTTCGCTTCCGCTCGATTCATAGCTAGATGATGTTCATAGCTCTAAATATATGAGATCCTTCATAAGAAAATTAAATAGTCAGAATTTTGAGGCGTTCTAGAAAATAGATTAAACCAAAGATCCTAAATACAGTCGTTATGCTGCCGGTTTTTTGAAAAACTTTTGCAGTTCTAGGCTAACGAATAAGCATTAATTATAGTCAAACGGTTAAAGTCGTAAAATAACGATAATAATTTAGGTCATACCCTAGTCTAGCCTCTATAGGTTGGGTTGGGACGTGACAGCACTACCCGTTGACTTAATGAAAAGAACCATAAACTAATCTACGATAACAGAAGACAATGGTATAATCTTCTCAAGACTACACCATTATTAACTTAATATTTAGTTTGAGAAGGTTTGCTGGTCTTTAATTTAGGTCTCACTTTTCACATGCTTCTAATTTCAATTTATCACATAAATAAAATAGAAACATACATGCATTCATCATATATTTATCGTATGAATAAATAAATAAATGCATAAAATAAAATGAAATGATCATGGACCAGGAGCACTATCAACCCGAGCCACTGGATTGAATTCCTAAATCAAATAAAGGGCTCACATGATAGATTCATGGGTTGTTCCTCCTCGACTTCACAAAACGCCTTTCGTGAACTAGGCCCACTAACTCTTGATGTCATCATCTTGATCTTTCATTACATTTATGTACATAGATTCCTAATCCAGTGGGGATACATAAATGAGAATAGGGGTTTTACATCTTTAAAACGGAGATAAGAGACATGCAAGCCCCATTTTAAAATATTACATAAAATCTAAAATGGGTAAATAAATAAAATAATGACATTCATCTATTCATTCATTCATCCATTCATATATCTAAGACTAATCTATGATCACCCACAAACATAGCAAATAATAATGAAAAGTAATCTACGAATATAGCACAATTAGTTTCCCCATATAATCTCATTATATTAGGTTTATCCAATTAATAAACACCTTTACTAATTTGGATCCTTAAATACTTTATATTTAAATAAATATAATCTCATTATATTTATAATAATTAATTAATACAAAATTTATTAATTAACTATAAGTATAGCACAATTAAATTTTCTAATATAAACTCTTTACATTTGATTTTTTAATTTAATAAACTCTTTATTAAATTTATTCTATTTAATAAACTCTTTATTAAATTTACTCCATAAATATCTCATATTTACAAAATATAAATATAATCAAATTATATTTAATTAATTAATAAACTATTTATTAATGTAAAGTGTCAAAATACCTTTGGCCTTCTTTAATTAATTTGTCAAACAATATAATTAAAACTTAGTCCAAAACAGAAAAATAAAAGTCCGACTCTTATTTTGTTTCAGTCCGAGTCCAAAGAAACAAATAACCTAATTTGGACATTAAAAATAGTCCACACTATTCATATTCAAGCTCGAATTAAAGTTAGGCCCAATTTCAAACAATAAAATGAGTCTTACTTATTTTATTCTAATCTAAAATTGATTTAGCCCAAGTCAGCCCAAAACAAAAATATGCCCATTAGCCCAAAAACTAAAGAAAGAAAAGAGAACTCTTTTAAAAACAAATCAACCCAAGAACCCAAACAACTTGGGTCCTTGGGTTTTGATTCGGACCCAGATCCGGATCGGGTCTGGGTCTGGAAAACCTAACCCAATTTTTTTTTATTTTTCCCTACCCAGCGCCGCCGCTGCCCCCATCCTTTTACCCTTCTTCTTCGGCGAGGTGCAACTATGGCCATGGTCGCGAAGACAGCTCCTTGCGGCCTCCATGGCTACAACGATGAAGCTGCTGCGAGGACATCTCATCTCAGCTGCTATGGTCAGCTGCCATGGCCATTGTCGCGATGAGACCTCGCGACTGCCGTGGCCACTGCCGTGAGGACACCTCCTGCAATTTCTTAAAAAAATGAACTGGTTTCCCTATGGTGGTGGGGTAATGCGCAGCCACCAGCAACGAAGAGGATGGGGGGGTTTCCTACAATTTCTGAAAAATTGATTTTCAAAATATTTCCTCTTTTTTTAAGATTACAAAACAGAATTTAAAAACATTGTAAACCACTTTTACAAAATTTGTTTTCCAGATTTTGAAACACATTCAAAACATATTTTAAATAGTTTCAAAATCAAATCTAAATATTTTCATAACAACTTATTGAAACAACAACATAATTCCTTAAAACTATTTTACGAAATTGATTATGGGAAGAGATCTTAGGGCTAATATTTAATCTAATTAAATTATGGGCATATCAACTAATATATTCTAAATTTTCTAATTTAGTAGTTTCAAAAACTATTTAACTTGACACTCTAAATTATGCTATACAATTTTGTGCTAAAATCGAATAACCACGTAAAAGGCAAGAATGGTGGCTCTGATACTATTGTTGAGAATCGTGCATGGTATTTTAAAATTTTATAATCAGAATAAAAGCAGCGAAAATAATAATACTTATGCATCACGTTCATGGCTATTTACGCAGATTACATACATGCATAATAATCAACATTAATTATGCATTAAAGGATTTCAGGATTACCTTTCCATAATGACGAATCTGTTGTAGAAATTGATCGAATCCAAAGCTCCTCAATTGTGAAACCTCTGAAAGTATCTACACGAGATCCGAGATATCCATCAACAAAACCCCCACTATGAGTTTTAGATAAAAATATATTTGCTATGAAAAATAGGATTTGTGCTAGCTTTTCTATCTGTCATAGTTTCCTATTTATAAGAAATAGTAGACCTATTAGGGTTAGCTTTTGGGTCAGTCCTAATTACTGGACTTGGACTGATTAAATGATTGGACTAATATTCTAATATAATCAGTCTTAGGTCCAATTAAATATTAGACTCTTCTAATATTTATTTCACTTTTCTTGCTGATTAATTTTTGATCTCTTTTGTGTGTGACCTCTCGGGTTCATAATTAATTGGCATTGAAATAATATTAATCCAATTAATACTTAATTAGAACTCTTCTAATTTATTTCTCACAAGTCATGAGTGATACCTAATAGTATATCATGACTACTCAACTAATGATGAAGTATAAATTCTACGAACCTTTAGTAATTATCATGCAACTAATTCCTTCTATCTGAATCATCCCGATTGAGCCAGAGTCATAGACAGGGTCGTCAAACTCTATTTCTCAATCATATGTCCAAATCTATTTGATCAGTAATTTATGAATAACCCATGGAACGACTTCCAATATTCTACCTCAGCCAAGGATTTCTAGTTGCTCGATTAATAGATCGCATAGAATCCCTAATTGACAAATTTTGTATCTACACCTACCTATCTCCATTCTGGAATAGATTGTAACCACTAAATACATTATCCAATCCTTGATGAGGACTAGATTTATTGCACCAGCAAATTACGTTATCTCTAATACAAGATAACTGTGGTGTCTCAAGCCTAAGGACTAATTGCACATTTACATTGTACAACGAATTATTGACCATTTCATGTAATTCATTGTACTGGCGGTCATGTCCAATCATTTGTTCTCAACAAGTACTTATACATCTACCCTTACGATAGGAGACTAATCACCCAAATCAATATCCCATATTATTTAGATGGTAGACTGCAATCCGATCTTTTCGGATAAATTAACATCCAATTAATTTATCCTACGATTAGGGACTATTTTAGAATATATTTATGAATATAGATTTTGTCACTCATATTCGTATTGTTAAGGATATAATTTATAAATATTATTCTAAGGACTTTTATTTAAATAGTTAATCGCATTAATGATATTTAAATAAACTGCTCATAATAAATAAATAATATAATTATTACGTCCTAAAATTGGCATTTAGGGCATATAAGCCAACAAAAAAATAGGTCAAACATATTATTTTTCAACTTCTAAACTCACAAAAAGTATTTCTAAATGTGTAAAAGTTAGCACAAATAAATCCTAAGTTCAATTCTCACTTGATAATCACAACTAACTAAAATTTATTATCATAAAGTCAACATCTTGGTTGTCAAATTTGAAAAGATACAACCCTTCATCGGACGATATCATTTCAACATGGCCAAATTGGAAAACAACCATTGAATTAATTACAAAGAAATGTGGTAATTTCTCAACGCCTAGCTTTGCAGCAATAAGGACCAGAATTTCTTCCAATTTAAGATCGAATTGATATTTAATTGTGCATTTGATGTATTCATTTGGAGTGATGAAGTTCAACTTTTATGGAGGGACAATTTCACTAGTAGCTTTCAATGTTTATTGAGATTTTTTAATTGGTCCTCAATGTTACTAGTAGTTACGTTATGAGTTTCTAATGTTTCATAAAAGTCATCAAGTTGGTCCGTCCGTAATCTTTCTATCAACTTGCATGTAAGGTAAATACAAAAATAATAATAATAATAATTTACACCCCAGCTGAAACATTTTTCATATTATCAAGTTGGCACTTAATGCTTTTTAAATTTTCAAGGTACTCCCAAAAAATCATGCATGGATGGTGATGTATATAGCCATTTTCTATTGTGTTTTGACTGAAAAATATCGGTGAAAACTACTATAAATTGTAGATTAATTATATGAATTTTAAAACATCGAAAACTATTTTCAAAATCTAAACAAATATTGGAGACTAGTAGAAGAATTGACCCTTCTATGGACATCATTATTTCCTAAAAAAAATTTAATATTGTAAAGCATTAATAACCAAATAGATTAAGTTACACGGTAAAAGAAAAAAGATCATAGGACTTTAATGTGTGAAATCGAGTATTTACATAATTCATCCCTGGTATATGAGGAGAATAATGATATAATCATCATTTATTTAATTGGGATATCATTTGATTACAAATAGATGATTTTTTCTTAGAGAATATATACATCTTTGTGTGTGAAGATTGCAATTCATGCCACTGAACTTGTCTAAAATTTCAAATCATCCACTAATTTTTTTTTTCTTTTCAAATAGATCACTGAATAAATTTTTTGTTTCTTTTTTTATCCATTTTGTTAATTTTCTAGCTAATTTTAATTTATTTTCTCTTTTAGTTGAGCAAAAACTAAAATCCGTTTCAAACTAATGGAGAGATTAAAATGAAATATTTTTTTTAGTCAGCAATTTGAAACTAAAAATGAAAATAAAAATTTGTCTTAAACTTTGTGAAAGTTTAGTAGCCTATAACGCAATTTTTACATATTTTATATTGCATAAATAGTGTGACGAATGATAATTTTGTTCAGCTAAAAATAAACATTTTTTAAAATTAACTACAAAACTAATGGAGTGGAAAAAAATAAAACAAAAAATATTGTTGAGATGGCAACTTGAAAAGAAAAATAAAAAAATATAGGTGATTTAAAATTTTGTGCAAACTTAGTAACATATAGCACAAATTACACTTTTTTTTCCTCTCTTTCTGCTGTTTTAAGAATGGGTCCCACCCCTGGGGCCGGAGGGATTTGGACTTTGTTGAACAAGGGAAACAGTCAGAGAAAGGGTCATAGTTTTTTCACTTCTCAAAAAAAAAAAAAAAAAAATTGTTCATATTGCAATCAACACCACAGGCGCAATTACCCCCAGAAATTAAACTAATTGTAGAAGACATCCGTTCAATTACAGTTGATTTCAACTATATTCAATTTTAATTCATCAAACGAACATTTAACTCAGCAACTTGAGCCTCCATCTATAACCCATGATTTCATTTTAATGAAATGTTATCTTTTAAAACAAAAAACAAAAACAAACAAACAAACAATTTTGTTAAGTTTTAAAAGAACAAAGTCAACCTACTGAAATGGACAAGGACCAAGTCAATAAAGCCCTTACCATGGCAAAATCGAAATTTGTCTCCCTTGCACATTCTTTGATGGCAAAATCGAAATTTGTCTCCCTTGCACATTCTTTTTCAATTTGAGTATCTTTGTCCATGTGCAAAAGGGTAGTCAAATGTTACTAGGGCTTTAATCTAATGGTAATATTATTCATTTTATGTAAAAAATTACAAGTTCGAATCTCATTAATTATATTTTACGGTCTTAGATCTTTCTAAATAAATTTTTAAAAAAAGGAGTCAAATTGATGAGTTTTTTTTCCCTTTTGTACTTTACTCCCTTGCACATACTTTTTCCCTCTTCTCTCAATGGCTCTTTCCTCACCATATTGCTTGTTTGGATTTACAAAGGAAAAAATAGTAAAGGAAATAAAAGGATTCAATCATAAGGAAGAAAATGATTCCAAACCTTTCTTCTGCAACAGCATAGCCATCTCTTTAGCATCCAGTTCAAATATCACATTGTTTAGACCCATAAGCTGAAACCAACATACATCCCCTGCAACAAGGCCAAAGCTTCTGCTTGAATTGCATTATAACTTTGGCATTTACCAGCACAATCATAGATTTCTTCCCGTTAGGATCTCTTCTAATAACTGCAAGCCCAGAAAAATTATATTCTGATATCCATGAAAACATCCGAAATAACTTTAAAGTGCCCGATCTGTGGCAGAGACCAAAATTCCATGCCCAGTGCAGATCAAACTCACTTCCTGCAATGCTTGACCAGTATCACTGCTCTTAGAAGGATTCTCATCAGATCTCTGTCTGCTGCCGTCTGTCGCTGAGCCAAACACTATATTGAACATTTCACTGTATGAGTATACACCCTGACCCCTTTTACTATAAGAATACACACCCTGACCTTAGGGTACTGGCTTTGCTCCCGGCTGCTGTCTTGGTGACCTTTGGAAATCACCCTCCTGTGATTAGACATGGGGTTGTGTTCAGGGTCCTTTGCTGCAATATTAAGAGAGATATTTGTTTGATATGATTGAGCATCTCCATCAATATTAACTGTTTTGCTGGGATCGATATTAACTTCATCAAACGAAAAGATTTTTTCCTTTCTGAATTTGACAGCATATAAAGAACACTAGCCTCCCTCTCCCCGCCCCTTGCTCGTCTTTTGCAAGCCATCATCCTTCTAGAAGAGAAAAGTCGAGTTCCAACCTTTTTCGTTCAGTCTGATCCAAGCTCAGTGGCATTGAAATAAAAACCTCAACAACTTAAATAGAAGATGGCCTATCTGTAACGGGGATAGAACTTAGAAGGAAATATAAATGACTAAATCATGTCCATTACTTCACGACCAAAATTACAATATAGGTATATATCATATATAGAAGAGTTTAATGAAACAAATTCAATCTCTGTGCAAGACATAGCATATCGTAAACTCTTGAAAGAATTCGAATTATTAACTGCATCTTATATTCCTCTAAAAATTTCAAAAAGCCATATCCAATCAGTGTCTAATAATATAACTCCGATTCAAATGCAGAAAATACATTTTTTTTTCTCTTTTATTCGTCTGGAAACTAGAATATAATCAAAAAGAAATTACAAGTCAAAAACTTCCGGCTGGGGAAAAGTCATCAATCAAAAGCTGTTCAATCTTACTCGGAACGCTAGTAACCCAATCTATGAGAAGTACGTTTTTCAACACAATTTTGCAACCATATCCACCACCTTGTTTACAATTCCAAATTGTAACAATTTCCCTGCAAAAACTGTGAGTTGGTTAAAGCTCACTTTGAGCCTTTGGTCAAAAGAAAACAAAAGGCAATGGGAAATGAAGAAAAATCTTTGCTTGCAAAGTTAGGCACACATAATTTTGGGTTGATTTCACACTACATGTGGGAAGACTTTTGGTGCAAGATGAGCCTATAAATAGAGGTTCATTTTTCACCATTTGAGCATCACCAAAACATCCCAAGTTAGAGAGAAAACATAAGCTTTCTCTTGAGTATTTTTCTTCCTCTTATGTTGTTATATATTTGTGAGTGAGAGTTAGTTTCTCCTATTATTTGAGAGAGTGATATTGTTCTCTCCTTATATTAGAGAGAAGGTTATTGTAAAATACTCCACATCATAGTGAAATCCTCCATTACTTGCCCGTGGTTTTTCCCTCGATTTGTTTGAGGGTTTTCCACGTAAATCTTGTGTCTCTACTTTCTCTGTTCTCATTCATATTTTAGCTGCGTGATACTGCTTGTCTCAGACCATTCCGCTGCGCCGATACCCAACAGTGGTATCAGAGCCATTGGTTACGGGTCACTGGTATACATACCGGGTTACCGTTCACGGTTACTATTCACGCATACGGTATAGTACTATTCACCTATACGGTATCGACACTATTTTCGTATACAATTTTGGTACTATTCACGTATACGGTACTATTCAGGTAAATAGTACTATTCACAGTGAAATAGTGGGAGCCGGTTCAACTTACGAAGCAGATCGTTGTTAATGCTATGGCGGCAAAATTTGAAATTGAGAAGTTCAACAAAAAAAATTTTCTCTATGGAAATTAAAGATGAAGGCAATCTTGAGAAAGGAGAATTGCTTGGCAGCAATTGGAGACAGACCAGCGGAGGTGACGGACGACAAGTGGAAAGAGATGGATGATAACGCTATGGCTAATCTGCACCTAGCATTGGCAGATTCGGTATTGTCAAGCGTTGAGGAAAAGAAGTCAGCAAAAGAAATTTGGGATGCGCTGACCAAACTGTATGAGGTTAAGTCACTTCACAACAAGATTTTTTTGAAGAGGAGACTTTACACCCTTCGAATGAGTGAGTCCACATCGATGACAGATCACATCAATACCTTAAATACGCTATTCTCTCAATTGACTGCAATTGGGCATAAAATAGTGGAGCTTGAACGTGCAGAAATTCTACTTCAAAGTATACCTGATTCGTATGATCAACTCATCATTAGTTACACTAACAATGTTCTTTCAGATTTTGTTATTTTTGATGATGTTGCAGTCGCTGTTCTGGAAGAGGAATCTAGGCACAAAAGTAAGGAAGACAGAATCGAAAGTTCACAAAAAGCAGAGGCATTATCAATGGTGAGAGGTAGATCAACGGAACGTGACTCTAGTGGGAGCAACAACCAAGGTAGATCAAAATCAATGAGTAGAAAGAATATCAAATGCTACAACTGTGGCAAGAAAGGGCAATTCAAGAAGGATTGTTGGAGCAACAAAAAGAATCCCGAGGTGACAAATTCTCAGGGATGTGTGGCGACTGTACCAGATGATGGAGATATTTTATACAGCGAAGCAGCAACTGTATCAAAAGGCAGAAAGGAGCTCACTGATGATTGGATAATGGATTCGGGAGCAACATGGCATATGACCTCTCGTAGAGAATGGTTCCACACCTATGAACCTGTCTCTGGAGGATCTGTGTACATGGGTAATGATCATGCCTTGGAGATTGCTGGCATCGGTACCGTCAAAATTAAAATGTATGATGGTACCATTCGCACCATTCAAGGGGTACGACATGTGAAGGGCTTGAAGAAGAACCTATTGTCCATTGGAAAATTGGATGACCTTGGCTGCAAGACCCATATCGAGGATGGGATCATGAAGGTCGTCAAAGGAGCGCTTGTGGTGATCAAGGCAGAAAAGATTGGGGTAAATCTATACATGCTTTTGGGAGATACGTTGCAGGAAGCAGATGTATCAGTTGCATCAGCCGGTCAAGAAGAATCAACTATAATGTGGCATCGCAGATTGGGCCACATGACAGAACGTAGCTTGAAGATTCTCGCTGAACGTAATCTCCTACCCGGGCTCAAGATGGTAGACTTACCTTTCTGTGAGCACTGTGTTACCAGTAAGCAGCATAGATTGAAATTTGGGAGATCTACTGTCAGAAGCAAACACATTTTAGACTTGATCCATTCAGACGTTTGGGAATCACCGGTTTTGTCCCTAGGAGGAGCCAAATACTTTGTATCATTTATTGATGATTACTCCAGGAGACTGTGGGTGTATCCAATCAAGAACAAGTCAGATGTGTTTTTAATATTCAAAACTTTCAAAGCGCTGGTGGAACTTGAATCCGGGAAAAGGATCAAGTGTTTGAGGACGGACAACGGAGGAGAATACACTGACAGGAGCTTCTTGGCATTTTGCAAGCAAGAGGGTATTCAGAGGCAATTTACTATTGCACATACACCTCAGCAAAATGGTGTAGCAGAGCGGATGAACAGAACTCTTCTTGAAAGAATGAGAGCTATGTTGGAAACTGCAGGTCTTGCCAAATCATTTTGGGCAGAAGCAGCTAGAACTGCCTGTTACGTGATAAACCGGTCACCGTCAACTGCAATTGGGTTGAAGACACCAATGGAAATGTGGACCGGAAAACCCGCAGATTATTCTACCTTGCACATATTTGGGTGTCCGGCATATGTGATGTATGGTTCCCAAGAAAGAACAAAGCTGGATCCAAAATCCAGGAAATGTGTATTCTTGGGAAATGCTGATGGTGTTAAGGGGTATCGCCCGTGGGATTCCACTACCCACAAGGTTGTCATCAGCAGAGATGTGATATTTGCAGAAGATAAACTGCAGAGTGAAGACTACAGTAACACTTCAAAGGAGACTACTACAATACAAATTGAAGATAAGTCAGAACAAGGAGATGCTTCTTCTGAAGCTGCACCGGAGCACGAGGAACAAGAACCAGATGATGCTGAGGTTACAGAAGTCCGACGTTCATTGCGTCAGACAACAAGACCAACTTGGCATTCAGATTTTGTCATGGCGAGCAATGCTGCATACTATCTTCTAACGGAGGATGGAGAACCATCTACCTTTCACGAGGCTATAAAAAGCCCCGATGTTGCCCTGTGGATGATAGCAATGCAGGAAGAAATTGAAGCTCTACATAAAAACAAGACGTGGGAGATTGTTCCACTACCACCCAGATGGAAAGCCAATGGTAACAAATGGGTCTACAAGATCAAGCGAGATGGTAATGACCAAGTGGAGCGATATCGTGCAAGACTGGTGGTGAAAGGATATGCTCAGAAAGAAGGAATTGACTTCAACGAGATATTTTCTCCTGTGGTAAGACTTACAACTATCAGAGTAGTCTTGGCCATGTGTGCTGTGTTAGACTTACATCTAGAACAATTAGATGTAAAGACGGCTTTTCTTCATGGAGAGCTTGAAGAAGAGATATACATGTTTCAACCAGAAGGTTTTGTTGAGAAAGAAAAAGAAAACTTGGTTTGCAGGTTGACCAAATCTCTGTACGGTTTAAAGCAGGCGCCAAGGTGTTGGTACAAGAGATTTGATTCCTTCGTGATTAGCCTCGGGTATAACAGACTCAATTCAGACCATTGTACGTACTACAAGAGGTTTGGCGATGATGATTTTATCATTCTGCTGTTGTACGTGGACGACATGCTGGTAGCAGGTCCCAGTAAAGATCGGGTCCAAGAATTGAAGGCACAGTTGGCTGGGGAGTTTGATATGAAGGATTTGGGACCAGCAAACAAGATTTTAGGGATGCAAATTCACCGAGATAGAGAAGGCAGGAAGGTATGGATTTCCCAGAAGAATTACTTGAAGAAAATCTTGCGGCGCTTCAATATGCAAGATTGTAAGGAAATCTCAACCCCGCTTCCTGTCAATTATAAATTATCCTCAAGTATGTGCCCTAGCACTGAAGCGGAGAGGATAGAAATGTCTCGAGTACCGTATGCATCAGCAGTGGGAAGTCTCATGTTCGCTATGATATGTACGAGACCAGATATTGCTCAAGCAGTTGGTGCGGTCAGTCGGTTCATGGCGAATCCTGGTAGAGAGCATTGGAATGCTATTAAGAGGATCCTAAGATACATCAAAGGGACCTCGGATGTTGCATTATGTTTTGAAGGATCAGAATTTACTGTCAAGGGTTTTGTTGATTCTGATTTTGCAGGTGATACCGATAAACGGAAGTCCACTACAAGTTATGTGTTTACAGTTGCAGGGGGCGTGGTAAGCTGGATATCTAAATTACAGACTGTTGTGGCCCTATCTACAACAGAAGCTGAATACGTGGCAGCTACACAAGCTTGTAAAGAAGCAATCTAGATTAAACGATTAATGGAGGAGCTCGGGTACAAACAAGAGAAAATTCCCTTGTTTTGTGACAATCAGAGTGCCTTGCACATTGCAAGGAATCCAGCATTTCATTCCAGGACGAAACACATAGGTGTTCAATATCACTTTGTTCGAGAAGTAGTGGAGGAAGGGAGTGTGGATATGCAGAAGATTCACACCAACGAGAACCTAGCAGATGTCATGACAAAGCCAATCAACGTTGATAAGTTTGTTTGGAGTAGATCCTTCTTTGGCCTAGCAAAGACGTAAGCAACATGGAATTGACAAGTATGAAGAGATTTGAAGATCATCCAAAGTGGGCTTTAAGTGGGAGAATGTGAGTTGGTTAAAGCTCACTTTGAGCCTTTGGTCAAAAGAAAACAAAAGGCAATGGGAAATGAAGAAAAATCTTTGCTTGCAAAGTTAGGCACACACAATTTTGGGTTGATTTCACACTACATGTGGGAAGACTTTTGGTGCAAGATGAGCCTATAAATAGAGGTTCATTTTTCACCATTTGAGCATCACCAAAATATCCCAAGTTAGAGAGAAAACATAAGCTTTCTCTTGAGTATTTTTCTTCCTCTTTTGTTGTTCTATATTTGTGAGTGAGAGTTAGTTTCTCCTATTATTTGAGAGAGTGATATTGTTCTCTTCTTATATTAGAGAGAAGGTTATTGTAAAATACTCCACATCATAGTGAAATCCTCCATTACTTGCCCGTGGTTTTTCCCTCGATTTGTTTGAGGGTTTTCCACGTAAATCTTGTGTCTCTACTTTCTCTGTTCTCATTCATATTTTAGCTGCGTGATACTGCTTGTCCCAGACCATTCCGCTCGCCGATACCCAACAAAAACTATCGTCCCCAAGTAATGAATGATATAATTGAAAAAGCTCTATTCTTCATACTATCTGAAACAAATACTCAAGAAGTGAGAGATTGTTACGTTCAGCTTCCAAAAAGTTCCAGTCACTCTTCATCAACAGTTTGCAGCTCATACTTAACGAGTGTGAGATTGTCATCCATATTCACCTCAAAAGCTGCACGTCTCAATGCGCCCCAATGAGTCAACAGTTGGCCTCATGTATCCCTTAAACATATAAATCTTTGCATTTCAGAGGATAACGGTTCTACCTGGCTTCATCACATCAACTGAGGTAGGAACAAAATACCAATGATGTTTAAGCATAGACTTGTCCCACATAGATAAATTATAACTTTCAAGACCAGAGAACAAAAGAAACATGTTGAACTTATTCTTAAGGGCATCATAATATGGTGAGATAGAAAGCCGATATGTGGAGTAAAATTCCAAATACTATGTCTAATTGGGAATTAATACTCAACTGGAAATCAAAAAATCTTTTTATGTTTGTAAAAGATTTTTCACTTTTTATGTTGTTTGAGAGGTTGAGCCAAGATGAGCAGCCATACTTCACTGCCTCGGGGGTGTTGGGTGGCTAAATACAAGCCGCCCAAGCCTCATTGGGAGGCCAAGTAGACCATCCAAAGGGGAGTCTGATGCTGTCAGCTCCAAGGCCCTCGTCAGATGGCTCGCAACTAGCTCTACACCATAGTGGTTTTACTGGATGAAAAGGAGGTTAGTATTCGATCGTTCAAACCACTGCCCAACCTAAAGGCATCTGATGGTGGGCCAAAGTCTTATCCTCACGCAGGTGTGACTTGGTCTGGTTTGTTTTGGTGTCCTTCCCAAACTCCGATCAAACCTCTGTGGTCCAGACAACATAAAAAGGTTCTTCCTTTCAAGAGGACCCCTGTTGAGGTCTTCCAGGATCCACAGCAGATCAAGAAATAAACAGGGCATGTGAGTTGACAGTTTGGGAAGAGACTTACAAGGAAAGATCAACATAAATGACAATGTCATGTTCATTACTTGACAACCAAAATCATAATGTCACTATATAATTTATCGAACTGTTTAATGAAACAAATTCAATCTCTGTGCAATACATAGCATATTGTAAACTCTTGAAAGTATTCAAAAAAATAACCGTGTCTTACATTCCTGCAAGAATTTGAAAAAGCCATAGGATCACTCAATGCAATCAGTGTCTAACAATATAACTCCCATTCAAATGCAGAAAATATATATTTTTTTTTTCGTCTGGAAACTAGAATAAAAAAGCGGTTATAATTCAACCAATTCCCATAGGGGAAAAGTCATCAACCAAAAACTGTTCAATCTGGCTCGGGACGTTTGTAATCCAATCTATTCGAATTACATTTTTTCAACACAATTTCGCAACCTTATCAACCATCCGTTCACAATTCCAGATCGTAATAGTTTCCCCGCAAAAACTATTATCTCCAACTAATGATGGACATAATAGAAGAAAGCTCTCTTCATCCTATCCTATCCGAGAATCTGTAAACATAGAATAACTAAGGAAACAAATACTCAAGAAGTGAGAGCTTGTTACATTCAGCTGTAGAATTGTCCCAGTCACTCTTCAACAACAGTGCACAGCTCGTACTGAACAAGTGAGTGATTGTTACCCTTTTCCTCATCCACCTTAAAGTCTGCAGGTTCAATGACTTCAGCACTCCCTAATTTGTCAATAGCTAGCCTCATGTGACACTTGAACATTTTAATCTTTGCATTTAGGAGGCCAATGGTTCTATCTGGCTTCATCACATCAATTGAGGAGGAACAAAATACCAATTAACGTTAAAGTGTACACGTGTCTCGGTGACTAATTAGTATAAAAAATTATTGAACTACTCCATCTTATATCAATTGATCTTAGATTCATAAGCCATGTTTGCTTACACAGTTCCTCGACTCGATAGGGACTATGCAATGAACACACCAATTCATTTAGCACCCTCTGGTTCTGAAATTAAGAATAAAAAAGAAATACAAAAAGGTATAGACTCTTACAAACAAAACATTAAGAAGTGTTATGATCTGATTTTAACTAATGTTTTATTGGCTATGTTTTAAGCAAAAATTATGGATATTGCGTGTGGTAGTTTAAGTTTGCAGGAATCTTTGAAGGAGTCACGATCAGGAGGGATTCAAGTTCTGAAGTGTTCTAATGCTAGAATTATTCTTGAAGAGTCCACGTTATTGTAAAGATATCTTGGAGATAAGATGATAATGTGATAGAGATCAAGTTATCAAGAACTCTTGAGCTAAATTGGATTATCTTGAAGACTCTTCTGCTTGTACTCAACATCCTCAGCAAATCCTTCAAATAGGCGTGTCAATTATCAGTTGAATAGGAAACGAGCAGTGATCAGAAAAAGGAGTAGATTCGTGAGTCTGCAATAGGCTGTTTGTGTCAAGTCGTGTTGCAACATGCTGTGTAACAGAATGTACTGAATGTTTTATTTAGGGTAGCAACACAGTCAGTGTTTTGTCATATGTATTGACCAATCCATCTAGAGTTTCAAGACTTTTTTATTTATGTTATAGTATACATTCTTCAGGAGAAGAAGGTGTGTTTTCGTGAGAGAACTTTTGTAAGTCGAGGGGAGCTCGCCAAACTAGAGAATCTACTAAGAGAGTCTCACACCTAGGCGGCAAAGGTTAAGAGGGAGTCTTCAATTGCGTAAGTTTCCATTGGTGTCTGTAATCTCTTGAAACTTAGTGGATTGATTTGTTGGTCAAGGGATGACCGCGTGGACGTAGACCAAGTTGGTTGAACCACGTTAAAATTTCCGTGTTCTTACATTTGTTGCAACAAATTTACTTTCCTACAAATTTACTTAGTTGATTTGTTTAATTATCAAATTGATTTAAAGAGCCAGATACTAAAAAGTGGCATCAAGAGTAGGTTACTGAACTAACTCAGTTAGATATTTGGGAAAGTTTTTTTCTAGCTATTTTGTAGATATGGACACATTTCGTTATGGAAGTTTAATTTTCAAACCACCACTACTAGATGGATCAAACTACTCATATTGGAAGGCTCATATGAGAACATTTATCAAATCCATTGATGAAAAAGCTTGGAGGGCAATTGTCGTAGGATGGGCGCATCCTACAATGAAGAATGATAAAAGAATTGATGTGCTAAAATCTGAGGATCAGTGGACCAAAAATGAAGACCGTTTGGCTAACAATAATTTTAAGGCTTTAAACGCGATTTTCAATGATGTAGATCTAAATCAATTTAAACTGATTTCAACTTGTGAAACTGCTAAAGATACTTGGACTATTTTACAGACTGCATATGAAGGAATAACAGCCGTCAAAGTGTCCAAGCTTCAAATTCTTGCAACAAGATTTGAGGAATTGAAGATGCAAGATGATAAGACTATTGCTGATTTTAATGGCAGGTTGTGTGACATTGCAAATAAGGCGTTTACATTAGGAGAAAATAACTCAGATTCAAAGCTTGTGAAGAAAGTCTTGCGGTCACTTCCTGATAGATTTGCCATCAAAGTTGCTGCCATTGAAGAAGCAACAGTTGTTGATGACATGAAGCTGGATGAATTAATGGGTTCACTTCAGACTTTTGAGATGAAATTTAAACATAAAAGAAAGGAGAAAAATATTACATTCCAAGCTGAAGTTCAAAGTCAAAATGATCAAAGCTCTTATTATGATGATGATTCATAAATTACTAAATTGCTCACGAGGAATTTTAACAAAGTGCTTAAAAAATAGAAGAAACGGAGAAATGGATATAGGCCAGCAATTTTTGAAAGGAAGCAGACTGTTACAACAAATCCTGAGACATTCAGAAGGCAAAATAGAAAATCGTTCGAGGAGAAAAAGAAAAATAAAGGCATTCAGTGCAGGAAGTGCGAAGGATTTAGTTATATACAGGCTAAATGTGCAAATACCTTGAAGAAAAAGAACAAGACCATGAACACCACTTGGAGTGATGAAGATTCAGATGATGTTTCTGAAGGTGATGATGGATACACCAACAACTATGTTGCATTCGCTGTTGCAACAGGACATGAAAAGACTGTTTCAACTAATGTCGCACCATCTGTTGGAACAACGTCCACAACAGAACATGTGTTATTAGATGACAGCAGCACAAATTCTAAAATAGAGAGTGACGATGATCTGGATGAAGAAGGAATCATGAAAGCATACAAGGAGATGTATGAAAAATGGCTGATTGTATGCAAGAAGAATCAAGAGTTAGAAGAAAAGATCAATGGATTGGAGGAACAAAAAGCTTATTTGACAAAATCAGTGACAAACCACCAGATCCAAGCAGCCAAGAGTCAACAGAAGATTGAAGAGTTGCAATGGGAGCTGAAACAAACTCAACGGAATGTAAAGATGTTGAATTCAGGAACTTTGAAGCTTGATCATATGTTGTCAATTCAAAAGCCAAATGGAGATTACACTGGACTTGGGTTCCAAGAAGGTCTTTCAACTGGAAAAACTATCTTTGTCAAAAAATCTAAGGAGCCGAAGCTGGAACTGCATGTTGCAACATCTCCTGCGAAAAAAGTAAAAATTTCAGAAGGAAAGCGAAGGGGATCTGTTCTAATCTGTCATTATTGCGGCATTCCTGGATACATCAAACCACGATGCTATAGGTATATTGATGATCTTAAAAGAGGTATGTTTGTCAATCCTTTATTTTATGATAAGCCTAGGAAATCACCAAAAGTAAGGGTTGATTTGTCGCAACAGAACTTGAAACAGATATGGGTAAGAAAATCTGACACATTTGATGTATCCAAAAATTTGTGCTTAAGGTTAAAAACAGAGAAAAGTTGCAACATAGAGAAGTTTGTTAGAATAAAAAATGATCATGGTAGGGAATCTAAGAACTTTGCATTTTCTGAATTTTGTACTGCACAATGAATATCACATGAGTTGTCAACACACACACAAAAAATGGTATAATTGAAACAAAAAAGATTGTTCTAGAATATGTTGCAACAAAACATCAACTAGCAAACATTTTCACTAAGACACTTGACTCTGTGAGATTTGAAGTTTTGAGAAAAACTATTGGTATTTGTACCAATTAATGTTGCCATATGCATTGAAACATGAAAATGATCAGTCTCAAGAGATGTAAAAGTTTAATAATTAAATCAACTTGATATTTATTATTTGAACCATTCTTCTTGTGCATACTATATTTTGATCTGATTGAAAAACTGATTTTAATGGTTTGCAAGTGCAGGAATTTAATCTTCCTAGTGACTTTGGATTTAAAGAGAAGTCTCTTTATCCATTCATGTACTCTATTCACTCATGAAAAGAAAAGGAAAAAAGTGAAAAAAACAAACAAAAGCGAAAAAAAAGAAAAAAAGAGGTGTAGACCGGAAAAAGCTACCTAGACCAGATTGAAGGTTCTAGAGTGAAAGCTACCAAGTTCAATATTTATTTGAAAGGGAAAAAAAATTTGCAACGTGATTAGACGATCAGGTTGTTTGAACAGGTTGTTTTAAATTCAAAATATTGCAAAGCCTGATTCTGAGGAATTTCAAGAAAGATCTTTATACAGCTTTCACACACACACATATGGTTCAACTTATAAATTCTTGTATGATTTAAGTATTGAATAAATCTGATTTCTTGTTGATGACATCACAATCAATGTGGATTTTATGTGACATTCATTGTTTTATGTTTGAGAAATAATTCATAAGTTTAAGTGCTTAAGTGGCTGATTGGTGAAGTAATATTGCAACATGGACTGAAACAATCTTTTTCAACTAAACTTGTGTCATAACACAAAAAAAAAAAAAAGAATTTGGCACCAAATCTGTTTGATGACATGATAGATATATGTTGACATTAGTGAGTTAAGAAGTTGTGAATATTCCAGAGAGGTTGAGTTCCAATAAACTTGTGCCATTGTTGCATGTTAATCTAGGACTCTAGTTATTGAAAAAGTCTTTCTTCTATAGAGTTTACTAATTTAAGGGTTCTTATTATCTCATACAGATGTCTCTCTTATCTCTTCTCTACTCACCACTTCATCTTCTTGAGAAAGTGCTAGGATATTGTTTTATAGTTTTCTTAAAAGCAAGCATGATATCCACTCGTTTAGGAGTTTTCTCCCAAGTTTTTTCCGGGTCAACATAAAGTAGATATTCAGGGGGAGCCTTGAGCTGAAGGCATGTTGAACCAACTTCTATAACAGTTTCTGATGTGTTGTTGCAACAGGTGCAGAAACATCAAAGTACAGTTACGAGCTGTGCATCGATCAAGCCACTGTTAAAGCTAACCAGTAGATGATCATGGTTGATCTTGAGAAGTTGATGGAAGGACAATAGACCCTACTTGATTTCGTTTCCAAATCCACTGTTTGAATGTTCATTTGCTTGATGATTATTGCTCTAATACTTTACTGGTTTTGGTTTTGCTTTGATTTTTTTTCTATGTTTAAATTCTACTACTTTGCTTTGGGTTCATATTTCTGTTTGATGTTTTATGATTATGCTTTTATTGCTCTGATATTCTATGCTACTGCTTTGGTTTCTTTTGTCAAAGGGGGAGATGGATCCCACAAGACAATGGTTTGATTTATGCTTTGCTAAATTTTGTGTTACACTGTCTTTTTTGATGATTGAATTTAGCAGGATAGTTTATAATTGTTTGGTTTATATTTTGAGCTTTGCTCAATTATGAAAAATGGTTTGATTTATGCTTTGCTAAATTTTGTGTTACACTGTCTTTTTTGATGATTGAATTTAGCAGGATAGTTTATAATTGTTTGGTTTATGTTTTTGAGCTTTGCTCAATTATGAGTTACCTTGCTAAGGGGGATATTGTTTATATTGCTTGTGAATTTTTTCCAAAACAAAGACAAAGGGGGAGATTGTTAGGATCTGATTTTAACTAATGTTTTATTGGCTATGTTTTAAGCAAAAATTATGAATATTGCGTGTGGTAGTTTGAGCTTGCAGGAATCTTTAAAGGAATCACAATCAGGAGGGATTCAAGTTCTGAAGTGTTCTAATGCTAGAAGTATTCTTGAAGAGTCCACGTTATTGTAAAGATATCTTGGAGATAAGATAATAATGTGATAGAGATCAAGTTATCAAGAACTCTTGAGCTAAATTGGATTATCTTGAAGACTCTTCTGCTTGTACTCAACATCCTCAGCAAATCCTTCAAATAGGCGTGTCAATTCTCAGTTGAATAGGCAGCGAGCAGTGATCAAAAAAAGGAGCAGATTTATGAGTTTGCAATAGGTTGTCTGTGTCTGGTCGTGTTGCAACATGTTGTGTAACATAATGTACTGAATGTTTTATTTAGGGTAGCAACACAGTCAGTGTTTTGTCATATGTATTGACCAATCCATCTAGAGTTTCAAGACTCTTTTATTTATGTTTTAGTATATATTCTACGGGAGAAGAAGGTGTGTTCTCGGGAGAGAACTTTTGTAAGTCGAGTGGAGTTCGTCAAACTAGAGAATCTACTAAGGGAGTCTTACACCTAGGCGGCAAGGGTTAAGAAGGGAGTCTTCAATTGCATAAGTTTCAATTGGTGTCTGTAATCTCTTGAAACTTAGTGGATTGGTTTGTTGGTCAGGGGATGACCGCGTGGACGTAGACCAAGTTGGTTGAACCACGTTAAAATTTCTGTGTTCTTACATTTGTTACAACAAATTTACTTTCCTGCAAATTTACTTAGTTGATTTGTTTAATTATCAAATTGATTTAAAGAGCCAAATACTAACAAGAAGTTCATTGGTGGGTCTAGAATCTCGAGCATACAACGAGACTATTAATAATTATTTTAGACCTCAAATCCACTAGGTCACAATGTTTAACCATAATTATTTCCTAAACATACAACACTTGTTTATAAATCACTCCTATATAGGGACTCTTGCTAATGTGAAATGTACACAACAATTTTAATAATTATGATAGGAAGAAGAAAACAAATTGCAGCAAATAGTTCTAGAATCACTTAGATAGTCATCCGTAAAGCATAAACCAAACCAAACTAAGCCTTGTCCCACTAGGTAGGGTCGGCTATATGGATCATACAACGTCATTTCTTCTTGTCGAGAGTCATCTCCTCTATGAAATCCATACACGCGAGGTCTCGTCTAATTATCTCCATCCAAGTAATCTTAGGTCTACCTCTACCCCTCTTCTGGTGTGTTATTTCTAAACTTTCGTACCTTCTAACAGGCGCCTCAACAGGTCGTCTCCTTACGTGGCCAAACCATCTCTCAAACAATTTTTTCTAATCTTATCCTCAATCAGGGTCACTCCTACTCTTTCACGTATCACCTCATTCCTAATCTTGTCCTTCCTAGTTTTACCACACATCCATCTTAACATTCTCATATCAGCCACTGATATTTTATGAACATATTGATATTTCACCACCCAACACTCCGAACCATATAACATAGCAGTCCTAACGGCTATCTTATAGAACTTCATTTTTATCTTAAGTGGTATTTTTCGATCACACAAGATTCCTGACGCATTTTTCCAATTCATCCATCCTGCTTTGATTCTATGATCAACGTCCGCTTTTATCTCCCCATCTTGTTGAACCATAGAGCTCAAGTATCTAAAACTTTTTTTTTCTTGTATTTATATATTCTGAGTCTAATCTTACCTCTATCACATTTATCGACTTATTTTTGCTAAAGATACACTCCATATATTTTGTCTTTGATCTGCTTAGCTTAAAGCCCTTAGATTCTAAAGTAGATCTCCATAATTCTAGCTTAGTATTTACACCTTCTCTAGACTCATCTATTAAAATAATATCATCCGCAAATAACATGCACCACGGTACTGCATCCTGGATTTGACTAGTGAGTTCATCTATAAGGTATGGGCTCAAAGCAGATCCTTGTCCTATTATAATCGGGCAAAGACTAGACTCTCATCCCCTTGTCCTTACGTTAGTCATCGCTTCATCGTACATATCTTTTATCATCTCAATGTATGCTACACACACACCTTTTTTCTCTAACACCCTCTACATAACTTTTCTAAGAACTCGGTCATATGTTTTCTCAAATCAATAAACACCATGTGTAAGTCTTTTTGGTTCCCTCGATATTGTTCTATTAACCTCCTTAGCAAAAAGATAACTTATATTGTTGATCTTCCAGGCATAAAACCAAATTGATTTTCTGACACCCGTGTATTTCTCCTTATTCTCCTTTCAATCACTCTTTCCCAGAGTTTCATAGTGTGGCTCATTAATTTAATTCTTCGATAATTGACACAATTCTGAATATCTCTTTTATTTTTGTAATAAAGGAGAAAAATAAATTCTTCAATTTAAAAAATAGAAGAAAATTGCAATACAAATATAAATTTGACCTTTATTCTATCAAAACAAAAAAGAAAATTAAAACATACACCACATTCCTGAAAAACACAAACATAAAATTATGCAATTAATATAAAACACAACTAATTTTTGATGGAAAATTTTAAATTAAATAAATATCAAATCTAAGTAAAACAATAGTAAAAATGCATACAAGATATAAAAATATGACACGTTATTTGATTTAAAAAAGAAAAAAATGGCACAACCACTACCTTGATCATTGCGGGCGGTGAAGAGGATTGTATCGGTCTCATCGCTGACTAGGCACTCGGCAATGCAAGTGTCACGGAGACCCTGTGAGATGGCACTGCCTTTTTGGAGAACAATGTTGGAATTGAGCGCCTTAACAATGAGGCTATGGCCATTAATGCCCGGTTTGAGGCAGTTAACTGTAGTGTAACCCAGTTTCCTTCTTTCATTGGGAGGTATATTGTGACACCCGAGATTCTACCGTACACATTTTTAACTGTTGCATCCATTAATTGCGCATTTAATTATGTGCTTTACTTGTTGTCTTTCTTAGTTATTATTCATTCCATTTTTCATTTGCATTATATTAATGAATTAGCATTTTTATTAAATCATATTAATTGTTTTAGGAATGAGAAAAATGTGCATTTGAGCTTAGAGCGATAGGATCACTCGTTTAAAAAATGTTTTGCCAATCTAATAAATAGTATTACGTAACTTAACTTAGTGTTTTAATTAGCTAGCATTAATTTGCACTTTAGGACTTGGTTCTAGCTAGTTTAACTCATATTTTAACCACACCCTCTCACTAAAATAGCTCACCCAAACATATACTCACACAACACACAACATAAGATCATAACTAGCAAAACAAAAAAAACAAAAAAAAGATGCATGAATTACTGTAGGAAATCCGAGAATCAACATAGGAGGAGAATGAGAGGATTTTGCTCATCATATCTTCAAGCCAAGCCAAGCCAAGCAAGGAGCAAGTAGTTTAGGGTATTTGCTAGCCTCCCGAGAGTTCCTACGAGCATTGGTGAGGGTTTTCATGCTTGTTTGCGCATTTTAAAATTGTTGCTCATTTCTTGATTTGTTAGAAATGCTATAAAATGTTATTTCAAAGCTTATCTATGCTATTATACATTATATATAAGTGCTAGAGAACACATTTAAGCCTTTAGTTCGTATTTTAAACGGTTGGAATTGTTACTTTGATCTTTGAGGTGAATAGAGACGGGATTTCTAGGGTTTTGTGTAATTGTACGTATTAGCTTAATTCAATGCTTCTAATAGATCCCTTAGATGCTAATGAAGGTAGTCTAATAGCCATGTGCACTTCAATTGCTCCAAATTTGTATAAAACGTGAAATAGCCGACTTTATAAAAGGGGTTTCGGGGTTAATGCTAATTCGAGTGGATTCGGGCTTCACATCTAGTATTTTTAGGCTACTTAGGTGCTATAGAAGCTTGGCTAACTCTTGTTTGAAGCCCGGTTAAGGTAGGAGTAGTTCAAAGCTATAAGAGAGAAATTGAGACTTTTGGGGTAATTGCAGGTAATTGAACGTATTTGCGGGTTGTAAGGGTACCTTAAGGGTTAATTAGAAGATTGGTATAGTTTCCCCTTGAATTTGAATCATTGATATGAGTTTGGAAGTAAAACGGATGAAAAACAAAGGGGTTTAAGGGTAAATTCATTTGTCACTCGCATCTAAGACCTTTGCATGTTTCCATATGTTTTTAAATGTAGTTTCAAGATGTTTTGGAGCGTTTGGTATAGTTTGATGTGAATCTTGAATATGCTCCTTTGAAATTTGCATAATTGCTTTCCGAATTGAAGATTCTAAGTGAATTCTTGTTTATAGTAATTGTATTGTCATAGTTCTAAGTGTTTTTCTTGAGTTTTATATTGAGTTAATTATAATGAGAATAAGTATGGATTAATGAGTTTATAAATTGATAGTACTATTATGGAATTAAATATGGTTATCTATGCTTAAAATGCTATTTTAAATTATTGTGAAACATGCTTATATCATGATTTTATTGCTTGTTAGTTATATTGTTTGTATATTATATTACTTGAATGATTACTTGGTTGTATGTTAATTAAGTAAACTATGAGTTAGCTAACCTAGTTGGACGATTAATGAATATTGTAGTTAAAGAATAATTGAAACAATGTTTAACTTTATGTTAAAGGTGATTGAGGGTGATTTGAAGCCAATCTTGCATTTTGGAGCTTGGTAGAGGTGAGAGAGACTTCATCCTTATGTGCATAATAGTTTATTTACTTGTACTTAGATTATGTGCACTTATTGTCTATATATTGTATGTGAGGACAACCTACTTTGTTGTCCATCAATTATGTATTTATTGATGTATTCTAATGTTATCATTTTGAGTGCATTGCATCGTGGTTGCGCAACCATTTGGGCATAGTAGTGTCGTGGAAACCAGGCGGCATCGGGCTTGCCGGTATACCTCGACTACCATGGTTACCCAGTCCCTCTCTCACTTGGGATGCCGCCCAAGGAGAGTTGGGTCGTAAGATTTCAGGGTACATACGGAGTATACCCATTTTGGAGTTATAAGGGGATGTCGGCTTATCAATAACAATGTCATTATTACATCGGGATTTCAGTTCGTGACTCGTGGTTCGTGATTGAAGAACAAGTGAATCGTATCCTTTTTAATGTGTGGTAACTTGTTGTTTCAATTGTTCTTTGTTTGTAAAATGCTTTATTTGTACTAACTGCTGCATTGCACGTCTCCGGTAGACCTTATCCCTCACTGGGCAATTGTGATTGCTCATACCTCGCTAAACATGTTTCAGGTGGTGCAGTTGGAGGAGTTGACCTGATTGTTGTGTGCTATTACTTGAGATTTGAGTGATTGCCTGCTAAACTGTGGAAGACCTTAATTGTTCTACTTTATATTCTATTTTTGGAGCCTAAGGGCTTATGTATATATATATTTGAGTAGTTGTAAGTTTGAAAGCTAAGTGGATGTAGTAAGTGTTATGAAATTGTGGCATGTAATAACTTTTGCTTCTGCTTCTAGCTTCGTTGCATGCTTGGGTGTGAATGAACGGGTGTATGGTTGGCTTTAATTTCTAAGAATGTTCAATGCTATCATGGAGTGACATGATAAGCAGTTTTTGTAAAGAAGTTAAGTTATGAATGCATGCTTGTATGTATCTAAACTGTTTGTATGTCTTAAGGCTCGGATGGCCTTAAAGCTAATATCTTTAGTTATAAATGAATGTCTTGTTATGTTGTGGCTTTATTGAGTGTTTACAGGTTTTCAGAATGTCCACGGTACAGGGGAGACTCTGTCCGTTTTTCTTAAATTTTGTGATCGGGTTTGGTATTGGGTTGAGAATAGCATGGTTATTAGAGCCTCCGGTCTCGTGAGGGATCGGGGCGTTACAGGTGGTATCAGAGCTTAGTTAGCTCTAAGCCGGGACAAGGTCCTCGGGCTGTCGGGTAGTAACCTTGCGTGTGTGCTTGTTAAGTGTATGTCTTGAAAGTGTATGCCTGCATGTGTGTCTTGTATTGAATGTGTGCACCTATGTGATATAATTATGTGTTACGTGCTAAATGTGTGCTAAATGAAGTAAAGTGGCTGGTTATGCATCAAATTGACCTCGTGAATTGTTAATTGCTTGAACTGTAGATTGTAATCTGTGTATTTGAATGTCTTTGATTGAGTTGTGTTATGATTGACTTGATTGTCGTGCTTGAATGACTTTGATGATTACACTGTTTCACAAACTCTTATATAAACATGTTTGCATGATAGTTTAAAACATATATGTGTAAATGTGATATCTTGGCATTCATACATATCCCGTTGAAATGATAAGAAAGACTTTGTCCTCCCCCTAAAAAGAACTGATTAGTGGCAAACCTTCTAAGCCTTGTGGATTAGCGGGAATGAGAGGCATTTGATCAGCCTTTATTTGGGAGTTAATGTTCATAGTTGAAGCTTGGTTAGTGGCATTCTATTAAGGTGTTCTTTTACGTTCAGCAGTCTTAAATGAGTGGCTTCTTTCGGGATTTCTATATGACGGTTCTCTGGAGCATTCCCTTAGTATTTTCTTGTTGGACATTCTTCCTGTATTTTCTTATTGACATTTTTCAGAAGGCTTGGTATATGGGATTCTTTGCAGCCTTATTATTCGGTATTATCTACAGTACTCCTACTCGGGACTTTTATTAGTATTTTCTCGCCGCTCTTATTGGGGTTCTGTTCTTCTATGGTATTTATGGCCAACGGGATTCTTATTCGGTTTCCGAGATAGTATATTCATTTGAGCCTTTATTTGGCCTTATTACTTGGAAATTTTTAGATGGTACTAATGGGATTCTTATTTGGGTTTTCCTTTGGGCGTTCTCATTCAGTGTCTTGCTCAACAATCGATGAAGAATAACATAATTAGATTTCAGTTGATGCTGAGTTCTCTTGGAAGAAGAATTGCGTGGACACAATTTGTTTAAGGGGGAGAGGATGTGACGCCCGAGATTCTACCATACACATTTTTAACTGTTGCATCCATTAATTGCACATTTAATTATGTGCTTTACTTGTTGTCTTTCTTAGTTACTATTCATTCCATTTTTCAACTGCATTATATTAATGAATTAGCTTTTTTATTAAATCATATTAATTGTTTTAGGAATGAGAAAAATGTGCATTTGAGCTTAGAGCGATAGGAGCACTCGTTTAGAAAATGTTTTGTCAATCTAATAAATAGTGTTACGTAACTTAACTTAGTGTTTTAATTAGCTAGCATTAATTTGCACTTTAGGACTTGGTTCTAGCTAGTTTAACTCATATTTTAACTACACCCTCTCACTAAAATAGCTCACCCAAACATATACTCACACAACACACAACATAAGATCATAACTAGTAAAACAAAAAAAAAGATGCAGAAATTACTGTAGCAAATCCGAGAATCAACATAGGAGGAGAATGAGAGGATTTTGCTCATTATATCTTCAAGCCAAGCCAAACCAAGCAAGGAGAAAGTAGTTTAGGGTGTTTGCTAGCCTCCCGAGAGTTCCTACGCGCATTGGTGAGGGTTTTCATGCTTGTTTACGCATTTTAAAATTGTTGCTCATTTCTTGATTTGTTAGAAATGCTATCAAATGCTATTGCAAAGCTTATCTATGCTATTATACACTGTATATAAGTGCTAGAGAATACATTTAAGCCTTTAGTCTGCATTTTAAACGGTTGGAATTGTTACTTTGATCTTTGAGATGAATAGTGACGGGATTTCTAGGGTTTTGTGTAATTGTGCGTATTAGCTTGATTCAATGCTTCTAATAGATGCCTTAGGTGCTAGTGAAGGTAGTCCAATAGCCCTGTGCACTTGAATTGCTCCAAATTTGTATAAAACGTGAAATAGCCAACTTTATAAAAGGGGTTTCGGGGTTAATGCTAATTTGGGTAGATTCGGACTTCACTTCTAGTATTCTTAGGCTACCTAGGTGCTATAGAAGCTTGGCTAACTCTTGTTTAAAGCCCGGTTAAGGTAGGAGTAGTTCAAAGCTATAAGAGAGAAATTGGGACTTTTGGGGTAATTGTAGGTAATTGAAAAAATTTGCAGGTTGTAAGGGTACCTTAAGGGTTAATTAGAAGATTGGTATATCTTCCCCTTGAATTTGAATCATTGATATGAGTTTGGAAGGAAAACAGATGAAAAACAAATGGGTTTAAGGGTAAATTCGTTTGTCACTCGCATCTAAGACCTTGGCATGTTTTCATATGTGTTTAAATGTAGTTTCAAGATGTTTTGGAGCTTTTGGTATAGTTTTATGTGAATCTTGAATATGCTCCTTTGTAATTTGCATAATTGCTTTCCGAATTGAAGATTCTAAGTAAATTCTTGTTTATAGTAATTGTATTGCCATAGTTTTAAGTGTTTTTCTTGAGTTTTATATTGAGTTAATTATAATGAGAATAAGTATAGATTAATGACTTTATAAATTGATAGTACTATTATGGAATTAAATATGGTTATCTATGCTTAAAATGCTATTTTAAATGATTGTGAAACATGCTTATATCATGATTTTATTGCTTGTTAGTTATATTATTTGTATATTATATTACTTGAATGATTACTTGATTGTATGTTAATTAAGTAAACTATGAGTTAGCTAACCTAGTTGGACGATTAATGAATGTTGTAGTTAAAGAGTAATTGAAACAATGTTTAACTTTATGTTCAAGGTAATTGAGGGTGATTTGAAGCCAATCTTGCATTTTGGAGCTTGGTAGAGGTGAGGGAGACTTCATCCTTATGTGCATAATAGTTTATTTACTTGTACTTAGATTATGTGCACTTATTGTCTATATATTATGTGTGAGGGCAACCTACTTTGTTGTCCCTCAATCATGTATTTATTGATGTATTCTAATGTTATTATTTTGAGTGCATTGCATCGTGGTTGCGCAACCATTTGGGCATGGTAGTGTCATGGAAATCGGGCGGCATCGGGCTTGCTGGTATACCTCGGCTACCATGGTTACCTAGTCTCTCTCTCGCTTGGGATGCCGCCTAGGGAGAGTTGGGTCGTAGGATTTCGGGGTACATCCAGAGTACACCCATTTTGGAGTTATAAGGGGATGTCGGCTTATCGATAACAGTATCATTATTACATCGGGATTTCAGTTCGTGGCTCGTGGTTTGTGATTGAAGAACAAGTGAATTGTATCATTTTTAATGTATGGTAACTTGTTGTTTCAATTGTTCTTTGTTTGTAAAATGATTTATTTGTACTAACTGCTGCATTGCACGTCTCCGGTAGACCTTATCCCTCACTGGGCAATTGTGATTGCTCATACCTCGCTAAACATGTTTCAGGTAGTGCAGTTGGAGGAGTTGACCTGATTGTTGTGTGCTATTACTTGAGATTTGAGTGATTGCTTGCTAAACTGTTGAAGACCTTAATTGTTCTACTTTCTATTTTATGTTTGGAGCCTAAGGGCTTATGTATATATATTTGAGTAGTTGCAAGTTTGAAAGCTAAGTGGATTTAGTAAGTGTTATGGAATTGTGGCATGTAATAACTTTTGCTTCTGCTTCTAGCTTCGTTGCATGCTTAGGTGTGAATGAACGGGTGTATGGTTGGCTTTAATTTCTAAGAATGTTCAATGCTATCATGGAGTGACATGATAAGCGGTTTTGTAAAGAAGTTAAGTTATGAATGCATGCTTCTGTGTATCTAAATTGTTTGTATGTCTTAAGGCTCAGATGGCCTTAAAGCTAAGATCTTTAGTTATAAATGAATGTCTTGTTATGTTGTGGCTTTATTGAGTGTTTACAGGTTTTCAGAATGTCCACGGTACAGGGGAGACTCTCCATTTTTCCTAAATTTTGTGACCGGGTTCGGTATTGGGTTGAGAATAGCATGGTTATTAAAGCCTCCGGTCTCGTGAGGGATCGGGGCATTACATATATACCGTCGTAGTTGATTATTTGGTGGACTTACATTCACAATGCTGTTAGTTAAGGTAGAAGTTCCTTCATGCGCTGCCCGTTATTTCTCCTTGGTTGGGGCACCTAGCGCCGCATTTAAGGTAGAAGTTCCTTCACACACTGCCTCTCTTTTCCTCTTGGTTGGGGCACCTAGCGTGGCATTTAAGATAGGAGTTCTTGTTGGAGATGAATGAATATTTTATTGAGGAAGAAGACAAAACATGTTGATATTTTATTGAGGAGAAGTCATAACATGTTTGGCATCCGATTGATATTGAATTGCTGAATTTTGTAATATGTGTCGGCAACACATGGACGGTTTTGCGTTGCCAAGCTGGAACTAGTTTTGGATGCTAGCTATTGTATGTCATTGCATGCGTATTAAAATAGCAAGAGTTGGGAAAGCTTTTGTTAGTGCTTGGATGTGTGATCATAAGACTAAGACTTGTGTCATGATTATGTCTCAAACATGACTATTATATAATAATGCTTGTTCTTTGAGGAAAGATTACGGGAAACACAACAACAAAAAGAGAAAGGATACGCAGAGAAAATATATTGGACGTAATTGTGAGAGAGAGTTTAACATTTCTAAGTTCGTCAATTATTATAATTTGGAGTGCTCCTATTATAAGAAGTAGATCGTTATATCTTGGGAGACTTGCGCTATCAACTGTGAGCACCGTAGCAGGGCGATAAAAGTCTTAAGGACATTGAGTCCAACTCAAGCCTCGATCTTGTTTTAATCCCTGGTTTGCATTTTTTATATGGTTGTGTATTGTATTAAATTCCATGAATATGAAATATCTTTTTCAGTTTATTTATATATTTTGTGCACTTAACAATATTGCAAATCCACATGAGCCAAGAATATTATTTATTTTACAATCAATATTATTTTTGTTACAATCTTAAGACTTTTATCGTTAACTATATATTTATATGGTTGACTGGTGTGGTTGTAATATTTTATGAATTTATATTCAGTAAGTTAGTGTACGAATATATTCTAGTTGCAATTTATTTTTATAAATTCTACTTTGCAATTAATTGTGATTTTAAGTTATTATGCGACTAACTTAACTCTTGTAAAGTGCAGCTTGTTTAAACAAGTTATTGGACTTAATATAAAAGTATCAATAATGAATAAAGAAACTGGAAACGTGAATTATGGACAGTCTATTGGATTTAATAATCCAACTGTGCCATTAACTGGAAGTGGATCTACTGAAAGATCCGAATGGGAGAATATTCCTGTGGCTAGGCCAACTGTGATTGTGGCAAGGGCCACACCTTTTGTTGCTACAACCCCCATTGGACATGGCGAGAAGCCTAAGAAGTTCAATGGGAAGGACTTTAAAAGGTGGCAGCAGAAGATGCTCTTCTATCTGACCACGCTGGGCCTTTCTCAGTTTCTGAAGGAGGATTTACCATTGTTGGGTGATGATCCTGATATGCAGATTTTAGATGTGGTAGATGCTTGGAAGCATGCAGACTTCCTGTGCAGAAACTACATCCTCAATGGGTTGGATGATGCGCTGTATAATGTGTATAGTCCAATCACGACAACAAAAGTGTTGTGGGCATTCTTGAATAAAAAGTACAAGACTGAAGATGCTGGCATGAAGAAATACGTGGCAGGTAGATTTCTTGACTACAAGATGGTTGATTCAAAGGATATAATCGATCAAGTTGGTGTATACCAACTCATTATCCATGAGATACACGCAGAGGGTATGATCATGAATGAGACCCTTCAAGTAGCTTGCTTGATAGAGAAATTGCCACCCGGTTGGTAGGAATTCAAGAACTACTTGAAGCACAAGAGAAAATAGATGACTCTTGACGACGTGATCGTGAGATTGAGGATTGAGCAAGACAACCGTCGTTCTCAAAAGAGGGTTGGATTTCTGCCTTTGGACTCAAAGACGAATGTGATTGAGCAAGGCCCAAGCAACAATAAGAAGATAACTACAAGCCAATGGCAAAAAGGGGCTGAGAACAAGAAGCATCGGTTTAATGGGAACTGCTATGTTTGTAATAAGTCGGGGCACAAGGCTATAGAATGCAGATTTCGTAAGGATAAGGGCATTCCAAAAAAGAAGAAAGCTCAGACGAATGCGATGGATGACATGGGTGATGACATGACCGACATCAACTTGTCAACTGTTGTATCGGAAGTCAATCTGGTAGGAAATCCAAAGCAGTGGTGGGTAGATACAGGGGCTACTCGGCATATTTGTTCTAATAGAAGCATGTTCACCACCTATCAAAAAAGTGATGAAATCCTTTACATGGGAAACTCGTCCATATCAAAGGTAGAAGGAACCGGAAATGTGATTTTGAAGATGACTTAAGGGAATGAGCTGACACTCAACAACGTGATGCATATCGCAGATATCCGGAGGAATTTGATATCCGGATCATTGTTGAGTAAAAATGGGTTCAAGCTGGTTTTTGAATCTAGCATTTTTGTACTTACCAAAAATGGAATGTTTGTAGGCAAAGGCTATGAGTGTGAGGGTTTATTTAAACTTAATGTAATGACTATAGCCCTTACTATTGTATCAACTGCTGAGTCAGTTGGAAAAGTTTCAATGAATAAGAATAAGGCAGTTGCTTATTACTTGGACTCTCCTAATTTATGGCATGATAGATTAGGACATGTGAATTTTGGTTCTTTGCATAAACTAGTCAATTTAGGTTTAATCCCGAAAATTGATTTTAATCTAAATGAAAAATGCGAAGTATGCATAGAATCAAAATTAACAAGAACCTCTTTTAAATCTGTGGAAAGAAGTTCAGAACCTCTAGATTTAATACACAGTGATGTGTGTGATTTAAAACTTGTGCAAACTAGAGGTGGGAAAAAGTATTTTATTACTTTTATAGATGATTGCACAAGATATTGTTATGTTTATTTACTTAGAAGCAAAGATGAAGCTTTGGAAGTATTTAAACTATACAAGAATGAGGTAGAAAATCAACTCGGGAAGAAGTTCAAAATGTTGAGAAGTGACAGAGGTAGAGAATATGTATATCCTTTTGAGGAATTCTGTGCTGAACAGGGAATTGTTCATCAGTTGACAGCTCCTTACTCTCCTCAACAGAATGGTATTGCTGAACAAAAAAATCAAACTCTTAAATAGACGATGAATGCATTGTTGATAAACTCGGGTTTACCACAGAACTTGTGGGGGGAGGCAATTTTAATTGCAAACCATATTCTAAATAAGGTACCCCATAAGAAGTTGAGCAAAACACCTTAGGAGTTGTGGAAAGGTTGACCACCTTCCTACAAATACTTAAAAGTGTAGGGGTGTTTGGCAAAAGTAGGAGTTCCAGCTCCGAAAATGGTCAAGATAGGACAAAAGACTATTGACTGTGTTTTCATTGGATATGCTCAAAATAGTGCAGCATATAGGTGTCTTGTGTTTAAGTCAGAGATAACTGATATACACGTGAATATAGTTATTGAATCAAGGAATGTAGCATTTTTTGAAGAAAAATTTCCTTATAAAAAAATACAAGATTCAAGTTTTTTTGAAAAGAACATATGATGAAAGTCATGAACTAGATATAGATGAACAGACTATATCGAAAGATGATGAAAATAAGCCGAGATGTAGCAAAAGGGCTAGAATGGTTAAGTCTTACGGTCCTGATTTTCTAATATATCTGTTAGAAAATGAGCCTCGAACTTTCAACGAGGCAATATCTACTCCAGAAGCTCCTTTATGGAGGGAGGCAATAAATAGTGAAATTGAATCCATCTTTCAAAATCATACATGGGAACTGGTGGATCTTCCTCCTGGAAATAAACCTTTAGGGTGTAAATGAATTTTTAAAAGGAAGATGAAAACTGATGGATCAATTGAAAAATACAAGGCCAAACTTGTTATTAAAGGTTATAGACAAAAGGAAGGTCTTGATTATTTTGACACATATTCACCAGTTACAAGAATTACATCCATTCAGATGTTGATAGCCATTGCAGTTATCAATAATCTTGAGATGCACTTTGAACATTGGGTTACATTATACAAGATATCCAGTTGTACTAGAGGGGTACAGTGATGCCAACTGGATATCTGATTCTAAAGACTCTAAATCCACAAGTGGATATGTCTTTACCTTGGGATGAGCAGTAGTTTCTTAGAAATCCACTAAACAAACATGTATAGTTAGATCCACGATGGAATCTAAGTTTATAGCTTTGGATAAACTGTTGAGGAAGCTGAATGGCTTAGACAATTTTTGGAGGATATTCCAAATTGGCCAAAACTAGTGCCAGCTATCTGCATACATTGCGATAGTCAATCAACAATTGGAAGGGCACAAAATAGTATGAATAATGGTAAGTCTAGACATATTCGTCATAGACATAATACCGTCAAACAATTGCTCTCTAATGGGGTTATCTCAATTGACTATGTGAAGTCAAATGATAACATAGCAGATCCGTTTACAAAAGGTTTAAATAGAGAGCTGGTACATAAATCGTCAAGGGAAATGGGTCTTAAACCTATTACTGATGAGTTATCATAATGGCAAACCCTACCTTGTTGACAGGAGATCCCTGGATCTAGGTTCAAAGGGAAAAACTGAATTATGTGTAACTCACTTAAAGCACTGTAGGGGATTAAATCTCTTACCTATTTCTATGACGAGCAGACAGTGCTGCCTGTATGGTATAGGCTAAGTTATGATTTTAATGATTCTTATATCTTGGATCATCCAAGTAAGGTATAACAGGTATACTCTTTATAAGAAGTCACCTATGTGAGTAAGGAGGGGCCGCTTCTACGAGAATTTCTAAAGTTGAATTCTCTAGAGTACTCATTAAACTAGGAATTGTTCAGGGTCAAAATGAACACAACCGTGAGAACCAAAAAATGTCTAGAAGGATGTTGTGTGAGTTGTATTGTTTAGATTTACACAAAAGCTGAACAGTTCAAGACATCGCGTTCATTGGTTAGCAAGTAAATTCGATAGTTCTCACTAAAGAAGGTTCAAGGCCAAAAGCTACCTATCTCGGAGCAGTATCTTTCTTCTGAACTCTCTCTTAAGTGTTTACATTCAGCAGTTGGTCAGTAAATTTCCATTCATGTAGAGGATTGTTGGAGATTAATGAATATTTTATTGAGGAAGAAGACAAAACATGTTGATATTTTATTGAGGAGAAGTCATAACATGTTTGGCATCCGATTGATATTGAATTGCTGAATTTTGTAATATGAGTCGGCAACACGTGGACGGTTTTGCGTTGCCAAGCTAGAACTAGTTTTGGATGCTAGCTATTGTATGTCATTGTATGCGTATTAAAATAGCAAGAGCTGGCAAAGCTTTAGTTAGTGCTTGGATGTCTAATCATGAGACTAAGACTTGTGTCATGATTATGTCTAAAACATGACTATTATATAAGAATGTTTGTTCTTGGAGGAAAGATTATGGGAAACACAACAACAAAAGAGAAAGGATACGCAGAGAAAATATATTGGACGTAATTGTGAGAGAGAGTTTAACATTTCTAAGTTCGTCAGTTATTATAATTTGGAGTGCTCCTATTATAAGAAGTAGATTGTTGTATCCTAGGAGACTTGCGCTATCAACTGTCACGACGATAAAAGTCTTAAGGACATTGAGTCTAACTCAAGCCTCGATCTTGTTTTAATCTCTGGTTTGCATTTTTTCTATGGTTGTGTATTGTATTAAATTCCATGAATATGGAATATATTTTTCAATTTATTTATATATTCTGTGCACTTAACAATATTGCAAATCCACACGAGCCAAGAATATTATTTATTTTACAATCAATATTATTTTCGTTACAGTTCCTTCACACGCTGCCTGTTGTTTCTCCTCTGTTAGGGTACCTAGTGCCATATTTAAGGTGGAAGTTCCTTCAAGCCCTGTCTGTTGTTTTTCCTCAGTTGGGACACTTAGTGCTACATTTAAGGTAGAAGTTCCTCCACGCGCTGCCTGTTGTTTCTCCTCAGTTGGGGTACCTAGCGTGGTAGAAGTTCCTTCACAGGCTGCCTGTTGTTTCTCTTCAGCGGGGCTACCTGGCGCCACGTTAGAGGTAGGAGTTCCTTCACGCGCTGCCTGTTGTTTCTCCTCAGTTGGGGCACTTAGCGGCGCATTTAAGGTAGAAGTTCCTTATCACGCTGGCTCTTGTTTCTCCTCGGATGGGGTACCTAGCGTGGCATTTAAGGTAGGACTTGCTTCACGAGCTGCCTGTTGTTTCTCTTCGGTTGGGGTACCTAGCACTGTATTAGAGGTAAGAGGTCCATTACGCTCTACTGGTTGTTTATCCTCGGTGGGGGTACCCAGCATCACATTTAAGGTAGGAGTTCCTTCACACACTGCCAGTTGTTTTTCCTCGATGCGGGTGCTCATCATGACATTTAAGGTAGCTGTCAGTTGTTTTTCCTCAACGGGGATATCTAGTGTCTCAAATCCTGGACAACTTGCTGAGGAGGCCTTTATCCATGGCCCCAACTTCCACAAATTGACTTCAGACTCCTTCCGGGTAACAACAGCTGACAAAGCCTCACAAATCTGCATATCATACCCTAACAACCCATACTCAGAGCAGAAATCGTTAAGCTTTTCATATTGTAAGCTAATCCAGGCATCAAGAAGATTTTCTCGCTTTAGGGGAAAACCTGAAACTAAAGGTTTTCAGATATTCCATTTTACCTGTAATCTCAAGCAACCCGACAAACTAAATTTGTCCTTATCAATTTCCTTGAATTCGCCCAAAAAGTCCCCAATTGCTTCTACATTGCTCAAACTAATGAAATTAAAAGGTAGGCCATGGACGAGTACCCAGAAAGAAGTATAATCCAAATCCAGCTCTTCTACCATATAGCCTGGCTTCCATGGCTGGAGGAGAAAATGGTAGCCTTGAATCGACCAAGGTTTGAGGTTCCAGGCTCGAGTTCTATCATCCTTTTTCTTGAAGAACAAAACAAAGATGTTTGGTTGAAGAGTGAACAGTTCAACGGGATCAGTAAAACCCCATGATTGATTGATGATGCTCTTGACGACATCTTTTGGCATTAGATTTTTTTTCACTAGAAACAATTCTACCCACTAAGGCATGGTTGGAAAATGTCTTGGATTTCTCAGTATCCCAAGGTTGTAAAGCAACCTTACTGATGTTTTTCTCCATGGATAGTGAAAAGATGAGCAAATGATGTCTTGGAACAGTTTCATAGAATGATATTTTTGGTAAATTAAAGCATTGATAAGAGAGGGAAAATAGAGCAGGAATGAACTAATGAGCGGGAGTGATAAGAACATTCAAACAATGAAAGAGGGACTATTTCGTCTAGACGTGAATTATTTATTTTTTCCCTTTTCATATCAAATAAACTCTTTTAAAGGCTATTATTCCTTATGATATTACTTTAATTGAATTGTCGAAGGTTAACTAATCAAATCATTATTTGACAAAAAGGTCAAAGTTAATATTCAATTTTAAGTTTGTCTCAAATTTTGCAAAAGTTTTTCGTTTTTCAAATTAAATAGACATTTTCAGGTAACAAGAAACTTTCTCGAAAAGTTATTGGATTCACATTAACGGTACCAAATTACATGACAGATCACCAACTCATATGGCACATGATTAATGTGGCACAAAACTTACTATAATTTACTCCAAGGAAATTACTTCATAGTTAATTTGAATTGAAGATGTGAACAAATATTTACCACAACGCAAATGCTATCGTTAGCCTAACCCCTTGAGATTACTTAGACTTGTTTACACATTAATAATTGTATTTAATGAAAACTAATCTAAGCTATTGATCAACATTTTTTCAATTGGGATATCATCTTGACTACAAATATATGATTTTGCTTAATTTGCATATATTTTTTGAAAAATGAACTCAAAATCTGGAAGGATTTGGATCATCTCAAGATGTATAACACATTATAGAAGAGATCTAATAGTAGTAATCTGTCCAAATCATTAAATCATAGTTATATCATTAATTTAGCACCATTAAATATAACCTTATGACCAGATCGATGTCCCGACGAGAATGGCACCATAATTTTATCTGTTAAACTTCATCGTTGCATTTACAGAATGGCAAGATACAAGAAAACAAAGCAAATGGTTGCTTGGATCACAAGACGAAAAATCTGATATGTTAACAGCATAGTGAAATAGACTTATAGCAGCAATTACATACTTTAAACTGTATGAAATAGTAAAGCTGGTGAGGCATGAATATCAAGTAAGAAACATGATCCACATACAGAAATGACTACTTGATTGTACAACTAAGTGAATGCAATACAAAGTTCCACAATTATTGAATTTTGTTCATGAATGATCGTGAGATCAAACAAATAGACGTGTGCGTTAAATAAATCACTCCAATCCAGTAACGTTTTATGATGTGAGAACTACATCGATGTTTTCAATGTTGAGTTTAGAACGCGTAAAGCGCAGCCACAATGAATTTATTAGTGTCCATTTTGTTGAATTGAGTATCTTTGCAGAAAGATTTCAACCTCCTGAGTGCTGCTCCGGGGTCTTGGTAGACCATCAAAAAGGGAGTCTGATGCCGTCAGCTCCAAGGCCTTCATCAGATGGCTCACAACTAGCTCTATACCATAGTGGTTTCGCTGCATTGTGATTTTTAACTTCCTCTATCATAAATGTTGCCTAATTAAATGAATCTAGCTAAAAGGAGACAAATATAACCTCTATGGTCATTTGCATGGTGTAAAAAGGAAAATGCATGTTTATGAAAAGAATATGCAATCTCAAATAAGTTCCCAAGAAACGGATTTGAATCTTATCTTAGCTACTTTCGCTATCGAATAGGAGATGATCTAAATCCATAAGAACCTTGTACGATAATGAAACAAGAATGATAAAGAAAATTTAAACTTTGAAAAAAGAGAATATGAGATAGAAGAAAAACTAACCCGACAGTCCAAACAACACCACCCACGACAGATAAGACAATTGCAACAAAAGCAAAAGGCAAGCGGATCAAGAAAGCTATTGGTTTGCACCCCATTTTTATTCTTTTTGTGTCTCCTTCAACACCTTTTGGTAGAAGAAGAGTTCTTCCCGGGATGAAAGAAATATTATCTCTGAAATCTTGGATACGAAGGTATAGAGGTTGTATGGAAAGGCAAATAGGAACTAGGAAATGGGGTTGGATTATGCCTTAGTAAACTTATTCCTAGAATATTTGGATTCTTTTTCTTTTTTTATTTTTGGATTTGAGAGTTCCGAAATAAATGACTATTTCCACGCTCTAATTTGCTCATTCAATCGGGGCGTGAAAAAATAGGAATAATGTTTCCAATAGAGATTTTTGTTTTACTATCTTTCATGACACCAAGGATATAGCAAAACCACATAATCTAAACCTTTGAAGACACCAACAATCTAGCAAAACCAGATAGTCTCCTCTCTCTCAAACTAATGTACCTAATTATCCTCTTAAAATCCAGCTTATTGCCATGACTAATTTTTCGTGAACGCTCAACGAGGATTGGCTTGTAAATTTTATTAAAAAATAATCTACAAGTTTTAAACTAACTTAATATCTTTAGAGGCTGTTAATTACAAAAATTAGGACTTTCAGTCACAATCTATCACATTTGGTAAGAAAAGAAGTCTTGTGTTTTTGGAGAACAAAAGAAACATATTGAACTTATTCTTAAGGACATCATAAATATACGGAGATATAAAGCCCATATGTGGAGAAAAAAATCTAATTAATCTATCTAATTGCGAATTAATGCTCAACTGCAATATTGGTCAGAAAATATTTTTATAACACTTTTTTCTTTCTCTGTTCTTTGAGAGCTTGACTTTTTTTTCTGAGTTTGTAACTACTAAAATATTTCATCAATAAAACTTACTTACAAAAAAAAAGGGAAAAGAAAAGTAAAGTATTTGAAGGTTGTTTCAACTAGCCAGAGATTATCCTTGGACTAGGTATTTTGACTAGTGGTGAGAAAAAGTGTTTTTTCGGGCAAGACCAGCAATTGACATTCCTTCTGGTACTATGGCAGGTTTTATTGTTGCAAACGCTTCGATGAATTAATCAAACCAGGCTTCCATATGAGACAAACACCTTCTTCGAACCATTTGTTTTCATATTGCCTCCTAACTATAGATCAGATCCATCAAATGACATCGGAATAAAAGCTTTATTCAAGGCGTTAGCAAAATAATATTGTCTGTTCCAAAAACAAAACGTCCACGTCTTGCCTTTCCATGGTGCCTAGAGAACGAGTCAGACACAACAGAGTGATAACTCGAGTAAATATGCCCCTGCTAAGGGGACAGGAAACAACTATCTCAAGGCACATCACGATCTATAAGTAACACTGGCAAGATCTAGGAAGGTAAACTAATTAGGAATTAGATTATCCATAATATTTGGAGCCTCCCGAACTTCATATTCATCATTTTTTAAAGTAAGGGGAACGAATATATTTTCTGTAACAAAAAAAAAAAAAAACAGAGAACAAATTTGAATAAGCACAACATAATGATACATCCATACCAATCATTTGTGTGCCTAGAATGCGTTGCTAGATCTTTACTCTAACACGAACAACAAATCCACTAAGGTATTTTCCTATTTTCTTTTGCTCAAAATTTGGGTATGCAATATCCTGACCTGATTTCAGAATGAACTGTTGAAGTGCATGTTGCTTCAAGTAGACCTCCAAAGGTTTGAGGTATCTATATGTACATAAAATACTTAATTTATGTATATTATAATAACTATAAAATATAAGCACCAAAACATTTACAAAGTGTTCAAGACACGAGTCTCCTCATATAATAATGATACAACATATAAAAGAGAGAAATATTTTGATTATTCTTGCCGCGATTTTATATTTTGAAATTGTTAAATAATCAATTCATTGTCGATGTTGTAAAACACATCTCTCTTTATGTATTATTACTGTTGGATTATATGCCCTAAATGCCAATTTTAGGACATAATAATTATATTATTTATTTAATGTGGGCAGTTTATTTAAATATCATTAATGCGATTAACTATTTAAATAAAAATCCTTAGAATAATATTTATGGATTCTATCCTTAAGAGTAAGGATATGAGTGACAGAATCTATATTCATAAATATATTCTAAAATAGTCTCCGATCGTAGGATAAATTAATTGGGCGTTAATTTATCTGGAAAGATCGGATTGCAGTCTACCATCCAAATAATATGGGATATTGATTTAGGCGATTAGTCTCATATCGTAAGGGTAGATGTATAAGTGCTTGTTGAAAACAAGTGACTGGCCATAACCGCTAATATAACGAATTACGTGGAATGATCAATAATTAGTTGTATAGTGTAATGGTACAATTAGTCCTTAGACTTGAGATACCACGATTATCTTGTGTTAGGGATAATGTAATTTGCTGGTGCAATAAAGCTAGTCCTTATCAAGGATTGGATAATGTACTCAGTGGTTACGATCTATTCCGGTATGGAGATAGGTGCGTGTAGATATGAAATCTATCAATTAAGGATCCTATGCGATCTATTAATCGAGTAACTAGAAATTCTTGGCCGAGGTAGAATAGTGGAAGTCGTTCCACGAATTATTCATGAGTTACTGATTAAATAGATCTGGTCATATGATTGAGTAATAGACTTTGACGACCCTATCCATGACTCTGGCTCAATCGGGATGGTTCAGACAAAAGGAATTAGTTGCATGATAATTACTAAGAGTTCGTAGAATTTATACTTCATTATTAGTTGGGTAGTCGTGATATACTGCTAGGTATCACTCACGACTTGCGAAAATTAAATTAGAAGAGTTCTAATTAAATATTAATTGGATTAATATTATTTTGCTGCTAATTAATTATGAACCCTAGAGGTCACACACAAAAGAGATCGAAAATTAATCAGCGAGAAAAGTAAATTAAATATTAGAAGTGTCTAATATTTAATTGGACTTAAGACTGATTAGATTGGAATATCAGTCCAATCATTTTAATCAGTCCAACTCCAGTAATTAGGACTGACCCAAAAACTAGCCCTAATAGGTCTAGGGTTTCCTATAAATAGGAAACTATGACAAACAGAAAAGTTAGCATAAATCCTGTCTTTCATAGCAAATATATTTTCTCTAAAACTCGTAGTAGGGGTTTTGCTGATTGATGGCTCGGATCTCGTGTGGATACTTTCGGAGGCTTCACAATTGGGGAGCTCTAGATTCGATCAATTTCTACCACAGATTCATCATCATAGAAAGGTAATCCTAAAATCTTATTATGCCTAATTAATATCGATTATTATGCATGTATGTAATCTACGTAATTAGCCATGAACGGATGCATGAGTATTATTATTTCTGCTGCGTTTATTCTGATTATAAAATTTTAAAAATACCATGCATGATTTCCAACAGTGGTATCAGAGCCACCGTTCATGCCTTTTACGTGGTTATTCGATTATAGCACATGTTTTAGCACAATCTAAAGTGTCAATTTAGTAGTTTATGAAACTATCTATTAGAAATTGATAGATTTGAATCTATTGATTTTATGCCCGTAAATTTAATTGGATTAAATTGTAGCCCTAGAATTCTTCCCTAATTGATTTCATAAAATTGTTTTATGAAGATTGTTTTATTTTCTCATATGAAACAATTTGTTGAAATTGTTTTCAGACAAATAGAACAATTATTTATATTTGTAAAAGTGTTTTACAAAGTTTTAAAAGTTGTTTTGAATCTGTATATGAGTTGTTTTGAAACTATATTTTCTGCTTTTATAAAATTCTTTTATTAAGTTTCAAAACTGATTTATCAAAAAAAAAAAGAGATTGAAAAATGTTTCAATCAAGCTGCGTTACCCACCTCCTTCGCGTGAGGCAACAGCGCCACCAAGAGTTGGTGGCGCGCTGCTAAAATGACGAGGAGCAGCGGCTCCTCGCAGTGCAACAGATTGTGCGAGAAGTTGTTGCTCCTCCTGTAGTAGCACCACAGTCTTGTGATTGTTGGCTGCGGTTGCCACCATGGTAGCTGCTATGGTGGTAGCAGGCCATGGTAGCAGCTATTAGCGCAAGGCTTGGCCTTGCGCTGCTGCTGCTGCTGTCACAGATGGTAGCAGCATGTCGCTGCTGTCACAGACAGCAGCAGCACGCCGCTGCCATGGTAGCAACGGTGATGACAGCTTCACGGAGGGAAGGGGAATGGGGTCGGGTGGCAGCTGCTAGTGGGGAAGAAAGGAAAGAGAAAAAAAGAATAATATATATGTATTTTAGGTTAGGGTTCAAACCCGGTTCGGGTCCAGATCTTGATCCGGATCCGAACCGGAATAGGTCTGAACCTAAACCTTACCCAATGGGTATTGGGTTAATTTTGGTTTTCTTAAATGTTTTAATTGGGTTTATGGACTTGGGCTTCCAATTAACATGTTAAGTTTTTTTTCATTTTCTTTGGGCTAATGGGCATTTTCGACTTGGGTTTGTTTTGGGCTAATTTTTAAAGTGTTTGAAATTTTAGTAGGGACCCTTTTCTGGTTTATATTGGGCCACACTTAATTTGGACTTGAACTTAATTAAAATATGTTGGACTTATTTTAATTTTAAAGTCCAGTTTGTTTAATTAGTTTGTGTGACAAATTAATTAAAGGAGCCCAAATACTTTTTGACACTTTAAATTAATAAATAGTTTATTAATTATTAAATATAATTTGATTATATTTATATTTTGTAAATATGAGATATTTATGGAATAAATTTTAATAAAGAGTTTATTAAATAGAATAAATTTAATAAATAGTTTATTAAATTGAAAAATATAATATAAAGTGTTTTATATTAGAAAATTAATTGTGTTATACTTGTAGTTAATTAATAAATTATTTATTAATTAATTACTATAAATATAATGTGATTATGTTTATTTAAATATGAGATATTTAAGGATCCAAATTAATAAAAGTGTTTATTAATTGGATAAACCTAATATTATGAGATTATATTAGGAGATTAATTGTGCAATATTCGTGGATTACTTTTCTTTATTATTTGCTATGTTTGGTGGTGATCATAGACTAGTCTTGAATGTATGAATGGATGAATGAATAAATGCATGAATGTCATTATTTTATTTATTTACCCATTATGGGTTTTATATAATATTTTAAAATAGGGCTTGTATGCCTCTTATCCCCGTTTTAAAAATGTAAAACCTCATTCCCATTTATGTATCCCTACTAGATTAGAAATCTATGTACATAAATGTAATGGAAGATCAAGATGAAGACATCAAGAGTTGGTGGGCCCAGTTCGCGAAAGGAGTTTTGTGAATCCGAGAAGGAGTAACCCATGAATTTTTCTTGTGGGCCCTTTATTTGATTTAGGTATTCAACTCAGTAGCTCAGGTTGATAAGTGTTCCTAGTCCATGTATCATCCCATTTTATTTTATGCATTTATTTATTTATTTATGCGATAAATATATGATGAATGCATGTATGTTTCTATTTTATTTATACGATAAATTGAAATTAGAAGTATGTGAAAAGTGAGACCTAAACTAAAGACCAGCAAACCTTCCCAAATTAAAAATTAAGTTAATAATGGTGTAGTCTTTAGAAGATTATATCATTGTCTTCCGTTATCGTAGATTAGTTTGTGTGTTGGGCAAGTAAATAGCTGGCTATGGACACATAGGGGTCATCAACATATGAACTAAGTCTATATAAACATGCGATGTGGAAAATTTGGATTCTTACTGGCAACCAAAAATCTATCATGTGAGGTGTCGGTATTGCATTGATCCAAATTTCCAGGATAATGGGTTTAACTTAAACAATCTTGGAGACCAAAAATCTATAATGTGAGCTCGAAAGGATTGGAGGCAATAACAATTGGAATTTGTATGACATTGAATAAGAGGTTATTCACCTATTTGTTTTAACTTCACCAAAAAATATAAAATGTGAGGTGGTTTAAAATGAATGGGCCCTCAATTCCACTAAGAAAAACACCTTATTGTTTTTCTGTTTTCCACTAGGGAAATGTGGGATTCATAAAAAAATTTAATGGGGGTTACTGTTTGATTTAAAGACCTAAATCAAATAGTTAATAATATAATTATCTGATATCCTTAGAAATTACTGCATATATAATATCGGATGTGAACCCAACCTTCTATTTTGACTAGACCAAACTTCGATGACTAGCTCAATATTTTGAGAATTGTTCTCAGATCTGAGAAAGTCATACACGTTCAAGATGCCCAAAATAATTGTCAAAGAAATGCAAGAGAACATGGATAATGTATCCATCATAATTACTTATAAGAGTTGTGAAGTAAGCAAGAAAGGACAACTAGATATGAGATATCTAGTGGTAGATATGAGTTATCTAGAAAGTTGTTTCAAATAAAGGATAATTAGAAGGATTGATTTGAGAGCATGTGTTCTCAAGATGAGTATCTTGAGTCCATGAGTTTATTCATGGCTTATCATATGCAGACAAATCTAATCCTCAAAGTCAATTCTTAATTCACTTTTGTCGTTCATAATGGATTTCTCTATGTGAACACATTTGACACAACCCTTGGAAATGAGAATCATATATCAAGGGTAGATCTGGAAAGTTAAAACTTGATTGGTAATTATTTCCACTACAAGAAATGAGAACTAGTAATAGAGGAAAATACAAAGGACTTCAAAGAGTTTGAAGAGAAATGGATGTCCTTTATAAATACATCTAATCTTTTCGTTTACCTATCTAGGTGTTCATTAATTTTGGAATAATTGTTGTTCATGTGTCTCATTTATTTTGGAAATAAATGAGTTGACACTAGTAAATTAATGAATAAAGTCTTATATGTATAATGACAAGATAAACGAGTAATATGAGAGATTTAGAGATACTAATAACTCTAAACTATCATGGCACTTACGATTAGGTCTTAGAGGAGAAACAAGAATCACTCAAATAGTGAATGAAGGACTGGTAAGCTTTTGAGGCCCCGGGACATTCCCAACATGTGAATCTTGTGTTCTTAAAGATGATCAAATCACCCTTTGTATGACAAAGTCAAAGGACCACAAATATTTAGAGTTTTATACATAGGGATATATATGGGCCATTTGGCGAAATAGCCCAATAAGGATTTAGCTACCATACATATATTTATGATTGTCATAAGTATGAATTTGAATCATTTGAAGTGTTCAAAGAATTCAAATCTAAAGTTGTAAATCAAACTAGAGATGCGAAGTAAGTCTCGATGATGAGATCATGGAAAATTCTTAGCTTCAATTTCTAATAGTATCTCAAAGGAAAATAACATAGTTACTTCATTAACTCCTTATGGTATTCCAAAATGCTTGATGAAGTGTTGGAGAGAATGAGTTGGACCTTGTTGGACACGGTCTTGTCAATAATAAACTATGTTGATTTATAATTTAGCTTGTGAGGCTATATTCTCCTTATAGCAGTCCATCTCTTGGATAAGGTCACTTCTAAGTTAATCTTAAGTACTTCATATAGGATATGAGAAAACATGATTCCTAATCTTAAGGTGTTAAGAATGAGGGTTATCCTGCTTTCAATCAAAGGCTTGAGATTGATAAATTGGAAATAAGATTGGACAAAGTTAATTGATTATCCCAAGGATTCGTTGGGATATAGCTTTTATTCCCTTGCTGACTAGAGAGTCTGTTAGTAAGAGCAACTTCTTCTTGGAAGAATAGTTCATCTAAGAAGATAGTGTGAGAAAAAAAGTATGACTCAGTGGAAGTCACTAAGCAACCAACTAATTCAAGTCAAATCTAGGATTTGATCCTAGATGACTTAATCCAAGAACAACCAGTCAATTTCACAGGTTTTCAGATCAGTAAGATGACAATAATCATGTTGATGATTTTGTCAGTTATGGAAAGCTATGTTTGACATAAGCTTAAATGGCTTGAGGCCACAAAATCTTAAATGAATGAAGGTGGAGACCTTTAAGAAAATGGTGAAAGATTATAGTCATAGGCAAGGGGTTGACTATGAGGAAATCTTTTCACAAAATGTTAAAATTCATTATGATTTATTGGCCATAGTTGCACACTACTGTTATGAGATATGGTAGATGGATGTCAAAACGACATTCCATAATGACTTCATTAATGAAGACATTAATATGGGATTGTCAATATGTTTTGAGTTCAGTGATGAGTCACATAGAGTGCAAACTAAAAGGGTCAATTTATGGACTTAACCAAGCCTAAAGAATCTAGAACATTCGATTGACTTCATTGAGAATGAAGATGAATCTTGACTACGCAAGTAGGTCTAGTTATTCAAATAATTTCTCCAAATAAATTTTGGGATAAACCGCCTAAATCCTTGGAAGATGATCTATAGCGATAGATCAAAAGGTTTAATGGATTTTTCCCAAAAGGTGTTAAAGGTGTTTAACATGTACACAGATTGTAAAAGAGGGTTGTTCTATTTAAGATATGACATTTATCTCTCTAGGGCTGTGAGTCCTAAGATTGCTAAAGAGAGAGAGATTGGACACATAAGGTTCTAAGTGCTGTAGTAATTAAGAATCTTATATACATCATGTTGTGCACAATGACATGATATCATAAATGCTATAAATGTTATGAGCGGAAATCTGTCTGATCCAGGTTAGGAACGCTAGAAAGCAATCAAGAACATTCTTAAACGCTTGAGAAGCACTGAAGAAATATTCTTGATATATGGAGAAGGTGAAACTTAAAGTTTTATGAATTCAGGCTGAGAGTCTGAAGTGGATTATTGGAAATCCACATTTGGGTTCATACTCACCTATGATGGAAAAACAATTTGGAAATGTTCCAAATATTGGTACAATTGTAAATTCCAGAGGTTGAGTGTATCGTTGCATCAGATGTAATGAAAGGAAGCATTTTTTATCTAGGAGTTCGTAACTGAACTAAGGATAATTCTTTCCATTAAGTCAAACGGGTAGTGCTGTGACGACAATAGAGTTGTAGCGCAAGCTAAAGAACCTAGGTCTCACTAGAGATCTAAGCGCATTAAAGAGGCATTACCACATCAGAGATTGTGGAAATGATGATATTATGTGGTAAATAACGTCAACAGTTGGCAATGCTAGTCCACTGACTAAGGCAATGATTCAGCAGTCATTAGATTACCATTTTGAGAAGATAGGTATGAGATACCAGGGTAATTGGCTTTAGTGCAAGTGGGGGATTGTTGGATTATATGCCTTAAATGCCAATTTTATGACATAATAATTATATTATTTATTTAATGTGGGCAGTTTATTTAAATATCATTAATGCGATTAACTATTTAAATAAAAGTCATTGGAATAATATTTATAGATTCTATCCTTAAGAGTAAGGATATGAGTGACAGAATCTATATTCATAAATATATTCTAAAATAGTCTCCGATCGTAGGATAAATTAATTGGGCGTTAATTTATCCGGAAAGATCGGATTGCAGTCTACCATCCAAATAATATGGGATATTGATTTGGGCGATTAGTCTCATATCGTAAGGGTAGATATATAAGTGCTTGTTGAGAACAAGTGACTGGACATGATCGCTAATACAACGAATTACGAAGAATGGTCAATAATTCATTGTATAGTTAATGGTGCAATTAGTCCTTAGACTTGAGATGCCAAGGTTATCTAATGTTAGGGATAACGTGATTTGCTGGTGCAATAAAGTTAGTCCTCATCAAGGATTGGATAATGTACTCAGTGGTTATGATCTATTCCGGCATGGAGATAGGTGCGCGTAGATATGGAATCTGTCAATTAGGGATCCTATGCGATCTATTAATCGAGTAACTTGAAATCCTTGGCCGAGGTAGAATAGTGGAAGTCGTTCCACGAATTATTCATAAGTTACTGATTAAATAGATTTGGTCATATGATTGAGTAATAGAGTTTGACGACCATATTCATGACTCTGGCTCAATCGGGATGGTTTAGACAGAAAGAATTAGTTGCATAATAATTACTAAGGGTTTGTAGAATTTATACTTCATTATTAGTTGGGTAGTCGTGATATACTGCTAGGTATCACTCACGACTTACGAAAATTAAATTAAAAGAGTTCTAATTAAATATTAATTGGATTAATATTATTTTGCTGCTAATTAATTATGAACCCTAGAGGTCACACACAAAAGAGATCGAAAATTAATCAGCGAGAAAAGTAAATTAAATATTAGAAGAGTCTAATATTTAATTGGACTTAAGACTGATTAGATTGGAATATCAGTCCAATCATTTTAATCAATCAAAGTCCAGTAATTAGGACTGACCCAAAAGCTAGCCCTAATAGGTCTAGGGTTTCCTATAAATAGGAAACTATGACAGATAGAAAAGTTAGCACAAATCCTGTCTTTTATAGCAAATATATTTTCTTTAAAACTCGTAGTGGGGGTTTTGCTGATTGATGGCTCGGATCTCGTATGGATACTTTCAGAAGCTTCACAATTGGGGAGCTCTGGATTCGATCAATTTCTACCACAGATTCGTCATCATAGAAAGGTAATCCTAAAATCTTATTATGTGTAATTAATATCGATTATTATGCATGTATATAATTTACGTAATTAGCAATGAACGGATGCATGAGTATTATTATTTCCGTTGCATTTATTCTGATTATAAAATTTTAAAAGTACCATGCATGATTCCTAATAATTACAACATCAAACACTAATTAGAGCGACTAAATCAAGAATTTACGGCCTAGTGAGCAAAAATTAGCAAATGTTAAGCATAAATTTTGTTCTTTAACTAGCCAAATCACTAAAACAAAACCAAATTTTCTATCCTTTTGAATAAACGATACACCAACATCTACAAACAAGTTTGACGTACAACGCTTCGAATTTGCGCTTGTGAATCACTTGCTTACATAGCAAAAAGTTTCGAGCACAACAAGAATGTGGGTGTAATAGCGTCTAATGGTTGTGAACTATTTACATTATTTTATTGTAATTGTATCAATAATTCACAATCATTAAATCTCACTTGTAACGTGATAACATTATGCCCTTCCAATGTGGGTGTTATAGCGTCTGAAATCAATAGGACAATGTAGACCTTTGAAGGCTTTGACTCTGTTTGACCTAGTTGTAAAATTTTAACTTTTGAGTTGTAAAGCTTTTTCAGTAGAGCAACGACTGTTTGGCCTATATTGGGCCATATTAAGATTTTAAAAAATTTGAGGGCAATAGTGTAATTTAAAAAATATGAAATGGTATATTTGAGAAAGAAAAAAAAAAAAAAAACTTCCCGCATGATATAAAAATAATTTTGCAAAAGCCTATTTTAAAAAGTTTCAATTTGGAACTTTTTGTTTTTCAATTTTTTTCATCTTCAACTTTTACCAAAAAGCACTTTAAGAAATAGGCTAAATATGTGTGAGATCAGTTTTTAAAAGTTACATAAAACACTTTTAAATGTCAAAAAATTAAGTTAAACAAAGCCTTAATATAACTAGTACGTGAAAAGAACGGTGATATGTTGGGCAGTCATCAAGAACACCAATTAAACATGAATTTTGCAACTTCCTGATAAACCATATATATGTATAGCAGACATAATGTCAAAGTCAAATTCTTACAGACCGTGATAGCATAAATTAACTTGTGGTTATAGCAAAACATCATCTGACATTTAAATCTACAAATAGGAAAATTATGCCACACATCCACTGACAGGGGCTGTGGATGTACCCCTACCGAAGCTACATTTCACAAATCGTTACTATGGATGACTAAAGTGCGTCGTCCAATGTAACAGTGTAAAGATCTACTGGGTTGCTCAACGGGGGTGCATTCTCTTCATTGCTTTCTTGATGAAGCCATGGGTTCTTTGTAATCCTCCTGATGCGTTCCAATTCTGTTGCCACTTCTCTCATTGAAGATCTTTCTTCCCCTTTTAGGTTGAGGCATCGGACTGCAAGTTTTGCGACCTCATGCAATTGTTCAAAGCTGCCTTCTTTCAATACACGATGATCTAGAATTTTGAACAAGCAATTTTCCTTGACAGATTCTATCATAAATTTAGCTAAACTTCCTTCTTGTTCCGCCAAAAGAGGTCTTTTTCCGGTTAAGAGCTCAGCAAGAACCACTCCAAAACTATAAACATCGCTTTTTTCTGTTAAATCCCCTGTTTGAAAGTATTCAGGGTCTAAATAACCTAACGTTCCTTGCACTAGTGTATTGACAACTCGTGTTTGATCCAAAGGGACTAATCTCGAAGCTCCGAAATCAGATATCTTTGCAGTATAAAAGTCATCCAGTAGTATGTTTGCAGACTTTATATCTCTATGTATGATAGGCATGGAAGCAGCAGAATGTAGATAGCTAATGGCGTTTGCAGCTTCAAAACCAATTCTAAGACGATTCTCCCAAGAAAGCCACGACTCTTCTTCACTTTGATGATGAATGTGCTCGTAAAGTGTGCCATGGGAGACATACTCATAAACCAATAGGGGAACTTCAGTCTCCAAACAACAACCCAAGAGTTTAACCACATTTCGATGATTGATTTGTGTTAAGATTATCACCTCGTTAGTGAACTGATCTATTTGACTCTTATCTATAACTTTAGACTTTTTAATCGCAACTACGCGTTTATCAAGTAAAATTCCTTTGTAAACTGTACCACTACCTCCTTGTCCAAGGATACAATTACTGGCAAAGTTGTTAGTCGCTCTTTCTAGCTCATCAATTGTGAATATTTTTGTCGACTCAACTCCACCTTCATTTGAGGAGGTGAGATGTTGCCGTAGTAATAAACCTCCGTTTTGTTGGAAGAATTTTTCCCTCAGCTGAAGAAGTTTTCTTTTTTTGATGCTGAAATATGCTAATGTTGAAATAACAACTAAAGCTATGGCACCAAATCCCAAACCTGCAAATATGATATTATAACATTGTACATGAGTTGTATACATATCTTCTAAGCTAGCACACTTTTCAAGTGGAATAAAAACTTCAATTTTGGTTTTTCATCTATATATGTTGATTATAATTAGGGAAATGTAGCTATTCATCTATCATTCAATGATACATTTGACAAAAAAAAAAATTATACAAGACAAGTCTATGAGAAAAAGCTTTCTCCACATATATGATTTTTGTCCAGTAGAAATTTCAATTGGAGTTTCCCATGTATATTCTCAGTTGAGATAGAAAATAAAAGAGTGGAACTTCAATGTAATTATATTAATAAAGATTCAGTCACGTGAGGAATTTATCGAGAGAAATAAAAATGATTTGAGTGGTAAAATTAAATAATTTACTTGTCGAAAAAAAATAATAATAAATTTACCAAGAGATAACTTCAATACTGGAAATTGCGTCGCCTCCTTAATGCAACCTGTCCCATTCTTTTTGCCGTCTCCATAATATCCATCTGCGCAAGAGCATATGAAACTTCCTTCGGTGTTTGTACAAGTTCCAACACAGGGAGTATTGTTCTGGTTTGCACATTCATCGATGTCTACAAAGAGAACGCCAAAGCATTTGTTAGGAAGAAATTATCTTTCGCCATTGAAAAAATTAGCTATATAAAATTAATTTTTTTTTAGAATGGAGAAATATAAGATTGTGGAAGATAAGAGAGTGAAATAGTTAATCTCTAATTGCGAAATGCAAGATATGCCATAATTTTTCATGCAAAATGTAATTTTCTTCTTGTAACAAGCAACAAAGAAACAATACAATCAAGCCAATACTCATGTTACTAAATTCTTAATTTTTTTTAGGGGAAGTTGTAACTTAGAATTTACTAGATTCATACTTTCATATATTGCTTATTTCAAGCAAATGATTGGAGGCAAGTGTATATAGAATTCCATAAAATAAAAAAAACTGAAATTAACTATAGCTAGATAGCTAGCTAGCTAACATCCACACACATTAAAGTATTCATTTTTATCTTCAAAATATTTTTGGTAGGATTTAATTTCCTATTTTGAATCCCTGTGATTAACCCTTAGTTTCTGGAGTTATTCTATTTTAATTTTCGTAAATTTGGAGTTTGCCTCTTTTCTCTCTTGCAATTCATTTTTATATATTCAACTTTTCCTTATATAGTAGAATAATGTTAGACATCATTATTTTTTTATCATACAATTGTCACCTCCTAGTTGCATGTCAACTAGATAGAGTTACTTTTATTTTCTCTCCAATCTTATTAATTTTGTTTAATTTCTCTCTCTTGTTTTATTAATTGTTTTATCTCTCCTTAATCACGATTTCTTTCTTCACTTCTCTCTCTTTTGTGTAACCCTATACATGTTTACTGCAATTTTTTTCTTTCAAAATTTTCTCTTTTGACACCTCTTTCGGAACGAAATTTAGTTAAAATTTTCTTCTAAATGTATTTTAAAACAAGTGAAGATAATTGTAAATCGCGGGATTGTAGAATAATATGCGTTAAGCATAATCTGACCTTCTGGAGAATCTGTTTGCTAAGTTGCATGATCAAGATTAAAACTAACCATTAATTGAAAGTAATATATCAAACTAAAAAATAAGTCTTTAACATACAGATCTTGACCCAAAAATAAAAGGTTAATAGGATTATTATTTAAATATATAAAGGTCTGCAATTTGTGAATGTACTATCAGTATTGTTCTTTGCATAATTTGTGTCTCTAATGTAACTTATCGTTTTCTTTTTTCAGAATAAATAAATAAAACATGATTCCAAGCGTTATGGATCTACACTAGTGGTGTTGATCCTTAAGGATCAAAAATCAAAACTTTATAAATATTTGTATAACAAGCCTTCAACTGATGCTAAAGTCAACCTCATCATTAAGAGATTATGCTCATAAAGGTGTAATGCCTTATTTTTCTTAATTGTAACCATTCGTGGAAGAAGAAATATGAAGAAAAAAAAATGCACTATACGTGTATAGGTTAAACAAAACAGAGAGAAGAGAAGAAAGATCGTTGATTAAGGAGAGAAAAAAAGAAAAACAAGAAAGAAAAAAATTAATAAAAAGAGAGAAAAATTAAATAAAATTATTAAGATTGAAGAAAAAATAAAAATAAATCTATTTAATTAGCATGTTAATTAGAAAGTGACAATGAGGTGACAAAAAGATGGGATGATGTTTAGCATTATACATACGGAAGATTTAATATTCAATAAATAAATTATTACCATATAAAAGACGATTGAAGAGATGTCATAAAACATTAATCAAAATTATATTAAGCCCGGCTGTAGCCTCCTTAAAATTATATTAAGCCTCCCTTTGAATAAACAAAACAAAGAAAATCCTTAAAATATACGAACCTTGGCAGCCATGACTGAGGTATGCATTGCCAAAATAACCATCCAGAACACTGCCGGTCCTGATGCCCATCAAGCAGTTGCCTTTCGATCAGACAGTGATGTTTCGGTGGTAGAAAATTGTGAATTTTTAGGCAATCAAGACACTCTGTATGCTCACTCCCTACGCCAATACTACAAGTCATGCCGTATTCAAGGCAACGTCGACTTCATATTTGGAAACTCGGCTGCATTCTTTCAAGATTGTCTCATCCTAGTGGCCCCTCGTCAAGTCAAACCAGAAAAGGTAGAGAACAACGCTGTCACAGCTCATGGAAGGATAGATCCGGCGCAATCAACTGGCTTCGTCTTCCAAAATTGTCTAGTCAACGGTACTGATAAGTACATGGACTTGTATTACAGCAAGCCTAAAGTACATAAAAATTATCTTGGCAGGCCATGGAAGGAGTATTCGAGGACAGTTTTTATCAAATGTAGATTGGAGGCTCTCGTTACGCCAGACGGTTGGATGCCTTGGAGCGGTGATTTTGCTTTAAAGACGCTTTATTATGGCGAGTTTCAGAATACTGGTCCTGGAGCTGCTGCTGCTGCTGATACAACATCATCATCATCATCATCAGCAAGAGTATCATGGAGTAGCCAAATTCCAGCTGAACATGTCAACTCATATTCAGTGCAGAGTTTTATTCAAGGTGACCAGTGGATTCCCACGTCATCTTAATACAAAATATTAAAATTACTAGTATTATTGGCTTCTAGGTTGACACTCATTTTTAAATGAAATGCCTTATATTAGTAGTTACTCAAAATGCAATTCCGAGTCAAGGCAGTGGCTATTCCGATCACGGCACGCATAGTCGGTTGTTTTTTCAGCTTCACTACAACTCAGGTTGCCGATCTGCCAGTCAAGAAGAATTGAGACAGTATCTATAGTTCTATTCAAGAATGTTGGATCAGAGAGATCAGATGCACCACCAAAACTAAACGTGCTCACGTCGGCAAGAAACGCGTAGCCACAAGGATCAAACGAGGAGACATTCACGTGGTCTCTCAAGGAAGAAGGTCTAGGGTCTATCGCCTTTAGGCCAGTGGGTATGGAGGTCTGGCAACAGCCTTTACCAGAGCAACCTTCTTCAACGTCATTTCTAGTGGAACAGCGCGATGAACACCCATTTGAAAGAAAAGGTGAAGAAACGGAAAGATCGTCATCACAGCCGACAATTATCACTTTATTCTCACGGGCTGAGAATGTAAACCAAGAAGAACTAATATCGATGCTGACAGAAGTAGACATATTGTAACACCCAGCACTAGAATCTCATGACACCTCATGCTTATACTATGTGCATCCATGTTTAAATCATTGTCATTTCATGTTATTTAAATGCTATTTTATATATTTGTTAATAAGTTGAAGGAAAAAAAAAAAAAAAAAAGAAGAAGAACTTATCAAAACTGTCAAAACTGAAGTAGGTAAGCTAGGAAGTAGACATATTGTAACACCCAGCACTAGAATCTCATGACACCTCATGCTTATACTATGTGCATCCATGTTTAAATCATTGTCATTTCATGTTATTTAAATGCTATTTTATATATTTGTTAATAAGTTGAAGGAAAAAAAAAAAAAAAAGAACTTATCAAAACTGTCAAAACTGAAGTAGGTAAGCTAGGAAGTAGACATATTGTAACACCCAGCACTAGAATCTCATGACACCTCATGCTTATACTATGTGCATCCATGTTTAAATCATTGTCATTTCATGTTATTTAAATGCTATTTTATATATTTGTTAATAAGTTGAAGGAAAAAAAAAAAAAAAAAAGAAGAAGAACTTATCAAAACTGAAGTAAAAAGAAGAAGAACTTATCAAAACTGAAGTAGGTAAGCTAGGAAGATTCGAACCTGCGACCTCTTCCTTCTTTGCACACGCTTTGACCAACTGAACTAAGGCTAGCTTGTTACCAAAACTAAACATTAATAATATATATACGTGAAAGCCTATTAGATCAGTTTAAATTCAGCAAACCAAGACAACTTTTCCCATTTCTTTTCACAACACCCCCCTACCCGTTAACATAGAGACAGAACGCGACCCAGCTGCAAACTAAGCTAAACTACTCTTTAAACCTAGAAAACGTAAGATTCTAACGCATTGGAGGTCATAGCATGTAAGTAGATTTAATTCTATTGTGAAATTTCTGCTTATTTATGTACGTATATGTGTATATATATGTGTCAACTCTTTTAATAATTTAAGTTGTGGCATAAATCTTTAGGATACTTGTTAGATATTAATTTAGTCAAAGTTCTACATGATTTAGATATGGCTTTTAGCTTGTGTGTGTGAACAGTAGGTGTAGGAATTGGTTTAAATTCTGAATTTTCAGTAATAGATATGTATATATGCTTGTACATGTGTAATATGAGTTGGTTTGAGGAGTTATTGACCTATATGTTTGTGGTATAGCATTCGCACATTAAAGAGTTTGGGTGTATGTGTTTGGTTATATAGTTGTGCTGTCATGGGTGTAGTAGAGAAAATAAAGTTGTTTGTATGCATATGTAAATGTATAAGTTTTATATTTTTGTTGATATGTGTTTGTAATTAAATGAGCATGATTTGGGTTTTAAGCAGTGAATTGGCTACATACTCGCTAAGAGTTATACGTTCCTTAGTGTCTATGAGTTAAAGTTGTTAAAGGCGTTACGTTAGGTAGTAACAGTGAGTGATAATAAGTTGTGGTAACGTATATGGATATGTTATTTCCATTTAGAAAAGAAAGTCAAGTAGAATAAGATAGCTAAGATAGTAAATAAAACATAAAGTGCTATTGTTTCATACCTTTTTACTTGTTTTTTTTTAGAGCTTAATATTATAGTAAAATTTACTATGGTGCAGTTGTGAGTCACTCTTGAATCAGTTATCTTAGTCAGAGGGTTGAATAAGATTAAAGCCAGGTCGAGGTAAGTAGAATACCCGTTCCGTTATACACATATCTACTTTGTTTCAGTTCGAGCTATACACCTTCTTTCCTATTCAAATTGAATCACTTTTGACTCTTTGATCTTCATTCCTTGAGTAAAGCACTTGCTCTTACTAAATGTACGCTGTGACACCCAGACGGCAGGGTGAAATATATAGCCGTCCTGGCTTTTAGGCCTACTCTGTTATATATATGTATCAATTGTTATCAGATGAATCAGTTGTGCATCAATTGTTAGGCATACGCATCGATGCCAGGAATGCATCAATTGTTAGACATATCTGTTAGGCAATTGTATTTGTGGCCGGCCAAACTCCGCAATTGTTAATTATATGTATCAATTGTTTATCACAGCTGTGTAGTTGTACTCAGATTCTATTCCGTATGTTTATTTCCTCCTCTTTCTATCAAATGCTTCTTTGATATTTTATAAGTTTTCAGGGTATTCTACTTAATGAGCTTTGTTTGCTCATTTCATTTATTGGCTGTGCAGAGGAAAGTGGGGAGGAATACCAGGGCGTAGAGTATCAGGAAGGAGAGTACCAGGGAGAAGAGAATCAGAGAGAGGAGTATCAAGTAGACGAGGAACAGGGTGGGAACCAGACATAGTCTTTTACTCGGTTTACCTTTTGAATGTTGTTCCTTTAGTCTTCAGTTCAGCACTGTGGATAAACTTTCTAGTTAAGGTTGATGTAATTTTGCAGAAGTAGTTATGTAAATATAAACAAGGCCAGGTCTTGTGTATTTGCTTATCGTGGTATATAGATGCTCTGGTTTGGTTTGGCAGATTGACTGTTATTAATGATTATTGTATTAGATCGCCTTGCAGGCTTAGGTTGTTTGACTTAGGTTTGTGGCAGGTCACGACCTGAGTTTTAGAATTGGAATTCGGGGCGTGACACATATCGCGTGTTTTGTTGCCAAATTCGTCATAGCATCTAGATGAGATCATCGGGGTTTTGATGCGTAGTTAAGGGCTTGATATGTCTATTGATATGTCTATCACCTCAACTGCATTTTGTGATGTTCCGTAATTCACCCTAACCCCTCCTATTCTCAAGTAAGGTTTAGGAGATTTGAGTGAATCATCACAAAAGATGTTAAAAGAAGGATCAAAAGAACAATCAACTCCGATTCCAAATGGGTAAGGAATTGTGATATTGCCACAATAGAGTGGACAACCTGGCTTGGTGAGATTGGTACTAGTAGAGATATTTGTTATTGCAACCGTTTGCCTCGAAAGGCATAAGAGAAAGAACCAGAATGGATGAAATATCATGTTTCTTTGCTGCGATTTCGGTTGATGCTGCGATTTCTGTTGATGAGCAACGGGCTGCTGAAGGCTAACATCAATGACACTATTCAATCCCAAGTCATTTCCCTTTTATAATTGCTGAAACCTCGGATTAACGCTTTCTTGATGTTGTCATGCACATCCTTTTATGATTAATTATTCTATAGTTCATGACAGCTACAATTCAACTCAACGCACAAGGTTTGTTATACATAACAATAGTAAAGGGACAATGCCTCCAGCAAGACATCATATGAGCATATAATAATTATATTAGGTAAAATGCATGCCAACCCTTCTGGTTTGCCAAATTTGTATATTATACCCCATACCTTTTGAAAATGACTGCAAGCCACCTCATGTTTTAAAAAGATTGCACGCTACCCTCTGACCATTTAGTGAGTCGTTAGACTTAACAGTATGTTGATACAAATGGTGGGAATTCGACTTGAGGAGCTGTTTTATTGTAAAACAACGTATTTAAGACCAAAATACCCTTACTTTCACTTTCCCTTCATTTTCTTTTTCCATTTTTTTTCTCTTCCTCACCATCAACCCAATCCACTAGCACCACATCACTCCACCACAATTACTGCTGCTACTATCACCAACGCCATTAGTTACCATTTTGGTTATCACTTCGCATTCGATTGCACCACCACCACACAAATTCAAACATTAAAACAAGATATGCACAACGCAATTGAGCCGATGAATGTATTATGTATTATAGCAACCGCACCACATTTAGCCACAATTAACTAAACATTTTAACACATAGCTTTAAGAAAATCCAAATAGACATGCATTGTTAGGTATTGCTTTAATCACAACCTATAAAAGAACTTATTACCTTTTTGAGAAAGTACATTGTGATTTTAACCCTCCTTAATTTGCTTGAATTCTATATTGTATCCAAAGGAGAGACAAAGCTTTGGATTGCCCTCAATGTACATAGCAAGGTCATGATGTTTCCCTATATTCCTTATTTTTTTTCCTTGGTAATGAAAGTTACGTTAGCACCAAAAGAGGTGCCAAATTTATCTAGATCAATACCTTAGTCAGAAGCAAAAAAAAAAAAGAGATAGAGATTTCTTTTTGACAAGATAAAAACTTGTTTGGTTAGTTTCCCGAGCTAGATTCTTTTCCCCTGAACTAGATACTCTGTGAAATAGAGAAAGAATTAAACGTGGGATATATCCCGAGGGATAGCTCCAATGCTCAACTCAATATTGATCGGGTAAAGAATCTTATAAATAAGTTTTAAGGATAAGAGCTCAATAGCTGAGGTCGGAAGACTTTCGCCTGGCCAAGCTAAATTTCCAAGTCGGGAACCTGACTTGCACAAGCAAAGAGAAGGAAAAGACGGGGTGATGACCCGAGTTCTCCCATCAAGTGTGAGAGTGATTAGTTTGTCCAAGCTGGGAAGTAGTAGCTGAGTGTAATGAATGCACGAGTTACCTTCATAAATGTGGGAGTGAGTTCTATTTATACTAATCTCGGATTCGGGCAGCAGTTAATGCATAATGCTGCCCGACATGCCACCGGCTACCTACGTCGTACATCCAGTGGACAAAGCTATTATCCAACAGATAAAGATATTATCCACCGGTCTGAGCTGTGCCCCTTGCTTTATGTCCCATCTAGACGTCAAGTATGACTGTTGGGGTTCTCTTCATGTCAAGTTTGGGTCGGGTCAACCGCTTAGGTAGGGAGGTGACCTGGTTACAGTGCCTCCAGCTCGGGTAATCCCTTGTCAATTCCCGCCCCTCCCCCTCCTCCCCCAAGTCTAAAGGTTCGAAGCGGATCTAGGCAGGTGTGCGTATGCTCGAGCTGGGGTGACTGACCAGGGATAGGTGTCACGTCACTCAGATGCCACTTCTGAGAGATCGACACGTCATGCCTGAACTCTGACAAGACACGACGTTTGGCCTTCCCGAGACGATTACACTTTGTGCCTATAAATAAGGCTTCAATGTTTCGAAACTCATTTTACCCTTTTGCATTCAATCTCCAAAGAATCCCAAGGTATTCTAGCTCGGACCATTATGCTCGGGGAACAAGCAGCTTAAAGACTAGTTAGCTCAAAAGCCATTCAGCTCGGGGTCTAAAAGCTCAGTCCCACCAGTTTAGTCCACCTAACCTAGTCATCCGTTACGTACGTCCCGACTCTTTTTAGATATTATCACATATTTCATTTCATATACGTATATGCAAATAGGGAGGTCAGAGTAGGAGGATTCCCAGAAAATGGAAGACAGGTCATATGAGGGAGAGGAGATGAACCCTCGAGCTCGGAGTCGTCATCAGAGTGGGGTCCAGATGATGGAGACTCGAGCATCTCCCAAGAGGAAGAGTCGAAACACCGACAAGCCCGGGTAGAAAGCGACGATGAGTGCAAGATTATGGAGGTCAGGAAGGTACAAGAGGAAGCCGAAGTAGATCCTTTGTCTGGTCTAAATGAATTAGGCGATACTAGGGATGACTCGCCTCTCAACCAATTAGAAGGTCTTGAGCTGCCCCATAAGTTCATAGTCGAGTCCTTTAGAGCCAAGGTGGTAGATGTCGAGCTCGTAAGGGTAATCCGCATCCCCGTTCTCACACAGCCAATGGTTCTTCAGTTAGGGAAAGAAGATACAACAACTCTTTATCTCCTGCCGGCGCGAATGCCACACTACCAAATCCCTATTGAATGACAGATTGAGGAATTGGTCGGTTGATTGGACTTACAGACTGAAGGTCCTAGGTCAGTTTGATCATGCTTACAATCCACCCGTTGACCACTTCACTATCTACAACTTGGCCTTTGATGTAATCCAATTATCTCTCCCCCGCTTTATCACTACCATTCTGGCTATTTTGAGCTTAGCCCGGGTCAAATGGCTCCCAATGGTTGGGCTATGATCGTGGCATTTTATGTGTATTGTTGGGAGGTAGGAGTGGAGCCGACCTTTACCCTATTTAGGCACTTCTTTGCTTGCAAGGCTAATCCCAAGCTGTCATGGTGGTTCCATTTCCCGGCCAGCCTTACCTGGCCCTCTTTACCAAATGGAAATCATCCAACAAAGGTTGGCACAACAAATACTACTAGGTAGAGTCCTCGGTTGCCAATGGGTGCAGGAGCGAATGAACCCCGTTTTTGAAGAAGAAGCTCAATGACCTACCCAAACAGTCCAATTCAGAAATTAGTGACGCAGAGGAACTCAAGCCGACGTCGAATCAATTGATAGATATCAAAAGTGTCCTTAAGTAAGACAAGATTTGGAAATCGAAGTTGTTTGGCCGAATGCCCGACCTGAACAAGGACCACCCTGGTTTACTCTCTGATTCAGACAATGAAGAGGAAGAGGATCGAGTAGAGGGCCAGTCCTGGGATCGGATCTGACATCTCTAGCTCGTGTATCTTGGCTTGATTCCTATTTTTGTTTTACTAACCTTCTTCCTTTTGATTTTCAAAAATGTCACCTACTAGAGAGCTCGCATATCTCCCAAAGAAAGAAGGTCCAGGCCAACAAAGAGGGCTCGGTGCCGGGGGCATCTCAAGCTCCCCAAGGATCCAAGAAGAGGCCTAGTGGCCACGAAGCTGAGGGCGGGACATAGGTATTTTTGAAAAAGAGTAAGTTTCAGACTCCCTCTCAAAGAAAAGGCCACCTGGTGTGGCAATCGCCAAACGCTCGGGTAGATTCGAAGTAGAGGCCCCGCGTCAAAGAAACGGGCAAGGGCATGTTGGTTGAGGTGGTCTGATCCAAGAAAAAACAGGTCGTCGATGCCTCCACCTCTTTTGAATGAGACCCGAAGTTGTTTAAGGTCCTTGTGGACCAACTTGTCTTTGAGCTTCGGTCCGATATGGCAACGGTGAATGGCTGCTTTAGATACCAAGGTGTAGATCGAGTCCCACATCCTCTCGGTCCCCGGCCTCATTAGCAAGGTGTAGGCTCGTTGTACTGAGTTCGAGCATAGGTACAATGATGCCCAAGCCGAACTGGAGGCACAAAAGGAGGAAGCCCGCAAGAGATATAAGAAAGATGGTGATGAAATCACTCGTCTTAAGAACGAGTTAAAGTCCAAGGAAGATGAGCTCGAGCGGGAGAAGTCCCAGAAGACTGAGGCTAGTAACGATATGACGCAACTCAAGAAGAAGAAACGTGAAGCCGAGACCAGTCTCCGGGAACTCACAGAGAAGGTCGGGCTCAACGGGTAAAAAATAGTGAAAGCCTTCAAGTCCGGCGATACAGGCGCAGATTTGTTGATCAATGAAGGTGAGGCGATGATCAAATTCGCCAAGCTAGAATACTTTTTTCGCGACCAGCTCGCCGCTCGTGAGCGAGCAAAGACTTTCATTCCTCCTTCCAAGACCAAATTTTTGGAGATAATGAAGGCTCATCCCCCAGAGTTTTGGGAAATCCCCGGCCTCCCTGCCAACCTGAAACTTGAGAGCCACAGGGTAATAAGTTATATTAAGAGGGGGATGGAGCAGGTTGGGGATGAATCCCCTGATGTTGACCAAACTAAGGGTGACGGTGTTGCCTCCGTGACTCCTGCACCTTAGCTAGGTTCTTTGTATTTTTTCCTTTTTCTTTTTGTTTTTTGTAATATGCCCGAGATGGGCTCCCTTGTAATTTTTCTTATCAATCAATGAAACAACTGTTTATCATCCATTAATTGTATATCTTTTGTCTTGTTTTCTGAGAACTTACACATTTACCAAAGTTTCTCATCTAGCTAGTGATAGGTCGGACCATTGCCCCTTTTTCCTTTCTTTTGCTCAAAATACTATTAGTGGACCTTCCTCTTTTAGATTCATAAATGCTTGGACTAAACATCAAAGCTTCAAACAAATTGTTGAAAAAACTGGAAACTGGATGTCTATAGCAAAGGGATGTGGAAATTCTGGTTGAAACAGAAAATAATCAAAGCTGCTCTTAAAGATTGGAATAAAAAATCACTTTGGTGATATTTTTCAAACTATCAAAGATGCAGAATTAGAAGTTAAAGATAAGGAGGATATCTTCATGACTAATCCTTCTGATGATAACAGAGAAAGTCAGAAAAAGGCTGAGGCTCTATTGAACCAAAGGTTGGCTATTGAAGAAAGCTACTGGCAACAAAAATCTGGTATTAAATGGCTTCAAGAAGGTGATAAGAATACAACATTCTTTCATGTGATGGTTAAAAAAAAGCATATTAAAAATCATATTTAGAGCATTGACAAAGATGATGGCAGTACCATTGACCAAATCCATGAAATCAAAGAAGATGCTGTTAACTTCTTTAGTAATCTTCTTAAAGAGGATTCTGATTGTTAGCCTCCAGCTTCCACCAGCTTCATTCATAAACTTGTGACTGAAGAAGATAACATCATGCTTAATAATCTTCCAACTCTAGAAGAAATCAAGAATGTGGTTTTCTCTTTGGATGGTAACAGTACTGCTGGACCTGATGGATTTTCAGCAGTTTTTTATCAGGACTATTGGGATATCATTGTTGATGATTTACATGAAGCAATCTTGGATTTCTTTAATGGCTTTGAGATTCCTAAGGGGGTTACTACTACCCCCATTGTCATCATCCCTAAAACTGCAGCCCCAAGAAAGTGGACTGAATTCAGGCCTATCAGCTTATGTAATGTCTTTAATAAAATTCTAACCAAGCTCTTGAATGGCAAGTTAGCCATAATTCTTCCAAAACTAATCTCTGAGTAACAAAGTGGTTTTGTGCCTGGGAGGCATATTAAGGACAACATTCTGTTGGCTCAAGAAATGATTCACAAGCTGGACTATAAAACAAGATGAGGTAACATTATGCTCAAACTTGATATGATGAAAGCTTATGATAGACTTAATTGGAATTTTATCTACTTTATGCTTGAAGCATTTGGATTTAATGATGCTTGGATCTCTAAAATTAAGAACTGTATTTCTAACTGCTGGTTTTCTTTGCTGATCAATGGAGAGAACTGTAGTTTTTTTAAATCCGGAAGGGGTCTCAGGCAAGGAGATCCTATCTCTCTATCTTTGTTTATCATTGATGTTGAATACTTTTCTAGAGGTCTCTCCAACCTTGTTAGAGTTTATCCTTCAATGAGATATAGAACTGGTTGTTCTACTTTAATCTCTCACTTAGCCTTTGCAGATGACATTGCTATTTTCTCTAATTTTAGCAAAAATTATCTGACCAGAATCATTAAATTTCTTGAAGTTTATGAAAAATCATCTGATCAGAAAGTTAATCAAGCTAAGAGTGGATATTTTCTGTCATCTCATACACTTGTTACAAGGGTTGCTATCATAGCTGAAGTTACTGGGTATAGAAGAGAGCACCTTCCTACCACTTACTTGGGAGTTCCCCTTCATAATGGGAGAAAAAAAGTATTTTATTTGAAGATATTCTTCAGAAGATCAAAAACAGGATCTCAGGCTGGGAAAATAGGGTTCTCTCAGCAGGAGGTAAGATCACTATTCTTCAAAGTACATTAACTTCAATGCCTATGTATTTGCTTCAAGTCTTGAAACCTCTTAAACAAGTGTGGAATAAAATAGGCTGTTTGTTTAATAAATTCATTTAGGGTTCAACTAGCATTGACAAAAGAATACATTAGTGCTCTTGGGAGGATATATGTCAACCTAAAAGAGAAGGTGGTCTGGGATTCAGGCATTTTCCTAACCTTATAAAAAGCCATGTCCTTTAAGCTCTGGTGAAAATTTAGAAATTCTAAAAGCTTATGGGCTACTTATATGTTTAATTTCTACTGTAAAGGTAAACACTCCCTTAAAGTCCAGGTTAAAGCAAAAGATTCAAAAACTTGGAAACTAATGAAGGATGTTGCTGAGAATTGTGAGCATTATATAAGATGGAATCTTGGCAAAGGTAACATAAACTTTTGGAAGGATACTTGGATAGGTGATAAACCTCTTCAAACTTTCTTTCTTAATCATAATCTTCCTGACCATCTTGTTCAGGACTTTATTGTTAATAAGAAATGGCATGAAAAAAAACTTTGTGACATTCTGCCAGGCCATTTAGCAAAAAGAATAAAAAATGTTGAGTTTGACTCTGACTCCACTGACAACGTTATGTGGACTCTTATGAACAATGGTGACATTAGCCTTAAATTTGCTTGGGAAGTTTGTAGGAATGCAGGTACTAGAAGACTCATCTTTGAGAGAATATGGGACAAGTCTATCCCATCTAAAATATCCATGCTGGCTTGGAGAGTCATACAAAAATGGTTACCTACCAATATGATAGATTGCAAAAGAAAGGTATGTGTTTTACTTCCAAATGTCAATGCTACGATAATGTCGAGTCCATATCTCATTGTCTCTTTACTAGTTTAATTGCCAAAGAAGTTTGGGTGTTCTATGCTAATTTGTGTGGAGTTAATACACCTAACTCCCCTGATTTTTCTCATTGGTTTTCTGCTTGGTTATTTTCTAGAGATTACATTTGTAAAGGTCATGTGAGAATTCTGATTCCTTTGTTTATCATTTGGTTTCTTTGGGAAGCTAAAAATGTTGCTAAACATAAAAACGTTAAGATGTGTGGCAAAACAATCATTTGGAAAATTGGAAAACTTGTTTTCCAGTTACATCATGCTGGCTTTATTAAAAGAAAACAATGGAAATGAGATTATTTCATTGTCAATCATTTTAACTGTTCTATTTTGAGGAAGGAAAGAAAAGATATTCAAGTGGTTAGATGGATTAAACCTACCTTGAATCATGTGAAACTCAACGTGGATGGAAGTGTTCAGATCCAAGATAAAATTGCTGGAGGTGGAGGTATTATCCGAGACAATAAGGGTAACTTGTTTAAATATTTTTACTGTCCCTTCATTACCCAATCAGCCATTAAAGCTGAGTTACTGGCTTTTAACTTTGGTTTGAGATTGTGTTTAGACTCGGGATATTGTAATGTTTGGGCAGAAATGGACTCTTTAAGCGTAGTTGAGCTTGTGAATAGAGGCAAACAAGGATCTTGGGATATTACTCAGGAGATAAGGAGGGCTAGAAGGTATTTAGTTGCAAGCAATGGAATTCTTACTCACATCTTTAGTGAAGGTAATCAACCAGCTGACTATCTTGCAAATTTGGGAGCTAAAGCAAAGTGTGTGACTATCATACAAGATATAACAGGGCACAAACAACTTCAAGGTATGGACAAGATTGATAAACTTGGTCTTCCTTGCTTTAGAATCTGAAGTTGGTTAGGATTAGATTTTTCTAGATTTAATTTTTTATATATAGGCTATTGTAAAAAAAGGGTGCTTGTACCCTTTTTAGAATAGTTGGACGATGGGGCAGCTAAGTCCCTCATCCTCCCACGAAGGTTAGGCTTAGTGTCCCCCTTCGTTCTTGTACCTTTTTCTTTATTAATAAAATTCTGGAGGGTATCTCCCTTCTTTCCTTAAAAAAAAAAAGTTGTGCTCGATTGTGTAAGTTCTAAGTCAGGAACCTGACTTGCACAATAGTTGAGGTTGGACGACTTTCGCCTAGCCGAGCTAAACTTCCAAGTCAGGAACCTGACCTGCACAAGCAAAAAGAAGAAAAAGACGGGGTGATGACCCAAGTTCTCCTCTCAGGTAGGAGAGTGATTAGTTTTTCCGAGATGGGTAGTAGTAGTTGAGTGTAATGAATGCACAAGTTATCTTCATAAATGCAAAGTGAGCTATATTTATACTAATCTCAAATTCGGGTAAAAGTTAATGCGTAATGCTGCCCGACACGCCACCGGTGGCCCGCGCTATATATCCAGTGGACAAAACTATTGCCTAGCGGATAAAGGTATTACCCGCCGGTCTGAGCTGTGCTCCTTGCTTTATGTCCCATCTGGACATTAGGCATGACCGTTGGGGTTCTCTTCGGGTCAAGTTTGGGTCGGGTCAACCGCTCAAGTCGGGAGGTGACCCGGTTACAGTGCCTTCAGCTTAGGTAATCCCTTGTCAATAAGTATGAGTAATTTAGCTCGAGAGAAATTACCTTATTATGTCTTGTGCAATGGCTATTTATAGACAATTTAGAGTAGGGTCCCTATGTCACATCATACTAGAAGACAAGATAGACTTGTAGGTCAGAAGCCTATTTAACGTTAGGAATTTCGCCTAAGTGACAAGATGGTTGTACCCGCACTTATGTTTGGCATTTTGTCTTTTGCCCTTGTGTTTATTTTAACCATTATCATTTGCCCCTAGTTTCTGACGTCTTGGATTGGAGATCGGGAACTATTCCCCTATTTTATCGATATTTCTTTTACGTTATCCTGATATCAGCCTACATCATCTGGGTCCTGCTCCATTCATGAGTCTATATGAGCCTTCAATTTGATGTTTGACACATCATCTGAGAGTACAATGTGCCGAACAAATAAAGTGACGTTTGGTTTCCCTAGATGCTAGTTACTAATCATCACCTCCTTCCTGATTTTTTTGCGCCAATGATTCCCTATATATAATGGAAGGCTTTCCCGTTGGAATACTTTTCGCATACACTATTCTCTCAACCTTCCAAAAATCTTTTGCAAAAAGGATCCTTGGATTCCAACTCGATCACAAATCTTTCAAGTTAGCCTTATTTCATTTTTCGTCGGCAAAAGTAGGTACGATCTTCTTCTTTTTTATATATAATTATTTTCCCATCCAAATTCGTGGCAAGGTTGGGATCTACTTCTCCCTCGGATTCTGAGAATAAGTCTACTAACTCTTACAATTACAAAATCAAGAAGAGAGCGATACCCAAAGCTTTGAGCAGAGGTCTGTGGAGGAAGATGATGAGTTTTCTAGGGAAGTTAGGATCAAGAGTGGACCTCTAATTTAAAACTCGACACAGAGGAGATATCCCTCGCTTCAGGCAGTTCTCCTTCAGCTGATCTAGCGGGTATTCCAATCCCTAAGAACTTGGATATGAATGATCTTCCTCTGAATACTTAGGGAACACTAGGAACTAATTGAATAGATTTAACTATGGAGGATTCCCATGATCTGGAGGCCCAAACTTCTAAGCAAGAAAGCTCGTCTCCTGGAAGAAGATGTAAGAAGTTGTTTGCCTATTTAGATTGGCATTGTAAGGAAGACGATAACGATATTAAGAAGCATGTAGACAAAGGTCTTATTCTTGAGGGTTACTAAATTTGAGCTCTAAAATGAAATGTTCTAGATTGTAATGTGGGCTCATATGAGATCATAATTTATGATAATTCATTCTTGGTCCTTAAAATCCCATTTCCTTAATATATCAAGGACATGCTGAATTTCTACAATATCAGCCCAAGTAGATTGCTCCCAATAGATGAAGAATGGTTATGGCTTTTTGTAGTTACCTCCAAAAGCTCAACTAAGGGCATAGGGACAAAAGAAAAAAACTGGCTTAGCTCTAATTAGGGACTGGCCTGTAATGACTAGGTCTTGTGATTCTTCTGAGACTCATCTCTCAAAACTTGACATGGCTATAAGCTAAAGAGAATGAGAAGTAGAAGACATGTACCTAAAGGCTGATGAAAGTAGCAAATGTGAACTTCACAAGAGTGAAAACCCTAAAAGATTAAGAAGATGAAGAGTCCTTCTAGTGCTAGAGTTTGAATGTAGGATGAAAAGAAAGAAAATTGAGACTTCTTCAACAAAAAAGACTCAAATTCACATATGGGCCACGGTAAGGGCCATATAAGGGCTTGATAGAGCCTTAGGCCACTATTGCTAAAGAAACAGGATTTCTATTGAAATGAAACACCAAGTTAAAGTCCATAAAATACACTTAGTCCCCTGACCTCCTATGGACCTCGGGAGACTAGGGGAAATTGATAGGCCATAAAATAATGCCACGGTATGATGTAAAGCCCAAATTTTAAATTCTATAGTTAGGCCAAAGTATCGGACCCAACAAGAGAGTTTGGCCACACCCCGACAGGAGATTGGGTCAATAATATGAGAAAGTTGTTAATTGTTTCAAACACAATCTAACCCACCCGAGATAAGGGTGAACCCACTTCTTTCATTTTTTAGGCTACAGGACCTTAGGTAGGGAGAATATCACCCATGATCTTCGTAGGACAACTCCATTAAATCATGGGCACCACTCCACTTATAAAATGTCCACTCCAACACTCAAATGGGGTATCTAAAACTCTAGCTACATATATTGACTTACTCACTAAGATTTTTATAAACTATTTTTGTCCTTATAACTGACTAAGTATAAGAAGAGGACTCCAAGCACAACCTTGGATCCTTTGATTTGCAGGTATCCAACTCAGAATCACACCTACCTAGTTCAAGAAAATAGGACTAACTCCACCCTGGTGGCACAGTGTAAAACCAACCTTAATAGTTCGCATTATATTTTGAAGTCATGTGCTTTAAATTAAATTTGATACAACATAGTTTAAAGGAATAATAAAAAAGCTATTAAAATGTTGGTAAATGATAGGATGATGATTAGCATGGAGCCCATCTCAGAATAATATGATTAGAAAAACGAACAATATTGAACTAGTCCTACTTTATTTGTTCATAAAAAATTAATTGTATTTTCACTACTTGTACAATGAATGTTCATCTCAATGATATGTCTAACTATCGCAAAATGAAATTTGCATGCATAGTGGTAGGACCACACATAAAATAGTATCATCCATTGGTTTGCTTGGTTTACTTTCCTCCTTCCACCCCATTAAAATATTGGGTAAATAGCGTCTCGGCCCCCTGTGATTTACTATAAGTGCAAGTCGGGTCCCTGTGGTTTTATAATTAGCTTATAACCCCCTGTGCTTTTCAAAATTGAAGCATGCATGCCCCCTCCGTCAAACGATTTGTCAATTTTAACAGAATTTGTTATGCACGTGCTAGTAACGCAACTGTTTGTGTTTTTTACACGATTGACCAATATGTATGAGGTGCGCAATGGCCCCTTGTGTTTTAATGATGGTGCGCAATAGCCCCTTGTGTTTTTAATGATGGTGCGCAATGACCCCTTTTGTTTTTAATGATGGTGTGCAATGACCCCTTGTGTTTTTAAAGATATTTGATATGCTGACATTACCTCAGGGGCAGTTGTGTCATTTTGATATTGCCGTTAAAATTTTAAACGGACTTAGACCAAAGGGGCACGTGTGCTTCAATTTTCAAAAGCACAGGAAGTTATAAGCCAATTATGAAACCACAGGGACTCGACTTGCACTTATGGTAAACCACAGGGGGCCGAGATGCTATTTACCCTAAAATATTAGTAAATGATAAAATGATGAAATACTAGGGCCTTATCTGAGTTATGCTCCAAGGAAATTGCACCAGGCATGCCCCTAGTCGGCGTTCACCTACTTCGGGCACCAAATACCATCGTTTCCGCGTTGACTGCTACCGGAAATTGCGCCAGGCATGTCCCTAGTCGGTGTTCACCTACTTCGGGCACCAAATACCATCAGTTTGCACATTGACCTAGTAGAGTCAATCTACATACGTGCCAAGGAGTTCTTTGTGAAAGCGACACACGCTTAAATTTAGTTGTTGGCCGTTAAGGGTGCTTTGTTTACAAGAGTGATTTTTTATTCTCCACAATCACAGGATGTAATTAAATCTATTAATTTCCCTAGAACCTTTAGAAAGTTAAACTATAATATTTGTCAAATATTTTGAAATGATATATTATTTTATTCGGATTAGATTTAGGCTCCATTTGTTTGCTGGAAAATGTTCTCAAAGAAAAATATCTTTTTAGAAAATAAAATATTTTTTGGTATTTTTTTGGTGTTTAAAAAATATAAAATATTTTCATTTCACAATATTTAAATGAAAAATATTTTATTTTTTATGTATTTTTTTATTATTCATTCTTATTATATTTTAGGAATAATGTGAGTTTGAAGGGAAAAAGAAGGAGGGAGATGGGAGGGGGGAAGAAATAGGAAACCAAGATATATAACTAATTTGAAAAGTAATTTTAGTTATGGTGGATATTTTTATTTTTTCATTTTTTCTAAAATATACTCACGCCACATGAATATCATATTCACACCCCCTTATATGAGAGGGAAAATTGAGAAAAGCATGTAAATATTGTATTTTCAGGAATGTGATATATTCATGAATATTTTTTTATTCAGCAAATCAGATATGAGAATATCACATTTTTTATTTCGCTTTACCGAAATCTTAAAACTACTGCTAAAGAGTTGGCTAACATTTAATCAAAAAAAAAAAAAGAGTTGGCTAACAGGAATAAGATGGTCCAGGTCATTAAGTTTCTAACATTAGCAACTTGGTTTTTGAGGTCTTTTTTTCTCTCGTCAAGTGTCTCTAGTTTCAATGCGTCAATAAATTTTAACGGTAGAGGAATATTGTAATAATTTCAGCCTGAGAAAATAAAAATTAAAATAAAATCACCGGTAACGTCGGTCGGTATGAAATCACCAAGTTTCTCAATTTGTCCGGCGGTGAGATCACATGTTTCCGCAGAAGAGGTTACTGAAGTACATTAATAGCTAAACTACCTACTTTAAGATAAGTTATCAAAATGAATGAAACTATTTCAATCCATTAGTCTACATAAATCAACACCAGGCACTATTTTCAGCCATAGACAACAAAAGTCTTTTTTACTTTGGCCTTCTCCACCGTTTCTGTTGCATGAATTAGAAAATTGTGTATTAAATCCAACTCAATAACACACTGAGAAAAGGGATTTTGCTTGGTCAAGCCAATGAAAGTTAAAAAACCCTAACATAGAGTTGGAATTTGCGTCACTCAACACAGACTTACCACAGTATAACACACTAAAACTCGTAACCAGTTCAACTCGATTAAAATCAAGTTAGACTCGGCTCGACCCACAACATACAAATGGGTTAAGGTGGGTCATGAAATTTCTAGCACAACCATTTGAGCCCGGGCTCATTCCGACATAGGATTAGCCCATCCCAACCTAGCTCGAGCCCACTTATAAATAAAAATATAAACTAATATATATTAAGCAATATAAGTATGCAACATTGTAAGTTTGTAACATGCTATAACCAACATCTGCTTTAAAAAAATTTACAAGTCTACATTTCAACAAACAAAGAAATAAATAAACTTCAAATAGTAGTCGTTGCATTGCAATTGCAACAACTACTTCCTAAAAAAACCTAATAATTATAAGTTAGAACTTGTAGTAACTATCTCTTTTAAAACATTAATAATAACAAGGAGCACCAAAAAAAAATCTTTCTTTGCCTGGTATTCGTAATACTAATCCTAAACTAGGAAGAAGTACAAGGTTAGATGTTTGAAAATTAATTGTGTACACAGGATAACGAAAAATAAATTACTACTTGTAATATTTACAAAAAAAATATATATATATATATATATTTAAAAAAAAAACTTTTTGGAACTGGTACTTCAAAAAGGTATTTAGAGAGTATCCACTCCAATATATTTTATAATAGAATTAAAACTCCATTAGATGTTAATTCATCCAGTGGCGTGAACACTTTTCACTAGTCATTAAAGTAAATAGGAAAGAATTAGAAAAAATTATTCTTACATTTGGAAATTCATTTAATTTTGGTGAAGTTATGTAAAAAAGGCTGTACAATCTGCATTTGTAAGAGTTATAAGAAATAGTTTCATTTTTTTTTCAATTTTTAATGTAGAAAAGAAATGTTGCAAGCAACGGTTTCTTCTCTTTCAACTAAAGTTTGTTTGACATGCATGTGATTCCAAGAGTAGTAGAACTGATCTTCTTTTTATGTATATAATTGTTGATTCAACTGAAGTAGGTTTTGCATCAAACCTCATAGACTATTTTAGTTTTTACCCTATTAATAAATAGAAAATTGTATAAAAATAAGTTAATATCTTGATATTTTAGTTATTTATGAAGTTCAAACTGAAGAGAGAGTTTCTAAATTACTAATTGGTACTTAACTAATATTAACGCAATGTTTAATGAAATTTGTTAAGTTTGATTGGAATGAAATAATGATGCCTATGAGATTTTTCTATCAAAACAAAATGGTCATAAAATACGAACCAAATTTGTTATTACCAGAAAATCTATCAAGTCACATAACATTGTCCTCTATTGTAGGTGGAATCACATTTCTATAATTCAAATAAAAGTGATTTACTTTGTTTTTAATTATAATTCCGTACTCATTCCTTGGGTGATGGAGACAAATGCTACGAAAATATAAAATCTTGTAGCCATTCTGTTCTTATTGCCACATAATAGCTACAGATATGTTAATTTGGTATTAGTTTTTGAAAATATTTATATTGGTTATTCTTACTGGTATTAAATTTTTTTATTACTCTTAAATAAAAGCCACTAAAAGGCGAAGGATATTTTATTAAATCAACAAAAAAAAAAAAAAATACATGATAGTCCATCACCATGCTATCTCTTATGTAATACGCGATAGTCCATAGCTATTTCATTGCTCATTAGCGATAGCATGGTGATGAAAATTAATTATTTACCTTTTTAATTATACTAGTATTGTATTACCTAGCAATTGTGTTAGCCCAAATTGGCCTAAGAAGAGGGTGAATTAGGCTATGAGACAATTATAGAATTCAATTGCAATGCTCACTTTGACCATTTATCAAACACCTTGTATTCACAACTTCTAAAGATAGATTATACTTAATAATTTACATATAAGAACAATATAATCTAGCAAGTTATAATGCATAATAAGGAAAGTGAATAGAGTAGGGAGAGAGAAATAAAACACGGTCTTATTAAGTGGTTCGAACTCCAAAAGACCTAGTCCACTACCTGAGGTCTTCCTCCTCTTAGGATTTTCACAAACTTCACTAGATATTGCATGCTACTTCAACTGTTGGTGAATCATAAACCAACATATAATCCTACTCTTGAATCCACAAGAGGATGTACAACAACCCTTGAATGTACAACAATCAACCAAGGTCTTTTCAAATGTAGGTAAGACCTCAAATCTACAACCTCTACCCTAAGAATCCACAAAGAATTTTTCCACACTCATTTCTTTATAAGGATTGTCTCAATCCTAATCTAGAGCCCATGAGTGTATATGATACAAATAATTGATATTACAATGAAGCACAACATAATTCCTTAATGAGTAGATAATACAATTTAAAGCTCTTTTGAATGCTTATAGGATTTGCACATTGTAAGCTCAAGCTTGATACATTTTGATGTTTTGGATCAATAATATAAGATTAGCATCAAGGAAAAATTTATGGAAGAGTTCTGTTATGAAATGGGTGTAATTTGGTATAAATAGGCTAGCCTCTAATGTTAAAAAAATGGCTAGGTTTTTTCAAATTAGCACGATCCAAATGCACTTTTCCACTGATACTGTTGTGACTGTTATAAAATGGGTGTGATTTAATATAAATAGGATGAGCCCCTCAACCAGATGCCTCGTCCAGATGCACTCTGCCACTGATCCGGATGAGGTTGCCTCGTCCTGATGAACAATGCTCAGTTTTCAAATTTGCAAAATTTGACTTGAAATTTAATTTTTCGAAGGCAAAATATTTAGGTACTTCAAAAACACTTCTTCTAAATTGTTTCTAAACTTTTTAACACTTCAAAATATTTTTTAAATTCTAGAGAAAAATTAAAACCGATTTTTACAATCCAAGAGTTTGAAACCAATTTTTCCAAAATTCCATCTTTTAAAGATACAAACATTTGGACTTTTAAAGTACAATATTTCAAAAGATAATTTGAACTTATTATTATTATTATTATTATTATTGTTATTCTTTTTATTTTTTTCTTATTTTTAAAACTAAGAATAAAATTAATAATAATAATAATAATAATAATAATAATTATTATTATTATTATTATTGTTATTGTTATTTTATTTTGTTGTTGTTTTATATGTTTATTTTTATTATTATAATAATAAGAATCATTATTATTATTTTAATTTATTATTATTATTATTATTATTATTATTGTTATTATTATTGTTGTTGTTGTTGCAAAAGAAACTATATATAAAAGTTATATTTTTATGGGGGAATGCTCGTCATTTTAGAAATAAATCCATTTCCAAGCACATGAGAATAGGCTAATCCCATGTGTTTGCTCTGAAATTGCCAATCCCATGTACGAGAGAACATGATAATCTTGGAAATAGGATTCTTATGTTCATTACTTCATACCAAGTATGAGAATCGAAATAGAATTAGAAAGTAATTTCATTCCAAACCTCATTTCAGTGTACCAATATCTATAATTCTTTTTGTTCCAAAATAGTTACTAATTTGCGCATAAGTAAAGAAACAGATAGTCAGATGGAGACGATAAGGAGAACATAAAACATCGACTAATTTTTGCACCCTGCCTGAGCTGGTTAGCTCAGAAATCAATATTTTTTTAAGTACTTGAAATAAATAAACCATTGTTCCGGAAAATGAAAATGATAGAACAAACGACTGAATTAATCATTATTATATTCCTTATTTAGGGAGCTTTTTATCAACTAATAAATTGGCTTTAGTGAGACATATAAAAGATGAAAGTACAGAGATTCAATTCACAAGATCAATCTGCAAGTTTCTAATTGTCTGATGGAGAATCATAAATATTGCATTTTACTAGTATTTGTTGCAGTTTGTATAGCTCTTGAAGCAACTTTAGTTCATACGCAGGATGGTGATGGTCAATCAGGTCTTAATCTGAAATTTCAAGATTCACAATGTAATCACACATATATAGCTAGACAGCTAACCCTTCTTTTGTTCTCTTGTTCTCTCTCAGGATTCATAAGCATAGACTGCGGATTAACGGATGGTTCCAACTATACCGATCCAAGAACCGAAATATTCTACACCTCAGATGCAGGCTTTATTGATACAGGAGTAATTGGGACCATATCACACATATACCTTAATGATTTGGTTGCCGACCATTATGCAACAGTGAGAAGCTTTCCTCAAGGAACAAGAAACTGCTATACCATACGAACTGCTCAAGGGAAGGGTCACAAATATTTGATAAGGGCAAGCTTTATGTATGGAAACTATGATGGAGAAGATCAGACACCAATATTTGATCTTTATCTGGGTGCTGATTTCTGGGGGACAGTGAACTTAACTACTGATGATGCATCCAGTGCAACCCAGATGGAGATCGTACATAATCCATTATCAGACTATATATATGTCTGTCTTGTGAAGACAGGCGCTTACACACCATTCATATCAGCCATAGAATTGAGGCTTTTGGAAGACACCATGTATGCAACCCCAGATAAATCTCTAAGCTTCGTTGCACGGGCAAACTTCAGACCACTAGATCAGTCTCTTGATTATACTATAAGGTGCGGTTCAATCATTTTAGTCTGCATGTGATATCTCATATCGTTAGGAGATAGTGTGATTGCCTAGTTTATAAGTAGGTATTGTGGGTATTATGGGTATAATAAATAACTTAGGTTAACCATTTTGGACTAGTAAAAAATAGGATTAAAGTAGTTATTTCTTATGTCTAACAATACCAGTCGTGCCTGTGGATCCGGACTTCTGGGCTCGGGGAATGTATCTGACCTGTGAAACCTTTATTAAAATCTGCAGGTACAAGGATGATACTTATGATCGTCTGGGGTTTCGTTTCCCTGGCTTTTATATCAATCCTATATTAATTTCTAATTATACTGTGGATTCCCTCAAATGCGACGCTTACTCGGCCACCACCTAAAGTCATGAGCACTGCGGTGGTAGCGCTAAACATCAGTCAAAACTTGTCCTTCTTTTGGGGACTTGCTAATATCACCGAGAAATTTTATATATTAATGTACTTTGCTGAGCTTGAACCACTACGAGGCAAACAATTCAGAGAATTCAACATTTATATCAATGGACGTCTGTGGTATGGTCCTGTTGCTCCGGAATATCTAAAAGCAAAAATAATACACCAGCAGATCCCTGAGCAAGGTCATCAGGTTTATCGAGTTGATATAAAGAAAACAGCATCATCAACTCTTCCACCTTTAATTAATGCATTCGAGATTTATAAAGCGATAGAGTTCTCAGAATCAAGAACAGAAGACATGAATGGTATGATTCTTCGACATGTATAACTTGATTCCAGATCCACTCTTCTCATGTTTAGATTTATCTTTCTATATCCATAATTTTGATGTTATTTTTCACTTTCTACTTTTTTTATACCTCTGAAGTTGCGGCGATGTTAGATATCAAGTCAACATATAAGCTGAAAAGGAACTGGCAAGGTGATCCATGCGTGCCTCAAACTTTTCTATGGGATGGTCTAAACTGCTCTTATGATGGTTTGGATCCAGCAACAATTATATTCTTGTATGCCCATCTACAACCAACTAATTTTTCTGGCGAAACATAGATTATCTACTTGTGATTTGTTGACATGTTGTCTTGATTTTAGATTCGAAAGTCTACATTTATAATTCTAAACAAAATTCTAACTTGTTAACTTAAACAGGTAGTCTAGTACGCATTCACAAATAGTTGATTGAATTGTAATTAGTAATTACTTTACTTTTTTATTAGTGTACAGAGACCAGGGGATTAGTTAGCTAGAATTAGAGAATTGAGTAGGGGATTATTGCATATGAATATGCATGTTATCAATGAGAGATGTTAATTATGTAACGATCGGTATCCTAGAATGATTTTGGACAGGAATAGAATGACTGAAGAAATGAAATGAACTTAAAAAATGAACTGTCATACTTGGTATCGTTTGGAATAGAGATAGGAATGCATATATTTTACATAAAAAGACAAGAATGCCCTTTTTTTTGCTATAGATATATTAGTCTTAAGAATAAAAATAAGTATCATATTAATAAAAATGGCTAGTTTGAGGCATATTATTATTATTATTATTATTATTATTTATTTTATATTATTATGATATAATATTTTCTATTAAATTTAAATTATTTATTATTATAATAATTTATTATTCTATACTTATATTCATATAAGGTATATACTATTAATATATTTATTTTATTATTTTATATGTATTATTTATCATTTTTATTATTATGTATACATTTTTAATATTATTATATTATATATTATTATATTATATTTATAATTATTATTCTTTATCTTGTTATTATTAAGTTTAACCATATATAGATATATATTGTTTATATTATTATTATAATATTATATGGTTATTATTTTATTTTTTTATTATTACATTAATTTTTCAATATTATCATATTTTATTGATATGTATTATTTTTGTTATTTATTTTTGTTTTATTATATTATTCATATATATGTTGTTATTATTATATATTTTAAATTAATAATATTGGTTATAATAATAATAAATAATACTAATAACTAAAAGTAATAATAATTATATTAATAATAACATTATTTGTATAGTGTATAATATATTTTTAAGGGTAATTTGATCAATTAAGTAATAAGTTCATTTTAAAGTACATGGGAATGGGTTATTCCCATATGTTTTGTGAGGAATGGATATTCAATTCACCCTAGTGTTTAAGGTTCACTTCCTCCTCCTTTCTTTATCTTATTTGTTAAGAATCATTCGGTTCTGCCATAAAATTAATTATATTAGGAGTGCCCAAGATCATTTTATATAGTGGTTTTAGAATTTAGGATTTTTTTTTCTTTTTTATATAGGACAAGTTTATCCCCACCCCCCATCCTCCTCCACGTATAAGTTGACATTGAGAAGAATGACTTAGTGAGGTGCATACACGAGCTATCATTAAGGAGGGTAAGTTTGGTGAGTTGCATACATGAGCTGTTATTAAGGTGGGTAAGTTCGGTACGTGAGAGATGGATCACACATTGATGGATATGATTGAACCCACGCCCAGTTTTAATATTATATATGTTAAAAATCATGAAATTTCATTCCTAAAACCAATTGAAATTAAGAGTAGTCCACGATCTTACATGGTAATCTTAAAGTTAACGATTTTTTATGTAGGACAAGTGTATATTATAACGCTAGTTTTTCTTTTTGATTTTCTTTTACGAATTCAGTTCATACTAATTGTTTACAAAACAATTAATTGATTCATCAGGAACTTGTCTTCGTTTGGATTGAATGGGACAATAGCTCCTTCAATATCTAATCTCACTTCACTCCAGAAGTTGTAAGTTTTTTTTTTTTTAATAACGTGAGAACTTAATTAATAGAATTCAATTATCGATTGGATCCGACCAATCACCAACTCTTAAATCCCAAATGCAAGTATTTCTTTATGATAAAAGGCCTAACTTTATACTTTTTGGTCTTTATATATGATTATATTTATAGTAGATAAACCAGCTTTTTTTATTCCAGGGATTTGTCAAACAATAATTTAACAGGACAAGTGCCGCAGTTTCTGGCGGAACTAGCTTCCCTTCAAGTGTTGTAAGTTTTCTTTAAAAAATTAGGGACAAGCATTATTAATTGCTTCGTTGGCAGAAGTAGAATATCATATAGCTTGTTCATCTTTTGCAGAAACTTGAAAGGAAACTTCTTTAATGGGTCCATTCCAGAAAGACTCCTAGAGAAGTCAAACAATGGAACATTGATACTAAGGTTTGCTTTGCTGCACAAAGTTTATCTTAATAGGCCTTTTGAATATAAAATGAATCATTTAAAGAACTAATCATAGATTAGTCTTTATGTGAACAACTTTTATCCGCGCTTTGATTTGCTTTAGTAATTGGTCCCCACTATCATTTCTTCATTATAGATGAGATCTTCTTCCAAGCTTTTCAATGCTAAAGAAAAGACAAACTTCCTTTTGAATAATATACGATCAAACATTATTATGAGTAATACTCTATGTAACTCTTTCAATTATTTTTTATATGATAAAAATTCATATATTAAATGTCAAATTTTTCATATATATAATAAAAATATTATTATATAAAGAATTAGAGAAGGGTAAAAAGGTAAAGTAGTGACATATAACAATGCTCTATTATTATAAATGCTATTGCAATTAGGGGCAAATGTATATATATTAAGGGAGTGTGGAGTTTGTACAGCTCATTGGCCTCGCAAAGTTCTTTAAAATCTCTGATTATTTTTTAGCATTTTTAGTGTGTAAAATTATTTAATCCTTACTAATTGTTAACATCCATTAGTCCCCATTTAACTCCGAATAATAAGATATTCTAGATCGTCCCTCATTGCAATATGTACTATTTTCAGTAATAACCGCTACCAATTTCCAATTCACATCGTTTCTTATATGCTGCATTGATGATCCGATGAAAAGGACTGACGAGAATCCCAACGGCGCAGGAAAGAACATGGTTGTCATTCCAGTTATAGTATCTGTCGCTGCTGCTCTCTTGATTGTGTTGACTATTGATCTGTAAAGCCACTAAAGATTATGTGAATTATGAACTAGGATAGTCAAACTTATTGTTTTATTTGTAAACTTTTGAGATAAGTTGTGTTTAAGTACATGGATTTGAATTCACCTCGATACAGAATAGAAATGATTGGGCTTCCCCTCTGAACAACTGATAAAACAATTTGGATTCGTAAGTTCTAAACTGGAATCGGGCTTTTAACCTAATGGTGGTAGGTTCAAGTCTCATTATGTCCAAACTTGATCGGTGTTCTAATAATAAGGTTCGATCGAAGGAATGAATCATAAAGTGATATGTAAGTACCCCACAGTTCTGGCCTATTATTGATAGGGATTTTACTGATGTTATGCATGTAGCTTGAATTATTGGCAAGGTGTGAAGAGTGATTAATGTACATGCAAAGACTCCCTCTAATTCACAATCTAAATTCCTTCATTTTTTGTGAGTTTTCTGGATTTTTCAGAAGTCGAAAGCCTCTCTAAATATTTTATTAAGCAGTTATTCTTATGGTGTATGTCCTTTGTCTTTGCATTTTCACTTGATTAAGTCATTTTCTTCTCCATGTAAGACTTCCATATATCTCATTCTTACAAGCATTTTCATTAGACTCAAATATATGTTACATATTAAGTTCAAAGAGTCATATAAGTGTGAACTCGAGCATATACAATATTAAGTTCAATCCTCTTGATAATCACAATTATCTAAAATTTATTATCATAAAGTTAACATCTACGTTGTCAAATTTGGAAAGATACAACGCTTCATCAGACAATATAATCTCAACATGGCCAAATTTCTTTCATTGACAATCAACCATTGAATTAATTAGAAAGAAGTGAGGTAATTTCTCAAGGCCTAGCCTTGCAGCAATGAGGAGCAGAATTTCTTCCCATTTAGGACCGAATTGATATTTAATTGTTCATTTGATGTATTCAATTGGACTGATGAAGTTCAACTTTATCCTTAATGTTGGGTATCGGCGCAGCGGAATGGTCGGGGACAAGCAGTATCACGCAGCTAAAATATGAATGAGAACAGAGAAAGTAGAGACACAAGATTTACGTGGAAAACCCTCAAACAAATCGAGAGAAAAACCACGGGCAAGTAATGGAGGATTTCACTATGATGTGGAGTATTTTACAATAACCTTCTCTATCACTCTCTCAAATAATAGGAGAAACTAACTCTCACTCATAAATATAGAACAACAAAAGAGGAAGAAAACTACTCAAGAGAAAGCTTATGTTTTCTCTCTAACTTGGAATGTTTGGTGATGCAAAATGGTAAGGAATGAGCCTCTATTTATAGGCTCATTCCATACCCAAAATCAAAGCAAAATAGTAGTGTGAAAAGGATTTTCATGTACCTAATTTTACACCAAACTTTGATGCACAAATCTTCCTTTTTCCATTACTTTTTGTCTTCTTTTGACTCACCAAAAAATGAAAAGCTACCAAATGTGACTTTACCTCATTAAAAGTCTTTGATAGCTCACATTCTCCCACTTAAAGTCATATTTGAAAATTTTCAAATCTCTCCATACTTGCCAATTCCACGTTGCTTACGTCTTTGCTAGGCCAAAGGAGGATCTACTCCAAAGAAACTTGTCAACATTGATTGGCTTTGTCATGACATCTGCTAGGTTCTCGTTGGTGTGTATCTTCTGCATATCCACACTCCCTTCCTCCACTACTTCTCGAACAAAGTGATATTGAACACCTATGTGTTTTGTCATGGAATGAAATGCTGGATTCCTTGCAATGTGCAAGGCACTCTGACTGTCACAAAACAAGGAAATTTTCTCTTGTTTGTGCCCGAGCTCTTCCATTAACTGTTTAATCCAGATTGCTTCTTTACAAGCTTGTGTAGCTGCCATGTATTCAGCCTCTATTGTAGATAGGGCCACAACAGTCTGTAATTTAGATATCCAGCTTACCACGCCGCCTGCAACTGTAAACACATAGCCTGTAGTGAACTTCCGTTTATCGGAATCACCTGCAAAATCCGAATCAACAAAACCCTTGACAATAAATACTGATCCTTCAAAACATAATGCAACATCCGAGGTCCCCTTGATGTATCGTAGGATCCTCTTAACAGCATTTCAATGCTCTCTACCAGGATTCGCCATGAACCGACTAACCGCACCAACTACTTGAGCAATATCTGGTCTCGTACATATCATAGCGAACATGAGACTTCCCACTGCTGATGCATACGGTACTCGAGACATTTCTATCCTCTCCGCTTCAGTGCTAGGGCACATACTTGAGGATAATTTGTAATTGACAGGAAGTGGGGTCGAGATTTCCTTACAATCTTGCATATTGAAGCGCCGCAAGATTTTCTTCAAGTAATTCTTCTGGGAAATCCATACCTTCCTGCCTTATCTATCCCGGTGAATTTGCATCCCTAAAATCTTGTTTGCTGGTCCTAAATCCTTCATATCAAACTCCCCAGCCAACTGTGCCTTCAGTTCTTGGACCCGATCTTTACTGGGACCTGCTACCAGCATGTCGTCCACGTACAACAGCAGAATGATAAAATCATTATCGCCAAACCTCTTGTAGTACGTACAATGGTCTGAATTGAGTCTGTTGTACCCAAGGCTAATCACGAAGGAATCAAATCTCTTGTACCAACACCTTGGCGCCTGCTTTAAACCGTACAGAGATTTGGTCAACCTGCAAACCAAGTTTCCTTTTTCTTTCTCAACAAAACCTTTTGGTTGAAGCATGTAAATCTCTTCTTCAAGCTCTCCATGAAGAAAAGCCGTCTTTACATCTAATTGTTCTAGATGTAAGTCTAACACATCACATATGGACAAGACTACTCTGATAGTTGTAAGTCTTACCACAGGAGAAAATATCTCATTGAAGTCAATTCCTTCTTTCTGAGCATATCCTTTCACCACCAGTCTTGCATGATATCGTTCCACTTGGTCATTACCATCTCTCTTGATCTTGTAGACCCATTTGTTACCAATGGTTTTCCGTCCAGGTGGTAGTGGAACAAGCTCCCACGTCTTGTTTTTATGTAGAGCTTTAATTTTTTCTTGCATTGCTGTCATCCACAGGGCAACATCGGGGTTTTTTATAGCCTCGTGAAAGGTAGATGGCTCTCCATCCTCCGTTAGAAGACAATATGCAGCATTGCTCGCCATGACAAAATCTGAATGCCAAGTTGGTCTTGTTGTCTGACGCAATGAACGTCGGACTTCTGTAACCTCAGCATCATCTGGTTCTCGTTCCTCGTGCTCCGGTGCAGCTTCAGAAGAAGCATCTCCTTGTTCTGACTTATCTTCAATTTGTATTGTAGTAGTCTCCTTTGAAGTGTTGATGTCGTCTTCACTTTGCAATTTATCTTCTGCAAATATCACATCTCTGCTGATGACAACTTTGTGGGCAGTGGAATCCCACAAGCGATACCCCTTAACACCATCAGCATTTCCCAAGAATACACATTTCTTGGATTTTGGATCCAGCTTTGTTCTTTCTTGGGAACCATACATCACATATGCTGGGCACCCAAATACGTGCAAGGTAGAATAATCTGCGGGTTTTTCGGTCCACATTTCCATTGGTGTCTTCAACCCAATTGCAGTTGACGGTGACCGGTTTATCACGTAACAGACAGTTCTAGCTGCTTCTTCCCAAAATGATTTGGCTAGACCTGCAGTTTCTAATATAGCTCTCATTCTTTCAAGAAGAGTTCTGTTCATCCGCTCTGCTACACCATTTTGCTGAGGTGTATGTGCAACAGTAAATTGCCTCTGAATACCCTCTTGCTTGCAAAATGCCAAGAAGCTCCCGTCAGTGTATTCTCCTCCGTTGTCCGTCCTTAAACACTTGATCCTTTTCCCGGATTCAAGTTCCACCAGCGCTTTGAATGTTTTAAATATTGGAAACACATCTGACTTGTTCTTGATTGGATACATCCACAGTCTCCTAGAGTAATCATCAATAAATTATACAAATTATTTGGCTTCTCCTAGGGACAAAATCGGTGATTCCCAAACTTCTGAATGGATCAAGTCTAAAATGTGTTTGCTTCTGGCAGTAGATCTCCCAAATTTCAATCTATGCTGCTTACTGGTAACACAGTGCTCACAAAAAGGTAAGTTTACCGTCTTGAGCCCGGGTAGGAGATTACGTGCAGCAAGAATCTTCAAGCCTCGTTCTGTCATGTGACCCAATCTGCGATGCCACATTATAGTTGATTCTTCTTGATCGGCTGATGCAACTGATACATCTGCCTCTTGCAACGTATCTCCCAAAAGCATGTATAGATTTACCCCGATCTTTTCTGCCTTGATCACCACAAGCGCTCCTTTGACGACCTTCATGATCCCATCCTCGATATGGGTCTTGCAGCCAAGGTCATCCAATTGTCCAATGGACAATAGGTTCTTCTTCAAGCCCTTCACGTGTCGTACCCCTTGAATGGTGCGAATGGTACCATCATACATTTTAATTTTGACGGTACCGATACCAGCAATCTCTAAGGCATGATCATTACCCATGTACACAGATCCTCCAGAGACAGGTTCATAGGTGTGGAACCATTCTCTACGAGAGGTCATATGTCATGTTGCTCCCGAATCCATTATCCAAGCATCAGTGAGCTCCTTTCTGCCTTTTGATACAGTTGTTGCTTCGCTATATAAAGTATCTCTATCATCTGGTGCAGTCGCCACACATCCCTGAGAATTTGTCATCTCGGGATTCTTTTTGTTGCTCCAACAATCCTTCTTGAAGTGCCCTTTCTTGCCACAGTTGTAGCATTTGATATTCTTTCTACTCCTTGATTTTGATCTACCTTGGTTGTTGCTCCCACTAGAGCCACGTTCCGTTGATCTACCTCTCACCATTGATAATGCCTCTGCTTGTTGTGAACTTTCGATTTTGTCTTCCTTACTTTTGCGCCTAGATTCCTCTTCCAGAACAGCGGCTGCAACATCATCAAAAATAACAGAATCTGAAAGAACATTGTTAGTGTAACTAATGATGAGTTGATCATATGAATCAGGTATACTTTGAAGTAGAATTTCTGTACGTTCAATCTCTGCTATTTTATGCCCAATTGCAATCAATTGAGAGAATAGCGTATTTAAAGTATTGATGTGATCTGTCACCGATGTGGACTCACTCATCCGAAGGGTGTAGAGTTTTCTCTTCAAGAAAATCTTATTGTGAAGTGACTTGACCTCATATAGTTTGGTCAAAGCATCCCAAATTTATTTTGCTGACTTCTTTTTCTCAACGCTTGACAATACCGAATCTGCCAATGCCAGGTGCAGATTAGCCATAGCGTTGTCATCCATCTCTTTCCACTTGTCGTCCGTCACCTCCGCTGGTCTGTCTCCAATTGCTGCCAAACAATTCTCCTTTCTCAAGATTGCCTTCATCTTCAATTTCCATAGGGAAAAATTTCTCCCGTTGAACTTCTTGATTTCAAATTTTGCCGTCATAGTATTAACGACGATCTGCTTCGTAACTTGAACCGGCTCCCACTATTTCACTGTGAATAATACTATTTACATGAATAGTACCAAAACCGTATACGAGAATAGTATCGATACCGTATATGTGAATAGTACTATACCGTATGCGTAAATAATAACCGTGAACAGTAACCCCGTATGAATACTAGTGACTCGTAACCAATGGTTCTGATACCACTGTTGGGTATCGGCGTAGCGGAATGGTCGGGGACAAGCAGTATTACGCAGCTAAAATATGAATGAGAACAGAGAAAGTAGAGACACAAGATTTACGTGGAAAACCCTCAAACAAATCGAGGGAAAAACCACGGACAAGTAATGAAGGATTTCACTATGATGTGGAGTATTTTACAATAACCTTCTCTCTAATATAAGGATAGAACAATATCACTCTCTCAAATAATAGGATAAACTAACTCTCACTCATAAATATAGAACAACAAAAGAGGAAGAAAACTACTCAAGATAAAGCTTATGTTTTCTCTCTAACTTGGAATGTTTGGTGATGCAAAATGGTAAGGAATGAGCCTCTATTTATAGGCTCATTCCATACCCAAAATCAAAGCAAAATAGTAGTGTGAAAAGGATTTTCATGTACCTAATTTTACACCAAACTTTGATGCACAAATCTTCCTTTTTCCATTACTTTTTGTCTTCTTTTGACTCATCAAAAAATAAAAAGCTACCAAATGTGACTTTACCTCATTAAAAGTCTTTGATAGCTCACACTTAATGCCCTGGCTACCTTTGGCTACCCAGGGAAGTTTATTGAGTGGATTAGAATGTGCATCTCTTCAACTAAATTCTCGATTGCTATCAATGGGCATCTTGGAGGGTATTTCAAAGGCAAAAATGGCCTTCACCAAGGAGACCATCTTTCCCCTTATCTCTTTGTTCGCTATGAAAGTGTTGTCTCAAATTTTGTTGCTCACGGCCAATAGGAGAGACTTCGATTTTCATCCGAGATGTAGCAAAGTTAAGTTAACCCACGTGTTTTGCCGATGACCTTCTGGTGTTTTTCAGAAGGAACATTGCTTCGGCGAAAACCATCAAGGAAGGGATTGATCTTTTCTCCTCTATATCGGGTCTGTTTGTGAGTCATGAGAAGAGCACTATTTATTTTGGTGGATGCAATCCTACCATCAAGTCACACATCTGTGATATCCTCAATGTTAAAGAAGGGTCCTTTCCTTACAAGTACTTTGGCATTCTCATTACTACGGGCAGAATGAATGAATCTATTCGGAATGGATTGTGCAACAAGATCATTAGTAAATTCAGACATTAGACTAGCAAATGGCTTTCCTATGCATGTTGTCTTACTCTTGTGAAGCATGTTTTGGTGAGTTTGTTCAATTTCTGGAGTAGTGCTTTTATCCTCCTAAAAGGGGTTCTGAAGATGGTTCAAAAACATCTTTCAAAATTTCTCTGGGGAGGTACTGATGATGTTGCGGGACGGGCTAAAGTGGCTTGGGAGGACATTTGCAAACCATATGAAGAAGGAGGTTTGGGTGTCAAACCACTTCATGAGGCAAATAAAGTGGCTATCCTTAAGCAGTTATGGTTTTTACTTGCTGACAAACAGTCACTTTGGAGCAATTTGGGTTAAGAAGGTCCTTCTTGAGGACAATAGTATTTGGAGCATTGGAATTTTTGATGATAGTTCCCGGGCTTGGAAAAAGCTTCTCAAAATAAGAGATGATGCAAAGGACCTTATTGTCCACAAGATTGGGAATGGCAAATATGTTTTCTTATGGTGGGATTATTGGCATCCTCAAGTCATCTTGGTGAATGTTGTTGACAGAGATTAGATAACAGCTTCTAGGCTTGGTATCCAAAGCAAAGTTAGTGAGGTCATTCGGCGAGGTCTATGGCATTGGCCTAGGAATCTTTTGCAGCTGGGGGAACAGACTCTGAATAGCAACATTGGAGATAATTTTGATGATGAAGTCTACTGGAAAATCGGCTCAACATGTAACTTTGACTCAAAGCTTACTTGGGATGCAATTAGAACAATGAGAGATAAGGTGGAATGGTATCATCTGCTTTGGCAAAAATGTTATATCCCAAAATTCAGTTTCTGTGTCTGGTTGGCCATTCGCCATAATCTCACAATGAAGGATCGTCTTCTTAGTTGGGGTGTTCAGATTGATCGGTGTTGCTGCCTTTGTCACATTCAGCCGGAATCACACGACCATTTGTTTTTTGAATGTCCATTTAGCCGAAGAATTTGGAAAGAAGGGATGAAAAAGGTTAGGATTAAAGTCATGGATATCCTATGGGATAGGGTTCTTCGAGGTTGCAGCAAATTGTGTGTTAGAAATATTCTTCAGGCCACCTTGACAAAGTTGCTGTTTACTGTCACCATTTATCATATGTGGAATGAGCGTAGAATCTTCAAGAACAAGTATGCAACTGAAGAATAAATCATGAGGAAGATCACGAATGATATCAGGTTTAAAATGCTATATATCCACAAAGAGAGTTAGAAGCAATAGATCAGTGGCGGACTTGGAGGGTGTACTGTGTGCATGTGCACATTTTTACTTTGGAAAAAAAAAAAAAATTTGTTTTTATTTTATTTTAGAAAAATCATTATATTGGACATTTTGTGCACATCTTGACATTTCTCACTGTACGAATAGACACCCTAAGTGTGGGTGTTTGGGTCCGCCACTGCAATAGATATAACATGGAGGTGTGTCATTTGTGGAACTTGCAGGAGCTTATTGTTTAGTTTTCCTTTCAAGGAGTTTTTTGGTTTAATTTTCCTTTGTTGTTTTTGACTCCCTGTAAATGGCTTTGCCAACATTTATTTGGATAGTATAATGAAATTCTCTTGCTGACCCAGCAAAAAAAAAAAAAAAGACTTTTATGGAGGGAAAATGCCACTAGTAGCTTTCAATATTTAATGAGATTTTTTAATTAGTCCTCAAAGTTATAGTAGTTACATTATGAGTTACCAATGTTCCATAAAAATCATCAAGTTGGTCCGACCGTAATCTTTCTATCAACTAGCATGTAAATTTAAAAAAATTATTTTTACACCGCCGCAAAAACAATTTTCAGATAATCAAGTTCGCACTTAATGCTTTTTAAATTTTCAAGTTACTCCCAAAAAATCATGCATGCCCGGTCATATAGCCATTTTTTTGTGCATTTTGACTGAAAAATAACGGTGAAAACTACTATACATTAGGTGTTAATAATATCACTTTTGCAACATTGGAAACTATTTTCAAAATCCAAACAAATTTGGAGGCTAGTAGAAGAATTGACCCTTCTATGAACATCGTTATTTCCTAAATTTTTTATCATTGTCAAGCACTAACGACCAAAAATTAAGATTATGAGTCACACGATAAAAGAAAAAAAGACCATGGGATGTTAATGTGTAAGATCGAGTGTTTACATAATTCATTAGTGGTATATAATAAGGAGAATAATGATATTAATAAAGATTAGCCTAAGCAGTTAATCATCATTTGTTTAATTCGGATATCATTTGACTACGAACATATGGTTTTTGCATTCAGCATATATCCATCTTTATGTGTGAAAATTGCAATTCATGCCACTGATCTTGTATAAAATTTCAAACCATCCACTATATGTTTTTCCTGTTCAAAAAGACTAGTCTTATGCCCGTGCGATGTATGAGTGTAATTTACACTAAAAATATGTAAAATAAAACCAATTCCCTCAACTATATAATCACACTATCAAAAGACTATAATATGTACCTACTATAGTATTACATTAAATAACTAAGTGATAAATTCGTATTTTTAGTAACTTTAATCCATTAAATCATGTATATTGCATTATTATTTCAAGCTTAATTGTATATTTTACACAAATTTAATGCAATATAGGTTTTAAAGAAGAAAAAGCAAAAAAGGCCATAAAAACCAACTTTTGAAGCAAATTTTCGGCGCAATACTGAAGGAGGAAGGTAGAACAACCTTGACACGAGCAAATCAAGATTGAATTTGGCCAAACGGAGTGTGAAAACAGATTCAGGACGCTGAAAAATCTTGAAATAGCCTTGGTCAACTTTTTGGTCAAAGTCAAAGTCAAAGTCAACTTTTGGTCAAAGTCAAAATATGAATAGTAAAAGTCAAAGTCAACGCATGAATAGTAAAGTTTACATGTGAATAGTATCTTCGCTGACGTCATGTTGACACAATGGTGACCTTGGCGCTGACGTCATGCTGACACAATAGTGACCCTGGCACTGACATCGTGCTGACACAATGCTGACTTGGACGTTGACATCGTGCTGACATATTGATGACATCACTGCGTGAATAGTACATGTATAGTGTCATATTTCTTCTATAAATACTCTCTTCCTCATTTCATTTTGCTTGTACCATTTTTCTCTTCTTAGCTCAATTTTTCCTACTCTAGTATTTGTGAAATAAGTTTTGAGTGTTTTAATTATTATTCTTAGTTGTGTGCAAAGTTTTAATCCCGAGAGGAGGGTCTAGTAAGCCATCAACATATCGAAATCATATCGATCTACTGAAATCTGTTCAACACGATAAGTATTCTTTTATTTCGGTTTTCGTTATGATTTTTTGTACTTTAAATTTTATCATGGCACACTAGACCAGAGATTCGGGGTGGTACGTGTGAGGTTACTCTTGTGCATAGTTATGATTCAGATTTATTAAAGTCTCGTATTTCTATTTCTAAGTATTCTTTGGTTAATTATACGTATACTTGTAGTTATATTATATTTAATTGAAAATACATATACGAACGGTTTTGTAAACCAGTGGCAATACGAGACTACCTTGGGTGAATTCTAGTCTGGTTGTACCGACACCTCCAGGTTATATAAGTGAAAGATTAATTGAGAGATTGGATATCGTTAGGTTGTACCAACACATCTAGTCTTATTAATTAATTAATCTTATCACTTACATAATTAAAGGTTCATTTCAGTAGTGGGAGCTTGTAACCCTATTTCTGAAGGATTTAACTTTTAATTTGAATCAATAACTTTGTACTTGCGTATACCGAGCTATAACCATACTGAATCATTAACCCTTTGAATTTTTAATATTGAGTGTTGTAATTCTTCAATTTAGTACTTTTGATTAATTAACTTTTGAATCTAGTTACTACCGTATCTTTGGATATTTTGTGAACATTTCTTGGACTTAATCTACTGTATGTTTATACCTTTGGACTTTTGGACTTTTGGATTTAATCAAACTTATCAGTGACGGGAGATAGTCAAATAATTCTAAATTAAAGACTTAACTTAACTTGATAACCCAATTTACATGGATCGACCCTCTACTCGCCACAGCTAATGGTAATTCAAGGTAAGCAATATTTCCAATCATTTAACCTTACTATTTTTTAGCACAAAACAACGCAATCAAAATTTGGCGCTGTTGCCGGGGATCGGTGTTCATCAAATAACGTAAGTATTTGATTTATGTATATAAGTGTTTATATGTATATATTTTAGATTTTAGTTTGTATTTTTATTTAAGTCAATTTAGCTATATTGTATAGACTTTATTTCATTTTTTTTGTTTCTTTTTCATGTTTTAATTTTGTATGCATGGTCAGAGATCTTTAAAGCTACCCATATTTGTTTTTGATAAAGAAATTGAGAGAACTTTTAAATTCAGAAATAAAGTACATAAATTTCTAATCATAGCTGATCAAAATCTGAATCAAAACCAAAATCAAGATCAAATTGAAGGTAGAGAAGTAGGAAATGTGAGGAGGAGCATAAAAGATTTTTCCACACCACAAGATTATGTTCCTCCACGATCTATCGCCTTAGCTGAAACTGATGATGGTTTTAAAATAAAATCTCACATGATTTCAATGCTTCCCATGTTCCACGGTCTTTTTAATGAAAACTCGAATGATCACATTAATACTTTTGTTCATACATGCAGATCGATTAATACTAGAACTGCCTCAGAAGAGGTTGTTAAATTGAGATCGTTTCCTTATTCTTTAATGGGTCAAGCACAAAATTGACTTTATAGATTACGTTCTGGTTCTATTACTTCTTGGAATCAATTGCAAAGAGAATTTTTTGAAAGATTTTACTCTTCTTCAAAAACCAATAAATGTAGGAATCAATTAAATAATTTTTCTCAATTACCAGGAAAGGCACTTTATGAGAGTTGGGATAGATTTGAAATATTAATTTATGAATATCCACACTATAGTATTCCAGATTGACAATTAGCTCAGAATTTCTATTAAGGGTTAAATAAGCATAATCAAAATTTGCTCGATTCAGCTTATAATGGTTCACTTCTTGAAAAATCTCCAGAAGAAGCCACAAAATTGTTCATAAAACTGAGCAACAATTCACGAAAGCGTGCATCTTCATCTAGAGAAATGAGAGAAAGTATAGGTTCAAATGATTACAATTCTTTGACATCAAAGATTGAAAATCTAACTCTTGCCTTGTAAAAAAATGGTTAAAAGGAAAGAATCATTGCATGTAGTTGATTCAGGTGAAGGTGTTCTTGCATCAAATCTCAATTCAATTTCAGAGCAAGCTTGTGCTACTTATAGATATCCCCGTAATTATGATCCGTTCTCTAACACTTATAATCCAGGTATACGAGATCATCCAAATTTTCGGTGGGATCAGAATCGGGAAGATGTTCAACAACAAAGACCAAGAGGTTATCCTCCAAGATTTCATTCAGTTCCACAAAGACAAGTACCTACGAGCTCTAATTCAGGTTCTAATTCTTATGGGACTACTTTTAAAGAACATGTTTTGAAAAAGCTTCACAGTTGGGAACCAACTATGCAACTGGTAAGTACACATACAAAGGCAATTGCCAACTTGGAAAGACAAATTGGGCAATTAGCTAACACAATTCAGAAAAGGAAGAAGGAACACTCCCTGCCCAACCAGATGGAAACCCAAAAGGTAAGGCCTATGTAGCATCTACAAGTCAAAAAGTGGAGGATCTTCAAGTTGTCACTACATTACGAAGTGGTAAGAAAGTTGATAACAAGGTAAGTGTCGAAGCTTATGGAAATGCAAGACTTGCAAAGCAAAAAAGCTAAGTCTCAAGTTACTGTTGATTCATCAAAAGAAACTGCAAATGAACCTGAAACTTTAATTTCACATGAAAATATTCCATTGACATTGAGTCCCAAGGCACCCTTTCCACAGGCATTAGGTAATCCACCTAATAAAGATTCAAAAATGGAAGAAATGCTTGAAACCTTTAAGCAAGTTAAAATCAATTTACCTCTGTTAGAAATCATCAGGCAAATTCCTGCTTATGCAAAGTTTCTTAAGGATTTGTGTACTCAGAAAAGAAGGAATTCAGCTTTGATATCAAACAAAGTAAGATTGACTGAAAAGGTAAGCAGCATTCTTACTTCCTCATGTTCTACCAGAATTGAAAGATTCAAGTGTATTCACCATTCCTTGCTATATTGGTAATCATTGTGTAGATCGTGCCCTTCTTGATTTAGGAGCTAGTGTGAATCTTCTTCCCTTTAATCTTTTTGAGTAGTTAGACATAGGAGAATTGAAACCTACTCATGTCACCCTTTAACTGGCTAATAGATCACTTAGAATTCCTAGGGGCATAATTGAAGATGTGTTGATAAAGGTTGATTAATTTTATTTTTCTGTGGATTTTGTTATGCTAGATATGAAATCAGGAGAAATTCAAAAGTTCTAAACTCCAATTATATTAAGGAGACCATTTTTAGCAATAGCTAATGCAAAAAATTATTGTGCAACTAGAGAATTGGAGTTTACATTTAGAGATATTAAGGTAAAGCTAAATGTTGCTAATGCTGCTAGGTTTGCAGATGGAGATAATGGTCTTGAATGTTTTATTCTTGATAAGATTGATCCATTAATTGAAAAGTCTTTTCTTAGTCTTATGCAAAAAGATTTTTTGGAGAATACTTTGAATGATGATGAAGTAGTGTTGAGTAGGTTTAAGGAGGAATATGATGAATTTTTAGAAAGCAATTTAAGATTTGATTAAAAACTTCAAGTTTGTGCAATAGAACCATCCGTGACTCTTTCTAAAGAACTCATGCTTCCTTCTATACAATCTCCTCCTGAGTTGGAACTGAAACAACTTTCTAATCATCTCAAGTATGTTTTTCTAGGGGCAAATCAAACACTTCCAGCTATTATTACTTCTAACCTTTCTTTGGAACAGGAAGCTAAACTTGTAGATGTGTTGTCTAAGAATAAGGAAGCATTAGGCTGGACTGTTGCAGACCTTAAAAGAATAGATCCATCTTTTTGCATGCATAAAATTAATTTGGAAGATGGAGCCAAGACATCTAGAGAGATGCAACGTAAGCTGAACCCGAACATAAGGGAAGTTGTAAAGAAGGAAATAGTGAAGTTGTTAGATGCAGGTATCATTTATCCTATTTCGGATAGTAAATGGGTTAGTCCTATACAAGTTGTACCTAAGAAATCAGGAATCACTATGGTGACAAATGATAAAGGTGAATTGGTACCTACCCGCACCACAACTGGATGGCGTATGTGTATTGATTATAGGAAACTCAATGCTACAACAAGAAAGGATCATTTTCCTTTACCATTCATTGATCAAATTTTGGATAAGTTGGCAGGATAAGGTTATTACTGTTTTCTTGACGGGTACTCGGGATACAATCAGATCCCTGTGGACCTTGAAGATCAGGAAAAGAAAACTTTTACATATCATTTTGGCACGTTCTCTTATAGAAGAATGCCTTTTGGCCTTTGTAATGCACCAGCCACTTTCCAACGCTACATGATGTCTATTTTCACTGATATGATGGATGAATTTGTTGAGGTCTTTATGGATGATTTTTCTATCTTTGGCTCTTCATTTGACACTTGTTTGAATAATCTTTCTTTGGTGTTGAAAAGATGTCAGGAATCTAATCTCATACTTAGTTGGGAGAAAAGTCATTTCATGGTTCAAGAAGGAATTGTTCTCGGACACATTATATTCAAGGAAATAGTTCGGGTTGATAAAGCTAAGGTTGATATTATTTCTAATTTTTTCCTTCCAACAACTGTTAAACAGGTGAGATCGTTCCTTGGACATACTGGTTTCTACCGATGATTTATAAAGGATTTTAGTAAAATTGCTAGACCTTTATCGAATTTGTTTGCACAGGATGCTCCATTTCAATTTGATGAAAAATGTTTTACTGCTTTTGAAACACTGAAAAATGCACTTTCCACTGTTCCAGTGATTCAACCACCAGATTATTCTCTTTCTTTTGAAATTATGTGTGATGCTTCGGATTATGCCATAGGAGCTGTTTTAGGTCAACTCAAGGATTGTGTTCCTTTTGTGATCTATTACGCCAGCCGAACTTTGGATGATGCCCAGAAAAACTATGCCACCACAGAGAAAGAATTGCTTGCTGTAGTTTTTGCATTAAAAAAATTTCGGTCTTATGTGTTGGGGTAAAAAATAATCATTTATTCTGACCACTCGGCATTAAGATACCTGTTGGAAAAGAAAGATGCTAAACCTAGGCTTATTCGATAATTGTTATTAATTTAAGAATTTGATTTAACAATCAAGGATAAGAAAGGTCGAGAAAATGTTGTTGCTGATCATTTGTCAAGGATTGTAACTCAAGAAACATAAAATGAGTTACCCCTGAGAGATACATTTCCTGATGAACAGTTACTGTTAATTTCTACTCCTAAACTTCCTTGGTATGCTCATATTATAAATTATCTTGCAGTTGGTAAAATACCCAAGGAGTGGAACAAGGCTGAGAGAGACCGATTTTTCTTAATTGTAAAGCATTATTTCTGGGAGGATCCTCATTTGTTCCGTATTTGTTCTGATCAAATTATTTGTAGATGTGTACCCGAGTCTGAACAACTAAGCATCATGTCATTTTGTCATTAGCAGGAATGTGGGGGACACTTTAGAGGACAACGGACGGCTATCAAAGTTCTGTAAAGTGGATTTTATTGGCCTACATTAATCAAGGACACTCATGAGTTTTGCAAGGCATGTGAAAGATGCCAAAAGACATGTAACATGGGAAAAATGGATATGATGCCCTTAAATCCCATCGTGGTTTGTGAACTTTTTGATGTTTGGGGTATTGATTTCATGGGTCCTTTCCCCATCTCTTTTGGTTTTTAATACATTTTGGTTGGTGTTGATTATGTGTCTAAATGGATTAAAGCAATTGCAACAAGGACTAATAATCACACTGTTGTGATGAAATTCATAAAAGAAAACACTTTCTATCGGTTTGAAATTCCACGAGCCCTCATTAGTGACGATGGAAGTCATTTTATTTACCAAACTTTTGAAAAATTATTGAAGAAATACTCGATCATTCATAAGGTTGCAACTCCATATTACCCACAAACTAGTGGACAGGTTGAAGTTTTTAATAGGGAAATTAAATCAATCCTTGAGAAGACAGTTAGACCTAATAGGAAGGATTAGTCCACTCGATTGAATGATGCACTTTGGGCATATAGAACTGCATATAAAACTCCCATAGTAATGTCACATTTTTATTTAGTTTATGGAAAAGCATGTCATTTACCTATTGAGTTACAACATAAGGTTTATTGGGCAATTAGAACTATGAATTTTGACTTGCATAAAGCTGGTAAAAACAGGTTATTCCATCTAAATGAACTTGAATAAATGCGTTTAGAGGTATACGAGAATGCCAAGATTTACAGTGAGAAAATGAAGAGAACGCATTATTCAGAAGTCATTTATTCCTGGAGAAGATGTATGGTTATTTAATTCTAAGTTATGTTTGTTTCCAGGAAAATTGAGGTGTAGGTAGGATGGACCATTTAAGGTTGAACAAGTTTTTCCGTCTGGGGTTGTCAAGATAAAAGATAAAACAAATGGGAAAACTATGTTTGTAAATGGACAAAGGCTAAAACCTGCGATCCAGTTAAAGAATTGGGGTGAAGAGTCAATTGAACTTAAGAATCCAATCCCTGCAGAGTAACAATTTCAAAGTAATTATGTCTGGCTGAAGACGTTAAACTTAGCGCTTCTAGGAGGCAACCTAGGATTTTTAATTTTATTTTTATTCTTTTTGTTATTTTTATTTATACCAAATGAGTCTTTCTCCAGCTTAAAGTAGTTTGGGTTGTAACCTTGAGAAACACTCATAAAGTTATAATTGCCATGATACTAGTGGTCACTGTACATTTTCTGTGTGCGGTTGTCTAACCAGTGCAACTCTGTCTAACAGTACTTGTCACTCCACCAGCTTAATGTAGTTTGGGTCTGTTGGGCTTTACTTGATAAGGTAGTTAGGAGTGAGAGTATTCACTAGACGGTTTTGTTTGTAACATAAAACCCCACTGTTTTGCTCTTGACCCTGTGGAACTGGCTGTGGCCCCATGTGATTGCCGAATGAAAGTATTGGATGACGTGAATACAAAAACCTCTAGAAGAGCTAGTCCCTTATTTTTATTTTATTTTATTAAAAAAAAAAAGAAAAAAAAGATTTTCTTGCCCGAAGGCATTAAACTACGGTACTTAACTGTATGTGCATGTCTTGCTGGCTGACATTAAATGGTTGCAGTGCCCATTTCCGGTTAGAAGGAAAAACTCTGACAATTTATGTGACGCACTCATCCTAAATGGGTAGGAGGATGGGTATACAGTGGCAACAATCGGTAGCGACTGTCTGAGGATAAAACAGGGTGTTGTTTGTACTAGGGTGTGTGCCTCACATGAACCCAAGTGATTTCTGGGTAATCTAAGATCTTGTGGCGGTAACATTCCAAGGTTTGTTATAGATGTTGTCATTCGGTTACCAATTAGCTTTAAATTGGTGTTAACTTTAACGTAAGGAGGTCTTTTTCCACCATTATGGAAATAGTGGTTCTCATGGTGTTTGAGAAAAAGATAACTAATACTACTCTGAGGGGCATGTGATACGTGATTCATCACCTCTGCTTCGGCCAGTTCTTACGCTATGGCGGATAGATTTACTTTCCATATATTAATGTCATTCACTTGGTGTTCGAATGTGGTTTACTTTTCTGCATAGGTATGAATCTGAAATAGGGTTGGGATCCTATTTTTGCTTTTCCCAGGCTTTCAGTGTTGCTTTCCAAACTGACGGATAACTCTTCATTAAGTTGATGAACTCTAAATTTAGTCTAAACTCAAATTTTCTTAAATTAAATCTAGATCCAACTATTCCTTTTGGAAGCATATTTAAAGTTTGAATCTTGATGGATGACTATTGGTCAGTGTTCATTTGTATATTCTTATACTTGTTTTAGGATATTTAAATGGTTTAAAATTCGTGTATTTATTTTTCTCATGTACCAATTTTATTTTATTTTAGAAAAAAAAAATTCTTATAGAAAATAGGTTTAAGAAAGATTATATCTTCCTACTTTGTGAATTTGCAAAAGCATTTAAGGTAGAAACGAGAAGAGTCACGCTCGAACGCACTTAAAGGGCGCTCGAGCACTGTACGACCTAACCGATGGATTTAAAGCCCTCTTTCTTTCTTCTTCTCCTCATTTTCGTTTCTCTCCACTGCCGCCTTCTCTCTTTCTCTCTCTCTCAAATTTTTTTTCTTTCATTTCTCTATTTAGCTGCATTCAACACAATGATGTTCAGAACTCTTACGCCTGATCAATTTGCCATGGTTGTGTACTATTTTGCAAGCATTTTCATCATTTACATTTTTTTTATTTATCTCCTAGTCAAGTGGGATCGTAAGTATATTAGGAATGATTGAAGTTAGTCATACATTTCTAGGTCTAAGGGATAGTCTTTTGTTGTTGTATTTTCATTTCTTTTATGTAATGTCTTTATGATTAATAAAATAGTGTGGTTTGTTTATGGTTTTTGCATTTATATAATTTATATTTATATATTTATGTATTTTTATTTTTGTCAAGATATTATTGTTAAATAATGTATGTATTTATGTATATATGTATATATTTATGTTAGCCTGCTGTATGTTTATTTATTTATTATTATTATTTTAAAAAAATTACTAAAAAAAATGCAGCAGGGTGCTTGAGCGCCCTGCAAGCACTCGAGCACCCAATCACAGTTGGGGCTTATAAGGAAAGCCCCTGTGACGACCGAGAATCTCTTCATATTCATTTTAAATTGTTAAATGTCTTATTTGAGCATTAAATGTACATTTATTCAATTTTAGCATAAGACACTATTCATAAATAAAATTTACTGTTTAATTTTTCTGAAACTGTATTTTTTTTCTGGCACATATCATGTAGGAAGAATGTGAAAAATATTATTTTGTGTAATTAATGTTGGGAGTATGCATTTAGAAAATAGTTTTCATCTTGAATGAATAGTATTACGAAAGAATAGTAACTTTTTGTAGAATTTTTATTTGGGCTTCTAGTGAATTAGCTAAACTTTGGACTTTTATTAAACCCTTAAATATGTTTAATTAGATCCAATTTACTAACCTAACCCATTATTTCCTTATTCTATTACCTATGTAATATAATAAGAGCCCGAACTAAAATTTTTATTATCTTATTTCCCAGATTTTATATTTTTCTATTATTACTTAACTTATAATTAGCCTATGTTCACAAAAATTATATTCATTGCATATATGACGAGTGATTTGCAAAAATATCTTGATATTATATAAATAGTAAAACTATGTATTATTTTAAAGAAGTTTTATTGCATTTATTCTAATATACCTAAACTCAAATCTATTTTAACCCACAACCCAAACCCAATATCCAACCCATTAACCCACATAATTATCCTATATATATATATATATATATATATATATACACCAAACAAAATACAAAAAAAAAACACAAAAAATACTAAAATAAGCCAAAAAGGCCAAAAAATTAGCCAAAAAAGCCATTATGGGAATAGTTACTTTTTTTCCAATTTTGCTCAATTTGATCTTCCAAACTTTGTCAAGTCTTCTCCAAGTGGTCCCAAGCTTCTCCAAGCCCTATCCTAGCTTCCTTGCACGTTTTTGGTGAGAGAGTTGCATCATTTTCATGATTTAAAGTTTATGCCAAGTTTTTTTTTAATTTTCGGATTTTGCTATTCTGGAGCTATAATATGCTTGTTTCTTGCTTTATATAGTATGTATACATGTTAGAAAACATCCATATGCAATATTATAGCTTGGTGTTGAGTTTTTAGCAAAGTGTCACTTGAGGAAGATGATAATAGTGTAATTTCTAGGGTTCCGAAAATTTAAGCAATTTAATTTGATTCAATGCTTCTAGTAGTTGCTAATTAGGGCCTTAAGCGTGGGAAAAATATTTCTTATACTTTCCATGTGAAAAATTTGAGAATTTTGATCAAAATAAGCTACTTTAATTGGGGATTTCGGGGTTAACTTGAATCCAGGCACGCTTTGAAACTATGGCTAGTCTTTATTAAGTATTGAAGCCTTAGAAGTGCCTTCGTTTCGCTTGTTTGGATTTCAGAATTGGTACTTGTAGTATAAACGCACAAAGAGGAAATCAGGGATTTAATGGTAAACGAGGTTTAACGGGTGAACTCGAGGGTCCTTGGGGTGCCATAAGGTGTGGTTTGAAGGATAGGATAACTCGTTTGGAAATCTTGAACCTTGCCTTTCGGTTTGGAGCTTAATAGCAAAGATTGACAAAGGGGTCTCGGGTTGAAAGTGAATCCGGGTACGTTCGGGCATTAGGGCTAGTGTCTAGTAAGTGAGGATGTGCTAGAAATGTATTCGCTTCGTTTAGTTGAGTTCCGATTAATGTACTTGTAGTGTAATGCATAAAGAGGTAAATTCGGACTTGGGGTAATTGTACTTTAAAGTGAGATTTCAAGGGCTTAAATGGTGCCATAAAGTGTCATTAGATATGTAGTATAGTTAGATTTGAGGTTCATTATCTTGTGTGAAGTTTAGAGCTTGTTTTGTGAGCATTTAGAAGGAGATATGTTGGACTTCTTGTCAAATGGTTAGTCTTATTGCATAATTAGTTATTTGAATTGCTATAGTTGCTACATTTGATTGTTAATCAAGTAAACTATAAAGTTAGCTCATTTAGTTAGAGGATTATTGATTGTTGTAGTAAAGTAATTGAAATTTATAGCATATAATCTTAACTTAATGATATTTCGATGCTTCTAATGCCTTCTATGCTAACTAATGAGGTGGTAGAGTGAACTTTCTATCTTAATTACATGTGAAAAATGAGTTTGTGTATAAGTGAATTGAAGAAAAAAATGAATAGTAACTTGATTAAAGAATGTGAATTTATTGCTTATGGTGTTTTAATGTTAATAAGAGTGTCATTTTAACATGTCTTGTAATCTAAAGTAGTTAGTGTATGTTTAATAATCTTAGAGAAAATAGATAATCTTGTACATGATTTCACTTTGGATAATGCATATTAGAGTTCTTTTAACATGCTTAGTAATTGAATAATGCTTAGTATTTAAGCGTAATAGCGTGTATTAAGTGTTTAACTTGAAGGCTGTGTGATTCATGGTATCTTATGAGTTAAGTTGTATATTTAGGTTATATGTATATTAGATCTAATCATGATAATAGAATTGCAATGGATAATGAAAGTGTTATACTTATATGAATAACTAGGGGTTGCACATTTGAGTGGATTCAAAGAGGTTTGGAGTAAACCTAAGCTATGCTCTTACGGGTTTGACTTACTAAAGGTGAGGGAGTCTTTATTTTTATTTTTTGTACATCTTAACTTATCTTATTGTTTATAGATTGTATGATTAGCAATTGAAATAGTTTACATGTACTATTTATTCGCTATCTTGTGTTTTCTTGTGTTATTTGTGTTTAATTGCGAGGACGGCCTACTTTGTCATCCCTCTATGTGATTTTGATATTCTTGATTCTCGTGATCTTGTCTCGGGGTTGCGCAACCTTTTCGGACATAGTAGCGTCGAGAAATACGGGCGGCATCGGGCTTGATGTGCTCCCTCAACTACCATGGTGCATATTCCCTTCTTGCTGAGGCATACTCCACTACCCCAGAGGCGTGGTTCACCTGCTGGGCATGGACCTACCTCAGGAGAAAGGGTCGTAGGATCGGGATACATCCGGAGTATCCCAATTGTTGGTGTTTGGGGTTTGCCGGCATGTTCGTGAAGTTCGTGGTTTGTGGCTCATGATTGAAGATTTGAAGTGGAACCATATCCTTTTTTAATGTGGTTAATTACTTGGCTCTTTCTCTTGCTGGTTTATGTTATATATATATATATATATATGTTCTTGTGTTTGCATATCATATTGCATGCCTGATATGTTGTATCACCTCCCTCGCTGGGCAATATTGTTGCTCACTCCTCATTTAATATATTTCAGGAGAAGCTGAGGTGAATCCCCAGCTGATAGAAGAAGAGGAGGAAGTGCTAGTTAAGCAATTTTCGTGACTTCTTGTGTGATAAGGTTGTCTAAAATGTGAAACTTGCGAGGAGTTGTTGTTGGTTGCCTATTTGTGACCTTGGGGTCTTGAGTATATTTGGTGAATGTAATAATTTATAATCTTATATGTTGGATATAAAGTGGAATGACATGTAATAATCCATAGTAAACTTATCCTTTTGCATGCTTGTGTGATTAACAAAACTTGGAAGTAGAACTTGGCTATTGTTGTATCCAACTACCTATAGTTAAAATTAGAAATGCTTTGCTTGCTTGTATGTTATATGTAGTTGTTGTTCCAAGGCTAGGATGGCCTTGTGATCGCGGGTGGTCCATAAAAATCTTGGAGGATTGGTTGTAAGAGTTGCTGTTTATGGATCTAGCATTATAGGTGTCTTTGTGCAGGTACCAGTTTAGTCCTATAAACAGGGGAGACTTCGTCCGTTTTTCCCTAAATTTCGTGCCCCGAGATTTGGAATTGGGTGAGAATAGCATGATAAATAGGAGTCCCGGTCTTGTGAGGGATCGGGGCATTACAGCCCCGACTGCATCAGCTATTAAACCCTAAAAACATACCCCCCCCTCCACCCACGGAAATCACCCACAAACCTCAACAAAATCCTTCCCCACCCCAAGTTTTCTCTAGATCTACATTAAGAGGTTAGTTTTTATATTTTCTTTCTTATTTTCGCATTTATTTTCAGTTTATTTCAAGTATTAGATCTATTTTTATATATTTATTTACGTATGTATATACACATATTTGAAGGCTTTAGGATGATTTTTACTCCTTACTTTCAGTTTATTGTTGTTCTATAGCTCTTAATCTTCATTTTGGTATGATTTTTTTTTTCAGATTTATGTATGTATATATGAATGTATATATGTATGTATATGTGTATGTATATAGAATTTGGTTAGATTTTAATTTTAAATTTTCTGTTAGAATTCCTTTAAATTTAATTCTGAAAAAAAATCTGAAAATTAAAAAAAATTCAGATTTATGTAGATTCATTTATGTCTATTATTTTTGTTACCCTACATCTAAGATTTATAAATTATTTACATGTTATAGAATTTAATCGATGATTTATAATGTTGTGTGTTAAGGATGATTTTGCGGTTGTTATTTGGTGTTGTTTGAATAAATAGTATTTATGTAAATTAAAAAAAAATATATATATATATATAGATATATATAAATAAATAATTTTGTCTTGTGACTTTTCTAATTTAGTTTTTCTTGTTTATTATTAAGATTATGGCTCCCAAAAGGCAGAAATTATCATTGACTGCAAGACTTGACAATGCTCAAATTGAGGCCGAAACTAGTTTTTCGAATGCGTTGAGAGCCTCTGAAGGTAGGCAACGTGCTTTTGAATTTTTTAAGGGGTATTTTCTTGATTGTTTTCTGCACCTACCTTTTGATGATGTTCTTGTTTTTTCTCATCCCATTCGCCGTTTTTATGAGCATCTTTCGTACGATAATGAAAAATTTACTGCATCAATTGATGGTTTTGAATTTCAATTAACTACTGCTGATATCATGACTATACTGAGTGGGCATGATTATTCTTATGAGGAAAATATGGATTTCCTTACTACATCTACTAATTTAGACATTGCTACAAATTTGTGTGGGGGTCCGGTTCTGCCACACGGTGTGGGTGTAAGGAGATCTTCCCTTCCAAGGGACATGTGGTTAACAAATATCATTGTTAAAAAGAACATTTTCCCTTATGGTCATGATCATGAAAGGACGGGAGTTATTTTAAAAGTTTTATATTGGATTTATCAAGGTGCTCTTTTTGATGTTGGGGCTGTTATTGGGAACAACATGATAAGTCTTATAGACCACATGAGGAGGTTTGATGCTACATCTACACTTTATTTTCCTCGACTGATAATTTCTTTGCTTCAACGGTTTGATTTTCCTTTTGCACTTGATGAGCCATACATGGATCTCCCTATTACTTTATATGGTGAATCGGAGTTCTCGAAGAGTTTTAAACATTTGGAGCGCATTGTTTGAAAAATGCCCTTAGCATTAAATGATCCACGACCTTCTACTCAATCTGCTGAAGGCGCTACTTCTTCCCAACAACAGGGTGATCAATCTGAAGAATCATTAATGGAAAAAATGTACAGAGAACTGCAAGCCATGAATATTAACCTTGCTGTAGGATTGGGAGACATAGGTGAACTGAAAGCTGAATTTGCTAAATTTAAGCAGTCACAGAAAGAAGAGTTTGCTGCATTACGAGCTGAACTTGCTTCAATGAGAGGTTCAGGCACAGGTCCTCAGCCGCCACCACCATTGTAATTTAGTGGCGTGTTTTTTATGTTATTTTAGTTATTTCATCGTGTTTTTATATTTTAGTTTTTATTTAAACTCACGGCTAATGTTGGTTTTTGAGATTTTGTTTGACAATTCTTCTTTCAGAAAGTTTTTGAGGAACATTGCTTGGATTGTTTATCAGGTTGTGTCTTTCTTTTTACTTTGCATTACATAGTTTTCTTTCATTGATGACAATGTAAGGTTTGGGTTTGAGAAGGAAAAAAAAGTTGATACCAACCTGATACACAAAAAAAATAAAAATTTACTTCACTTATTCATAATAATTAAAATTGAGTGGTTAATTGTTGAAATATGGTTAGATTGTAATAAAATATTTGAATTAACTGTGAATTTAGAATGGAAAAATGATTAGCCACTAAGAGTTGAGTTTGCATCTAGATTTTTTTTGAAACCTTGTTAACTATTATTACATCCCAACAGCGTCACATGATTCAATTAGAAGTTTTTGATTAATTATCAAAAAAAGAGTAGATTGAGATGTTTTCAATGTGAGATGTTGTGTTTTATTAAAGTTTGACTTATGTTTCTAGATCGGTATACTCCTTTGAAAAAAAAAATGTGTAGATGACTCTCGTTCAACATCATTCAAATATCAAAAATGTTGATTCAACAAAAAGAGGCAGAAAAAAAATCCATAACAAATGCTTTCTTCTAACTATTTTTGAGCATTTTTGTTATGAAAAAACTATCAATACAAATCTTGTCAGACAAGCCTTCTTTCACCAAACACAATTCAATCAAAGAAAGGCAATACTTCAAGAACGTCTTTGAATCAACCAACATCTACCATTCGAGTAATCTATTCATAAAAAAGATATATATATATATATATATAAATAAATCTAAGGGAGTACTACGCGATTTAGAAGGTAGTTGAGTTTTAACATTTCATGACTATCTATAGAAAATATTTTCGATTTTACAAATTTTGCGTGATTAATTTTCTTACTGCTTAATTGAGTTATAAATGCTTAAAAAGGCTCAAAGGATTTTTGTAATTAAGTTGGTTTCATTTCTTCTAGATACAAAATGATTTCTTGGGGTGGAATTGTTTGGAAGACAAATTCACTGTTAATCTTGTAATTTTATAAAATTTAACTGTATGAATGCATTGACTGCTTAGATTTAATATTTATGAATATATGAAGTAATTGATGCCTTTACTTGAGGACAAGCAAAGAATGGGTTTGAGGAGGTTGATAAATCTGTATTTTTAGTAACTTTAACCCCTTAAATCATGTATATTGCATTATTATTTCAATCTTAATTGTATATTTTACACAAATTTAATGCAATATAGGTTTTAAAGAAGAAATAGCAAAAACTGCCATAAAAACCAACTTTTGAATCGAATTTTCGGCGCAATACTGAAGGAAGAAGGTAGAACGACCTTGGCACGAGTAAATCAAGATTGAATTTGGCCAAACGGAGTACGAAAATGGATTCAGGACGCTGAAAAACCTTAAAGTAGCCTTAGTCAACTTTTTGGTCAAAATCAAAGTCAACGGGTAAATAGTAAAAGTCAAAGTCAATGCATGAATAGTAAAGTCAACTTGTGAATAGTATCTTCGCTGATGTCATGCTGACACAATGGTGACCATGGCGCTGACGTCATGCTGACACAATAGTGACTTTGGCACTGACATCGTGCTGACACAATGCTGACTTTGGCACTAACATCATGCTGACACATTAATGAAATCACTGCGTGAATAGTATATGTTAATAGTGCTAAATTTCTTCTATAAATACTCCCTTCCTCATTTCATTTTATTTGTACCATTTTTCTCTTCTTAGCTCAATTTCTCATACTCTAGTATTTATGAAGTGAGTTTTGAGTGTTTTAATTATTATTCTTAGTTGTGTGCAAAGTTTTAATCTCGAGAGGAGGGTCTAGTAAGCCATCAACATATCGAAATCATACCAGTCTACCGAAATTCGTTCAACACGATAAGTATTCTTTTATTTCGGTTTTCGTTATAATTTCTTGTACTTTAAAGTTTATTATGGCACACTAGACCCAAGATTCGGGGTAGTACTGTGAGGTTACTCTTGTGCATATGTTGTGATTCAGATTTATTAAAGTCTCGTATTTCTATTTCTAAGTATTCTTTGATTAATTATATATATACTTGTAGTTATGTTATATTTAATTGAAAATACATATACACTCGGTTTTGTAAACTAGTGGCAATACAAGACTACCTCGAATGGATTCTAGTCTGGTTGTACCGACACCTCCATGTTATATAAGTGAAAGATTAATTGAAAGATTGGATATCGTTAGGTTGTACCAACACATTCAGTCTTGTTAATTAATTAATCTTATCACTTACGTAATTAAAGGCTCATTTCAGTAGTGGGAGCTTGTAGCCCTATTTCTGAAGGACTTAACTTTTAATCTAAATCAATAACTTTGTACTTGCGTATACCGAGCTATAACTATCCTGAATCATTAACCCTTTGGATTTTTAGTATTGAGTGTTGTGATTCTTCAATTTAGTACTTTTGATTAATTAACGTTTGGATCTAGTTACTACCGTATCTTTGGATATTTTGTGGACATCTCTTAGACTTAATCTACCGTATGTTTTGTTGGTATATGTCAATGTCCACCTATAATAAGTATTGTTAATTTATGTGCTAGCATAAATTAATGATTCTGACTTAAACGTCGATGAGGTCAAAAGAGACTGCGATGGCTACAAGAAAGAAGTTCGAGAATTTAGAATTACCTAAAATGATGTCGGGATGATGCAATGCTAAAGTTGGCAAATTTGACCAAATGAAACTTCCTAGAAGTTGGCTTGGATGCTAGCCACCCATGTAGTCAATTGTAGCAACCCATGTGATAATGTGGGTGGTCAATGCTTTGAACATAGTTGGTAGAGCCAACCAAGTTGGAAAATGTTTCATAGAAAGTTTCCTATGGCCGGCTAGCTGAATTATATAAATAGGCATGCATTAGTTTATCGTATTCATTCATAACACAACTCCAAACACAATCCTAAGTTAGTCTTTCTTTCTTATATTCTTCTTGTAAGTTCAGAAGCCATTGAAGCTCTAATCTTGAGAGCGCACGGTGGGACAATTATCTTGTAAGTGTTATATTGAATTGTTATAAAGAGTAGTGTTTTCTTTCTACTTGATTGTTGTTAAGACGTTTCTGGGAAATTGATTATATTCTTACATACTTGATTGTTGTTAAGACATTTCTGGGAAATTGATTATATTCTTACATGGTATCAAGAGCTTAAGGGGCTTTTAACAACAATCTTGTCTGGTAAAGCTCAACAACTATGACTACTCAAGGTGTTAGTTCTTCTTCTACTAGTTCTAGTTCCAGTTTAGTACCGACAATTCGTATATGTCCCCCTACTTTCATAGAAGGAAAACTTGATGGCACGAACTATCTTTTGTGGAAGTTCAAAATCACTACAGTTTTGGACTTCTACGAACTCTTTGATACAATGTTAGGCACAGATACAGAACCAGTTGGAGTCCGTGCTGAAGATGACACAAAAAAGGTCACACCTTCAAATCATCAGTTTGTCAAAGAATGGAGGAGACGAAATGCTGATGCACTTTGTACAATTGTAACAAGTGTTCAGGATTCCGTCCTTACTCTAATTCAACACACAACCAAGGCAACTGAAGCTTGGAACATACTGAGAAATCAGTATGAAACAAGGAATCAGACTTGCATTCAAAACTTGGAGAATCAGTTAGCTGTTAAGAGATTAAGTGAAGATGAAGCAGCTGAGTCATTTATCAGTAGGATGAAAAACCTAATTGATCAAATGGCTGCAGTTGGTATTGCCAAATCAACTGAGGAACTAGCTTGAAGGTGCATTAGAGTGTTGCCTCTAAAATTTGACGGCCTTGTCACAACACTCAATACACAAGTTCACATTCTTCCTTTGACGTTTGAAGAATTCACTGCCATGTTGATGGAGGAAGAGATGAGGCTAAAAAGCAGAGAAAATCAACTTGACTCTGCCTTTGTAGCCAAAGCGAAGAATAGCCAAGAAGAAAGGAAAGAAGAAGATGTTCTCTGGATCGTGCTACTAATAAGAAATGTCATACTGTCAAAGATTGCAGGAAACGAATCCATGACGAGAAGAACGGAACTCTAAAGCCAAATTGGAGAAATAAAGAATCTGTCAATACGGCTGAAACAGAAGTGCATATATTTACAGTAACAGATGTATTGGAGGAAACGTGTACTAGCGCACATGTACATCAAACAAGTGCATGGTGTTAAATAGTGGAGCTTCCCGACACATGACCAGCAAGAAGGAGTTATATGACTCCATAAAACTTCTACAAGAACCAATGAATGTTGTCGTCGGGAATAATGCTAGGTGTCCCGTTAAGGGCATTAAAACCATCTCACTCGTGTCTAAAGATGGAGGAACCAAGAAGCCGTCCAACGTACTCTTTGTACCCCATATCACCAGAAATTTGCTATTTGTACCTACTATTACAAATAATGATCTAGAAGTGTGGTTCAAGAAGACGGAAGCTTTGATTCTTGACAAGGATCCAAATATAGTAAGTAAAGGTATTCGCAAAAATAACCTTTACAAAATCAGCTCTTTTTCTGCCGTTGTGGATGCCAAAACAAGTCAACTTTGACATGAAAGGTTCGGGCACATTTCCTATCCTATGTTAAAGGAAATGCAAAAGAAGAAGATGGTGGCCGACTTGCCTTCAATTGAAGAAGTTGAAGGACCATGTGAAGCTTGTATGCTGGGCAAGCAACATAGATAGTCATTTCCCAAAGAGAGTCATAACCGATCAAAGGCTTCTCTATAGTTGGTACATGTTGACCTCTGCGGAAAAATGACTACCACGGCATTAGGAGGATCTTCCTACTTTATGCTGTTAGTTGACGATTATAGTAGGAAAATGTGGGTGTACTTCCTTCGGGACAAGGCTGATGCTCTTGAAAAGTTTAAAGTGTGGCACAAACTTATGACAAATGAGAACATAACTCAGTTGAAGAAACTTCGTACCGATCGTGGGGGGAATGGGGGGGAGGGGAGGGAATTCTGTTCTATAAAGTTCACCAACTACTGCAACAAGCTTGGGATTAAGCGCCAATTGACTGCTCCATACACACCATAACAAAATGAAATTGTTGAACGAAGAAATCGAACAATTGTAGAAATGGCTCGATGCATGTTGAAAGTTGCTGGCCTACCTGACACATTCTGGGCTGAAGCAGTAAACACAGCGATATACATCCTCAATCGGTGCTCAACCAGGGCACTCAATGATAAGACTTCTAATGAGGCTTATTATGGTACGAAACTTTCTGTGTCTCATTTAAGAAAATTTGGGTGTGAGTGTTTTGCACACATTCCAAATGAAAATCAAAAGAAATTGGATGACAAGAGCAAGAAGGGCATTTTTTTGGGATATAGTGAAGAGTCTAAAGCATACAAACTCTATGATGTAGAGGCTAATAAGGTGATCATAAGCAGATATATGGTGTTTAATGAGCGACCACACTCAATAGAAGATAATGGTCCTGCCATTTCGTCATCAACCGATGAAGTAATCTACCAAGTGCCTGAACAACGACCGTTGAACAATGAAGAAGTCTCTAATGATGAAGAGACTGAAGACCAACCTATTGTATCCATAAGGAAGCCACAACTAAAGTGGTTCCAATAGCTCTTTGATGGAAGAAATCCAGGAGTTACTGATGATAGTCCACGTCTTGATGGACTAAGACGATCAAAGAGAATAGAGGAGCAGAACAGATCACGACAACAACTAGTAAACATGGCTTTGATGACCCAAATCATCAAGATGATAAAAGAACCGGTAACTGTGGATGAAGCTATGTCAGATCCAAATTGGAGAGCAACTATGCAAGCTGAGTATGATAGTTTCATAAAAAATGATACTTGGAAGATCGTTGAAAAGCCACCGAACAGAAAAATCATCGGTACCAATTGGATATGGAAAGTGAAGTACAAAGCAGATGGAAGTCTTAAAAAATACAAGGCACGCCTTATAGCACAAGGATTTTCGCAAGTCGAAGGTTTCGATGTATATGAAACTTTTGCTTCAACAGCAAAAATGTCAACAATCAGGCTAGTTATTGCAGTTGTCGTGCATTATGGATAGATAGTACATCAAATGGATGTCAAGTTAGCTTTCCTCAATGGGCAACTTGAAGAAGAAGTCTACGTTGCACAACCCCCTGGCTTCCAAATGCCAGGTGAAAAAGAAAAAGTCTGCAAATTGAAAAAGACTTTATATGGGTTAAAGCAAGCACCACGAGCTTGGTACAAACGTATAGACTCTTTTTTCTTGCAGCATGGTTTCTGTAGAAGTAAATCAGATGCCAACTTGTATGTTCTAAGTGAACAAGGAAAAAAGGTAATTGTAGTCTTATATGTGGATGATCTTGTAATCACTGGTGACCATGAAGATAATATTCGGAAGACGCAAGAATGGTTGAGCCAAGAATTTGAAATGACAAATCTTGGTCTTCTTCATTATTGCTTGAGAATCGAGGTATGGCAAAAACCTCATACTATTTTCATCTCGTAGCAACGATATGTTCGTGAGCTCCTAACTGCATTTGGTATGTCCAAGTGCAAACTAGTTGTCACCCCGATGGAAGTAAATACAAAGTTATCAATTGATGATCCTTTAGAACAAGTTGATAACAAGCTCTACAGAAGGTTGGTAGGAAATTTAATCTTCCTTTGTAATACAAGACTTGATATTAGTTATACTGTAGGAGTTCTCAGTCGGTTTTCAAATAAACCGAGACAAAGTCACTGGCAAGCAGGGATGCGGATCCTCAAATATCTCAAAGGCACATTGGAGTATGGGATATCATACAAGTCTGGAGATACTTTATCTGGGTACTGTGACTCAGACTGGGCTAGTGATATTGACTCAAGAAAATCTGTTACAGGTTACATATTCATATTTGGTGGTAGAGTCATCTCATGGGCTAGTAAGAAGCAACCCACCGTTGCACTTTCATCAACGGAGACGGAATACAAGGCTGCTTGTGTAGCATCCTGTGAAGCTATTTGGCTACGACGCATCATGACTGATATTGGCATTCCAATAGAGGAAACAACAATGTTGAAATGTGACAGTTAGAGTTGTATAGCTATGTCAAAGAATCCGGTATTTCATGCTAGAACAAAACACATAGAGATTCAGTATCACTATGTAAGGGAACTGATCGAGGAAGGTGAAATCTGCATGGAGTACTGCCCTACAGAAGATAATTGTGCAGATATTTTCTCCAAAGCGTTAGGGAGCGTCCAATTGAGCAAGCATCTTCCAACATTAGGTGTTGGCCAAATAGCTTAGTCAACATGAGGTGAACATTGAAGGGGGTGTTGGTATATGTCAATGCCTACCTATAATAAGTATCGTTAATTTATATGGTAGCATAAATTAATGATTTCGACTTAAACGTTGATGAGATCAAAAGAGACCGCGATGGCTACAAGAAAGAATTTCGAGAATTTAGAATTACCTAAGATGACGTCGGGATGATGCAATGCTAAAGTTGGCAAATTTGACCAAATGAAACTTCCTAGAAGTTGGCTTGGATGCTAGCCACCCATCTGGTCAATTGTAGCCACCCATGTGATAAATATGGGTAGTCAATGCTTTGAACATGGTTGGTAAAGCTAACCAAGTTGGAAAATATTTGATAGGAAGTCTCCTATGGCGGGCTAGCTGAATTCTATAAATAGGCATGCATTAGTTCATCATATTCATTCACAACACAACTCGAAACACAATCCTAAGTTAGTCTTTCTTTCTTGTAAGTCCAGAAGCTATTGAAGCTCTAATCTTGAGAGCGCACGGTGTGACAATTATCTTATAAGTGTTATATTAAATTGTTTTAAAGAGTAGTGTTGTCTTTCTACTTGATTGTTGTTAAGACGTTTATGAGAAATTGGTTATATTCTTACATGTTTATACCTTTGGACTTTTGGACTTAATCAAACTTATCGTAACGGGAGATAGTCAAACAATTCTAAATTAAGGACTTAACTTAACTTGATAACCTAATCTCCGTGGATCAACCCTCTACTCGTCACAGCTAGAGGTAATTCAAGATAAGCAATATTTCCAATCATTTAACCTTCTATTTTTTAGTGCAAAACGACGCGATTACTAAGTAAAATAAGCATATATTTTCTCATAAGAAGTTTAAAAGATCTAAATCCTGCATTACACAAAAACTAATTTTTATGCATTTGACCATGAATAACATGAATATATATTTCCATCACTCATGGCTCTGTAATGAGTTAAAATTAACATAATTTCATGTTATCGCTTTTGCTCCACAAACCTATCTCAGTAATTTGAAATACACTAATAATATTTGAAGTAGATAACATATATTTGAATAAGTATATTGTTAGGAATCATGCATGGTATTTAAATAATTTTATAATCAGAATAAACGCAGTGGAAAATAATTAATACTTGTGCATCCGTTTATGGCTAATTACGTAGATTACATACATGCATAATAATCGATATTAATTACGCATTAAAAGATTTTATGATTACCTTTCCATGACGAATCTTTTGCAGAATTTGAACGATCCAAAACTCTTCAATTGTAAAGCCTCCAAAAGTATCCACACAGAATCTGCACCCTCAATTGGATTTCACCCCTACTAGATTTTCTAGAGAAATCCTACATATTATTCTGACTATAGTTTTTGTGCTAGCTAAACCTGTGTCAGAATATTACATTATATAGGAAACCGTACATGACCTAGGGCCACATATGGGCTAGTCTTAAACAGACCAGTCTTGGACTCATAATAACCAGATCAATATCAAGTTACTATGAGCCCAGTTAAAATAATATTAAGACGATCCTAAAATTAATTTAATCTTTTCTCTAATCCAATTAATCTGCAAATTTCATTTGTGTGTGACCTCTTGGGTTCATAATTAATTGGTAGCGAAATAATATTAATCCAATTAATATTTAATTAGAACTCTTCTAATTTATTTCTCGTAAGTCGTGAGTGATACCTAGTAGTATATCACGACTACCCAACTAATAATGAAGTGAAATTCTACGAACCCTTTAGTAATAATTATGCAATCAATTCATTCTGTCTAAATTATCCCGATTGAGTCAGAGTCATGGATAGGGTCGTCAAACTCTATTACTCAATCATATGTCCAAATCTATTTAATCAGTAAATTATGAATAATACGTGGAACAACTTCCACTATTCTACCTCGGCCAATGATTTCTAGTTACTCGATTAATAGATCGCATAAGATTCATAATTGACAGATTCCGTATTTGCACACACCTATTTCTATGCCGAAATAGATCGTAACCACTGAGTACATTATCCAATCCTTGATGAGGACTAGCTTTATTACACTAGCAAATCACGTTACCCCTAACACAAGATAACCGTGGTGTCTCAAGTCTAAGGACTTAATTACACCATTACACTGTACAATGAATTATTGACATTCCATGTAATTCGTTGTATTAGCGGTCATGTCCAGTCACTTGTTCTCAGCAAGCATTTATACATCTACCCTTATGATATGAGACTAATCGCCCAAATCAATATCTCATATTATTTGGATGGTAGACTGTAATTCGATCCCAGATAAATCAACACCCAATTAATTTATCCTACGATCGAGGAGTATTTTAGAATATATTTATGAATATAGATTCTGTCACTCATATCCTTACTCTTAAGGATAGAATCTATAAATATTATTCTAAGGACTCTTATTTAAATAATTAATCGCATTAATTATATTTAAATAGACTGCCCACATTATATAAATAATATACTTTTTATGTCCTAAAATTGGCTTTTAGGGCATATAATCCAACATATATATCAAAAAATAAAAATCAATCTAAAATTATTTACCAGTAGCTAAGCTACAAATTTAGTGTCTGGAGTTCTCATATATAACAATCTAAAATAGAACTCCCGATACCAAGAAACAAAGAACATAGTGAAGAAAGAATTAAAGGAGGTATGATATTTATTTTGACATATTTTAAAGCAACGAAGTAAAGTACCTCCCCATATCTTTTATGAAAAATTATTTTTGGATGACTCTGCTTGAACACATATCCCTATATCAAATCATGTCATTTCATGGACTAATGAATAATGATGTTAGATTTTTTATCATATATGGTAATTTGAATGATGTATAAAACTAAATAACACATTGATAACTACCTTCAATCTTGAATGAATTGTTAGCCATAGATGCTTCTTCTTGAATAAGAATATATACATCATAATATATAAAAATGGGAAAACAATTATAAGTACACAAAAATATAAGGTTATTGCAGATAGCTAAATTAGATACATATGTCGATAATATTTTCAATTGCAAAAAGTTCAGAAAAATGCCTGAAGATGGCACACCACATAAAACATTCACTTTTCAAACACTTGTATTTAGTGTAGGCAAATCTTGATTTTGTTCTTGGCGATAATGAATATGTTGAACAAAATAAAACATAAGAATACATAATAACATAAAAACAAATTCTCTTAATTTTATTCTTGGCGATTATGAATATATTGAACAAAATAAAAATTAAGACTAAATAATAACATAAAAACAAATTCAACAGACATAATGATAAGAATGACAATTTTTGTCAGTACCAATTCTCTCATACAGTCAGAATGCTTTGATCAGACTAAAAGATCGATACCTTTTTTTAGTAGACAATTGTGTTGGGATATCTTCTTGAAAAGTTCAAATATAGTAAGCCATTTCAGAATTTTTTTTTATTGCATAACATCATAAATATATTGATATTTGTGAAAGATAAAAAAAATCAAATACTTCATAAATAGTTTCATACATTCACCATTCGAAATTTCTCTCAATAGAGTTATACCATTTTCAATATTATTATTTGAATAGACAAACAAAGAAGATGGTGTGTGCAAGACATTGGTAAGATAAATCAGATTGAACTATCATTTTCTTTCGCAATCAATTTTCTAATGTTACATATTTTCTCCTTATTCGTGCATATCTTGTCTCATTGATCCCTATTTATGAATTATCTACAATCAAAAGTTAAATATAAAATAGTAAAATATATTATCCCAATGATAATATTAAATATGAAAATGTTAACAACAATAAAAATTGAAAAAAAGAAGTCATGTTGTAATGGAATTATATATAGCTAATAAAATGTATTCCATGAACTCACTATATAAAATCTATTTCGCTCCATTTTAAAAGTACAATAAACAAAAAGCGTAAGATAAAAATATATTAACATATTAATGCATGAGTTTTAAAAACATTACTCAAGGGAAAAACTTGGATTAAATTGGAAGGATTGCATTATCTATCCCAAACTATGTGTAGAATGATGACTAACTCTCAAATGTCCTATTATTTTATATCTCTTATTGTGGATTGATAAAGGAAAAGTCCAGCTGTCACGTTCAGGCAAGGGATTGTATGAACTTTCAGTTGGATTGTTGAATTACAAATATTAATTTTCAAACTCTGTACATTGTGTTAATGCATGGTATTAGAAAACGTGTGATATAAAATTTTATGAATTGGCACAATTAGGTAGATGACTAACCATTGATGAGGCAACGTAAAGTACTTCCATTGTGCTTATTTATCATTTTTGGAGGAATTATTTCAACATTTAAAGCATTACAACAAATTGCAGGATGAGTTGTGCAATTTTTTGGACCACATTGCATATTAAAACTATAATCATTCTTCTTATTTGAAAAAAGATCTCCCAACTCTTGTCAGTGCATGCATCACTAAAGTTACAATTAATAATATGAACAACAATCATTGAATATAAAAGGAACAATAATTCTCTTATTGGATGTTTAAAAATGTAATTATTAATATTCATGATTGTATATTTATGTTCCATGGAGCCATTCATTACGAAATTCCTCTTTATGCACCTTTTACTAATATGGTATCCTCATCTTAATTAGTCAAATTCATCCATATTGTTGGAATGAAACCTGTTAAAAGAACGACAATAAGTAGAATACTAAATCAAAATGCATTAAAGGAAAGTAAAAGTTTTACTAAATGAAACAATTGCATGCAGTGATAATTTTACAATGAAATTTATGAATATTTGAAAATCAAATATCATTTCAAGAGATGTTCAAAATTGAAGTTAGCACCTTTATAATGAAGATTTCCTATTCCATCATTTTTATAACCTTAATCATGTAGTGTATTTATTAAATTTGTTAAGCAATAGTTAACAACATGTGATATGCTTGTTTGAAATAAAGGTGTTCACTTCGGAAAAAAATAAATACTGATCAAGATTTAGATTTGAGCATTTAATCCGTCATTCAGTGAACCATCCATCTGGATTGATTAGCTATATAAAAAGTAATCCTAATATTTTTTTTTTCTTTTTGGTTTCTTGGAAAGTTTACTTCAAAATCATCTTTCAATAAACATCGGCAGAGAAAGAACATAGTATTATATAAAAGATTTCTACATATAATTAAAAAATAACTCAGCTGTAAATCATAAAACATCATATTGATAATATAAACCATCATTAACAAAAACTGCATAAAGGTTTCTTGACTTCTAATCCTTCTCTTTCTTAACCACCTTCCAGTACAAGATATCTTAAGTCCAACTATAGTATTCTCTCCATCTATTACTTCATCCACACCTTCTTGAAACGAGTGATATACAAACTTGAACTCACCTCCTCATCAATATTTCATAACACTAGAATATTATCTCAACTTCTTGCAATACCAAAAAAAATAACAGTGATAAGTAAAAATGAAAAGCAAACAGAATCAGTGATAATTAATGGGATATAGAATTGATGCCATTATATCAGCAGTCATCTTATCAACAATATTTGCATAATTCAACTCCATTAATATCAGATATCTTAACAAAAAATTGAAAACAAAATGTGCAAGCAGTAAGTTAATTAAAAATTAAATAAGAATGATTTTAACTCATTGAACAAAGAGACATGATTTATTCATGAACAATTAAATAACTTTTTTTTAAAAAGATAGAAGACAAATACGATATTTTAATTTTATTTTTACTAATAATATCTACCACCTAAATTTGTTTTATTTCAATATTATCTATATGTGAAAAGTGTCATATGTCATTTAACACATAGAGAACAACAAATGAAGATAACGAATCACATATTTAACTTTTGGATAAAAGTAAGATTCCTTTTTTGTGTAAGAAATGTGACTACTTGTTTACACGTGGCATGATGCACTTCAAGAAAAACAAGTTGGGACAGCCAAAATCCATAGCCTGGTTGTCGCCAAACTGGGACGAGCGACGGAATTCTGTAGCCATTTCGTCCATCACCTCAAGTCCCGTAGTCAAATTGAAAATCTGTAGCCATTCTGTGACCAAATTCAAAAATTAATTGTATTTTTTTTAAATTTTGTCGCCAAATGTCTGTAGCCATTCCATCACCAATTAAATTTTTTCACATTTTTATTAATTATTAACTTTCGTAGCAAAGCCGTAGCCACTTTCATCATAAATATTCCATCGCCACGAGTGCGTAGCCAATCCGTACTATTTCGATCGCCAACAGTCCGTAGCCAATCTGTAGCCCTTTGGTGGCCACATATCCATAGCCAATTCAAGGTTCGTAGTCAATCCATAGTTGTTCCCAAAAGGCTTTGTCATTTAAAAATTGAAGGTGAAATTATTTTTTCATCTATTTAAGATTTTTTAATTTAATTTTTAATGTATGAATCGAAGTTTCTACATTAATCAAAAAATTGAAGGTGAAACTTTCTTTTATCTTATTTAATTTTTTTTTAATTTGATTTACTATATGAAACGAATATTCTAAACTAATCAAGCTTTTAATTGAAAGATAAAGCAATTTACAATGAGTCTTTGAAATTAAAAAGAAATGAAGGTGGAATTTTTGTTTAACTTATTTATAATTTGAATATGTTAATTTTTTGGATAGAAGCATGATTTTTTTTTTTGTTGGAAGAGTGTTTATTTGCTTACATGTGGCATAAATTTTTTTTGGAGGGATGCTCTTGTACTTACAAATGGCAAAATGGTTGTTCCCTTATAATATTAATAGATTATTGAACAAAGTTTTTGTTTCTTTTTTATCCACTTTATTCATCTTCTAGCTAATTTTAATTGATTTTCTTTAGTTGAGCAAAACCAAAATCCAATAAAACTAAATGGAGTGATTAAAATGAAATATTTTTTTTAGTCTGCAATTTAAAACTAAAAAGAAAATCTTAAACTTTGTGAAAAGTTTAGTAGCCTATAAGGCAATTTTTACATATTTTATATTGCATAAATGGAGTGACAAATGATAATTTTATCCAACCAAAAATAAACATTTGTTAAAATTAACTACAATACTAATGAGTGGAAAAAATTGAACGAAAAAATTTGCTAAGATGTATTTGAAAATAAAATAAAAAAATAGTATGTGATTTAAAATTGAGAAAAAATCACGTTACCCCCCTATGTTATAGGAAACTATCACGTTATCCCTTTGTGTTTTCAAAACTATCAAAAACACCCTTATGTTTTTATAAAGTTATCACAACGCCTCCCTCCGTTTATGTTTCGTTAGTTTTGTTGTTAAATGTGCTATTCACGTGCGGAAGAAGCATTTGGGCAATTTTTTGAGCATTTTATGAGGCTTAAATTGACCAAAAAGCCCTTGATTTTAGTTTAAAAGGGCCTGCACCAATTTGACCCTTATTTTCGCAGTGTCTTAATCTTTGGCAGGTTCAGCTCTTCAACTTGGTCTTATTATATTTTATTTATTTTTTATTATTGCTATTATGTTATTATTAATTTAACATTGTACACTTATTTTCGCAAAGTCTCCTCATCTTTGACAAGTTCAGCTCTTTAACTTACTTTATTGTGTTTGTTTTTTAAATTATTGGTAATATGTTATTACTAATTTAACAATGTTTTGCTTTATAATTATTGTAAGCTCACTTAACCAATTTTTCCAAAGCCATGTTAATTTTTTTTTTCCTTAGTTCAACTTTTCTCAAATTATTTTATGCTATTTCAAAAGCTGAACGAGCTACTTGTGGAATTTACTAGTGTGATTTCAATGTTTTTTTATGAATGTGGTGCTAAAACACCATAGGCTTGACCCATATTTTCATGAAACCTGCAATTGTTTAATTTTGACTAACGTTGTAGTGATCACATGACCCATATTTTCCGAAGTCATGTGATCTTTTTTTTTATTTACTTTTTTCATTTCCTCTAATCATTGTATCTTTATAAATTAACAATGTGTTTTAAATTTTTCGAAGAATGCCAACAGGGAGTAGTAGAACATCAAGATATGATTCACTCGACTTGCGCTATATAAATCATCGGTGTCGTTGTGGGCAATGGTGTAATATTAGAGTGGTGTCGAAAGCTTTGGAAACAAGAGGTCTTTTGTTCTACTGGTGTCCTACTTGTAGATCCTTCGGGGATTGGTGTAACCCCCGTACTGCAAGTTGGACACTGGGTGGGCCACCTTTAGTTCCACCTAGAGAGTTTGATACAATGGAATGTGTTGAAGATGGAGAAGAAGTTAATTGGCCTATGAGGTAAAAGATCCCTAACAATGAGATACTGAAGTTGTAAATGCTTCTTACTGGCACTTGTGCCTTTGGTTTTTTAATGGTCCTAGTTGTTTTTATCTTGTTATTTAAATAAATGTTAGCATATGTTGTAAAAAATATTATGTTTATCGAATGGTATTTCCTTTAACACCATTAACAATGGTGCATATGTTGTAAACAAATGTTATCTTTATGGAATGGTATTTTCTTTAACTCTAAAGATTGAACAGTCAATTCCCATTTAACTCTACATACATCAAGATTTGACCTACAAGAAATAGTGAGCATAGCACATCTATGCTATGAACGTGGGCATATAACCATTACCCTTTTTGCACAAATATTCAGCTCCTGTCACACTTAATTACTTTTGTCTGTAATAAGTCAACATTTCTATAATAGAACAATAGCAAGCAAAAATATGAGAACAATGTATGCTATAATAATAAGCTTTTTTTATGACTTTGTGGAAGTCAATCTGTCCAAAAACCACACATAGACTTGTCCAAAAACCACATATAAAACTGTCCAAAAGCCACACATAAACCTGTACAAAAACATAATACATCACATAAACTTTTCCAAAAACAATTCAATACCCAAGGAATCATAAAGTCAGCAAACAATTCAAGTTAAGGTATGAAAGGCCTCCTCTTTCTCAAATTCTCAGAAATGGTAGGTAGCATTGCTCTTTTAGCCTTTTTCTTCTTCAAATCATCAGTCGTGGATGTACTAGAGGGATTCGCAGTTGAGGAAGCACTGGAGATAACGCCACTTAATGCATTGTTTCTGAAACTTGTGTACACTCTAGAAGGATTCACAGTTTTCATACCACTAGCATTTTCACTAACATTAGCAATACCAACGTCATTTCCCCTACCTATGCCACTCTTAATGCCTTTTTCAATGCCATTGGCAGTCCCCTTACCACTGCCCCTACTTATACCGCTACGACTGCCCTTACCAATGCCATCATCAATCCTTAAACCGCTGGCCCCACCTATACCACTACGACTGCCCCTACCAATGCCACCATCAATCCCTACACCATTGCCTCTACTTATACCACCACGACTGCCTCTACTAATGCTACCATCAATCCCTAAACCACTGCCCCTACCTATACCACTGTGACTGCCCCTACCAATGCCTCTACCATTCCCTCTCCCACGTACCCTACCACCTCTATTTGGTCTTGAGGGTAGTTGAGTGTTGATATTTGTGTTTGAGGTAGACTCTTGAGTGTTTGGTATAGTTAGAAAGTGAGATCTAGCCCATTGTTGAGCTAGGATGTCTCTAAGCCATTCAGATGCAGTCTCATTTTCCCCTAACTTAGGGTTAGCCTTTTCTATCATGTTCATCCACTTTTTATGTTCCTTCTAATTTGCAATTGATGCTGCCTTCCAGAATAATTATTTCAATTCTAAACCTGAGAACTTCTTTTTGAAATTCTGATACATGTGCCTAAGACAGAATCTGTGGTTAACTTGTGGATATTCATCTACAAACACCTCCACCAAACCTTTTTGTCTATCAGAAATGTATACCCATCCCTTTTCTACAAGGTCACCAATAACATTATGCAACTGTGTCAAAAACCAAGACCATGTTTCCTTCCTCTCAATAGGCACAATAGTCGAAGCCAAAGGAAACATATTGTTATTGCAATCTCTTGTGATTGCAGTCAATAATTGTCCCCCATATGCAGACTTTAGAAAACAACCATCTAGCCCAATAATGGGCCTACAACCAGCCAAGAACCCATCTTTCATTGCAGCAAGACAGAAGAACATATTTTCAAATATAGGTTCAGGGAAACTTCTATTCACAGTCAATAATAAAGTGCTCCCAGGGTTATGCAATAAGACTGTTGCACAATAATCTCTGACTCTTGCATATTGTGCATCTAAATCTCCAAGAATCAATTTCAATGCCACTTTTTTAGCTCTACCAGCTGTTTGTACCACTACATTAGCATCCATCTTTTGCTTGATTTTTTTTTACCACTTCAATTGCGGTGATTTTGAGATTTAATCTAACTTTATCCACAATCCTTTGCCCCAAATACTTGTAAGTAGCATGCCTATTCCCACGATGAAACCCACAGTTATGCTTACCTTTCAGAGTTTTCACTGGGAATATGGGACCACCCTGTACTGGCGAGCCATGTATCCTCCAATCACAACCGAATGCACATGTTGCTGTAATTCTTCTCCTTTCATTTCGACCATAATCCAACACAATTTCATTTCTTACTGACCAATCCCTAAGCACATTCCTAAACTGTGCAGCAGATTTAAAGGTCAAGCCGACCACAAACTCATAATGATCTATGTCTTTTTGCTCGTCAAATTTAGGAAATTGGTCTATCTCACCATCACCTAAATCATTCAAGTTTTCTTCTTCAACATCACTATACCAATCTTCTTCAATTGGTTTTTGTCTTTTTCACAATCTCCTATGATTCGCTTTTTCAAGTCAGACCACTTCTTCTTATATATCTCATTCCCTCTCCCACATTACTATCATTGAATACTTCATCTTCACTTGAACCTTCAACATCTTCAAGCATCCAACTTGGTGCGTCAGAATTAGAGTCATACAATGTGCTCTCATCCAGGCCTTCTTCAGTAGTTGGTATGTAGTTAGGGTCATCTGAATCTATATGCTGATCAATACCTTCAGTCTGTTGTTCATGGCTTACTAGCTCATTGTTACCAACTGGTGCAAGTTCTTCTTCTGCAAGTTGTTCATGGTCTTTATGATTAGCTGCTTCATTATCACCAACTACTTCATTTTCCCCAACGGGTTCATTGGTACCAACTGGTGCAAGGTACTCTTTTGCAATTTTATCATGCTGTTCATGACTAGTTGTTCCATTGTCACCAACTACTTCATGGTCACAAATAGGTTCATTGTTACCAATTGGTACACGTTCTTCTTCTTCAACATCTTTAGTCTGCTCATGTTGTTCTTCAACATCTTCAACTGCCTCTTCATTTTCTGCAGCAAATTGCCCTGGTTCTTCAATTGGTCCTTCACATGGTACAATTTGGTTTCCACCTACAACATGTCCATTTGCATCTATAGCTGCAATAGGGTCTTCAATTTTTTGTATGTAAACTGTGGCACAAAGCAAGTCCTGAAAAGTACTATGAAATTCTCTAACAGTTGCATCATTATATATTTGCCTTAACCCATTCTCCAATGAATAACTTGGCCTTAAATAGAATATCTCTATACTGCACTCTTTGCTACCACCTAAGTCCTCATATATATCATAAAACTTAAACAGATTTAGGGTATCTAACTCCATAGTAGGAATGATCTCCATTCTGCCACCTATATATTTTACTGTAGGATTGTTTACAAATGTATAAAACTTAAACAGATTTAGGGTATCTAATTCCACAGTAGGAATGATCTCCATTCTGCCACCTATATATTTTACTGTAGGATTGTTTACAAATGTACCCCTTACCCATACAACAAGGTCACAACAACCTGAAACTATACCAAAATCATCATCATCACCCATTCTGCATTTAAATACAAAACATAAAAAAATATTTAGTTGATTTTTTAGCTGAGAAAGATCAAAAACTATGTGGAGGCAAGTTGTACTTCCAAACTGAAAAACAATTAATATTTTCTGATCATAACCAACAACATTCTTTGAACAATTTCATTTCAATTTTAAGTGTTTCTATTTTATTAATCACTTCATGATCAGTAATAAACTTTCAATACTCTTATTTGACAATTTGCAATGGAGACAACAACAGCTTTACACTTAATACGCAATTATATATATAGGTTTGACCAAGTAAAGATTTTTGTAAAGTAAAGAGAATTAACAACAGATCCCAATTGTACTTTGTCCACTTGATTATAATAAATTAGTTTCAAAGAATATTTTAATACTACGAAAATTGCTAGGCTAGAATAGACGAAAAGTTTCTAGAAAACAGATCATGATTTACATGCCAATGTTAGAACATAAAAATTAAACTGCATTTTGTCCAATCACTTTTGATTAGAAAGAATCGAAAAAAGAAAAAGTTCAACTTAAACTTATTAACTTCAACCCAATCATCTAATGGATACTTCAAATTTTTTTTTTCTCATCTTTCATTCACGTTGAGCAATACACAAGCACTATGGGAACTTGTATATTAAAAGAGGTAACTAGATACTGTTATGGACCATCGTTTAACATTTAAAGAAGCCATAATCTTTTAAAAGCCCTAATTTATCACAAATACCCAAAACCCTAATATGTACCCGACATTATACCCCACTTGCATGGTTGAAATTTCATTTTCAAATCCAACATTGGGGGGACCTCATGTTGACAACAACTAAACAGGCCTAACATAGTTTGATGTGATACCCCGAACCTGGCATGTATTCAATAGCATTTAAAGTTCATCTAAATTGCATTTTATTGACCTTTCACCTTCTTTGACCAAACTAGTTGACTTTTCATCTACATTGACCAACTAGGACAAGGTGAAAATTTTTGAAATGTTTAATAAAGGGCAAACTTGGGATTAGAAATAAAAAAAAAATGCAATGTTAAGTTAGTCAAATTTTGGGTCAACTTTGGAATTAAATCTGAACTAATTGGGAAAGAGTTATGTAGCAAATTATATATGGTTGGAAAGCTCTATGAGTCTAGTTTTTGAGGCTTCAAACCGTTCGTGAATTGGAGTTTTCTAGAAGAAGTTATGGCCGTTTTCGTAAGGTCGCGCATAGCTATTTTGGTTTAGCGGGTTGACCGAATCTTTGACCTTTGACTTCTTGTCATTTTTTTTTTCTAAATAAGCAGAATGCAAACGAAAAAAATAGTGAAGAAATGCTTGAAACCATGAGGAAAAGAAGGAGAAAAAAAAGAAAATTTCAACTACTATTCACCAAATCTTTGCGTGAGCTTGCATGGGGTGGTTTCCGAGGCACTCTACGAGGTTTTCCTAGTGTCTAGGAGCGTCTAAGGTGAGGGTTTCATGTTTATTTGCGCATTTGAAAATGTTGAACATAAACTTTAATTTTTGTGATTTAACCGTAGGTTGTTATTTTGTCCGTTTCGTTGCTTAAAGAATGTTCTCTAGCAATTGTAGAACGTGTATTTATAGCTTTTTAACATTTTTTGCGGTTGAATATCGAATTTGAAATATAAAGTGTGTAATGAATAGTAAATTATGAATAGTAAACCCCCGTTTCGATGAAGTTGATCCGTTACGCGTTCTGTTGATGTAGGAAGATGCTAGATATGCTAGAATGCCTAAATGTGTGGTTTAATTGGAATGTGTAATGGAAAAACGGAGAAAAACGGCTTAGTGAAAGTCGGGGTCGTTTAGGTCGAGTTTGGCGTTTTCTCGTTTTGCGTGTTGGCATTGTTTCGGGAGGCCATGGAAGCACTTTTGGTGCGATTATGGCGTTGGTTGGGTGTTTGGTTGGTATAGTTGTAGTTCAAACGAGTAAAGGGGGAAATCGGGACTTTGCGTGAATTATAGGGTAAAGTAGGGTTTCGGGGTCTTTAGACGTGCCTTATGGTGACCTAGGAGGATTGGTGAAGTCGATTTCCAAAGCTCGTGGCTCGTTTGAAAGTAGTAGCGTTTTGAAAGTTGGGGACATTTTTGGGATTTTGTGTGTTTTCATAGTATATTGCTTATAGAATGTTTATAATGCTTATAGAATGTCTATAATGTTTATAGAATGCTTATAATGCCTATAGAATACTTGTTATTGCTTGATAATGTTAGTTGGTGTTCTTCTTGTTACTTGTTTGATTGCAAATGCTTGTTAATACTTATTACACTTGTTAGAGTTGATTATTGATTGAAATGTTTAACAATTGTTGAATAATGCTTGATATCTCGTTTATCTCCTCTATCTGTGTTGTTGTGCTATCGCTCGTTTATCGCCTTGTATCGAGTCTTGCATTGCATAGTGTCCAGCGCGTGAGTGATGGGCCTTTCTGGGTAGCCTCGGGTTGCCAGTGTTGGTTGCTCTAGCTCCGTGGCTATTCCCTTTTCTCGCTTGGGTTGCCTCCCAGGGAGATTTGGGTCGTAGAATTGATGGATACTTCCGGGGTATTCCAAATTGGTGTTATAAGGTAGATGTGCGCTTATTGTCATCGTTGTCAACATCAAGCTCGAGATTGATGTATTGCTCGTGAAATGGTATATTGTTCGCAATAGTGAACCATAGCCTTCAGAGTGTGGTATAGCTTTGAATGGTTGTGTTAATGCTTTCTTATTGACTTTATTGCTTAATTGTGCCTATTTGCATTGCACGACTTTCTTTCTCTCCACCTCGATATTTGTCTCGCCCTCACTGAGTATACGTGTTGTGTATACTCACTCCTCACCACTACATTTCAGGAAATATCATGTTAGCTGGAAAGTTCGTTGCCTGAAGAGTTGTCTTGCGTGCCTATGTGGCTTGAGTGTCGAAGTTTGTAAAGATGTATGTTCATATGTTGTTTGTATTTATTGTCAAAAGAAATGTAATTTAAATTTAGCTAAGTAGCTGAGGTGAATTGATAAGCTAGTTTATGTAATCAGTTAGCATAGCTTAACTTCAATGCATGTCTGTAATGTCCAAAGGAAAAGAGTTAGAATGACATGATAGTTTATTTTATGCAATAGCTTAGTATGGTTTAACTGTCTAGTTCGAATGTACTTGTCAAAAATGAAAAGAGATAGGTTAGCTTTTAAATTGGAAATGTATGTATACTTGCTGAGTTTAAATTGTTGAGAACCGAGGCTCGGATGGCCTTGAGGTGGTTTTGAATGTTTGGACATGGTATTGGTCCACTTATATGCTATCGCAAGTTTTACATTTCGCCTAGAAACAAGGGAGACTCCATCCGTTTTCCCTAAAAATTATGCCCGGGTTTGGTTTGGGTTGTGATTCGATCGATTGATAGAACTTCCGGTCTCGAGAGGGATCGGGGTGTTACAGCCGACAATATACACATTGATTACAGTAGAAAAGTGCAAAAAATCCAACAATGGTGGACCACAACTATTTAAACAATAGAAAAGTGCAAAAAAAAGTAAACAACCCAAGATTCTCAATCTTTGACACAAAAAAAATTAACAACTAGCATGGATTAAACAATAGAAAAGTACATACCTTGTTCAACTTTAAGCTCTTACTGTTCGACGAGAGATTTAGCCTCCAATTACCACGGATTTAGTCTCGTCGCGTGATTTAGGGTAGAGTTTGGGGTCTGTTCTCTCTCTTTTCTTTTTTGTGAAGTTAGAAATTAGGGATTTTGACCTTTTTCTCTCTCTAACAAAGTATATTAAAGGAGGGGCAATTCAGTCAGTTCGGCTGTTTTTCAAACGGTGTCAGCGAAAAATAAATGGAGAGGGGCAGTGTGATAAGTTTCTAAAAACACAGGGGTATTTTTGATGGTTTTGAAAATACAGGGGGATAACGTGATAATTTCCTATAACACAGGAGGGTAACGTGATTTTTTCTTTTTAAAATTTTGTCAATCAAATTACACTTTCACTACTACATTTTGTCAACACTACCATAAAGGAAGGAACCTCTTTTCTTTTTTCTAATGTTGGACATCCTTTAGGGGGAAAGAAAGAAAGGAAAGGAAAAACTATCACATTAGACCTCTCTACATGGACTCAAGCACATCGATAAGTTCAAGACTACATATGGTAATTCTTTTAACTTCATCGAAATGCTTACTTCTTTAGTTTATCTTTTAATTTCATTTTTTCATGCATTGAGATGTTATATGTTATTTATTTTATGATTGCAGTGAAAATGGGGATTTGATTAACAACCAGTCTAAAAGAAAGTGATGGGCTAAAGCTCAAAGTCATATTCAAGATTTCATCCAATGGTTCGCAGATCGTGTAATGGATCAGAATGTCACAAAGAAAATTAAAATTTTATCACAAGGTCCTAATTTTCTGGCATGACAATATAAAGGATATATAGTTAATGGGTTGAGGTTTCATACTATGCAAAGAGATGCAAGATGTAAAACTCAAAATAGTGGTATTACTTTAATAGCAGCAACGTCTAGCTTTGCTAGCTCTAAGGATCAAAATCCAATAATTGGCAATATTAGATATTATGGAGCTATACGCCAAATAACTAAGCTAGATTATTACGAACAATTTAAGACTGTGCTTTTCAGATGTGAGTGGTTTAAAGCAGAAAAAGATAATTATGGCCTTATGCGTGTCAATCTATATAAGTCTTGCTATTCAGATGATCCATTTGTACTTGCCTTTCAAGTACATCAGTGCTTTTAGGAAAAATTCCAAAATTAGTCCTTATTGTTTACTAAATGTCTCAATTTAGTCTCTATTATTTAAAATATCTTAATTTAGTCCATATTATTTAACCAAAAGTTTTAATTTTGTCCCTATTATTTAAAATATCTCAATTTAGTCCCTATTATTTCCCAAAAAGTTTTAATTTCGTTTCTATTATTTTTAAAATTTTTTAATTTTGTCCCTATTATTTTCTTAAAGTTTCAAATTCGTTCTTATTATTCAAGGACTAAATTAAAATTTTTTGAAAAATAATAGGGACGAATTTGATTTTTTTTTAAAACAATAAGGAAGAAATTAAATTTTTTTGGGAAACAATAAGGACGAAATTGAGAAATTTTAAACAATAGGGATGAATTGAAACTTTTAGGAAAATAATAGGGACTAAATTGAGATATTTTAAACAATAGGGACTAAAGTAAATTTTTTTGTAAATAATAAGGACTAAATGTGAGATTTTCCCATACTTTTATGTGCGAGATCCTGTTGACACAGAATGGCATTTTGCTATAGAAGTTACTTCGAAAGATCTTATAGATTTTAAGGAAGATGGGTACCCAAATACCCAAGATTGTGATAGGATTGAACAAACCTCTGTGATGAATCATGTTATTGATGATGATATTGAATGGTCTAGGAAAGATGTTTTTGGAACCACGGTGGACATGCCATTACCTGAGTTTACAAGTATGCTAAATCATGACGATATTGATGAGGACAACTCTAAAAATGACAATACTGATTGGGACTTCATGGATTAGGTTTGTGATTTTCTTGTGGTATGTTTTGCATCATGTGTACTTTCTATCTTTGAAGGGTGTTCTACAAGGCCGGCCCAAGCCTGGGCTAAAGGAGCCTGTGTTCAAGGCCCCTTAGTCTAGGGGTTTTAATTTAAAAATATTATTTATTTTTTTTAAAATAAAAATTTATCTTAAACTAGTGTTCTTTAATTGAAATTAAGAGGGTCTTAGAGTGACAAGGCCTGCTCATTAAACGAGCAACCTTTCATCAATAAATTAGTTGGGACTCTAAGCCCCATTGGCCCCAATTAAAAGAATTTTTAATTTTTTTTTAATGATTGGTTGGGACTCTATCTTTTTGTTAACTTGTAATATTATGTTATTTTATAATTCTAATTTTTGTGTTTTTTTTATTATATTTGTAGTGATTCTTTTAGTAGAAAACTTAGAATTTTTTTATTGAGAAAAAATCTCATTATTAAGGCTACCCATTTAAATGATTGCCTAAGGTCTCTAAATTGTTTGAGACGACTCTGGTGTTCTGGATAATGCAGGTTTTCCGGCTGTAGTAACTGCTCATTTTGTACCTGTGGAAGGACAGTAACGACCTCGGACAACTATTTTGATAAAATTTGCTGAAGAGGTAATTGTTAAATTTTGCTTTTGATCATTGTTTATTATTAAGAGTTAGCAAGAATGTGCTTGGTAAAGTGGGAAAGCATATGTGCAAAAAGTCAAAGGACCTTAGACTGGGACAAACTGGTCTCTTTAGCCGGCCCTGTTTTATGCTTCTTCTCTGGTGTTGTGTGCTTTCCAACTGTTTCTTGCATTTGGTTTGAGAAAACTTTACATTGAAGTTATTCTCTTGTCCAATGGCTTCTTACAATGGTCGCACGATTGAAAATATGAGAATGTGCACTCTCTAGCTGAGAGAGAGGCTCATAGGTCTGGTTTACTGAAATTTTGAAATAAGTACGAGTTTAGCTTAAAAACTTAGCAAGCACGATTATTATGTGAACTTGAATGAATATCATTAGTCATTGTGAACTTGAACGATAAACAATGGTTGTCGATTCTATTCCTTTGAAGTTTATGAAACACTTTTCTCATGCACTCTCTTTGCTGGTTTCATTTCAGGTGCTACAAAGAGAAGCAAGACTAGTTTGATGATGTAATTAACTTTTCTCATGCAGACTTTTGGATGACATACTGTGGTGAAACTGATAAGATGCATATCAAAATAGAATTTCATCGGAAAATTTCATCACCTGCAGTTCAATGATGCATTGCTTTGACAACTTTGAAAAGTACCAAAATAAAGAACACGTGTAAAGTGTTTTATTATAAATATTGCAGAATGTAGATTCTAGAGAGATGTTGAGATAAGGATGAACTTCTTTTATCATGGCTGATCTCTTTCAAATAGTTGTTTGAAGTTATTAATTAACTGTTTCATTCCATGGCAAGTGATAGGAATTGAATATAAGGTTTGGGTTCTAAGGACCAGGCAACATCTGTCAATTGCTAGACTTGATTTGTGTTTTTTGTATCTAATTTGCAGGTAATCTCCTTTCCAACTGTTAGAGGATTTACAACAATTGGAACTGAAGGCGATGATTTTTTAAGGTCTTGTTTCCATCTTATTGTACTATCTAAAAACTGTCTCTGGCTTGCTGAGCATACTTCCTGCATATAACATTAGTTCTTAGTTATATGCATGACGTAGTGGTATATGGAAGGTGTTTAATTTTCATCAGTGTGTATATGTTGGTGGAAAGATGTGGGACACTGCTGATGGCATTCTCTTGATGTTTTTTCATGGAACATCTCATTACTAATATCATGTGGATGAGCTTACTACTTCGTAAAAACTATTAGATTGTTGTCTAAAACGGGTAATGAGATGCAATTGTTTATAGTTGTTTATACGTTAATAATAAATGTTGAGCTTCTTCAAGAGTCCTGGTGCAAAGCTGGCTCTACCAGTTACTTAATATCTAATGTACCCCCTTATTTGAGGGAGATTCTAGGAGTTGATCTTTACCCTAAAAAGGTCGAATGAGTCTTCATTTGTAACCCATGATTTCATTTCATTTTAATAAAATGTCATCTTTTTACCACCAAAAAAAAAAAATACAAACAAACAAACAATTTTGTTAAATTGAAAGCACGTCACCTCTTAAATGAACAAATTTAACCTATTGAAATGAACAAGGACGTCGACTCTATTTGGTCTTACTTTTAGACACTCAAAAGTATTTCATTTGAGTTTTAAAGCTAAAATTAGATTGTTTGTCCCATTTTTTAAAGTCCTTTTAAGTAAAAGTTGAAGTTGAAAAAAATTAAAAAATAAGAAGCTTTAAAAAAAAAATTTTGTAAAACTGTTTTTACATAATGCAGGAATCTGTTTTTTTTTTCTCGAACATGTCCCTCGATATTTTTGAAAGTCCAATATTACCCTTAAAATTTTTAAAATCTCAACATTGTCAATAACTGCACTTCTAATCAAAGTTCTACTACTAAAAACTTTATAACACAAAAGTAACAATAAAGCCCTAATCATGGCGAAATGGAAATTTGTCTCCTTTGCACATACTTTTCAAAATGAGTAGCTTCGTCCATGTGCCAAAAGGGAGTCCAATGGATAAGTTTGTTTTTTTTTTCGTACTTTACTCCCTTGCACATACTTTTCAAAATGAGTAGCTTCGTCCATGTGCCAAAAGGGAGTCCAATGGATAAGTTTGTTTTTTTTTTCGTACTTTACTCCCTTGTACATACTTTTCAATTGAGTAAAATGTATTATACCCTCTTATGTTTTGTAAAAATTGCATAATAAACCTTGTATTTTCAAAAGTGGCATAGAACCCCCTGTGTTACGTATAATGTTGCACACTATCCCCAATCCAAACATCCGTTAAACTTTGTCGGTTAAAAGCTATAAAAGATGAAATTATCCCCATTAAATATTTTTTTTTGTATTTTTATTTAGCTTTTCAAATTTCCTTCACTATTATGAATCACATTAATGATATTTTGATCAAAATAATTTTATAATAAATTTTATTTTCTTTTATTCTACTTGAAATTACGAATCTAATGCTTCAAATTTCATTCAATTTGAACAAAAATTGAAAAAGATATGAATTATTGAAGTTTTTTTTCATGGCCTAAAATTCTACCGATTTAAAGTTGAAGATGACTCAACCAACAAATATAGCAGAGGTTAGAGTTTAAAACAATTTTGGCCTTGTAAAGGTATGAACCCAAATCCTTCCCGTTGTTCACTAGTTACTTAACAACTAAGCTATATATATTCCTTAGTGTTGGCAGAGCACAAAACTTTATATATTGTCTTTCACATTACACCAGCCACCATTTCACTCCATCTTTGCCATTTCTCTCACTATCTTCATCAACTACCTCTGCCACTGCAGCCACCTCCATCATCCAACAACGAAATTATTAGCACGAAAATTCATCAAACTAATACACAATAACCGTTTAAAGTTATGAAACTTAATTTGAAAAAAAATAGGATTTAATTTAAAAACGAATTTCAAGGTTCAATTCCTATATGAAAATTATTTATAGGTTATAAGGATTTTCAAAAGGTTATTAATGTTGAGTGCCTAAAATTATTTACAGTGGAGATATGTAATTATGAGATGTGCTAGAGGTAAGGAAGAAGAAGGGTGAAAACGAAAAAAATGAAAGAAATAAAATATGGAAAAAATATAAGGGTATTTTGGTCTATCAATATGAGTTTTAATGCTTTGTGCGATTCTAAGTTGCATTGAAAGTCTGTGTATGTCACTCATCGTTAAGTTAACGAAAAATTGGATGAAAGGGCTATAGTGCAACATTATAGATAACATAGGGAGTTTTTTCATCACTTTTGAAAATACAAGGTTTTTTATATAACTTTTGCAAAACATAAAAGGGTATGATGTATGTTACTCCTTTTCAATTTGGAGCTCTCTATAGCCCGGTTTTGCTGCGTGAATAATAACTGCGATTTTGGTAATTTCTCTCATACTTCTTGGTTTAATCTCTTTTGTTGATACAATATTTGAAAGAATATATTATTCTTGGCAGTGTGTATTATGTATGCCTCTAATTGTAACTAGAGAAGACTCTGTTGTACCCATTATTTGTTGATAGTGAAAGTTTTTAGGTGGACTACGGTCCTATGGTTTTTACTCTCCAAGTTGGGTAGGTTTTCCATGTTAAAAGTCTTAGTGTTGTTCTATTTTCTGAAATTTTCAGATTTGTATATATTGTGTGTTTGGCTCTATTTGTTGCTTGCTAACAGGTTTACACAAGGTGGGAGAATGTTTTTTTTTGGTTGTGCACTTATTGTTGTTGCTCTGATTTGTGCTTTCCTCCCAACAATTTGTGGAGACCAGGCATATGATCCTATATGTACGTACACTCTATAATGCTTCCCATGAGTCAATTAACCACTTATTTTTTATAAAGATGAAAAGAAAAATCTGATGAGTATTCTTAAATACATCAATGAAGAAGAGTACATGCTTCCAATAGAGTAAGGATCCTTTCAATAACATTATAATTTCATGATCGATCCAATAATTGTGAACTATCTACGTCATTTTATTATAATTATGTAAATAATTCAGAACTGTTAAATCTAACTTGTAATATCATAACATTATCCCTTCCAATGTCAGTGTTGTAGCGTCTGACATCAAGAGGACAATGCATACCTTAGAAGGCTTAATTTGACTACTACATGAAAAGAACACCAATTAAACATGATTCTTGCAACTTCCTAATAAACCATATATAGAAAACATGATTTCATATTCTTAGACAAACCATGATAATGTAAACTTGCGATTGCAGCAAAACAACAACTGACATTTCAATCTACAGAAGGGAAAATTATTCCATACATTCACCGGTAGTCCGACTGTGAGAATGGGTGGGACTGAGGCCCACCACATATAGAGAGTTGGACAAGGACAGTGGATATATGCAATAGTCTCCCCTACAAAAGCTACATTTCACAAATCGTTACTATGGATGACTAAAGTGCGTCGTCCAATGTAACAGTGTAAAGATCTACTTGGTTGCTCAACAGGGGTGTGTTCTCTTCATTGCTTTCTTGATGAAGCCATGGGTTCTTTGTAAGTCTCCTGATACGTTCCAATTCTGTTGCCACTTCTCTCATTGCAGGTCTTTCTTCCCCTTTTAGGTTGAGGCATTGGACTACAAGTTTTGCGACCTCTTGCAATTGTTCAAAGCTGCCTTCTTTCAATACACGATGATCAAGAATTTTGAACAAGCGCTTTTCCTTGACAGATTCTATCATAAGTTTGGCTAAACTTCCTTCTTCTTCCGCCAAAAGAGGTTTTTTTCCGGTTAAGAGCTCGGCAAGAACCACTCCAAATCTATAAACATCGCTTTTTTCTGTTAAATCCCCCATTTGAAAGTATTCAGGGTCAAAATAACCTAAAGTTCCTTGCACTAGTGTATTGACTCGTGTTTGATCCAAAGGGACTAATCTCGAAGCTCCGAAATCAGATATCTTTGCAGTATAAAAGTCATCCAGTAGTATGTTTGCAGACTTTATATCTCTATGTATGATAGGCATGGAAGCAGCAGAATGTAAATATCTAATGGCGTTTGCAGCTTCAAAACCAATTCTACGACGATTCTCCCAAAAAAGCCACGAGTCTTCTTTACTTTGATGAATAATTTGCTCGTAAAGTGTGCCATGGGAGACATACTCATAAACCAATAGGGGAACTTCGGTCTCCAAACAACAACCCAAGAGTTTAACCACATTCCGATGATTGATTTGTGTCAAGATTATCACCTCGTTAGTGAACTGATCTATTTGACACTTATCTATAACTTTGGACCTTTTAATTGTAACTACGCTTTTATCAGGTAATATTCCTTTGTAAACTGTACCACTACCTCCTTGTCCAAGGATACAATTACTGGCAAAGTTGTTAGTCGCTTTTTCTAGCTCATCAATTGTGAAAATTTTTGTCGACTCAACTCCTTCATTTGAGAAGGCGAGACGTTGCTTTAGTAATAAACCTCCGTTTTGCTGGAAGAATTTCTCCCTCAGCTGAAGAAGTTTTCTTTTTTTGATGCTGAAATATGCTAATGTTAAAATAACAGCTAAAGCTATGGCACCAAATCCCAAACCTGCAAATATGATATTATAACATTGTACATGAGTTGTTTACATATCTTAAGCTAGCACACTTTTCAAGTGGAATAAAACTTAAACATCAATTTTGGTTTTTCATGTATGTTGATTAGTTAGGGGTAAAATGAAGGCATCGTATTTGGGAAATATAGCTATTCATGTATCATTCAATGGTACATTTGATAAAAAAAATTATAGAAGTCTCTGAGAAAAAGCTTTCTCCACATATATGATGTTTGTCTATTTGGAAATAGAAGTGTTAAAAAACTCGTACATTCATCTTTAAATCAATTGATGTATGGTAGAGGAGTCCAAGGTCTTATGTTGTGGATTTGGACTTCATAATTTATCAATGGCAGAATTATATATTTAACAAAAACAAGAAAGGTAAAATAAGACAAATGGGAGTAGTTGCTTTTACTTTTCCCATCCACCTTAATTAGTTTTTATAGTAAAAAAAAAAAACCCTTTCAAAATAATTAGGTTTACATTATAAAAAATAATCAAAATCTAACCATCTCTGAATATAGTTCGAGGCTATTGCTCTTGAATGGACATGATAAAAAATTTATAACACGAACATTTGTAATCTTGTAATTAATTGGACGTCTATATTTAAATTGGAATATATATGTATATATATATATATAGATATAGATATATAGATAAGCAAACCGAAGCCTCGACTCAGTCAATATCTTAATTTTTAAAACTTCAAACTATAGATAATGGATACCTGAACCTATAGAAATGATATTTATGTAGCTTTATTATATCTTTAAAAGATATCAATTTTTATGATGAGAATGTAAATTTGAAAAACTTCAAAAGAGCAAAATCGACATTCAATTGGAGATAAAGAGAATGGCCAATTTTCATAATTGATTTTTTTTTTTTTTCACTCAAAAGGAAGCAAGAAGTCAGAGATGGTTTAGCTAATCAACCAGGGGAACACTTCCCCTTTCGGTATATACATATATATATACACATATATATACATATGTATACATACATACATATATATATATACATACATACATATATATATATATATATATATATATATATATATATATATATATATATATATATATATATATATATGCTTTATTATATCTTTAAAAGATATCAATTTTTATGATGAGAATGTAAATTTGAAAAACTTCAAAAGAGCAAAATCGTAATTGGAGATAAAGAGAATGGCCAATTTTCATAATTGATTTTTTTTTTTTTTTTTTCACTCAAAAGGAAGCAAGAAGTCAGAGATGGTTTAGCTAATCAACCAGGGGAACACTTCCCCTTTCGGTATATACATATATATATACACATATATATACATATGTATATATACATACATATATATATATATATATATATATATATATATATATATATATATATATATATATATTCTCAGTTGAGAAAGAAAATAAAAGAGTGGAACTTCAATTTAATTATATTAATGGAGACGCAGTCAGTACATGAGAAATATACCAAGAGATAACTTCAGTATTGGAAATTCCGTCTTCTTAATGCAACCTGTCCCATTAATCTATTTGCCGTCTCCATAATATCCATTTGGACAAGAGCATATGAAACTTCCTTCGATGTTTCTACAAGTTTCCACACAGGGAGTATTGTTCTGGTTTGCACATTCATCGATGTCTACAAAGAGAACGCCAAAGCATTTGTTAGGAAGAAATTATCTTTTGCCATTGAAAAAATTAGCTATATAAAATTATTATTATTATTATTTTAGAATGGAGAAATATAAGATAGTGGAAGGTAAAAAAGTGCAATAGTTAATCTCTAATTGCGAAATGCAAGATATGCCATAAATTTTCATTCAAAATGTGTAGTTTCTTCTAGTAATTAACATGCGTATGTATTCTGGAATATCAACATGCAATGCACTTAAAATTCCCCTATAAAAGGGACAACAAGGAACGAAAAAACAATACAATCAAGACAATATTCATGTTATATATTAAATTCTTATTTTTTTTTAAATTTTTAGGGGCAATTGTAACTTAGAATTTACGACTTTCATATATTGCTTTTAGTATAGAATAAATGTTATTTCAAGCAAAAGATTGGATGCCAAGTGTATATAGGATATTCTATAAAAGAAACAAAAAACTGAAATATAGCTGGATAGATAGATATATATCGACATCCACACATACAAATATTCATTTTTTATTTTCAAAATCTTTTGTTGGCTTTAATTAATTTTCTATGTTGAATCCGCGTGATTAACCCTTAGTTTTTGGAGTTGGTCCATTTTAATTTTCGTAAATTTGGAATTTGCCTCTTTTCTCTCTTACAATTCATTTTTATATATTCAACTTTTTCACCTGTTCTATGGTATATAGAGACGACGTAAGAATTTGACATATATAATTAACAGAACTGCTTTATGTATGGTAATTTTAGTTTGTAATTTGGAGTTACACTTGGCATAAACGAATTCCTTATCATAAGTTCTTCTGAGCGTGCAGTATCTAAGTGATGTAAAATTATATGAAGCCTCCTTCGAATAAATTAAAAGAGAAAATCCTTAAAATATACGAACCTTGGCAGCCAGGACTGAGGTATGGGTTGCCAAAATAACCATCGTCGCAGACACAATGATAACCTCCAATATCACTGCCCGATTCAAGGCAGTGGCTATTCTGATAACGGCACGCAAACTCGGTTGTTTTTTCAGCTTCAATGCAACTCAGATTCCCGATCTGCCAGTCAAGAACAATTGAGAGCTATAGTTCTATTCAAGAATGTATGATCAGACAGATCAGCTGCACCACCAAAAACTAAACGTACTCGCGTCGGCAAGAAACGCATAGCCGCAGGCACTGGCGGAGCTAAGTTAAGGCCAGGAGGTGCACATGCACCTCCTGGCCCACCCCTCACTTAGTGAGGGGTATATATGTCGTTTTACATTTATATTTAAAAAAAAAAAATTTTCCCAACCACAAAACCCCAAATCAGGTTTGTGTCTTCACTTGTTGCCACTGACTCACTGACGGGTCTTCAACATTCACTCACCATCGGCATCATAATTTATCAAGTCACCAACCAAGCCTTCAAATTGCAATAAAAAATTCCAAGCAACAAAGGTGATGATCAATTTGCTTGTAATTGTAGACTTATAATTTCTTTTTATGTAATATTTGAGTTTGATAAAATTAGGGTTTAAATTCAATTTTTGATTAGGTTGTTTCACAGATTATTTGTTATGTTAAATATACAAAAATTAGAAACATTATATTTGTGTAAACTCTACATATTATATTTTATTTGGTTTATTTTGTGTTTGGATTGGAGATATGATTTGAATAAAAATTGAAAGAAATAAGTCCAAAACCATGGAACAATCACAATTAGCCTATGTTGATTCTTTTTCTGATCTTTTGTTGCCTCTCAAGTTTTTAACGTTGTGAAATCTGATCGAAATCGTGAAAATTGAAATGTCATATTTTTTTCTTTTCTTTACTTTCAGGTAGAGAAGTCTCTGCCTTGGAATCTATCCAAGGCAGAGAAGTCTCTGACAAAGATCTTGATAGGCCTTCGGTTTGCTCTTTTTTTTAATTCTTTTTTTGGGCCTTTTTTTTTTATTGCTTTGGTTCTTAAGAAATGTTTATTTTCAATCTTGTTAAATTCCAAGCCATTAGAGGAAGTCTGGATTGGAAAAATTTTAGGGAAAAATTTATTTATATGGAATCTTCTATTGTTTATTTTGATTGATGTAATTATTAATTTTATATGTAGGTTATTGGTTATTAGATTGATGGATAAGTTTCTAAAAAAAAAAGTCAACTTTTGATCAACAATTTTTTTCCAAATGTAATGAAGATAATGCACGAAATTCTTCAAAGCAACCTCGAGTCGAAATCAACTTAGAAGATCTACAATCAGATCCTGGGTTACGTCCTAAAATTTCATTTTATCATCCTAGTGATCGAGATAAAATACGGAGATATTACTTGCAAAAAGGACCATGTCAACCTCGTCATCATGATTTTCCCAAGAAAAAAATTGGGGATAGGTTTCGGAAGTTTTGTTCATCTTGGTTCAATGAATTTAGTAATTGGTTGGAGTATAGCATAGCAAATGATGATGCATATTGTTTATGTTGTTATCTTTTTAAGCCTGATCATGGAAAGCAAGCAGGTGGAGATACATTTGTTATAGATGGGTTTCAAGGTTGGCATAAAAAAGATAAATTTAACCAACATGTTGGAGGTCCAAATAGTACACATAACATTGCTTGGAAGAAGTGTGAAGACTTGATGAAGCAAAACCAACATATTGAAGTTGCTATTAATAGGCAATCTGAACAAGTTCGTGACATATATCGGAGTCGATTGACTGCGACCATTGATTGCATTCGGTTCCTTTTGAAGCAAGGATTAGCTTTTCGTGGTCATGATAAAACAGAAAATTCTACCAATCAAGGTAACTTTTATGAGCTTCTGAAGTTTCTTGCTGATCATAATGAAACCATCAACAACTGTGTTTTGCAAAATGCTCCTGAAAATCTTTGGTTAACTTCTCCAGACATTCAAAAAGAGATTGTTAGTGCTGCTACAAGTGAGACCCCTAATGCTATAATAAATGAGCTTGGAGATGAACACTTTGCTATTATTGTTGATGAGCCATGTGACATATCAAACAAAGAGGAAATGGCCATTGCTTTGCATTATGTGAACAAAAAGGGGAGTATTGTTGAGCGTTTTCTTGGTATAGTGTATGTGAGTGATACTACTGCATTATCTCTAAAAAACGGAATTGAATGGTTAATGAGCAAACATGGATTGAGTATGTCAAGAATTCGTGAACAAGGTTACGATGGTGCTAGTAACATGCAAGGTGAATTTAATGGCCTAAAAAGTTTAATTCTAAAAGAAAATACATCAGCTTTCTATATTCATTGCTTTGCTCATCAATTGCAACTCACAGTTGTTTATGTTGCCAAGAATCATATTCAAGTTGGTTCTTTTTTTACATTACTTGCTACTTTATTAAATGTTGTTGGAGGCTCTTGTAAGCGACATGACATGCTTCGTGAAAATTAAGTTGCTAAAGTGAAAGAAGCATTAGAAAAAGGAGAAATTCTTAGTGGGCACAGCATGAATCAAGAAACTAGTCTAAAACGGAGTGGTGATACTCGTTGGGGTTCACATTATGCCACTTTAATAAGTTTGACGGGCATGTATTCTTCAGTGATTGATGTACTTGAGATTATCAGAGAAGAAGGATTGAGTTCAGATCAAAGAATTAAAGCTAATGGTCTTTTAAACACGATACAAACATTTGACTTTGCATTCAATTTGCATTCGATGAAAAAAAAATTGGGAATCACTAATGATTTATCACATGCATTGCAAAGGAAAGATCAAGATATCAGTAATGCCATGAAATTAGTTGGTCTCTCCAAGCAACAGTTGCAAACTTTGAGAAATAGTGGATGAGAATCTTTGCTAGATCAAGTCACTTCTTTTTGCACAATTCATGATATTGACATTCCCAATATGGAAGATATGTTTTCACTCCAAGGGCGATCACGACGTAGAATTCAAAAGATTACAAATTTACACTATTATCGAGTTGATTCATTTTATACTGTTGTGGACATGCAACTTCAAGAGCTTAACGACCACTTTAATGAGACAAGTACTGAGGTGTTTCTTTGCTTGTAATGCTTAGTTCCAGACAACTCATTTTCTATGTTTGACAAGCAAAGGTTGATTCAATTTGCTAAGTTTTATCCAAATGATTTTTCTCCCGTTGATTTGATGGTTCTTGATGATCAATTAGAGACATATGTTTTGGATATGCAAAGTAGTGAAGAATTCTTGAAGATAAAAGGGATTGGCAGCCTTTCAGAGATGTTAGTTAAAACTGGAAAGTATCATGTTTATCCATTAGTGTATTCACTTGTTAAGTAGGCATTGACATTACCCGTGGCCACAACCAATATGGAAAGAACATTTTCGACTATGAAAATCGTGAAGAACTGGCTGCGCAATCGAATGGAGATGTTTGAATGAATGATTGCTTAGTCACTTATATAGAGAGAGATGTGTTTAATACCATCGACAATGAGTTGATTATTCAACGATTTCAAAAGATGAAAACACGTCGAGGACAATTATAAAAGGTACTTTTCTATTTCAGGATATATATATATTTACTTTCTTTGTTTTATATGTTATGTAATTGGTAGATATGTTTTTTGCTTACATTTTTATATTTGTTATAATATGCATCGAATGAGGGGTAATTACTTAAATACTTCATTTATAAATTATACCATAGTGTACTTAAATTAAATATCATTAATACATAAATAACTAGGGTGGCGGAACGGCACCCTCTAACCCCGGGTGCCTGGCTCCGCCATTGGCCACAGGGATTAAATGAGAAGACATTCACGTGGCCTGCCCGGGAATAAGGGTTAGGGTATATAGCCTGTAGGCCAGTGGGTATGGAGGTCTGGCAACAACCTTTACCAGTGCAACCTTCTTCAACGTCATTTCTAGTGGAACAACGCGATGGACACCCACTTGAAGGACCAGCTGAAAAGTAAAAAAGATTGTCATCACAGCCGATAACTGTCACCTTATTCTCACTGGCTGAGAAGGTAAACCAAGATGAACTAATATCGATCCCGACCGAATTATACCGATCCCGTGTATAGTTGCCAAATTCATTATAGCATGTAGATGAGATCATTGGGGTTTTGATGCGTAGTTGAGTGTTTGATATGTCTATAACCTCAATTGCATTTTGTGATACGATAATCTTCACCTTAACCTCTCCTATTCTCAAGTAAGGTTTAGGAGATTTGAGTGTTTCATCACAAAAGATGTTAAAAGAAGGATCTAAAGAACAACCAAGTCCGATTCCAAATGGGTAGGGAATTGTGATATTGCCACAATAGAGTGGACAACCTGGCTTGGTGAGTTTGGTACTAGTAGAGATCATATTTGTTAATGCAACTGATTGCCTCGAAAGGCATAAGAGACAGAACCAGAATGGATGAAATATCATGTTTCTTTGCTTCGATTTCTGTTGATGAGCAAAAGGCTGCTGAAGAGCATATATACATGCCACCCCTTCTGCTTTCTCAAATTTTTGTATTAGACCCCGTACTTTGAAAATGACTGAAAACCACCTGATGTTTTCAAAAAGATTGCACGCTACCTCCAACCATTAGTGTGCCGTTAGACTTAAGAGTTGTTCTTCCATCTATCCTGGTGAATGATCAGCCCACTCATATGGAGTAGATCCCACATCATGTGGGGCTCAACTTTTATGTAAAAGGGATGGAAGAATTTTCATAGACTTAACAATGTGTGTTGGTGAGAATTCCGACTTGGGAAGTTGTTTAAGTGTAAAACCATTTATTATAAGACCAAAATGCCCTTGTTTTTTTTTCTACTTCCTCTTCTGTTCCCATTCCTCTATTTTCCTCATCATCAGCCCAATCCACTAGTAGCATATCACTCCACCACAATTGCTGCTGCTACTACCACCAGCACCATTAGTGATCATTTCGCTCACCACTTTGTATTCAATTGCACTACCACCATACAAATTCAAACATTAATACAAGACATGCATAACACAATTGAGACGATGAATGTATTATGTATTATAGGAACCCTACCACATTTAATTTAGCCACAAATGACTAAATATTTTTACACATAGCTTTAGGAATAGACAAATAGACATACTTTTTTTGGGGATTGCTTTAATCACAACCTTTAAAAGAACTGATTACATTTTTGAGAAAGTGTGTTGCATTTTTTGCCCCCTTAATTTTCTTGAATTCTATTTTGTATCCAAAGGGGGGAAAAAGCTTTGGATTGCCTTCAATGTTTAGCAAGGTCATGATTTTTCCCTATATTGCTTAAAAGACTAACCATAGGGATGTTCCCTATTTCTTTCCTTGGTAATGAAAGTTATGTTAGCACCAAAAAAGGTGCCAGATTTATCTAGATCAACACCTTAGTCAGAAGCAAAACAATAGAGATAGAGATTTCTTTTAGTATAAATACTTCTTTCTTTAAGGCTCTAATGAAGAGTGAGGAATTATTAGCAAAAATGAGATGAGTTAGAAAAGGATAATTTCTTGCTGGCGTAGTTATTTTCATGTCACCCTTTTGAACTTGATGGCTAATAAGTTTGGTACAAGATTCAGTTAGAATACAAAATTAGGAAAATGATAAGCAAGACCCTTTTAGGGTTGAAACAAGACAATATTTTTACATTAACAATGATGCTATAGAAAACATTAAACGACTTAATATTTTCAAATTAACAATGATGCCACTAAAAACAATAGAAGGAGTGACCAAGAGGAGTTCTTACGTGTCCCTTAAGTTGAACTAAGATTCCTATTGTCGAGGTCAGAAACCTCGCAGCTGAGTTGGACAACTACGCTCGCCGAGCTAAACTTTCAGGTTGGGCTCCGAGTTAAACTTTCGGGTCGGGCACTCAACCTGCACAAGGAAAAAGAAGGAAAAGGCGAGGTGATGACCCGGATTTTCTCCTCAGGCGTGTGAATGATTAGTATGTCCGAGCTGGCAAGGTAGCTGAGTGCATTTAATGATGAGTTACCTCTAAAATGAAGGGGTGGAGCTCTATTTATACTAAATTCGGACCTAACAACATTTAATGCGGTGCACCTTTATGTCCCATCAAGACTTTATGTCCTACCAAGGCAGCTGGAACTGAGGTCGAAATTTTTCGGGGTCGGGGTGAAGTTGGATCAGTCATCCAGGATGGGAATTAGCTGAGTACGTTCGGCTCGGCTCGGATTAGCTAGTCTCAGCTCGGTGTGGGCATCTTTCTTCAGCTCGGGATCCCCATCGTCAATCCCCCCTCCCCCAAGTCGAGATCGAGAGGGTGAGATATAGAGTTGGGAGTTGTCCCTGAGCTGGAGGTGCCCGACCCCGGTAGAGTAGGGATGGCCACGTCAGCGATATATACCATTCAGATGGTTGACACGTCACCTGGCAATTATGGCGAGACGCGACATTTGGGATTTCTGAGGCGATTACTGGAGTCGCCTATAAATAGGGCTTTGACATCCGAGATTCATTTCACACTTTGCATACAGATTTCAGAGCTTTCAGGTCAGATATCAGAGTGGTCGGACAATTTTAGCTCGGCAAATATCTTCTCGAGATATTCCGCTCAGAATCCACCAGCTCGGAGCCAACTAAGTTGGGTCGGCTTTTATATCTTGAAACGTAGGTACGTCCCGACTTCCTTTAGTTATTCCTGTACATATATTTATAATTTGTAGACAATATGGGGAGGTCGGAGTCGGAAGATTCCCAAGCGATGGAGGTGAGGTCCTATGGTGGGGACGATAGTCCGTCTAGCTTGGGGTCCTCTCCGGATAGGGGCCAAGGTGGCAACAGCACCGACGAGTCTCCGGTGTCGATTCGGCGATCCGAGTCTAGGGGGAGTGAGGATAATTGCCACGTTATCGAGGTTAGGCAAGTGAGGGAAGAGGCCGAGGCGGATCCTTTAGCCGACCTGGGAGACTTGGGAGATAGAGAAGATACGAAGCCCTTGAACCGGTTGGAAGGAGTTGAGATACCGGAGGAGTACCTGGATGGAGCTTCCTTGGCGGAGCCAATCGAGGTGACCCCAGTCAGGGCGATCCACCCTCGGAGCTCGACTACGGCCAGTATTTCTTCCGTTCGGGGGAAGAGGCTCGAGCAGCTGTTCGCCTGCTGCAAGCATGAATACCATTCCACAGTGCAAATGGCTAATGCCAGGATGAGGAACTGGTTAGTGGACTAGCACCACAAGTTGAAGGTTCCAAGTCGGCACGAATTGGAGTACTATCCTCCGCCCGACCATTTCACCATCGATGATCTTGCACTCGATGTTATCCAGCTCCCACTTCCCGACTTCATTGTTAACATCTTGAACCACTTTGAGCTTAGCCCAGGTCAAATGTAGCCAAATGGTTGGGCCGTAGTGGTGGCGTTCTATGCGTACTGCCTTGAGAAGGAAATGGAGCCGACCCTGCGCCGGTTTAGGCATTTCTTTATGTGCAAGCTTAACCCGAAGCAGCCAGGGTGGTTCCACTTCGCAGCTCGGGTCGGTAACTCCATATTCACCAAGTGGCATTCCTCCAACAAGGGCTGGCACAATGATTATTATTGGGTGGAGCCTGGTGTGAATTCTGGTTGCAGGTCGGACTGGAATCCGAGCTTGAGAAAGAATGTCAATGACGATCCCAAACTTTCGAATGAGGAACTTGGGGAAGTCGCAGTGTTGAGGCCCGTACCGAGGACGTTGATAAACATTGACAGTGTACTTAAATGGAAGCAAATCTGGAAGTCCAGGTTATTTGGTAAGGAGCCCGACCTCTCGAAAGACCATCCCCACCTGCTTCCCGAGCCCGAAGAGGACGCAGAGTCCAGCCCACCAGAGGGTCAGTTTGCAAGATCAACACCCGACCTCCCCATTATCCTAACCGCCATTGCCTCCTTAAGTCGGTTTTCGGCTATCTCTCACTTCTTTCTTCTACTCTTTCATAGGTATGGCAGATACGAGAAGGCTCGCATACGCCCAGATGAAAAAGAAGAACGAGGCCAGCAGCGAGGTTTCAACTTGGTCTGGCTTGGGCCCCGCCGCTCAAGGGAAAAAGCAGCGGCCCAGCGGCCAGGTGCGGGAGGTCAGCACCGAGGTCTCCTCGAAGGGGACATCAGGGTCTCCACTGCCCAAGAGGTTGGGATCGGGAGTGGCGATCTCGGAGCGTTCAGCATCCCACCCCAATAGTAAAAAAGGGCCTCGGGTTGAATACTCTGGGAAGGGCAAGGCCACATAGGTGAGCCCTCCCAGTAGAGACTTCGTGGAGGCGACCAAGGTGGTTCGCGACCCTAAACTAGCGATGATCCCTGCGGAGCAGCTTTCGCTCGACCTGAGGACAGCCATAGTCAGGGTAAGTCTTATCATAATGTTGCCATGGTTATGTTCTTTAGCCCGGCTGACTGTTTTGCTCTCTTTCATGCAGGACAAGTTACACCTCATTTTAGCTCCTAGCTTTCTTACCAAGGCCCAGGCTCACTGCGTCAAGCTCGAGCAGCGATACGTAGATACCCGAGCCGAGCTCGATGCTCTGAGGGAGGAGACCGCCCAAAGGCGTAAGGAAGATGCAACGGAGATCGACCGACTGAAAAAGGAGCTTGAAGCATAAAAGTCCCGACGCGAAGCTGCGGCCAAGGACATTGAGCGCTACAAGTTGGAAAGGCGTGAAGTCGAGACGAAGCTCCTGGAGCTGGTAGACCGGGTTGGCCTCCAAGGAGAGAAGGCTGTGGAAGCTTTCAAGTTTAGTGATGTGGCTGTGGACTAGTTGGCCACGGAAGGTGGGGCAATGGCCAAGTACGCTGAGCTGGAGTATTACTTCCGGGGTCAAGTCGTAGCTCGGGAGAGAGCGAAGACCTTCTTTTTTGCCACCAAGAATGATTACATCGAAGTCTTAGAGGCTCCCCCGCCGGAGTTCTGGGAGATTTCTGAGCTTCTGGCCGACCTAACGTCGCAAGCCAAGGAGGTAATCGAATTCGTCCAGAAAGGCATGGACCAGGTCAGAGACGAAGCCGAAGCTACCACCTCTACCGCTCCGAAGTAAATTGTTGTAATCGCCCAGGTCAGGCTTTTGTAATTTCGCCCAGGTTGGGCTCTTTGTAATTGTTTTTCAATTACAATGAAATGAACATTTTGCATTTTATTCGATTTCGTGCTTGTTTAACTTTCTCTTCGTAAATTTTTCTTAAGTAAGTGGGGTTGGGCCAATATGATAGACCTTTCAAACTTAAGTATAAAGAGCCGAGCTGAAGTGATTAATAAATTTTTATCCTAATCCGAGCTGGTTAAATAGGCAACTATATAATCGTCGCCGATTTGGACTCGTCAATTCGATTAGAATTGGTCAAACTATCGTTGATAAATGTTAAGCTCGAGTTTAGACCCAAACTAACTTACTGACCCGAAGCCGGACTATACCGAGTTGGATCTTAATCCGAACTGGCGAAGTTAATCAAATTGGTATTGATTATACCCGAGCTGGAACCTAGTCCGAGCTGGTTTACTTAGATTATTTTTAGCTCGTAATTAAGCGTGGCCACCGCGTTAATCCGAGTCGGGAGTAGCTCAATAGCTGAGGCGCTCAAGCCTAAGTCGGGCGTTGCACTGGTTTACAAAATATGCTTGTATTGAAATTGTACATGAAGTATTTAGGCTCGGGGGCCAATTACAAGCAATGCTTCGGCTCGGGGCCTTAGTGGAGATTTCAGCTCGATGGCTGTTACAAAAGATTCCGGCTCGGGGACGCTAAACAAAATATCTGTCTAGGTGCTCTGCGTGCCATGTATTCTTCAATTGCTTCCCGTATTTGTCGCGGAGGTAAAAGGTCCCAGGTCGGACTTCTTTCACGACTTCGTACGGTCCTTCCCAGGTCGGAGAAAGTTTGTTGCTCGAGCGTGGCCAAAAGATAGATTTTCTGAGGATGAGGTCGTCAACCTTAATAGGTTTAGGCTTGACCTGTTTGGCGAAGGCTCTTTGCATGGTAGTTTTGCTGGCTAGCATCCTGATTTGAGGTTTAGCTCGGAGCTCTTCAGCAAGGTCGAGCTCTTCTCGGATCAGTTGTTCGTTTATTTCTGGATCATAGTGGAGGGTTCTACTAGTCGAAGACCCGATCTCCACGGCCAGCACCTCTTGAGTACCAAAGGTCAGTTCGAATGGCGATTCTCCCATTGCCAAGCTGGTGGTGGTCCGCTGAGCCCATAGTACCTCAAGAAGAATCGATGCCCACTGGCCCTCCGCTTCTTCCAGCTTGGTTTTCAGGCCCTGCAAAATGATTTGGTTAGTCCTTTCAACTTGGTCATTACTTTGGGGGTGGGCAATAGATGAGAATTTGAGGTCGATCCCAATCTCAGCATATTTGCCTCGAAAGTATGCACTGTCAAATCGTTTGTCGTGGTCAGTGATGATGACCTTTGGCACCCCAAATCAGCAAATTATGTTTTTCCATACAAAATCCCAAGCTGCCTTTTCTGTTATTCTAGCAACTCCTTCAGCCTCGGGCCATTTGGTGAAGTAGTTTACAGCTACGAAAGCGTGCTTCTTTTGGCCAACACTGGTCGGCAATGCACCGATGATATCTAGACCCTACTAATAGAATGGCCACGGGCTTATCATCACCGTGAGGTCTACCGCAGGCTTCCTCTGTACATTGGCGAACCTTTGGCATGTGTCGCACTTTTTTACATACTCTTTGGCATCTTGTTCTAAGGTTGGCCAGAAATAGCCTTACTTCAATGCCTTTCGAGCTAGGGCTTTTCCTCCCAAGTGGTTTCCACATACCCCTTCATGGATCTCTCGGAGTACATAGTGTCTCTCCTCGGGTCCAACACATTTCAAGAGAGGCCAAGTGTAGGCTCACTTATAGAGTTGCCCGGCAATTATAACAAATTTTGAGGCATGTTTCATGAGTTTCCGAGCTGCTTTTTCATCCTCTGGGGTTATACCCCCTCCAAGTAGTCCACGATTAGTTTGGTCCAATCTAGGCTTAAATTGAGCTCGGCTACGGCTTGTGTCCCCCACTGGATACTTGGCTCAGCTACTTCCTCTACATGGACCAGTGCAGGTCGACTTTCGCCCAAGGCCAACCTGGACAGAGCGTTAGCCTTCACATTCTCCTCCCTCGAAATTTGTTGTATCGTGAACCTCTTGAGCCCTGAGGTCAAATCTTTGACCTTGTTGAGGTAGACTAGCATGGCATTGTCCTTGGCTTCAAACTCTTCCGATATCTGACTAGAAACCAGTTGAGAGTCGGTGCTCAGATCAACTGTTTGCGCACTGAGCTGAGTTGCAATTTTTAACCCCGCGATTACCGCTTCGTATTCAGCCTCATTGTTGGACGTCGGGAAGGCGAACTTGAGGGAGTATTAGTGCTCATGCCGGGTTGAGTCAAGGATGACTACCCCAGCTCCACTTCCAGATCCCCAATACCCCGTTCACATGGACCTTCCACACGTCCTCCGAGTCATGCTCAGCTCGGCCAGTGTATTCTACTACAAAGTCGGCGATGGCTTGTGCTTTTATGGCTGTTCTGGGCTGGTAGGTAATGTCAAATTGACTCAGCTCAACTGCCCATTTTAGCATCCTGCCCGACTCCTCAAGCTTGTGCATGATAGACCTGAGTGGGGCGTCCGTCATGACCTTAATTAGATGAGCATCAAAATATGGCTTCAGCTTTCTTGCCACTGTAATGAGCACAAGGGCGAGTTTTTCCAAGGAGGAGTACCTCGCCTCGGCCCCCTACAATGTTTTGCTGACATAGTAGATCGGCTTCTGCTCCTTCCCTTCCTCACGGACCATTGTTACCGCCACTGCTATGCCTGAACATGCCAAGTATAGTACCAATTCCTCCCCCACCTTAGGTAGGGATAGCAGGGGTGGTGAAGCTAGATACATTTTTAGCTCTTGGAAGGCGTTCTGCCATTCTTTGGTCCACTCAAAGTTCTTAGGATTCCTCAATATCTTGAACAGGGGAGCACACTTGTCCGCCAACCTGGACATGAATCTGCTCAGTGCTGCGACCTTGCCCGCTAACACCTGGATGTCCTTCACGCAAGTCGGCGGCGCCAGGTCAAGTATAGCCCGAACCTTTTCCGGGTTGGCTTCTATTCCACGGGCTGTGACCATGAAGCCCAGAAACTTCCCCGCCTTGACGCCGAATGCGCATTTTTTTGGCTTCAACATAATCCCAAAGTGCTCCATTACGGCGAAGGCTTCAGCTAGGTTGGCTTCATGGTCTTCCGCTCTTCTGCTCTTGACTAACATGTCATCTACATAGATCTCCATATTTCGACCAATCTGATTTTTTAAAACCTTGTTCACCATCCGAGTGTAGGTAGCTCCAGCATTCTTGAGGCCAAAAAGCATGACCTCATAGTAGTAGAGACCTTTATCGGTGGTAAAAGCAGTCTTCTCTTTGTCTCCGGGAGCCATCTTAATCTGGTTATAGCCTTTAAAGGTGTCCATGAAAGAGAGTAACTCGAACCCGGAGGTGGCATTCACCATTTGATCAATCCGAGGTAAAGGAAAACAGTCCTTGGGGCAAGCCTTGTTGAGGTCAGTGAAGTCGATGCATAATCTTCATCCTCTTGAAGATTTGGCCACAAGTACCACATTGGATAACCAGGTCGGGTATTGAATTTCCCTTATATGACCGGCGTCCACCAACTTGTCAACCTCTTCGGCTATAATCTGTTGCTTATCATAATGGAAGTGTGTTGGTCTTTAATAACCAAAAAAAAGGGGTGAATTACGTTGTTTAGGCAAGGTTAAGCAATTTTAAAAAATTCTTAATACGGAGGCAATGTCTAGTAAAGATTGATAATACACTAGAAGTTCTTGTAGGCAATTTATCAAACACTTAGTGAGTATATAAGTATTTAACACTAGATATGCAATTAAAACTTCAAGATAAAATTTCAATTAGATATCTCAGCAATTACCAAGCAATTTATGTGAGCAATATCCACACGAAAGTAAATAACTTGAAAATAAAGAGAATAGAGTAAGAGAAATCAAACACGATGATTTTCAAGTGGTTCGCACTCCCGAAGGCCTAGTCTGTAATACCCCGACCCTAAGCATATAGTTATTTTATTTATTTGCGTATATTAATATGTTTATTTTAATCATTTGCGTATATTTACATGTTACCTTAATTGTTTGCATATAATTATTAGCATTACTTTTTATATTTCTTAGAAAATGTGCATTCGTTTCATTTAGTGTACATTCACGTGCATTTTTTTTTCTAAGTATCGTAGGCAATAAAATAATTACACTACACTACACTAGCTAACTAGATTAGTCAAAATACTACAAGGTGGCAAACTAGAAATATATACTTAGTTAAGGGGGCAATTTGGTCTTTGGAGCCACTTAGATATTTGTACTTAACATCAAGCACACACAACATACCCCCACACACACACAAAAATACTGCAACACACACACACACAAATCAGATCACACACAACACACACCAATTGATCAAAAGAAGAAAGAGGAGAAGAAGAAGAAATAAACAACCCCGAGTCGATTTTCTCGCATTCTCGGGCCGTAGCTCGCCTTCCTAGCATGTGTAAGTTTAGGGGATATTTTTTAAAAAACTGATTTCAGAACTTACATTGCATATATATGTGTTTTTTAGTAAGAAATTATTGTATTAGACAAGTTTATACATGTATATGTTTGCAGGATTTGGTTGTAGCTGCTGTGCTTTATGTATTGTTTGAGCAATTAATTATTTTGGGAAAAATCTGGAAAAAATCATATATTAATCTAGACTGGGAGAGGTACAACTTTCATGTTGGAAGAATTGTGAAGAAAAATCATTTGTTTGCTCGTAATTGCTGAAATCAGTGAAGTTTTGTAGTTGACTGGAACTGGATAGTTTTACTTGCCTGAATTTCGTGGAATTTTTGACCTAATTAAACTACTTGGAAAATTATGAAAATTTTACAGGACCTATATAAGCTAGTTTGGAACAAGTTCTGCTTAGGTCAAGTTGGCCAATTCCTCCATCTAATGCCTATAAGAAAATAAAAACCAAAATCTGACAGAATTCGTGACCAATCTGGACAGCTTTGCGCACTTGAGTTGTTTTAGTCATATCTTGATGAATTTAACTCAGAATAGAGTTCCGTTTGATTCTAGAGTTATCTACTTTCGAAGAGATTTCCATACACATAAAAATCAATTTCATAGGAAGTCATTGGCTTAGGTAATTGTGCAGCCAAAGTCGAGGTACTGCTGAGATGTTGAAACTGTTAAACTTATTTGTTTTGTGCTCTTTGGCTTCTTGAGGTTAAATAATGTACTATATATGCTTATCTATGCTTATTTTACTCTCAAATATGGGTATAGAATATGTCTATGTGATTGGATAACTTGATTCATTACTAGTATTGCCTTATTGAATTAAAAAGGAAAAAAAAATGAAGTTAGAGCCTTAATGCTTAGTTTTAGCTTGGTTATTAAGTTATATGTGTTGTAGACAGTGGCGGAGCCAGGCACCCGGGGTTAGAGGGTGCCGTTCCGCCACCCAAGTTATTTATGTATTAATGATATTTAATTTAAGTATACTATGGTATAATTTATAAATGAAGTATTTAAGTAAATGCCCCTCATTTGATACACATTATAACAAATATAAAAATGTAAGCAAAAAAGCATATCTACTAATTACATAACATAAAAAACAAAGAAAGTATATATATATAGATCTTGAAATAGAAAAGTACCTTTTATAACTGTCCTCGACGTGTTTTCATCTTTTGAAATCGTCAAATAATCAACTCATTGTCGATGGTATTAAACACATCTCTCTCTATGTAAGTGACTAAGCAATTATTCATCAAAGCATCTCCCATTCGATTGCGCAACCGGTTCTTCACGATTTTCATAGCAGAAAATGCTCTTTCCACAGTGGCTGTGGCAATGGGTAATGTCAATGCCAACTTAACAAGTGAATACACTAATGGATAAACACGATACTTTCCAGTTTCAACTAACATCTCTGAAAGGCTGCCAATCCCTTTTATCTTCAAGAATTCTTCACTACTTTGCATATCCAAAACATATGTCTCTAATTGATCATCAAGAACCATCAAATCAACGGGAGAAAAATCATTTGGATAAAACTTAGCAAATTGAATCAACCTTTGCTTGTCAAACATAGAAAATGAGTTGTCTGGAACTAAGCATGACAAGCAAAGAAGCAACTCAGTACTTGTCTCATTAAAGCGGCTGTTAAGCTCTTGAAGTTGCATGTCCACAACAGTATAAAATGAATCAACACGATAATAGTGTAAATTTGTAATCTTTTGAATTCTACGTTGTGATCGCCCTTGGAGTGAAAACATCTCTTCCATATTGGGAATGTCAATATCATGAATTGTGCAAAAAGAAGTGACTTGATCTAGCAAAGATTCCCATCCACTATTTCTCAAAGTTTGCAACTGCTGCTTGGAGAGACCAACTAATTTCATGGCATTATTGATATCTTGATCTTTCCTTTGCAATGCTTGTGATAAATCATTAGTGATTCCCAATTTTTTTTTCATCGAATGCAAATTGAATGCAAAGTCAAATGTTTGTATCGTGTTTAAAAGACCATTAGCTTTAATTCTTTGATCTGGACTCAATCCTTCTTATATGATAATCTCAAGTACATCAATCACTGAAGAATGCATGCTAATCAAACTTATTAAAGTGGCATAACGTGAACCCCAACAAGTATCACCACTCCGTTTGAGACCAGTTTCTTGATTCATGCTGCATCCACTAATAATTTCTCCATTTTCTAATGCTTCTTTCACTTTAGCAACTTGTTTTTCACGAAACATGTCATGTCGCTTACAGGAGCCTCCAACAACATTTAATAAAGTAGCAAGTAATGTAAAAAGAGAACCAACTTGAATATGATTCTTGGCAACAGAAACAACTGTGAGTTGCAATTGATGAGCAAAGCAATGAATATAGAAAGCTGATGGATTTTCTTTTAGAATCAAACTTTTTAGGCCATTAAATTCACCTTGCATGTTACTAGCACCATCGTAACCTTGTCCACGAATTCTTGACATACTCAAACCATGTTTGCTCATTAACCATTCAATTCCTTTTTTTTAGAGATAATGTAGTAGTATCACTCACATGCACTATACCAAGAAAACGCTCAACAATACTTCCTTTTTTGTTCACATAAGGCAAAGCAATAGCCATTTCTTCTTTGTTTGATATGTCACGTGACTCATCAACAATAATAGCAAAGTGTTCATCTCCAAGCTCATTTATAATAGCATTAGGGTTCTCACTTGTAGCAGCACTAACAATCTCTTTTTGAATGTCAGGAGAAGTTAACGGAAGATTTTCAAGAGCATTTTGCAAAACACAGTTGTTGATGGTTTCATTATGATCAACAAGAAACTTTAGAAGCTCAAGAAAGTTACCTTGATTGGTAGAATTTTCTGTTTCATCATGACCACGAAAAGCTAATCCTTGCTTCAAAAGGAACCGAATGCAATCAATGGTCGCAGTCAATCGACTCCGATATATGTCACGAACTTGTTCAGATTGCCTATTAATAGCAACTTCAATATGCTGGTTTTGCTTCATCAAGCCTTCACACTTCTTCCAAGCAATGTTATGTGTACTATTTGGACCTCCAACATGTTGGTTAAATTTATCTTTTTTATGCCAACCTTGAAACCCATCTATAACAAATGTATCTCCACCTGCTTGCTTTCCATGATCAGCCTTAAAAAGATAACAACATAAACAATATACAGCATCATTTGCTGTGCTATACTCCAACCAATTACTAAATTCATTGAACCAAGAGGAACAAAACTTCCGAAACCTATCCCTAATTTTTTTCTTGGGAAAATCATGATGACGAGGTTGACATGGTCCTTTTTGCAAGTAATATCTCCGTATTTTATCTCGATCATTAGGATGATAAAATGAAATTTTAGGACGTAACCCAGGATCTGATTGTAGATCTTCTAAGTTGATTTCGACTCGAGATTGCTTTGAAGAATTTCGTGCATTATCTTCATTACATTCGGAAAAAAATTGTTGATCAAAAGTTGACTTTTTTTTTTAGAAACTTATCCATCAATCTAATAACCAATAACCTACATATAAAATTAATAATTACATCAATCAAACTAAACAATAGAAGATTCCATATAAATAAATTTTTCCCTAAAATTTTTCCAATCCAGACTTCCTCTAATGGCTTGGAATTTAACAAGATTGAAAATAAACTTTTCTTAAGAACCAAAGCAATAAAAAAAAAAGCCCCAAAAAAAGAATTAAAAAAAAGAGCAAACCGAAGGCCTATCAAGATCTTTGTCAGAGACTTCTCTGCCTTGGATAGATTCCAAGGCAGAGACTTCTCTGCCTGAAAGTAAAGAAAAGAAAAAAATATGACATTTCAACTTTCACGATTTCGATCAGATTTCACAACATTAAAAACTTGAGAGGCAACAAAAGATCAGAAAAAGAATCAACATAGGCTAATTGTGATTGTTCCATGGTTTTGGACTTCTTTCTTTCAATTTTTATTCAACTCATATCTCCAATCCAAACACAAAATAAACCAAATAAAATATAATATGTAGAGTTTACACAAATATAATGTTTCTAATTTTTGTATATTTAACATAACAAATAATCTGTGAAACAACCTAATCAAAAATTGAATTTAAACCCTAACTTGATCAAACTCAAATATTACATAAAAAGAAATTATAAGTCTACAATTACAAGCAAATTGATCATCACCTTTGCTGCTTGGAATTTTTTATTGCAATTTGAAGACTTGGTTGGTGACTTGATGAATGATGATGCCGATGGTGAGTGAATGTTGAAGACACGTCAGTGACAACAACAAGTGAAGACACAAATCTGATTCGGGGTTTTGTGGTTGGCAAAAAAATATCTTTTTTTTTAATATAAATGTAAAATGACATATATACCTTTCACTAAGTGAGGGGTGGGCCAGGAGGTGCATGTGCACCTCCTGGCCTTAACTTAGCTCCGCCAGTGGTTGTAGAGACTAGGATCACTTATTAGTTGCTCAAAATAAAGGGAATGTGGTGTGTTTGTGTGTGGTGAACCTAAGGGGCCGAGTAGTGTTCTTGTGTATAAGGGGTGTTTATGTGGTTTCTTGAGTTATATGAGTAGTTTAGGTACTAAATGAATGACTTGCCTTAAATTGTTCAATGGATTACTTTACTTGCATGTTTGGCTATCATGTGGAATTACTTAATATATTATGTTGTAGTGGATGCTAGGTAATTTGTTCAATTGTGTGTAGGCTACATGTTTGCCAAAAGTTTAAAGAGAGGAATAGAAATGCGTTGCATATTAGTATATTGCTTGTAGTTAGTTTAGTGCATGAAAACATCAAGCAGAACAAGAAGTGCATATTCGTCAGCCCACTGCCCTGTCTATCGAAGAACTTTTGACATAGCAAACGTGCTCTAAAATTAACAAAATTTATATGGCAGCTAGATTAGACAGTTTAGAACAAATGTGGATTTCTAGAGCTAAGGTAAATTCTAACATTTGGCCCCGCGATTTAGCTATTTCTGAAATGTGTCTGAAAATCGCTGGTGCAGGAGGGAGTTCGCGCAGTTGCACGGAAAAGGTCATAACTTGTGAAATTTAGATTGGAATTGAGTTCCGCTGGAGGCTAAAGTCATCTACACTCAGAGAGCTACGTTTATATATATAAATTAGTCAGTTTGGAGGTCTATAGCATAGGTAATTGAATTGATTAAATTAAGCTTTTGTTGGAGAAAATAGAAAATGTTTAGGTGATATTTATGGTTTTGTTGGATTCTATGTGGGTTAGCTAAGATTGTTGCCTAGTTGGTTATTTGGATTACTTAATTGCTATAATTGATTATTAATTGAGTTATATATGTTGTACTTGGGTGAATAAACATGAAAATTATTCTTAGATTTTGTTATAGTTGAATTATGTTTAAGTGTTAAGCATAGTTGTCTTGATTTAATACTTAGTTTGATATTCCTTTGCAATATAAATGAAGTTGAATTAGTTATGAAGTTAACTTGTTAAAGTTGATATAGTTAATGTCCTTGGTAAGATTAAAGAAATGTTTTAGAGTTATTCGCTTGATTACTTAGGCTATGTGGCAATGTGACATACATGAATAATATGTGGTTGTTTGGGATTACGTGCTAATGTGGAGTTAATATAATCAATTGCTAAAGTGTTATACTTAAATGAATATACTAGGGATTTTCACATTCGAGCTAAAGGAAAGTTGGAGTAACTAAGCCCTTTTTACATCTTCAAGCTTGATAAAGGTGAGGGACCTACATCCTTACATGCATTATAGTTTATTTTCTTGCTAAAAGAGTATATTGTTTAGTATAATTGTGTAATTGATATATGCTTATTGTTGCTAAATTGTAACTTAGTGTGACGACAACCTATATTTTGTCCTTAAATGTATTTCTTGATTATATTGTCATTGTTATCATTCTTGCATTGCATCGTGGTTGCGCAACCTCATTTTCGCGGCGGATGCGATGGCCTCGCTGGGTGGCATCAGGCTTGCCATTGTTGGTTGCCTTAGCTCCGTCTGCTATTCCCTCACTCGCCTGGTCCGGAGATTTCCAGGGGGTATTGGGTCGTAGGATCGGGTACATCCGGAGTACCCATTGGTGTAAGGGATGCCGGCATATCGAGATTGAGATCGTGGTTCGTGGATCGGGAATTGAAGATTCGGAGTGATAAGGGTTATTGATTGTATCCTTTTAAAATGTGGTATTAGAATTGTTATTCACTGTTTATCTATTGTATTAATTGTGTTAAGTTGCTGCATTGCACGTTCCCGGTAGACCTTATCCCTCACTGAGCAATTGTGATTGCTCATACCTCGCTAAACATGTTTCAGGTGGTGCAGTTGGAGGAGTTGCCTTGGTTGCTGTGTACTATTACTTGAGATTGGAGTGATTGCTTGCTAAACTGTAGAAGACCTTGCTTGTCTACTTTATGTTCTATTTTGGAGCCTAAGGGCTTATGTATATATATTTGAGTGGTTGAAATTTGAAAGCTAAGTGGATGTAGTAAGTGTTATGGAATTAAGACATGTAATAACTCATGCTTCTGCTTCTAGCTATGTTGCATGCTTGTATATGTTTATATTGTCTTGTGTTGCTTAAGGCTTGGATGGCCTTGAAGTTGGGATTTCAATTAGAAATGTTGTTCCTTTGCTTCGTGTTTTATTTGAATGCTTACAGGTTTCCAGAATGTCCACGGTACAGGAAAAACTCTGTCCGTTTTCCCTAAAAATTTTGTGACCGGGTTGGGTACTGGGTTGAGAATAGCATGGTTATTAGAGCCTCCGGTCTCGTGAGGGATCGGGGCATTACATAGTCCACCACCTAAGGTCTTCTCTTCCCTTAGGATTTAATAACTCTTCACTAAGATGCTTCTTCAAATGTTGGTGAAGCAAGAACTAACTACAATTACTCTTGAGTCCACAAGAGTTACACAAGCTCTTTCAAATGTAGGTGAAGTTTAACCTACTACTCTCTCTTCCTTTGAGTCCACAAAAGATTACAATACTTCTTCTCACAATGATTCTCTCAACCTATGTGAAAGAATGTATTACAAAGATTATGTGATAGAAATAAATGACAATTACAACTCCTATTTGAGTTTGATATTACAATTGAAGAATAGCTTTGAATGCTCAAAGATATGATAATGATAGCTCAAGATTTCTCAATAGGAATGATATGAAACCTCTTTTGGAAATCTGAAAATTATGGCTTGGAGAGATGATTTTGCAGGTGAGAAAGCATGGCTTAAAAAGAGGAAAAGTTTAGACACAAATCGGATTTTAAGCAAGATTTCTGGATTTTCCGGTTAACCCACCTGGGCGCTAAGGCATTGATCCGGGTGCCCGGAAAGAGCATGTATCGCCCGGATTAGACTTTTCTGCCGGGCGTTGCGCCTTCTATCCGGGCGACCGGAAAATGCCGGTAACGCCCGGATGCCAAAAAAAATGCTGAAAATGTATTTTGAGCCCAGAAATATTTGGGCACATAAAAGAGAGATTTCTTAGCATTTTTTAACATCCAAAATATTTTCAAACAAGTTGAAAGGTATTTTTTTTAAATGATTTCAAATACAAGAGTTTGAAATAAAAAATGTTTTTTAAGGATGATTTTAATCGAAAAACATTTTTGGAGAAATTATGAGCAATACAAATCATACTTAGGCAAGCGATAACTTTTAAGGCCGGTACCCCTTATGTCACCACTTCTCATTCCTTGTGACTCCCTCTTTATCTACGAGTCAATAACTTTAATTCTTTTGGGCTTGGATTCAATTTGATAGTGCTTGGTTTTTGATCCAAAAAGCTTTTTACTCTTTGACATAAACAAGTTGATCCAATGTTGATGTGGACTTGCTTTGTTGGAATGAAGGTCTTACAAAAAAAAGCTAAAGCACGATTTAGATGTTTTGTTATTATCAAAATAAATATTATAGGCTTTTCAGGCCAACAAAGTGCCTGCGCTTCTGTTTTACCGGATAGTGATTCGTGTCCGTATTCAGGTGATGCTTAATCACGGCCGGATCAGCACCTGTCATATCAGAAGCTGACCATGCAAATATGTGTTCATTTTTTATAAGGAATCGGCTTATACCTTTCTTGAGGGCATCAGAGAATTCACTTCCGATCTTTGCTCTCTTTGTTTCATCGGAGAGCTCCACCTCTTGGAGGTCTTCGGTCGGGCTCCTTCTCTTAGCATTCCTCTTCTCTTCAGGTATATATGGTCCCCAACCAACCTGGTATTTGGGTTGGAGAGAGTTTTCATAGCATTCCCGAGCTGAGAGCTGAGCTCCGCAGATGGCAGTCGTGCCTACCGGGGTCGCGAATTTCAGGGCCTGGTGATAGGTTGAAGGGACGGCCCTAAAATGGTTGAGTACTACCCGACCTAAGATCCCATTGTAAGTGGAGTTGCAATCCATCACAATGAAGTTGGCCTGCATCGAGACCCGCTTGTCTCCATCCTCCAGCTTCAGAGGGAGGTTGATGACCCCCTCTGCTCGGTGGGCTTGTCCGGTGAAACCAGCTAGAGTACCCCTCAATGGCCTGAGTCGGCTTATGTCCAACCCCATTTGCTCAAATACTTTCAAGAATAGGACTTCTGCCGAGCTCCCAGTGTCTACCATCAACCTCTTTACGGTGAAGTTGGCTATTTTAGCGCTGATCACCAGTGGGTCGTCGTGGGGCAATATCACACCCTCCAAGTCTTCTGAGGAGAAGGTGAGTTCCTCCATTCCCGGGATTGGACCCCGTACTGGTCCATAATCCCTACAAGCCCGAACATAACCTTTCCTGCCAGCCGAGGTCTCCCCTCCCGATGCCAATCCGCTGGCAATGGTCTCGATCACAGCTAAACGTCTGCCCCCGGCCAGGCGCCTAGATGGACTTCTCTTTCTATCCCTCTAATCTTGGCTCTGGGTCGGCTGCTGATCCACGTACCTCCAGAGGTGACCTCAGGCTATCAGTGTTTCGATCTCTTGTTGCAAGTCTTTGCACTCCTCGGTGGTATGACCGTAGTCCATATGGTAGTGGCAATACTTGGTTCTATTGCATTTCTCAGGTCGGCCTTTCATCTTGGGAGCTGGAGGCAGATGGTTCTATTGTTGGATCTCCATCAGGATCTGCTCCCTCGAGGTGTTGAGGGGAGTGAACATTGCGAATCGGGGGTTCTGCTTTGGCTGCTGAGGCTGCTTGTCTTGGTCATTTTGTACTTTATTCCCTGGTTAGGCTCGAGAGGTCTCTCCTTTCTTTCCAGCTTCCTTCTCCTTATCATCATTCCTCTTCGCCTGATGGATCTCTTCCGAGTGTATGTACCCTTCTACTCGTACCATCAGCTTGGCTACAGTATCTACCAGGTCGATGGCCAATAAGGATGTAAGGGGTCCCGACCTGAGCCCACTCTGGTAGGCCATTAAGGCCATGGAGTCCTCCAAGTTGGGTATTCTGAGGGACTCTTCATTGAATCGAGCCGTGTAAGCCCTGAAACCTTTCCCTTTATATTGTTTTATCGATAGCAACGTTGAAGTGTGGCGGATAGCGCGTCGACTTCCCGCGAAGCGGGATAGGAAAGCCTCAATTAGCTGATGAAAACTTGCAATAGAGCCGGGACGAAGTTTTTGGAACCAGTCCAAGGTATTGCCAACCAGGATGGTTGGGAATATCTTCATCTTCATGAGGTCGGACATGTCATGCAGAGTCATGTGGTGGTCAAAGTTGAGCAAGTTGCTGGCTGGGTCTCCGTCCCCATTATAGACTGCTAGGTTGGGCATCCAGTTGCCGGTGGGCAGTGGCGTGGCTAGCACCTCGGGTGAAAATAGGCTTACGCTTAGTTGGTTAATAACCTTGGCTATGGCAGCCGCGGTCTTGGCCTGCTCAGGGTCGGCTTGAGCTGCCCTTTTACCTCTCGCTTTCTCGGGTCCCGTTATCGGCTCTAGGATGCTTTCTTCGTCCCGCGCCCTCTTGCGCCTTGGGTCGGGGATGCTGAATTGCGGACGCGAGGGCCGCGGCGTAGCTTCCCACGGAGCCTGGGGGTCCGCAGCTAATCGGGCTACCTACTCCTTGAGTTCCTCGAACATCCTCAGCATCATCCTTGTCTCCGGCGACAATCTGGAATTGGGATCTCCATCGGTCATGGGGTTGGTTTGTGTGGCTAAGTGTATACGTTGACTCGTTCCAACGTCGTCTTGGGTTAGGTTTTGGCTAGGCACCTGCGAGGTTTCGAGGTCCCCATCCGGGTTGGGCGAATCCTCTACCGGTGCGCTGTGGCTTCTTGTTTGTACCATGATGGTTTCTCAATGAGTGGTGATGAGAATGATAGAAAGAATTCCGTTTCCCACAAACGGTGCCAAACTGTCGAGGTCGGAAACCTTGCAGCTGAGTTGGACAGCTAAGCTCGCCGAGCTAAACTTTCAGGTCGGGCTCCGAGTTAAACTTTCGGGTCGGGCACTCAACCTGCACAAGGAAAAAGAAGGAAAAGGCGGGGTGATGACCCGGATTTTCCCCTCGGGCGTGCGAATGATTAGTATGTCCGAGCTGGCAAGGTAGCTGAGTGCATTTAATGACGAGTTACCTCTGAAATGAAAGGGTGGAGCTCTATTTATATTAAATTCGGACGTGACAGCATTTAATGCGGTGCAACTTTATGTCCCATCAAGACTTTATGTCTCATTAGGGCAGCTGACACTGAAGTCGGGGTTTTCCGGGGTTGGAGTGAAGTTGGATCAGTAATCCAGGTTGGGCATTAGCTGAGTATGTTCAGCTCAGCTTGGATAGCCCATCTCAGCTCGGTGTGGGCATCTTTCTTCAGCTCGGGATCCCCCTCGTCACCTATGAATCTTATAGAGAAATCGAGAACAGTCAGGATGGTCATGGGGCCACATATAAAACAATATAGTCATCTGACCTTATTAATTTTTGTATAATTTGTGGAAACACATTAAAGGGCCTAAAAAACTTGGTTTGTTTTCCTCCTTGAACCCTTTTAAAATATTAAGAAATGATAGGATGATAGAAAGAATGGGGTCTATCTTGAAATACAATACGATAAACAAATATAATTTTGAAGTAGTCATACTTTATTTGGTCATAGAAAATGAACTGTATTTTCACTATTTGTACTATGATATTCAACTCAATGATATGTATATATCACCAAATGAAAATTGTACAATGGTGGAACCACATAAAGTATTAGTATTGTCAACTAGACTCACTAATTTTTCTATAATTGTATTAGTCAAAGAGCTAGGGTTGGCAATGTGGATGAATATTTTGGGACCCGCCTTGCCCCTGCCCTAATAAAGAGTTTATTGGAGTGAGAAACGGGAAAGGGATGGGATAGGACAGGTGGAGAAGGGAGGAGAGGAAGAAGGGAGGAGAGAGGAAGGGGGCGGAGGGGTAATAGGAAATAATTGTTAAACCCCATGTAAAGGTGTGGCGTGGGTGTGAATAAGCACTTCTCGCCTCGCATAACATACTATGCATGCATGCAAAGTTTTTTTTTTTTTTTAATTCCTTAACATGCAAAGTTTTTTTTATACTCTTTAGTTTTTACATATTTATTAAAATGTTAAAGTTATAAAGATAAAAGCCTAAAAGTGATACTAGAAACATTTCAATATGTTAGAGAAAAAGAATAATGACTCAAAAGAATTTTATAATCATTCTTTTAATCAACAGATTACCCGCTATCACTTAGCTTTTGCAATCATTTAACATGAATATTCTCTTTTTATTATTGATCACAATAGATTAAAGAAATTTGTTAGTAGTTTCCAACAATGTTTAGAGGTAGCTTAAAATTATATAATTAAGGGTAATATGTTGAAGATTTATGATATGAAATAACACAGTATATCAATATTCAAAAGTGGAGTTGTAACCACTATTGATATCTGGACATCCAATAATAAAAAAAAAAGGTTTTATAGTAACCATTGCAAATCCGGTAGTTCTCCATGCGGTTCTCATACATTGTGGTTTTTATCAAAATTTGTTTTAGATGCTTGAAATTTGATTATTGTAATGATATTTTTGCTATCTAGTTGGAAACATACAACTCAATAAGTAATTCATAATTTACCTTTATGTAACACCTATACTAATAATCATGATTGGTTATAGTTTTCATTATATTTTGAAGTTATGTGATTTAAATTAAACTTGATACTACATATATATTTTAGAAGAATAATAAAAGCCCTATTAAAATGTTGGTAAATGATAAGATGATGGAAAGAATGGGGCCTATCTTGGAATATGACTAGAAAAACAAACAATATTGAACTAGTCATACTTTAATTGTTAATGAATTGTATTTTCACTACTTATATGATGAATGTTCATCTCAATGCTATGTGTGACTATTGCAAGATGGAAATTGCGATGTAGTAAGACCACATATAAAATAGTATCATCTATTGATCCCACTAATTTTTGTATAATTAGTCAAACACATCACAGAGTTATAAAGAACCACTACAAGAAAAATTGTTAAAAGTGACGGTCCGTCGCCAAAATAAGACGAAAATTTTGATGTAGGCTTAGTGATAATTTAGAGATAGTTTAGAGACAACATAGATAAGTTTTCTCCAAACCGTCTCCCATTAGCAACAATTTGGAGACAACATGATAAGTCGTCTCCAAAAGTCTCCAGTTGGTGACTACTTGGAGACAACATAGATATATCATCTCTAAACTGTCTCCAGTTGGCGACTATTTGGAGATGATATAATAAGTCATCTATAAATAGAGACGAATTAGTGATAAACATTGGAAATATTGCGGGAAATAAAATGGTCGTCGTTAATTCATCTCTAATTAGAGACGAATTTAGAGATGAATTGGCAGACGACTTTGGTGCCAAGAACCTTTCGTCTCTAATTCATCTAGAGATGAATTAGAGACGACCATAGGAGTAAACTAGTTTTCATCTCTAATTAGAGACGACCTTCGGAGCCAAGAACCATTCGTCTCTAATTAGAGACAAATTAGAGACGAGCTTTGGAGTAAACTATGTTTCATCTCTAATTAAAGATGAATTGAAGACGACTTCTGTGCCAATAAACTTTCGTCTCTAATTAGAGACGAATTAGGGATGAATAGTTCTTGGCTTCGAAGGTCGTCTCCAATTTGTCTCTAATTAGAGACGAAATGTAGTTTACACCTAAGGTCGTCTTTAATTAGAGACGAATTGAAGACGAGCTTTGGAGTAAACTATGTTTCGTCTCTAATTAGAGTCGAATTAGAGACGACTTCGGTGCCGAGAACCATTTAGAGACATATTACAAACGACCTTAGGAGTAAACTACTTTTCTTCTTTAATTAGAAACGAATTGGAGACAACCTTAAGAGCCAAGAACTATTTGTCTCTAATTGTAGACGAATTAGAGACGAGCTTTGGAGTAAACTACATTTCATCTCTAATTTGTCTCTAATTAGAGACGAATTAGAGATGACTTCGGTGCCAAGAACCTTTCGTATCTAATTAGAGACGACCTTAGGAGTAAACTACTTTCCGTTTCTAATTCGTCTCTAATTATAGACGAATTGAAGACAACCTTCGAATCCAAGAACCATTCATCTATAATTCGTCTCTAATTAGAAACGAGCATTGGAGTAAACTATGTTTCGTCTCTAATTAGAGATAAATTAGTAAACTACTTTTCATCTTGTTAGTTTCTGGTTAGTATCTTGTTGTAACAGAAGTTAAAACAAAATAAATAAACGTATGCAGAAAGTAAAGACACCGAGATTTAACGTGGTTCAACAGTGCGTTCTACGTCCATGGGACCTCCCCTGGTCCAACAAACCTATTTCATTAATAAATCACAAGTTACAATATCAATGGACTTACACAAGTAAAGACTCCCTCTTGACTTTGATGCCTTGATGAAGAACTCCTTAATGAACCTAGGTTTGGCGAGCTCCCCTCGACTTGCGACGTTCTCTCTTGAGAATTATACCTTCTCCTCCCGAAGAATGAATAGAACAATAACTAAATAAAAAACTATTCTTATCAAAGATTAAAACAATAAACATAGCAGGAGCATAAATAAGCTGTCTGTTTCACAACCTGCTACAGCAATACATGGATTATCAGATTTTCTCTGTTACTGGCTTCTGTTGCAACACATCGTCAATCTGCTACAGCAAAACCTGACAGCTCGAAAATATTCAATCAATTCTTTGTTTTCAGCTCTGTTTCTTGCCCTTGTTCTTTCCCCCTTTCAAACGTGTGAGGCACTGTATATATGCTGAATTAGTTGCCTTAACCTCCACAAGGTAATCCGTGCTTGGGCCTTGAGTTGTATGGAAAGACTTTGTCGCCAAATAAGTCTCAAATAAGGCAACCTTTCTTTCTTGAAAAAGAAAACTTCAATCATCTTTAATGTAGATGTCAATTTGCCTTTTCAACTCTCTTGTAAATATGGTAAACCTGTCAATCACAGTTTCCAAACATTTATTCATATACCATAATTAAATTCTAATTAAATGCAGTCAAGGCATAAGTTTGGCAAACACAAGCCAATTAAGTTCACAGCACTTGTTGCAGCAAAGGGTGTAGCAAGGGGCGTAACAAGCTCCCACTTTGGCTTTGTTTTGGCAAAACTGTATATCAGAGCAATCAACAAACCGGAGCTAAAACTAGTCAGCATTAGTGTAAGGACAACACAGAAGACAAAAAAGATCAGAGTAGCATTAGAGTCGAGATTTTAAAGCAACCAAAATAAACTAATACCTAACATAAACTAACTTTATCAGAGTGACCAAACTAAACTAACTCAGAATAATGATAGGAAAAGAACAACACAAAGATAAAAAGTTATTCATGATCAGAGCATGAGCATAAACATAATCATATCAGAGCATCATATCAGGATAACATCATAACAGTCTGCCATTTTCCCATTTTTTGACAAACAAAGACAAAGGGCTAAGCATTCGGTGGAACAGGAGAGCAGATGGTGGCAAGAGTAGGAAGAATCTGGTATTGGCCTTTAAAAATTTGCGCATGAAAGGCCTGAAGGGAATCTTGAGCAGTCCGGATGTGCTGCAGCTCAACTTGAATCTGCTGCAACACTTACCGCATATCAGTACTCGAATTGGGAATAGAGTCCGTGCCACCAGGTGCTATAGCACCAGGCTCCCCCTAAGTAACAACTCCTGTTGTAGCAGACATAGGAACTGAATGTTGCTCCCCCTGAGTACCTGCCTGATGTTTACCCTACAGATATTTTCTCGAAAAGCTAAGGGAGGAGGAAGCTTAGCTAATACCTCATCAGATTTCTTGACCTTGTGTTGCAGAATTAAAACACCATAAATCACTGACGGAGATGGAAGATATAACATAGGAGCATTTTTGTCAGCTTCGTCCAAAATCCGAGTGAAAATGACATGCCCGATGTTCAAATTTAGACCAGTGCCAACCTGAAACAGTAAAGTTGCTATCTCGGCATACACCAGGCTGGCATGTTTTCCTGCAGACCAGCTAGGTAAAGCAATTTGATACAAGACAGCAAATTTAGTTGTCAAAGCTGTATCAGTTAGCCAATTTTTGTGAGGCCATGTGGTAGGGTGTCCCAACAATTCCGTTGCAACTTGATCAAAAGTGAAACTAACCTCTGCAACATTTTCCTCCGATTTTTCAAGGCCCACAAACTCATTAATCATCGTAGGGAAAAAATAAACATATTACCTCTAACATAAACTTGATGATAGTATGGGAAAGTGGGATCTCTTATTGCTTTATTCAAATTTGCATAAAACTCATGAACAACGACAGCGACATATGAAGTATTAATCTTAACAGTACCTAGCAACATGCGTTGTTCTAGAAGTTCAGGAATGCCTGTGCCTTTATATGAATCAGTATGCAATGTTCGTTCTTTCACAAAGGCTCTCTTATGAACCAAGTCCCAACGAACAAGAGAGGCAGATAAATAAAACTTTTTAGAGTGAGCAAGACTAACCACATATTCCGACTTCATCGTGCACTGAATCTTGCGTCGGCTTACTGGAGAAGAGGCAGTGGATTTTCTCTTTTGTGCTTGTCATTTGGATTTGGGATATTTGAGTAGACTGAACTCGCTACTTGCTGCAGCATCCTTCATACCAGAAGAAGCTTGACCAGGTATTTTTTTTGTTTCATCATCAACTGTAGCAGAATGTGTAGCATGCAGTATGGGGCTTGGTTCACTCATTACTGCAACATGAGCTGGAGATGTTGTAACTGGTTCATCAGTAACTTGTTTAGGTGCAACAAAACTAAGCATGGCATTGGAATCAGATGAGTCTGTCAAATAAGCATTTGGTCGAACAGGTGATGGGTGATGTATTCGTGGTGCAACATCTTCATCAGAATCTGCTGCAGCCATGTCTGCATTAGTCTTGATAGTTTTTGCATGAGTAGATCCTTCTGCTGCAATAGCGGGCACAACCTTCTTTGTGCTAACAGATGGTGTCTCAATACTGGGTTCAACAGCGACTCCCTTTGTGCGAGTAAGTGTGCCAACAATGGGTGATTCCATTTTCATGCCCAGCGACTTGGATAATGCTTTTTGAAAGGATGATTCAGAACTTGAGTTTGGTTCAGAGACAGAGGACTCAGAGGCTTGAGTTTTCCCCTTATGATCCATGGTGGAAGTAAGAACAACGGGAGGTGGTGGTGACTGATTATCATGATGGGCTGTAGCAGTACCACTTGGTGATGTGTTGTCACAGGTGATTGGTTTGTTTGGATCTCCGCCAGGTGCATTGGGTGGAGCTCGGGGCTAACGATGAGTTCCTGTTCAGGTTCGTGCCATAGTACCTGTGATTATTTGAAAGAAAAGAATGCTTGTATGCTGCAACTGTCAGAGAGGAGAAAAAGGAAAAATAAGTGAAAGATGTGCGTTTAAATGGGAAAACAGAGATTAAAACTAATGAATGGTTAATTAAAAAATGAGCCAAATTAATGGAAAGCTATAAATTGAGCACAAGATTTCAAGCAAGGAGGAAGTTGAACGGTTTGCGGAAGTTAATTCTCTCTCCTTCTTTTGAGAGGCGTGTGCTGAAATGCACATTAATTTCCCGCCTCAACTTTCAGTTATGACACATTAGCAAAAAGTTGTAACTGTTCAGGGCTTGCTGCAACATCGTTCATTAGTATAAAAATTTTACTGCGACAAAACTGTTAGTTCTTCAACATTGATGCAACAAAAACATAACTGACAGATAGACAAAATTTATGTTATAGCAAATTATGACTAGATATAATCGCACGGAAAAAAAACTTGGTGCATGAGATTATGCTGCAAAATACGTCAACCAAACAAATTCCACACTTTGACGTTCAACCTTCAAGATTCTGTTGACTTTTTGTAAAATACATAATTTACACACGCACACTTCTATGAGCATGAACTTTGAGTCACCACTCGAACTTCTACTGATCACATGCATAAATCTAACAAGAATTTCAAGTGTGGACCATGTGTGTGTGTGTTTCATGTACAAGCCAGTCTAGATGGTCCTCAACATCTATCACACTGGGTCAGATTAGAAGTAATACTTGTTCCAACATACCTGGTCATCTAATTACCCCTACAGGAAAAAAAATATTCTTCCTTTTTTTTTCTTTTCTTGGTATGGTGGCTTTCACTCTAGTACTATTCTTTGTGGTCTTAGGTAGCCCTTTCCATTTCAACTTTTGCTGCAACATCCTGCATATGATTTTTTCCCTTTTGACGAGGTGAATAGAATTCAGGAATGAATCTCAAAGAGACTTCTCTTTGTTATATCGCCAGTCATCACGTAAGTTCACAATCTTTTCCTGTTGAGATTTTAATCTAAGATTCATCAGAATGACAAGTACATGATGTGCATTAATAACATGGTTCTACAAAAGAAATCACTAGCTAGTTTATACATATACTTTTCAATACTCTAGTGATGAACCAATGCACATACACAAATCATGAAATTTTAAAGAGAACAAATGCCTAAGGCTTTTCTCAAGGCCTCAAACCTCACAGAGTCTAGTGCCTTAGTGAATATATCTGCTAATTGATTTTCTGTTGCAACATGTTCCAACACAACCTTATTTTGTTTCACAAGTTCTCTTATGAAGTGATGCCTTATGTCAATGTGCTTTGTTCATGAATGTTGTACAAGATTCTTTGAGATATTTATGGCACTCATGTTGTCATCTATCATTTGACCCATCCAAAGAAGTTGAGCACAACAACTACCTGCTGCTATGTATTCTGCTTCAGCAGTGCTTAAGGAAATCGAGTTTTGCTTTTTGTTGTACCATGAAACAAGATTGTTACCTACATAAAAGCAACCTCCAGTAGTGTTCTTCCTGTCATCCACATTTCCAGCCCAATCTGCATCACTATAACCTGCGAGATTTGTGTTAGTGTCATTAGTGTACCAAATACCAAAATTAATAGTCTCACTCACATATTTAATGACTCTCTTTACAGACTATATCATCAACATAAATTTGAGCAATCAAAATTCTAGGTGTGAATTTAATGAACAAAATCTTATCAACACTTCATCTTTTATAGCCCTTTTCAAGCAAAAATCTGGTTAACCTCTCATACCAAGCTTGTGGAGCTTGTTCAGTCCATACAAGGCATTTTTCAATTTAAAAACATAATCAGGATGATGAGGATCTTCAAATCCTTTAGGTTGTCCAACGTAAGCTTTTGCATTAAGTATACCATTTAAGAAAGCACTATTTACATCCATTTGGTATAACTTAATTTTCAACACACATACAATAGACAACAAAAGCCTAATTGACTCTAACCTAGCAACTGGAGCAAAACTTTTCTCAAAATCTATGCCCTCAACTTGAGTATATCCCTGAGCAACTAACCTAGCCTTGTTTTTGGTTATATTGCCACATTCATCAGTCTTGTTCCTAAAAATCCATATTGTCTCAATTACATTTGTGTCTTTTGGTCTAGGAACTAAGACCCACGCATCATTTCTAACAAATTGGTTTAACTCTTCTTGCATAGCATTGATCCAACTTTCATCTTCTAAGGCCTTCTTTATATTTTTTGGTTCAATAGGAGAAGTAAAACATACATATCTGACCATCTCCCTGTAATTTACCTTTTGCTTGTTTCGAGTTTGAACTTCGTCATGCAAGGAACCAATGATATCACCTCTTGAGTGATTCTTTTGTACTCTACTTGAAGGTTCAGCCATATGAAGTTCTGAAAATCTTTGTTCAAGTCCCTCTGTTTCAATGCTTGTTGTATCATTTTCAGCATGTGCTGCGTCAGCTTCAGTCTCTATTGTAGCAGTTTCTATTCATGGTCTATGCATTCCAACTTCTGCTGCGACATGTTCAATTTCTGTTGTGACAGTATCTGTTGCTTTTCCTAAATTATTCTCAGTGTTTGTTGCAGCATTTTTTGGAAGAAAATCGTCTGCTGCAACATTTGTTTAACCAGCTTTTAGTGCACCTAAATTATCATTTACCACAATATTAGATGCCTCCATCATAGCAAGAGTATGTAAGTTGAATACTTTATAAGCTCGACTATTTGTAGAGTAGCCTAAGAATATACCTTTGTCAGATTTTGTATCAAACTTACCTCTTGGCTATCTATCCTTTAAGATGTAACAAACACTCCCAAATACATGAACATGATTGAGTGAAGGTTTTTTATCTTTCCAAATTTCATATGGAGTTTTAAGTGTACTTGAATGAAGATACACTCGATTCACTGTGTAACAAGTAGTGTTAACAGCTTTAGCCCAAAATTTGTGAGGAATGTTATTTGCATTTAACATCACACGAGCCATTTCCTGTAAAAGCCTATTTTTTCTTTCTACAACATCATTTTGCTGTGGTGTCTTAGGTGCAGAAAATTCATGAGCAGTTCCATGCATATCACAAAAATCAGAGAAGGTATGATTCTCAAACTCCTTACCATGATCACTTCTTATTCTAACAATTTTTCCTATGTGACAATCATTTTCATTTGAAATTTTCAGGCACAATCTCTTGAATGCATCAATTGTATTTGATTTTGATCTCAAAAATTCAACCCATAAATATCTAGAAAAGTCATCAACACAAACAAACACATACCTTTTTCCACCAAGGCTTTTAGTTTGCATAAGACCCATAAGATCCATATGCAAGAGTTCCAAAGTCCTTTTTGTGGCAATCTGTTGTAGCTGTTTATGAGTGGTTTTTACCTGCTTTCCAAGTTGACAAGGACCACAAACCTCATGCCTCAATCTTTTCAATTTAGGAACTCCTCGAACAATACCTGTGTTCACAATTTTGCTTAGAGTTTTGAAATTCAGATGTCCTAACTTGATGTGTCACAGTTTAGTACTATCAACTATGTTGCTTTGACAACCAAAATTTGGTACATGTGGAATAGAAAGCATATAACAATTGTCCATTGACCTACTTCCTACAAGAACACTTTTTGTTAGTATTATCCGTTACTTCACAACCATCCTTGGTAAAGTTTACTAGCAATCCTTGATCACACAATTGACTGATATTAATAAGGTTCGCTTTGAGTCCTTCTACATGCAAAACTTTCTTCAATCTTGGAAAACCTTTGAGAGCAAGGGTTCCTTTTCCAAGAACGCGACATTTTTCACCATCGCCAAAGGTTACTTCTCTACCATTGCATGACTTGTAGTTTTCAAGAATTTCTTTTTCACCTGTCATATGCCTAGAACAACCACTGTCAAAGTACCAAGAGTAAGTAGGACATGCTTTCAAGGCAGTGTAAGAGACAAGACAAGTTATAGGAGACTTTCTTACCCAAATCTGTTTTACCTTTTGCTGCGACAAGTGGAGATAAGCTCTATTTCTCTTTTTTAATGCTCTCATAAGCTTATGGCAACGAGATCTGATATGACCAAGAGTGAAACAATAATGACAAATCAGAATAAACTTATTTATTTGTGAAGTTACTGCTTCTGCACCAACTTATGTTGTAGAAGATTGTTCCACTTTTGATTTTTCAACTTCTTTGTCAAAAACTATTTGACTTGATGATGCTCCTTCTTGATATCCTAATCCAGTATGATCCCTGCAAGACTTTTGAATAGATAACATATAATCAAGCTTTTCAGTACCTGAGTTCATCATCTTGAAACCTTGCTGAATCTGTAACAGTTCCTGTTGCAGCATGTCGGCTTTTTGCTGACTTTCTCCTAATGATTTCTGCAATTCGGCCTTTTCCCTTTCAAGCTCATCAATCTTGATTCACCCTGCATAAGATCAGCCATTTTTGGTATATCATTTTGTAGGTCCTTATGAACTTGTCCTCTTCTTCATCACTGTCCAATTTAGAATCAGTTTCACCATCTGACATAACCATTCTTGTTGTTGATATTGTTGCAGATTCTGCTGCTGCGGGTTCTATTTCTATTTCAGCATCTGTCTCAGCATCTGTCTGGTCTGCTGCTACACAGAACGCAACATAGTTGCTTGTGTGCTCTTCATCGCTGCTGCTGCTACTTTCTGATTCTTCATCACTCCATGCAGCATTCATGGCTTTCTTCCTTCGTTTCAAGGTATTGGCACACTCAGATTGAATATGACCAAATCCTTCACACTCTCGACGTTGAATTCCCTTATTCTTTTTCTCTCCATCAAACATTTTTTTCATTTTGCTTCTTGAAAGTTTCAGTATTTGCTACAACATGAGGATTTTTGCCTACGCTTGTAAATTTTGGGTCTTTAGCTTGATTCTTCTATTTTTTAAACACTTTTTTGAAATTCTTTGTTAGAAGAGCCAGAGATTCCGTCAATTTATCATCATCAGAAGGATTTTCATCCTCTCACTTTTGAATTTCTACTTGCAGTGCAATGCCATTTTCTTTTCTTTTCTGCTTGAATTTTATCTCAAAGGTCTGTAGAGACCCCATAAGTTCATCAAGCTTCATGGTATCCACATCCTTTGCTTCTTCGATTGTTGCAACCTTAGTAGTAAATTTGTCCAGAAGCGACCTCAACGTTTTTCTCACCATCTTTGAGTCTGAATATTTTTCTCCCAGTGTAAAAGCTTCATTTGCTATGTCACAAAGCTTAGTATTAAATTCAGCAATGATTTCATCCTCGTGCATCCGCAATTCTTCAAACCTTGTTGCAAGTATTTGCAATTTCGACACTTTCACTGTAGCAGTACCTTCATATGCCGTTTGCAAGATTTCCCAAGCTTTTTTCGCTATTTCACAAGATAAAATAAGATTGAATTGATTCAGATCCACGGCATTAAAAATAGCATTCAACACATTTGAATTGTTGATGGCTGCCAAGTCTTCAGCTTTGGTCCATTGCAATTTAGATTTTTTTTCAATAGTGCCTTCAGTACTTGTGGCAGTAGGGTATTCCCATCCACTTAACACAGCTCTCCAAGTAGCTTCATCAATAGCTTTAATGAAAGCTTTCATCCGTGCCTTCCAGTATAAATAGTTTGTGCTATCAAGAAGAGGTAGTTTATTGATTGACCCGACATCACGTAGAGTATCCATATCTGCAAAAATAACCAGAAAAACTCTTCCAAAGATGTAACTAAGTCAGTTCAGTAACCTGCTCTTGATGTCACTTGTTAGTTTCTGGTTAGTATCTTGTTGTAATAGAAGTTAAAACAAAATAAATAAACGTATGCAAAAAGTAAAGATACCGAGATTTAACATGGTTCAACCGTGCGGTCTACGTCCACGGGATCTCCCCTGGTCAAACAAACCAGTTTCATTAATAAATCAAAAGTTACAATATGAATGGACTTATACAAGTAAAGACTCCCTTTTGACCTTGATGCCTTGATGAAGAACTCCTTAATGAACCTAGGTTTGGCGAGCTCTCCTCGACTTGCAATGTTCTCTTCTGAGAACTACACTTTCTTCTCCCGAAGAATGAATAGAACAATAACAAACTAAAAACTCTTCCTATCAAAGATTAAAACAATAAACATAGCAGAAGCATAAATAAGCTATTTGTTTCACAGTTTGCTGCAACAATACACGAATTATCAGATTTCCTCTGTTACTGACTTATGTTGCAGCACATCGTCAATCTGTTGCAGCAAAACTTGATAGCTTGAAAATATTTAACCAATTCCTTGTTTTCAGCTCTGTTTCTCGCCCTTCTTCTCTTTTTCCTCTGCCCCCTTTTTAGATGTGTGAAGCTCTCTACATATGCTAAATTAATTGGATAAACCTCCACAAGGTAATCCATGCTTGGGCCTTGAGTTGTATGGAAAGACTTTGTCACCAAGTAAGTCTCGAATAAGGCAACCTTCTTTTCTTTAAAAAAGAAAACTTCAATCATCTTTAATGTAGATGTCAATTTGCCTTTTCATCTCTTTTGTAAATATGGTAAACCTGTCAATCACAGTTTTCCAAACATATATGCATATACCATAATTAAATTCTAATTAAATACAGTTAAGGTATAAGTTTGGCAAAACACAAGCCAATTAAGTTCACAGCACTTGTTGCAGCAAGGGGTGCAACAAGGGGCGTAACACATCTTTAATTCGTCGCTAATTATAGACAAATTAGAGACAACCTTCGGGGCCAAGAACCATTTGTCTCAAATTCATCTCTATTCGTCTCTAATTAGAGACGAATTTGAGATGAGCTTTGGAGTAAACTAGGTTTCGTCTCTAATTAGAGACGAATTGGAGACTATTTCGGTGCAAAGAACCTTTCGTCTCTAATTAGAGACAAATTAGAGATGACCTTAGGAGTAAACTAATTTTCATCGAATTGTAGATGACCTTATTGGTTATCTAGGCTTTTAAATCTATTCACAAGCAGCCATTTTAACAAAACAGTTCAAAACCCTACCCCCGAGACCCGTGAGCCCCACCCTCTCGCACCAGCACCCTCATCCCTCAGACCCGTAAGCCCCACCCTACCTCATCGCACCAGCACTCCCACTCCCCAAACCCATCACCCCCACCCCAACCCCTATCCCTGCGCACCAACAACTCCATTCCCTAGACTCGTGACCCTTACCCCAACCCTCACCCTCTTACCCCAGTACCCCCACTCCTCAAACTAGTCACCCTCACCCCTGCGTACTAGCAACTTTACCCCCCAACCTATAACCCCCACCCCAACCTCCACCCCCTCGCACCAGCACCCCTACTCCCCAAACCCGTTACCTTTACCCTAACCCCAATCCCTGCGCACCAGCAACCCCACCCTCTAAACCTGTGACCCCCACCCCAACCCCCATCTCCGTGCACAATACTCATCTCATCTTCCCGCGGCTACGACGCCATTACCATCATAAAAGGTGTGTAATATATGTATTTGAGTTATATATATATATATATATATATATATATATATATATATATATATATATATATATATATATATATTCATTTTAGGCGTTAACCAATTGAATCAGCTTCATATTTGACAATCTGAGCAAATTTGGTGAGTATTTCCTATTTGTTTATTAGTTATTTTATTTTTTAGTTATTAAATTTATGGTTTAGTTATCAGGCACTAATTTTGAATTTTGTTAATTAGTTATTTTTTGCTTTACATTTACAGAAAATAATGCTAGAATTTTCTTTGCTTGTTGTCATATTAGTTTAGTTTCATTGTGAATAGTGTTACCATTAAATCCTAATTTTTTGGGTTAAAATTGTTAAAAATGTTCTATTATGCATACTAGAGATTAGTTAAAGTCACCAATTTAGATGAGAGAAATAAGGATTTGTGGTAGTGTTAGGAATATGTATAGTTGGTGTTTAATTTGCCATTTGGGTCAGAGAAATAAGGATTTGCAATGGAGTTAAAGATATACATTTTTAGGTGCTTGGTTCAGGACTGAGAAATGAAAGGTGAAAGTTAGGAGTCGTTAATTGTTTCATTCTCTTACAGGCATCTAATATGCTATTGTCCCAAGCATTATAAATTTTAGTTACTGGAATGTTAATTGTGGAATATAGCTATTTACCTGTTGACGGTTGGTAGGGTAATCAATTTACAGGGAGCATTGGTATACTTGGCTCTTGATTACTTTAATGTATCTACTGTTTACTTGCTTTGGAGTGATGCAATCATGTGATTCTTTGGAGTTCCGAACCACTTTCATGTTGCATCAGATTGGGTTGCCTGTTATTCATAAAATATTCACCTTATTTATGTTAGATTAATAGCTTTAAATGTAGAAAGTTACCATTTGGTTGCTTTCTACTTAATCATAATTATGGTATACAAACTATTTTTCTTTTAGATGTTAATTATGTACGAAATATACATATAATAAACTGCTAATTCTTCTTTCTGATTATCCACTCTACTTGGTTAATTTATTTCTAATTTGATGTGCATTTTGTTGTACTACAATTACTTTTAGGTGGCTAAGGAGGGTGGTGAGAAATGGAAGTCTATGACTGAGGAATTGAGTAATCATTATTCTATTTGTCTCTCTTAACATTATATAGGATTTTTCGTGTCCTGTATTTTTTTCCTATAGAACTTAAGATAGTTTAGCTAAGTCAACTTTAAGTTGTGGTTATGTGTGCCTTTATACTTCACTGTGCATGTGGGTTCATAGGTGTAAATTCATTCTAAATTTCTAAAATTTACTGTTAGTAACTTGTTCTATTTTACTTATATGCATGTTGTAGCGCTTTGAGTGTTGCACCGAACTACAATTAGCCTCATTTTCTTATTTCGGTTTCTTCTAATTTAATAATATACTATTTTATTTATTATTTGTAATTATATTTGCTTATATGTACATTTTATTAGTATATGTGCATGAAATTATAGTTCATATTATTTTTATATGCAAGAGAGGTATCAATTTCTCCAAGATCGCGAGGCCAAGACCCATGCAGATTCGATTTTGTGACGTTATTTTTACGATTTAAGATTAGTTATTTTGTACAATTAATTTTAGTTATTAATGATTAGTTACTTTTATTGTAGCCCGCGTCAGGAATGTGAATATTTTGCAAATTTAGTGATTAGTTACTTCTATGACTATTTTGTAATTTAAATTTTAATTGTATTTTTTAGGATATTAAACAATTGTCCAATTACGATATTAACAAAATTTGTAATTAAAATTATGTTTTATAATAATTTCACTTTAAATTCTAAACTTAAAATATTTTAATTAATATAATTTTCATTGATTTAATTTTTTTTAATTAGTATATCAATTTTGAAATAATTGGGAATTTATAACAGGTTTATTTTTTATTTTTGAAAAAAAATTAAAAATAATTCGCAAAAAGCGACAAAACAAAGACGACTTGATAAGGGAGACAAATTGGAGACGACATTGGAAGAGAGACGAACCGGAGACGACGTGGCACGAGAGATGAATCAGAGACGACATGGAAAGGGAGACGAATCTGAGACGAGACAACAAGGGAGACAAATCGGAGACGACTTGGAGTGGGAGACCAATTTAGTTCGATAGTGCACAGGAGACGAATCGGAGACAGCCTTGGAAGGGAGATGAATCAGAGACGACTTGGAAAGGGAAACGAATCTGAGATGACACGACAGGGGAGATGACTTGAAGTGAGATGAATTGGAGACGACAATGTACGGGAGATGAATCGGAGACGAACTAGACATAGGGACGAATCGGAGACGATTTTCTTATAGAGACGAACATCATTTGCAATGAAAGGGAGACGAAATGTGACTACTATTTTGAGACTTTGGCTTTCATCGCCTTCTGAGACGAAATTCAATTTTATCGACGACTTGAAGGGCGACAACCAATTTTCATCTCTTTTCCGTCGCCTTTCCAAATTGGAGACTAAAAAGAGACGAAAATGTGTTGTCACCATTTCTAAAATTTCTTGTAGTGAACTTGGTTTTACTTTCCTCCAACCTCATTAAATGTTAGTAAATGATAGGATGATGGAAATAATGGGGCCTTTCTTTTACACTTACTACCAAAACAAATAATGATGAACTAGTCATAATTTATTAGTTTGTAAAATATTAACTTTAATTTCTGTAATTCTTCAAGAATATGAAGTCAATGCTATATGTAACTATCAGAAAATTCCGACAGAAAAAAGAAAAACTATCAGAAAATTCCGACAGAAAAAAGAAAAACTATCAGAAAATGAAAATTGTTGATACTTAGCCAAAGGGCAGATTTAGAATATGAAATGAGGAGAATGATAAGGATCCTCGGGTTGAAGACTGACAATATTTTCACATTAACAATGATGTTGTAGAAAACATTAAAAGACTTAGTATTTTCACATAAAAAATGATGTCACTGAAAACATTAGGAATTATTAGATATTGCCTTAAATCAAACTAGCAACTAAAGATTTTCTCTCAAATTTCTTCCATTTTTGGTTGCTCATACCTTGCGAAGCTTTCTCACTTCTTCATGCTCCGATTTGGGTTAGGGCTTATTCAAATCAGTGGCACCGCTGGCCTCTCTCTTCTCTTTGCATCTTTTTCTCTTCTTTTGGTTTTATTCAATTTTTTGTATGTTTTTTCTCTGCTAAAACTCCAAATCTTGTGTTTGTGCTAGTTTTATTTTTTCTTTTTCCTGTTGTTGTGGCTTTTTTTTTATTTGCAGTTGTTTGGGTCAATAAGCTCCTCCTTGGGTCTTGGAGCCTTATTTAGTCATATCAGTGATTGTTCGTGGTTCTTCTTCCGGCAAAAGTGCCAGCAGATATCTCCTCTCTCACTATCCCTTATGACTACCATTTTTGGTGGTATTTTTTGGAAGCTTTCAATGGACTACGCCTTTACCACTTTCATGCTTGGTCGTGTGGGCGACTTTTGGAGTTTTCGACGGTGTGTTGGTTCTGACGGGGTAGCGTGTCCCGTAACTTACGCTTCGTCTTTGCTCGCTATTGACAAGTTTGTTCTGGTGCTTCTTGTGACTGGGTTGGTTTGAGGTATAACATTTTTAGGCCTCTATTGTGTTTTCGTTGGCCGCTGATGATATCACTGGCGATGGTGTTATTTGTGCCGACGTCGTTGTTCACCGCTAGGATTAGGGTTTGTGTCATTGAACTTTAGCTCATAGGCTGCCAACCCCTTATCTTTTGTTTCAGTTTGTTAGGGTTGGGCTTTATTGTGGCCCTGTGTCTATATTTGTTTTCTTCTCTTTGGGCTGTAGTGTTTTGACTCTTTTGTTGTATCTTTTGGTATTGTGTTAATACAATTATCTTTTTGACAAAAAAAAAAATTACTAGAGGAATTCTTACGTGTCCCTAAGTTGAACTAAAACTCCTACGGATTTTATAGAAATTGAAAACAATTAGCGCAGTAATGGGGCCACATATAAAGTAATATCATCATCTTACCTCATTAATTTTTGTATAATTAGTGGAAACACATTAATAAAGAGCCTAATTAAAGAACTTGATTTATTTTCCTCCTTGAACCCTATTAAAAATTTAGTAAAAAGAATGGGGCCTATCTTCAAATACTACTAAATAAATAAATAAAAAAAGTTGAACTAGTCATACTTTATTTGGTCATAGAAAATGAATTGTATTTTCACTATTTGTACTATGAATATTCAACTGAATGATATGTCAACTGACCCTACTTATTTTTCTATAATTAGTCAAATCACATCAAAGAGTCAGGGATGGCAATAGGGATGAATGTTTGGGTAACCACCTTCCCCTTGCCTTAATAAGGAGGTTATTGGCGTGAGAAATGGGAAATTAGGGGAAAAAAGATGAGGGAAAAGGGTAGGGGCAATAGGAATTAATTATTAATTAATCCCCATGCTGAGGTAGGGGTATAAGGATGGATAAGCATTCCCCACCTCACATAACATACTATGCATACATGCAAAGTTATTTTTATACTCTCAGATTTTACATATATACCAAAATCTTACAATTATAAATATAAAAGCCTAAAAGTGATACTAGACAAGCTTCATTATAATTACAGATAAAAATAATAATGACTCAAAAGAATTTTATAATCCCTCTTTTAATCAACATATTACTCGCTATCACTTACCTTTTGCAATCATTTAACATGAATATTCTCTATTTATATATTATTGATCATAATGGATTTAAGAGATTTGTTAGTAGTTTAAGGGTAATATGTTGTTTATGATGTAAAAAAAACAGAAAATATATGAATATTTAAAAGTAGAGTTGTGATCACTACTGATATGTGGACATCCAATAACAAAAAAATAAAGGTTTTATAGTAACCAATGCAAATATGGTAGAATAAAGAAATATTGTTCTCCATGTAATTCTCATACGTAGGGGTTTTGCTCAAAATTTGATTATTGTAATGTTATTTTTGTTATCTAATTGGAGACATACAACTCACTAAGTAATTCATAATTTATCTTTATTTACCACTTAAACTAATAATCATCATTGGTTATATCTTAAAGTTATGTGCTTTAAATTAAATTCGTTACGACACACTTTAAAAGAATAATAATAAAAACCTTATTAAAATGTTGATAAATGATAGGATAGTGAAAATAATGGGGCCTATATTGGAATATGACTAGAAAAACAAACAATATTGAACTAGTCATACTTTATTTGTTCATAAAAAATGATTTGTATTTTCACTACTTATACAATGAGTGTTCATTTCAATACTATGTGTAACTATCGAAAAAAAGGAAATTGCATAGTTGTAGGACCACATATAAAATAGTATCATCAATTAATCCCACCAATTCTTGTATAATTATTGCCAACACATCATAGAGTATAAAGCTTGGTTTATTTTCCTCCTTCAACCCCATTAAAATATTAGTGATAGGATCATAGAAATAATGGGGCTAACTTTTAAAATGACCAGGAAAACAAATAATGGTGAACTAGTCATAATTTGTTTGTTTATAAAAGGATTAACTTGAATTTTAGTATTTGTACCAATAATATTCAAGTCAATGCTATATGTGACTATCAGAAAATGACAATTGCTGATACTTAGCCAAAGGGTGATATTTTGAGATCTCGTGTTGCCAAATGAGCGAATTTTATTATCTTTTGGGTCGTAGGATAATGTTATTTATCTTAAAAATAAGAGGATCATATCTGAGTTATGCTACAATGAAATTGTGCCACGCGTGCCCCAAGTCATCGTTGACTTCAGGCCCCAATTCCATCGTTTCCGCGATGACCTAGTAGGGTCAATCTTTATCCGCGGCAAGGAGTTCTTTCTACGAAAGCGACACACGCTTAAATTTAGTTGTTGGCCTTAAAGGGGCGCTTAATCCACAAAGTGATATATTTTTTATTTTTAAAATTACATTTTTGAGAATTACAGCAACGTGATTTTTATGGATGTAATCAAAACTATTAGTCTATCTAGTACCTTTATAAAGCTAAACTAGAAATGTTATATTATAATGTTTGGTTTAAATTTAATATTCTTGAAAATTTTGGGCAATTTTCAACAATACTTATATTAAAACATATATATAAGTCACAGTACATTTTATATACTTTTGCCAATATTCGAGTAACATATGTTAAACGCATTTGTATAAGTAATGTATATTTAATTAAAAATTAAAATTTAACATTAAAAAATTATTATATATTTAAATTTAGATTATTTAATTTTTTATATTTATTGTTTATTTATTTATTTTTAATTTTTTAAATTTTAAATTCTTTAAATTATAATATTTTTTGAATTTTTATTCTTTTTAATAAGAAATCCTAGCTCACCCTCACCTATTATGTTCGAGTGTATTAATTTATTTTTAATTTTTTACTTTTTAAGTTTTACTTATTTTTATTTTTTTCTGGAAATAACGTGAGTTTGAAAAAGAAAAAAAGAATAAGTCGAGATAGATAGATAATCTAAAACGTAATTCTAGTTAGAGTGTTTTCTCTAAAACATTCTCACACTTTGGGAATATCACATTCCTACTCCTTACATGGGAGCGAGAATTGAGAAATTCATGTGAATATATTGTCAGGAATATGATACGTTCAGAAATATTTGTTTCTTGTGCGGATCAAATATGAGAATATAATATTCTTGACATCACATTCTCGATAATTTTGAAAGATTTCGCGAATCAAACGTCTCCTAAAGAGTTGACTAATAGAAATAAGACATCTTGGTCGTTGAGTTTTTAACATTAGCACAACTAGGTTTTCGAATTCTATTTTTCTCTAGTCAAGTTTCTCTAGTTTAATTAAATATGTGAATAACTACATAGAAACTTATCCCTACGTTCAGTTAGGAATTCTATTTTTCCTCTACTTTTTTTTTTTTGTCTCTCGTTGTAAAGATATTACAAGTGGCATCCCTGTGACACTGCACGCATCAGGCATTGTTTCCACTATAAGGCGACTGAAAAATTGAAGGACCAATTGACTAAGGCCCGTAGATATAACAAGCGTCCTACGTGGACAAGCATAGAGAACTGGGAACAAATGCTTCTTAGATGGACCGACCCAAAGTGTATAGACAAATAAAAAAAAAACAAAGATAACAGGAGCAAAAATCAGTCAATCCACTACACGAGTGCCACCGCTTTTCATGAGATGATGAGAAGGATGATACGTAGCTAAATTTAACTACTTAAATTTAATGGAATAAATTAGTCTATCTTAGTATTCTAGTAAATGCGTAATTACTACTTATGAAGTTAATAATGTACGAGGAGACAAGAGACGATCCTGTCTATCAAGCTGATATTTTTAAGGCAACTCATAGTAAAGGGGAGGGTGATAGTATACAATACTCTGATGCAAAGGCTGCTCAGACGATAATAAATATTCATACAATGTATTATTTTTCATTGTCATTTAATGTAATAAGAATATTATATATTTGTAAATGTTTTTTTTATAGGCGCGATATGAGGAGATGTTCCAGCAACGTCAACAGGCGTCACAAGAAGATCCCACCACGCCGCTCGTTAATTCCGATGAGATATTCTACCAAGAAGTTGGTGGGGTGAAGAAAAAGTGCGTTTATGGATTGGGCTTGTAAGGAGTCTGTAATGCCCCAATCTCTCACGGAACTGGGACTCCTGTTAATCACATTATACTTGACCCAATTCTAAACCCCGGTTACGAAATTTAGGAAAAACGGATGGAGTTTCTCTTATTCATAGGACTAATCAAAAACTTGCACACAACAAGTATAACTCCATAACAACACCACAACTCCAACCATCTTACTTTTCTTAGTCTCAAGGCCATCCGAGCCTTAGACAGAAAAACGTAACCACATGAGCATGCAATCAAAAGACAATAAAGTCTATCTTTAGCTATTACAAGCTAACTAAGCCACTACCTATTCAAGACAACATCTTTAATTACAACCCACAAAATTTATCATTAATACATACAGGACCTCAAAGGTCTCAAAATAAGACATAATATAATAACACACATCTTCAAAGGGATTAAACCTCAGCAAGATAAACAACCAGTAACACAACACTCAAGATAGTTGTTCTAACTGCACCTGTAATATATTAAAACGAGGAATGAGTAACAAAAGTTACCTAGTGAGGGAGGTGAATGCAGCATACCGAGTAATGCTTTCATGAGAAGCAACACGTATAATAACATATACAACACAAAATAACAAAGCTAATTAGACAAGTATTTAACTACATATAAAAAGGATACGGTTCTACTTTTGTCTTCAATAACGAGCCACGAGCCAAGATCTTCAAGCAAGTGCCGACAAACTCTTTATTCCTGTACCCTAATCCTACGACCCTGTCTCCTGAGGTAGGTCTATATGCCCCAACGAGGTGAACCACGCCTCTGAAGTAGTAGAGTATACTCAACGAGAGAAAGGGAATAGGCACCATGGTAGTTGAGGGAGCACGACAAGCCCGATGCCGCCTGTGTTTCTCGACGCTACCATGTCCGAAAAGGTTACGCAACCCCGAGTCAAGATCACGAGAGTCAAGAATATCAAATCACGTAAGAGGAATGACAAAGTAGGCCGCTCTCGTAGTTAATCACAAATAATATGAAAAGACTCAAGATAGCAAGTAAATAATACATATAAACTTTATCAATTACTAAATAATACAATCTAGAAACAATAATATAAGTTAAGTTACACAGAAGAGATGGAAACTCCCTCACCCTTTGATTAGACTAATATGTAAGAGAATCGCTTAAATTCACTCCAGACCTCCTTGATTTAGCTCAAGTATGCAAACCCTAGCTTGATCCTATAAGTGTAACTTTTAGCCATTAAAACTAGCATAATATTTTAACAATTGATTATACCAGTTCCAACTTAACTATTATGCAACTCAACTCACAACAATAGAAGTCGTATATAATCACTTATATATTTCATATTATCGTATAACACAATTAATCAAATAAGTAACCAAACACTGGTAGGTGAGTCAGCAACACGTATGAAATGCGTAAAGTTAGTAACTAGTAGTGAAAGTTATCTATAAACTGTTGGCAACTATTTCTCTTCAATGATTAAGCTAGTCTTGCTACAAGCTATAAGCTCACTAAAGCATAGTACATATACATTTAAGTTAGAACTTTCAACTATAAACAAGCCAGTAATTATCCCAAAATAGTTGATACCTAAATGGAGGTTAAACTCAATTAACACTTTTATTTTTTAACCTATTAACAACACTATGGAAGAGCATTTTAGTTAACCTACAATTTATTAGAAGAATATTTCAATTAATATGCTGCAGTCATGTTCAAGTTGACATTCCATTAAAGTCAAACTCACACATGCACCATGTAGATAATTCATGCAACTTACCCAAGGCCTTACTAACACACCTATCTTTATTCACTACCAAATAAACTTTAGCTTAGTTATAGTTCGAGCCAAATCTTCACTCCCGTGACACAAAGACTTAGAGTAATACATTCTAATTTTGTCTTTCATTCAACACTATCAAACAATACACTTAATTTCAAAGTTAAAAGTAGACTACACTAACTAAGTTAAATTGCAACCAATGCACACGAGAATAAGGAAAAAAAAAAAAAACAAATTGCTGGCAGAAACTATCCAGTTCACACCTATTCACATGCCTCTTGGAAACCATCTGAAAATGAGTATTTGAGCTAGAATTCGGCCAAGCCTTAGAAATACACTTTTGTTCTACTATGCGTCTACTACAACATATCCAAAATTCAACTATTTTCGTCAACATTTGCTAGGTAAAATTGGTCCTACAACGTGGGCATACAAATCTGACCAATTTTTCCAAATTTTTCGTAACTCATGTTTTTGCAGTTATTTCACCATAAAAACTAATTTTAAAGCTCTACTACACATGAATCGTCATATATACACATATACAACTTTTAATTCCTTATATCTATCTTTTGTTCTTAGCCTTTACACTTTCTCATTTTCAATAGCCTAGGTTAGTATTAAACATCAGCTTAATATCATTTCATTAATTGACTAGATAGCATAATTCTAATCAAGTTGATCTTTTATAATTTCTATTTAATTCAATTATAACTAGCTAACTAACATTTCTAACTTTATTAATTTGCATCTCTAAGTTGGAATCTTTCGATTGAAAGTTATAACCAATGTAAACTAAATTCAACTGTGGTTCAACTATCACATGACCCTTGAGACTATACCTTCAACTAAGATTTTAGCTTAACTCTAATAAGATCAAATAAAGTTGATTACATCTAATATATGTTAGACATCCAATAATTTACAGTTAACTACACAAGTACCTTAAGTAATATTAAACATATTCAAATAACTAAATTACAAACAAGAACATGTTAATATTCCACTTAAAGCTAGATAAATACTACTATTATGCATCTTGACAATTCATGTAACAATTACGTAGCGAAACAGGGTCAATGGGAGAAGCTACAGGTCCACGGCAGTCCACTGTCGTGGACTGGACTGTTCAGCTTTGGCTGAACAGTCTAGGCCAAGAACTCAAACACACACATATTTCTTGCACAAGCATAACCTTCACTATATGCATAAAACGTTTAGTTTGAGACTGAGAAGTGATAACTAAACTAAACCATGTGTGGAGTATCATTAAATTGTCATAAGGTAGAGATAGTTATGAGATCTAGAGCAACGTTTAAATTTTTAGGACTTAGTGCATTCCATAAGTTCACAGTTATCACAGAGATGTAGGTAGCTTGCTTTTTGGGATAGGTTATTGATGCTTGAGAAAGATTAATATCTACTTTAGTGAAATTGTTGGTAACATAAGGAATAATCGTCAATTGGAATTAATCAAGAGATTCGAGTATGATAAATCTTGGTGAAATCGTAATCCCTAGAACTCTCCAATTATTTAATCAAATTTTTCATCAAATTCGTAATTGTTTAGTTGTTATTTTCATTAGTTTTGTTATCTCTTTAGTTTTTAATTACAAATTCTCAAATTTTGGTCATCTGAATAAAATTAAAGATAAACTAATTTCGGTAGTTAATAATCTCAGTCCTCGTGGGAACGATCTTTACTTATCACTTTATTACTTGTTGCGATACGTGCACTTACATTACAAATCACACAACAACTGTTATTGATGAATGCAGTAATAACAAATTCCAAAGAGAGTAAAAAGAAAGAAAGAAAAAAAACAGCAAGCAAACAAAGAGAACTGCTACACAGTAATACTAAGGGCCAAATTGATTTATGTTAAACCTCATGCTACTTAGTGGCTTACTTCTCTGATAATATTTTGCAGGGCCATAATCCGATGCTGTTAAGATATTGTACAAAGTAGGATAATTATTATTTTATTTATCTACATAGCCAGAAATTTACTTTTGGGAGGATAAAACTTGAAATTTATTAATCTTGACGACTGATTTAAATCATTATTATATATCTTGTAACTGATTCTAAATAAAAGGAAATAAAAGTTTCAAGTGGGACCATATTAAATTTAACTAAGGTTATAAATCTCGTGAGTAGTGACATCCACAAGATGTACTCCTAATTATTTTAAAGGCCATGACAACCCAAAGCATACTCCTAATCACTTATATTTTGTATCTTTTATGCGAAGATCCCACAAGATGTGAAGGCAACCTCAAAGTGGCATGACCATGTATTTTTTTGGAGAACTCTGATGAATACTGTGTGCATTTCACCTGTGGTGCACGGACGAGAAAGGGGTTGCACTTTAAACCATTCAATCTTTCAAATTACTCAGTCACACACCGCTCGTAGCTACCGCGTCACTGTGCAATTATTACACAGTAAAAGAAGAGGCTTCTTTTAACAAATGATAATAACTCAACAAGAGAGCTTCTGTAATTTGAACTAAGCAGATCACATTCATGTTGACCACTTACAATGGATGTTAATTCTCTTATAACATTATAATCTTATAAGAGAAATCAATTGTTGTAAAGTAATGATATAATATAATTTTCATATTTAATGGTACAAATTATTTCATTATAACAACATTATCACTTTAATACCATTAATCTTTCTCGTAACTTATCAAGAAATGTGCAAAGGGTTAGGAGAACATGTTGGGTGTAATATTGATATATTATTTCAGCGCCTTTGCACTTAAATTTTATTAGTTCTTGAGTAATTTATGAGCAATTTGATTGGTTCTATGTTTGTTTTGCAATGTAGGTAAATTATATGAGAAGACATGGATTTTGAGGGAAAGATTGAAGGAAATTGACTAAGGGCAATCTTTTATGCAGTTCGTGAAGAAATTAAAGAGAAAATAGAAGTAGCGCAGTCATAGCGCAGCTGCGCAATGTTGTAGAATTTTTAAGGGTAATTTGGTAAAAAGGCACGAAAAGAAAAAAAACCCTAGGATAAAAGAAGATATCAGAACTGTCATAATCCAAAGCTAACCATTTAATAATATTCAACCAAACTTTAATACATGCATGAACATGATAATAATGATCCTAGTCTTCTCCTACCCGTCGAGCTCACTGTTTCGTCTATTTCTTTTCTTTTCTTTTTTTTTTCTTCTCCATGGCTGGTCCAATGGTGGTGAGTGGTGTGAGTTATTTCTATTTGTGTTTTGTGTCTAATCGTGTATGATGTGTGGTTGAGAGATAATGAGTGTTGATTTTTTTTTTTTTTTGTTGTTGTGTGGTGTGTGAGAGTGAACTGTGAGTGAGTGTGTGTTTGTGAGTGTTGGTTGATTTTTTATTCATTTGTGTGGTTGAAAATAATTCCTAGCTAACTAATATCAAAATGTGTGGTTCAAGATTTTTCCAACAAATCAAGATATAACTATCTAATTGCCATGTCTTAAATTCCTAGTTCGCTAGTTGGTGGAGAATACGCACTAAAAAAACTACAATAATGCAAATAAACGAGGTGAATAGTGAAAATAAATATTTATATGTAAATAGAATCATTACACATAAATAAAATAATGAGATAGCAATTTCATGTAAATCTTTCAGGTGTAAATTAAATAAATGTAGTTATTAAAAATAAAAATAATCAAATAGTTAGTTTAGTTCCCGGCCCAAGCTCCTCATTTTAACAATAAAATGAATTAATTAAAAAGTATGTAAAATAATCTAAATAAAATAATAAGGTAATTGTCCCGGGCAAATATCATAATAATAAGAATTAAATAATTACAACTAATGAAAATAGTAATTAATTACTAATCATAAATCAATTAAATACAATTTTAGATATATGTAAGTGGTGATAATAATAAAATTAATTATTCTCGGGTTTGGCTTCTCATTCGAGTAGTAAAATTAAATCAATTAAAATGTTAATAAAATAGATTCTAGGAAATAAAATAATAAAACAATTATCCAGGGCAAGTCAATTAATTATACATTAAAGGAATGCAAACAGTTATCCCATAATTATACATTTAACGAAATGAATATATACAATTTAATAAAATGTATATATGCTAGGTTCGGGTATTACAGAGTCTGCATTGGTAAGGAAGCAACCTCTATTCCCACTATCAATAATAGAGTTGGACTCACGCAACAAGACCTCTACAAGGTTGTCACTCAAGCAACAGAGTACATGAGGTAAAGGGTTGAAAACTACAAATAGGACATGCAGCTACAGATGAACCAAGCCATGAACCTCGTGAGGCAGTTGCAGAAGGAGATTAATCAGTTAAAAGGCACCCAACCACCGCCACGTCATCCCAATTAGCATGATCAATGGTAGATTTATGATTTTTTAAAGTGAATTGCAAAAACTAATTCCGTATAATATTTTTATATTTTTGTGAATTTAAGATGCATTATGTAAATATTATTTTGAATACGTAATTTTACGTTATTTTGTATAAATTAGTTTAATTTTTATTTTTTTATATTTCATATTATTTTAAAAAAAATTAATAATTATTTGGTGGCGGAATAACAACAGGAAATTGGCCACCACTCTTCGACGGTCAAATGGCCACGGAAATTGGCTACAAATGTATGATAACCACAACACTACGGATTGGCTACGGATACGTGGATACCGAATGACTTTGAATATTTGGCGACCAACGGCTACAGATGTGACCGATAGGCTACAGATTAGCTACTGACCCATGGAGACGGAACATTTACAACCAAAATGGCTATGACTTTGCTACATAAGTTAATAATTAATAAAAATGTGAAAAATTTTAATTGGAGACAGAATGGCTACGGGCATTTGGCGATGAAAGTAATAAATAAATAAATAAAAATTAATTTTCAAATTTGACTACGAGGCTTTAAGTGACGGACGAAATGGCGATGGAATTCGTAGCGTGTCCCAATTTGGCCACGACAGGTGATGGAATTGGTTTGTACCCCCAACCTGTTTTCCTTGTAGTAGTAGTAGGAATTAATTATGAATCCCTAGGGTGAGGTAGAGCAGGGGTACGTATAAACATTCCCTGCCCTGCATAACATACTATGCATACATGCAAAATTATTTTTATACTCTTAGTTTTTTTACATATGTACTAAAATCTTTCAGTTATAAATATAAGAGCCTAAAAGCAATACTAGACAAGTTTCATTATAATTAAAGATAAAAAGAATCGCGACTCAAAAGAAATTTATAATCATTCTTTTAATCAACAGATTAATTACCCATTATCACTTAGCTTTTGCAATCATTTAACATGAATAACTCTAACTTATTATTAATAACAATAGATTAAAGAGATAACAAGTAGGTTTTAATAATGTTTTGAGGTAGCTTAAAAATATATAATTAATTACAATATGTTAAAGATTTATGATCTAAAAAGTCGGAAATATATATCAATACCCAATAGTAGCATTGTGATCATTACCGACGTGTGGATATCCAATATAACAAAAAAATAAATAAATAAAGGTTTTATGGCAACCAATGCAAATATGGTAGCACAGAGAAATATTTTTCTCCATGTAGTTCTCCTACGTAGCGGTTTTGCTTGAAATTTGATTATTGTAATGATATTTATGCTATCTAGTTGGAGACATATAACTCGATAAGTAATTCATAATTTCTTTATTTACCACCTATACAATTAATCATCATTTGTTGGAGTTTTCATTATATTTTGAAGTTATGTGATTTAAATTGAATAAAATACAACATAGTTTAAAAGAATAATAAAAACCTTATTAAAATATTGGTGAATTATATGATGATGACAAGAATGGGCCTATCTTGAAATATGACTAGAAAAACAAATTATATTGAACTAGTCATACTTTTATTTTTTTTTGCTCAATCAGCAAGTGTGATTTTCATTCCAATAACAAAAAACTATAGCAAGGCCATTACAAAAGTGTATCATTTACAAAAGACCACAACTAGAGCTTTACTCAATCAACTCTCTAAGGTTCATCCGATTGCTAATGTCTTTATTAAGCTGGCAATTTCTATACTTTTTCCCCAATAATAACTTACAACAAACATTTTCTATGATTCTATGTATGGTTTGCTACTCATTTGTATATTCATTGCAAAAGATCCTAGCATTACGTTCACGCCAATTGTGATACACGCACGAGCATAACAGAAACTTGAACTAGTCATACTTTATTTGTTCATAAAAAATTATTTGTACTTTTAGTACTTATACAATGAATGTTCAACTCAGTGCTATGAGTGACTATCGCTAAATGGAAATTTCATAGTGGTATACCAAATATAAAATAGTGTCATCAATTGAATCCACTACTTTTTCTATAATTATACAAACACATCACAGAGTATAAAGAACTTGTTTTACTTTCCTCCTCCTACCCCATTAAGATGTTATTAAATGATAGGATGATGGAAATAATGGGGCCTATCTTCTACAATGACTAGAAAAAACAAATATTGATGAACTAGTCTTAATTTATTCGCTTATAAAAAATTAACTATAATTTCATTATTTATACTAATAATATTCAAGTCAATGCCATATGTAACTATCGGAAAATGCATGACATTTGCGGATACTTACCCAAAGGGTGTTTTTTTGAGACCTCCTGTTGCGAAATGAGCGCATGAAGGAATTTTATTTTCTCTTTTCGGTCGTAGCATGATGTTATTTGTCAAAAGTAAGAGGATCAACATGTCATATCTGAGTTATGCTTCAAGGAAATTGCGCCACACGTTCCCCAAGTCGGCGTTGACGTACCTTTTTTTTTTTTTTTGTTTCATAGGAGGAAAAGCCAATAATAACTGAACAAACCGAGAGAATGCCATTCCCCCTCATCATTCTCGGCCAGATTGCAAATTAGCTGAGAGATAATTGGTGAAGGTTAAAATTAATCAGTCAATCTACATACCTATTCGTCTCGCCGTTGACCTACTTTGGGCACCAAATACCATCCTTTCCGTGTTGACCTAGTAGAGTCTATCTACATTCGTACCAAGGAGTTCCATCTGCGAAAGCGACAAACGCTTCAATTTAGTTGTTGGTCCTTAATTATGAGGGCAGTTGATTCACGAAATGATATTTTACTTTCAGAAATTATATTTTGAGACTTAGAAGAATGTGATTTTCACGGATGTAATCAAAACTATTAGTTTCTCTAGAATTTAGAGTTCAATCCCAAATCTTTCTTAACCTTGGATCTTAGTTGTGTTCCTCAAGGCTAGTCTCGATTGATTATTATGTTTGGTTTAAATTTAATATTTTTGAAAATATTAAGCAATTTTCAACAATGCGTGTAACAAAAAAAAAAAAAAAAAGACAAGAATATTCTAGAAAAAATGTATAAGTCGCAGTATACTTTTGCCAATACGCGAATAACATATGTTTAATGTATTTATATATGTAATATATATTTTATTAAAAATTAAAATTTAGCATTTTAAAAAATATTTTATGTTTGAATCTAGATTATTTACTTTTTAGTATTTTTGTTTATTTATTTATATTTTAATTTTTCAATTTTTTTAGTTTTAAATTCATTAATTTTTAATTTTTAATATGAAATTTTTTTAATTTGAATTTTGAATTTTTATTATTTTTAATAAGAAATCCTAGCTCATCGGCACCTTTTATGTTCGAGTGTAATATTTTTTATTTTATTTTCTAGCTTTTAGTTTTATTTATTTTTTATTTTTATTAGTTTTTAAGAATAACGTGAGTTTGATGGAAAAAAAAATGTCAAGATAGATAGTTAATCTAAAAAGCAATTCTAGTTAGATAGGGTATTTTTGTCTTTTTGTTAGTTCAAAAATATTGTCACACCGTAGGAATATCAGATTCCCACCCCTTTACATCGGAATGAGAATTGAGAAATTCATGTGAATATATTGCCAGGAATATGATACATTCAAGAATATTTGCTTCTTACTTAGCAAAAGAAAAAAAGAATATTTGTTTCTTGTTCAAATCAAATATGAGAATATCATAAGAGACTTCATTTCTCAACAAGGCCTGAAAGATTTTGTGAACCAAACGCCGAGTTTAACAGAAATAAGACGTCTGTGTCGTTGAGTTTTTAACATTAGCACAAGTAGGTTTTTGAATTTTATTTTTCTCTTGTCAAGTTTCTCCAGTTTAACTGCATGAATAAGTTTTAACGGGAGAGGAATATTGTAGTAATTTCAGCCTCGAAAAATAAAGAATAAAATAAAATCACCGGCAACGTCCGTCGGTGGTGAAAGCACCATCTTATTCCTCTCTCTGTCAGGTGACTCGATCTCCATGTACTAACTACCTTGTACAGCCGTGAGATCGCATGTTTCCGCAGAAGAGGTTACTGAAAGTAAATTAATAGCTAAACCACCTATTTTAAAATAAGTTATCAAAATGCAGAAACTATTTCAATCCATTAGTCAAGGTGAATTCATAACAATGAACGACCAAAACAAAACAAAAAAAAAAAAAAAATCATAACAACGCACACGAAAGTCTACATAAATGAACACTGGGCACTATTTTCAGCCATATACAACAAAAGTCAGTTGAAAATTTTGCATTAGTGTAGGCGCATATGTGAGTTTGTATACATTGTATATGCGTCGCCAATTACTGCAAATCTGTAATACATCTTGTTTTATTTTATCGGGCACTATTCTCCCTTGCTTAACAATTTTTTCTCTTCCTTTTTTTACTTTGGTCTTCTCCGCCGTTTTTGTTGCATGAATTAAAAAAATATATATATATTAAACCCAACCAGCACCACACTGAGGAAAGGAATTTTGCTTGGACAAGCCAATGACCGTTAAACAACTCTAACCTAGGATTGGCATTTGAGCTGGGTCGACATAGCCAAGTACAGTTCAGTACATCAAAATTCGGACCCAACTCAATACGGTTAAAATTGGACTCGATTCGGTCTAACCTACGTACAACATACAAGTGGGTTGAGTTGGGTCATAATTTCTAACCCAACTCATTTGAGACTAGTCCCATTTTGATACAGGACCAGCCCTATCTAGCTCGGACCCATCTCGGGTCCAACTCGAACCCACTTATAAATATAAGCGATGTTATGCAACATTGCAAGTTTGCAATGACTACAACCAACAATTACTATAGAAAAAAAAAATTGCAAGTGCACTCTTTAAAAATAAAAAAATAAATAAATTTCAAATAGTAACCGTTGCATTACAATTGCAACAACTACTTTTAAATAATAATAATAACAAGTAGCACAAAAAAATTTATTTGTTTAGTATTCCCGACACTATTTCTAAAGGAGATAGAGGAACAAGATTAAATGTTGAAAGTTTGGAACCTAGAATAAGAAAAAATAAATTGCTATTTGTAATATTTGCAAAATAATATTTTCTTTTAAAAGACATTTTGGAACAAGTGCTTTGAAAAGGTATTTGGAGAGTATCTGTCCTAATATATTTAATAATGGAATTCAAACTCAATTAGATGTATCTTCATCTAGTGGGGTGAGCACTTTTCATTATTCCAATGAAATAAATAGGAGAGAATTAGAAAAAAATATTTTTACATTAAAAATTTTAATTTAGGTGAAGTTCTGAATTTTAAAACGTATGGCAAAAATGCTATACAACTTGCATTTGTAAGAGTTCTAAAAAATAATTTAAATTTTTTTGCAATTGTTAATGAAGAAAAAAAATGTTGCAAACAACATCTTATTCTTTTTCAACTAAAATTTGTTTGACATAATTGTGAATATTGCTAGAGTAGTGGAACTGATATTCATTTTATGTATATAATTGCTCAGTGGATTAATCCTCATTGACACAAAAAAAAAAAAAAAAAAACTTCTTTTTCCATGTTATATAATGTTTTATATTAATTTTATTAATCTAATTGTATTTCGTTCACCGTTAAATTGACTTTTCTTAAGAAAGTTAATTTGAGTTTTATCTAATTTTATTTATTAATCCAAATGTCCCTTAATTAATTATATTTAGTTATGACACACATACATACATACATATATATATGTGTGTGTGTTTGTGTGGTCAGTGTTGTACATGTATATGTGTATGTATATATAACATATTCAAAATATACTAATTACAACAAAATGAAAGTAAACAACTTGGATGGCCCAGTCCAACCTAGCCCAGCTTGTGGCCCCGAGTGGTGGGCTCGTGGGACGAGTTAGATCTTATATTTTAAAAAATAAGTCAAATCCAACTCATCCCCCTAAAAACTTGGGTTGAGTTGAGTCCAATTTTTTTAACCCATGACTCATGTGGTTGGCTAGGCTGGGTTGAGCTGGCCTCTAACCTCATCAACTTAGAAGAATTAGTCAGGAGAAAAAAAAAAATTTGGGGCCTAATCGTCCCAATGCTAAGAGCTTAGGATAAGGGTGTCTTATTCCCACTAACCAACTAAGCAACCCTCGATGCTTTTATCGAGACCCATGTTGTTTGGGAGTTGAAGGTCAACCATATTTCTTAGACATGGATTCATTTTCTTATTCTTTCATCTACTAGATAAGATATATTATAAAATAAACATGTCTTTTGCCTCTAGCTTGCCAATATAGATTGTCTAGGCTGGCTTCCTGGGGTGTCCGTGGAGATTATATGTGTCGCTTCTGTCGAGTGTTCGCTGAAAATCGTGACCACCTATTTTTTGAATATTACTTTGTTAAAAGAATTTGGCGAAGGTGTCTCAAGACTTCAAAAGTTGCTAATAGAATCATATCCTGGGAAGAGGTGTGCAACTGGATTAAGATTTTCCCAGCTCCAAAATCTCTCCAATTCTGTATCTTCAATATCATGTTAGGTGCGGTTGTTCACTCAGATTTGGGCTGAAAGAAACAAACGTTTATTCACAGGATCGGCTCAATCGGAAGACTAAATTTTTGCTAAAATTAAATCTAGTGTTCAATTTAGTGTACAAAATAGAAAAAATAAATTTCCTTTTTATAACAACAGATTTATGTGTTTAGCTTGGGATCTCAACTTAGAGATTCTCCATTAGGCTGAGCCTTGCTCATTTTTGTACAAAGTTTTTGTTATCAATAGAGTCACTTTCTTATTTAACCATTTATTTCAAATTTATTTTTAATCTCCTCTTTCAAAATTAAAATTTAAAATTAATGATTAAAATTTAAAAAGATCAAAATTAATAACCTATGATACACCTTATCGGGTGTCACTTCTGCAGAAGTTAAAGAATACCCAAATGGCAAAACATCCATCCTACGCGGTTGGACCAGCACAAACTTACTTGGTTAGTTTTTTCTCATTTTAGAGCAAGTATCATTGATGTGTCCATGATCATTTTCGAATTTATAAGATTTTGTTAAGTTATAGTGCTTTTGGTTTTTTATTTTTTCGTTGGGTATAACGCATGCGCATGTTGTGTATTATGATATCATGAGATTTGTGTTCTGTTTGGCCTAACTGTGAAGTTTTAGTTTTTGAGTTATAAAGTTTTTAGAGTAGAGCTTTTGTTAGAAGTATTGTTAAAAAGCCGTTGACTGTTTGGCATGTGTTAGGTAATGTTGAGCTTTTAAAAATTTTGAGAGTAATATCGGACTTTAAAAAATATGGAGGGGTATATTTGAGAATAAAAAAAAAGAAAAACAACTTCGTAAAAGCCTTTTTTGAAAATTCTAATTTGGAGCTTCTCATTTTTTAGTTTTTTTTCAGGTTCAACTTTTATTTAAAAACACTTTAAAAATTAAGCCAAACAAGTTAGTTTAACTTTTAGACTCACAGGAAGCGTGTTTGAGTGTCTAACAGTTAGTCCAAAGAGAGTCTTAGATCCTCTTGAGGTTTTCTAGGACAATAACCCATTACTTTCACTTAAAACAAATGGTAAAACTTATAACATTAGGGATGGCAATTGAATGAGATTGGGGCATAGAAACTAATAACAAATGGTCTAGTAGCTAGACATTTAAAAGTATTTTTTGTGAATTTAAAAGGTGAAATTAATTATTTTGGTCCATTAATTTTAAAAGAAATTATAGCTAAAAAGGGGAGGTATAATAATAGGAATTAATTATTAATCCCCAGGCTGAGGTAGGGCGACAATAGTTAGAAGTTGAAACTAATCATTTTAGTCCATTTTAAAAGATATATTAGGTAAAAGGGGAAGAAGGGGAGGGGCAGTAGCTAAAAGGCTGATGTAGGGCATAGGTGGCATAAGAACTCCTCACCCTGCATAACATACTATGCATACGTGCAAAATTATTTTTATGCTTTTGGTTTTTACATGTGTACTAAAATCTTGTAGTTATAAATATAAAAGCCTAAAAGTGATACTAGAGAAGTTTCGTTATAATTAGACATAAAGAAAATAACGACTCAAACGAATTTTATTATCATTTTATTTTAATCAACAGATTACCAGCCATCACTTAGCTTTTGCAATCATTTAACATGAATAATCTCTATTTATGATTTATCGCAATGAATTTAAAAGATTTGTTACTAGTTTTCAACAATGTTCTGAGGTAGCTAAAAAATGTATAATTAATGGTAATATGTTGAAGATTTATGATCTGAAAAAAAAAAACAAAAAATATATTAATATTCAAAGGTAGCGTTCTGATCACTATCGACTTGTGGGCGTCCAATAACAAAAAATAAAGGTTTTCTGGTAACCAATGCAAATCTGGCAGCATAGAGAAATATTTTTCTCCATGTAAATCTCGTATGTAGCGGTTTTGCTCGAAATTTTATTATTGTAATGATATTTTTGCTATTTAGTTGGAGACATACAACTCGATAAGTAATTCATAATTTATCTTTATTTACCACCTATACAACTAATCATCATTGGTTACAACTTTCATTATTTTTAAAGCTATGTGCTTTAAATTGAATTCGATACCGCATAATTTAAAAGAATAATAAAAACTTTATTAAAATGTTAGTAAATAATAGGATGATGAAAAAATGGGCCCGATCTTGGAATATGACTAGAAAATAAAATAATATTGAACTAGTCATACTTTATTTGTTCGTAAAAAATGAATCGTATCTTCACTGCTTATACAATGAGTGTTCAACTAAATGCTATATATAACTATCGCAAAATGGAAATTTCTTAATCGTAAGACCACATATAAAATATGATCTTACTAATTTTTGTATAATTATATAAATACATCAAAGAGTATAAAAAACTTGGTTTACTTTCCTCCTCCTACCCCATTAAGTTTTAGTAAATGATAGGTTGATGGAAATAATGGGGCCTAACTTTTGCAATGACTAGAAAAACAAATAATGATGAACTAGTCATAATTTGTTTGTTTATAAAAAATTAACTTTAATTCCAGAATTTATACTAATAATATTCAATTCAATGCTGTATGTCGCTATCCGAAAATGACAATTGCGGAATACTTAGCAAAGGGGTGATATTTTGAGTTTTTTTTTTTTTTTTTGTCATTGGTGATATTTTGAGATCTCTTGTTGCCGAATAAGCGAATTTTATTCTCTTTTCGGTCGTAGGATAATATTATTTAGCAAACGAAGAGGATCATATCTGAGTTGTGCTACATTGAAATTGCGCCACACGTTCCCCAAGGCGGCGTTGACGTACTTTGGGCACCAAATTCCATTGTTTCTGTGTTGACCGAGTAGAGTCAATCTACATCCCCGCCAAAGAGTTCATTATGCAAAAGCGACACACGTTTAAATTTAGTTGTTGTTTTTTTTTTTTTTTGTCGGACTTAAATTTAATTGTTGGCTCTTTTGAGTAGAAATGATAACGGTTCGCATAACCATAAAAAATAATAAAATTATAACTAAAATTGTATAGCAAATTAATAATTATAACCGTAATCAAAATTTAAAGGTTTTCAAAACTAGTAACAATAACTATAACTGTTAAAGGTTCAAAAAATCGCGTGTTGATGATTGAATTTGGTCGGAGGGTTTCCCAAGACAATCTACAAAAAGAATGGGTGTGGGGGTTGCTCACGTAAATACTCCGATTCTTAAGTTAGTATTTTTCTTTGAGAGTGATAAGAATGTGAAAAGTATAGTGAATAGTATGAGTAATAACATTTACCTCTTTTGGAGGGTGTAGTTCCTTTATTTATACTTTTCCTTCTGACACTTTTCTGGATTTTGCGGGATTCTATTGCTTAGTTATCAGATCGGTAAATAGTCGGACTTCGAAGCCAAGAACCATTTGTCTTAAATTCATCTCTATTCGTCTCTAATTAGAGACAAATTTGAGACAAGCTTTGGAGTAAACTATGTTTCGTCTCTAATTAGAGACGAATTGGAGACTATTTCGGTGCCAAGAACCTTTCATCTCTAATTAGAGACAAATTAGAGACGACGTTAGGAGTAAACTAAATTTTGTCGAATTGGAAATGACCTTATTGGTTTTTTAGGCTTTTAAATCTATTCACAAGTAGCCATTTTAACAAAATAATTCAAAACCCTACCCCTGAGACCCGTGAGCCCCACCCCAACCCCCACCCCCTCGCACTAGCACCCTCACTCCCCAAACCCCTCACCCTCACCCCAACCCTCATCCCTGCGCACCAACAACTCCACTCCCCAGACTCGTGACCAATACCCCAACCCCCACCTCTTCACACCAACATACTCACTCCTCAAACCCGTCACCCCCACCCCTGCGTACTAGCAACTCTACCCCCAAACCTATGACCCCCACCCCAACCTCTACCTCTCGCACCACCACCCACACTCCCCAAACCCGTCACCCCTACCCTAACCCCCATCCTTGCGCACCTGCAACCCCACCCTCTAAAACCGTGACCCCTACCCCAACCCCCATCTCTGTGCACAATACTCATCTCATCTTCCCGTGGCTACGACGCCATTACCATCATAAAAGGTATGTAATATATGTATTTGATATATATATATATATATTAAATCCTAACTTTTTAAGCTTAAAATGGCTGAAAATGTTCTATTATGCATACTAGAGATTAGTTAGTGTCAACCATTTGGATGAGAGAAATGAGGATTTGCAGTAGTGTTAGGAATATGCATAGTTGGTGTTTAATTTGCCATTTGGGTCAGAGAAATAATGATTTGTAGTGAAGTTAAAGTATACATTGCTAGGTGCTTGGTTCAGAATTGAGAAATGAGAGCTGAAAGTTAGGAGTCGTTAACTGTTTCACTCTCTTATAGGCATCTAGTATGCTACTGTCTCAAGCATTATATAAATTTTAGTTACTGGAATGTTAATTGTGGAATGTAGCTATTTTCCTGTTGACGGTTGGTAGGGTAATCAATTTACAGGGAGCATTGGTACACTTGGCTCTTGATTACTTTAATGTATCTGCTATTTACTTGCTTTGGAGTGGTGCAATCATGTGATTCTTTGGAGTTCCGAACCACTTTCATGTTGCATCAAATTGGGTTGCCTGTTATTCATAAAATATTCATCTTATATATGTTAGATTATTGGCTTTAAATGTAGAAAGTTACCATTTGGTTGCCTTCTACTTAATCATAATTATGGTATGACAAACTATTTTCTTTTAGATGTTAATTATGTACGAAATATACATATATAAACTGTTAATTCTTCTTTCTGATTATGCGCTCTACTTGGTTAATTTGTTTATAATTTGATGTGCATTTTGTTGTACTATAAATACTTTTAGGTGGCTAAGGAGGGTGGTGAGAAATTGAAGTCTATGACTGAGGAATTGAGTAATCATTATTCTATTTGTCTTTCTTAACATTATATAGGATTTTTTGTGTCCTTCATTTTTTTCCTATAGAACTTAAGATAGTTTAGCTAAGTCAACTTTAAGTTGTAGTTATGTGTGCCTTTATACTTCACTATGCATGTGGGTTCTGTAGATGCCCAAAATCTACAATTAGGAATTTTGGGCCACCAACAACCTGCAAAGACAGAAGGCAAGAAAAGCGGTGTAAGTCTTGGGACACCGGTGTGGTGTCGGCCAAAGATACTCCGACGCTCAAGTTAGTAGGTTATCGAATAGGATAAGAAAATGAGAAAAATAGGAAGGGAAATGCAGAGACTACCGTAGTATCGGCGTCGATATTGGGAGTATAGGTCGTGGAGATATAGAGGGAGAGAAGGGAAGTAATGCTAGTACGGTTAGTATTTGATGCCCTCTCCTTGTGTAGACGTTGCCTACTTATAGGTGTGGTCAAACCAAGAGTCACGGATTCTCAGGACTTGTACTCTTAGTAGGCTACCTGATCACTTATTGCATAGGATAGAAGTAGTCTTTATCCCAAATCTTTTATCGATCATCTACTTCTCGTAGGTTGGGTGAATGCGATAGGTCGAGAGTCGCTTATCCCTTGGGACTTACAACTCGAGTAGACTACTTCGAGGAAATAATTATTTATCGCGTAGGATAAGTCTCCATCCGAACTTGTTGATCGTTGTTTGCTACAGTAGTCTAGTCCCTTCAGGTATCTTTCTCGGTCGCTTATCCGTTACGGTAGGCTAGTCCTTTAAGGACTCTTTCTTGGCCGTTTATCCGTTTGCACCTGGCAGGGCCATGGGTCGTGTCCGAGTCCGTCGTTGGTCACCTACATGAGATAACCCGTTCTTTGGGCCTAGCATAAAGCTTGGGGCCTCCGTGTGGGCTCCTTCGGTAGTAGGCTACGACTCAAGGTACTACATACGGGCCTTGGCCCCAACATTAAAGTCGTTCGGGGATAAGCAAACCATCATGGTTAGACCGAGGGTCCAAGGCCATTTTTTGCATTGACAGTTTGTCCCCCCACTCCCTAAGTTGAAGAGTCTTCGAGTTAGGGAATAGTTGCTCGTTGGCGAAATAACTCCAGCTTGGTCCTTCTATAGAGAGGCATTTTGTGTGGGTTACGCTCAAGGGTGGACTTTATTTACTTACTGTTTGTCCACGGTCAAAAGTAGGCTACATCTCGTGTTGCCATAGGCGGCAGACCTCGAGGCTTAGAGCCTCGATGGAGTGGCCTTCGGATCTTCTTACTTGAGTTCATACGAATTATAATTCCCTATGTAAGTTGTTGATGAGGCCACATGTAAGTTAATATGCTTGAGTTAGAGGGGCTTGCATGGCTACTACATGCTTGAAGTAGCCTACGTAATCGAGGCATGTTGTTTGTGCATCATTTCGCAACCTACCATTCATGGGTACATAACATCACACCCTACTATTTGTTGGTATGCAACCTTGCATCTTATTGTGTGTTGGTAAGAAATCTCGCATCCTACCATATGCTGGTATGTAACCTCGCATCCTACTGTTATGAAAGAGAATGCCTTGTACGTTATATGGACGCTGACAATTCGCAACTTACCATGTGGTTGGGCATAATTTTGCAGCCTATCATGTGGTAGTGTACAATTCCACAGCCTACCATTGGCTTGTGCTCATTTTCGCAACCTACCATTTACTCACTGGCTACTTGCAACTTCAAATTGCTTTCAACCTCCCAGCCTACCGTTGCTTGTCATAATGTGGCACACTACTATTTCTCGTTGATACTCCGCAACCTACCATTCTCGCGTCGCTTTGTTGCCCCCGCTTTTCTTGTTTTTTTTCCTTAAAAGTTTGCTTTGCATCTAATCAGCTAAAAACCAATGGTACAACAAAGAGAACTCTGTGTAGAAGGTAGTGGGAGCTGACGCGTAAGTCAACTCCCATTTAATGTTGCGGTGTAGTCAATACATGGCTTGTTCTGATCCTTTATTTTTTTAAGGCATTTTCACAGCCAATGGGAAGCTGACACGTGCCTTGGGGCCAGCTCCCATTCAATGCTCCATTTGCGGACAAGGCAGTACTTGTCCTCATTTTGATCTTGCTCTTTGAATTCTACGTTGAATGAGACGTGCAGATTTCCATGCGTTGATTGCTCAAGTTTGGCGCATAGATTATTGCTGAGACAAGTTGTCCCGTCCTCCAAAGCCTATCATTCAAGGCAACTACATCTTTGGCCTTCGTGGGGCCCGCATGAAATTCAAACATAACATATATAAAGTTACATTATCATATTATAATATATTATATGTAAAGTTGTATTATAATATATTCTTATATATTATAATATATCATATATAAGGTTTTTTTTTCTTTTTGTCGAACATATATTAGGTTGAAATAGCTTTTTGACGCAATGTAATGATATACGTGCATGTATTATATTATAACGTGTTATATCATGGTGCGGTATAACATTATGTAATACGATATATTATTACACCATGAGCTAATGTTTTTGCAATGTGTTGTGTGACAATATATATTTCAATACTCACTTTCTTGTTAGCTTGACCAAGCGTAACTACAGAGTGTTGTAAGGCGACATAAATTTGGGCTTCTTTTTCTCTTTTATGACTTGTAACGCAACATGTGCCACTTAGCTATGAGGACCCTTACTTGTACGGTATTCTTCAGTCATTTCCACGTTCATGTATTTCGCATGTGACATTTTTTAGTTGTATCCCGGTGTGATAGGCACTAATAACTTATGACTTTGTCTTTTAGGATGCATGTATCGTGCGTATGAGGTTTTCGTCTTTAATAGGCTAGAATTAACTCTATGACTTCAGGGTCTCAAATGTGTTTAATTCATACATGATGCTTTTATTTCCTCTCACGCTTTGTAGAAACTCTGTTGTGTTAGGGGCTACTTAGCCTTGGTCTCGCTACAACACTACTCACAGTTTTCGACTATGTTTTTGCCTCACTTATTGTAGTGGTGTGGGCTTTGCATCAAACGTTTGGTGTTTGGAGCTCTATTAACTGGAATAGATGGTTATCATTCGCCTTCAAATTAAAAAATCAGACCACCGCGGGGGTAGTCTAATTCATAGTTTATTTGGCCAATGAGTGACCTATGGTCGAGTGAGCTCGACTCGAGGTGGCTACCATTAGTTAAACTGTATTTTTCGAGACTACTTGCTTTGGCGGCTCTACTTTCGCGGGCTACTATGTCAGCAGGCTAGTCCACTTAGGGCATGAACAAAAGAGCTTGGCCGTCATGGGCTACACTACCCGTAGGCTACCATGCCCGTAGGCTGTTCATTACAGAACATTTACATGGTTGCATTGGACCACATTTTGTAGATCAATCCTCATAGAACTCTATTTAGCTGCAAAGGGTTGTGCTTTGTAGGTTGGTCTGCTTAGGACTTATGTAGTCGCGTACGACCATAGGTTGGTCCACATAGGACTTATGTGGTCGCGTACGACCGTAGGTTGGACCACATAAGACCTTAAGCCGAGGCAGTAGACTACTAATGACAGCTTTTACCCGTAGCTATGTAGACCATTGTAATAGTTGTTTTGACAGTAGTCGAGCGGACTACTTTCATACTTCTTTGTAGGTGAGACTTGCTCGTCGACTTTAACCCAGATACATTATTGTTTTATTCAACCTTTTCTCCTTGCTTCTTCTTCCACAATGAGTTTTGTAAAAGTTGTGAAGTCTTGGGAAGGAAAGACAAGTATGCACCTTCTTATCGTAAATTGAGGAGTTGACTAGAGCCTACCAATATGATAGGCTCCAAAAATGTGCTTACCTCTAAATCGTACTTTTCCTTGAGTTGAAGACGGAGCCTACCATGCTAGTAGGACTCAAAAAGTGTGCACCAAAATATTGTAACTTTTTTTCTTCCCTCTACTCATAGTAAGGTGAATTGGTATTATAGCTCTCATTCGTAACCACATATACTGCCATTGTAACTTTTTTATCCATAGCTGTGTGTGCTATCATAGAAATCCATTTCTTCATCATAGTCAAGCGAACTACAATCACCATCCTCACTCGTATTCGAGCAGGCTACTACAACAATCTCTTACTCGTAACCAAGTAGGCTACCACTTGTTATTGTTGTATCATTGCAGCCTACCGTGGTTGGTAGGACCTAACATGGGGTATTCTAAAACCAAGCGATTACCTGCTATAGTTGGTAGGCTTCAACTAACATGTAGGAGTCCTTGGGATGGTGCATAGGCACTTAGTATGATAGATAGTAAATTGAACTTACAAGTACCCTTAGAATAGTAAGGTAACTCCTCTAGAAACAAATGATGATAGGTTGAACCTTTTAGTTGGGCCAAACATACGGTAAGATAATCCTTTTGGTGAAGCCTATCGTAGACGATGACTTCAACGTATTATAGGATGACCCTTTTGATAGGCTAAAAGTATAAGATCCTCTTATTTGGATAGAGGCATTTACTACCTTTTGTTATAAGTGTAACATGTCAGAGACTTTTTTCTGTCCTCTTCTGGCTAATTGGATAAGTTTATAAGGTTTGCGACCCTTCTTAGACAAGCAAGGCAAATTGGGGACTCCATGAATCCATTCTTGACTATTTGAGTATGTTTCGAGGGTCCGCGAGTCCTCTTTGATGAATATAGTAGGTTAGGGAATTTGTGAGTCCATTTCTAACCATTTGAGCATGTTTGGAGGGTCTAAGACTTATCTCTTTTTTGCAGCTCCTAATCGGACGATCGCCCTTTTTCCCAATTTAGGAGGGCGAACTACCATAGGGGTAGTTTGGCCCTTAATGTGTTTGTCCCATGAGTGGCATACTATTGCGTGGACTTGGGTAGAGTAGCTTGGCTTTCAAAAGTCGAGCCACTTGTAGGTTGATAATCTCAGAGCCTACCGTAGTAGGTGGGTCCTTTTAGGATACTAAGTGGTGGTATGATGATATCGGACCCTACCGTAATAGGTGGATCCCCTTAGGATCCAAGGCTGATGGGTTGATAATTTCGGAGCCTACTGTAGTAGGTTGCAGCATACAAGAAGTCGAGTTGGTATATTATACATTTCAGACTCTACCTTAGTAGGTTGTGCCCTTTAGGCGTCTTAGTTGGTAGATGGGTCACTTGGGCTATACTATAGTAGGTTACACCTTTTAATCACTTTATTTGGTAGATGGGTGACTTCAGACCCTATTGTAGTAGGTTGCGCCCTTTAGGCGTCTTTGTTGGTAGATGGGTCACTTGGTCCCTACCATTGTAGGTTGCGCTCTTTAGGCATTTTGTTTGGTAGATGGGTCACTTCGGACCCTACCATAGTAGGTTGCGCCCTTTAGGCATCTTAGTTAGTAAATGGGTCACTTCGAACCCTACCATAGTAGGTTGCGCCTTTTAGGCGTCTTATTTAGTAGATGGGTCACTTCGAACCCTACAATAATAAGTTGTGCCCTTTAGGCATCTTAGTTAGTAGCTTTAGGCATCTTAGTTAGTAGATGGGTCACTTCAGACCCTACCATAGTTGGTTATGCCTTTTAGGCGTCTTATTTGCCAAATGGGTCACTTCGGACCCTACCATAGTAGGTTGCGCCTTTTAGGCATCTTAGTTGGTAGATGGGTCATTTCGGACCCTACCATAGTAGCTTGCGTCCTTTAAGCGTCTTAGTTGGTAGATGGGTCACTTCGGACCCTACCATAGTAGGTTGCGCCCTTTAGGTGTCTTAGTTGGTAGGTCACTTCGGACCCTACCACAGTAGGTTGCGCCTTTTTGGCGTTTTATTAGGTAAATGGGTCACTTTGGACCCTACCATAGTAAGTTGCGCATTTTAGGCGTCTTAATTGGTAGATGGGTCATTTTGAATCCTACCATAGTAGCTTGCGCCCTTTAGGTGTCTTAGTTGATAGATAGGTCACTTCGGACCTTACCATAGTAGGTTGCGCCCTTTAGGCGTCTTAGTTAGTAGGTCACTTCGGACCCTACCATAGTAAGTTGCGCCTTTTAGGCATCTTAGTTGGTAGGTTACTTCAGACCACCCATAGTAAGTTGCACCCTCTAGGTGTCTTAGTTGGTAGATGGGTCACTTCGGACCCTATCATAATAGGTTGCGCCCTTTAGGCGTCTTAGTTGGTAGATGGGTCACTTCGGACCCTATCATAGTGGGTTGCGCCCTTTAGGCATCTTAGTTGGTAGGTCACTTCAGACCCTACCATAGTAGGTTGCGCCTTTTAGGCGTCTTACTTGGTAGACAGGTCACTTCGGACCCTACCATAATAGGTTACACCTTTTAGGCATCTTATTTGGTAGATAGGTAACTTTGGACCCTACCATAGTAGGTTGCGCCCTTTAAGCATCTTAGTTGGTAGGTCACTTCGAACCCTACCACTGTAAGTTGTGCCCTTTAGGCATCTTAGTTGGTAGATGAGTCACTTCAGGCCCCACCATAGTAGGTTGGTCTACTTAGGACTCTTATAAAGTCGCAAAGGACTACTACTTGGTCCTTTTAGGACATTAAGTGGTCGCATAGGATCGTAATTGTGGGTTGGTCCACATGGGACTTCGAGTGGCCATGTGGGACCATAGGTTGGTCTTGCGGGACTTTGAATTGGCAGTTCAGCCATTGTGGTTTCTACCAAAGTAGTTTGATCCACTTGGATCTTTGAATTGGTAGTTCGGCCACTGGGGCTTCTACCAAAGTAGTTTTGTTCGCTTGGGACTTTGAATTGGTAGTTCGGCCATTGGGGCTTCTACCAAAGTAGTTTGGTCCACTTGGGACTTTGGTATGGTCGCAATGGACTACGTAGGTTAGTCCATATAGGACTTTTATATAGTCACGAGGGACTACGTAGGCTAGTCCGGTTAGGACTTTTTTGTGGTCGTGAGGGACCAATAGGCCAGCCCGCTTAGAACCTGTACTTGGTCGCAAGGAACTACATTTTGTAGGTTGGTCCACATAGAACCTCTATTTGGCCACAAGGAGTTATATTTCATAGGATAGTCCTCATCGGACTTTTTTATAGCCGCAATGGGCTATGTTTCGTAAATTGGTCCTCACAAGACCTTTGTTCTGGCCATGATGGGCTCCATCCTTGTAGGTTAATCCCTTTATGACTTTCATGTAGTCGTAATGGACTGTATTTTGTACTTTACCTTTCTTTTGATACCGAGGTGGTGAATTAGGGACTTTGCGTGCCTCTTCTAGTTGATCAAGATAGGTTTAGAAGACTGTCATTATATAGGTTTAGAAGACTGTTTGAGTCTGTGTTAGTCTACGTGCTCATACTGTGCAACCCAAATGATGGGTGTACTCGTTCGTATTTCTCTAGTTTACTTCAAACATGCCTTCAGACCTCGGAGTCTTAACTAGACAAATTATACAATGAATGGGCCGAAACATGTTGTATGTGTTAGTCTACGTGCTCATACCGTGCAACCCAAATGATAGGTATACTCATTCGCATTTCACTACTTACAGTGATTGCTCCTAGGTGTGTCACCGACTGAGACTGATTCTACTAACCCTTTGGAGGGAAGACTAACTTAAGACTAATAACCCCCTAGAGGGGCTATTAACTAAAGGTCGCTAATGCTTAAAGTAATGTTTGTTGAGGTGAACGGTATTTTGACTACTGTGACTGAGATGTGCTTGCAATATGTTGCTTGAATTGAGCTTGCACGGTAGCTTGTTCCATTTGGTATACGACATCATAGCCTGGTTATCTTTGGGAGGTTCTCCGTTGCGCTCTTATTTCACCGATCCCCCACTGGGTAGAGAACTTGATTACTTGGTGGTAAGTGGATGAAATAGCTTTCATATCATGGATCCATGGTCTTCCCAAAATGATGTTGTAGGGCGATGGACAATCTATCACCGAGAATTGAGTAAAGAGGTTTACGCTGTGTGCATCGATAGGAAGGATAATATCCCCAATGGTGCTCTTGCACTCGCTGTTAAATCCTACTAGTATGGTTGTGGAGCGCGTGATGCAAGATTCATAATTTTCCATTTCTTTAAGGGTTTTTAACATGAGTACAATGGCAGCGCCACTGTTGTCAACCAGTATTTGCCTAACCAACCGGTTAGCCACCATCAACTTGATGACTAGGGCATTATAATGCGGGTCATCTTGGTAGTTTGTTCCCTGGTTGGAGAATGTGATGACTTCACTTTGTTCGGACTCCCTTAATCGTTGGGGCCTAAAGTCAGATTTGAACGCACGTCCAGTGCGTATATTTGTTGCTGAGTGAGTAGTCCCACCAACCCTTGATCTGCCTGTGATAGCATTGACGGTGTACTTATATCTTGGTGATCTTGATGAAGTGGTATCTTGAGTCGCATGCTCTCCTTCTCTTTGGGCCATCATTCTTCTCCAGTGGATTTTTTCTTGTTCAAGTAATCGTTTATTATCTCATGAGTGGTTGTTCCTTCACTCATCCGTAGTGTAAAGCTCATATCTTCCATGATATCAATCAGATATCATAGTTCGTCTGTGGTCTTGCCTACTGCAGTGCGGTGATGAGGGACGGTAGTTGGCTCTATCTTCCTCCTATGCCCACGCTTTGGCTAGGACATCTTCCATGGTCCTGCATGGGTCCTTGGTCAATTCCTTGTACAAGTCGGACTCAGGGAGCAGGCCTTTGCGAAAGGCCGAGATAGCTGTGGCTTCGTTGCAGTGCGGAATGGATAATTTCTCCTTGTTGAATCTTCCCACGTAGTCGTGCAAAAGTTCGCCTCTATTTTGCACAATCAAGTAGAGATCGTCTGATTGCTTTTCTAATTTTTTGCTACTCGCAAACTGCTCCACAAACTTGTCTATTAACTGGGCGAAAGAGGAGATACAGTTGTTCGGTAAGCTCGTGTACCATTGCAAGGCAAGTGTAACACCCCGAACCCAACCCCACGCTATAGGTCAAGTCCGGACCCATCACTCGGACATAGCCTCCTTTGTACCGTGGACTAAATTGTTACCTGCAATTAGCCACATATAATATTTGATCCATAAACTGCAACATATACAACCTATCTTTCCAGACTTTCATAATCAAGCCAAGATCTCAAGGCCATCTGAGCCTTGGAACAACAAAAGCCTACTTATAGCACACAAGCATGCAAAGCAATGTTAACCTTAACTATAAGTAGTTGGGTACAGCTATAACCAAGTTCTACTACCAAGCTATTAATCACACAAGCATGCAATAAGAAAAGTAATCAAAAATCCATTATTATATGCCATCTAACTTCATATCCAACATACAAGATTACAACTCCCAAGCATATATACAAGACCCCAAGGTCTCAAAACACAACAACTAATAACAATTCCACGCAAACTTCACATATGATCAACCTTATCACACAGGAATCAAGGAATCTGATCTACTTTCACTTCTTCTTCTTCCTCTACTACTACTAGTTAGGGATTCACATCAGCTTCTCATGAAACATGTTAAATGAGGAGTGAGCAAAATATTGCCCAGCGATGAGGTGATGCGGCATACCGGGGCGTGCAAAATGATATGCAATCACAGAAAGTCATAATTATAACATAAAGCAACAAGACCAAATAGTCAAGTAATTAGCCACATTTTAAAAAAGATACGGTTCCACTTCAAGTCTTCAATCTTGATCCACGAGCCACGAACTTCACGCAAGTGCCGACAAACCCTTACTCCTCCAAGTTGGGGTACTCCGGATGTACCCCGATCCTACGACTCTTTCTCCTGAGGTAGGTCCATATACCCAGCATGTGAACCACGCCTCTGGGATAGTGGAGTATACTTAGCAAGAAAGGGAATAGGCACCATGGTAGTCGAGGGAGCACGGCAAGCCCGATGCCGCCCGTGTTTCTCAATGCTATTATGTCCAAAAAGGTTGCACAACCCCGAAACCAAACCATAAGATTCAAGAACAACGAATAACAAGTAAGAGGGTCGACAAAGTAGGCCGCGCTCGCATAGTCACATTATAAACCAACATATGCATGAGTTAGCTATATAATCTCAAAAGAGGCAAACAACATAACTTTTTTTCACAATCTACTCAAATAGCTCAATTACACTTTAAATAATCATATAAGCACATGATAACACATCTACAAGCACTAGACGCATCAAAATAGCCAAATACTACTTTTCCCCCTTCTTTAGCCAAGCTTTTCTTCTTCTATGTGCATTTCAAAGCTACAAATCCACATTGTAATCATATTACATTCCTAAATAAGTCAAAAGACACCTATCAAGATCATGAAAACCCGTTTTAGAAGCAAAAGCTCAAGAAGGCCCCTAGCGGGTTTTAACTACAACTACCTTATCCAAACCCCAATTTCAAGCAACGAAAGCACCAAAAGTGCTTCCATGTCCCAAGGGTACCTAATTTAAAGCCCAAATGTGCCCGAATTGCTTAACGTGGAAAAACCCATTTTTTAAAGTTAGCAAATTTTGCAATTTTACTACATTTCGGGTGATTCAATTTCACGTAGCCTCCAAACTAGTTTCACTAGAGTCTAGAGCACCTAAAGGAAGCTTTAATTCAATCTAATAAGCCAATTTTAACAAAACCCTAACTTTGAGCACTATTCATCATCTCTTTCAATGCAACCAAGCTTTCAACCATGGCTTTAGCTATCACACCTCACAATCATGGTCTAGAGATCATAAACAACATGTATTTCATAATATATAAGTATATCTAAAGCAATAATCAACAAATCACAAAAATGCAAAACTTCACATAATCTTTAAAACAATGAAAATGATATCTCTCTCACAATTTTGAAGATGCAAGCAAGTGGTAGGAGCTCCTAGTTGCCTCAAACCCTTCCTAGACCAAGCCAAGAGTCAAGCTAGCAAGATTTGTTGAAGAATTTTTCTCATTTTTCTCCTTGAGGGTGTCGGTTTGGGGGGGATGGGGGGAGGACTTAGATGGTATTTTTAGCTTTGTTTTGATGAGTAGTTTATTTAAATGGTGTTAATTTGAGTATATAGGAATGTATGTGCAATTAGTTATGGTCAAATGCTACAAAAAACTTGGTCAAATGAGCTTAAATGCTAATTAAAATGCTATTTTATCAAACTAATGTTTTCATACGTAACACTATTCAAATGATGCAGAAAACATTTTTCAAACGCACACTCCCGACCCTAAAAGCTCAAAATATCCCGATTCCTTTTAAATGTCATGTGACCTAGGAAAAATATTAAATCGCACATTTAAAACATTCGAATTTCTTATGAATAGTGCTCAATAGTAACTCAATTAAACAAGAGGAGTAATGCACATAAGATGCTCAAGTAATTTATGCAACAGTTATTTAGATGATGTGATAAGATTCTCGGGCATCACATCCTCTCCCCTTTAAACTAATTGCATCATCGCAATTCTTACATGATTCGGCAAACAGCTCTAAATACTTTTCTCTTATTTGATCTTCCCACTCCCAAGTGGCATCTTCAACCCCATGATGATTCCAAAGAACTTTTACCATAGGTATACTCTTGGTTCGAAGTTCTTGAATTTTTCTGTCAACCACTCGAAGAGGTTTCTCAACATATGCCAAAGACTCATTAATCTCCAATGGTTCCAGTTCAATAATGTGCGAAGGATCGGGATTATACTTCAAGTCGGTCACCTCTAAGGCCGTTTGGTTGAATCTGTTACAATAACACTGCATTAACTCCTCATGACCCTGCTTGATGCTCAACAGGGTTATTGTGTGCTTATTAGGCTTCTTGTTGCTAGAAAATCGTCCAATGAATGCCTTGGACAATTGGTCAAAATCCTGAATGGAGTTTGGCTCCAATCCTATATACCATCGTGTAACTACCTCTGTTAGAGTGGTCAGGAAGGCCGACACATCAATGCATTCGGTACATCGTAGAAATCCATTTTATGACAAAAAACTGCCACATGATCCAAGAGGTCACCCGTTCTGTCATAGTTTGGTAATGATGGTATTTTGTATCCCGAGGGTCTAGAAAACACCATGATCTCGGGGACAAAACGATTGGGGACTTGTCCAGTTTGGGCCCTTCCACCTGTGGTCCTTGACCTATTGTGCATTATCACCAGCCGTCTAGGCCTGACTGTGACGCCCGATAATTTCATTACCTCTTTTTAATAACTGTTGCATAATTTACTTGAGCATTTTATGTCCATTTTTTTCTTGTTTAATTGCTTTGCTATTAGGCATTATTCATAAAAAATTTGATTGTCTCGAATGTTCGGTTTGATATTTTTCCTAGGTCACATGTCATATAAAAGGAGTCCGGTTATAGTAGTTTTAAGCTTCGGGGGCCGAGAGTATGCATTTGAAAAATATTTTTCCTCTTCGTATGAATAGTATTACGTATGTAGACATTAGTTTTGAACTAGTTAGCATTTTCTTGATGTTTTAAGCCTATTTGACCAAGTATTACTAAAGTTTGACCAAGCATAATAAAAAATACATATACTATATATATATATTATAATATACATGCTAACGTAATATATTAAAAACAAAGCAAAATTTTCCAAAAAAGACCCCCCAAACCTATGGCCCTATAGGAGGAAAAGGAGAAAAATATTATTCTTCAATCTTCCAAGATTGGCTTCTAGCTTGGTCTTGAGGAGTTTTTGGAGGCCCTAGAACATCTACAACTTGTCTTCACCTTCAATATTGTGAGGAGTTGCATATTTCTTGAGTTTAAAGTTGTTGCATATATGTTGAATTTATTATATTGTTGAATATAGCTATATTGCTTGTTATGGATGTTTGTTATATGTTCTTTAGAGCCTATAGAACTAGCTTTTATAGCTTGATAGAGTATTCCATGGTTAAAGCTTGAGTTCTCACGAAGATGATGATGAATAGTGCTTAAACTTAGGTTTTGATAAAATTTGCTAAATAGAATGAATTGAGGCTTCGTTTAGGTGCTCTAGGCTTTAGTGAAACTAGTTGTGAGGCCACGTGAAGTTGAATCACCCCAAATTAAGTAAAATTGCAAAATTAGCTAACTTTAAAAAGGGAATTTTTCACGTAATGCAATCCGAGCACGTTTGAGCTTTGGATGTATTTATATGCTTGTCTATAGTATAAATGAGCTATTTGAGGAGGTTGTGGAGGAAAAATATTTTATTGTCTCCTTTAGGTTCATAAAGTGACTTTTTGCATATCGTGGCTATTTGTGAGGGTAGACTACTTTGTCGTCCCTCTTACGTGTTATTTAATGTTCTTGGTACTCATGGATTTGATTCTAGGTTGTGCAACCTTTTCGGACATGGTAGCGTCGAGAAACAAGGGCGTCGTCGGGTTTGCCGTGCTCCCTCGATTACCATGGTGCCTATTCCCTTTCTCTCGCTGAGTATACTCCACTACCCCAGAGGTGTGGTTCACCTGCTGGGCATATGGACCTACCTCGGGAGAAAGGGTCGTAGGATCGGGGTACATCCGGAGTACCCCACTTCGGAGGAATAAGGGTTTGCCTGCACTTGCTTGAAGATCGCGACTCGTGGCTCGAGACTGAATACTTGAAGTGGAACCGTATCCTTTTTAAATGTGGTTAATTACTTGACTATTTGATCTTGTTGCTTTGTGTCATATATATGGCTTTCTGTGATTGCATATCATATTGCACGCCCCGCTATGCTGCATCACCTCCCTCGCTGGACAACATTTTTGCTTACTCCTTATTTAACCTATTTCAGGAGAAGATGAGGTGAACCTCTAACTAGTAATAGTAGAAGAAGAAGAAGAAGTACAAGTTGAGCAACTTCCGTGACTTTCTTGTGTGATAAGATTGACTATTATGTGAAGTTTGTGTGAGGGTGTTGATTGTTGTTCTTTTTGAGACCTTGGGGTCTTGTATGTATTTGGTGGTTGTAATTGACTTGTAATCTTGTAAGTTAGATAAAATAGTAGATGGCATATAATAATAGATAATAAACTTATTTCAGTTGTTGTATGCTTGGGTGTTATAGTTAGCTTGTTAAGCTTGTTTATAGCTATGACATACTATTTGAAATTAAAGTTAGAATTATAACTGCATGCTTGCATGATATCTATTTTGTTGTTCCAAGGCTCGGATGGCCTTGTGAATTTAGTTGACTATGATAATCTTGGAAGATAGGTTGTATGAGATGTTTGTTTGTGGTTCAAGTATTATATGTTACTATTTGCAGGTACAGTTTAGTTCACAGTACAGAGGAGACTCTGTCCGAGTGACAGGTCCGGACTTGACCTATAGCATGGGGTTGGATTCGGGGCGTTACATTTAGGTGGTATCAGAGCTACTTGAATGCATGAAGCCGGGTTGACTTCCTCGGCATGTGGGTAGAGGTCTATATGTGAAAGTTGAACTACGTAACTATGTGAATGCTTGATTGCCTAAGTGTTGAGTAAAGGACATGCTAGCATGTAAGAGGAATGTCAAATGCATGATATGATATGAATATGAAAAGTTTAGTGTCTAGTGCTTGTTAAAAGTTTCATATATTGTCTGATGTGCATAAGGTGTTTTGAAACATGTATATGTTAGTTGTGTGTTATCTATTTGCCTATTATAACACTGCATTCTTCTATCATCGAGATAAGGAGAAAGGAAAGACCAAGAAGGGAACCGGAGGAGGCTCCTAGGCAGGATGTACCTGGGCAGGGTGCATGAGCAGTGGGGAATGTACTTCAGGGGCAGGAACCAACCACTGCACAGATTATGGCCACAATGGCCACCGCCATGAATACTATTGCTCAGTTTGTGACACAACAGGGTTAGCCAGGAACCGGTAGAGGTAATCAGGCTGCTAGAATAAAGGGTAGTGGTACTGCTGGGGGTAATTTGTATGACAAGTTCTTGCATCACGGGGCGTACAGTTTTTATAGAGAACCGAATGATATGAAGGCAAAAATGTGGTTGAGTAAGTTTGAGAAAATTGCTGCAATACTTGAGTATAATGATGAGATAAAGATTATTTATGTTGCATTCTTATTAGAGGGTGGCGTCGAGGAGTGGTGGCATACTGTTAGAGAGAAATGGGATGCTAAGAGGGTACAGTATTTATGGGCTGACTTTGTTCGAGAGTTCAGGGACAAGTATGTTTCGGTAGTAGCCCGCGAGAGACATCAAGAGGAGTTCGTAGCTCTGAGGCAAAGAAACATGACTGTGGATCAGTACGAGGCTACTTTCACTAGACTTTCTCAATACGTGCCAGTTTTAGTGCAGCCGGAGGATATCAAGATTCAGAGATTCATTAAAGGGTTGATGAGTGATCTTATGCATAATTTGTCTTCGCAGGATTATCCGAGTTATGCTGCAATAGTCAGGGTAGTATCAAGGTACGAGAAACGTAAGGCAGATGTGTTTGTCGAGTCTAGTCAGTCAAGTAAACGGCAGTATCAGTCTCAGAGTCAGGGTTGTCAGAGACAGTATCAGCAGTATGTTCAGACTCAACAATGGAGACAAACCCAGAGCTACTTGGGACCAATTCAGGCACAGTTTCAACCGAGACTAGCTCCGAGCCAGCCATAAGGACAGTCACAGACCCGACCAGTGACCATTAGATCTCAGCAGGGTAGTTCTGCTACATCTTCTTATACGGCTCCTATGGGAGGTACTGCTGCCAAGAAAAACTAGCAATGCAGTCACTGCAATCGCAAGGGCCACATGGAGACAGAGTATTGGAAGAAATTGGGCCGATGCATAGGTTGTGGCAGTGATCAGCATAGAGCCAGAGATTGCCCTAGGTTTAAATAGGGACAAAGTCAGACTTTTGGCCAGGGTGCTCAGACTAGAGCTTTAGGAGTAGCTACTATTCCGCGAGGCCAGGCATGGGTATTTGCACTCAATTAGGAGGAGCTTCTAGACACGACGGTGGTAGTAGAAGTTACGTTTCTTATTAATAGTCAGCCAATAGTAGTTTTGATTGACACCAGGGCTACACATTCATTCATCACTCCTGCATGTGCACAATCTATTGCTTTAAAAGTTGATAAACTTTCGTATGTGATTGAAGTATGTAATCCTATGGGTACCAAATTTGTTACGGAGCCTGTGTGTAAAGATTGTAGTATTTGCATTGAGAGGCATATGTATCATATTGATTTGATAATCATGCCATTTCGAGACTTTGAGGTTATCTTGGGGATGGACTGGTTGGGGCAGTATTATGCATGTTTGGATTGTAGGAGGAAAATTTTAATTTTAGAAATACTTGATCAACTTGTTATTAAAATCACTGGGAGTCAAAAATCTACTGGGACCCGTTTCATTTCTTCTATTAAAGCCACTAAGATGTTGAGTAAAGGTTGTGATGCATATTTAGGTTATTTAATTAATCAGCCTGGAGATAAATTGAAACTGAATGAGATACCCGTTGTAAAAGATTTTCTAGGGCTATTTCCTGAGGCGTTGCCAGGGTTACCACCTGACCGAGAGATAGAGTGTAACGCCCCAATTTCTCACGGAACCAAGACTGCTATTTATCAAACTAATCTCAACCCATATCCAAACTCGGGCACAAAATTTAGAAAAAACGGACGGAATCTCCCTTATTTATAGGACAATTTGTTCACTTGCAAGCAGTAACATATCCTCAACAATCACAATCCAACTCCAAGGTACAATCCCATTCACACAAGCATACAAACTAACCAGACAATCAAGTAAATCATTGAAGTTATTACAACCCATCTACAATTATTAACTTATATAATCTTTACTTTATTTTGCAACTTTTTAGACAATAGAAACGTAGATAAGGCTTCATCATGTCAAAACAAACCACATGGAACCAGCAACTTGCATTTCCTGCACATAGACTAGTACATAGCATCCAACCACAGCTTTTCTTGAAACATGTTAAAACGAAGAATGAGTAACCAAAGTTACTCAGTGAGGGAGGTGATGCAGTAAATCGGGAAGTGCTACATAACATGCAACAAGATAACAACATTTTCAACACCATCTAACAAAGCTAAATGGACAAGTATTTAACCACGTATAAAAAGAATACGGTTCCACTTGCCTTCCATCACGAGCCACGAGCCAATATCTTCAAGCAAGTGCCGGCAAAACCCTTATTCCTCCAAAATGGGGTACTCCGGATGTACCCCAATCCTATGACCCTTTCTCCTGAGGTAGGTCCATATGCCCAGCAGGTGAACCATGTCTCTGGTGTAGTGGAGTATACTCACCGAGAGAAAGGGAATAGGCACCATGGTAGTTGAGGGAGCACGACAAGCCCGATGCCGCCCGTGTTTCTCAACGCTACCATGTCCGAAAAGGTTGCGCAAGTCCACGAGAATCAAGACCATCAAACAATACATTAGATGGATGACAAAGTAGGCTGCCCCCGCAATTATCCACAAATAACACGAAAAGACTCAAGATAGAAAGTAAAATAATACATATAAACTTTATCAATTACTAAATAATTTAATTTAGAACAATAAATCAAGTTAAGATGCACAGAAGTGATGAAGACTTCCTCACCTCTAGACACCAAATATGCAAGAATCTAGCCAACCTCATTACTGAGCCCGAGTTCCACGAAAGATCCAAGGTACATACAAGCTATATTAATTATGGCATAGTTAGCAACTTGCAAGTTCGAAATATATTCACAAGGCATTCAACACTTTACACTCAAACATTATATGTGAACTAATTAACATGCTTGAAGACATTTATTACTTACATGATTCAAATTTATCTTAGATAATCAGCAATAACATTCTTATGACTCTAGAACATTCCATGACTTTTAAATGATATTAACTATACTAACATAAATCATAATATGCACCCTTAAACATTCTTTATCTCTACAACATGCAATTAGACTAAATTCAACGGCCATTAAACACCTTAGCTTCAAAACACATTGAATTCACAAAAACCCTTAACTAAATCAACTAGGTAGTTAACTTTAACTTGTCCAATTATTGTACATTACATTCTAGAGATCAAAAACTCCCTAAAAGACTACCAACAACAATTTTTAAGTCTAACTATCCATTAAAATCTCAAGTGTTCCAAAGAGGCATAACGTGGTCAATCTTCAACTAAGCAAGATTCTTGAATTTCTTGATTGTTCCCTTGTTCATAAGTCATATATAGCCTAAATCTACCATTCTACACATCATTCAAACAATTAAACAAACATTTAGTCTTCAATTTCAACTAATGCTAACAAACTTTGATCTAACATGCAATTAATCATAAAGACTTGTAAACTTGCAAAAGAATGTTCTTGGAACCTATGAACACCAACGAACAAGTTAGATATGCAAAAAAACTCAATACCATTCATAACGACTTAATAATCCCAATTAACAATATCAAATAATGATTCAACTAAGATATTTTTCAATTCCTCCAACAGAAGCTTAACTTAATCAATTCGTTTACCTATGCTATTGACCTCAAAATTCTCCGATTTTTACATATAAGCGTAGCTCCTCGAGTTTATATGACTTTAGCCTCAAGTGGAACTCAATTCCGATCTAAATTCCATAAGTTACGTCCTTTTTCGTGCAACTGCACAAACTGCCCTTGCACCAGCGATTTTCAGAAACATTTCTGAAATGCTTAAATCGGAGAGTCAAAACGTTAGAATTAGCCTTAGCTCTAGAAATCAACATTTTCTCTAAACTGCCTAATCTAGCTTCTATATAAACTTCGTTAAGTTTCGAGCACGTTTACTAGGTCAAAAGAGCTTCGAAAGACAGGGTCAGTGGACAGTCCGAATTTGCACTTTGTTGTCTTCTTGCATTTTAGCTAGTTAAACAATTGCTAAGTCATGTATTGACCATATGGGACACTTATGCACTTCATTGTGAACTTCTATCAAACACCTAGCCTTCATACAAAGGCACCGACTAGCAACAGCAACACCATTAAAAATGCTTGCAACACTTCACAAAACATGCAAAAAAGAACTCATCTAACACCATACAAGCTAGAAATTAACTTCACTTGCAATTTATAACTCAATAGCTCAACTATCTACTTCATAAACAACATTATATTAGCATAATACTACCATAAAATGCAAGATAGATGCAATTCCTCACCTTGATTAAGCTAGAAGATACAAAAAATTGGCTTGATAGGCTTGGTTTTTTTCCTTTTCTTCTCCTTGTTGTGTGTTGTGTGTGTGCAGAATTTTTTGTGTGTGTTGAACCGTGTGTGTGTGTGTTTGATATGTGTATGTGTGTGTGTTTTGTGTATCTTATTTGTTTTATTTATTTAGGTAGAATATTAATTAAAGCTCAATGTCCAAATTGCCCTTCTAACTATATAATATTAACTAGTTTACCATTTGATTCTAATCTAACTAATTTAGTTTCATTTGCTACCCATTATCATATAATTAACATCTACAACACTTAAACACGTAAATGTATGTGAATGCACACTAAACGAGACAAATGCACTTTTTGCAAGATATATGAAAAGTAATGATAATAAATATATGCAAACAATTAAAGTAATATGTAACTGTATGTAAATTATTAAAATAAGTATATTAATATATGCAAGTAAATAAAATAACTATATGCTCGGGGTCGGGGTGTCACATAGAGTTTGTGATTGACTTGTTGCCGGGGACTAGTCCTATTTCTAGAACCCTATATAGAATGGCTCCCCCTGAGTTGCAGGAGTTAAAAATTTAGCTACAGGGTTTACTTGAAAAGGGTTTTATTCAGCCTAGCTCATCGCCTTGGGGTACTTATGTTTTATTTGTAAAGAAGAAATATGGTACATTACGGTTGTGCATTGATTATCGGGGTCTTAATCAGGTGACTGTGAAAAATAAATATATGTTGCCTTTGATTGAGGAATTGTTTGATCAGCTACAGGGTGCTGTTGTATTTTCTAAATTTGATTTGAGATAGGGTTATTATCAACTAAGAATCCGAAAGGATGATATGCCCAAGACTGCTTTTAGAACCAGGTATGGCCACTATGAATTTGTTGTACTGCCATTTGGGTTGACAAATGCTCCAGCCGCCTTTATGGATTTGATGCAGAAGGTGTTTAAACCTTATCTTGATCAGTTTTTTGTAATTTTCATTGATGATATATTGGTGTACTCTAAACCTGAGGCAGAACATGAAGAACACTTGAGAATTGTACTGCGAACATTGCAAGAACATAAATTGTTTGCCAAATTTAGCAAATGCGAATTCTGGTTGAAACATGTAGCCTTTCTAGGCCATATCATTTCACAGGAGGGAATATCTGTAGATCCTCCGAAAATCGAGGTAGCCATGTCCTGAAAAAGACCCGAGACCATCACAGAAGTTCATAGTTTCTTGGGATTGGCTAGTTATTATAGGTGGTTTGTTAATGACTTTTCAAAAATTGCAGGGCCATTAACTTCCTTAACTCAAAAGAAAACTGTGTTTAACTGGGATGATAAATGTGAAGCCAATTTCTAGGAATTAAATAAGAGACTTACCACTGCTCCTATCCTTGCATTTCCTGAAGGAACAAATAATTTGGTGATTTACTATGACGCTTCGAAAGAAGGTTTGGGCTGTGTTCTTATGCAAAATGGTAAGGTGATAGCTTATGCCTCTAGGAAATTGAAACTGTATGAACTTAATTACCCTACTCATGATCTTGAACTTGCTGATGTTGTCTTTGCTTTGAAGAAATGGCGTCATTACCTGTGGGGTAACAAATTTGAGATATTTACCGATCATAAGAGTTTAAAATATCTATTTTCTCAAAAGAATTTGAATATGAGGCAAAGACGTTGGCTAGAGTTGTTAAATGATTATAATTGCACCATTAGCTACTTGCTAGGAAAAGCTAACACTGTCGCAGATGCATTGAGTCGAAAGGCTACTGTGGCCAGTTTGATAATAAAGGACTGGGAAACTGTGGAGGAATTGTGTTTCTAGAAACTGAAAGCTTCTAGAATAGGTATCCAATTTGCTAGTTTACAAATTCAATCTCTATTACTATCTAGAATCAGAGAAGGCTAATAGAGAGATCCTCAGTTGTTGAAGATTCTAGAGAAGTCCAAAGGGGAAGAGTCCGACTTCAAGTTGCATGATGATGGACTACTCAGGTACAAGAATAGAATTTGTATTAGTTGTAATTCGACTGTAAAAGATGTGATTCTTGCTGAGGCTCATGGTTCTAAATACACGATTCATCCCGGTAGCACTAAGATGTACAGGGATTTAAAGCGAAGCTTCTGGTGGAACAACATGAAAAGGGATATAGTTGAATATGTGGCTAAATGTTTGACTTGTCAGAAAGTTAAGGCTGAACATCAGAGACCGGCGGGATTGTTACAACCATTGAAGATTCCGGTGTGGAAATGAGACCAAGTTACTATGGACCTTGTATCTGATTTACCGAGATCGCCGCGAGGTAATGATTCCGTGTGGGTTGTGGTTGATAGATTGACGAAGACCTCCCATTTTATTGCCACAAAGAAAACTGATTCTCTTGATAAGTTAGCTAAGCTTTATGTTGAAAACATCGTGAGATTGCATGGAGTTCCATCTAAAATAGTGTCAGACAGAGATCCCAGGTTTACATCACAATTTTGGCAGAAACTACAAAAGGCTCTGTGGACTAATTTGAGTTTTAGTACGGCATATCACCCACAGACAAATGGCCAATTTGAGAGGACTATTAGGATTGTAGAAGATATGTTACGAGCTTGCACTCTGGATTTCGGTAAGAGTTGGGAAAGGTATTTGCTTCTTGCAGAGTTTGCTTACAATAATAGTTATCAGGCTACTATTAGTATGACACCCTACGAGGCACTTTATGGGCGAAAATGTAGATCTCCATTGTATTGGGATGAGGTAGGTGAAATGAAAATTGTTGACCCAGTTATACTACCAGAGATAATCAAGATGGTAGATAATGTGAAACTTATAAAGAAGAAAATGCTTACAGCACAAAGTCAATAGAAGAATTATGCTGATAGACGTCGACGAGACTTGGTATTTTCAGTGAGTGAACATGTGTTCCTGAAAGTCTTTCTGCGTAAGGGTTTGATTCGACACGGAAAGGGAGGTAAACTCAGTCCTAGATATGTGGGGCCATTTGAAATTATTGAGAAAATTGGAGATTTGGCTTATAGATTGGCGTTACCTTCGAGTTTGGGCAGGATTCATGATGTATTCCATGTGTCATTGTTGAGAAAATATAATCCTGATCCTTCGGACATTATAGAGGCAGAAACTTTGGAAATCGATGAGTCGTTGTCATATGTTGAGAAACCTCTTCGAGTGGTTGATATAAAGATTCAGGAACTTCGAACCAAGAGTATTCCTATGGTAAAAGTCCTTTGGCATCACCATGGAGTTGAGGATGTCACTTGGGAGTAGGAAGATCAGATAAGAGAGAAGTATCCGGAGTTGTTTGTCGAATCATACAAGAATTACGAGGACGCAATCAGTTTAAGGGGGAGAGGGTGTGACGCCCGAGAATTTCATCACCTCTTTTAAATAACTGTTGCATAAGACACTATTCATAAAAAATTTGACTGTCTCGAATGTTCGGTTTGATATTTTTCCTAGGTCACATGTCATATAAAAGGAGTCGGGTTATGGTAGTTTTAAGCTTCGGGGGCCGGGAGTATGCAATTGAAAAATATTTTTTCACTTTGTATGAATAGTGTTACGTATGTAGACATTAGTTTTGAACTAGTTAGCATTTTCTTGATGTTTTAAGCCTATTTGACCAAGTATTACTAAAGTTTGACCAAGCCTAATATAAAATACATATATTATATACATACTATAATATACATGCTAACATAAAATATTAAAAACAAAGCAAAATTTCCCAAAAAAACCCCCCCAAACCTGTGGCCCTATAGGAGGAAAAGGAGAAAAAATTCTTCTGAATCTTGCAAGATTGGCTTCTAGCTTGGTCTTGAGCAGTTTTTGGAGGCCCTAGAACATCTACAACTTGTCTTCACCTTCAATATTGTGAGGGAGTTGCATATTTCTTGAGTTTAAAGTTGTTGCATATATGTTAAATTTCTTGTATTGTTGAATATAGCTATATTACTTGTTATGGATACTTGTTATATGTTCTTTAGAGCCTATAGAACTAGCTTTTATAGATTGATAGAGTATTCCATGGTTAAAGCTTGAGTTCTCACGAAGATGATGATGAATAGTGCTTAAACTTAGGGTTTTGATAAAATTTGCTAAATAGAATGAATTGAGGCTTCCTTTAGGTGCTCTAGGCTTTAGTCAAATTAGTTGGGAGGTCACGTGAAGTTGAATCACCCGAAATTAAACAAAATTGCAAAATTTGCTCACTTTAAAAATGGGATTTTTCACGTAATACAATACGGGCACGTTTGAGCTTTGGATTAGGTATCCTTAGGGCATGGAAGCACTTTTGGTGCTTTCGTTGCGTGAAATTGGAGTTCGGATAGGGTAGTTGTAGTTAAAACCCACTCTGGGCCTTCTTGAGCTTTTGCCTCCAAAGCGGGTTTTCATGGCCTTGATAGGTGTTTTTGACTTAATTAGGAAGGTAGTATGATTGGATTGTAGATTTGTAACTTCGAAAGGCATATAGGAGAAGAATTGCTTGGCTAAAGAAAGAAGAAAAGTAGTAATTGGCTACCTTTATGCTTCTAAATGCTTGTAGATGTGTTATTATGTATTTATACACTTGTCTATAGTATAAATGAGCTATTTGAAGAAGTGGAAAAAAATATGTTATTGTCTCCTTTATGTTCATATCGTGACTTTGTGCATATCGTGGTTATTTGCGAAGGCGGCCTACTTTGTCGTCTTTCTTACGTGTTATTCGATGCTCTTGGTACTCGTGGATTTGTTTCGAGTTTGCACAACCTTTTTCGAACATGGTAGCGTTGAGAAACACGGGCGGCGTCAGGCTTGCCGTGCTCCCTCGACTACCATGGTACCTATTCCCTTTCTCTCGCTGAGTATACTCAACTACCCTAGAGGCGTGATTCACCTGCTAGGCATATGGACCTACCTCAAGAGAAAGGGTCGTAGGATCGGGGTACATCCGAAGTACCCTAGTTCGGAGGAATAAGGGTTTGTCGGTACTTACTTGAAGGTCGTGGCTCGTGGCTCGAGACTGAAGACTTGAAGTGGAACCGTATCCTTTTTAAATGTGGTTAATTACTTGACTATTTGATCTTGTTGCTTTGTGTCATATATATGGCTTTCTGTGATTGCATATCATATTGCACGCCCCAGTATGCTGCATCACCTCCCTCGCTGAGCAACATTGTTGCTCACTCCTCATTTAACATGTTTCAGGAGAAGTTGAGGTGAACCCCCAGCTAGTAGCAGTAGAAGAAGAAGAAGAAGTACAAGTTGAGCAACTTCCGTGACTTTCTTGTGTGATAAGATTGACTATTATGTGAAGTTTGTGTGAGGGTATTGATTGTTGTTCTTTTGGAGACCTTGAGGTCTTGTATGTATTTGGTGGTTGTAATTGACTTGTAATCTTGTAAGTTAGATAAAATAGTAGATGACATGTAATAATAGATAGTAAAGTTATTTTGGTTGTTGTATGCTTGGGTGTTATAGTTAGCTTGTTAAGCTTGTTTATAGCTATGACATACTATTTGAAATTAAAGTTAGAATTACAACCGCATGCTGGCATGATATCTATTTTGTTGTTCCAAGGTTCAGATGACCTTGTGAATTTGGTTGACTATGATAATCTTGGAAGATAGGTTGTATGAGATGTTTGTTTATGGTTCAAGTATTATATGTGACTATTTGTAGGTATAGTTTAGTTCACGGTATAGAGGAGACTTTGTCCGAGTGACGGGTCCGGACTTAACCTATAGCGTGGGATTGGGTTCGGAGCGTTACACTGACCATATCAGGTCGGTGAACTGTCCTAGAGGAAATTGCTTCATCATCTGCTGGTGGTAGTGGCTAGATTGGCTCATGCTGTGACACCCCGATCCCTCTCGAGATCGGGAGTTCTATTAATTAATCTAATCACAACCCAAATCCAAACCCGGGCATAATTTTCAGGGAAAACGGACGGAGTCTCCCCTGTTTCTAGGCAAAATGTAAAACCTGCAATAGCATTTAAATGGACCAACGCCGTGACCAACCATACAAAACTTCCTCAAGGCCCTCCGAGCCTCGGTTTTCAACAATTAAACTCAACAGGTATACATACATTTCCAATTTAAAAGCTAACCTATCTCTTTTCATTTTTGACCAGTACATTCAAACTAGACAATTAAACCATACTAAGCTACTGCATAAAATAAACTATTATGTCATTCTAACTCTTTTCCTTTGGACATTACAAACATGCATTGAATATAAGTTATGCTAACTGATTACATAAACTAGCTTATCAATTCACCTCAACTACTTAGCTAAATTTAAATTACATTTCTTTTAGCAATAAATACCTACAACATATGAAAACATATATGTTTACAACTTCGACACTCAAGCCACATAGGCACGCAAGACAACTCTTCAGGCAACGAACTTTCACGAAATCACGAACTTTCCAGCTAACATGACATTTCCTGAAATGTGGTGGTGAGGAGTGAGTATACACAACACGTATACTCAGTGAGGGCGAGACAGATATCGAATTGGAGAGAAAGAAAGTCATGCAATGCAAATAAGACAGTTAAGCAATATAACTGATAAATAAGCAATCAAGACAAACAATCAATACAATAAGCAATTACTGAAAGCATTAACACAACCATTCAAAGCTATACCACACTCTGAAGGCTATGGTTCACTCATACGAGCAATGTACTATTTCACGAGCGATACATCAATCTCGAGCTTGATGTTGACAACGATGACAATAAGCGCGCATCCACCTTATAACACCAGTTTGGAATACCCCGGAAGTATCCATCAATTCTACGACCCAAATCTCCCTGGGAGGCAACCCAAGCGAGAAAAGGGAATAGCTACGGAGCTAGAGCAACCAACACTGGTAACCCAAGGCTACCCAGAGAGGCCCATCACTCACGTGTTGGATACTATGCAATGCAAGACTCGATACAAGGCGATAAACGAGCGATAGCACAACAATACAAACTAGTGACAACAAACGAGATAACAAGCAATCACAATCAATACTAGCATTCAACTAACTTTTCAAGCATAACAAGCAATAATAAGCAACAATAACACCAATTAAACAAGTAACAGCAGTTCAAACACGAAAACAACATATATCACTATTCAACCCCAACTTCCAAGGACAATTACGAGAAAACGAGTTACGGGATTAGGAAACCGATTTCACTACATTCACTCAGGCACTACAAGGCACGTTTCTATGTCACTAAACTTCACTTTCTCACCCGATACCCGAAAGTCCACCTATTGCATTTGAACTATAGCTATGCTAAACGGTCATTCAATCAACGCCACAACAGCGCCAAAAGTGCTTCTATACCCTTAATTACAAACCCCCCAACTCAATTCGAGCATGGTCAACTTTTGGTCAAACGGCCCCTTTACGTTTCTTTGTCTAATTTCTAATTTTAACAAAGGCCGGTCCGTTTTTATTTCACATTTTATCTTTCTGTCACTAATAGCACCTATCCAAATCAATCAATTGCAATTCGGATCGAAATCCAAAATTCTAGGGTTTACTATTCATAATTCCCTATTCATGTTCTTCCCTAATTTTAAATACGCATTTTCAACCGTTAAAATTGCTAAATAACTAACAAGCAATGCTCTACGAACCCTAAGCAAGCTATTTCAAGCAACAACAGGCATTATAACGGGATAAATATCGAATCTGAAAAATTGACTCAAAAATCAAATTCATATTAAAATGCACAAAAGCGTGAAAACCCTCACAAAGATTGAAGACCAAGACCCGCAACGACCCGAGCCACGACCCCCGAGCAATTCCACGTGCAATTATAGAAGATAAATGCAAGAAAATTCTTTTCTTTTCCTCTTGAAAGGCTTCGGCCATGGGGGGGGGACTTGGGTGGCATTTTGCAATTTGTTTTTATTGATTTTTGCCTTGTTTTATTATTTAAAAGTTGACAAGGGCATTTCGGTCATTTGTAAAATCAAACTTTAGTTAAAAATAATCAAATAAGCTTATTTTGATGCCATTAAATCCAATTCAAGTTAAAACAATGCAATTAAATGAAAAAAAACTAAAACTAGTTAAATTAAGCTAAAAACATTTTTCACTAAATCCGAAAAATATTTCTCTAACTCTTATTTTTGAAATTCTACGATCGAACGGTCACTAATCGATCGCTAATAAAGTCATGAACAATAATATAAAACTCTAATTCTTTGAAAAGTAGAATAGTAGAATAGTTTAAAATTCACTCCGACTCGGAGTTACTTTCCTCATTTATTTGAATACCGAGTGATTTTAATGCAAAATAACCAAAACCAATTATTAAAATAATCAAAAAAATCAAGGGAATCAATATTCATTTAAAATAATTAATTTAACTATTTCTAGATCATTTTAAAGAATTATGAAGCTAATATTAAGTTACAAATGAACAAATAAATATAAACATGTAATCAAGTGCAATTAAATATTAACATTTAAGATGACACTTAATTAATCACAAGAGAATAAATTCAATTACTACAATTATTAGAAATAGGTAATAATCTTTTAATCAATTAATATAAATCCTTTTCGAATTCTTCTAAAATAAATAGCAAAATAGTGAAAATTAGATGATTTAACTAATTAAACAATTAATCAAATGCAGTCAAGTGCTATTAAATGAATGCCGGGTTCGGGTTAGCACATCCTCCCCCCCTTAAGACAATTGCGTCCTCGTAATTCTTCTTCCAATAGGACTCTGCATCATCTAAAATCCAACTCTGATAAATCTTCATCGGTTGCAGAGCAAGATAATATATAAGAATGCTCGTAGGAAATCCCGAATAGAAATTTCAATCAAGAATGTCGAGGAAATACCAACTAAAGACTGAATAAAGATACTGTAGATATTCATCAATACCACATACTAATGGTAGGAAAAGTACCGAAGGAATACCCTATTTAAGAATCTTCAATAAAAGTCTAACAAGTACCAAATAAGAAAGTTAAGAGATAGCTAGAGTAGATGCACCTCATGCAGTACTGACTACCGTAAATAGACCCAGCTGAAAGTTCTGTAAAGGAATATAGAGAAGAATACCAAAGGCCAACCTCTAAATGAAATCTTCCAATCACTGTGTTCCTACCGCAACATCTTAGTCAAACAGCAAGTATAGATTCCCCTGAGTGGAAAGGCCGAAGGAGAAGCCGTAAACAGTACAAGATAATATGTCCAAGCAGAATTCCAAGTGTAGGATCTTCCAATAAATGCCAATAAGGAAAATACTAGTAAAATGCCTGATAAGAATTCCAAAGAATACCGTAAATAATATGAGATAATGAGTCTGATAGGGATTCCAGTTACCAAACCAACTGAGGGATGCCAAAGAAAATACCCGAACAATGCTCTAGTAAGAAAGTACTAAGAATTGCCTAATAAGTAATACTAAATAAATGACCACTAAAAATCCTAGAGAATGCCATTGAAGAATTTCCAATAAGGAATACCAGTAACACTCCAATAAAGACTGAGACACATATGCCATAGATAATACCATGCAGTAAGTCCAACTGAAAACCCAATAGCCAAGTCTACCAAGAAGTGCCAATAGAAGTCTCCAAAGAATACCCAGTAAGAAACCCAAGAATGCTACCAAGAGCCATCATACAGAAACCCCAAAGAAAGTTATCTTTTTATGATTGCCATTCACAAATAAGAGTCTTAGAAGTATGCCAACAGTTGAGCTCCATAAACAAACACCAACTCCCAAATAAGGCTAGTCAAATGCCATTCATTTCCTGCCAATCCATACACCTTAAAAAGCTAGCGGTGAACCACTTTCTTCAAGGGAAGAAGATGACTTACTTACCATTTCCATAGGACATGTATGAATGTCAATATATCACAGTTATACACATGCCTTAAACTATTATGCAAGCAAGTTTACGAAACAATTTATTCAACAAAGTCACTCAAGCACGACAATTAAGTCAAGCACAACATAATCAATTCAAATCATGGCATAGCTAATTCAAGACATTTCAATACACACATTACAAGCAATACTTCAAGCAAATAACAATTCACGAGGTCGATTCGATAGGTCAATTCAATGCACAACTAGACACTTCATTTTACTTGAGAAACATTTAACACATAACACATAACTATATCACATAGGTGCATACTTTCAAGTCAAGACACACAATCTCACATACAAGCATACACTTTCAAGACACACTTAACAAGCACACATTCAAGGGTCATTACCCACCAGACCGAGGACCCTGTCCCAGCTTATGAGCTAGACAAGCTCTGATACCACCTATGACACCCCGATCTCTCTCGAGATCGGGAGTTCTATTAATTAATCTAATCACAACCCAAATCCAAACCCGGTCATAATTTTCAGGGAAAATAGACGGAGTCTCCCCTGTTTCTAGGCAAAATGTAAAACCTGCAATAGCACTTAAATGGACCAATGCCGTGTCCAATCATACAAAACTTCCTCAAGGTCATCCGAGCCTCGGTTTTCAACAATTAAACTCAGCAGGTATACATACATTTCCAATTTAAAAGCTAACCTATCTCTTTTCATTTTTGACCAGTACATTCAAACTAGACAATTAAACCATACTAAGCTACTGCATAAAATAATCTATCATCCCTTTCTATCTTTTTTCCTTTGGACATTACAAACATGCATTGAAGATAAGCTATGCTAACTGATTACATAAACTAGCTTATCAATTCACCTCAACTACTTAGCTAAATTTAAATTACATTTCTTTTAGCAGTAAATACCTACAACATATGAATACATATATCTTTACAACTTCGACACTCAAGCCACATAGGCATGCAAGACAACTCTTCAAGCAACGAACTTTCACGAAATCACGAACTTTCCAACTAACATGACATTTCCTGAAATGTGGTGGTGAGGAGTGAGTATACACAACACGTATACTCAGTGAGGGCGAGACAGATATCGAATTGGAGAGAAAGAAAGTCGTGCAATGCAAATAAGACAGTTAAGCAATATAACTGATAAATAAGCAATCAAGACAAACAATCAATACAATAAGCAATTACTGAAAGCATTAACACAACCATTCAAAGCTATACCACACTCTGAAGGCTATGGTTCACTCATACGAGCAATGTACCATTTCACGAGCGATACATCAATCTCGAGCTTGATGTTGACAACGATGACAATAAGCGCGCATCCACCTTATAACACCAGTTTCGAATACCCCGAAAGTATCCATCAATTCTACGACCCAAATCTCCTTGGGAGGCAACCTAAGTGAGAAAAGGGAATAGCTACGGAGCTAAAGCAACCAACACTGGCAACCCGAGGCTACCCAGAGAGGCCCATCACTCACGTGCGGGACACTATACAATGCAAGACTTGATACAAGGCGATAAACGAGCGATAGCACATCAATACAAACTAGTGACAACAAACGAGATAACAAGCAATCACATTCAATACTAGCATTCAGCTAACTTTTCAAGCATAACAGGCAATAATAAGCAACAATAACAACAATTAAACAAGTAACAGCAGTTCAAACACGAAAACAACAAATATCACTATTCAACCCCAACTTCCAAGGAAAATTACGAGCAAACGAGCTACGGGATTAGAAAAACGATTTCACTATATTCACTCAGGCACTACAAGGCACGTTTCTATGTCACTAAACTTCACTTTCTCACCCGAGACCCGAAAGTCCACCTATTGTGTTTGAACTACAGCTATGCTAACCGGTCATTCAATCAACGCCACAACAGCGCAAAAAGTGCTTCCATACCCTTAATAACGAAACCCCCAACTCAATTCGAGCACGGTCAACTTTTGGTCAAACGGCCCCTTTACGTTTCTTTGTCTAATTCTCAATTTTAACAAAGGCCGATCCGTTTTTATTTCACATTTTATCTTTCTATCACTAATGGCACCTATCCAAATCAATCAATCGCAATTCGGATCGAAATCCGAAATTCTAGGGTTTACTATTCATAATTCACTATTTATGTTCTTCCCCAATTTCAAATACACATTTTCAACCGTAAAAATTGCTAAATAACTAACAAGCAATGCTCTACGAACCCTAAGCAAGCTATTTCAAGCAATAACAGGCATTATAACGCGATAAATATCGAATCTGAAAAATTGACTCAAAAATCAAATTCATATTAAAATGCACAAAAGCGTGAAAACCTTCACAGAGATTGAAGACCAAGACCCGCAAGGACCCGAGCCATGACCCCCGAGCAATTCCACGCGCAATTATAGAAGAAAAATGCAAGAAATTTCTTTTCTTTTCCTCTTGAAAGGCTTCGGCCATGGGGGGGGGACTTGGGTGGCATTTTGCAATTTGTTTTTATTGATTTTTGCCTTGTTTTATTATTTAAAAGTTGACAAGGGCATTTCGGTCATTTGTAAAATCAAACTTTAGTTAAAAATAATCAAATAAGCTTATTTTGATGCCATTAAATCCAATTCAAGTTAAAACAATGCAATTAAATGAAAAACAACTAAAACTAGTTAAATTAAGCTAAAAACATTTTTCACTAAGTCCGAAGAATATTTCTCTAACTCCTATTTTTGAAATTCAACGATCGAACGGTCACTAATCGATCGCTAATAAAGTGATGAACAATAATATAAAACTCTAATTCTTTGAAAAGTAGAATAGTAGAATAGTTTAAAATTCACTCTGGCTTAGAGTTACTTTCCTCATTTATTTGAAAACCGAGTGATTTTAATGCAAAACAACCAAAACCGATTATTAAAATAATCAAAACAATCAAGTTAATCATTATTCATTAGAAGATAATTAATTTAACTATTCCAATATCATTTTAAAAAATTATAAAGTTAATGTTAAGTTACAAATGAACAAATAAATATAAACATGTAATCAAGTGCAATTAAATATTAACATTTAAGATGACACTTAACTAATCACAAGAGAATAAATTCAATTACTGCAATTATTAGAAATAGGTAATAATATTGTAATCAATTAATATAAATCATTTTCGAATTCTTCTAAAAAAAATAGCAAAACAGTGAAAATTAGATGATTTAACTAATTAAACGTTTAATCAAATACAGTCAAGTGCTATTAAATGCATGCCGGGTTCGGGTTATCACACATGCACCTGAGCAGGTTTTTGGTTCATGGGTGGTGGAGATATTTGGTTTATTTGTATAGATAAGTTTTGGTCTGGCCGAAATGTTTAGGGCTATAGGAGGAAGTTTAAGGTGTCACAGAGCTGCAAGAGAAAGTTCGTGCTTGGGATTTGTGGCGTAAGGGCGTGTGCTAATAGAATTGGTCCCGGAATCATGGTTGGGACCGGTGAATTGTTGTCTTGTGGTTCATGCATAACAGGTTGTGTATTTACAGTGGGAGGGTGCATTCCCATTGGTATAGGTAGCTCGGATTGAGTTGGGCCTTCTTTCGACGGCAGTAGAATGTGTCCACCAGCTTGGTTGTTGCTATGAGTGTTAACCATAATATGAAAACTCAGTGACATTACACTTCGTTTCCCACAGACGGCGCCAAAGTGTTGGTGACTGAATCTGGGTGGAGTGTTTCCCAAGACAATCTGAAAAAAAAACGGGTCTGAAGGTTGCTCACGTAAGCACTCCGATACTTAACTTAGTATTTTTCTTTAAGAGTGATAAGAATTTAGAAAGTATAGTGAATAGTATGAGTAATAACAGTTACTTCTTTTGAAGGGTGTAATTCCCTTATTTATACATTTCCTTCTGACACTTGTTCGGATTTTACGGGATTCTGTTGCTTAGTCATCAGATCGGGATATGGTAAGACTTCGGGCCCCTAACTTTTGGGAGCCACTCAGGTCGGATTCACTCGATCTGATGGATCCTTGGAACAATAGGGGCCCATATTTCACAACTCGTGTTGTATTATTAGAGATCGGATCGATGAATTTTACCCTCATCATCGTGGTTAACCGTAACCGTAACTATTTAAGTAAAAAAAATTAGTTTAAATAAAAAAACTTGAAAAAAATAAGAAAAATTAGTTTAAATATAAAGAAACCAAAAATTAAAGAATCCAACCCAATGATAAAACTTAAATAAATTACATAATATTTTTTTGAGCAAAAATCAAAACCAAGAAGTTATGAAAAAATAAATTCATTCCCAAGCGCCGAGTGAGAAACGTCTCTTCTATCATTTATATAAGTAATATATGTATTTAATTAAAAATTAAAATTTAGCATCTTATAAATTAATTTATATTTAAATTTATTATTTAATTTTTAATTTATATTTATCTTAAATTTTAATTTTTCAATTTTTTAGTTTTAAATTCTTTAAATTTTAATTTTTAAATTTTAAATTTTTAAATTTTATTCTTTCTAATAAGAAATCCTAGCTCACCTGCACCTATTTATGTTCGAGTGTATTAATTTTTTCATTTTTAGTTTCATTTATTTTTATTTTATTTTTGTTTTTTGTTTTTGTAGGAATAACGCGAGTTTGAGGAAAAAAGAAGAAGATGAGATTAATAGCTAATCTGAAAAGTAATTCTAGTTAGGGTGGGTAATTTTGTCTTTTTGTTTTCTCTAAAATATTCTTACACCTCCCTAATATCATATTTCTACCCCTTACATGGAAATGAAAATTAAGAAAATCTTGACAATATTGTATTCCCTAAAATATCATACGTCCAGGAATACTTTTTTTTATTATGCGGACCAAGCATAAAAATATCATATTCAGGACCTAATTTTTTCGAGAATCTTGTAAATTCTAGGAACGTCGCGGAGTTCTTAACTTTAGCACCACTAGGTTTTTGAATTCTTTTTTTTTTTTTTTTCTCTTTTGAAGTTCCTCTAGTTTAAGTACATTAACAGCTAAAGCAGAAGAGGTTGCTGGAAGTACATTAACAGCTAAACTACCTAGCTACTTTAAAATAAGTTATCAAAATGCATGAAACTATTTCAATCCATTAGTCAAGGTGAATTCATAAAGGAACACTGGGCACAATTTTCAGCCATAGACAACGAAAGTCAGTTGAAAATTTTGCATTGGTGTGTGCGCATTGTGCACATTGTATACTCGTTGCTATTGGCTTATCAAGTAATAACTATTTATTATGAACACTCTGATCCATTTTGATGTAAATACTTTTGGGAAAATAATTAAAGAGGAAAATAACGCATTCCAGCCGACCAAATTGCACTTTTTTGCTATCATATCCATGCAACAATAAAAACTGAGTATTCTTTTACGGTTAAATCCCCAATGAAATTTTATAAAGAATAATCAAGTATGCCTAACTGGCAAAACACTATTATACTGTAAAGTGAATGGAATTAAAATGTCCTGAATAGAATTGAAATTGCATTCCTCAAAGTGAATGCTATTGATTTTCTTCGAGTAAATAGAATTGTATTCCCTACAGTGAGTGAAACTATATTCCTCGAAGTGAATAAAGTTGTTCTCCAAAGTGAATGAATTAAATTCCCCAAAGTGAATAAAATTTCATTTCCCGAATTGAAGGAATTAAAATTTCCTAAATTGAATGAAATTGAATTCCTTGAAGTGCATGAAATTATATTCCATGAAAAGAATCGAATTGCATTAAAATAACATAATTGTATTTCCTGAAGTGAATATTGTAACGGCCTGATTCCTCACGAGACTGGAGCCCTGATCCCAAAATTCAAGGCACGAAAAATGAGGAGAAACGGACGGAGTCTCCTTTATTTATAGGACAATCTAAAACCTATAAACAATATTTATAATCACAAAACTATGATCTAACTCCATTCATTCATCCTCTCCACTAAAACTATCTCATACAACAAAATGTTCAAGGCAATCCGAGCCTTGGATCCCAACATTGAAGACACACAAGCATGTATTCATTAACTGTTGAATGTCTATAATTATAATTTTCATTTATCATACCATTCTAATATTATCTAGTTTCCTTATAATTTAAGTCCGTCAACCAGTCAAAACATGCAAGCATGCAGCTACTAGATAATAAAGTAAAGATTACAAGATATTACAACATTACAAGCTATTCATAACTATCAATACATTCTAAACTTAACTTTACAATTACAAAACTGAATTAAATGACAATCCACGTAAGCCAGCATAATCAACACGAAACTCTCGAGCCTTCTTTCCTACCGCTGAGAGTATCTCCAATTGGAGATACTATTCACAAAAATATACTAATTTTGACAATTTTTAGAGATTGGGTCTCTAAATTTAGAATCAAAATACATGGGGTCCACCACTTTTATCAATTTTTTGGCTAAAATAGAGGCACAATCACTTTTTTAGTCTCTAAATTTAGAGACCTAAAAAGTGATTAGGTCTCTATTTTAGCCAAAAAGTTGATAAAAGTGATTTAGAGACTAAAAAAGTGATTGTGCCTCTATTTTAGCCAAAAAGTTGATAAAAGTGATGGGTTCCATGTATTTTGACTCTAAATTTAGAGACCCGGTCTCTAAAAATTGCCAAAATTAATATGTTTTTGTAAATAGTCTCCACCATTGAAGATGCTCTGATAGCACTGATCCTGAAAAGTGTTAGAAACAAGGGTGAGTATACAACATGTATACTCAATGAGGGAGGTGATGCAGCATACCGAGGAATGCTCTCATGAGATGCAACAAGGATAATAATATATACAACACAAAATAACACAACCAGTTAATAAGTAATTAACCACATATAAAAATAATACGGTTCCATGTTTGTCTTCAATCACGAGCCATGAGCCAAGATCTTCAAGTAAGTGCCGGCAAAATCCTTATTCTTTCAAAAATGGGGTACTCCGGATGTACCCCGATCCTACGACCCTTTCTCCTGAGGTAGGTCCATATGCCCAACAAGTGAACCACGCCTATGGGTAGTGGAATATACTCAGCGAGAGAAAGGGAATAGGCATCATGGTAGTCGAGGGAGCACGGCAAGCCCGATGCCGCCTGTGTTTCTTGATGCTACTATGTCCGAAAATGTTGCGCAACCACGGGGCAAGATCATGAGAGCCAAGTATATCAAATATCACATAAAATGAATGACAAAGTAGGTTGTCATCGCAGTTAATCATAGATAACACGAAAAGATACAAGATAGCAAGCAAATAACGCATATAAACTTTATCAATTACTAATGAATACAATCTAGAAACAATAAATTAAGTTAAGTTGCACATAAGAGATGAAAACTCCCTCACATTTACCAAACCTGTAAGGGTATAGCTTAGTCTTACTCCAAACCTCTTTGAATCCGCTCAAATGTGCAAACCCCTAATTATTCATATAAGTGTAACACTTTCATTATCCATTGCAATTCTATTATCATGATTAGCTCTAATATACATATAGCACAAATATACAACTTAACTCATAAGACAGCATGAATCATACATCCTTCAAGTTAAACACTTAATACATGCAACTATGCTTAAACACTAAGCATTACTCACTTACTAAACATGTTAAAAGAACTCTAACATGCATTATTCAAAGTGAAATCATGTACAAGATTATCTATATTCTCTAAGATCATTAAACATACACTAACTACTTTAGATTACAAGACATGTTAAAATGACACTTTTATTAACACTAAAATACCATAAGAAACAAATTCACGTTCTTTAATCAAGTTACTATTCATTTTCTTCTTCAATTCACTTATACACACAAGCTCATATTTCACATGTAATTAAGCTAGAAAGTTCACTCTACTACATCATTAGTTAGCATAAAAGGTTAAGATTATAAGTTATAAATTCCAGTTACTTTTAATTACAATAATCAATAATCATATAACTAGATGAGTTATCTTTATAGTCCTACTCACTTAGCATACAATGTCTATTAGAATTTGATCTTTAACAAAGTACAAGTAATATAAACATTATAACAAGATATAAGCATTAAATATGAAAATAACTATATGAACACAAAGGGATCAATGTCCGATGATCACAAAACTTCACGAAATGCTCACAAATGCTATATAACAACATATAAAGGCAAGATATACAAGCACCAAAGCTAATTCAAAGGATAAGCATGAAAACCCCGAGTTTTTTTTTTTTTTGTTCGACTAGGCTATTTAGCTTCTTACCGGAATTCAAGGATCAGATTAAGCTAGCTAACAATCATCCCAATCTAAAGATACCTAAATACCTCATTTAGAACCTCCAAATCATAACCTAGAGCACAAGTACATAAAAACACCGAAAATACCTCTTTGTGGGTTTACACTACAAGTACCAATTCCGGAATCCAAACAAGCGAAATGAAGGCACTTCTAAGGCTTCAATACTTAATAAATGCTAACCATGAAGTTGAAACGTGCCCGGATTCGAGTTAACCCTGAAACCCCTTTCTAAAATGGCATATTTTGATCAAATTACCCAAGTTCGAGCCTAACAAGCGCAATTAACATTTTTCACACGATCATGGACCTAATTCGCATCTACTAGAAGCTTTGAATCGAATTAAATTGCAATTTTTTTTGGAAACCCTAGTTTGACACTATTCATCATCTTCCTCATGTATATTCTTGTTAAAAACTTAGTTCCAAGCTATACTAATACATAAAGATGTTCTCCAGTATGTAATAATACCATATCTAGCAAGAATCAATCAATTTATAACACAAAAATAGCAAATCCGAAAATTATAAAAACTTGGCATAAACTTTAAACTAGCTAAAATGATGCACTCCCTCACCTAGAGGCCTTGAAGATGCTAGGAAGATGCTTAGGAGACCTTGAAAACCCTTGGTGGAAGCTTAGAATGACCAAAACTTGGAGGAGCTAGAAGAATTTTTCCCTCTTTTCCTTGTGGTTGCTGTCGGGTAGGGTGGAGGGCACAAGGGAAATTTTTGCAAATGTTTGTAGGAGTTATGAGGACTAATGAAGTGATTTAGTTTATATGCTAAGTGGTCAATGCATTGACTTAATTATTTGTGCAAGACTTTGGTCATTTGTTTGCTCAAAACTCAATTAAAGGCTAACTAGTTAAAAACTAATGTTTCTACATATGTAACATTATTTAACGAAGCATAAATCATTTTTCAAATGCAAGTTCCCGGCCTCCAAGGTCTAAAACTACGGGTTTTGAATTTCTTTTATAAGCTATACTAACTAGGAAAAATATTAAATCGAGTAATTTAAACAGTCAAATTTCTTGTGAATAGTAGGCTCAAAATAAAACAGTTAAGCAAGAAAAGAGATGCACATAAGAATGCTCAAGTAATTATGTAACAATTATGAATGAACGTGATGAGAAATCTTGGGTGTCACAAATATAACATACACCTATAATATAAAAATGGACATGGTGGTAGCCATGAATGACATGGGAATCGTGGCCTTGTATATCCATTCACTACAAAAAAAATTAGATTTTGTGAGAGACGGTTCCCCTTACCATGCCGTCGCCAATTTGGAATTTGCGATTTCACAGTGAGGGGAACCGTCCATCAGACACGAGGTTGTCGCCAAAATCGTTCCCCTTACCAAACCGTCACCAATTTGGCGATGACATCCAAACTATATCCATCCTGTCTCCAAATTCTCTGTCACCAAGCCCTCGCCATCATTTCCCGTCTCCAGGCCGTCATTATATTTTGTCGTCACCGAGCCCTCGTCAACTGATACTATCCCAAATCTGTCACCAAATTTCTCATTGCCAAGCCCTCGCCAATCTTTTCCCTCACGTGCCCGTCACCAATTATTGATGTCACCGAGCACTTGCCAACTGAACCCCTCACCATACCGTTACCAAAATTTGTGTCTTCAAGCCCTCGCCAATCTTTCCCCTCGCTAATCCGTCATAAACTCTTCCCATCACCAAGCCCTCACTAACTTAACCATTCCATTGACTTGAACTTCTCATAACTCTTTCACAAATTTTGAAATATCATCCCAAACTTCACCTGTTTGATATGTGAAATTCATTTCAAATAATGCCAAAAATATCATATGATATATTTAATTAAAATCCGAAACTATAATTTAAATTATTTACAAAAACCAAATGCCTTATACATAGAAGTATATTTAACATCAAACTTGAGGGTTAACATTATAACAAATTATTCTTCATTTTCATCACTAGGTGAAGATGAAGAATGTTGCTGTAACGCCCTACACCAACGCGCCCACGCCTGCAGGGATACGCCCCGCCCATAGGGGATGAGCGCACACCGAGGCCATGGCGTACGGGCATGGACAGCGCACTATGCAGAATTGTCCGCTGTGGAGCCTATACCCCTCACGGATTTATCTTCGCCCAGCCACTGCTAGGAAAAGCGCGCTGCACGATATGAGGACACATATCCTTATATCTAGTAGCCCAGCATCGTCCGCGTCCGATGTGGGATGCGATTCCTCACATTCACCCCCCCTTAAGGAGGCCCAGCGCCCTTGCGGGCTAACGGCACAAAGGACACGATGGATCTGATACCAATTTTGTAACGCCCCACACCAACGCACCCACGCCTGCAGGGATACGCCCCGCCCATAAGGGACGAGCGCGCACCGAGGCCATGGCGTACGGGCATGGACAGCGCACTATGCGGAATTGTCCACTGTGGAGCCCATACCCCTCACCGATTTGTCTTCGCCTAGCCACTGCCAGGAAAAGCGCGCTGCACGATATGAGGAGACATATCCTTATATCTAGTAGCCCAGCATCGTCCGCGTCCGATGTGGGATGCGATTCCTCACAGCTGCTCTTCAGGTTGAGCATATACTTTTTTGTAGAGGACTTTCAGCACATCGTTCTACTTCTTCAATTGTTGCTGAAGTTCATTGATTAACTCGTCCTGACTCTCGATCCCCTTGTCATGACTTTTGACTCTTTCGTTCAAAGTCATTGTGGCTCTCGAAACGGCGTCATCTAATTGTTCCTCTGTGATCACACGCCGAGGTTGGGTTGCATGTTTGTAATAGACTCAACTGAAACTTGCGAACCTACCCTATATATTCGACCTTTACGTGATGGGTCGACAGCCAGTAAAAATACTGCGTTGTGATCCACTAGCGTGGGGTTTGAGTCTGATTTCGATGCATTCCTGGCCGTTTGGAGTATTTCGTCGTAATGAGCCTACGAACACATTAGTAACAAGTTAATATTACAAAACCGAATTTGAACAAAAATGAAAATTTGTCGTCTACACGAACATAATATTCAAACACACACTATTAAGGTATGAGATAAATCTTCAATGCATTTACTCGTCAATAAAAAATGGCCAGCATCTCGTTTGTATTTCGAACTTTTTCCAATAACCTGTTATAACATAAAGACAATATAATTCTGATGTATCCAAACTGATACTGTACCACACTTAACCTCAACATAATAATCATGTGCTACTCCAACCATAAGGAGACTTTTGAACTAACATTGTACATAAGCTAGAGTCCAGTACAGGTTATCTTGGTGTCAAAGGGAAATGTTTGTTCACAAATATATCTACATTTGTGCTCCACACATCACTAAGTATGTTTATCCTCTGGAATGTTATCTTTAACAATTATAAATACTTTGTGGAATCTTATACCTTTTTTGCAACACTATGAATCCTAAATTATCTTCAATAACTACCCTATGCATTGTTGCCTCTACTAGACATTACATGAATAATACATACCATTGTCTGCTCAGCCCGAGAGTCTGTTTACGGTCCGTCAGCCCCCTTGCGATGAGCCTTCTGGAAAACATCTGTATAGGTCACTGTCATCCCTAGTTCTTTTCCTACAATAGCAATTCACCAAATCCACCTACAACCAAATATTTATTTCACATAATTTTTGATTCGTTACATAACATATAAAATTAACCAAGATTGTATTACTAAATCAATACCATTCTTCTAGTTGCCTCATGAGTTGGGATCAAACCCAGATGGTGAGTAGACAGATTGGCCTTTCGGTTGTTTGAATTTTTCTTCAATATTTCTTGCCACTCTGGGCTTTGCAATAGCTCCAACATTTGGTCTCATATATCAAGTGGTATGAAATTTGTTTTTTTCGTTCTTGTTCATCCTTTGTTTGTCAAATCTGAAATTTGCCGTCTTGTAGTAGATTCAAACTTGCACCAAACTTCAGCTTCATCAATTGGAAGCCACTTGTACTCCCTCTGAAAACGTTACTATTATGATCTATATAATTCAACATTTATTATGTTCATTGTACAATAGTTTTCACAATATATATTGCGTTAACATTTCATACCCTAAAATATTCAAACCATAATCTTCTTGTATCACTTGGGACCTGTCTGTGTGTCAACCAAAACTCTACATACCCGGCATGTAAAGCTCTTGAAACCCCTTTGATAGCATTATATGGATCCCATCTATACAACATAACATAATCAAAATATATTATATTAAGGAGAAAAAGTAGAAGATTTAAACTTCAAAATATATGAATAAAATACTCATTGAAATTATTATATGTCATACCCCAAACCAAACCCCAATGTAGAGGTAAAATCGTTACGCGACAAACGGACATAGTCTTCTCTGTACTGTGAATAATCCAATATATGTACTCAAAAGAGTTCCACAACAACAATAATATACAATACTCAAAGACATTCACTTAGTTCAATTTATAGCATAATGAACTACGCAAAATTCGACCAAAAAAAAAAAACTACGCAAATTCGCTAAAATACAATCTACAAAAGAATTTATAGTTTAACAATAACCTAAATATTAAAACATAAGAATTTATATTTTAACAATAACACAATGTAACAAATTACATGATAACCACAAAAAAATATAAAAAAAAAACAAAATCTGAATTTTTTTTAAATAAATCCGAAAATTGAAAAACAATAACCTGGTAATTAAAACAAAAACATTTATAGTTTAATATTAACACAATGTAACAAAATTACATGAAAACCACAAAAAAATAAAAAATAAAAACAAAATCCAAAAAAAAATTAAATAAATCTGAAAAAAATTACCTAAATATTACAACAAAAAAAATTTATAGTTTAATAATAACACAATGTCACAAAATTAAATGATAACCACAAAAAAAAAATTAAAAAAAATCAAAATCCAAAAAAATATTAAATAAATTCGAAAATTAAAAAAAACCTAAATATTAAACAAAAGAATTTATAGTTTAACAATAACACAATGTATTTAACATTAATAACATGATAACCACAAAAAAATAAAAATCGAAAGAAAATAAAATTAAATAAATCTGAAAATAAAATTAAAAAAGAACTACATTAATATATTTAGGCATAATATATATGTTAACATCTTCATAACAACAATACCATATAATATTTAGGTTTATTATAATTGGTATACATACGTATACATATATATGTAAAAATCAAAATGCAATATATACATATATATGTGTATATATATATATATATATACACCTATATATATGTATAGATATATGTATATATATATATATATATATATATATATATATATCTACATATATATATACACATATATATACATCTATATATATGTATATATATATATATACATATATCTATACATATATACATGTATATCTATATATATATATATATATAGATATACATGTATATATATATATATCACATATATAAATAGCAAAAAAATACAATTACCTCAAAAAAAGGTGGTGGATAGGGGTGGGAAGGTGGATGGGTGGGGCGGATTGGGTGGGGGGTGGGGTGGAGCGGTAGGGGTTTTCTCGTTGAAAGGGGTGGGGGGTAAGGGAAAAAAAGAAATAACAGAGGGCTACAGCGCAGCCCTCTGTTATTTTTAATTTCGCCCGGTGAGAACCTGAGTCATCACCCAAATTAAAGAGGCCCACGGTGTAACGCCCCAAACCCAACCCCACGCTATAGGTCAAGTTCGGACCTATCACTCGGACAGAGTCTCCTCTGTACCAAGGACTAAACTGGTACCTGCATATAGCCACATATAAATACTGAACCACAACCAAACATCTCAACACCCTAATTTCCAAGATTAATATAGACAACCAGTTTTACAAGGCCATCCGAGCCTTGGAACAACAAAATAGATATCATGCAAGCATGCAAGTTAAACCTCTAACTTTAATTTCAAGTAGTACATCATAGCTATAAGCCAAGCTTAACAAACTAACTACTACACACTCAAGCATGCAACAAGAGAAATAAGTTTACTATCTATTATTACATGCCATCTACTATCTCATCCAACATACAAGATTACAAGTCAAATACAACCACTAATTACATATAAGACCCCAAGGTCTTAAAAAGAACAACAATCAACACCTTCACACAAGCTTCATATTATAGTCAACCTTATCACACAAGAAAATCACGGAAGTTGTTCAACTTGCTCTTCTTCCTCTTCAACTACGACTACTAGCTGGGGATTCACCTCAGCTTCTCCTAAAACATGTTAAATGAGGAGTGAGCAACAATGTTGCCCAGCGAGGGAGGTGATGCAGCATACCGGGGCGTGCAACATGATATGCAACACATGAAGCCATATATATACCACAAGCAACAAGATCAAATAGTTAAGTAATTAACCACATTTAAAAAGGATACGGTTCCACTTCAAGTCTTCAGTCTCGAATCATGAACCACGATCTTCAAGCAAGTGCCGACAAAACCCTTATTCCTCCAAAATAAGGTACCCCGGATGTACCCCAATCCTACGACCCTTTTCTCCTGAGGTAGGTCCATATGCCCAGCGAGAGAAAAGGAATAGGCACCACGGTAGTCGAGGGAGCACGGCAAGCCCTATGCTGCCCGTGTTTCTCGAAGCTACCATGTCCGAAAAGGTTGCGCAACCCTGAATCAAGTCCACGAGAACCAAGATCATCAAATAACACATAAGAGGGACGACAAAATAGATCGCCCTAACAATTAGTCACAATAACACGAAAAGACACAAGATGACAAGTAAAATAATACATATAAACTTTAACAATTACTAAATAATTAAATTTAAAAACAATAAATCAAGTTAAGATGCACAGAAGAGATGAAGACTCCCTCACCTTAATGAACCAAACCTGTGAGAGTTAGCCAAGAACTTCTTCATTATGCTCCAAATGTACTATTCATTCAATTATTACTACCTAATACAATCAACTATATGCATAAGAAGTTATACCTTTATTATCTACTAAAGCTAATTCATAAAGCCATTAACTTATCCAACTATATTTGATTCCCTTGAACTTACATAACTAACAATATATTTCATGGTTTAACAAGCATTCTAATCAATATTTAAATAATACATAAACTCAAGTGATCACATATGCAACATTCTTTAAGTTTCAAGTATCACACAAAGACAATAGCATAATAAATAACATATACATAGCCAGGATAATTCACATAAGTAAAAACACTATATAACATCTAACCAATAAGTTATATAAGCGTATCTTTACATATATAATGCAATTAATGAGCAATATAAATATGTTTACTCACTCTTTAACTAGTATCCATATAGCTTACCTTACAACTTCTTCAAATAGATGAACTTGTTACACAAGTACATTCAAACATTTATCTAATCAATCAAGAATCAACTAACAACAATTATTACCATGGTTCATTACTAGTTCCTTTAGTCCATTCTAAATTCATACTCAACCAATGCTATGTAAACCAAGTAACTCAATTCACGAGACTTAATTACTATGATATGTACACTACATAAAGGCATATAAACATTTAATTACTTAATTATAAAGCAATTATCATGAAATTAACTATGCGAACACAAAGGGGTCAATATTATACTTTTCACAAAACTTAACCAAAAGCTCACACATACCTTAGAATTTCATTTAGACACGCTAGGAACAACTACACAGCAATACAAGTACTAAAGCAATTAATTCATTCATTTCCTCTTTGATCAACTAAGCTATTTAGCTTCCTACCGGAATTCAAGGATCAAGTTAAGCTAGCTGACCATCCTACCAATCTAAGGATACCTAAATACCTCATTTAGAACCTCCAAATCATAACCTAGAGGACAAGTACACGAAAACACCGAAAATGTCTCTTTATGAGTTTACACTACAAGTACCAATTCCGGAACCTAAACAAGTGAAACAAAGGCACTTCTAAGGCTTTAATATTTAATAAAGACTAGTTATGATGTCAAAACGTGCCCAGATTCGAGTTAATCCCGAAACCCCTTATTAAAGTAGCCTATTTTGATCAAATTTTCCAAAATTTTCACATGGAAAACATAACAAATATTTTTCCATGCTCAAGGACCTAATTAGCAACTATTAGAAGCATCGAATCGAATTAAATTACAACTTCTTTCGGAAACCCTATTTTTGCACTATTCATCATCTTCCTCAAGTGAAATCTTGTAAAAAACTTAGTTTCAAGCTATACCAATGCATATACAAGGTCTCTAGCATGTAATAATACTATATAGAACAAGAATCAAGCATGTTATGGCATATTAATGGCAAAATTCAAAAATTACAAAATTGAACATAAATCTTAAAACTCTATAAAAATGCAAAAATTCCTCACAACGTTTTTGTTCCGAAATGAGAAAAACAAATGGTAGAAAGATAGAGGACACCAAGATGAGTCCGAATATGCGATTTGAGCTTCAAACTCCTTCATTTACACCTTTAAAGAGCCAAAATTGCATAAAATTTACTATTCCCGTAATAAGGGTTTGGTGGCAGATTTGGAGTATTTTTGGGCTGATTTTGAACTTGTATGATGTTAAAATGAAGTCAAAGGGTCAAATGATGATATATGTAAGTGGAAAATCACTATTTGCTTTAAAAACGTTACTTGAATATGCTAAAAGTCAACTTTACTCTTATATTTTGTTGCAAATTCAATTTTTTTTCTAAACCAATAGTCAAAATATAATGGTAGACTAGTTTTTAAAATGTTTAAAATAGTAGTTTTAAAAATTTTAGGAGAAATATCAATAAATGGAACTTAAAACATTTAAATGCAATTTTCACTAAAAATCCTTATGAAAATAATATAAATGCACATATTTCATGTAATAAAAGAAATAAACACGAAATTATGCATTATATGACAAATAATCAATTTAAACAAGTAAAAGAATGTAATTTACAATTTAAATAATCAAATGCACATAAATAACAATTAAACAAGTATTTGCACATAAATTTAGGACTGGGGTCTCACACACAGCCTCTTAGAGACGGGGCTTGCACCCATCTCCAATGGAGACGGGCTGGTTGCCCGTCTCCATATTGGAGATAGTGGGCCACTACTTAGCTTGTCTCCATATTGGAGATAGTGGGCCTCTACTTATGGAGACGGGGAACATGCCCCGTCTCCATTTTGGAGATGGGAAAGAGGCCCCGTCTCCAAAACATATTCAATTTTTTTTTTGTTTAAAGAAATTGAAAAATATAATTTAACAAATATAATACTCGTAAATATACATTTTTTAATAAACGGGATACCTAATAATAAATGGAATGTATTAGTTTATAAAAAAAAATAAGACATACAATTCTTTAAAAATTATAAATTTATAATTATTTCAATATATATGTAGTGGAAGAGTAGTTAATTTCCTATATTACATATATGAAACTGATAAATTTTAGTGAAAAGGAACTACAATTGATTTAAAGCATATGAAAATAATTTCACAAGAGTGATGATACACAAGGTACACAAAAACGTCGGCTTGTTGGCTATTAAGAGTAGGCAATAATTTGCAACTTTACTATTCACTAGTACGAAGAGTCATATGTACATGGAGCCAATAATTTGGAGAAGAGCCCTCACCAAACTATCGCAAATTTTTCACCACTTTAACTTCTATATAAAGAAATCACCATCCGCTTGTTATCTTCCATTTTTACATAAGCTTAAACTCAATGCATCCACATCTTACAAACAATGAGCAAGGAGGTTCAGGGTCAGTCGGTTACCGTAAAAAATGATAAACACACAATGAAAGGTGAAATATCGAAGGCAAGCAGTAGCAGAGTTGAATGTCAGTTTGATCTAAATGAACCACCAAAAGAAGAGGGTTACATTTCTAGAGCTCAACACCTGCAAAGGGTTGAGGATAAAATGTATCGCATCCTTTTGTCGAAGTTGTTTGAGTAAAAATTATGTGAAAAACTAGTAGTTAAGGTAAAGAATATATATATTTTATGGATATGTGTATGTATCTTGTTAAAGACTTTTGTATGGTGATGACTAAAGTTAACTGTCTTTTAATATAATCCATAGTTATCGAATGGTATGAAATAAAATCTTGTTATTTGCAAAGTATATTATCAAAATTGTCTCATATTGTAGTTAATATCTACACAAACATAATATTTTATTACTACCTCAGGACGTTTGTCAATACTTCACGTTAACAAATTTTGAGTGAACTGGTACTTCTTTGGGATAAAATTGGTCACACAACGTTGTTACACAGTGTTTGAAGGCCTTGCTCGTTAAAAAAAAAAAGAAATGGAGCCGGCACCCTTTATGGTGATGGCATGGTGACGGATTGTCACCATACTATCACCGTGCCATCTCTACATATCGGAATCGGAGATTGCTGTCACTGAGCCGTCACCATATTAGTGACGGTCCTTTGTTGTCCGTCACCGAATTGGAGACGGCCAACAAAGACGTCACTGATAGTGACGACTTGGTGACGAGTATTTTTGTCTGACATTGTACCGTCACTGTCCCGTCACAAAACTGGCGTCAACATTTCCCTTCACTATGCTGTCGTCATATCAGCGATGGTTTGGTGACAGTCCGTCGCAGAATCCAGTTGTTTTTTTGGTGATTCTCCCCACTACAAGAAAATAATTCTCGAGCGATAAAAATGGTGACAAAAACCATTTTTGTCGCCAAATGGAGACAAAAGGGCAACTTCGACACTAAATTGGGTGCCAAATAGTGGCGCTAATAAACATTAACCATACGATATCCACACGTTACAAATCGCAACGAAATGACAATGATTAAAATAAATAAATAATTGATCTCTAAATATTAAACTTAGAACATTATCGTAAGTTGGAGACAAAATAGCGACCAAACTTTGTAAATATAGTTAATTAACGTAATAAAATAAATTATCAAGATTTAGTTATCAATTTGTTGCAATTTAGCAACGCAATTGTGACAAAACCAACAAATTATAATAGTTAACCTAAAAATAAATTAACAACATTTGTTTCCATTTTTGCGGCAACATTGCGACAAATAAACTAAAAAAATAAAAAAAATATTTCTATAGATTTTGTCGCCATATTGGTCGCAAACTTGCAGCAAAATGATGGAAAAAATGAAAAATAAAAAGTTTGTCGCCAATTTCATCGCAAACTTGCAATGAAATGGCGGCCAAATAAAAAAATTAAAAAACTTAACCTGGAAAATTAAATTATACAACATTTTGTCACCATTTTTGTCATAAGTTTGCAACATAATGGCGACAACAGTGAAAAAATAAAATTGTTTATCGCATAAAATAAAACATGGATGTTTTTTTGCCATTTTCGTCGCAAAAAGGTGACAAAATGGAGATAACTTTAAAAAAAGCTAAAAAATTTAATGTGGAAAAAATAAATTATATACGATTTTATCTCCATTTTGTCGCAAATTTGCAATGAAATGGCGACAATTTTTATTAAATAGATAAATTTTTAAACAAATTAAGGCAAATTGTTTCCAAGTTCTCGCTAGACTGGGATGAGATGGCGACAATTTGCCTTAAATTTTGTTAAATATGTTACATAAACATATTAAATAATTGCAAAATCAAATTAAAAGAATAAAACAATTACAAAATCAAATTAACATAGACAATTGGTCTTTAATTATTTTAAAAGAATAAAATATAAATTATAAAAATATAAAAATTTGGTTTTTTTTATTCTTATATTTTTTGTTTAATAACTTTTATAATCGTTTGATTTATAGTACTAATAGCTTAAAAGGACCAATGTTATTAGTGAGATTGAGCTCATTTTATCATAATTACATGAAGAGTTTATCATCATTAGATATCATTGGATATCATGGTATGTAACGCCCCGATCCCTCATGAGGTCGGAGCCCCGTTCCAATACCCGAAGTCACGAAAAACGAGAAGAAACAGACAGAGTCTCCCTTATTTATAGGGCTATTAGTTCACCTGTAAGTAGTAACTTATCCTCAAACTATAATCCACTCCAAGGTACAATCCCATTCACACAAGGATGCAAACTAACTAGGCAATCAAGTAAACTATTGAAGTTATTACAGCTTATCTACCGTTATTAACTTATACAAGAATGCAAGCTTTACGTTATATTACAACCTTTTAGACAATAGAAACATACACAAGGTTTCATAATCTCAAAACAAAACACATACATCCAGCAACTTGCATTTCTTGTACATAGACCAGTACATAGCATCCAACTACAACTTTTCCTGAAACATGTTAAAACTAGGAATGAGTAACCAAAGTTACTCAGTGAGGGAGGTGATGCAGTAAACCAGGGTGTGTTTTCGTGAAATGCAACAAGATTAAAACATTAATAACACAAATAAACAAGTTAATTAGACAAGTACTTAATCACGTATATAAAGGATATGGTTCCACTTGTCTTCCATCACTAGCCACGAGCTAAGATTTTCAAGTAAGTGTCGGCAAACCCCTTACTCTTCCAAAATGGGGTACTCCGGATATACTCCAATCCTACAACCCTTTCTCCTGAGGTAGGTCCATATGCCCAACAGTTGAACCACGTCTCTGGGGTAGTGGAGTATTCTTAGATAGAGAAAGAGAATAGGCACCATGGTAATCGAGGGAGCACGGCAAACCCGATGGCGCCCGTGTTTCTCGATACTACCATGTCCGAAAAGGTTGCGCAACCTCAAGTCAAGATCACGAGAATCAAGAATATCAAAGATCACATAAGAGGGATGACAAAGTAGGTCGCTCTCGCAGTTAAACAAAAATAACACGAGAAAACACAAGATAACAAGTAAATAATACATGTAAACTTTATCAATTACTAATCATACAATCTAGAAACAATAAAATAAGTTAGGATGCACATAAGAGATGAAGACTCCCTCACCTTAGTGAACCAAACCTATGAGAATTAGCCAAGAACTTCTTCATTATGCTCCAAATGTACTATTCCTTCAATTATCATTACCTAATACAATCAACTATATATGCATAAGAAGTTATACATTTATTCTCTACTAAAGCTAATTCATAAAGTCATTAACTTATCCAACTCTATTTGATTCCCTTGAACTTACATAACTAACAATATATTTCATGGTTTAACAAGCATTCTAATCAATATTTAAACAGTACATAAACTCAAGTGATCACATATGCAATATTATTTAAGTTCCAAGCATCACACAAAGACCATAGCATAATAAATAACATATATATAACCATGATAATTCATATAAGTAGAAACACTATATAACATCTAACCAATAAGTTATATAAGCGTATCTTTACACATATACTGCAATTAATAAGCAATATAAACATGTTTACTCAATCTTTAACTAGTATCCATATAGCTTAACTCACAACTTCTCCGAATAGATGAACTTATTACACAAGTACATTTAAACATTCATCCAATCAATCAAGAATCAACTAACAACAATTATTACCATGGTTCATTATTAGTTCATTTAGTCCATTCTAAATTCATACTCAACCAAAGCCATGTAAACCAAGTAACTCAATTCACGAGACTTCACTACTATGATACGTACACTACACAAAGGCATATAAACATTTAATTACTTAATTATAAAGCAATTATCATGAAATTAACTATGCGAACACAAAGGGGTCAATATTATACTTTTCAATAAACTTAACCAAAAGCTCACACATACCTTAGAATTGCATTTAGAAACGCTAGGAGCAACTACACAGCAATACAAGTACTAAAGCAATTAATTCATTTATTTCCCCTTTGATCAACTTAGCGATTTAGCTTCCTACCGAAATTCGAGGATCAAGTTAAGCCAGCTAACCATCCTACCAATCTAAGGATACCTAAATACCTCATTTAGAACCTCCAAATCATAACCTAGAGCACAAATACACGAAAACACCAAAAATGCTTTTTTTGTGGGTTTACACTACAAGTACTAATTCCGGACCCAAACAAGTGAAACGAAGGCACTTCTAAGGCTTCAATACTTAATAAAGACTAGCCATAACCTTGAAACGTGCCCAGATTCGAGTTAACCCCGAAACCCCTTATTAAAGTAGTCTGATTTGATCAAATTATTCAAATTTTGTACATGGCAAGCGCAACTAACATTTTTCTCATGCTCAAGAACCTAATTAGCAACTACTAGAAGTCTCAAATCGAATTAAATTGAAACTTTTTTCAGAAACCCTAGTTTGGCACTATTCATCATTTTCTCCAAGTTGTATTTTGCATTTCTAGCCAATCAAGAAGCTAACTAACTTCAAAAGTTTGCTCTACATACTTATTTAAGCATATTTGAAGTAATAAATCAGGCTAAAACACAAGAGTTTACTATTCACATTTTTTACTATTCATCATTTTCCACATGTGAAATCTTGTCAAAAACTTAGTTTCAAGCTATACCAATACATATACAAGGTCTTTAGCATATAATAATACTATATAGAACAAGAATCAAGCATGTTATGACATATTAATAGCAAAATCCGATAATTACAAAATTGAACATAAACTTTAAAACTCCATGAAAATACAAAAATTCCCTCACAATGATGTTGTAGACAAGTGGTTGATGCTCCCTAGTGCCCCAATTACCCTTTAAAGTAAGCCACAAGATCAAATGCAAGATGGAATGAAGAAAATTTTCTCCTTTTTTTGCCTCCTAGGGCTCACGGGTTTTGGGAGGAATGGTATTCACTACAAGAAATTTCAGAAACAGAGACGGCTAATTTCCGTCTCCTTTTCGTCTCCATTTCTTGATAGGAAATGGAACGGAGACGAAAATATGCCGTCACCGTTTGCAGCGTCTCCAATTTTGGAATTCGTCTCCATTTCGTCTCACACGGAGACGAAATTTAAAATTGTCTCCTTTTCGTCGAAAATTATATTTGTCTCCATTTCGTCTCCATAATATCTCCCTTTCAGCTTCTCTCCATTTCCTCTCCAAACCATCTCTGCTGTTGTGTTGTCTCTATTTCATCTCTGTTTTCATATCGTCTCCTTTTCGTCTCCGTTTACATGCCGTCTCATTTTTGTCTCATTTTTCACGTCGTCTCCTTTTAATCTCCTTTTCCATGTCGTCTCCTTTTCGTCTCCATTTTCGCATTGTCTCGTTTTCGTCTACGATTACACATCGTCTCAGTTTCGTCTCCTTTATTACGTCGTCTCCTTTTCATCTCCTTTTCCATGTCGTCTCGTTTTCATCTCCGTTTCCATGTCGTCTCAGTTTCGTCTCCTTTTCGTCTCTTTTTTTTATTTTTACAATTCATCTCCTTTCTGTCGCAGTTTGGGTTTTTTTTTAAATATATATATATATTTTTTCATAAATATAATTCATAATCAACTTGTTATACATTCCAAAATTTTTAACACGTTGATTAAATTAACGTAATTAGATTGTAATGTCCATATTTTATGTTCGAAAGTTAAAGTACACATCATAAAACATTTAGTAATAGATATAATACATTATTATAAAGTTTGAACAATTATCAGTCGGGTTGATCATCTCTTCGATCACCAAGATCAGGTTGTTGTAGATGAGTATCGAACTGTTTCACGAGTAGCGCAATCTTGTCTTCAAGCCGTTGGAGATTTACGTTATTTTCTTCCCTAAGTTTACGTATCTCCTCTGCCTGTTCTTTTTTTAGTTTACGCACCACCTCGTCTGTCGCTTTGGCAACAGCTGATTGGATATCCATCTCTGTTTTATGGCGTCTTGAAGACGGGACGCTGTGTGCGGACCCTACAGGAGCTTGAGAGCCCATCCTGTACACGCGGCCTTTGCTGTTCCCTCCAACAGCCTGGATAAATAGGGCATCATGATCAACAGGTGTGCCCGTCGAACCTTCCTCCGACGGCTGATTTGCCTGCTCTACCAGCTCAAGATACGTAGCCTACAATTTATTACAAAAAAGGGCAAGAAGATCAATTGTTTTGATTTCGTATAGAGGAATAAGACAATGTCTTTCCCCAACTCGCGATGTTCCTATAATCAAGTTAATACATAAAAAAATTTCGGCATTATAACGGCTGTAATATGGCTTTTGGATAAAAATTAAACCTGCACAACATTATTCGAAAAATCTGGATATACACCCAATTCATCATCCAAAAACCAACCATGAACTTTGTACAACCAAATTATTATTCAAAAACCAACCAATCACCATATACAACCAAATTATTATTCAAAATCCAACCAACCACCATATACAACCAAATCATTATTACAAAACCAACCAACCACCATATAGAACCAAATCATTATTCAAAAACCAACCAACCACAACCAAACCAACCACAGTTTAATCCGTCCGCCACAATACAACTACATACTTGAAAACTTTTATACGCATAATATAAATGAATTCATAAGCCTAACCAACTATACAAAACAAAAAATACTTATGATATTACAAGGCAAGACAAAAAACTTTAACTAAAACTTTAAATTTTTAATGTTTAAATAAAACCCACCCAAAAAGCTTTAAATCCAATGACTAGAAAATTCCATCCAACACCACCCGCTAAATTAAGCATTTCAATTGCAATTCTAAGCCATTACGTGATGGTAACATGACATAATAATGATTATGAACATCTTAGTTGCGCTAGGATACAAGGTTTTGAATAACTTCAACCAAATAAGCCTTTAAACAACCTACAATTTTCAAATACTTCAAAAGATGATATAAACTAATTTCAAATAGCTAAAAAGGTTCTCTCCGGCGTAATTACTGAGTTTTAGAAGCAATAATATAAAAAACGTCTCGTGCATATGTATCCATTTTTAGTAATGAAGTAATTAACTTTCAATTGTGTATCAAAATTGCGTACCGCGGTTTGTTCCGCCCGGGGGTCTGAAAATGCACCTTCGGGACCCTTGCGATGAGCCTTTACGAACACATCAAAACGTGTCACCGGTTGCCCACGTTCCTCTTCCTAAATTATTGGGGCACAAAAACATGTAATTGGTTAATTGAAAAATAAGTGTTATGTACTTTTCTGATACTTAGAATGTATTTTGATGCATAAAGAAAAATTCAATACATACCAATCTCCTCTTAGCCTCCGGGTATGGGATACAACCTAAAAAGTGCGGTGACGGAGAACTGAGGCGATTTTTTGAATTTTGCTCAGAAATCGCCTTCCATTCCTGAGTACCCCATTTCTCATGCAATGTTTCCCATACAGCATTGTCGGTCCATTTTGGCTTCTTATCTTTGGCACGCCACTTGTTCATATTATTTCGAATGCAATGTTGGGCTCTAGCATTGAACACGCGTCGAATAGCAGGTTCATCATAAGGGAACCATTTGTACACTTTCTGTAATATAATTATCAAAAGTTAATACATAGATATAACTTCATTAATAAAGAGTTGTGCTACAATAATCATGTACAAGATACCTTAAATGTAGAGAACCATCTGTCTCGGACATCATTTGGAACATGTTTCCAACTGGGCCAAGCCTCTGTATACGCGGCAGTTACAGCATTTGTCACCTCTTTGGAGGCTCCATAAGGAATCCATCTACAATGTTAAAACAAATATATGTAAAAGTTATGGATTTGTGAATAAAGAAAAATGGACATATAAAATAATATTAAGTCGATACTTACGCGGCACCATCAACCTGCAGATGCGTGCGCCGATCAATCTGCCACGCAATATAGGCATCTGAACAGTCAAATCCATATCTTTGCCAATCCTCAAGTCGCTCATCCATCCTCTCAAAGGCGCGCGATGACTCTGGTTGCTCAGCAGATGCCATAGGCTAGGCCCTAGGATTACTAGCGGTCTCCTCGACTATAACTTCCTGTAATACATTTTCAAAAGCCATATCTGTGGAGGCGGCCGCAGGGGATCCATCTTCTGCTTGTATCGGCGAATTAACAGGCATCCCGTGGCTCGGTCCCACGGATGTTGAGAATGATCCATGACCAGTTGACGGGGTTGTTCCCGTGGATCCATGGCCAACTGATTGATGTACTCCAGTTGCTCGACGGCTAGTCGGTGCGACTCCTGCAGTTGATTCCTCTCCTAACCGGCTACGACTAGCCGACATGCTTTGTCCAAATGAATTCCTACCACTCCGTAACACCCCAGGAGTAATAAATTTTTTAAGCGTGTTTCGCTGTTTTCCACCTGTCATGACTGTGTTTGACAAAATACATATTCAATTTAACATATAAAATAATAAAGATACATGTAATTTGGAAACAATCATTCGTCTAGTACATAACACATATATATCTAATGCAACAAAATAACTAAACATCATATGCAGCATTATCGTTAGCGTCGGTGTCAGCATCATTATCATCATCGTCATCACCATCGTCATCATCATCATCATTATCACCATCAACATTTATATAACCATCATCATCATCATCAGAATCCTCATTACCATCCTCATCATCATCATCATCATAATCTTCTTGTATTTCTTCTTCTACTTCTTCTTCTTCTTGTTCGTCGTTGTCGACTTCTAACTCGTCTTCTAATAGTTCATTGTCTCCCAACTCATGAGAAAGTGAAGGTAAAATAGTATCAGTAGGTTGTACTTCAGCTACATTCAATTCATCTGTCTGGAAAGCTGATTGATCATTTCCTTCTCTTACCAATCTTGACACGTCTGAGAAACTCTTCCCACGTATTTTAACCACACAGTGCCAATCCACTCGATCCCTCTTGGCCCCTGGATATTTACAATAGTATACTTGAGATGTTTGCTCTGCCAACACAAATGGTTCATATTTCTGATATTTCCTTTTCATGTTGACATCAACCAGTTGGGACTTCTTATGGTACTTTACACCTCTATCCTTTGTAGAATCATACCAGTCACATTTGAAAAGAACTACTCTAGTGTGGTGCACCGTTGGATTATGATATTCCAGTTCAATAATGTCATTAAGCATTCCATAGTACCCAATAGCCTCATTATTACCAGCAGCAACCCCTTTCACGCATACCCCGCTATTCATTGTGGACTTGAATTTCCCAAATTCTAATGTGTGAAATCTGTGTCCGTTTACTAAATATCTTGACCATGTGCGTACCCTACAACTTGGCCACATAGAAAGGCATTTCACACGGTCGTCTATTCCATTAGTGCCGATTAGCTGGAAAAATCACAAGTCGTTAATGGTATAATCCAAGTTCATAGGATAAGATTAATTAGTTGCATAGGTACTTACATGGTCATATAACCATTTCGGGAACCAACTCTCAATTTGATTTTGAATCTGTGCGGGTGTCAATGGGGGAAAGTTTCGTACAAGATTTTCCTCAAACAATGTGCAATCAAGATAATTTTATTTGTATTGGGTTTTCCGTATGACTATTAACAAATTATAATAGACATACCAAATTACCACAACCTTACCTGATATATGGGTCAACCTCTGGGCAATTCATCAATACATATAAGTGTGCTGCATGCAGTTCTACATCCTTCAATGTTCGTACTGTTTCCTTTCCAATTGGACAACCCGGGTAAGTAAATATAGACAAACATCCTTCAGGGTAGTTCACCTCGTTATATTGGTCATTCCTACCAACCTTTTGCGTTCTAGTTACCACGTGGGGTTCAAAATAATATGAACAAAAAGTTGACGTTTCAAGGATATGGTATGCTTCACATATGGATCCCTCAACACGTGCCTTATTTTTAACTTTCCTTTTCAATCGCTGCAAGAACCTCTCGAATGGATACATTCATCGATATTGTACAGGACCACAACATATTGCCTCATACACCAAATGGATTGGCAAATGCTCCATTGAATCGAAGAAGGCAGGGGGTAAGATCTTTTCCAAGTTGCAAATAATCACAACTATATTTTCTTGCATCCTTTCCAACTCGTGTCTTTGAAGAGTTGTGCAACATATCTTGGTGAAGAATAAGCTTAGTTGCGCAAAGGCAACCCAAACGTTTTTCGGCATTAGCTCACGTAATGCAATAGGAAGCAATCTCTCCATAAACACATAACAATCGTGACTCTTCATGTATGACATCTTCAACTGTTTCATATCCGCACACCTTGACAAATTGGAAGAATACCCATCAGGGACTCATAGATCTTTAACCATAACTTCTTCAATTCATCAATTAGAGGCTCTAAATACACATCAATGTACTTTTCAGGACTTTTCGGACCAGGTATAAGAAGTGTCAAGAACATGACAGGGTCTTTCATACACATCCACGGTGGGAGGTTGTAAGGTGTGATTATTACCGGCCAGCAAGAATAAGGTATAGCATTTGAACTGTGAGGGTTAAAACCATCCGAGCACAAACCAGGCCGAACATTTCTAGGTTCAGACGCAAAATCAGGATAAGAGCTATCAAAGTGTTTCCATGCCTCACCGTCAGATGGATGACATAGTTTACCATCTTCAAGTAAATGTTTCTTATGCCACTGCATATGTTTCGCTGTAGCCTTTGACAAGTATAATCTTTGCAACCTAGGGGTCAATGGAAAAAACCTCAAATGTTGGTAGGCTATAAGTTTACCCCGTTGATTACCACGTGTTGATGGCTTGAATTGGCAGTGACCACAACGAGGACAATTCTCCAAGTGATTTCTATTCTTATAGAATAACGTACATCCATTTATACAAACATCTATCTTCTCATATCCCAACCCTAACGGTTTTATTACCTTCTTAAATTGGTGCAAATTTTTTGGCATCTTATTAGTATCTGGCAACGTATCCCTGATTTCAGCAATGAGTCTGTTAAAAAAATTTTCACTTATATTCTCTTCAGATTTGATATTCATATAACGACACACGGTAGATAACACAGTGCGATGTTCACATCCATCCCACAATGGCTCATTAGCAGCCTTAACCAGATCAAAAAACTTTTGTGCATCAGAATTAGGTGTTTCGCATGTTTCGTTATTATCCATGAAGAAATCTGGTCCAGCAGCATCAAATACCATTCTCATATAATTATTTTGTTCTGTCACCCCTGGACAATTCTCATCTACAACATTATGTTGAGACGGACCATGATAATTGGACACATGTTCCCCGTGTGCAATCCATTGATAATAATCTGACATAAACCCCTTCTTACAAAGATGGATCTTAATATCATCAGGTAGGTGAAATCTGCGATTTTTGCATTTTGCACATGGGCATCTTATTTTTTGACCATCCATGTAATACTTTTGACTACATGCAAACGCAACAAATCCATTTACACCATTGATAAATTCATCATTAAGTTGTCTGTCAGGTGTTAGTCTGTGGTCCATCCATGCACGATATGACTCCATATTATATTTGACTGTAGTGAACCTAAGTTTTGGATAAGATTTTGGAGAATTAAAAGTGAAATAATATTAGGGTATTATTAGGTCGCAATAAAATGATGCTAATGAACAATATAATTAATAATGAACCATATTACAAAATTATCTTTGGACTTAAGACTTGTACAATGCCAAGCGAATTTATCTTGACCAATAACTTCCTATGTGATATACAGAATGTTGTTGATATAAATAAATATATGTTCTATCAAAGTTAGAGGTTTGACAAAGTTATAGACTTCCTGTCGACCGAATTAACAGTTACGATGTATGTGCATGGATTATACATGAACTTTGAATTGATAACTCATATCCTATCTCGTATCCTCTATAATATATTTGTCAGTATATCATTACTTCTTCAATTAATGGCAAGTGTTACCAACATAATACACAACATTAATAGTAATTTATATTATAAATATGAAAATATCAAATAACTCAAAATTTTCAATTATTAATCTTAAACATTAATATTTATAAACTAAACATTTATAAAAAAGAAGTGTCATAAATGAAAACACATTAGAATACTAACCTGAGACGTATTACGATTTGTCCAATAGTGAAAACCTGAAATTAATAATTAACAAAAAATTAATAAACTTACAAAAAAGGAAAAAATAAAAAAATATATATAAACTAATGCAAAACAATAAAGAACATTGCAATTACAAAATAAATAAATAAACAAAAAATAACTAAATAAATAAAAACTGGAAAAAAAAAATAAACTTCAACATAATAACAAAAAAAATTACAAACTATATAAATAATGAAAAATTGATAACATTGAAAAAAAACAAATAGAAAAAATAAATAAACTTAAACAGAAAAATAAAAAATAAAAAACAAAAAATTATTTTAAAAAATTAACAAAAAACGAAAAATAAATAAATAAATAAAAGCTGAAAACAACAATAATAAAATAAAATACAAAATATATCAATAAAATAAAATTAATATCATTAAAAAAAAAGAAGCATAAATAAAAAAAACATAAAAATGAAAAAAAAACCAAAAAATTATTTTAAAAAAAAACGAAAATTAAAGGCAGACATAAAAAATGAACAAAATGAACAAAAACCCCAAAAAAATTAAAAAACATGTTCACCATCAACATTTGAGAGTATATGTAAATATATATATACATATATAAACCTATATATATACACATACACATATGCAAATACATATATAACTCCAACTCCTTCTACAAATACATATCCATCTACATCCAAATATACATATAAATCTACATCTACATCTACATATACATATACATTTCATATACATATATATACCTTAATGTGGTTTGAAAAATGAAAGGGTTGGGGGGAAAAAAAAATTTAGAGATAGGATGTGTTGTAGAGGGGTAGGGGCAGAGTATTATGGCCTGGGGTAGGGTGTGTTGGCCGGGGGAGGAGGGGAGGGGGAGGGGCGGGTGGCTGTTAAAAATAAAAAAGAGTGATTTAAGTGCTGAAGGCAGAGCCTTCAGCACTTAAATCGTGAATGGGAGACGGACCAAATGGTCCGTCTCCCATTCAAGTCAAATAGACAGACAGCACATGTTGTGCTGTCTATTAAAAATAAATAAAAATTTGGACTAAAGTCCAAAGGAGACGGATCGAATGGTCCGTCTCCTTGGGACTTTTAAAACAAAAAAAAATTTTGGGCTTAGCACAGCACTTTAAGTGCTGTGCTATTACAAAAAATAAAAAAAAAAGTTGGACTAAAGTCCAAAGGAGATGGACAACATGGTCCGTCTCCTTTGGACTTGAAAAAAATAAAATAAAAAATTGGACTTACTGTGCTATTATTAAAAAAAAAAAAAAAATGGACTAAAGTCCAAAGGAGACGGACCAAATGGTCTGTCTCCTTTGGACTTTAAAAAAAAAACGGTGCTGTTATAAAAAAAAAAAAATGGGACTAAAGTCCAAAGGAGACGGACCACATGGTCCGTCTCCTTTGGACTTAAAAAAAAAAAAAAAAACAATGTGGACTTAGCACAGTTCTTTAAGTGATGTGCTATTATAAATAAATAAATAAATAAAATTTGGACTAAAGTCCAACAGAGACGGACCACATGGTCCGTCTCCTTGGGACTTTTAAAACAAAAAAAAAATTTGGGCTTAGCACAGCACTTTAAGTGCTGTGCTATTACAAAAAATTAAAAAAAAAGTTGGACTAAAGTCCAAAGGAGACGGACAACATGGTCCGTCTCCTTTGGACTTGAAAAAAATAAAATAAAAAATTGGACTTAATGGGCTATTATTAAAAAAAAAAAAAATGGACTAAAGTCCAAAGGAGACGGACCAAATGGTCCGTCTCCTTTGGACTTTAAAAAAAAAACTGTGCTGTTATAAAAAAAAAAATGGGACTAAAGTCCAAAGGAGACGGACCACATGGTCCGTCTCCTTTGGACTTAAAAAAAAAAAAACAATGTGGACTTAGCACAGCGCTTAAAGTGCTGTGCTATTATAAATAAAAAATAAAAAACAAAAAAAATTGGACTAAAGTCCAAAGGAGACGGACCACATGGTCCGTCTCCTTGGGACTTTTAAAACAAAACAAAAAAATTGGGCTTAGCACAGCACTTTAAGTGCTGTGCTATTACAAAAAATTTAAAAAAAAGTTGGACTAAAGTCCAAAGGAGACGAACAACATGGTCCGTCTCCTTTGGACTTGAAAAAAATAAAATAAAAAATTGGACTTACTGTGCTATTATTAAAAAAAAAAAAAAAAAAATTGGACTAAAGTCCAAAGGAGACGGACCAAATGGTCCGTCTCCTTTGGACTTTAAAAAAAAAACTGTGCTGTTATAAAAAAAAAAATGGGACTAAAGTCCAAAGGAGACGAACCACATGGTCCGTCTCCTTTGGACTTAAAAAAAAAAAAAAACAATGTGGACTTAGCACAGCGCTTAAAGTGCTGTGCTATTATAAATATAAAAAAAAAAAAATTGGACTAAAGTCCAAAGGAGACGGACCACATGGTCCGTCTCCTTGGGACTTTTGAAAACAAAAAAAATTTTGGGCTTAGCACAGCACTTTAAGTGCTGTGCTATTACAAAAAATTAAAAAAAAAGTTGGACTAAGGTCCAAAGGAGACGGACAACATGGTCCGTCTCCTTTGGACTTGAAAAAAATAAAATAAAAAATTGGACTAACTGTGCTATTATTAAAAAAAAAAAAAATGGACTAAAGTCCAAAGGAGACGGACCAAATGGTCCGTCTCCATTGGACTTTAAAAAAAAAACTGTGCTGTTATAAAAAAAAAAATGGGACTAAAGTCCAAAGGAGACAGACCACATGGTCCGTCTCATTTGGACTTAAAAAAAAAAAAACAATGTGGACTTAGCACAGCGCTTAAAGTGCTGTGTTATTATAAAAAAAAAAATTGGACTAAAGTCCAAAGGAGACGGACTTGGACTTTAAAAAAAAAACAATTTGGCTTAGCAGTGCTGTGCTATTATAAAAAAAAAAAAAAAAAAAAATTGGACTAAAGTCCAAAGGAGACGGACCAAAAGGTCCGTCTCCTTTAGACTTTAAAAAAAAAAAAAAAAATTATTACAGCACAGCACGCTTTCCTGTTATAAATAAATAAATAAAAATTGTACTAAAGTCCAAAGGAGACGGACCAAATGGTCCGTCTCCTTTGGACTTTAAAAAAAAAAAAACAATGTGGACTTAGCAAAGCACTTAAAGTGATGTGCTATTATAAAAATAATAATAATAATAATAATGTGACCTTAGCACAGCACTTAAAGTGCTGTGCTATTATTAAAAAAAAAAAACAATGTGGACTTAGCACAGCACTTAAAGTGCTGTGCTATTATCAAAAAGAAAAAAAAAAAATTTGACTAAAGTCCAAAGGAGACGGACAACATGGTCCGTCTCCTTTGGACTTTAAAAAAAAAAAAACAACGTGGACTTAGCACAACACTTAAAGTGTTGTGCTATTATAAAAAAAAAAATTGGACTAAAGTCCAAAGGAGACGGACCACATGGTTCGTCTTCTTTGGACTTTTAAAAAAATAAAACAATGTGGACTTAGCACAGCACTTAAAGTGCTGTGCTATTATAATAAAAAAAAAGTTGGACTAAAGTCCAAAGGAGACGGACCACATGGTCCGTCTCCTTTGGACTTTTAAAAAAATAAAACAATGTGGACTTAGCACAGCACTTAAAGTGCTGTGCTATTATAAAAATAAAAAAAAAAATTGGACTAAAGTCCAAAGGAGACGGAGCACATGATCCGTCTCCTTTGGGCTTTAAAAAAAAAGATTTTTTTATAAACGGAGACGGACCTAATGATCCGTCTCCTTTGGGCTTTAAAAAAAAGATTTTTTTTATAAAAAAAAGGAGACGGACCAAATCGTTCGTCTCCAATGTGGGTATTTTTTAAATTTTGGAGACGGACCACGTAGTCCGTCACTACTTTGTCGCCGAATGGAGATGAAAAGGAGACAAAACACGAGAGTTTCTGACAAAAGATCGCGTGCACGCCATCTTCAATTGATGGGACAAATCCATGGACCATTAAGAGACGGATTGGAGACGGAAATCGTGTTCCATCACTAAAGCCCCTCAGACTGACAATTAGTGGCGTGCACGCCATGTTTGACTGATTAGACAAATCAATACAAATATATGTAGACGAATTGGAGACCACAATCATATTCCGTCTCTTTTTCGTCTCTGATAGGAGACGAAAAGGAGACGGAAAATGCAAGGCTGCGTATCTCTTGCTGTCTATTTAAAGAGATTTCATTTGGGTTGAATGAGTTGCATTCATCTTGTAGCTATCAACGGTTTTTTTGAATCATGAGTGAAGAAAAACAACAACAGTCACAAAATCTTTGTGTTATAGGAGATAATGACAACACATTTGAAGAAATTGAACGGAGCTTGAAGAAAGATGTGAAACCAAATATTGATCTTAATGCTCCACCAAAAGAAGAAGGCTATATTTCAGAAGCTCAAGTTCGTCAAAAAGTTTTACATGATATGCTGAAAATTTATTTCCCCAAGGCCTTGGGCTAATATTTCTACTAAGTTTAGCATATTAAGGTTATTATTAGAAGTATGTATTTTAGTTTTCGTTAAGTAGATGATGCAGAATAATCGTTAATGTGAGAATACCATTTCTTGGTATTTTTGATGTGTGATTAGGTACGTTGGTAGGTTTTATGTACATACAAAATGATGTATTTTATTACCACTAAGATGTAATCCTTAATTATCAATATATGGGTTGAAAGTTAATGTTGTCTTTTATTCATGATTTAATTTCATGAATTTGTCATGCAATATATACTATTTTTAGATAATGAAAACGCTATGAATAATATGTTTTAGTCAATAGGATTGAGGTTGGGATGACATAGATAATCGTCACCAAACCGTCTTTGGTTGGTGATAGTTGGAGACGAATTCTAAAATCGTCACTAAATCGTCGCAAATAGGAGACGGTTTGGTGACCATGTAAATAAAGCGTCTAAAAACCATCTCGGGTTGGTGACGGTTTAGAGAGGACTGTCCAAACCGTCTCCTAATAGTCGCCAAAGGAGACGGTTCGGAGACAACATATCTAAGTTGTTTCCAAACCGTCTCGAAAGGGTCATTAGTTCCAGTGACGACTATTTCGTCTCTGTTTCGTCGCTCTTTTGGCGATGAAAAGGAGATGGACCTTCACCTTTCACAGTTTTTCTTATAGTGATTTTTGTAATTTTGGCTTTTGTTTTTGTTGAGTAAAATGTTTAAATGGTGATAATTGGATATATGTATATGTGTGTGCAATTAGTTGAAGTCAAATGCCACTAAAATCTTGGTCAAATGAGTTTGAACTTCAATTGTATGCTAACTACTTCAAAACTAATGTTTTTACATACGTAACACTATTCAAACGAGACGAAAAACATTTTTCAATTGCATACTTCCGACCCCAAAAGCTCAAAACTACCATATCCCGATTCTTTTTACATGTCATGTGACCTAGGAAAAATATTAAATTGAACATTCGAGACAGTCAAATTTCTTATAAATAGTGTCTAATAGTAAAACAATTAAAGAAGACAAGAAATGCACAAAAAATGCACAAGTAGTTTATGCAATATTTATTTAAAAAGATGTGATAAAATTCCCAGGCGTTACATGGTAAGGATAAGCACAAATTAAAATTTATATGTCCCCTTCTATGACACACATTTGAATGCGACATATAACTATACTGTGTTTCTTATATCACTACTGATTGGAAGTAGCTGGTTGTTCTTTTCATTACAATATTTTTGTACAAGTTTTTGGATAAGAAGTTTGAAAGTTTTCTCTAGTATCCAAGTATAAATATTTGATTGAAGGCTTTTTCTACTTTAGCCACAAGAGCTTCAGATCTAAGAGCCACGAGTTTCATCAAAAGCCAAGTATATTAGACATATGAAAAGATAAGGATGGATTAAGCAAGCATATAAAAACTCTTTGACTTTCCACTTCTAAATTAATCCCACAAGTTTGCTATTTAGGAGAGAATAAAATTATTTTTTAATTTTTGCTAATTAGAATAATAAGATAGGAAATATAGTAATATTTAAACTGGAAATTTTGAAAAAGCATATATATTTTCAATCTATTCAACCTTAATGTTTTTCATTTGGTTTACTATGATTCAGAAAAACCAAAAGTGCTATTAGTTTATGATATTTGTTAATCCTTTAAAAAAATGGATTCACAATCTAAGAAAGTTAAGCCTTTTTATATATCTAACTTGGATTTAATTTGCTAGCTTAATAATTTAGACCACTTTCCGGCACGAATTAAACGTAGTAATAGTTGATTTATTTATGTGGGAGAATACTCTTAACGTATAGTATATATTAGAGTATAAAATAACCACAAACTTGGGAATAGTAAAGGGACAGCGCATCTTTATCTTTGATAACTAAAGCCTCCAACAGTTCATTTAACTACTTCATGTTGCTATACATGAACGATAATAAGAAAATCAAAGGCGATGTTTATGGAGTAAATTAATCAAACATCTATCCACCCTAAAAATTTCCAAAATCTCACTAGTCTCTCTCATTAATGGAGATTATGGATTAGTAATTTTGCTCTTAATCTAAAACAAAAATATTTGGATTCTAATGCAAAAAAGAAAAAAAGAAAGATGGAACACAAGAATAAAAAATTCACCCTCATAAGGGGCCCAAAAGAATTAGACACTTCTAATTGTAGTTGAGTGATTGAAGAAAATAAATATACAAGTGACATTCAAATTTTAACTTTTATACTAGAAATGTCATATACAAATGACATCCAATTGTTTGAATAATAGCAACGAAGTGGTATTGTCAAATAAAAAATGAAACTAGAATTACAAAAAAAAAATTAGGGTTTGGATGACGTAGGGGTCGTGGCCCGTTCGTCGCCCGATAAAATATAATAAGAGGCAGTGCTACCCTCTTCTTTTTTCCTTTTCTTCCTTTCTTTCTTTTCTTGCCCTTTTCCCCACCGCACCTACGTGTCCTTTCACTTCTATCTATATATATATATATATATATATATATATATATACATATATATATATATATACATATATATATATATATATACATATATATATACATATATATATACATATATATATACATATATATATGTGTGTGTGTGTGTGTAAATATACATATATATATAGATATACATATATATATGTATATATGTATATCTATATATATATATATACATATATATATGTATATACAGTATATATATACATATATGTATATATATATATAATGTGTGTGTACGTGTATGTGTATGTGTATTTGTATATATGTGTATTTATATATATGCGTGTGTGTCTGTGTTTATGTGTGAAATTGTATATTTTTCTTTTTTTATTTTTTATTTTTTATTTTTTATTTTTTTATTTTATAATTTTTTTTTATAATTTTTATGTTTTTTATTTTCCAGTTTTTTAATTTTTTCCTTTTTTTGGTCATTTTGCATTTTTTTTATTTTTTTTTAGTTTTTTTTAATTTTTCTTTTTTTTATTTGTATATATTTATTATATGTAGTATATATATATATATGTGTGTATATTTATTTTTATTTTATTTTATTTTTTGTTTTGATTTGTTAATCTTTCCATTTTTTGAATATTTTTTTATTTTACTAATTATTTTGTATTTCTATTTTTTATTTAATTGTCGGTTGTTTTAAATACTTTTTGAAGGATTCGGGTTTGGTTAGTGCGATAAGGCAAGCTAGTACGGCTCAAGTTAGTCTTCTAATTAGGTATCTTTTATATTTATTGAGTTTTTGTTCTTATTGTAGCTCAATAAAATTGAATTGATTGTCATTCTTGGTATATCTGTGAGACCCGAGAATTTCATTATATGTACATTTATTTATTTTAAACATTATTTGGTAGTATTATGTAATAATTATATGTTTAACTATTTTTAATACATCATATTTGCATTTAAATCACATTTATACATATAAATAAAATCTTATTTATTTAAGTCTACTATATTTGACTTGTTTTACTCTTGAAAATACATTATATACATATATACATAAAAACAAGATAGAAAAATGCATAGTATACCAACTTTGACTATGTTTGACTTAGTTTATTTAATTTATTTGACTTTGTTTGTCTACCATATTTTATATATAACACCTACACATAATATAAACACTTAGCAAAATACAAGAATAGGCTAGAATCATCAAGAGGGGTCGGCCAATCAAAGGAAAAATAGAGAAAAAAAACTAGGTTTTGATCACTTTTTAAGGTGAATCTTGCATTTCAAAGCCAAATCAAAGTGGAAATAGCTCAAAGATTGTTCTCCATAGCTTGTACTTGTTATATCTAGTCTTTTCCAACAATTTTAAGGTGAGGGTTTCAAGTTCTTGCATGTGTATGCCTACTTTGATCCATGAAAATGTTATATAATTGTGTTATAAATGTTTGTAGAGATGAATATACGTTTTAGTAGTGATTTGAAAGCTTTATATATGCATATGAACTTGTTGGAGGCAAAATAGTTGAAAACAAGCTAACTTTGTTGGTTGGAAGATGAGAAATTGAGTTGGCTTTGGTGTTTATGATTATATATATGTGATTGGTATATGATTTCATGGTTTTTGAGTGAATTTGATTAATTTAGGGGTTTATTTTGATTAATTTCCAAAAATTCCAGCCTTGGTGTAATTTTAGTGTTTGGCTTGTTTAATGCTTGGTTTTGTTGTTGTAATGGGTTCATAATGTATTGTAGTTAGTTGCTATATTGATTGTGTTGAGGTTATGTATTGTAGAGATTCATAGGTTGGTTAAATGCTGTTGAAAAGTTGAAGCTGTTTTGTAGAGATCATGTTCTTTTAATGTTTAATTGGTGTTAATGTCTAAAGGTCATGTTTTTATGAGCCTAGGTGATGTTAATGTGTTGTAGAGATCATGTTCTTGGATAGTTAAATGTTGGTACTAATGTGTTGGATATATGTTTAATGAGGATTAGTTGAGTTAATGGATGTGTTGTTAAGTTATTGAATGTGTTGTTGAGTTAATGGATGTGTTGTTGAGTAGTGGATGTGTTGTTGATTAATGAATGTGTTATGAGATGTGATGTGAAGTATCGGGTTGCAATCTTAGCTCGTCATGGTAACGTCGTGCCGTGCTGGCGGCATAGGGCTTGCCGGTAATTACATGACTGTAACACCCGGACCTAGCCTATAGACATTTTATTAATTTGCATATATTCATTTCATTAAATTGTACTATTCTTGGAAAACGTGTCACAATATTTGTTTGCCTTCATTTAAATTATATTCAATTGACTTCCCCAAAATAATTATTTTGTTATTTTATTTATTAGAATTCATTTTTCAAATAATTTAAAATGATTTAATTTTACTATTTGAATGTGAAGTCGAAACCCGAGAACAATTATTTTTGTCATTATCACCATTTGTATTTATTTAAATAAAATTTGATTGATTTACATAAAATAATTAATTTATTATTTTCATTGTTTGTATTTATTTAATTTATATTTAAATAGTTTGCACGGGACAATTACTTTATTATTTTATTTATTAAAATTATCTTACATGCCTTTTTAATTAATTCGTTTTACCGTTCGAACGAGAAGCCTGGACCCGAACCGAACAAGCTAGTTTATTATTTTTAAAAATTATATTTATTTAATTACATTTAAATGATTTACATGAAATAAATAATTTATTATTTTATTATTTGTCTACATTTAATTAACTTATATTTTCCCGAGCCCGGAGTTGATTTTCTTTTCTTTTATTTATTTTATCTGCATCCCTAATTACTTTAATTAACTTATCTCGTTCATTCGTTCAGTCAAATCTTTGTTCATTGCATACTTAGGACGGTAGAATTAAGTGAAACTGCTTAATATCTATTTTAATTTGAGCCTAGTTGTGATACCCACACCTAGCATATAGACATTATAGTAAATTGTCTATATTTATTTCATTAAATTGCATATTCTTGAAAAATGTTTCAATTAATTTATAATTAATTTTCTTGCCAAGAATAATTATTTTATTATTCTATTTACTAAAATTTATTCTTCTAACATTTAAAATAATCCATTTTTACTATTCAAATTAGAGGCTCCGAGGCCGGAGAAAGCTTTATTTAATTTTATTTCCTTACATATTTGACTTACTTAACACGTTTTTTGAACACGTTCATCGAGAAAATAATGTGCATTGCATTCGAGGGTGAGAATTTTTGTAAAATGTTTAACGTATGAATAGTATTTTATTGTTTTACTATACATATTTATTTTAATTGTATTTAATAGATTTACGTGAATTAATTAATTTATTATTTTCATTAATTAAAATTATTTAAATTATATTTAAATGACTTGTCCGGGACACTTACTTTATTATTTTAGTTATTTAATTTTATTTTACATGCCTTTAAATTAATTTTATTTTTACTATTGAATGCGAAACCTGGGCTCAAAACTGAACAAGTTAATTTCTAGATTCTTTTCTCTTACATGTTTTGACTTGTTGGCCCAATGTTAGCCATACATTTAACATTTCAATATATATATAGATATATATATATATATATATATATATCTATATATATATATATATATATATATATATATATCTATATATATATATATCTATATATATATATATATATCTATATATATATATATATATATATATATATATATATATATATATCTATACTATATACTAAGAGCCAATTGATGGCTAAAATTGTCAGATTAAGGTAAAATGTTTCGCTCGTCATGCTTTAAATCCATTGTACTATGTGTAAATATCATTGTACGTTTGTTTTGAAATGACCATAATGCCCATTCTTTATCAACGGTTTGTATTTGTCCACGTTTTCTAACGAATCAATCTGAACCGTTGAGTGTAGAATCTGACACAATATCTTTTATAGTTCAGACGTTCATTGATGATGTTCTGTTTGAAAGTATAGTTAAACCCTTGCTCTAGATTATTCAATAGGCATTTATAGGGCTATAATAGTCTTTTGACACTTTTCTTCTTCCACTTTCCAATGCTGTCAGAGAACGTTTCTTTTCTTCCTCTTCTCTTTACGTTTCTTTTTCTCTGTACTCTCCGTACTCTCTTCATCACTCTCTTTACCTACATCTAAATATCACACCACTTTCTTTCTCTAAATATATTTCTCTCTCTTTCTCTCTCTCACGATTGCTATCTCTTTGATAGACCAAACTTTTCTCTCTATTCCTCCTTTTTTTCTCTCAAATCTTCATCAGCAGCACAGTAAGTACTGTTTTTTTTCATCAAATTTATACATGTGCAAATAGCTCTGTGTGTGTATATATTATATGAAGCTTTGCGAGTGTGTGTTGTGGTGGTAGGTGTGTACGTGAAGACAGTGTTTGTGTGTTATGTGCGTGTATGTGTGGGTAGTGGTGGTGATGGTGTGTGTGTGGGTAAGCTTGTGCTGTACTCTCCGTGCTCTTTTCACTCTCTCTACCTACATCTAAATATTACATTGAACAATTAAATTGGGTAATAAGATCCAACCCGCATCTTGGCGAGGCAATTCTAATGGTAGTTTGCAGCCATGACGAGTCATGGACTATTGCCTGATTATTATACATCTGAGCGTCAACCTTCTTTGTTCATTATTCCTATTTCTTTTTTTATTTCTTTCTTTTTCTCTATTTTCTTCTTTTCCAATGTTCATTGGCCTGACAACACTAAGGTATTATAGATCTACTCTAAATTTGTTTCCATCTTTCTAATTTTTTTTCGAACTGTATTGTAAAACAACAAAGTAAATGAAGAAATTAGTTGTTGTTGTTTAGTTTCATGATGTCGAGGCAAAGATTACTGAAAATTGACTGGCTTCATGCATGGAGTAGAAAGATGAAAGGATGTTAGTGGGGTCATGCGATCTTCATCAAGAAGGGTTCTTTGTGTATATGTATAAAAATAAGCTTGTGTTGGTAGGGTTTGTGTTTGAGATTAATTCTATTTTTTCTCTAAAGAAATATATTTCTTAGAAGTTGAACATACCACACTTTATTTCCATATGTTCTTCTATGTATAGTTAATTTTCCTTATATGTCAATAAGAGAAATGGTCTTTTCCCAAGGAAGTATATTATCGTTAACCAGAGGGAGTTTTCAACAGGGACCAAACCTAACCAGCAAATTCCTTTTGGTTCTAAGTTCTAACTTAGAACATGTTTTCCATTTATCATGAACTGTGTGTAGAGTTTTTAGAAATTTTGATCATTGTAAAGTACTAAGTTTATCTTTTCTTTACTCTCTGTCCTTTTTGTTTGCAACAACCACAGCTAGAAGTGAAAGATTAGATCCTTATGGCTGTTCTCTTTTGTTATCCTTTTCTTTTGGAAAAATGTGTATAGATATTTTGTTGGTTTCCCTTCCCATCTTCATTGTAAGGAGTTGCCTTGCACATATGTATTCTTTTAATTATTTCTTTCTTCAGCTTAAAGATTGACATTGTTCTATGGTGTCTATGACGACATTAAATATACTAAGTCTTTTTTACAATGAAAAGAACTTTTATCTGAGGTAGTACATAATCTTTTTAATTATTTTTTGTTTTTGTTTTGATTAAATTGAGATATGAATTGTGTAAATGACCATAAAAGAGACAGGGACATCAATACTCTAATTTAGGAGTATGATGATTTGTCGACGGGAATCTCTCTGATGCACTATTGTTTTTGTTTTTAATATAATTTTTACATATTTTTTTTTGGGGTAAATTATGCCAGTGATGAATCTATTTTTTTTTTTTTTGGGTTAATGATTATTTCTAGAATCATCGCAGCAACTGAGGCTTTTAATTGATGTTAGTCTATTTTTATTTCCTTTATTAAGGTCATGCTTAACGAGATAATCGAGTGCTTACATGTTGAATGTTTAGTGGCAAATAAAATATGGTTTTATTCCTCAAGTGTTTGATCTTGGACTTCTGTCCTGCAATGCAACATAAATTAGCATCCACCTTAGTCAATGGGACAATAGGTAAGGAATGAGACTACTCTAATTATTTAGTTAAGCTATTGGAATAATAAACCTTATCTAATGTTCAAGTTGTTTGAGATCTAAAGAAGCAGAAACCTGTGATTAGGAAAGTGTTTCTATTTACTAGCATACATTGTTTGTGATGCAATTTGAAGTATAACCTTCATCTTAACTTTTATGTCAATCACTAAATTGACTAACCCAAACTTTCACAAACTTGCAGCTTCTTTGATTCTAATAGAAGGCGGTGCTCGGACTTTACAGTGGAACCCTGATGTTGCTACTTAGCTTATGATCGCTTGAGATAAAAGATACTGCACCTATAGAGTAATGCACTTTCTTCATGGTCTTCCTGAATTATTGCTACTGATTGTTGTCACCTTTTCTAATTGGCTGATTATGTATACAGCTCTAGGATATGAGGAATATAATGTCTCTAATTAAAGAATTTATAGGGCACACTAAAGGTATGTCAGTCAGTCAGTCAGTGCATGAAAAATCATTAGTGCATTACATAAATTTCTCTTTTAATATTATAAGTTCAGATTTTACTGCGAAGATAGCGAGGAAAGATACAATTTTAATAACAAATTTATAGTTTTTAATGCTTAGCGATTTTATTCTATAGACATAGCTTTTAGGAATTACATCTCTTGTATAATGTGTTCAGTCCATTCTAAGATAGTGAAAAAGATGATTGAGGCTCTCTATTGAGCTTGTAAAGAATAAGGAAAGAAACACAGAGAAATATAAAAGACTCTGATCAAAATATACATAGTGCAATGTGTTCTTCATTATCAATAGTTTCAATGGATTCATGGTTGCTGTATTGTACATGATTATCCGAAGAAAATATTTAGCAAATTTTTACTGATTCTTTTTCTTTCTCATTTTTAGCAGGTAATTCAAGGCCAACCAACTCTGAGTACAACAGTCAGTGTGCCACATCCACCAGCCATTCAACCAAGGGTTTGGGCACAGAAGGGACAGGCCATAGATCCATATAGTATCGCTGAGCGAGTTTGTATTTTATATACTTCCTAGGTGGAAATATCTCTAAAAAAATTCATTCATATGTTTTACAGTTACGTCAAAAAAGGCTATCATCTAAGAATAAAGGCCTTGCAAGAACTTGTTCCTAGCTACAATAAGGTATGCACCATTTTCGTTATGACAACTGTAGTCTTCAGCTCTCTTCAAATGGATGCTTCCCTTTTTGCAAGTCATTTATGTACATTGTCCATAGAAGTAGTTATCATATGAGTTTCCATTGGAAAAGAAAATGCCTTTGTGTGCCAGAATATATCTATGTGTAGCTATGTATAATATATGTACATAAATGGGTTGGTTGTACATATATCATTCAAAGATGATTTACTTTTGCATTATACCCATTTTTATAACAGATTTGTTTCTATTGTAAATAATTATGACATGTGAGACAAAGTAGGGATAATAATTAACAATATACACATGCAGAGAGATGAGGGGGTTTTTGGGAGAAAGAGAAGATAAGTTGTTGCATGCAGTTAATTTTTTACTTGAAGAATCAAAAGAGAGAGAAAGAAGCCATGAAATGAAATATATGTTTTAGCCATTTGTTCAAGAATAAAAAATTGGATTACACTATCACTGATGTTGAACTATTGTCCTTTGTCTCGGCAGACAGATAGAGTTGCTATGATGAGAAGATTGCTAAATGGTGATGGGATTCAGTGCTGATGTCATAATGACATCTGAATCATGTAAAAATGGTAAGAAAGATGAATCTATCTTCCTCTTTGTTGATCAAGATTTCTTAAACATTTAGTATTATCTATTATTTTTCTTCCCAAACTAATGTGAATCCAATTCGTCATTTTCTTTTCAATTCTTGTGATGTTCAGAGGCTAGCGTTTATATAGCTGTAATCAATACATTGTGAATATCATTTGTACAATTTATTCCAAAAAAGATATCATACGCAGAATTGGTGGTTAACCTAGATTATTGAGGATGATTGAGAGTCATGGTAAGCATGAGGTGAATTAAGAGTAATGTTGTATTAACTTTTTATTTCTTTACATTTATTGATTTTTCAATGTAAATAATTTTATTTTTAATATATTACCTTAGCCAAGCTTTTGTAAATGACTACTTTATACAAATGAATTGTAAATTCAATCCAACACTACTCTATATTCTTTTTGTTTTTTTGGACTATACTCTATATTCACAAATCTTAAGATTTAATCTAATACCTATTTTATATTAAGAAGTCTATGTTGCAATAAATCAATTACAATTATAACTTTATATAATGACTTCATTTGCAATATTTCTATTAAGAAACATTGAGTTAGGCCCGTGTATATGCACGGGCATAGCACAACTAGTATATATATAAAATGGTAAAAACTCACACACTCACGGGCACAAGCATATACCACACAAACAAATAAATATCTTCTTCTCACTCAAATACTCACCACACACACAATCTGTGACGCCCAAGAATTTGCATCATTATTATAAATAATTGTAGCATATCTTTTGTGCATTTTAATGTGTTTTATTTCTAGTTTAAATATGTTTACTTGATGGTCACTATTCAAAAAAAATTTACTGTCTAAATTGCTTCGTTTAATATATTTCCTATATAGTATAACTTATAAAAGGAATTGAGAACTTGTAGTTTTGAGCTTTGGAGGCCGGGAATATGCATTTGAAAAATAATTTGTGCTTCGTTGAATAGTATTATATCAGTGTGAATAATAGTTTAGTTTATTAATCTTTTAATTGACAATTTTAGTGTAGCTTGACTAAGTCCTTGTTAGTATTTGACTCATAAAAAATAACTTATATCTATACATATACTTAATACACTACACATACATGCATATGCTCATAAAAAACAAAACAAAACTCCCCAAAGCCCCCCAAACCCGTTGATCAAGAGAACAAAAAAAAGAGGAACTTTTGCAAGCAAATTTTTTCATTTGGCTCAAGAATCATCATTCTATACCTCATTCCACATCTCCAAAGGTCTTCTACGCCCTCCTCAAGGCCTCTAGGTGAGGGAGATTCACCATTTTAGCTAATTAAAGTTTCTTGCCATTATTTCATATTTTTGGATTTTGAATTTTGTGCTATAAATTGTTTGATTCATGATAGATAAGATATTGTTATATGCTAGAGAACATCCTTATGTAATTATATAGCTTGAAACCAAGTTTTTTAGCAAGAATCATATGAGGAAGATGATGAATAGTGTCAAACTAGGGTTCTGAAAAAAAGTTACAATGTAATTCGATTCGAGGCTTCTAGTAGTTGCTAATTAGGTCCTTGAGCATGAGAAAAATGTTAGTTGCGCTTCCCATGTACAAAATTTGAATAATTTGATCAAATTAGTCTACTTTAATAAGGGATTTCGGGGTTAACTCGAATCCGGACATGTTTCGAGGTTATGACTAGTCTTTATTAAGTATTAAAGCCTTATAAGTGCCTTCATTTCGCTTGTTTGGGTTCCAAAATTAGTACTTGTAGTGTAAACCCACAAAGAGGCATTTTCGGTATTTTCATGTACTTGTGCTCTAGGTTATGATTTGGAGGTTCTAAATGAGGTATTTAGGTATCCTTAGATTGGTAGGATGGTTAGCTAGCTTAACTTGATCCTTGAATTCCGGTAGGAAGCTAAATAGCCTAGTTGAACAAAGGGGAAAATGAGATAATAGGGTGTTTTATAGCTTGTATTGCCTTATAGTTGGTTATTGTGTGTTTAAATGTATTTCTATAGCATATTTGAGCTATTGATGAGATTTCATGAAAGTATGTTGTTGATCCCCTTTGTGCACCGATGGTTAATTTCATATTTATTGCTTCTAAGTCTTGCGTTTCTTGCTTCCAATGCTTTCTATATTACCTAATGATGATATAGAGTAAACTTTTGGCATTGATATAGAGTAAACTTTTGGCATTGTGTTACTTGTATCTTGAATGTAGGTTGTGATTTTAGTTACAAGTAGTAAAACTTGAATGAAATTTTGTAGTAATAGCTAAGGTGTTTGTTTAATGTCCTAAATGAAGTATAGGATTGTGTCACATGCTAGTATAATGCTCATAGTTAGTTCAATGCAAGAAATGTGCATGTGTGTGTGGATACCCTGTCTGGGCAATTCACTATCGCCATCTTCTAGATTAGGCAGTTTAGAGAAAATGTTGATTTCTAGGACTAAGACTAATTCTAACGTTTTAGCCCTCTGATTACATCATTTCCGAAATGTAGCTCAAAAATTGCTGGTTCTGCCCAGCTATGCGTGGTTGCGCGATAAGAGCTATAACTTTTGAAATTTAACTTGGAATTGAGCACCGTTTGAACCTAAAATTAACTAAATTCAAAGAGCTACGATTATATGTAAAAATAGGATAGTTTGGAGGTTAATATCCTAGGTAACCGAATTGATTAAGTTGAGCTTATGTTAGAGGAATTGGAAGATGTCTTAGTTGAGCTTGTGGTATTAACTTTGCACTTGGAAACTTGTATTGAATGTTAGAAGAATTAATTAGAATGTAGGTTAAATGTAAAGAAGTTAACCAATGCATGTTCGTTGAGTCCATTTGTACAGTTGGCATTTAGTTTATATGTTAAGTACAATTTTGGTTAGTTATAGTTAGCTTAACTATATATATTAGTAAATGCAACTATGTTGTTACAAAGTTATGGAGTTTAATTAAGTTACAATGAAATAAAGTATGCAAAATAGATTCTTGGATGTGGAAGATAGTTGTTAAACCTTTTATAGTCCATTGTTAAAGTGTTACACTTATATGAATAACTAGGGGTTTGCACATTTGAGCGGATTCAAAGAGGTTTGGAATAAGTCTAAGCTATACCCTTACAGGTTTGGTAAAGGTGACGGAGTCTTCATCTTTTCTGTACATTTTAACTTATTTTATTCTTTCTAGATTATATTATTTGGTAATTGATAAAGTTTATATGTATTATTTACTTGTTATCTTGTGTCTTTTCTTGTTATTTGTGATTAACTGCGAGGGCGGCCTACTTTGTCGTTCTTCTTACGTGATTTGATATTCTTGGCTCTCGTGATCACATTCCGGGTTGCGCAACCTTTTCGGACATGGTAGCGTCGAGAAATACGGGTGACATCGGGCTTGCCGTACTCCCTCGACTACCATGGTGCCTATTCTTTTTCTCTAGCTGAGTATACTCCACTACCCCAGAGGCGTGGTTCACCTCGTTGGGGCATATGGACCTACCTCAGGAGAAAGGGTCATAGGATTGGGGTACATCCAGAGTACCCCATTTGAAGGAATAAGGGGTTTGTCGGTAGTTGCTTGAAGATCGTGGTTCGTGGATCGAGACTTCGTGGAACCGTATTCTTTTAAAATATGTGATACTCGATTATTAAGTGATATTCGGTCTCTTGTTACTTGAAATATGATTATATACTGTACATGACACCTGTGTGATAGTTATATTTGGGTGCTATAGTTCAAGTACTTGTGTATTATCTTGTTTTGTGTACTTGAGTGCTTTATAGTTTGTGTGCTTGCGTGATGTCTAGACTTGTGTGTATGCGTGTTATCTAATCCTGTGTGCTTGTGTGTAATTTTGATGTTATCTGCATAGCACGAGACCTTTTGGAGACTCCCCGTTATGTGACCTCTCCCTCACTAGGCATACGTGGTTAGTATGCCCATTCCTCACCCTAACATATTTCAGGCATAGCAAAGATTGGCGGCACGAGTTCCAAGATTGGCTGTGAAGTTGAGTTAGCTGGCGTGTTATCGGTAGCATATATAAATTAAATGTGAAGTTTATCTTGTAATAAAGTATGTGTCAAAAGAAGTTTTGCATGTAATTATGTGGTATTGTAGAGAAGTGTGTTTTAGTCTTCTAATATTACGGGCATGTAATAACTATAAGGATTACCTAATTGTATAGTTAGCTTGCATGCATATGTGAATTGAACTTGACAACTGTCGACTATATGCCTATTGTTAACCTTTGTTGAGTTTCAAGGCTCGGATGGCCTTGAGAAGTTGTTGATTGTGTTGATGTCGGAGGTCGGGAATTGTGAAGGAGTTGTTTTGGGGTATAATAGCTTGCGCGCACGTATCAGATAGTCCTATAAACAGGTGAGAGTCTGTCCGTTTCTCCTCGTTTTTTGTGACCTCGGGTATTGGATCGGGGCTCGGGTTTCATGAGAGATCAGGGTGTTACAGTTGTGGTATCAGAGTTTAGCAGCTCATAGCCGGGACAGGGTCCTCGATTTGTTGGGTAGTAGACCTCGAGTGCGTACCTATAAAGTGAGTCTTGAATAAGTATGTGCTTGCATGTGGGTTGTGTTTACTTGAGTGAAAATGTGTTCTTATGTATTATGATTGTGCGAAATAGGAAGATTATACGATATGTGATTGTGTGTGCACCTATGTGACCTTTTTGTGCAATAAGTGAAACTTATATGATATGTTTATTTATATGATTAGTTATGCATGTAAGTGATTTCTTGAGTGTTTACCTACCTTAGTTATTTGTAATAAAGTGTATAAGTGTTTATCATATGTGAAATCCACCATATACTTGCATTACCCGTTAATATGATAAGGATGACATAGGCAGCTTGCTTGAAGACGTGGACCAACAGAAAGAGGAAGAGTTGATCAATTGGTATTCTCTCTGGGATTCTTATTAGTATTTTCATACGGGGTTCTATAGTAGTATTCTTATTGGGACTCTTGTTGGCATTCTTACTTGGCACATGTACATATAGGAGTAGTCTTTTCCGGGATTAAATATGGGGACCCTCAATTGGTGTATTTCTATTGGGCTTCTTATTTGGTGCTCCCGTTGAATTCTTATTTGGCTTTCATTGCCTAGTGACCTGAGAACATTGCTCTGGGATTCATAATAATATTCTTATTCTGCAATAATGATTGATGGTCTATCTTGGGATTCTTATCTGCTATAATTATGGTATTTTTGTTTAGAGATCCTCTGTCGGGCTTCTCGTTTAACAACTACATTTGAAATTCCTACGTGATGTTTTTATTCGGAGGGACCCTTATTCGGACTTCTGGATTGGTATTCTTTTGGGCATTCTTACGAAGATCTTTGATGGCATTTAATTGGCATTCATGAGTGATGGGTTTCTTGGGAGTTCCATTTGAAGGCTCTTATTGGAGTGTTTTTTCGGTACTTCTACTTGGTATTCCCTATGATTTTCGCATTCGAGCTTCTTATCTAGATTGTTCAAGATGCATATGAGCAATTCACTTGAAACAAGAAATTGCGATGACACAATTTGTTTAAGGGGGGAAGAGTGTGATGCCCGAGAATTTGCATCACAGTCATAAATAATTGTAGCATATCTTTTGTGCATTTTAATTTGTTTTATTTCTAGTTTAAATATGTTTACTTGATGATCACTATTCATAAAAAAATTTACTATCTAAATTGTTCGGTTAGTATTTTTTCTAGATAGTATAACTTATAAAAGGAATGAGGAACTAGTAGTTTTGGACTTTGGAGGCCGGGAATATGTATTTGAAAAATAATTTGTGCTCGTTAAATAGTGTTACATTAGTGTGAATAATAGTTTAGTTGATTAGTCTTTTAATTGACAATTTTAGTATAGTTTGAATAAGTCCTTATTAGTATTTGACTCATAAAAAATAACTTATATCTATACATATACTTAATACACTACACATACATGCATATGCTCATCAAAAACAAAACAAAACTCCCCACAGCCCCCCAAACCCGTCGATCAAGAGAAAAAAAAAGAGGAACTTTTGCTAGTAAATTTTTTCATTTGGCTCAAGAATCATCATCCTACACCTCATTCCACATCTCTAAAGGTCTTTTCCACCCTCCTTAAGGCCTTTAGGTGAAGGAGATTCACCATTTTAGCTAATTAAAGTTTCTTGCCATTATTTCATATTTTCGGATTTTGAATTTTTGTCCCATAAATTGTTTGATTCTTGCTAGTTAAGAAATTGTTATATACTAGAGAACATCCTTATGTAATTATATAGCTTGAAATCAAGTTTTTTTAGTAAGAATCACATGAGGAAGATGATGAATACTGCCAAACTAGGGTTCCAAAAAAAAGTTACAATTTAATTCGATTCGAGACTTCTAGTAGTTGTTAATTAGGTCATTGAGTGTGGAAAAAATGTTAGTTGCGCTTTCCATGTACAAAATTTGAATAATTTGATCAAATTAGACTACTTTAATAAGGAGTTTTGGGGTTAACTCGAATCCCGACACGTTTCGAGGCTATGGTTAGTCTTTATTAAGTATTAAAGCCTTAGAAGTGCCTTCGTTTCACTTGTTTGGGTTCCGGAATTGGTACTTGTAGTGTAAGCCCACAGAGAGGCATTTTCGGTATTTTCGTGTACTTGTGCTCCAGGTTATGATTTGGAGGTTCTAAATGAGGTATTTAGGTATCCTTAGATTGGTAGGATGGTTAGCTAGCTTAACTTGATCCTTAAATTCCGGTAAGAAGCTAAATAGCCCAGTTGAACAAAGGAGAAAATGAGAGAATAGGGTGTTTTATAGCTTGTATTGCCTTATAGTTGGTTATTGTGTGTTTAAATGTATTTCTATAGCATATTTGAGCTATTGATGAGTTTCATGAAAGTATGTTGTTGATCCCCTTTGTGCACCGATGGTTAATTTCATGTTTATTGTTTATAGTCTTGCGTTTCTTGCTTCCAATGCTTTCTATATTACCTAATGATGAGATAGAGTAAACTTTTGACATTGGATTACTTGTATTTTGAGTGTTGGTTGTGATTTTAGTTACAAGTAGTAAAACTTGAATGGAATTTTGTAGTAATAGCTAAGATGTTTGTTTAATGTCCTAAATGAAGTGTAGGATTGTGTCACATGTTAGTATAATGCTCATAGTTAGTTCAATGCAAGAAATGTGCATGTGTGTGTGGATACCCTGTCTGGGCAGTTCGCTATCGTCATCTTCTAGAGCAGTTTTGACATAGTAAATGAGCTTAGAATTGAACGAAAGTTGTACAACAGCTATATTAGGCAGTTTAGAGCAAATGTTTATTCCTAGGACTAAGGTTAATTCTAACGTTTTTGCCTTCTGATCACATAATTTCCTAAATGTACCTCAACAATCGCTAGTTCTGCCCAGCTATGCGTGGTTGCGCTTGCGCTGTAAGAGTTATAACTTTTGGAATTTAACTCGGAATTGAGCACCGTTTGAACCTAAAATTAACTACATTAGAAGAGATACGATTATAACTAAAAATAAGATAGTTTGGAGGTTAATATCCTAGGTAACCAAATTGATTAAATTGAGCTTATGTTAGAGGAATTGGAAGATGTCTTAGTTGAGCTTGCGGTATTAACTTTGCATTTGGAAACTTGTATTGAATGTTTGAAGAATTAATTAGAATGTATGTTAAATGTAAAGATGTTAACCAATGCAGGTTAGTTGAGTCCATTTGTACAGTTGGCATTTAGTTTATATGTTAAGTACAATTTTGGTTAGTTATAGTTAGCTTAACTATATATATTAGTAAATGCAACTATGTTGTTACAAAGTTATGGAGTTTAATTAAGTTACAATGAAATAAAGCATGTAATACAGGTTCTTGGATGTGGAAGATAGTTGTTAAACCTTTTATAGTCCATTGTTAAAGTGTTACACTTATATGAATAACTAGGGGTTTGCACATTTGAGGGGATTCAAAGAGGTTTGGAGTAAGTCTAAGTTGTACCCTTACAAGTTTGGTAAAGGTGAGGAAGTATTTATCTTTTCTGTGCATTTTAACTTATTTTATTGTTTCTAGATTATATTATTTGGTAATTGATAAAGTTTATATGCATTATTTACTTGTTATCTTGTTTCATTTCTTGTTATTTGTGATTAATTGCGAAGGCAGCCTACTTTGTCGTTCCTCTTACATGATTTGATATTATTGGCTCTCGTGATCTTGTTCAGGGCTGCGCAACCTTTTTTCGAACATGGTAGTATCGAGAAACACAGGCGGCGTCGGACTTGCCGTGCTCCCTCGACAACCATGGTGCTTTTTCCCTTTCTCGCTGAGTATACTCCACTACCTCAGAGGCGTGGTTCACCTCGTTGGGGCATATGGAGCTACCTCAGGAGAAAGGGTCGTAGGATCGGGGTACATCTGGAGTACCTGTGACACCCCAACCCATGCATATAATTATTTTATTAATGTGCATATATTTATATGTCTACTTTAATTATTTACATATATTTGTTTGCATAAAATATCATATTTTTGGTTTACATGCATCTATTTTGTTTAACGTGTATTTATGTGCATTCACGAATATTTAGGTGATTTAAAAATTGTAGTAAATAAATAAATGTATTGATAAACAGTAGACTAGCTAAATTAGTTAGAATTAAACTAGAATGGCAAACCAGTTAATAGCTTTTAGTTGAAGAGCATGTTAGTCATTTGGGCCTCTTGTCTTTTATTATTTTCACATACTAAAATACTAAAATACACACAAGGACACATAACACACACAAAAATCAAATTCTACACACACACATACACAAAATTCTGCACACACACAACACACAACAGAGAGAAGAAGAGGAGGAAAAAAAAGAGGAAAATGAACAAAAGAAGGAAAAAGAAGTAGTTCCAAGCTATTTTTCATGTTGTTCTTCATGTTTAGGTGAGGAAACTCACCCTTGTGTGCATTTCTATTGCTTATTCTTGTTTCTATAATGTTGGTTATTATGTAGTTACATGATCCATGAGTTGTAGATGCATGAAATGATGATTCCTAGTATGTAAAATGTTGTAGAAGCTCTTTTTTGTATATTTGATAAGCGTTGCTAGAAGCTTTAATTGTGTAGTTATATTGCTAGTTAAAGCTCATAAATGAAGACTACATGTTTGTTAAATTTCCTAGATGAAGTATGAAAGTTATGTGATAACAATATTCATGCATTAAACTAGTTAAAATGCAAGAAAAGTTGGTAGATAGCTAATGCCCTGTCTGGACAAAAAACGTCACACAACTTCTAGAGCACTTTTGACATAGTAAATGTGCTCTAGAATTAATGAAATTTATATAGCAGCTTGATTAGGCAGTTTAGAGAAAATGTGGATTTCTAGTCCTAAGCCTAATTTTAACGTTTTGACCATCTGATTTGGAAATTTCTGAAATGTAGCCAGGAAAATCGCTGGTTCTGCCAGTTTAGCGTAGTTGCATGGTAACGGTCATAATTAATACAATTCAACTCAGAATTAGACACTGTTTGAACCAAAATTCTTCTACAAACGAAGGGCTACGTGCATACATAAAAATTAGGGAATTTAGAGGCCATCCTCATAGGTAACTGAATTGATTAAGGTAGAGTACAGTAGAGAATTGAGACAATGAGCAGGTCTTGGTGTAATTTTGTGTGCTATGTGCTATACATATGTTAGTAGTGGAACTTTGTGTGAATGTTTAATATGTGAAATATACATGAACATTTGCCATGTAGTTCATACATGCCATGTTTGTTTATTAAAGTATGCTAAGCAATATTCATGAACTTAGTTAAAGTAGTGCATGTTAATGAGTTAATGCTTTGTCTAATACCTTGTGTGTTGTGTGTTAGTCCAAGATAATGTGATTTAAAATCTAGTAGTTAATGTTCCTATTCAGTTATGAAAGGTTAGTCAAATATTTAATGTTTTCGAATACTTTAGAGTCCCGAACATGCTAAGTGGCTTACTTGTGTTTGTGAGTTAAGTATATGGACCAAGTGTGGTTTCATGAGTCTAGTTGGTGTCATAAAGTGTTATTAGAAGGGTAGAATAGTTTGTTTGAGATTATTGAACCTGTTGTAGGGATTAGAATGAATATACTTGGTATAAACTTGAATAAATTGCTAAATTGGCTTGAGTTTACAAAAGGGTTTCGGGTCAAACGTAAATCCGGGTGTGTTTGGGCATTATGGTTAATAGGTGGGAAAGTGCTAAAAATGTATTCGTTTTGCTTAATTAAGCTTTGATTAGGATACTTGTAGTGTAAATGCATAAAGGGAAAAAATTTGGACTTTTTAGTTAGATGTGCTTTAAGGTGTGATTTTAGGGTCCTAAATGGTGTCATTACATGTCATTAGAAAGGTAGCATAGCTTAATTGTGTATCTTGAACTTCGTGTTTCGTTTGGAAGCAAAATAACATAAGATCACAAAGGGAAAATGTGGGAATTGGGTGTTTTAGCACTTGTATTGCCTTGTAATTGCTTATAGTATGTTTAATTGCATTTCTAAAGTATACGTGAGAATTTGGTAAAGTTTCGTGAAAGTATGTCATTAATCCCCTTTGTGTACCGATAGTTAATTTCATATTTATTGCTTATAGTCTTGTGTTTCTTGCTTCTAAGACTATCTATATTATCTAATGATGTTATAGAGTAGACTTTTGAACTTGGATTGCATGTGTAGTGAGAGCTTGAACATATAGATGTATTGAAGAAAAGGTGAATGGTAACTTAGTTAAAGAATTTGAATTCGCTACTTATTGTGTTTAGTGGTAAAATAAGAATATCATTCTAACATGTCTTGTGATTTAAAGAAGTTAGCGCGTGTTTAATGATCTTAAAGCCTGAAATCAGTTCGTTAGCTAATCTTCGTTAATGTTTAGATGTAACTGTTTAGTTGATTGGTTAGTTAGAATTCTTCTTCCATTTAATTGAGTTTAATCATGTTATCTAGTTCATATGTATATTGATTGAGTAATGAAGTATTAAATGCCTTATAAGTGTGTATAACTACTTGTCATTTGTTGAATTGAAGATGGTGTGCTCCATGCTTGTTAATACTTATTAGATGCTATGAATTACTTATGAGTTATAAATGACATGCAAAATAAGAAATGTTATAATTGTATGGTCAAGTTAGGGTGCATGTTGAGCTAATGCAAGAAGAATTGGAGTGCATGTAAGCTATTTTCTTGCATGCTTGGCTTAATTGTAGGTGAGGGAGTCTTCATCTCTTCTGTACATCTTAACTTGATTTATTGTTTCTAAATTGAATTATTTAGTAATTGATAAAGTTTATATGTATTATTTTACTTGCTATCTTGTGTCTTTTCGTGTTATTTGTGATTAACTGCGAGGGTGGCCTACTTTGTCATTCCTCTTATGTGGTATTTGATATACTTGGCTCTCATGATCTTGTCTTGGGGTTGTGCAACCTTTTCAGACATGGTATCGTCGAGAAACATGGGCAGCATAGGGCTTGCCTTGCTCCTTCGACTACCATGGTGCCTATTTCCTTTCTCTCGCTGAATATACTTCACTACCCCAGAGGCGTAGTTCACCTGCTGGGCATATGGACCTACCTCAGGAAAAAAGGTCGTAGGATCGGGGTAAATCCGCAGCACCCTATTTTTGGAAGAATAACGTTTTGCCGACACTTGCCTGAAGATCTTGGCTCGTGGCTCGTGACTGAAGACAAACGTGGAACCGTATCTTTTTTATACGTGGTTAAATACTTGTCTAATTAGCTTTGTTACTTTGTGTTGTATATATTATTATCCTTGTTGCATCTTATGAAAGTATTCATCGGTATGCTGCATCACGTCCCTCACTGAGTATACATGTTGTATACTCACCCTCGTTTTTAACACCTTTCAGGATCAGTGTTATCAGGGGTAGAAAAGAAGGCTCGTAGAGTTTCGTGTTGATTATGCTGACTTACGTGGATTGTCATTGAATTCAGTTTTGTAATAGTAAAGTTAAGTTTAGAATGTATTGATAATTATGAATGACTTGTAATGTTGTAATAACGTGTAATATTTACTTTGTTGTCTAGTTGGCTTGCATGCTTGTAAAGATGAAATAAATTGAAGTTGTGGATTATGGTCTTGTAGTTGTATGTTAAAGTTTACAGGTTTCTAGATAGTCCTGTATATAGGGAAAATTTCATCCGTTTTCCCCTAAATTTCGTGTCCAAGGTTTGGAATTAGGTTGAGAATAGTTTGATTAATAGAAGTCCTGGTTCGGAGGGATTGGGGCGTTATAGTTGTGGTATCAAAGCTTAGATGCTCTCAGCCGGGACAAGGTCCTCGATCTGTCGGGTAGTTAAACCTCGAGGGCGTGCATGTGAAGTGTGTTTTGAATAAGTATGTGCTTGTATGTGGACTTGTTTTTGCTTGAGTGAAAATGTGTTTTTACGTGATTTGCTTATGTGAAATATGATGAATGTGTTAGATGAGCAAATATGTGACTATGTGTACTTCTATGTGATATCTTTGTTAATGTATGCACTTTATATACTTTCCATTGCATGCATACATATAATCCCCTTTGAACTAGTAAGCAAACTCCCCCTCTATAAAGAGATGATCAGTAACGGCTTATCCGAAGACGTAGACCAATGGAAAGAATGAGTGTTGATCGATTGATTATCGGCAATTAGAGAAGAGAATTCAGTCTCGGAAGGTTACAATTAGTAGTCAGCCTTGAAGTTCATTCTCAATATTTTTCTTCGATATTTTCCTATGAAAATTCCTACACGGTATTATCTGCATTATTCTTCCTGGGATCCTTATTGGTATTTTTATACGGAATTTTTTAGCAGTACTCTTATTAGAACTCTGGTTGGCATTCTTACTTGGTATTTATATATGTGTGGCCTTCTTCGGGATTTCTATATGGGGATTCTCAAGTGGTGTATTCTTTGGCATTCTTCATGGCGTCTTTTATGGTATTCATTTGGATTCCGTATTGGTATTTTCTCGGCATTTCTAACTGATATTCTTAATTGGACTTCAGAATGGCATTCATAAGTGGAACCTTATTTGGCATCCTTATTCAAGAATTATTATATGGAATTCTCTTAGGCTATTTGTTGGAATTCTATCTGAAGGTTCTAATTGGTATGGATCCTCGATACTCCCTCTTAGTATTTTTTATGATATTCTCATTCACGGTCCTTATCCAGAAGGTTCAGGATGCTTATGTGGAGTTTTCTTGTGAAGAAGAAATTACAAGGGCGCAATTTGTTTGAAGGAAGGGAGAGTGTGACACCTCGACTCATTCATATAATTATTTTATTAATGTGCATATATTTATATGTCTACTTTAATTATTTACATATATTTATTTGCATAAATTATCATATTTTTGGTTTACATACATCTATTTCGTTTAGCATGTATTTATGTGCATTCACGAATATTTAGATGATTTAGAAATTGTAGTAAATAAATAAATGTATTGATAAACAGTAGAGTAACTAAATTAGTTAGAATTAAACTAGAATGGCAAACCAGTTAATAGCTTTTAGTTGAAGGGCATGTTGGTCACTTGGGCCTCTTGTCTTTTATTATTTTTATATACTAAAATACTACAACACACACAAGCACACAAAACACAAACAAAAATCAGATTCTACACACACACATACACAAAATTCTGCATACACACAACACACAATAGAAAGAAGAAGAGGAGGAAAAAAAAGAGGAAAATGAAAAAAAGAAGGAAAAAGAAGTGGTTCCAAGCTATTTTTCATGCTCTTCTTCATGTTTAGGTGAGGAAACTCACCCTTGTGTGCATTTCTATTGCTTATTCTTGTTTCTATAATGTTGGTTATTATGTAGTTACATGATCCATGAGTTGTAGATGCATGAAATGATGATTCCTAGTATGTAAAGTGTTGTAGAAGCTCTTTTTTGTATATTTGATAAGTGTTGCTAGAAGCTTTAATTGTGTCGTTATCATGCTAGTTAAAGCTCATAAATGAAGACTACATGTTTGTTAAATGTCCTAGGTGAAGTATAAAAGTTATGTGATAGCTGTATTCATGCATTAAACTAGTAAAAATGCAAGAAAAGTTGGTACATAACTAATGCCCTGTCTGGACAGAAAACGTCACACAACTTCTAGAGCACTTTTGACATAGTAAATGTGCTATAAAATTAACTTAATTTATATAGAAGCTAGATTAGGCAGTTTAGAGAAAATGTGGATTTCTAGTGCTAAGCCTAATTTTAACGTTTTGACCATCCGATTTGTCCATTTCCGAAATGTAGCCAGGAAAATCGCTGGTTCTGCTAATTTAGCGTAGTTGCACAGTAACTGTCATAATTAATACAATTCAACTCGGAATTAGACACCGTTTGAACATAAATTCTTCTACACTTGAAGGGCTACGCGCATACAAAAAAATTAGGGAATTTAGAGGTCATCCTCATAGGTAACTGAATTGATTAAGGTATAGTACAGTAGAGAATTGAGACAATGAGCAGGTCTTGGTGTAATTTTGTGTGCCATGTGCTATACATGTGTTAGTAGTGGAACTTTGTGTGAATGTCTAATATGTGAAATATACATGACTATTTACCATGTAGTTCATACATGATATGTTTGTTTATTAAAGTATGCTAAGCGATATTTATGAACTTAGTTAAAGTAGCGCATGTTAATGAGTTAAAGGTTAGTCAAATATTTAATGTTTTCGAATTCTTTAGAGTCTCGAACATGCTAAGTGGCTTACTTGTGTTTGTGAGTTAAGTACGTGGACCAAGTGTGGTTTCATGAGTCTAGTTAGTGTCATAAAGTGTTATTAGAAGGGTAGAATAGTTTGTTTGAGATTATTGAACCTGGTGTAGGGATTAGAATGAATATACTTGGTATAAACTTGCATAAATTGCTAAATTGGCTTGAGTTTACAAAGGGGTTTCGGGACAAATATAAATCCGAGTATGTTTGGGCATTATGGCTAGTGGTTAATAGGTGAGGAAGTTTTAGAAATGCATTCGTTTCGCTTAATTGAGCTTTGATTAGGATACTTGTAGTGTAAATGCATAAAGGGAAAAATTTCGGACTTTTTAGTTAGATGTGCTTTAAGGTGTGATTTTAGGGTCCTAAATGTTGTCATTACATGTCATTAGAAAGGTAGCATAGCTTAATTGTGTATCTTGAACTTTGTGTTTCGTTTGGAAGCAAAATGGCATAAGATGACAAAGGGAAAATGTGGGAATTTGATGTTTTAGCACTTGTATTGTCTTGTAATTACGTATAGTATGTTTAATTGCATTTCTAAAGTATACGTGAGCGTTTGGTAAAGATTCGTGAAAGTATGTTATTAATCCCCTTTGTGTACCGATAGTTAATTTCATGTTTATTGCTTATAGTCTTGTGTTTCTTGCTTCTAAGGCTTTCTATATTATCTAATGATGTTATAGAGTATACTTTTGAACTTGGATTGCATGTGTAGTGAGAGCTTGAACATATAGATGTATTGAAGAAAAGATGAATGGTAACTTAGTTAAAGAATGTGAATTCGCTACTTATTGTATTTAGTGCTAAAATAAGAATATCATTCTAACATGTCTTGTAATTTAAAGCAGTTAGCGCGTGTTTAATGATCTTAAAGCCTGAAATTAGTTCGTTAGCTAATCTTCGTTAATATTTAGATGTAACTATTTAGTTGACTGGTTAGTTAGAATCTTCTTTTATTTAATTGAGTTTAAGCATGTTATCTAGTTCATATGTATATTGATTGAGTAATGAAGTGTTAAATGTCTTGTAAATGTATATAACTACTTGTCATTTGTTGAATTGAAGATGGTATACTCCATGCTTGTTAATGCTTATTAGATGCTATGAATTACTTATGAGTTATAAATGACATGCAAAATAAGAAATGTTATAATTGTATGATCAAGTTAGGGTGCATGTAAGCTATTTTCTTGCATGCTTGGCTTAATTACAGGTGAGGGAGTCTTCATCTCTTTTGTACATATTAACTTGATTTATTGTTTTTAAATTGAATTATTTAGTAATTAATGAAGTTTATATGTATTATTTTACTTGCTATCTTAAGTCTTTTCGTGTTATTTGTGATTAACTGCGAGGGCGGCCAACTTTGTCATTCCTCTTATGTGGTATTTGATATACTTGGCTCTCGTGATCTTGCCTTGGGATTGCGCAACCTTTTCGAACATGGTAGGGTCGAGAAACATGGGCAGCATCGGGCTTGCCGTGCTCCCTCGACTACCATGGTGCCTATTCCCTTTCTCTCGCTGAATATATTCTACTACCCCAGATGTGTGGTTCACCTGCTGGGCATATGGACCTATCTTTAGAGAAAGGGTTGTAGGATCGGGGTACATCTGGAGTACCCCATATTTGGAGGAATAAGTGTTTTGTCAGCACTTGCTTGAAGATCTTGGCGCGTTGCTCGTGTTTGAAGACAAACGTGGAACCGTATCCTTTTTATACGTGGTTAAATACTTGTCTAATTTGCTTTGTTACTTTGTGTTGTATATATTATTATCCTTGTTGCATCTCATGAAAGCATTCATCAGTATGCTGCATCACTTCCCTCACTGAGAATACATGTTATATACTCACTCTCGTTTTTAACACCTTTCAGGATCAGTGCTATCATGGGTATAAAAGAAGGCTCGAGAGTTTCGTGTTGATTATGCTGGCTTACGTGGATTGTCATTGAATTCAGTTTTGTAATTGTAAAGTTAAGTTTAGAACGTATTAATAATTATGAATGGCTTGTAATGTTGTAATAACTTGTAATCTTTACTTTGTTGTCTAGTTGGCTTGCATGCTTGTAAGGATGAAATGGATTGAGGTTGTGGACTATGGTCTCGTGGTTGTATGTTGAAGTTTGCAGGTTTATAAATAGTCCTATATATAGGGAAAACTCTATCCGTTTTTTCCTAAATTTCGTGCCCGGGGTTTGAAATTGGGTTGAGAATAGTTTGATTAATAGAAGTCCCGATTCCGTGAGGGATCGGGGCGTTACAGTACCCCATTTGGAGGAATAAGGGGTTTGCCGGCACTTGCTTGAAGATCATGGTTCATGGTTCGTGGTTCGTGGATCGAGACTTCGTGGAACAATGTCCTTTTTAAATATGTGATACTCGATTGTTAAGTGTTATTCGGTCTCTTGTTACTTGAAATATGATTATATACTATACATGGCACTTGTATGTTAGTTATATTTGGGTGCTGTAGTTCGGGTACTTGTGTATTATATTGTTTTGTGTACTTGTGTGCTTTATAATTTGTGTGCTTGCATGATGTCTAGACTTGTGTGTATGCGTGTTATCTAGTCCTGTGTGCTTGTGTGTGATTTTGATGTTATCTGCATTGTACGAGACCTTTTGGAGACTCCCCGTTATGTGACCTCTCCTTCACTGGGCATACATGGTTAGTACGCCCATTCCTCACCCTAACATGTTTTAGGCATAGCAAAGATTGGCAGCATGAGTTCCAAGATTGGCTGTGAAGTTGAGTTAGCTGGCATGTTATCGGTAGCATATATAAATTAAATGTGAAGTTTATCTTGTAATAAAGTCTGCGTCAGAAGAAGTTTTGTATGTAATTATGTGGTTTTGTAGAGAAGTGTGTTTTAGTCTTCTAATATTACGGGCATGTAATAACTATAAGAATTACCTTATTGTCTAGTTAGCTTGTATGCATGTATGAATTGAACTTGATAACTGTTGACTGTATGCTTATTGTTAACCTTTGTTGAGTCCCAATGCTCGGATGGCCTTGAGAAGTTATTGGGTGTGTTGATGTCGGAGGTCGAGAATTGTGAATGAGTTGTTTTGGGGTATAATAGCTTGCGTGCAGGTATCAGATAGTCCTATAAATAGGGGAGACTTCGTCCGTTTCTTTTCATTTTTTGTGACCTCGGGTATTGGATTGGGGCTCCGTTCTTGTGAAGGATGGAGGTGTTACACAATCAAATATAACAAACACTCAATTCTCTCTCTCACCGTCGGACCAAAAAAAAGAACAGAAGCAATTCAACGGTAAAAAGAAAAGAGAGAAATTTATCCATTTTCTTGAAATTTGACATGAATAAGGTGAGGGTTCAAAACCATTTTCAAAGTTTATTTCAAAGTTCATAGCATATCCTTAGTATATATGGCCGAACATGTGTAGATTGTAGAGAAAACGTTGTTTTAATGCATTTTAGACCCTTGTATGTATGTATTTTGCAAGAATTTTGACAGTATGTTCTAGGTGTGCTCATGGTCGTGTGGTATGTGTGTAATTATTAAAGTTGCATGTTGATATTATGGCTTAAAATGGGTTAAACCTTGTACGTGAGCTTGTATATGAGAACATGCATGTATGATTCATGCTTATTTCAAGCTTTAGATTGAGCTTTGTGGTGATTTTAGTATATGTAATAGGCTGCCCGAAAATTCTAAGACATGTAGACATGTGTTCTATGTTGATTTTAAGGCTATATGTTAGTTAATCTTGGATATAATCATTTATTGCAAGCATAATGAGCTGGAATCAAGTTCATGTGTGTGTGTTTTCAATTGTGGCTGTCCAATTTTTTTCAGCAAAAATGAGGCAATTTCGGGTTTAAAACTGTATTAATTGGAGAAGGATAAGGGGTTGAATTTTATACCGTTAGAAAGCTTACGAGTCTAGTTTCTAATAGTTTTTACAGTGCATAAATCGGAGTTTTCTAGAATAAGTTATGATCATTTTGGTGAGATGTGTCGGAACTGCCCTGTTACGCGGGAATCTGAATTTTGTTGTTATTTTGCTATAGTGTTGATATATTTCAGTTCTAATTGGATGTACTCGATCAAGACCTTATTGCGTAGTATCCTTGGATGATTAGTAGTGTAATGAAGCTCTTATAGTTAGGTTGTTTTCATGAATTGTAACTGAAATCTAATTGCTAGTAAAGTTAACTTAAATTGAAAGCTATTCTATTCAACTGTGAATGACAAATGCTAGTAGAGTTGTGTTGGTCACCACCTTTAGAGATAGGTAATATTTCTATATATGCTAAACAATTCAATTACTAGAATTAGTTGTTGTTATCAATGTGCAACTAGTGAACACTTAGAAGGGTTAAGTAAGCTATGTGAAAGAATGTGTTTAATGCTCTTTGAACCTACATGTAAGGTTAATTATAAGTTACTAGTTATCTATTATATGTTAAATGTAATTAATTTAAGTTGATCCTATTAGTGATATGTTAGAATCTTAGCTTGAAATATAGTTATTTTGCTAAAATGGTATGTTAGTTATTAAATGGTTGATAATTAACTTTTCTATTGGTTGATAAATGCATTTCTTTCCCTATGTGCTAATGTTGGGCTATCTTCATGGAAATATTACTAACTATTCTAAGTAAAGTAGAATATGAATTAGGAATTCATTAAAGTAATAAAAGACTGGGTAGTGCCATTGTGAATGAATGTGTCATTTGAACATTAAAGTAACCTAACCTTTATTATCTATAAATTCCTTGGAGGAATTCCTTTAGTTGAGTTAATGGCTAGTTTATTGTTATGTGGAGTGAACTAGTTTCCTGTACAAGTTATTAACTAAAGTAAAATGAGAAATAGTATGAGTAACTATAGGCTCATGTGTTGATTTTAGCTAAACTAAATTCTAGCTCGATTTACATCTAGTTATAGCATGCTGATTGAATCATTCTCCTTTAACTTGTTGAGCTATCTTCTTAATTAACTTGTAGACTATTAAAAGTGTGGAGTATATGAGTTAAATGTTCTAATTATTGTAACTTATAAGTTGATTGTATTGTATGCAAAAGTTTCTACTATGACCTTGTCTACCTTGTCTAGTGGTGACTTCTCGTTGAAATCTCTCTTATTCTACATGGATTACTAGTTTTCAGTAGAATGCTTGTTAGGGTAACTTAGTGAATATTGTACTAATTAAACCTCAATTGAAACTAGAGTATAATTATGCATAGCCTACTAACTGTAATGTTCCTATAATCTGTGAATTACTAGCTAAAAGTAAAATGCTAGATAAGTTAGGTACATAGATCATGTATTAATTGAGCTATATTGATTCTAGTTAGTTATATGGATATTCGAATGAAATTAATATAGTTAATTGATAAAGTGTTACACTCATTTGAATAACAAGGGGTTGCACATTTGAGCAGATTCAAAGAGGTTTGGAGTAAACCTAGAGCTATACTCTTACAGGTTTAGTAAAGGTGAGGGAGTCTTCATCTCTTTTGGGCATCTTAGCTTGTTTTATTGCTTATAGATTGTATGACTTAGTTTAATGGATAAGGTTTATATGCACTATTTACTTGCTGTTTTATGATTTATGGTGTTTACTTGTGATTATTCCGTAATATTTCGTGGATTCTTGAATTTGGGTTTCAGGGTTGCGCAACCTTTTCGAGCATGGTAATATCAAGTAACATGGGCTGCATCAGGCTTACTGTGCTTCCTCGGCTACTATGGTTTCCCAATCCCTTTCTCGCTGAGGCATATTCCCCTACCCCAGAGGCGTGATTCACCTTATTGGGGCATACGGACCTACCTCGGGAGATATGGGTCGTAGGATCGGGGTACATCCAGAGTACCCCATTTGGAGGAGTAAGGGGTTTGCTGGCATTTGCTTGAAGATCATGGTTCGTGGTTTGAGATTGAAGACAAAAAGTTGAACCGTATCCTTTTATAATGTGTTTGATTATTTGTTCCATTAGCTTACTTTATTGTGTTATTTACGTTATTATCTTTGTTGTATCTCACGAAAGCACAATCAGTTTACTGTATCACCTCCCTCACTGAGTAACTTTGGTTACTCATTTCGCGTTTTAACATGTTTAAGGTGCAATTAGAACAACTATCTTGTGTGCCGTGTTGTTGGTTGCTTATCTTGCTGAGGTTAGAAGTTGTTTGGGAAGATGGAACTTGATGTGTTTATGTTATGTTTTGAGACCCTTGAGGTTTTGTAGGTATTTTTGGTATGACTTGTAAACTAAATTAAAGACTTATGTGATTTGATAGAGTAGTGGCATGTAATAGCTTAAGATAGACTTTATTGTCTTTTGATTGCATGCTCGTGTGGTTATGTTTTATTTTTCTAAGGCTCGGATGGCCTTGAGATTGGGAAAAGTGGGACGGTTGGAGTTGGGGTGTTGTATTGTGGTTATACTTACTGCTTGCAGGTTTTTGATTAGCCTTATAAACAGGAAGACACCGTATGTTTTTCCTAAATTCCGTGCCCGAGTTTGGATATGGGTTGAAAATAGCATGATTAATAGGAGTCCTGGTTCTATGAGGAATCGGGGCATTACACTAGTGTTTCTAGCTTAGTAGTTAATTTAAATAATTAAGCCCAAATCCAATAGTCGATTACGAGTTCCTGAGTCATATGTTAGCTTTATATTAGGTAGCTTATTAATTAATTTAAATTATAACGCAAAAGAAACAAAAGACAAAAAAAAGGAAAAAAAGTCAACCAAATCAAAGTCAACCCGTGAACATTTTATGCGTTAGTTTTAGTCTTGTTTTAAGTTAGTTTAGGCTTTAGTCTTTGCATTGGTTTTAATCTAGTCAGCATAACAAACCAAAGAATTGATTTCAGTGGTTTTGGTGAGTAAAAGCCGACCGACGGCCAAGGAAAAAGAAAAAAAAAGTTGTTCTAGGCTTCAAATCTTGCTCTTCCAAGCTTTCTTCAAGTGATTTCTAGCTCTCCCAAGTCTTCTCCAAGTGTTCATAACCTAGTATTGGTGAGGGAGTTTGCATTTTAATTGATTTAAAGTTTATGTCAACTTCTACAATTTTGTGATTTGTTGGTTATGGCTATAGATATGCTCATATATTGTGGTATACATGCTTATTGTGATTGATAAACCATGTTTGTGTAACTAGATTACAACCTCCATGGTTGAAAGCTTGAATTGCGCAAAGAAGATGATGAATAGTGATGAATTTTAGGGTTTTGATATAACTTGCTATTTAGAATGAATCGATGCTTCCTTTAGGTACTCTAGACATTAATGAAACTAGTTAGAAGCTCACGTGTCGTTGAATTGCGTGAAATTGAGCTAAAATGCAAAATTAACTAACTTTAAAAAGGGAGTTTTTCACGAATCATAATCCGGGCGCATTTGGGCTTTAGATTAGGTATCCTTGGGTATGGAAGCACGTTTGGTGCTTTTGTTGCGTTAAATTGGGGTCCGGATAGGGTAGGTGTAGTTAAAACTCACTCAGGGCATCCCTGAGCTTTTGTCTCCAAAGCGAGTTTTTAGGGCTTGGATAGGTGTCTTTTGGTATCCTTAGGGATGTTGTATGGTTGGTTTATAGAATTCGAATCTTGAATTGCGTATGGAAGTAGAATTGACTAGTTAACAAAGGGGAAAATGTGAGAATTGGTTGCTTTAGTGCTTGTATGAGCTTGTAGTTGCTTATTGTGTGTTTAAATGCATTTCTAAAATATATTTGAGCTATTTGTAGAGTTTCGTGGGAAAATGTGTTGATGACCCCTTTGTGCACATATAGCTATTCACCTGCTTATCGCTTATACCATGTTATAATGTTTATATTGCTTGTTTAAGACTACTAGAATAGTTACTTAGAACATATGTTAAGTTAAAGCATTTAAAGGTGGCATTTTGTTAAAGATGGAATTTTAATAGGTATTGCATGCTAAATGAGTGAGACTATAAGTTAGCTCACCTCGAGGAATAATTGACAAATGTTGTAGTTAGAGAATAATTGAAGTAATGTTTGGTCTTAGGTACAAGGTGATTGAGAGTAATGTGAATACGATCTTATATCTTGGTGCTCGGTAAAAGTGAGGGAGTCTTCATATCTTCTGTGCATCTTAACTTGAATTATTGTTTCTAAATTGAACGATTTAGTAATTGATAAAATTTATATGTATTATTTTACTTGCTATCTTGAGTCTTTTGTGTTATTTGTGATTAATTGTAAGGGCGGCCTACTTTGTCGTTCCTCTTATGTGGTATTTGATATATTTGGTTCTCATGATCTTGACTCGGGGTTGCGTAACCTTTTTTGACATGGTAGCATCGAGAAACACGGGCGACATCGGGCTTGCAGTGCTCCCTCTACTACCATGGTGCCTATTCCATTTCTCTAGCCGAGTATACTCCACTACCCTAGAGGCGTGGTTCACCTCGTTGGGGCATATGGACCTATCTCAGGAGAAAGGATCGTAGGATTGGGGTACATCTGGAGTACCTTATTTGGAGGAATAATGGGTTTGCCGGCACTTGCTTGAAGATCTTGTCTCGTGGCTCGTGATTGTAGACAAACGTGGAACTGACTTCTTTTTATACGTGGTTAAATACTTGTTTAATTAGCTTTGTTATTTTGTGTTGTATATGTTATTATCCTTGTTGCATCACTTCCCTCACTAAGTATACATGTTGTATAATCACCTTCGTTTCTAACACCTTTCAGGAACAGTGCTATCAGGGATAGAAAAGAAGGCTCGAGACTTTCGTGATTGATTATGATGGCTTATGTGGATTTCCATTGAATTCAGTTTTGTACTTGTAAAGTTAAGTTTATAATGTATTGATAGTTATAAATGGCTTGTAATGTTCTAATAATTTGTAATCTTTACTTTATTGTCTGGTAGCTGCATGCTTGCATATTTTGACTGGTTGACGGACTTAAATTATAAGAAATAAAAATAAATAATATTAGAGTGGGAAGATAAGTAGGTTTAGACTATAGAATATCAATAGTTATACCTGACATGCTTGTGTGATGAACTTTTGCTAGGTTGTGGCTTGGATGATTTTAATGCAAAATGTGATATGGTGAAGTTGTAGGATGAAATGGATTGAGGTTGTAGATTATGGTCTTGTGGTTATATGTTATTGTTTGCAGGTTTTCAAATAGTCCTATAAATACGGGAAATTCTGTCTGTTTTCCCCTAAATTTCGTGTCCAGGGTTTAGGATTGGGTTAAGAATATCATGATTAATAGAAATCTCAGTTCCATGAGGGATCGGGGTATTACAATGACTACCATGTACTAGTCCTATCTCTCGTGTAGTCAGTGAAAGCCATGGTGAGATTGGTCGTAGGATAGTGTACATCATGAGTACACACGCGGGTGAGAGAAGTGTTGAGTTCGTGGCGGAGTTATAAGGTGTCGACTTCAACGAGTGTTTAAAGTAGTAACTTCTTGAGGTGTTGTTTAGGGTGAATGTTTCAAGGTTGTTAAGCGTATGTGGTTGCCAATGTGATATATTATTTCTAATGTGCTACAAAAGGTTTTCGAGTTAAAACTTTCAAACTTCCTTTTATCCCTCCCTCACAAAGCCTGTTTAGCTCACTTATCTTTAATGCATGTTACAGATGTACATGATGTCGATTATGTGCGTGAAGAAGGAAATAATGGGGTTGATCATGTGTTTCATGAGTAGTTGATGTATTTAACTATAAAGCTATGTTTTACTTGCTTTAGTGGTTGTTATGTATGGTTTAGTACTTGGCTAGTTGAAATATTGTAAAGCCTAGCTTCTTTTGATGTATCTATATGGTTGGTCATGTTGGATCATGACCACAACTAGTTAGGTTTATGTCTTGTCATATATTTATATTCAATTATGCTTTGGTTATGAAAGTGTTGTCTACTTTTGTCCAAATGAATGTATGAATGTTTAGTGTATTCCACAAGAGAATGAAGAAATGTTGTTGTATATGAATGATGCGAGCTTTTAAGAATGTATGTTGTGTATTCTTTGTTGCGTTGGTTGTTCATATTACAAGCGTTATAATGTTTGTGTGTCGTCGTGATCGGGCTTAGTTTCCGAAGGGCTGGGTTTGGGCGTGACAATGCTCGTATTATATTGTGCGAATTGATTGCCAGAGATATTGTAGCTGAGTGTAGAAAATTCTTCGAGAGTTGAAAATGTTCGTATTAATTATGTAATTGAGATATTGTAGAGTAATTGTGTTCAAAAATGTGATGTTGTAGTTGAAATAATGTTGTAGTTTAGATAATGTTGTTCTAGTGGTCAAAATTAACTTCTTGTTGAGATATTGTGGTTAATGTATTGTAACGTTGAAATAATGTTGTAATTGAGATAATGTTGTTATAGTGGTCCAAAGGCAATATTGTAGTTGAGATATGTTATAGTTGCCAAAATTAACTTTAAAAAGGTAAATTTCTTTTTCCTAAGTGATAAGATTCTTAAAAAGGACGTTGAACCATGCTTTGGTAGTTGAAAATAGTTTGAACTGTTTCGGAAAGATAAAATTAAAGGACCTTTAGGGAACATATGGTTATACCATTTCAACACAAGAATAAAATTTTGTAGCAAGACAGTAAAACAAAGCCCAAAAAATATCTCCCATCATTACCCCACCCATGTACAGAAAGCAAAAAATAAAAAATAAATAAATAAAACAAGTGGATCACATCAACTAAATACCAAAATACATTCATAAAATAAATTATCATTGTCATTAACATTAGAAGACCATCTCTTTAAGCTGCCATCCACATCTTCCATTTTTCCCTTTTCTTCTTCTAAATATTCTCCAAAACCTCTAGAATGCTTATCACTCTTGACCTTTTAGTACTATCTCAATTGCCTTCTTTAGCACTAGTCAAGGCTACATTTTTTTCAACTAGTGCAAACTATACTTTGACCAACATCTGCACCACTGGTTGCACCCATAGAAACACCCTGCTTGCATCAATTGAAACACTATTGTTTTCATTAACAACTATACCACCATGAACTGTACTTTTACTAACACCAATAGCTGCAGATCTTAGTCCAGCACCCCCGGCAAAACCACCACCACCTCTACCAAATCTTGCACCAATACCTTTGCCAAAACTACAAATCTGCCCCTATCACCATCTACAGGCCTACCTATTCCTCGACCTCTTCCTTTACCTAATCTTTCTATACCACCACCTGTTAAACCACTACCAGTTGCAGTAGCTCATCTCTAAGCAACTACTCTACCACCTGCTGTTCTACCTGCAGCTCCTTTGCCAGCAACATTTTTTGGTGTTCTTGGGGAAAGATCACTGATATTTTTTATTGACTCTTGAGTACTGGGAGTTTATGAAAGCATATGATAATTTTTTTAGTAAGTATCCTTGATATTTATAGAAACATAACAAAAATATAGGAGACAAGTAAGTTAAGTTCATTTACATTAGGTACGTGTGGCTAGGGTACCTCCATGCTTGAACCACTTTGTCTTCTCATTTTCTGCACCATAACAATATTCAAATCAAAGTTCTAAATGGCATTTAAATTCAACAAGTTCATTTACATTAGGTGAATGTGGCTGGGGCTCCTCCAAGCTTGAACCACTTTGTCTTCTCATTTCCTGCACCATAACAAAAGTATTCAAACCAAGGTTCCTTTAAACTCAAACATAAACAAACCAAGTCACCTTTAACAATGGTGAATCTATTTTTTTGTTCTGTTCTTTCATCAAACATCTTTTACATGTAGTTATTAGTCCCTTTCTAGTTGGCATTCTACTTTGTTCAAGTTCTTTGGCAGTCTTTCTCCTCATCTTAATAGGTTTGCCTGCCTTTCTCCTGATAATTGGTAGCTTCAACAGTTCTGAATTGGTTTCAACATAGTCATTAAGTCTTGTACAGGATGCACCATATGTTGATAAACCTTCAGGTATGTCTTCTTAGAGTAAGAAGGATTAACATAATCATTCACCTTCTTCTTGAATTTGTTTATACAAGTCAATGCATGGCAACAAGTATAGGATGCCCACTGGAATATACCACAACTGCAACTTTTGGTGGACAAATTGATTACATGTTTGTGCCAGTCTTGAATAACTTCATACTCATTAACCCCTGAATAGGTTGGATACCAACCTTTTGATGCCTCATTCAACTTTACAATTTTCTTCCTAATGTTGAGGCATATAATACCTTCGTATTTTCCTATTCCTTCCCTTTTAATCTGTAATTTGCTCATCAACTTCCCTCTTACAATTTTAAACATTGTTATGACGGGCTTGTCTTTACCATCTAAAATATAATTGTTAAATGACTCACAAATATTGTTCATTAATGTATCACTCTTTGCATGAGAGGAAAAATGAGACCTAGATCATTGTACATCTAGAATTCTCCTCAATCATTAAGTTACACTCCTTTGTTTTCCAACCTTGGGACCTGCTTTTTCTATCCCCTTCATTAATCTCTCAAGCTCCCTCACATTTGCAGGTGGAGATAGCCTTCAAAAATAACTCTTTCAAAGCGAACCCCTGAAATTTCTTCCTAAAATTCTAATACATATACTGTAAGCAAAACCTATGGTGTACACCTGGATACTCATCTCTAAACACTTCAACCAAACCCTTTTGTCTGTTAGAAATGTAAGACCATCCATTTTCAGCTAGATGACCAACTACATTGTGTAATTATACCAAGAACCAGGACCATGTTTTCTTCCTCTCAATGGGTATAACAGCCAATGTGACACCCCGACCCGTGTATATAATTATTTTATTGATGTGTATATATTTATATGTCTACTTTAATTATTTAAGTATATTTGTTTGCATAAAATATCATATTTTTGAGTTACGTCTATCTATTTCATTTATAGTGTATTTATGTGCATTTACGAACATTTAGGTGATTTAGGAATTGTAGTAAATAAATAAATGTATTGATAAACAATAGCGTAACTAAATTAGTTAGAATTAAACTAGAATGGTAAACTAGTTAATAGAATTCAGTTGAAGGGCATGTTGGTCATTTAGGCCTTTTGTCTTTTATTATTTACACCTACTAATATACTACAACACACACAAGCACACAAAACACACACAAAAATCAGATTCAACACTCACACACTCACAGTTTGCACACACACACATACACATGTGAGAGAAAAAGAAGAGTAAAATTCACCTAGAGTTCATCTTTAAGCTTCTCCAAGCAATTTCCAAGCCAATTTTTCATGATTCTTCAAGCTAGGTAAGGGATACCATCCTTTTTTTGCATTATTGTTGTTTATTCATGTCTCTTTAGTGTTTGGCTATAATGAAGTCATATGATGAATGAGCTTGTAAATGCTTGTAAAGATGGTTTATAGTGAGTAGTATGTTATAGAAGTAATCTTGTGCATGATTTGCTAACTTTTGCAAGTAGTTGTAGTTGAAGTGAATGCTTGTTAGTTATAGTTAATTATGTAGGCCAAGTGTTTGATAGATGTTCTAAGTGAGGTTGATTAGTGGCATATGCTAACTATAAGTCAATATGATGCTTAATTTAACTCAAGAAGTAGGAAATATAGCTAAAAGTAGAGTAGTGAAAAATAGTAATTCTGGACAGTTCACTGCCATCAAATTTTAGAGCCTCTGTGACATAGTAAACGTGCTCAAAACTTAACAAAATTTTTACGGAAGCTAGATTAGGCAGTTTAGAGCAAATGTTGATTTCTAGAGCTAAGTCTAATTCTAACGTTTTAGGCCTCCGATTTAGCCATTTTGGAAATGCATCTGGGAAAATCGCTGGGCAGGGCAGTTATGCGTAGTAGTACGAAAATAGTTGTATCTTGAGGAATTTAGATCGGAATTGAGTTCCGTTTGATTATAAGATCATCTTGAAGAGATGCGTTTATAGATAAAGAACAGAGAATTTGGAGGACTATAGCATAGGTAGCTGAACAAATATATTTAAGCATCTGCAAGGAATTGAAAGATATTTTAGCTAGTTAATAATTGACATTAATGATTGTGATTGCTAGATAGTTGAAAGTTTATGTAAATGATGAAATTGGATGATCTAAGCTTGGTTTTAGATAGTTAACTTGATTGATGTATAAATTATGTGAAATATGGGTGTTAATGCTAGCTATACTTATAGATTTCATGTATTAATTGTTGTTGATGTTAAGGTTGGAGGAAGATTTATTTGAAGATTTATTTGATGCACGTAAAGTGTTTGTTTAAAGTCTTAAATGAAGTGTAGATGTTACAAATGATAGATACATGTCATAATAATGCTCAATGCTAGCTCAATAAGTAAAAATAATAGCTAAAGTGAATTAGTACAAGATGTGAATTTCTGGGCAGATTGCGCAATAGTTTTGCGTAGCAAATTTGAGGTAGCAAACATTGTTGGAATTAGCTGAAATGTTTACACTATGCCCAACACCTTGAGGAACAATTTCTCTTTTAGGTAAAAGATTGAATTATGTCGTTAAGGGGTAGTTTTGGAGCCAAAACAGTGGGGTGACTAATTCTCGTGTAATTCAGGGCTGGTTGCGCAATGATTTTCTAAATGGCATAACTTGATGAGTTTAACTCTGAATTGGGAAATGTTTGAGACTAAACCCATCTACACTTGACAAACTACGTGTCTATAAATTTCAGAAGTTTTAGAAGTCATTAAGGCTGCTAACAGAACCTATAAAATTAAGTAAATGCAGTCAGAAATTTCAGTTTATATAGCTAAGTGATTAATGTTGCACTAAAGGTTAATTTGAGTTGCATAATGGGATATTATAGGTAGTTGAAGGCTTGAGGGTAACAATTACATATTTGAAGAAAGTGCTTAAGTGGAATGAGGGTTAAATAAATATTAGTTGTATTGAATGTTAAATGTTTAATATGTGACTAACGTGAACTATATGTATGAAATGTTTAAATAATTTGAACTTTGTTTAGTTTAGTTGTAGTTAATTTGTTTATGTGATTTAACTTGGTTATTAAATATTATGAATGTAATCCGGAAAGCTAAATTAAAGGGAATCCCGAGCTTGCTAGTAGAGCCATTGGTTAGAGTAATAAGAAAGTGACATGTTTGAAAGGTAAAAGTCGAACTAAGTTAAATAAAACAAGTGTTGAGTTGCATGAGCTTGATAATCCTAGTTTAGAGAATGTATCTTAATGCTTCTATCAGTCCTACAATCCCGTACTTGCTAAGTGACCTACTTGAGAATGAATGCAAGTTTTATGAATTAAATGGTGTTATAATGATTATTCATGTGGTTTAAAGTAGTTGGTGCAATGTTGTTAGGAATTTGAACATGCCTTAGTTGAGTTGTCATTGAATAACTAAAATGTTATAACTTAGTGACTAAAGTGTAATATCAGAGCATGCTACCTAGTGCCTTTAATGTATTAAGTGTTAAGTTTGGTTTAAATGCTATTTTCTTGAGTTTTGGTTGTAGTTAAGAGTTAATGAAATATAGTTACTTGTTTATATTCTTTATTGCATTGGCTATAAATGACATCCATAAAATTATTTGTGGTAAGTAAGTGTTCTATGACATGTTAGGGTCTGAGCTTTTGAGTCGTTCAAGGTGTTTGTAAGTAAATGGACGTTAGTTCTCGCAGGTTTGGCTTACTAAAGGTGAGGGAGTCTTCATCTCTTATGTGCATTTTAACTTATTTTATTGTTTCTAGGTTATATTATTTGGTAATTGATAAAGTTAATATGTATTATTTACTTGCTATCTTGTCTCTTTTCTTGTTATTTGTGATTAACAGCGAGGGCGGCCTACTTTGTCGTTCCTCTTACATGAGTTGATATTCTTGGCTCTCGTGATCTTGTCTTGGGGTTGCGCAACCTTTTCGGACATAATAGTGTCGAGAAACACGGGCGGCATCGGGCTTGTTGTGTTCCCTCGACTACCATGGTGCCTATTCCCTTTTTCTCGCTAAGTATACTTTACTACCCCAGAGGAGTGGTTCACCTGCTGGGCATATAGACCTACCTCAGGAGAAAGGGTCGTAGGATCGGGGTACATCCGGAGTACCCCATTTTGGAGGAATAAGGGTTTTGCTGGCACTTATTGAAAATCTTGGCTCGTGGCTCGTGATTGAAGACAAACATGGAACCATATCCTTTTTATACATGGTTAAATACTTGTCTAATTAACTTTGTTATTTTGTGTTGAATATGTTATTATTCTTGTTGCATATCATGAAAGCATTCCTCGTTTTGCTGCATCACCTCCCTCATTGAGTATATATATTGTATACTCACCCTCGTTTCTAACACCTTTCAGGATCAGTGCTATCAGAGGTAGAAAAGAATACTCGAGAGTTTCGTGTTGATTATGCTGGCTTATGTGGATTGTCATTGAAATTAGTTTTGTAATTGAAAAGTTAAGTTTATAATGTATTGATAGTTATGAATGACTTATAATGTTTTATTAACTTGTAATCTTTACTTTATTGTCTAGTTGACTTACATGCTTGTAAGGATGAAATGGATTGAGGTTGTGGATTATGGTCTTGTGGTTGTATGTTGTTATTTGCAGGTTTCCAGATAGTACTATATATAGGGGAAACTCCGTCCGTTTTTCCTTAAATTTCGTGCCTGGGGTTTGGAATTGGATTGAGAATAGCATGATAAATAGGAGTCCTGGTCTCGTGAGGGATCGGGGCGTTACAACCAATGCAATTAAGAATATGTTATCATTCCCATCTCTCCCAACAATACACAACAACTGACCTCCATATGCAAATTTTAAAAAATAACCATCTAAGCAAATGATTTGCCTACAACCAGCTGGAAACGCATCCTTCATGGTAGTAAGACATAAAAATATTATGTCAAACATAGGTTCTGGACTTCTCTTCACTCCTAACAATAAAGTGATCCAAAATTTTGGCGTATAAAAGTAACACAGTAATCCTTCAATACTATATATTAATCTATACTATCTCCTTCTATCAATCTCAAGGCCTTTTTTTTTAGCTCTATGCGCCTTTTATCTACTACATGAAACTAATATATCACTAAATATTGCAGACTGCAAATCAGTGAGACTTTCATCTAGGTTCTTTCACAATTATTCTTATACTCAATTATAACCTTTTGTCTCTCATTTTTTACATAATGCAACTCAAACCCATGTCGTACGCCATAGTCTCTCAACACTTCCCTAAAATTGTGTGGCAGACTAAAACACTATCTTCGTCTTGAATTCAAAAGAAACTATGTCTACACCATCATGATACTCGGGAACTGATTCTGCTTCATCATCAGAATCTCTCAAAAAACTCATATTATCTTCTGCGGAATCAATGCACCATCCTTCAACACCTACTACATCTGTACCTCTCATTGTCTTCTTCTTTTTCTCAACTTCAAACATTTCCCTCAATTGTTTCTTCAAAGAATTGTACCTTTCTCTAGATGATGTTTCTTGTGGTTGTACTAAAAAATGTCATCATCACTAGAGCCTTTTACATCCTTAAACATCTAACTAGGTATGTCAAACTCTGTGTTAGATAAAAAGGCATCATAAGGGATACAATCAACATCTTCTTCATCATCACCATCACTAGTAGCCTTTACATTCCCTGAACCAGCTACTTGTTGACTTTCATATACTCTCTTCTCTATAGGAACATTATTAGTAGTTGTCTCCTCCATAGGCATATCATTAGTAGTTGTCTCCTTCATAGGCATATCATTAGTAGTTGTCTCATCCATAGGAACTTGTTTACTTCTTTTGTCTTTCATATGCACATCATTAACATTTATCTCCTTCATATGAACTCGATTACTTATGTCCTCCAAAGGAACTTTATTAGATGTACCAACAAAACTCTAACCACCTTTATATGGAACAATTCACTACAAGAAAAATATCCTTGGGCAATAGACATAGACGGGCAACGAAATTCCGTCTCCATTTCGTTTGTAGCCTCAGGCCTCGTAGCCAAATTAAAATTCCATAGTCAATCCGTGTCTGAAAATTAATTCGTATTTATTTTTATAAAAGTCCGTCGCCCAATGTCCGTAGCCAATTCGTCATCAATTATTTTTTTCACATTTTTATTAATAATTAAAATATGTAGCAAAGTCGTAGTCATTTTGGTCATAAATGTTCCATCTCCATTTCGTCTATAGCAAATCCGTTGCCTTTTGGTCGCCAACATTCTGTAGCAAATTTGTAGCCGTGTGGTCACCAAATTTTTGTAGCCAATCCGTAGCCTATTGGTCGTCGAGCTTCCACAGCAAATCCGTAGTGTTGTGGTTGCCACATATCCGTATCCAATCTATAGCCATTTGTCGTGACCATTTCCCTGTCAAAAAACAGTGGCCAATTTTCCATCCCCAAATCATTATAATTTTTTGAAAAAAAATACGAAATAAAAAAACTAGTTTACACAAAAAGACGTAAAATTAAATATTCAAAATAATATTTACATTATTCATCTTAAATCCACAAAAACCTAAAAATTTTGTACGAAATTAATATTTGCAATTCACTTTAAAAAAATCCTAAATCTACCATTAATCTTGTTGATCGGTTTGACATCGTTTTGGTTGGGTGCCTTTTAGCTGCTTAATCTCCTCTTGTAAATGCCTCACGAGGTCTATGGCTAAGTGGATCTGTTCTTACATGTTATGTTCAGAGTTTTCAACCCTTTGCCTCATGGAATCCATTGTTTGACTGACAGCCCTGTCGACGTCTTCTTGTGCGAGTCCAACTTTATTGTTGATGTCGGGAATAGGCGATACTTCCCTACCAATACGGATTATTTGCGAGCCCAATCTATAAATGCGCCATTTCTTCGTCCCACCAACTACTTGGTAAAAGATCTAATTTGGATTAACGGGAGGCACAGTAGGATCTTCTTGTGATGCTTGTTGACGTTATTGGAACATCTTCTCATATCGCGCCTATAAAAATAACATTTACAAATATATAATATTCTTATTACATTAAACAACAGTGAAAAATAATACATTGTATAAATACTTACTCTTGTCTCAACAACTTTTGTATAAGCGTACTGTATACCATTACCATCCCTTTTACTATAGGTTGCCTTGAAAACATCAGCATGATAGTCAGACTCGCATCTTGTCTCTTCCTACATTATTAATTTCATAAGTAGTAATGTGCATTTATTAGAATATCAAGATAGACTAATTTCTGAAAAAATTTAAGTAGTTAAATTTAGTTACGTACCATTATTCTCATCAACTCATGATAGCCGGTAGTACCCATGTAGTGGACCAACGGATTTTTGCCCATGTTTACCTTGTTTGTGTTTGATTTGGTTATCCATTTTAGGTCGATCCATCTTAGAAGCATGTAATCCCGATTTTCTAAATTGGTCCACTTAGGACGCTTGTGATATTTACGGACCTTAGCCAACTGGTCCTTCAATCTCTTGGCCGCCTTATAGTAAAAGTAATATATGATGCGTGTTGTGTCACAAGGGTGCCACTTGTAATCTTTTTGCAACGAGAAAAAATGAAAATACGAAAACGTGTTAACTACACATGCATGTATAAATGTATAAGTTATAATATAATAGATATTGATTGCATTAATGCTTATAAAGGCCTAAAAAGTGTGAAACCATCGCTCCTTTACATCTTCTAAAATTTCTTTATACGTAATCCAGGGGCTTGTGTACCCGCCTGCAAATAGTATCCTAAAATCTCTTATTATCGCAGTAGGTACAAACCTGTTAAGAAGTATAACAATTATATAAGTGAGTGTCACTTGCATTAACTTATTATAACTTGAATAACTAATAACAAACAATTAAAGTAGTTGCTCAATAATTTTATTAAATTGAAATTTCACCCATTATGATAGAGCTGAATAAGAGTACGTCCATCCTCCAACAATGTGGTGTAATCCTGTAGTGAGTTGAATCCCATGGCCCGCCATTATGGGATCCTTTATACACATCCATGGTAGAAGATTGTACAATATAATTATCACAGGCCAATAAGAATAAGGTTGAGGAGAAGAGTTGAAAGGGTTAAACCATCAGAACAAAGTCCCAGATGTACACTCCTCGGTTCAGAAGAAAAGTTTGGATATGCACTATCAAAGTGTTTCCATGCTTGAGCATCGGAAGGATGATAAATCTTTTCGTTCTCTACTTGGTGTCTGAAATGTCATTGCATATGTTCAGCTGTTGCGGGAGACATGTATAATTTAGTCAACATGGGTGTTAATGTAGCCACTTCAATTGTTTGTGTGCAATTGATCTACCATGTTTCTTACCAACTTTTGGAGGTTTATACCGTGGGTGACCACACTTTGGACAAGATTCGAGTTCAATTCTATCTCTATAATATAATGTACATCCATTTACACACAAATCAATCTTAACGGACCTTAAACCTAAAGTCCTCATTTTGCTCGTAAACCTATAGTAGTTCTCTAGCAAAATAGTATTGTTAGGTAACATTCTTCGAATAGTTTCAAGAATTTGATTAAAACACCGTTCAGATGTATTCTCCTCTAACTTGATATTCAACAATTGAGACACCATGACAGATAAGTGTATTCCTTACATCCACTCCGCAAAGGCTCATCTGCAGATTTTAATAAATCATAAAAATGTTTTGACTCCATATTAATTTCCTCTTCAATTGTTTGATTAAATATTGGTGGTACATTTGAACTGGCAAATGCGTCAAATACCACTGTCCTATAAGTATTTTCTTATTCATATCTAAATTGATCCCCAAGATTACTGTTGTTATCCTCATTGAGGTCATTAACCTCCCCATGTGAAGTCCAAATATAATAATAACGCATGAACCCCTTTTGGTAGAGATAAAGTCTACATCTATTAGGGTCCACAAATTTATAATTCTTGCATTTTGCGCAAGGACACCATAATTTTAATTAATAAAAAAATAAAAAATAATATTCCATAGCCTAGCCATGGCAAATATGCTATGGACTAGCTATGGATTATTTAATTAATTCGGTAAAAAAATTCATAAAAAAGTTCGTAGCCATTCAGTGGCCAAATAGCCACGGATAGGCTACGGATAATAATGTTAATTAATAAAAAAAAATAAAAAATAATATTCCATAGCATAGTCATGGCAAATTTGCTACGGACTAGCTACGGATTATTTAATTAATTGGGTAAAAAAATTCATAAAGAAGTCCATAGCCATGCAGTGGCCAATAGCCATGGATTGGCTACAAACTATATATATTATTCAAAAAATGTTTAAAAAAATAAATAGGGATATTTTAATTAAATAGGAAAAATAAAATAATAAAATTGTAGCCCATCTATAGTCCCTAGCTACGGATGGGCTATGGAATTCGACTCTTCCGTAGCCTAGGCTACAGACTTCAACAAAAAACCGAGGTTTATCATTTTTAATTTGAATTATGGAATTTTGATTGTACATACAACGCAGTAAACTTTACTTGAATTATAAATGTTTCAAATAAAAATAAATTTGGTTCATATTTTATTAACGTGCGTACTCTTATAGAGAAATCAATTTTCGTTTAAATCGAACTTATCATGTTTTCACTTAACATTACGTTAATGTTAATAAACGTTCAATCTACGAGTCCGAAAACTCTCACATTGTGTCTAAACTTAATAAACAAGAAAAATATGAAGATATTAATATGTCCTATTAACTAGTTAGAATACATATTATTAATTGTCCGTAGCCCATCCGTAGTCCCTAGTTACGGATGGGCTATGGATTTCAACAAAAAATCGAGGTTCATCATTTTTAATTCAAATTATGAAATTTGAATTGTACCTACAACGTAGTAAACTTCACTTGAGTTGTAAATTTTTCAAATAAAAATAAACTTGGTTTGTATTTTATTAATGTATATACTTTTATAGAGAAATCTCATAGGAAATAAATAGCTGTTTAAATTGAACTTATCATGTTCTCACTTAACACTACGTTAATGTTAATAAACGTTCAATCTGGGAGTCAAAAAACTATCACATTGTGTCTAAACTTCATAAAGAAGAAAAGTATGAAGATATTAACACATTTTAATACGTTGTTCCTACCTATTAATAAGTTAAAATATATATTATTAGTTATATGTAGCCTATCCGTAGTCCTTAGCTACGGATGGGCTACGGAATTTGACTCTTCCGTAGCCCAGCTACGGATTTCAACAAAAAACCAAGGTTTATCATTTTTAATTTGAATTATAGAATTTTGATTGCACCTATAACGTAGTAAACTTCACTTGAGCTGTAAAATTTTCAAATAAAACTAAACTTGGTTCGTATTTCATTAGCGTGCGTACTTTTATAGAGAAATCTCATAGGAAATCAATAGCCGTTTAAATTGAAGTTATCATGTTCTCACTTAATATTGGGTTAATGTTAATAAACGTTCAATCTATGAGTCGAAAAATCATCACATTGTGTCTAAACTTCATAAACAAGAAAAATATGAAGATATTAACACGTTGTAATACGTTGTTCCTACCTATTAACAAGTTAAAATACATGCATATTATTAATTTCTCGTAGCCTATCCGTAGTCCCTAGCTACGGATGGGTTACGGAATTCGACTCTCTCGTAGCCCAGCAGTAGCCAATTGGCTACTGGTAGGCTATAAAAGTCAACTCTTCTGTAGCTCAATTGGCTACTGCTAGGCTACGGACTTCAACAAAAAATTGAGGTTTATTGTTTTTAATTTGAATTATGGGATTTTGATTGCACCTACAACGTAATAAATTTCACTTGAATTGTAAATTTTTCAAATAAAAATAAACTTAGTCCGTATTTTATTAACGTGCGTAATTTTATAGAAAAATCTCATAGGAAATCAATAATCGTTAAATCGAACTTATTATATCCTCACTTAACATTGCGTTAACGTTAATTAACATTCAATCTAGTGGTCCAAAAACTCTCACATTATCTCTAAAATTCATAAATAAGAAAAAATATGAAGATATTAACATATTTTAATACGTTGTTCGTAATACCCGAGCCCGACCATGCATTTATAAGTATTTATTTATATTTATTCTTGAAAAATGTGCCTTTATAATTATTTATACTTAATTGCCTCAATATCTAGGATCAAATGGTATTAATTATAATTTTCTAGGTATTTTTTGTTATCATAACATGAATTTATAAAATTTTAGAAAATATAAAACCTTAATATTTCAAACTAAGCGTTTGTAGGTACCTTTGGATAGTTTGAATATTAAAACGATTAGAAATATTGAATTTCGTACTTGTCGTTTGAATTGACTAGTTATGTTAAGTTAACTTTTATTGACTTAGTAGGTAAATGTAACACCCTTTTGTACTTGAATTATTATCTAAAAGCTTGTTATTGAATAATTCTGTATTTATTATTTATTTACTATTTCTTTCTCTTGAAAATACCGTTAGTTATTTACATGAGACCGCAGCAAACATAGACTTTAACCTGGTCTTGAGAAGGGTCGGGTTGGGGTCATTACAGTTGGTGTCAGAGCTTAGATAGCTTATAAGCCGGGATAGGATCTTCGGACAGTGGGTAGTCATCTTTTAGGAATATGTGTTTAGCATAATCATATGTGTTTAATGTGCTTATCTGTTATGTGTTTCTCTGCTAAATTGTGCTGAAGTTGATTGAATATGTTATTAACTCTATGCATGCATTACCCGTAAAATGGTAAGTAGTCCCCTCCCCTGAAAGAATCGACCATTAGCGGATCTCCTCGTCTGTGGGTCACCAAAGGAGATGATAGTTGATTAGTAGATCCAATGCTTGGGTTTACTATTGGCCGTTGGTATTCTCTTTGGTATCTTCATTTGGAATTCTTGCCTTAAGTATTTTCTCTGGACTTCTTGCTCAGTAATCAAATTTGGAATTTTGAGTTGAATTTCTTAAGTGAAGCCTTTATTTGGCATTTAGATTGCCTTTATTTGGCATTTTTACTTGGGATTTCTTGGTATTCTCGCGGTATTCTTGTACGATGTTCTTTGGTATATTCATTCGAGCTCATGATTGGAATTCTTACTCGGCCTCCAGTACTTAATTTCGTGCAATGGACCAGAGGTAATGAAAAAGTAAATTGCAAGGGTGCAATTTTTATAAGGGGAGGATGATGTAATACCCGAGCCCGACCATGCATTTACAAGTATTTATTTATATTTATTCTTGAAAACGTGCCTTTATAATTATTTATACTTAATTTCCTTAATATCTAGGATCAAATGGTATTAATAATAATTTACTAGGTATTTTTAGTTCTCATAACATGAATTTATAAAATTTTAGAAAATATAAAACCCTAATATTTCAAACTAAGCGTTCATAGGTACCTTTGGATAGTTTGAATGTTAAAAGGATTAGAAATATTGAATTTCGTACTTGTCATTTGAATTGACTAGTTATGTTAAGTTAACTTTTATTGACTTAGTAGGTAAATGTAATACCATTTTGTACTTGAATTATTATCTAAAAGCTTGTTATTGAATAATTCTTTATTTATTCTTTATTTACTATTTCTTTCTCTTGAAAATACCGTTAGTTATTTACATGAGACCGCAACAAACATAGACTTTAACCTGGTCTTGAGAAGGGCCGGGTTGAGGTCATTACATTGTTCATACCTATTAACAAGTTAGAATACATAATAATAGTATTTCGTAGCCCATCCGTAGCCCCTAGCTACGGATAGGCTACGGAGTTCTTCCCATCCGTAGCCAATTGGCTACTGCTAGGCTACGAAATTATTTTTTCTGTAGTCCATCCGTAGCCCATTAGCTACTGGTAGGCTACGGAAAAAAGAATTATGTACCTTAGCAGTAGCCAACTGACTACGGATAGGCTACGGACCACTAATAGTGTGTATTCTAACTTGTTAATAAGTAAGAACAACATATTAAAACGTGTTTATATTTTTATATTTTTCTCTTTTATGAACTTTAGACACAATGTGAGAGTTTTTGGACCCCTAGATTGAACGTTTATTAAAATTAACGCTATGTTAAGTGAGAACATAATAAGTTCGTTTTAAACTATTATTGATTTCCTAACAGACTTCTCTATAAAGTATGCACACTAATGAAATACGAACCAAGTTTATTTTTATTTGGAAAACTTGCAACTCAAATGAAGTTTACTATGTTGTAGGTGTAATCAAAATTCTATAATTCAAATTAAAACCGATAAACCTCATTTTTTTGAAAAATTCCGTAGCTAATCCGTGGTTGTTGGCTACGAATGAGCTGCGAAAAAAAGAATTATGTAGCCTGGCAGTAGAATTGGCTACTGCTAGGCTACGGACCACTAACTCCGCGTATTCTAACTTGTTAATAGGTAGGAACAATGTATTAAAACAAGTTAATATATTCATATATTTCTTGTTTATGAACTTTAGACAAAATGTAAGAGTTTTTGGATCCCTAGATTGAACGTTTATTAACTTTAACGCAATGTTAAGTGAGAACATGATAAGTTCGATTTAAACGACAATTGATTTCCTAGCAGATTTCTCTATAAAAGTACACACCCTAATAAATTACGGACTAAGTTTATTTTTTTTGGAAAACTTGCAACGCAAGTAAAGTTTACTATGTTGTAGGTGTAATCAAAATTACATAATTCAAATTAAAATGGATAAACCTCATTTTTTGTGAAATTTCGTAGCCCATCGTAGCCGTTGGCTACGGATGGGCTACGGAAAAAAGAATTCTGTAGCCTAGCCGTAGCCAATGGGTTACGGGAAAAAAAAATTTGTAGCCTAGCAGTAGCCAATTGACTACAGATGGACTACAAACTACTAATAGTGTGTATTCTAACTTGTTAATAGATAAGAACAACATTTTAAAACGTGTTAGTATCTTCATTTTTTTTTGTTTATGAACTTTAGACACAATATGAGAGTTTTTGGACCCCTACATTGAACGTTTATTAACATTAATGCAATATTAAGTGAGAACATGATAAGTTCGATTTAAATGACTATTGGTTTTCTAGCAGATTTCTCTATAAAAATACGTATCCTAATGAAATACGGACCAAGTTTATTTTTATTTGGAAAATTTACAACTCAAGTGAAGTTTACTACGTTGTAGGTGCAATCAAAATTAAATAATTCAAATTAAATCGATAAACCTCATTTTATTTTGAAATTCCGTAGCCCATCCATGGCTGTTGGCTATGAATTGGCTACGGAAAAAAGAATTTCTTAGCCTAGCAGTAGCCAATGCCTGGCTACGGACTACTTATTCCTCATATTCTAACTTGTTAATAGGTAGGAACAACGTATTAAAACGTATTAATATCTTCATATTTTTTTTGTTTATGAACTTTAGATACAATGTAAGAGTTTTTGGACCCATAGATTGAACGTTTATTAACATTAATGCAATGTTAAATGAGAACATGATAAGTTCGATTTAAACGCCAATTGATTTCCTAGCAGCTTTCTCTATAAAAGTACGCACGTTAATAAAATATGGACCAAGTTTATTTTTATTTGGAAAACTTGCAACTCAAGTGAAGTTTACTACGTTATAGGTGCAATCAAAATTTCATAATTTAAATTAAAATCGATAAACCTCAGTGTTTTGGTAAATTTCGTAGCCTATTCGTGGCCGTTGGCTACGGATGGGCTACGGAAAAAAGAATTCCGTAGCCTAGCAGTAGTCAATTTGTTACGGATTGGCTACGGAAAAAATAATTCCGCAGCCTAGCAGTAGCCAATTGCTATTGCCAGGCTACGACCATTCCGTAGCCAAACAACGCGGGCGAAGGAATTGCCGTAGCCATTCCGTTGCCCACGCCGGAAAGGGGTACCGGCCGGCCGGTGCCCCTATCCAGTGAGAACCGAGGCCGCGACTTGGCCTCTCTTCGTGCTGGATGGGGGTACCGACAGGCCGGTAGCCTCTTCCGGCGGGGGCGACGGAATGGCTACGGCTATTCCGTCGCCAGCGTTGTTTGGCTACGGAATGGTCGTACCCTGGTAGTCGCCTGCATTTATTTTTTCAACTACAACTACGAAAATTTATTCAAGTTTTTTCATTTCCCTCTACTTTTTTTCCCTCTCTACGAAATTTTCGTTCTTTTCTCTCTCTTTAAGGCACTACCACCAACCACTACCACCACCATCACCACCATCACCACTACCAAAGGCACCATCACCACCAAGGACAAACTACTACTTTCAAAGGTACCATCACCACCACCAAGGGTACCACCACTACCACCAAGGGCACCATCACCATGACCACCATCTCCTTTTCTCTTTTCTATAGGTAAATAGTTTAAGGTTTATATTTCACCTCTTTTTTGTCTACTATACACATATGTATATATATGTGTGTATGTGTATATATATTTGGTATTATATTGGCATAAATATTGTGTGAATTTTAGATTTTTATTTGTTCAATCTATAGTTTTTGTACTTAATTTTATGTTTACTTCTAATTTTATTTAGTGATATTTGGCATAAATATTTGGTATTATATTGGCATAAATATTGTGTGAATTAAAAATGTTGTATTGTAGTCATATTTAGTTGTGCAATATGAAATGTTATTTGGTAGTACAATATACTATTTAAATATTTTAGACCTTTAGTGTTAAATTGGGCTATGAATTCACATGTTAAGTTGTTTATTATGAAGTAAATGTGATATACATGTGTAGAATGTTGTTGAAAGTTAGAGACTTTATGTGGGTGTTGTTGTTTGATATAGTTGTATAGTATGTTGAATATATGTTTCATAAAATGCTTGAATTAGTATTTTTGGCCTACATACATTGCATACAACATATATACATGATACATGCTTGCAAAATAAAGCCTAAAGTTGGAAGCTTGTAAATTTCCTTGTATTTCAAGTGGAAATGTGACTTGTTTATATTGTTAGTTAGTTAGATTGTTAAAAATGATTACCATGTGAACTTAATAGTGTTCTCGTGCAAGTTAATTGCTAACGAAAAATGGGTAAAATGTGTGTGAATGCTATAAGTGGTAGCCTACTTTGTTATCACTAGATATGTGAAACGATTGAATTATTGGTTGTGAATGTATTATGAGTTATATTGAATTAAACGATCGGATTATGATGTTTTGCAAGTTGTATAGAGCAACAAAGTTCCATTATACACATGTTATATCATAGCTTTTGACTTATGGAAATCAAAGAGTTTAGTTGAAAAGTTTATGAATCACTTTATAAATGTGTCTAAACCATACTTAGCTTATTTTTTAACTTAAAATGTCTTTGCTTTATGGATTGTAATTTATCTTGAGAACTTGTGACTAAAGATAGGCCTAGCTAATACTGTGAGACTTAAAAGCTTTCTATACATGAACTTTAAATTACTTGAACCTGTAAATGTTGCTAAGCTTACATAGACCTATTATGAAGAAATATTGTGTTTAGCATGTTATGCATAAGCAAAGGTTCGAGAAGGTGTTCTTGTGTATTTGGTGTTGTCATTGAGTATAACTGTATAGGTGTTGGAATGTCCGTAATTAAGGGGAGACTATGTTCGATTATTGTCGCGTTCAGACTTGACTTCTATGAAAGGGTTAGGTCGGGGCGTGACACTATCAACACTAAGGACACGACTACCACCAACAACCACCACTAAGGGCATCACTAACACCATCAAAGTTAGTGCAATATACTAGTTTATATTTGTGTGTGTGTGTGTATATATATATATATATATATATAATCTGTATTTTATTTGTAATTTATTGGTTTTTTCATTTATTTATTTAATTTGCATTCGTCATCACTACCAAGGGCACCACTAAAGGCATCACCAAGAGTACCACCCCCATCACTATTATCAAGGGCATCATCAACACCACCAATGGTACCATCACCACCACCAAGAGTACCACCACCATATTTCTATCTCTATCTATAGGCAAATAGTTTAAAGTTAAATATGTACTACGCTTATAGTTCAATATGTTATGTTAATGCCGATGTAGTGAATATAAAATGTTATTTGGTTAGTGGTGCTATTCTTTTGTTACATGTGAAAATTATGAAGTCATGTGCTAATTTAGAATTGAAATAATAAAGTCATACTAATTTAGAATTGAAATAATGGAGTCATGCTAATTTAGAATTGAAATAATGGAATCACATGCTTAAATGAAATTCTTTTGTTAAGTGATTTAGGATTGGCTTTGTTGAGATTTAAAAAAGAGTGGAGAATGATCCATTCGGGCCTTTATTGAATTGGAAGGATGATGTTGAAGGAGATAATCCTTCTTCATATAGAGTTGAGTGTTGTGGTATTGTAAGTATTATGTCCTTGTGTTTTCAAACTTTTCTTTAGTTGCACATTTTCTTTAGCTTTTCCTAATCATGGTTTATCCTTCTTAGGCACATGTATTGAAGAAGAATCTAGTCTTGTTTTCTGGATTTGTAAGTGATTCATATTATTCCTGTGATTTAGTCACTAGGCATATGTACATATATCATGTATGGATCATGAGATATATTAGCACTAATTTGTGGGAGGTGGGTTGTGAGTCTTGCTTCACTTTGCATAAGATAACACCAACATTGATGAGATTAATTTTTAGGCTTCTTGTTTAATAATTAACAGATTTTTGGATGAATTCATTGGCGTTGAATATAGTTTTGCTATGATGTGCAGATGTATCTAAATGCATACTCGATGGAGGGAACGTGACTGAACATTTTTCATATATGTTTGACGATTGAACTATCCCTGTTAAGGACTGTGGAGATCAGGCTTACAATGGTTCAAACTGTGGTAGGAATTCTATTTTCTATATGAATGCATCAATTTTCTCCAACTTGTATCCTCTTTTATGCAAATGGCATTGGTGATACGAAGAATAATATATATATTAGAAGGGTAGATAATAAGGTAATTTCATACAAATGACACTTGTATACACAAAACATTACTTGGGAGATTTAATTACATTTATTGCTAGAAGCCTTGGACTGATTCCAAGTTTCTTATTAACTATTTTATCTTCTAACTAATGAGGTTTTGATGTCTTTTTAATACTATTTCACTGGTTAGATTGTGTCGGGAGAAGAAATATGACAACATATATGTAGATGAGGAATTTAATAAATTAAACTGTTCTAAATATCTTCAAGTAATATTTGTGTATTATTTATGCATATTTGTTTGTGGTGTAATAGGAGATGACTTTGAAAGAGTATGAGAAAGTACAGAAAGCGAAAAGAAAAGCTTGCAGGCATTAAAATCATATGAGCGAGATGATTAGAAGACAATAGTAGATTATTTTAGTTTTTTTTATAAATTAATATTATTTTTGTATTAGTTTTTTTGTAAATATTAAAATTTTTGTAAATAATCATATGTATTTTTAATTTTTTTTTGTTAATATATATATATATTTTTTTTTTATAATTTTTTTAAATTAAATAATTAATTAATGATGGAATAGTTACGGCAATGTACCGAAAAAAGGCTACAGATTGACGGTGGATATTTTCTGACAATGGTTTACAGATTGGCTACCATAACAATCCGTAGCCGTGGGCAATGGCCGATTTACGACCGAAATAGCTACTTCTTTGCTACGGACGTTAATAAATAATAACAAAATAAAAATTTTAGTTAGCTACAGATTGGCTACGGAAAAGGGCTACCGATATTCTATGGACACCAATCGGCAGTCGTGGGCTACGAATAATTTATGACCGAAACGGCTACGGATTTGTTACGGACGTTAATAATTAATTAAAAAAATCAAAATTTTAGTTAGCTACGGATGGACTACGGCTATTTTGTTACAGAATTTATAAAAAATAAATACAAATTAATTTCCAAAATTGGCTATGGATGGGCTACGGAATATCAATTTGACGACGGGCCTTTTTACTATGGACGGGATTCCATAGCCTAACGGTCGCTCGTCCCAATTTGGCTACTGCTAAGCTATAGATTTAGGCCGTCGCCTCAGCCTTTTTTTCTTGTAGTGTAACCTACATCTCCAAATCACAACCACCATCAATCATGTCGAACTTATCATCACCCATTCGGCAATTTTGTGATTTTACATAGTGTTATGGTTTTATTACTATCATGATCTCAAACAATTATAATAGATACAATCTAGAAAATCCCTAATTTAAAAAAACTCTAATTATAGAACCATAATCTTAAAAAGCCCCAATTTGAAAAGCCCTAATTTAGAAAAAAAAACCCCTAAATTGGGAAACCTAATTTAAAAAGCCGTAAATTGAAAATGCCCAATGTTGATGATACCTAAATTTGTAAAGCCCTAATATTTTTATCTCGTATTTTAACATTATGCTTTTCATTCACAAACCCTAGGTAGTTTAACAACATCATGTCGATGGATGTCCCGCTCAACAAGGACAACAAACCCTAACGTGTGAAAATGACAAAGAATAAAGCATCAAAAGCAGGGACTACAATGTCGAATAATTTAAAGTTAAACAAAGGCAAAAAAAAAAAAAAAAAAATTCAAAAGCGCGACAAACACATACCTCACTTCAATGTGCGTTTCTTCACTTCCCTTAAATTCGAAGTACGAGCTCTGTTTCTTCAGAGAGGAAAGATCAGAATATGTTATTTGTTCGATTTTTGTCATTTTGGAGTCAACTTTTGGTCAATTTTGTTGAGTAGATATGTTGAGTGTGTTTAGATTGCGCTGCTCCTTTTTCTGTTTCTTTTCTATAAGGGTATAAAGGTAATTTTAAGTTTTCCGTCACCTCCATTAACGGAATATGATGTTTGGGAAGCGTCAAACATATTTCACAAAACATAGGGAAATTATGAGTTGATTTTGAAATCACAAGAGGACTGCGTAATAACGGCAATATTGACAATTACCTTTTTAGTTCTTTTTGTTCCAAAATAGTTGACTAATTTGCGCAAAAGTAAAGAGACAAATAGTTAGATGGAGAGGATAAGGAGAACATAAAACATCGACTAATTTTGCACTCTACCTGAGCTGGTGTAGCTCAGAAATCAATTTTTTTTTTTTTGGTACTGGGAATAAATAAATTATTGTCCAGGAATAAATGAATCATTGTCCCGGAAAATGAAAGGGATAAAACAAACGACTGACTTCTTATTTTATTGCTTATTTAGGGAGCTTTCATCGACTAATATAATTTGGTTTAGTGAGACATATAGAAGATGAAAGTACAGTGATTCTATTCACAACATTAATCCGCAAATTTCTAATTGTCCGATGGAAGTCAAAAATATTGCATACTACTAGTATTTGTTGTTTGTATAGCTCTTGAAGCAACTTTAGTTCGTACGCAGGATGATGATCAATCAGGTCTTAATCTGAAATTTCAAGATTCACAATGTAATCACACATATATAGCTAGACAGCTAACCCTTCTTTTGTTCTCTTGTTCTCTTGTTCTCTCTCAGGATTCATAAGCATAGACTGCGGATTAATACCGAACGGTTCCAACTATACCGATCCAACAACCGGAATATTCTACATTTCAGATGCAGGCTTTATTGATACAGGAGTAAGTAAGACCATATCACACAAATACCTTAATAATTTCGTTGCTCAGCATTATGCAACAGTGAGAAGCTTTCCTCAAGGAACAAGAAACTGCTATACCATACGTACTGCTCAAGTGAAGGGTCACAAATATTTGATAAGGGCAAGTTTTAGGTATGCAAACTATGATGGAAAAGATCAGCCACCAATATTTGATCTTTATCTGGGCGCTGATTTCTGGGAGACGGTGAACTTAACTGATCCATCCACTTCAAAGCAAAGCGAGATTGTACACAATCCATTATCAGACTATATATATCTCTGTCTTGTGAAAACAGGCGCTTACACACCTTTCATATCGGCCATAGAATTGAGGGTTTTGGAAGAGACCATGTATACAACCCCGGATAAATCTCTAAAACTCTTCGCACGGGCAAACTTCGGACCACTACGATATCTTGATCCTATTCCTATAAGGTGAGGTTCAACCTCTTTAGTCTGCATTCCCTCGTCTGCTAATTTCACGCATCTAACCTGTGAAACTGCTGTTATAATCAGGTACAAGGATGATATTTATGATCGTCTGTGGTTTCGTTTCCCTGGTTTGTATATCAATCCTATATTAATTTCTAATTATACTGTGGATACCTCAAATGCGACGCTTACTCTACCACCACCTAAAGTCATGAGCACTGCGGTGGTAGCGCTAAACATCAGTCAAAGCTTATCCTTCTCTTGGAGACTTCGTAATATGACCACTACAGATAAATTTTATATATTCATGCACTTTGCTGAGCTCGAACAATTACGAGGCGAACAATTCAGAGAATTCAACATTTATCTCAAAGGACGTCTCTGGTATGGTCCTCTTGCTCCGGAATATCTAAAAGCAAAAATAATACACCACCAAATCCCGGAGCAAGGTCCTCAGGTTCTTCGATTTGATATAAATAAAACAGCATCATCAACTCTTCCACCTTTAGTTAATGCAATTGAGATTTTTAGAGCGAGAGATTTCTCAGAATCAAGAATAGAAGACATGAATGGTATGCTCCTCCGACATGAATAACTTGATTCCAGATCCACTCTTCTTATGTTTAGATTTATCTTTCCATATCCCTGATTTTGATGTTGTTTTTCACTTTCTACTTCTATATACTTCTGAAGTTGCGGCGATGTTAGATATCAAGTCAACATATAAGCTGACAAGAAACTGGCAAGGTGATCCATGCGTGCATCAAACTTTTCTATGGGATGGCCTAAACTGCTCTTATGATGGTTTGGATCCAGCAACAATTATATCCTTGTATGCCCATCTACAACCAACTCATTTTTCTGGCGAAACATAGATTATCCACTTGTGATTTGTTGACATGTCTTGATTTTAGATTAGAAGTCTACATTTATAATTCTAAACAAAATTTTAACTTGTTAACTTTAAACCGGTAGTCTAGTACGCATCACAAATAGTTGATTGAATTGTAAGTACTTTACTTGTTTATTAGGGTGTCAATTACTCAGATCAGGGGATTAGTTAGCTAGAATTAGATAATTGAGTTTATTGCATATAAATATGCGTGTTATCAATGAGAGATGGTAATTACACTCGCTAATATTTCATACCATTTATGTAACAATTGGTATCATGTAATGATTTCGGACATGAATTGAATGAGTTAAGGAATAAAATGACTCTCTGAATGGAATGAACTTGGAAAATAACAGGAATAGAATGAGTTAAGAAATGGAATGACTCTGGGAGTAGAATAAACTTGGAAAATGATATGTCATGTTTGGTCTAGGAATGAAGATAGGAATACATATATTGATTCTAATAAGTCAATGTTTGGTAGGCAGTATAACAAAGCAATAACAGGAGTGACTTATATAAATGACAAGAATGTTCTTTTATTGCTATAGATATACTATAGTCTTGAAAATAAAAAATAAGCATCATATATTAATAATAATTGTTAGTTTGAGGCATATTATTGCTACAATACTTATTTATTTTTATTCTTAGTATTTTTTATTATTATGATATAATATTTTCTATTTAATTTACATTATTTATTATTATTATTATTATTATTATTATTATTATTATTATTTATTTCATATATATATTTAGAGTATATATTATTAATATATTTAATTTATTATTTGATATATATTATTAATGTTATTATATTTATTATTAGTAGTAGAATATATGTTATAAATTATTATTATTCTTATTACTATTATCATTATTATCTATTTTTATTGTGTATATATATATATATATATATATATATATATATATATATATATATATATATTATGATATTTATATTATTATTTTATATGTATTATTTATAATTTTTATTTTTATTATTTATATTATTAATATTTATAATTTTTATTTTTATTATTTTTATTATTAATATTATAATTTTTATTATTGTTACTATTACTATTACTATTATTATTATGATCATATTTTACTTATAATTATTATTATTTCTTTTATTATTATTTTTATTACTTTTTACCTATATATTTTATATTATTATTATAAAAATATGTGATTATTTTATATTATTACATTATTACATTTATTTTTCATTATTATTATTATTATTATTATTATTATTATTATTATTATTATCTTTTATTGATATGTATTATTTTTGTTATTTATTTTTATTTTTTATATGATTTATATATTGTTGGTATATATTTTTATATTAATAGTATTGATTATAATAATGAATAATACTAATAAATAAAAGTAAATATAATTATGTTATAAATAATAACATTATTTGTATAGTGTAAAATATATTTTTTTTAAGGATATTTTGGTCACTTGAGTGATAAGTGCATTACAAAGTACATGAGAATGTGCTATTCTCATGTGTTTTTTCAGGAATGGATATTCCAGGATCGTGGAAATGGGATTACAGAAGCAATGAGATTCTTAAATTCATTCTTTTATACCAGAGTAGGAATTGAAATAAAACTGAGAATATCATTTCATTCCTAACATATTTTCACGTATCAATCACCATACCTTAATATGTTATTAGAGTTCTATTTTTTTTTTTGTTGGCAAATCAGAGTTCTAATTGAGAATGTTGAGATTATGCTGAAAAAAGATGGGTTAGTTTCTTTCATTGAATTTGACCATTCATGATATAATTAGTGAATTTGATTGGCATGTGAGATTAATCGTGCCATCTGAAGAAATGATTTACCTTATTAAATATATATAGAGATTGGACGGGGGAGTGAACATGATTCTCTGAAGTAAAGGGTGAACGGAAATTTTTAAAACTACGATAAGATGATCTCTAGTTACGACAAACCTCAAAGTGATTCAATTCACCCTAGTGTTTAAGGTTCACTTCCTCCTCCTTTCATTATCTTATTTGTTAACAATCACTGGGTTTTGTCATAAAATTAATTATATTAAAAATGCCCAGGTGAAATGCATACAAGAGCAGACATTAAGATAGGTAAATTTGGTGAGTGAGAGATAAACCACACGTGAATGAATATGACTGAGCCAATCAAGAACGGAGGAACCTTTGGTTCATGCACCCCTAACTTACCCCTCACTACTAGTAAATTGCCATTGCTTTTAGAAAAAAAAAAAAAAAAAATCCATAACTATGCAAACGGACAAGGACAAGGCAGAAAACTCCAAAGCTACTTTACTTTTCTCTTCTACTTTCTACTTTTCTCTCTCACTAGTCACCCCAAACCAATTAATTATCTAAATATCTCTAATCCACTCATATTCTCAAAGCCGCACACTGTTCTGCTTCGAATCGGATCGAGGTATTTTTTTTTTTTAGATAAATATTTGTTAATGTCATAGTCTTATATCTTCTCAAAGCAAGAATTACTTAGTTACTTTAATAGTTTGAATTATTTGTTAGGGTTGAAAACTTGAAATAAATATTTGTATTGTTCAATTAGAAAAATGAATAGTTAAAGTACCAATAAATTATCCTAACTTGCAATGATTTGAATTATATTTAGCCACTTTGTTGAAGCACGACTCCATCTTTAATTTAGATATAGAGTTTCGTTGTTTTCATCTTTTCTCTCTGGAGAATAATTTCTTAGTGGCATTTGAACGAGAGCTCAAATTTAATATAAAAGATTATATGGACGTTAGACTATGTTTATGGTATTTCAATTAATCTATTACTAGTAAAGAGAAGCATGATAATATTTGAGAAGAAAATTGTTCAAAAGAAAAAGAGAAGGAAAAAAAAAGAGTAATGAGTTGTTATAATGTCATCAAATGAGGGCGAGTTACTTGAATATCTTGTTTATGTTATAATATGCTTAAATTAGGTATTGCTTTATACATAGATAAGCGCCCCTTATTAACTTGTCATTGTAGTGCACCATCTGATCCCAAGTATTTGGCTCCACCACTAGAGCCAATGCCCAGTTTAATATCATGCTAAGAATCATGATATTTCATTCCTAAAACCAATTGGAATTAAAAGTAGTTTAGGATCTTACATGGTAATCTTAAAGTTAATGATTTATTAATATAAGACAAGTGTATATTGTAACACTAGTTTTCCTTTTGATTTTCTTTTACAAATTCGGCTCATACTATTGTTTACAAATCAATTAATTGATTCATCGGGAACTTGTCTTCATTTGGATTGAATGGGACAATAGCTCCTTCAATATCTAATCTTCTCACTTCACTCCAGATGCTGTAAGTATTTTTTTTTCTTTTCTCTTTTTTTTCTTTTCTCTTTTTTTCTTTTTTTAACGACGTAGGAGTCCAACTAGTGGAATCCAATTATCGATTGAATCCTTCCAACTACTAACTAGTAAATTTTAAGTGCAAGTATTCCTTTATGATAAAAGGCCTAACTTTATACTTTTTGGTCTTTATATATGATTATATTTATAGTAGATAAACCAACTTTTTCATTCCAGGGATTTGTCAAACAATAATTTAACAGGACAAGTGCCCCAGTTTCTGGCGGAACTAGCTTCCCTAAAAGTCTTGTAAGTTTTCATTTAAAAATTAGGGACAAGCAATATTTGCTTCGTTGGCAGAAATAGAATATCATATATCTTGTTCATCTATTGCAGATACTTCAAAGGAAACTTCTTTAATGGGACCATGCCAGAAAGACTCCTAGAGAAGTCAAACGATGGAACATTATCACTAAGGTTTGCTTTGCTGCACAAAGTTTATCTTAATGGGCCCATTCCAAAATCTTTTCAATGCTACAGAAAAAAGGCAAACTTCCTTTTGAATAATATATGATCATATACATATTATTATGAGTAATTATAAATCTTTCACTTCTCTTTTGTATGGTAAAAATTTATGTATCAAATGTTAAATTTTTTGTTACATGATAAAAATTATAAGGTAAATAGTACCATAGCCCCCTATAATTTGTCAAAAATGCACAGGACTCCCCTGTATTTTTAAAAGTGCACTGGACCCTCCTGTAATTTGAAACATGTAGCACTACATCCCCCTCTATCAAAAAAAAAAAAAATTACTTTTAACGGAAAGTGTGTTGCACGTGCGTCAAGTGCAATTGTTCATGCTTTTAGGCTTAAATTGTTATTTGTTTGACAAAAATACTCTTATATATATATATATATATATATATATATATATATATATATATCTTTTGTTTTTTCTTTTCTTTTTTTTCTCCATGTATTCTTTTCACCAAAAGAAAAGAATAAAGAAAATAATTTTTTTTTTTTTAAAAACAGTCATCTTCTCCATCCATCCTCCCTCCCACCCGACCCCTAGCAGAACCCACCCCCTCATCCCTGACCTCGTCCAACCCCACACCCCCACCCTACCCCAGCCCCGTCGAACCCCCCACCCCAGCACTGTCAGATCCCTACCCTCCCTCTCTCTCTCTCTCTCTCTCTCTCTCTCTCTCTATATATATATATATATATATATATATATATATATGTATGTATGTATAAATAAAAGAAAAAAATTAAGGGTATTTACGTCTTTTAGTAATTTCTGTTAAGAAACTTGACGAAAAAAGGACAGAGGGGGCACGTGTGTTACTTTTTCAAACTACAGGGAGTTTTGGTGCACTTTTAAAAGCACAGGGGATGTTGTGCACTTTAGGCAAACCATAGGAGGCTATGGTGCTATTTACCCAAAATTATATTATATAGAGAAGGGTAAAAGAGTAAAGTAGTGATATATAACAATGTTCTATTATTTTAATTGCTATTGTAAACAGGGGCAAATCTATATATATTAAGGGGTGTGGGATTTGTAGCGCTCACTGACCCTACAAAAGTTCTTTAAAATCTTACGTTATTTTTTAGCATTTTTAGTCAGTAAAATAATTTAGACCTCACATATTGTTACCATCCATTGCTCCCCACTTAACTCCGAATAATAAGATATTCTAGATCGTCTATGATTGCAATATGTACTATTTTCGGTAATTACTACTAATAATTTCCAATTCACATCGTTTCTTATATGCAGCATTGATGATCCAATGAAAAGTACAGACGAGAATCCCAACGGCACAGGAAAGAACATGGTTGTTGTTCCAGTTATAGCATCTGTCGCTGCTGCTCTCTTGATTGTATTGAGTGTTGATCTGTAAAGCCACTAGAGATGATGTGAACTAGGATGGTCAAGCTTATTGTTTTATTTGTAAACTTTTGAGATAAGGTGTGTTTTAGGTTCATGGATTTGAATTTACCTCGATACAGAATAGAAATTTTTGAAATAATAAAAAAAAGTTTAATGATGAAGTAATTGGAATATCAAATGGTTACATCTGGCATCAGACAACTACCATTAAGTTTGTCATCTGCCATAGAAAAAAAAAGTGGGATTGGGCTTCCCTTCTGAAGAACTGATAAACAATGCATTAGGATTTGTAGGTTCTAAATGGGAATTGGGCTTTTAACCTAATGGTTGTAGGTTCAAGTCCTATTGTGTACAAAGTTGATCGACGGTCCAAGAACACTCAACCGAAGGAATGAGTCATAAGGTGAATTATAAGCACAGTCTGGCTTATTATTGATAGAGATCTTACTGACGTTGAAGGTAGCTTGAATTATTGGCAAGCTGTGGAGAGTGATCAATGTACATGCAAAGACTCCCTCACGTTCACAATCTAAATTCCTTCTTTTTTGTGAGTTTTCTAGATTTTTCAGAAGTCGAAAGCCTCTTTAAATGGTCTTGGGATAATACATCATTTTCATGTCTTCATTTCTTTAAATCTTCACATTCCTATGGTGTATTTCCTTTGTCTTTGCATTTTCACTTGATTAAGTGATTTTCTTCTCCATGCAAGACTTCCATACATCTCATTCTTACAAGCATTTTCATTAGAATCAAATATATGTTACATATTAAGCTCAAGAGTCATATAAGGTGAACTGTAAGCACCCCACAATTCCGGCCTATATTGATAGGGATTTTATTGATGTTGAAGATAGCTTGAATTATTGGCAAGGTGTGGAGAGTCATCAATATACTTGCAAAGACTCCCTCTAATGCACAATCTAAATTCATTCTTTTTTGTATGTACGTGAGAGTCACTGAAGAAAAGAGGAAGAGTTTTCTGGCTATTTCAGAAGTCAAAAGCCCCTCTAAATATGTTTTTTTTTTTTTTTAAATTTAAGGGAGGCATAAAACATTTTACATCGCTTATAATATTACTCACGAAAATTGATCTTCAAACCTCTTGCATCTAAACAAGATTCATACCACTAGACCAAATAGCCAGTGGTGTCCTATGTATATGTTATTATGCAGTTATTTAAAAGGTCTTGGGTTGATACATCATTTTAATGCCTTCATTTCTTTAAATCTTCACATTTTTATACTGTATTTCCTTTGCCTTTGCATATACAATATCAAGTTCAATCCCACTTGATAATCACAATAACTAAAATTTATTATGATAAAGTCAACATCTTGGTTGTCCAATTTGAAAATTAAGATACAACCCTTCATCGGACCAAATAATTTCAACATGGCCAAATTTCTTTCATTGGCACTCAACAATATGAATTCATTTGAAAGAAATGAGGCAATTTCTCAAGGCCTAGCTTTGAAGCAATGAGGAGCAGAATTTCTTCCAATTTAAGACCGAATTGATATTTATTTGTGCATTTAATGTATTCAATTGGACTGATGAAGTTCAACTTTTATGAGGGAAAATTTCACTAGTAGCTTTAATTTCAATGTTTATTGAGATTTTTTAATTGATCCTCAATGTTACTAGTAGTTACGTTATGAGTTTCTAATGTTCCAAAAAAGTCATCTAAGTTGGTCCGTCGGTAATCTTTCTATCAACTTGCATGTAAATTTTTTTTAAAAATACTTTTACACGGCCGCGAAAACATTTTTCAGATTATCAAGTTGGCACTTAATGTTTTTTAAATTTCCAAGTTACTCCCAAAAAATAATGCATGCCTGGTCATATAGTTATTTTCTATTGCGTTTTGACTGAAAAATAACAGAGAAAACTACTATAGATTGGGGGTTAATAATATGAATTTTGAAACATTGGAGACTATTTTTAAAATCTAAAGGGTTAATACTACTTTTGTCCCTTACATTTGACCTCATTGGCGATGTGGTCTCTTATTTTCAAAAGTGATACATTTCAGTGTCTTATCTTTTCAAGTTGGGACACCGTTAGTTCTTTTGTGTAAATTCGTTAAAAATCTAACGACAATTTTTTATTTCTACAAAGACACTTTTAACGGATTCACACAAAATGAATAATGGTGTCCTAACTTAAAAAGATAAGAGACTGAAATGTATCACTTTTAAATATAAAGGACCACATCGTTAATGAGGTTAAAGATAAGGGACCAAAAGTGATATTAACCTAAATTCAAATAAATATTGGAGACTAGTAGAAGAATTGACCCTTCTATGGACATTGTTATTTCCTAATTTTTTTTTTTTAGTATTGTAAAGCATTTAGGACCAAAGAGATCATATGAGTTACCCGATAAAACAAAAAAGATCATAGGATTTTAATGTGTAAGATTGAGTTTTTACATAATTCATCAGTGGTATATGAGGAGAATAACGATATTAGTATAGATTAGCCTAAGCCGTTAATCATCATTTATTTAATTGGGATATCATTTGACTACAAATAGATGGTTTTTGCTTAGAGCATATATACATCTTTGTGTGTAGAAATTACAATTCATGCCACTGAACTTGTATAAAATTTCAAATCATACACTAAATTTTTTTCCTTTTCAAATAGATTATTGAACAAATTTTTTGTTTCTTTTTTATCAACTTCTTTAGTTTTCTAGCTAATTTTAATTGATTTTCTTTTTTAGTTGAGCAAAAACCAAAATCCGTTAAAACTAATGGAGAGATTAAAATAAAATAATTTTTTTTAGTCTGCGATTTGAAACTAAAAAAAAAATTAGTCTTAAACTTTGTGAAAGTTTAGTAGCCTATAACGCAATTTTTACGTATTTTATATTGCATAAATAGTGTGAAGAATGATAATTTTGTCTAACTAAAAATAAACATTTGTTAAAATTAGCTACAAAACTAATGGAGAGGTGAAAATTAAACAAAAAAAAAATGGTGAGAAGCCAACTTGAAAAAAAAATTAAAAAAAATATAGGTGATTTAAAATTTTGTGCAAATTTAGCAACATATAGCACAAATTATACTTTTTTTTTCTCTCTCTTCTTGCGGTTTTAAGAGTGCGTCCCTCCCCTGGGGGCGGAAGGGATTTGGAGTTTGTTGAACAAAGGAAACAAAATCAGAGAAAGGGTCATAGTTTTTTCACTTCTTAAAAAAAAAAAAAAAAAATCAAAGGTCATAGTTTGTCACAGGAAAGTAAGAAAAATGATCTCTAAATAACCTGATCATATCAAGGTTTGCATTTCAAAGTATTCTGCAAAAGCAGCTTTGAAGGAATAAACAATTCATGTGGATAACTACAAATTCCATCAGCCATAGGTGTAGATCGGGCTTCTGAATTGGCATCACACTTCCGTCAACATGAACAAACAATTTTGTTCATATTGCAATCAACACCACAGGCGCAATTACCCCCGGAAAATTACACTAATTGTAGAAGACATTCGTCGATTACAATTGATTTCAACCATATTCAATTTTAATTCATCAAACGAACATTTAACTCAGCAGTTGATTGGTTAGCAAACAATATATATATAGACAAGTTAGATTTCGAATAAATATCTAATATATCCCCCCCTTTGAGGGAGATTCTAGGAGGTGATCTCCACCCTACAGGGGTGGGATGAGTCTCCATTTTTAACACATGATTTCATTTTAATGAAATGTCATCTTTTAAAACAAAAACAAACAATTTTGTGAAATTTAAAAAGAACAAAGTCAACCTACTGGAAGGGACAAGGCCCAAGTCAATAACGCCTTTACCATGTCAAACTCGAAAGTTGCCTCCCTTGTACTTTCTTTTTCAATTTGAGTATGTTTGTCCATGTGCAAAAGGGAAATTAAATACCACTAGAGCTTTAATTAAGTGATCCCTAAATAAATTTTTAAAAAAAAGAGTCAAATGGATGAGTTTTTTTTTTTTCCCCTTTTGTACTTTACTCCCTTGCACATACTTTTTCCCTCTTCTCTCAATGGCTCTTTCCTCACCATATTGCTTGTTTGGATTTACAAAGGAAAAAATAGTAAAGGAAATAAAAGGATTCGATCATAAGGAAGAAAATGATTCCACACCTTTCTTATGCAACAACATAGCCTTCTCTTGAGCATCCAGTTAAAATATCACATTGTTTAGACCCACAAGCTGAAACCAACATACATCCCCTGCAACAAGGCCAAAGCTTCTGCTTGAATTGCATAAGAACTTTGGCATTTACCAGCACAATCATAGATGTCTTCTCCTTAGGATCTCCTCTAATAACTGCATGCCCAGAAAAATTATAGTCTGATATCCATGAAAGCATCCGAATTAACTTTAAAGAGCCCGATCTGTGGCAGAGACCAAAATTCAATGCCCAGTGCAGATCAAATTCACTTCCTGCAATGCTTGACTAGTATCACTGCTCTTAGAAAGATTCTCATCAGATCTCCGTCTGCTGCTGTCTGTGGTGGAGCCAAACACTATATTGAACCTTTCACTGTATGAGTATACACCTTGACCCTTTTTATTATAAGAGTGCAAACTTTGACCTTGGGGTCCTGACTTTGCTCCCGACTGCTGTCTTGGTGACCTTCGGAAATTACCCTCCTGTGATTAGCTGATATAGGGCAGTGGTCAGCGTCCTTTGCTGCAATATTAGGAGAGAGATTTGTTTGATATGATTGAGCAGCTCCATCAATATTAACTGTTTTGCTGGGATCAATATTAACTTCATCAAACGAAAAGGAATTTCTTCCTTTCCAAATTTGACAGCATATAAAGAACACTAGCCTCCCTCTTCCTGTCCCTTGCTCTTCTTTTGCAAGGCATCATCCTTCTAAAAGAGAAAAGTCGAGTTCTAACCTTCTTTCTTCAGTCAGATCCAAGCTCAGTGGCATTGAAACTAAAACATCATCAACTTAAATACAGGGTCGTCTCAAATAATTTGGGGACCTTGGACAATCATCTAAATGGGAGCCTTAATAATTAGGTTTTTTCTCAATAAAAAAAAAAAAAACTCTAAACTTTCGACTAAAATATTCACTACAAATAAAATGACATTTCTTCAATGTTCTTTCTCTTTATTAAGTCTTTCTTCAGTATCTTTCTTGAGCCTTAATAATTAGGCTTTATTAAGTCTATTGCATATAAGAACAATTAATTAAAAACAATGAATATAAGTAAAAAAAATTAATTATTTCAAGTTAAGATAGATATAAGTATGTAAACAATATCAAAATTTATCACATAAAAAAATAAAAAGAAGAGTTGAATGTATACCTCTATACTTTCTTTCTTGGACCGGCCCTGCTTTCTTATATTATATACAAAATTAATATCATAATAAACAAAAATCGTTTAAGTGTTGACCTTTAATAGTTGGACCTTCAATAGTTCAAAAATCGTTTAAATGCTAGCTGTTTAGCCTTCTTTTACTAAGTTAATATTATTATTATTATTTTTAACTTGGGGCCCCCAAGCTAAGGGGACCTTGGGTATAGGCCTAAGCCGGCTCTGCTTAAATAGAGGAGGAAAATACCGTCATTATTTGTATAGACAGTCTTTTTGGGTGCTAAGAATATCTCCACTGCTCAAGCTTCATATCCCACCTGCTTGCATTGAGAATTTGTTTCCAGTAGCCAATCTTCGAACCTTTGAACTGAGAGAGCTCTGTAGACCTCAAGCGGAACTTTGAAGAAAACAAAGTTACCTAGCCTACACTTAAAGGGCATATTAAGCACAATAAATAAATAGAACAAAATTTCTCTAAAACTTAAATTTTTAAATGAGGTGATAACTTAATAAATAATATAAAAAATATAGAAAAGTTTTCAAGAATTTGGAATCAGTGACCTGGGAATGCATTTTTGCTTTGTTTCTCCAGATCCTATATTAATCATCTTAAGTGTCAAATTATCAATGCCTAGAGACGAATATTACATAATTTGTTACATTAACGAGAGAATCATATTCCAAGATTTCATTGTGATAATTAACATCCTCTATGGTGAATAATGCCTAATTTAATTGTTAAGGCAATTAAATTGATTGGAATTTGATTGGTTATGTTTAAGCAAAACTTTTGTTATTACCATACTTGTGTTATTACCATTTGTATTGTGCACGTAAAATGTTATGGTAACTTACCATATAAGAAGAAGATTTGAATTGTTTAAGGAATAACATTAATTGTATATTCATAAGGAAATGGAGAATAGGGTTTTGTGAGTATCTTCTATCTGCGCTTTTCTTGAAGCCCAAGTCGTGTTGATGTGGAGCAGTCGTGTATTTATATGAAGCATAGGTCACGGCAGAAAAAGAGCAGACAGAGAGCCACAAGCAGATATAAGAGAGTTTTGTCCATTGTTCCATGGCATGTTGCAACATTATATGTGTTTAAAGTTCCAAAATTATTAGTGTTGCAGTTCTGTTTTGTTTTGTCATGAGCAACTTGGGCTCCGTTTGTTTGCCGTAAAATAACTTGCTTGTGTAAAATATTTTCCGTGGAAAGTGTTTTCCTGAAAAATAAAATATTTTACATGACTCCGTTTGTTTGCCGTAAAATAACTTATTGAGGGAAAATATTTTACTGGAAAATAGAATACTGAAAAATATTTTCTGGTGTTTGGATGTACGGTAAGTTCGGTAAAATGTTTTCTTATCCCAAAGGACATGAAAACATTTTACATAATTTTGTACTAGCCGCAATTGTTGACCGGAAAATATTTTACGGTTGACCAATTTTCCGGTGTTACCAAACACCGTAAAATTAAGAAAAAGCAGCCGCAATTTTTGACTGGAAAATATTTTACGGTTGACCAATTTTCCAGTGTTACCAAACACCGTAAAATCCGAAAAATGTTTTCCGGTAAAATATTTTACAGCAAACAAACGGAGCCTTGTATGAGCCTTGAATGATCATATTACTGTAACCTTTCATCATTTTTTGGGAGAAGAAGTTGTAGTTCTCGGGAGAGAACATTGTCAAGTCGAGAGGAGCTCGCCAAATCAAAGTTCACTAAGGAGTTCTTCATCGAGGCATCAAAAGTCAAGAGAGAGTCTTTACTTATATAAGTCCATTGATGATGCAACTTGATATTACTTAATGAATTGATTTGTTGGACCAGGGGTTGGTCATGTGGACGTAGATCGCACGGTTGAACCACGTTAAATCTTGGTGTTCTTAATTTTGTTATAGCTTTATGTTTTTTCCGCTGTTGTGTATGTTCTTTGTTTATGTTGTAACATTAAGTAAAACCGGCTATTAAGTACTGAGACTGATTCAGTGTTTCAGTTAATGTTACAACATCGTCTGCAGTAATTTTTGTTCACACCACAAACTCAGTTGATTACTCAAAATTATCCATACTTATATTGTGATAACTCTAACATTAATGAATCTAAAAGGAAACAAATTTAACCTCTATGGTCATTGGCTCTTCTACAATTCTCTTTTCTACAATTTCATACAATACACATACTGATTAATGCCATGTGTTAACAACCAAAATCAATGGACTAGATTAATATTTCAATATATACTAGACTTGTAACCATGATTAGGCAACATTTAATACCCAAATATCAACTAAATCAAATCTTTTCAATTAACTATACATAAAAAGGAACGAATCATGCATGTATAGCAAATCATAACTGTTTAATATTACCATATGGATTCCAACTCAAATCATTATCAAATGAATCTTCAGTTGTGTGCTTATGAACCATGGACTTTTTTTTTTTTTGGTCGGATGAACCATGGACTTGAAACAGGGCATTTTTTGCATTATGCTAGCAAACAACGATAGCAAGTTAGTACACCTACAAATATTTTAATCCAATAACGGAATTCAATTAGTTGATAGATGATGTTCATAACATTTATGTGGGATCGGACTGTAAATATAAACATAATATATTTGATAATTTATGTTGAAATTAGAATAGCAATTGTTGGAGGCAATGATGTTGATCATAAGCCATGTCTTTAGCGAATTTAAATCATTATAGCTTTTCATATTGTAATTCATGTAGCTTTTCAAAATTTTAACGGTGAAATGGATGTTGGTTTCATAATGATTTGGATTGGAATATATAGGATGATGTTTAAAAATTATATTTTCAAATGGATTTTTTTTTGTTTCCATGTATAGTTAATTAAGAGAGTTAATTTAGTTGATATTTTAGTATTTAATACTTTTAAACCATAGTTAAGATGCTAGTGTATAAGGACTAATTTTGTTAATTGATTATGATTGTTGACACATGACATCAATCAATATGTGTATTGTACGAAATTGTAGAAAAGAGAATTGTAGATGAGCCAAGTCCATGGTCATTTGCATGGATTTAGAAAATGCATGTTTATGAAAAAAGAATATGCAATCGCGAATGCATTTGCAAGAAACGGATTTAGATCCTTTCCTAGCTAGTTACATTATCAATTATGAAAGGATCCAAATCTGCAAGAACCTAGTACGATAATAAAAAATTTGAACATTTGAAGAAGCGAATATGAGAGAGGAAAAAAACTAACCCGATAGTCCAAACAACACCACCCACGACAGATAAGACCATTGCAACCAGAGCGAAAGGCAAGCGGATCAAGAAAGCTATTGGTTTGCACCCCATTTTTATCCTTTTTGTGTTTCCTTCAACACCTTTTGGTGTGAAGAAGAAGAGTTTTCCCGGGATGAAAGAAATAATATCCTCTAAAGTCCCGGATACGATAGTATAGAGGTTGTACGGGAAAGCAAAAGCGAATTAGAAAATGGGGTTGGATAATGCCTTTTCTTTCTCTTTTTTTCTTTTTTTTTTTGTTTTGTGGGGGGGGGGGGGTGGGGGGGGGGGGGGGGGGGGGGGGGGGTTGGTTTATTCTCACCAAACCTAATGGAAGGACTAAATCACCCTCCGTTAGATAAGCAATTGACAGGAAACTTCTAGACCTCGATCTTTTGCGTATTTTCTGACCATGTTCAATGGAGAAAATTGTTGCAATAGAAAGATGAGTGTGAATAGTTCCTTTAGGATATCAAATTATTCTATATAAATGCAAGACGAGAAAAAATAGGAATGATGTTTTCAATTGGAATTTGGTTTACAAAATCTTGTCTTCATGTGATACATTTTAATAAAAACGCTTGAGTTATGGGTTATATGGCTTTGAAGATCCTACTTAAGGGTAATTTAGTAATATCTTTGAATACATAAGTAAGTTGGGTGTGGAGAAGCAAATGAAGGAGTGGAAATAGTGATTTTCCTTTGAAATGGAGTTGATATTGTTAGTTTCTGGCTCTTTAATCAATTTGATAATTAAACAAATCAACTAAGTAAATTTGCAATAAATTAAATTTGTTACAACAAAAGTAAGAACACATAAATTTTAACGTGGTTCAACCAACTTGGTCTACGTCCACGTGACCACTCCCTGGCCAACAAACCAATTCACTAAGTTTCAAGAGATTATAGACACCAATGGAAACTTACTCAATTAAAGACTCCCTCTTAACCCTTGCCGCCTAAGTGTAAGACTCCCTTAGTAGATTCTCTAGTTTGGCGAGCTTCTCTCAACTTACAAAATTCTCTCCCGAGAACACACATTCTTCTCCCAAAGAATGTATACTAAAAACATAATAAAAAGAGTCTTGAAACTCTAGATAGATTGTTCAATACAAATAACAAAAACTAGACTGTGTTGCAACACTAAATAGAACATTCAGTACACTCTGTTACACAGTATGTTGTAACACGACTTAACACAGACACCCTACACCTAACTCACGTTTCTGCTGCTACTTTTCTGCTTACTGCTCGCCGTCATTCAACTGAGAAATGAGACACATATTTATCAAGTTTTGATGTAGATGTCGAGTATAGGTAGGAGTGTTTTCACGTCCATCTCTTTAGCTCAAGAGTTATTGATAATTTAAACTTTATCATCTTATCACTTTATCTCCAAAGATGTAGAAACTTCTTCACAGTATAAAGTCTATTTAAACTTGGATTCTTCATGGCTTGAATACTCCTTGCATTAGAACTCCTCAAAACTCGAACTTCTATTACCTGCAATACCAAAATACTACACGCAATATCCACATAATAATATCCATATTTTTTGCTAAAACATAGCCAATAAACATTAATTAAAATCAGATCCTAACAATCTCCCCCTTTGGCTTTGTTTTGGCAAAAATTCACAAGCAATGGTTAATATCAAAATAAGCAATGTAAACAATCTTCCCCTTAGCAAGGTAACTCATAATTGAGCTAAGCTCAAAACATAAACTAAACAATTAGAAACCATCCTGCCAATTGAATCAACCATTGTCATGGAAGCAAATCTTTAAAACATAAACATAAACCTTGTCTTGTGTCTCCCCCTTTGACAAAAGAAACCAAAGCAGTAGAATAGAGTATCAGAGCAATAGAAGCATAACAGAAAACATCAAACAGAAATATGGATCCAGAGCAAAGTAGCAGAATTTAAACAAAGCAAAGTATTAGAGCAAAACCACAACCAGTAAAGTAGCATAGCAATAATCATCAAGCAAATGAACATTCAAACAGCGGATTTGGAGATGAAATCGAGTAAGGTCTGTTGTCCTTCCATCAATTTCTCAAGATCAGCCATGATGTTCTGTTGATTAGCTTTAACAGTGGTTTGATCGTTGCACAGCTCATAGACTTCACTATGATGTGTCTGCACCTGTTGCAACAACACATCAGAAGCTATTGCAAAAGTTGGTCCAACATGTCCTTCAGCTCGAGGCTCCTCCTGAATATTTACTGCAAAAACTTGGGAGAAAAATCCTAAACGAGTGGATATTATGTTTGCTTTCATGAAACTTGTAAAACAATGCCTTAGCACTTTTTTAAGAAGATGAAGTGATGAGTAAAGAATAGATAAGAGAGAAATCCGTATGAGACAAAAAGAAGCCTTAGATTAGCAAACTTTATAGAAGAAAGAGTTTTTTCAATGATTAGAGTCCTAGATTCACATGCAACAATGCCACTAGTTTATTGGAACTCAAATTCTCTTGAATAGTCACAATTTTTTAGCTTACCAATGTCAACATATATCTGCCATGTCATCAAACAGATTTGGTGCGAAAAAAAAAAAAAACTTATCTTCCCATTTTTTTCTCTTACGGCACAAGCTTAGTTGAAAAATATTGTTTCAGTTCATGTTGCAACATTACTTCACCAATTAGCCCCTTAAGCACTCAAACTTATGAATTATTTCTCAAACATTAAACAATTAATGTCACATAAAATCCACATTGATTGTGATGTCATCATCAAGAAATTAGAATTATTCAATACTTAAATCACACAATAATTTATAACTTGAACCATGTGTGTGTATGAAAGCTATATAAAGATCTTTCTTGAAATTCATCCGAATTAGGTTTTGCAAGATTTAGAATTTAAAACAACCTATTCAAACAACCTGATCATCTAATCACATTACAAAAAATTTTCACATGAATATTGGACTTGGTAGCTTTCACTTTAGAACCTTCAATTTGGTATAGGTAGCTTTTTTCAATCTTCGCCTATTTTTTTCTTTTCTTTTTTCGCGTTTGTTTGTTTTTTTTTCTTCATTTTTTTTCTTTTCTTTTCATGAGTGAATAGAGTACAGGAATGGACAAAGAGACTTCTCTTTATATCCAAAATCACTAAGAAGTTCAAATTCCTGACACTTGCAAACCATTAAAATCAGTTTCTTAATCAGATCAAAATATAGTGTGCACAAGAAATATGGTTCAAATAATAAATCTCAAGTTGATTTAATTATTAAACTTTCATATCTCTTGAAAATAATCATTTTCATGTTTCAATGCATGTGCCAACATTAATTTGTACAAATACCAATAACTTTTCTCAAAACTTCAAATTTCACAAAGTCAAGTGCCTTAGTGAAAATGTCTACCAGTTGATGTTCTGTTGCAACATATTCTAGAACAATCTTTTTTGTTTCAACTACACCTCTTTTTTTGTGTTGAAAACTCATGTGATATTCATTGTGCAGTGAAAAATTAAGAAAATGCAAAGTTCTCAAATTCCCTACCATTATCATTTTGTATTCTAACAACCTTTCCTATGTTGCAACTTTTCTCTGTTCTTAAGCTCAAATTTTTGAATGCATCAAATGTGTTAGATTCTCTTACCCAGATCTATTTCAAGTTCTGTTGCGACAAATCAACCCTTACTTTTGGTGATTTCCAAGGCTTATCATAAAAGAATGGATTGACAAATATACCTCTTTTTAGATTATCAATATACCTATAGCATCGTGGTCTGATGTGTCCAGGAATGCCGCAGTAGTGACAGATTGGAACAAATCTCCTTTGCTTTCCTTCTAAAAATTTTGCCTTTGTCACAGAAGATTTTGCAACATGTGGTTCCAGCTTCGGCTCCTCAGTTTCTTTGACAAAAATAGTTTTTCCAGTTGAAGTACCTTCTTGGAACCCAAGTCCAGTATGATCTCCATTTGACTTTTGAATTAACAACATATGATCAAGCTTCAAAGTTCCTGAATTCAGCATCTTCACATTCCTCTGAGTTTGTTTTAGCTCCAGTTGTAATTCTTCAATCTTCTGTTGACTCTCGACTGCTTGGATCTGGTGGTTTCTCACTGATTTTGTCAAATCATTTTTTTGTTCCTTCAATTCATTGATCTTTTCCTCAAGCTCTTGATTTTTCTTGCATATAATCAGCCATTTTTCGTACATCTCCTTGTATGCTTTAATGATACCTTCTTCATCCAAATTATTATCACTCTCAGTTTCTAAAATCATGCTGCTATCATCTGATAGCACATGTTCTGTTGTGGTCGTTATTACAACAGATGGTGCGACATTAGCTGAACCAGTCTTTTCGCCATTATGTCCTGTTGCAACAGCGAATGCAACATAGTTGTTGATTATCCTTCATCACCTTTAGAAACATCATCTGAATCTTCATCACTCCAAGTGGTGTTCATGGCCTTGTTCTTTTTCTTCAAGGTATTTGTACATTCAGCCTGTACATGACCAAATCCTTCGCACTCCCTGCACTAAATGCCTTTATTTTTCTTTTTCTCCACGAACGATTTTCCATTTTGCCTTCTGAATGTCTCAGGATTTGTTGTAACAGTCTACTTCCTTTCCAAAGTTGCTGGCCTATATCCACTTCTCTGCTTTTTCCATTTTTTCAGCACTTTGTTGAAATTCTTCGTGAGCAATGCTAAAGATTCAATGATTTATGCATCTTCATCATAGTAAAAGCTTTGATCATCTTTACTTTGAACTTCAACTTGGAATGCAATGTTTTTATCTTTTCTTTTTTGTTTGAACTTCATCTCAAATGTTTGGAGTGAACCCATTAGTTCATCCAACTTCATGTCATCAACAACTTTTGCTTCTTCAATGGCAGTAACTTTGATGGCAAATCTATCATGAAGTGACTATAGGACTTTCCTCACAAGTTTTGAATCTGAGTATTTTTCTCCTAATGCAAATTCGTCATTTGCAATGTCACACAACCTGCCATTAAAATCAGCAATAGTCTCATCCTCTTGCATCTTCAATTCCTCAAATCTTGTTGCAAGAATTTGAAGCTTGGACACTTTGACAGCTATTGTTCCTTCATATGCAGTCTATAAAGTAGTCCAAGCATCTTTAGCAGTTTCACAAGTTCAAATTAGTTTAAATTGATTTAAATCTATAGCATTAAAAATCGCATTTAAAGTCTAAGAATTATTGTTAGCCAAACGATCTTCCTTTGCGGTCCACTGATCCTCAGTTTTCGGCTTATCAATTCCTTCATCATTCTTCATTGTAGGATGCACATATCCTACGACAACTGCCCTCTAAGCTTTTTCATCAATGGATTTGATAAATGTTCTCATTCGAGCCTTCTAATATGAGTAGTTTGATCCATCCAAAATTGGTGGTTTGGTAATTGAACTTCCATCCCGAAATGTGTCCATATCTGCAAAACAGCCAGAAAAAAAAAACTTTTCCAATGATCTAACTGAGTTAGTTCAGTAACCTGCTCTTGATGCCAATTGTTATATTTCTAGCTCTTAAATCAATTTGATAATTAAACAAATCAACTAAGTAAATTTGCAGGAAAGTAAATTTGTTGCAACAAAAGTAAGAACACAAAAATTTTAACGTGGTTCAACCAACTTGGTCTACGTCCACGTGGCCATTCCCTGGCCAGCAAACTAATCCACTAAGTTTCAAGAGATTACAGACACCAATGGAAACTTACACAATTCAAGACTCTCTCTTAATCCTTGCCGCCTAGGTATAAGACTCCCTTAATAGATTATCTAGTTTGGCGAACTCCTCTCGACTTACAAAGTTATCTCCCGAGAACACACCTTCTTCTCCCGAATAATGTATACTAAAAATATAATAAAAAAGAGTCTTGAAACTCTAGATGGATTAGTCAATACATATGACAAAAAACAGACTGTGTTGCAACACTAAATAGAATATTCAGTACACTCTGTTACACAGCATGTTGCAACACGACTTGACACAGACAGCCTACACCTAACTCATGATTCTGCTGCTACTTTTCTGCTCACTGCTCGCCGTGCTTCAACTGAGAAATGAGTTGCATATTTATCAAGTTTTGAAGCAAATGTCGAGTATAGGTAGGAGTGTCTTCATGTCCATCTCTTTAGCTCAAAAGTTATTGATAATTTGAACTTTATCATCTTATCACTTTATCTTCAAAGATGTAGAAACTTCTTCACAGCATAAAGTCTATTTAAACTTGGACTCTTCATGGCTTGAATACTACTTGCATTAGAACTCCTCAAAACTCGAACTTCTATTACCTGCAATACCAAAATACTACATGCAATAAACACACAATAATATCCATAATTTTTGCTAAAACATAGCCAATAAAAATTAATTAAAATCAGATCCTAACAGATATCAAATATTCCAAATTTTTGTTTATTAAGTGATATGAAAAGTGGCAAAATTTTGACAATTAACAGATGAATTATCCTAGTTGACATAAGTTTTACCAAGTTAAATGCCCTTTTGATTTGAAAAAAAAAAATCTTTTGATGGTGCTTACTAAAGAAACAAGTTTGGGAAAGTGAACTTTATATTGCTACCACTTTTACAATCAGATACAAGTTATATATATAACACTACAGTAGGAATCATTTGGCTAAAGTTGAGCTCCTAATGATATGCAGTAAAATAGGAAGTTCAAAAACATTGTGATAAGATACAAAACAGACTTTAAGAAACTAAGTTTCTATGCTGTATCTTTGTGGATCACGCAAAGTTGATTCAGTTCTATCATGCCCCCGCAAGATAGGTGACATATCACGGACGCCTAGCTTGAATGTTTGTTGCTGGAACTGACTGTGAGGCAAAGGCTTGGTTAGCGAGTCATCCAATTGATCAGCAGAATGCACGTGCGACACTTGTAAAGTTTTGTTGGCAACTTGGTCCCGAACAAAATGAAAATCAATTGCGATATGCTTCATACACGAATGAAAGACTAGGTTAGCACAAAGATAGGTTGTGCCAACATTGTCACAAAATATAGTAGGAGGTCCAGGAATCGGCAGACGAAGCTCAAAAATGAAATTTTGAAGCCAATTTATTTATGTTGTAGTACTTGCAACTGCCCTATATTCAGCATCAGTAGATGATCGAGTTATAGATCTATGTTTCTTGGAAGACCAGCTAACAGGATTATCACCCAGAAGAAAAACATAAGCAGAGGTGGAGCTACGGTCATCAATATTCCCTGCCTAATCTAAAAGAATCTTTCATTTAGAGTTATAGAATCATATAGATTAAAACCAAGAAGAATCCATGGCTAAAATTTCAAAAATTTCTATAACAAAGTCTATATTCATCCAAAAACTCTACTCTTGATTTCATGTGGTTAACATATGGTAAGCATATATTTAGCTATATATCTATATAGTAAATAGGTAGATATAGATATACCTCTTGTAGATCTTGCAAAGATGATGAAGAAGATGAACAAGCTTTGACAAGTCCTCCCACAAATGCAAGAGCTCTAGGTTGTCCACACAAGCTTAAATGAGTTCCTTAATCACCAAAGGTTTTGTGCTAGTCTTCTTTGGGATGTTTTTAAGCTAGAATAATAGTTTTTTTCTAGAAAATTGAAACCTCTTCTTTGGCTGCCCATGCTATGGACAAAAATTGCACACATAAAAGAGAAGACAAAATTGTTCTTCTCAATGCATTGTGTTTTTCTATGCATGCCTTGTGTAATGTGTTCCTTGTTTTATGCATTGTATGTAGTGTATTTAGAAGACAACAATTGCACTTCTTAATGCATCAAAACATGTGTTTTGTCTTCTTTTATCTTACACATTGATTTCAAAAATAATGTTCAACTTGATGATTTGAAACAATCTTATCCATCTATTTGACATCTTCATTTTTCAAGACTAATATGTATATATACATATCATATACATATATATATACTTCATTAATCTTGTATTTGTACATTTAATTTAATCTAAATATTATTAGTTTAAATTAAGGAAACTAACTTTCTGCATTTGTACTTTTGCCCCACCACTTATAAATAATTACACATTCGGCCCATTACTACTTAATGGCCGAGTATCGCCAACTTTAACACTTTAACGTTCCAAAACCAAATTCAAGCTTATCCGAAACTCATTCAATTACGCTTTGTTGTGTATGACTCTCTAGATTCACCGTCATATACCAATGAGGGAACATTAAACGACTTTAATATATTTTGAGAATATCTCCGCCATTCCCAAAATACCCTCACGTTCTAGAGTGACGTCTAGCAACGTATCAAGAAAATTTATATAGCAATGAAGTCAAACAAGTGAATCTATTTATAGTCGCGAATAATCGTACAGTTTAATCCTTCTATTAATACGTCTCGATCGACCAAAGACCATGAAAAGATTAAGTCTATAAACTCGATAACGATGCAAACATCTAATAGGGTAGAATGAGAGATGACATTCATGGAAACACTTTTCCATCATCCATGCCTTGGCCAAGGACTTCCTCATTGTACAACCGAAATTAGATTGCATAGGATATCGCCTCACACCAGAGGTTAATAGATCATTTCTCAACAATTACCTGTCAACCACTATACTAGAAAGATAATATGCAAGAGATCGTAACTTATCTTGACAAGTCAAAGACAAGTGTTGTCCAAGTGCTAATATTAAATTCTAATATATGTTACAGCCGTAATTTCTCAAGTCTAAGGATTACATGTGCATTCGCAACGAATAACGAACTATTAATCCGAAGTCTTGTAGTTTGTTACTCATGTCACATTCAATGATCTATTCTACTAATAATCATTCACGTGATTGTTAATTGCATCATATGTTATTATGGCTCATGGCTCACCATCCTTTATTATTAATATCTAATATCAATCAAAGGTAACAATTCACGTGATAGTCCATAATAGATTATTCTAGTCTCGGTCAAATAATCTAAGGACTACGAATAGTTTTAGATATTCTATATATGAAAGAAACATGCCAAGATATTCCAACGTATTTTGAAAATTATTTCTTTTACGAGAATATCAGGGGACACATTCATATAATATAAAAGCGGAGAATATGAACATCCATAAACTGCCATTGATAAATATACAAGTTTACATAAAATGCCAAAAAGTAGGTCATCTAACCACATAGAATTAGGGCATATCGCTAATAATCTCCTACTTGCACTAATGCGGTATCACAAACAGCTAATGCATCATACTATGGTATCGCATACCCATCTTCTCAAGATGACGATCCAGTTGTTACTGACTCAAAGCTTTCGTGAATGGGTCAGCTACATTATCCAGTGTTGGAACTTTTTGCAAGCTTATATCTTTTCGAGCAACAATCTCTCGAATGATATAAAACCTCCTTTCAATATGTTTGGATTTTTGGTGAGATCTCAGTTCCTTGGCTTGTGCAATAACCCCATTGTTATCACAATACAAAGGTATCGGCATTTCAATGGACGGAACAACTTCAAGCTCTTTTAAGAATTTATTCATCCAAACTGCTTCTTTTACAGCATCACATGCAGCAATATACTCTGCTTCAATAGTAGAATCAGTAGTCATAGGTTGTTTGGAACTCTTCCAACTGACTGCTCATCCATTATATATAAAAATGAATCCTGATGTAGACTTTCTATCATCTCTATCAGATTGAAAATCTGAATCAATGTATCCTTTAATACGGAGTTCATTGCCTCCATAGATTAAAACCAAATCCTTAGTTCTTCTCAAGTACTTAAGGATGTGTTTTACAACTATCCAGTGACCATCACCTGGATCGGACTGATATCTGCTCATAGCACTTACTGCATAAGCAAGATCAGGTCGTGTATATAGCATGGCATACATGAGACTACCTATGGCGGAAGTATATAGTATTCTTTCCATGCGTTGTCGTTCCTAATCAGTTTTAGGAGACATTTCTTTAGAGAGATGCTCACCGTGCCTCATAGGCAAGACACCTTTTTTAGAACCCTCCATCTTGAATTTCTTCAAGATCCTTTCTATGTACATGCTTTGGGATAAACCAATTAATCTTTTCATTCCATCCCTATAGACACGAATTCCCAAGATAAAATGGCTTCTCCTAAATCTTTCATGGAGAATTTATTGCTCAACTAAACCTTTGCGGACATCATATGACCTGTGTCATTTCCCATGATCAGTATATTGTCTACATACAAGATGAGAAAAGTGATCGCACTTCCACTAACCTTTTGTAAACACAGGGTTCATCATCATTTCTAATGAAACCAAACTCCTTGATCTCATCATTAAATCTAATGTTCCAAGATCGCATACTTTATGATGTTTGGATTCAAAACCAACAGGTTGTTCCATATAGATATCTTCCTCAAGATATCCATTAAGAAACGCGGTTTTAACATCCATTTTCCATATAGCATAATCATAGTATGCAGCAATTACAAGCATTATGCTAATAGACTTAAGCATAGCAACCAGTGAAAAAGTCTCGTCATAATCAACACCTTGTTTCTGACGATAACCTTTTGCAACGAGTCTAGCTTTAAAAGTTTCAACTTTTCCATCTGCTCCTAGTTTTCTCTTAAAGACCCATTTGCAACCAATAGGTACGATACCTTCAGGTATGTCTACCAAGGTCCAAACATCATTAGAATACATGGAGTCTATTTCAACTTGCATTGCCTATTTCCATTTCTCAGAATCGATATCATGTATCGCTTCCTCATGAGTAGCAGGATCATCAATTTGATCATTATCCCCAACAATAAACAATTTTTGCGCTTCCTCAAGAAGATATCCATATCTTTCAGGAGGATGGGATATCCTACTAGACGTACGAAGAATTTGTGTTGTGACTTGTTCTAGACTGTCTTGAACAGTTTCAGAATCTTGATTTGGGTCATTTTGTGGTTCAGAGGACGATTCCTCTATTTCTACTTTTCTTCTTGAGCCACCTTCTTGAATAAACTCTTTTTCAAGAAAGATAGCATCACGGCTAATAAAAATCCTTTGATCACTAGGAAAATAGAAATAATATCCTTTAGTTTCCTTAGGATATCCCACAAAATGACCTTTATCAGATCTAGCTTCCAATTTGTCCGTCTTGAGTTTTTTAACAAAAAAGGGACAGTCCCAAATCTTAATGTGATTAAGACTTGGTTTTCTACCAACCCATAACTCATACGGTGTAGTAGGAACAACTTTATATGGTACTCTGTTCAATAGATAAATGGTCGTGAGAAGTGTATAAGCCCACAATGAAATAGGGAGATCCGTATAACTGATCATAGATCGTACCATATCCATTAATGTACGATTCCCACGTTCAGATACCCCATTTAATTGTGGTGTAGCTGGTGGCATTGTTTGTGAGGTAATACCAGTCTCTTTGAGATAATCAAGAAACTCGGTACTCAAGTATTCACCTCCACGATCTAATCGTAGAGTTTTGATTCTTTTTCCCAATTGGTTTTCTACTTCAGCCTTAAACTCTTTGAATTTTTCAAAAGTTTCAGACTTATACTTCAACAAGTATACATAACCATATCGTGAATAATCATCGGTAAAAGTTATGAAGTAGTAATATCCACCATGAGCCATTTCCCTAAATGGTCCACAAACATCACTATGCATTAATCCTAACAATTATGTAGCTCGTATACCTTGTCCAATAAAATGTGACTTGGTCATCTTACCAAGAATGCAAGATTCGCATGTACGGTTGGGTTCACATACCAATGAACTAATAAGTTCATTTTGAACCATCCATGCCAATCTTTTATCATTGATATGACCAAGCCTTAAATGCCATAATTGTCTTGGATAAATTTGGTTATCTCAAGGACGTTTTTCTTTTGAAGTAGTAGTTGATGTAGATGTAACATTTATGCTATGACTTGTATCTAAATGATAAAGACCGTTTACCAAAAAAGCCTTGCCAACATATTCATTACTATAACGAATATTACAGCAATTGTTTACAAATGAAAATTCATAATTTTCCGATGCAAGGTTAGGAATAAACATGATATTCTTAATTGCATTTGGTACATACAAAACATCTTTAAGATTTAATACATGTCCAGTAGGCATATGCACATCAAAACTACCCCTGGCTAAAGCTGCAACATTTACCCCGTTGCCAACCTTCAAAATGACTTCACGTTTTCAAAGCGAACTTCAATCACTTAGATTCTATTCAGAAACACAAATGTGAGAAGTTGCACCAGAATCTAAAATCCACGAAGTATTATGATGACCAATTGACAAATTAGTCTCAATCATAAACATAAAAGAAATATTACCTTTATCAGCGGCTACCTTAGCCTTTTGTTCCTTCAGCTCCTGAAGGTATAAAGGACAGTTTCTTTTCCAGTGGCCATTCTTTTGACAGTGAAAGCAAACACCCTTAGGTGCTTTCATCTTCCCCTTTGCTTTAGCCACACCACCTGAAACTTTAGGAGTCGAGCCTTTCTTCTTGCTGTTGTTCTTCTTCTTCTTTGGCTTGGTGCCAAAAGTAGAAGCAACTACAAGGACATGCTCGTTTCCTTTACCCTTCATTTGCCTTTGTACAATGGTCAGCATGTTTAGTAACTCGGGCAAGGAACACTCAAGCTTGTTCATGTGAAAGTTTATGGTGAATTGGTTGAACAATGGTAGCAGAGATTGTAGAATTAAGTCAGTCTGGAGTTGATAGTCCATTGTGAAGTCAAACGCCTCAAGCTGAGTGATCAAATTAATCATCCTGAGGGAGTGCTTTTTCACATCTAAACCTTTATCCATACGAGCCCTGAATAATTCTTTAGATATCTCGTATCTAGCAGTACGACTATGTTCACCATATAGCTCTTGCAAGATCCGAATCATGCTTGCAGCATCAGGCATCTTATCATGATGATGTTGCAACTCATTATTCATCGATACAAGTATGTAACTCTTAGCACGTAAATCATGCTCAACCCATTGATCATAAGTTTCACGTTCAGCCTCAGTAGCTGTCTCAGGCAGATTAGCCAGAGGGGCATTGTCCAAAACATACTCAATCTTTTCCATATGTAGAACGATTCTAAGGTTGCGTGCCCCATCATTGAAATTCGGCCCAATTAAACAATTTTTATCGAGGATACGGGCTAAAGGGTTTGTAATTAAAGCCATGATATAAACTGCAGAAAAGTAAAATAATGCAAAAAGTAAGATTGCGAGTAATGTAAACAAATAAGATGATTTAATTTGGACTTCAATTAAATAGTACTTCCCACTAATCTTATCGGATCTCACACTCCCTAAATGAGAAACGTGAATCTAAGAAAGACTCCTTAGTAGGATGACCAAATTCTCTTAAGGCTAATATCTCTCAACTTTCATGCATTATTGAAATATTACTTTAAGAGTAAACAACTATTGCTATCTATATCATCATATAGGACTTGGTCAATTTTTAGCCCCTAAATCACATTAATATCAGCTTTGGTGCATTATTGATCTAGTTAGATTAAGCCCACCATCTAAGTGAATACGACAAGTTGAATCATATGACCTCAACTTTAGTGTATTCTTGGCACATATGATTTTGGAGCATTACAACATCTGTATGTGAACTAGGCATACAAAGGACTTATCATGAACTATATATTTCTACCTTTGGGTTAGACAAGCTATATTTATTTTAAGATATTATAGTCCTAGGATGGTGGAGGGCTACAATAAAACTTCTTTTACCGTTTTACAATCTAATCTTAGTTTGCACATAAGGAGCTTTTGATTTTAAAGATCTCGGTTATGCATACAAGTCCATTTAAAAACCTATATCACATATAAGCAATTAAACAAGCATATATGCATCAAAATAAAGTAAGGTGGATCATGGACTTAGTGTAATAAAACCAAGCCTAGAGAAACCAAATAAGCACATCATGATTGTCTTCAATGGCCTTAACTTATTGGTTTCACCTTCATTTGAAAAGCCTCCAACTCCTTGAAAGTCTTCAACTCCTTTGCAAAACTACTTGGTAGATTACATCAATATGCCTTACTACAATAAGTTCTCTCTTGCAAAAATAATAAAGTAAGACTTATGCCTCATTTACAAGCCAATGAATGAATGAATAATTATTACCAAGCCATCTAATAAATTATAATCATTCATCATCCACTAAGCTAAGTCCATGATCCAACCATCAATCACCATTCATCACAAATTCATAAAGTATTGAATATGCATCAAATACATACATTCAAGAAAACAAAATGAACACTTTGCAACAAGTTTCGTATCTTGATCTTGAAACATCTCACGTTAAACAACACACAAAAGCACTCAATAAAAACCAACTTTTAGTACATCCATGTTGAACAAGGCCTAATGCAAATCTTTTTTGTTAATTTTATGGCCCAATTTGAGTTCTTAGGCTTATATTAATCTGATCTAATCTTATTAGACTTAAGCCCACTGATTTTAGGCCCATTAGGCTTAACCAGAATCCAATCAATTGGCCATGACTTTTATTTTATGACCCATCATAAATCTGCTGCACATGTACCAACTGTTTTGACTCGTTTAACGTATCTACAGTTTGCCAAAAATTCTAAAAATTTTCAGAGAGAAATTTATCGAGTGTGGATAGTTTTAGAATCAAACAGAACTCAATTCAGAGTTAAATTCACTGAGTTATGTATCTTAGAACACAACTGCGCAAACTGTCCAGATTTACGCGAGAATCAGTGAACCTACTGAAATGGTTCTAAATGAGACCCTTAACCACGAAATTAGGAGATGCATATTAGAATATGAAATGTTCTACTATCTTTATAGCATAACATATCCAAAAATCAGCCCCAAACAACAACATTTGATCTATCAAAACAGCCATGCAAAATCAGTGCGCAGAAAACTTGCAAAGTTGCTGAAAACATTTTTCTTGTTCTTTTTGTGCTCAAGACTCTAGAAACTTTAAGCAAACACATATGTAATCACATGAATCATCAACCATTGCTCTGATACCACTTGAACGAATCTTTCATTTAGAGTTATGGAATCATATAGATTAAAACTAAGAGAAATCCATGGCTAGAATTTCAAAATTTTCTATAACAAAGTCTATATTCACCCAAAAACTCTACTCTTGATTTCATGTGGTTAACATATGGTAAGCATATATTCAGCTATATATCTATATAGTAAAGGGGTAGATATAGATATACATCTTGTAGATCTTGCAAAGATGATGAAGAAGATGATGAACAAGCTTTGACAATTCCTCCCACAAATGCAAGAGCTCTAGGTTGTCCATATAAGCTTGAATGAGTTCCTTAATCACCAAAGGCTTTATGCTAGTCTTCTTATTGATGGAAAAGTGTTTCCATGAAACTCATCTCTCATTCTACCCTATTAGATATTTGCATCGTTATCGAGTTTATAGACTTAATCTTTTCATTGTCTTTGCTCGATCGGGACGTATTAATAGAAGGATTAAACTGTACGATTATTCGCGACTATAGATAGATTCACCTGTTTGACTTCATTGCTATATAAATTATCTTGATACGTTGCTAGACGTCACACTAAAACGTGAGGGTATTTTAGGAATGGCAGAGATATTCTCAAAATATATTAAAGTCGTTTAAAGTTCCCTCATTGCTATATGGCGGTGAATCTAGAGAGTCATACACAACAAAGCGTAATTGAATGAGTTTTAAATAAGCTTGAATTTGGTTTTGGAACGTTAAAGTGTTAATGTTGGCGATGCTTGGCCATTAAGTAGTAATGGGCCGAATGTGTAATTATTTATAAGTGTTAGGGAAAAAGTGCAAATACGAAAAGTTAGTTTCCTTAATTTAAACTAATAATGATTAGATTAAATTAAATGTACAAATATAAGATTAATAAAGTATATATACATGTATATGATATGTATATATACATATTAGTCTTAAAAAATGAAGATGCCAAATAGATGGCTAAGATTGTTTCAAATCATCAAGTTGACCATTATTTTTTAAATCAATGGTTAAGATAAAAGAAGACAAAACATATGTTTTGGTGCATTGAGAAGTGCAATTGTTGTCTTCTAAATACACTACATATAATACATAAAACAAGGAACACATTACACAAGGCATGCATAGAAAAACACAATGCATTGAGAAGAACAATTTTGTCTTCTCTTTTATGTGTGCAATTTTCGTCCATAGCATGGGCAGCCAAAGAAGAAGTTTCAATTTTTCAGAAAAAACTATTATTCTAACTTAAAAACATCCCAAAGAAGACTAGCACAAAACCTTTGGTGATTAAGGAACTCATTTAAGCTTGTGTGGACAACCTAGAGCTCTTGCATTTGTGGGAGGACTTTTCAAAGCTTGTTCATCATCTTTTTCATCATCTTTGCAAGATCTACAAGAGGTATATCTATATCTACCTCTTTACTATATAGATATATAGCTGAATATATGCTTACCATATGTTAACCACATGAAATCAAGAGTAGAGTTTTTGGATGAATATAGACTTTGTTATAGAAATTTTTGAAATTCTAGCCTTGGATTCCTCTTGGTTTTAATCTATATGATTCCATAACTCTAAATGAAAGATTCTTTCAAGAGGTCGTAACTTATCTTGACAAGTCAAAGACAAGTGTTGTCCAAGTGCTAATATTAAATTCCAATATATGTTATAGCCGTAATTTCTCAAGTCTAAGGATTACATATACATTCGCAACGAATAACGAACTATTAATCCGAAGTCATGTAGTTTGTTACTCATGTCACATTCAATGATCTATTCTACTAATAATCATTCACGTGATTGTTAATTGCATCATATGTTATTATGGCTCATGGCTTACTATCCTTTATCATTAATATCTAATATCAATCAAAGGTAACAATTCACGTGATAGTCCATAATAGATTATTCTAGTCCCGGTCAAATAATCTAAGGACTACGAATAGTTTTAGATATTCTATATATATGAAAGAAACATGCCAAGATATTCCAACGCATTTTGGAATATATTTCTTTTACGAGAATATTAGGGGACACATTCATATAATATAAAAGTGAAGAATAAGAACATCCATAAACTGCCATTGATAAATATACAAGTTTACATAAAATGCCAAAAAGTAGGTCATCTAACCATATAGCATTAGAGCATATCGCTAACACAATCTGCATCAGAAAGGCATGAAGAAGAAGCGACGAAGATCTGTGCAAATGAAACCCATGAGACATGGTCTGTTTAAGATAACGTAAGACCCTTTTAGCTGCTGTCCAATAATTAGTAGTTGGTTGATGCATGAATTGGGATAGTCGATTGACCACAAAATAGATATCTAGCTTGGTGAAAACAAGATATCAGAATGCTCCAATGACGCTTCGATACTGTGTTTGATCAGTAGGAGGGGAACCATCCACCAATTTAAGTGTTGCCGTGGTAGAAATAGGTGTTTGTACCCATTTGGCCTCCTGCATATGTGTCTTAGCCAAAAGATCTTCAATATATTTCTTTTGAGAAAGAAACATACCATCTTTGGTGTAAGCCACATGAACCCCAAGAAAATAATCCAACAAACCAAGATCTTTCAGTGAAAAACGATTGGCAAGATTTTTAATGAGACCATTAACAACTCCTAAATCAGTACCCGTTACCACAATAATGTCTATATAAACAAGGAGCAAAACCAATAATGGACCACGCCTCAAATAGAAGAGAGAATCACCACTACTCGAATTAACAAAGCCTTGGGACAAGAAAAACAAATGAAGTTATGTGTACCATGCTCGCGGGGCTTGTTTTAGCCCATAAATTGCCTTCCGAAGTTTACAAACATAGTTCGAAAATTGCTTATCAATAAACCCAGATGGCTGACTCATGTAAACATCATCTTGCAAAGTGCCTTGTAAGAAAACATTATTAATATCTAGCTTCCTGAGACCCCATCCAAACTAAACTGCAATAGTTAATATAAGACGGATTGTCGTCGTCGTGACCACAAGACTAAAAGTTGCTGAGTAATCAATCCCTGGTCGTTGATTAAATCCCTTGGCAACAAGTCTTGCCTTATAACAATCAACAGTACCATTTTTCTTCCTTTTAACCCGGTACACCCACTTATACCTAATAACATTGTGCAATGAAAAAGGGGCAACTAGCTCCCAAGTGTCATTACGAATTAGGGCATCAAACTCATCAGACATAGCTGTGCGCCATTGAGGAATTTTGCAAGCCTGTAAAAAAGAATGTGGTTTTGTGGTACAATAGAGCATTTGAGATACTATTAAACAAAGTTTATTAACAGGTTTAATGATGTTGTTTTTCAACCGAGTAACCATTGGGTGAGTGAAAACTGTAGGAGTAGGAAGAGAATAGTTCAAAAAACACTGACCTGTTTGAAGTGATGGTTCAGACTGTGGTGGAGCTGTCACAGTAAGCGAGCTTGTCAAGGCAAATGAGACATCACATGTGGTAGAGCATGGAATAGCCATATGAGGATTGGTAACAGTGAGATGACGTGAGACTAAGGGATTAATATGAACACTTGGAGTTGGGATATCAATAGAGTCTAAAGAAGGAGAATTACCTGCAGTGTAGTCACGTGAGGCAACTAACTCATATGAAGGACTATGAGGACTAATCCATGTTTTAAAATATGTAGTACATGTAGGCAATTGAGCGAACTATTTGACTGAGATGGGAAAATATTTTCAACAAAAGTCACATGTCACAAGATAAAAAGTTTGCCACTGCTTGGGTCATAACACTTATAAACATTGTGAGTTGTTGAATATCCAAGAAAAATACATGGTCGCGATCTTGGAGACAATTTATCACGCGCATAGGTTTGTAGCCAAGGATAACATAGACAGTCGAAAATTTTTAATTTACTGTAGTTAGGTTGAGTTTGAAAAAGCGCAAAAAATGGTGACTGATTTCCTAACACTACAATTGGAAGTCTATTTATGAGGTAAGTGGCAGCTCGACAAGCTACAGACCAAAAATAATATGGCAAAAATACTTGTGAAAGTAATGTGAGAGCAGTCACAATGATATGGCAGTGATGTCTTTTAGCAGTACCAACAAGCTGAGGTGTGTGAGGACAGGACACTAGGAGTTGAATGCCAAGACGAGTAAGGGTATATTGCAAACCATCAAATTTACCCCCACCATCTGTGTAAAGTGTTAAGATTGGAGTATTAAAATATTTTTCCACCAACGTTTTGAAATCAAGAAAGACTTTAGTAGTATCAGATTTAAATTTGAGAGGATAGAGCCAAGAATATTTAGTGTGATGATCGACAAAAATCACATAATATTTAAAATTGATAGGGGTAGGGCTCCAGCCCTGGTAATAATGGTCAGCCTTGTCTTCCTTCAAGCCCGGGCTCCAACCCTGGTAATAATGGCCAACCCTGTTCTTCTTCAAGCCCTGAACCCAGCGGAGCTACTGGGTAGGCGCGCGAGCAAGGGAGCCATGAGGATAATGATAAGATCGAGGAGACCGGATGAAGAAGGATTCATGGGTGATATAATCCCCAAAGATTACTAAGCAAAAGAGGACTCTCAGGAGTTCTAATCTTAGTGGAATTCTTATTCATTTAGGGAATCTCCTTATCACAAGTATAAAATGGGAATAGTTCCAGAGGGAAATGTATGAAAAATAACCATCTCTCATAATTTACAAGCTTCATCCCACATTGACTGACTTGTGCGTCGGAGTGGGCATTGTGGGCAACACCTTCGGTTCCTTTGTTTTGCAGGTTTAGGTCCAACTTGAAGTGGAGCTCGGAACAGTCAAAGTTTTTCACCTTAACAGTTTGGCGCCGTTTGTGAAAACATCCAATAACCTCACTGAGATTCCACGATGGTTCACACACGAAGTCAAGCCAATACCAGGGGGAATCAGAACCCTCCTGAGGAGCATCAGGTTCCTGAATGTATTGCTCCTCTAGTGGCTTCCGTCCCTGCAAACACAAGGGCACCAGGGAAAACTACCACCACATTCCCCCCGATATTTATTCCAGGAGATATGTCATCCTCATCCCAGTAGGTTGATTTGCCTACCTTGGTACAGTTATTCAATGGTCTGAGATGAGCTTTTAACCAGTTTCTTCAAACCCAGGGACTAGCACGCCCAGAGGGTGTTCCTCATCAGAGGGAAGACCCGGTAGCAGGGAACCTGCCCCAGGTCCCGACTCTTTCAGCAGATATAACAGCTTTAGCAAAACTACAGGGAAGGCCAGGGCAGGAAAGGCAAGGGAGACCCCTACGGTAGGAAAGGCCAAAGGACACCCGTAGTCATAGAGATTAGCACAAAGCCTTGGAGGGACAGGGGAAACATCATCTCTTTGCCAGAGAGGTTATGCGGGAGCTAATGCCATATGGGTACAAACTCCCCAGTCTCTAGACTTATGACGGGACTGGGGATCTAGAGGATCACCTTACTATTTTCGAGCACCATATGACGTTTCAGGATGTCTCGGACACTATCAAATGCCAAGCCTTTCCCATAACGTTGGTAGGTACGGCACGAAAGTGGTTCGCTGGCTTGCCAAAGGCCTCAATTCATGTTTTTGACCAGCTCGCTAGGTTGTTCCTTGCCCGATTTGCTAGCAGTAAGAAACCCCTGAGACTCACTACGTCTTTGCTCTCCATAAAGTAGTAAATGGGGAAGACCCTCCGAGATTATACTCAGCAATTCAATCAAGCGGCCCGAGAAGTACCAAACCTTGACCAGTCAGTAGCCATGGTCGTATACATGCAGGGCCTGCACTTTAGACCCTTACGAGCGTCCTTGGGAAAAAGGATGCCCCGAGATTTAGAAGAGTTCATGAACGCCTCAAAGTACATCAGTTCAGAAGAGGTCATGTCCGCCAAGAAAAAAGAGGAAAAAGGGGTCGCGGGGAAAGAAAAAGCTCAGGAAGGGGGCAGGCAAAAAGGAACCCTGGTGGTCGTTTTGAAGGGTAGAGTAGTGGTAACTGAGAGAGGTTTGATCGAAACTATACCCCCTTGAATATGCCCAGGCCAGAGATATTGCATGAGATCCAGACCCACCGCGAATTTCGTTGGCCGTCTAGGATGATTGGTAACCCAGACAAGAGGGCTAAAGATAAATATTGTAGGTACCATAGAGATCACGGTTATGACACAGAAGATCGTAAGTAGCTCAAAGCTGAGATAGAGGTCCTAGTGAGAAAAGGGTTGTTGAATAAATTTGTCGCATGAAATCAAGAGCCTCGGAGAGAGAGAGAGAAACGAGCCCTAGACGTAATAAGGAACGCAGCCCCCGACGTAAGAGAAAGCATAGTCCCCGACGCGGAAGGGGTCAGGGTAATCGACACCTAGGGGTGGTAGATACCATAGCTGAGGGATTTGTGTCTGGTGGAACCAGTAGAAAAGCAAGAAGGTCCTATGCTAGGGTCGTGACGAAAGAGCCCCAGTATCAGGGACAATGAGTTAGAGAGCAGTTGACATTCACTGCGGATGACCTCAAACGTTTAATCTACCTGCATGATGATCTATTGCTGGTAGAGGCCCAAATCTCCAATTACATAGTCAAGCGCTTGATGGTGGATACCGGCAGTTCAGTGGAGATGTTATTTCTGAAGGACTTCGACAGGTTGGGAATAGGGCATGAGAGGCTCCGCCCTTTGAATGGTTCACTATCAGGGTTAACAGGAGAAGATTTCCGTCTGGAAGGGGTCATAAACTTACTCATAACTTTAGAGGAAGGGCAGAAGAAAGTAACGATTATGGCAGACCTCATTGTCCTTGATTGTGAGTCAACGTATAATGGAATCCTGGGTCAGGTAGCAGTGATGAAGTTCTAGACAGTGGCATTACCGCTGCATCAAGCCCTGAAGTTCCCAACTCCTGGAGGGGTGGCCACTATTAGAAGAGATCAGTTGGCCGCTCGTCGCTGCTATGATACTTCCCTCAAGATAAAAGGTCCGGAGCCCTGGAGTCTCAATGAATCAGAAGGAAAGAAGAGGAAGGAACTTACTCCAGCTGAGGATTTGGAGGAGGTAGACTTTTCACAGGGCGGTGAGTAAAAATAGGCTAGGACCTCTCTCCGGACCTGCGACAAGGTATAATCAATTTTCTTTCTTATAACCTACATATATTTGCTTAGAGTACGACTGACATGACAGGAATAGACCCATCTGTGATGGTTCACAAGTTGAACGTGGACCCAATGTTCCGACCCATCTACCATAAAAAAATGAAATTTTGGGGAAGAGATGAACAGGAACATCAGGGAAGAGGTCCGAAAGTTGTTGGAAGCAGGCCATATCAGGGTTGTACAATACCCAGAGTGGTTGGCCAACGTGGTTTTAGTGGCCAAAGGCCCCGGGAAGTGGCAGTTGTGCGTTGATTATAAAGACCTCAATGAGGCATGCCCTAAGAATTGTTATCATTTGCCTCGGATAGACCAGTTAGTAGATGCTACCTCTGGCTGTGAGTTACTCATATTCATGGATGCATTTAAAGGGTATAATCAAATCATGATGGCCCCAGAAGTTGAGGAAAAAACAGTCTTTACTACAGACATGGGGACCTACTGTTACCGAATAATGCCTTTTGGGCTGAAAAACGCCAGGGTTACATATCAGCGCATGGTGAATAAGGTGTTTGACAAACAAATTGGGAAGAACATAGAAGTGTACGTCGACGATATGCTAACTAAAAGCAAGCATGCTCACACCCATGTGGCAGACCTAGCAGAAACCTTTGCCGCCTTGGAGCAGTACGGGATTAAGCTCAACCCAAAAAAATGTGCCTTTGGGGTTCGAGCAGGCAAGTTCTTGGGCTTCATGGTTACCAGTCAAGGCATAGAGGCGAATCAAGACAAGGTCCAGGCCATACTGAATCTGAACCCCCCAATGTGTGTCAAGGATGTGCAGAAGTTGGCCGGAAAGATAGCAGCCCTGAGCAGATTCATGTCCAGGTATGCAGATAAATGTGCTCCTTTTTTCAGGGTGTTAAGGAATCCAAAAAACTTCCAATGGTCTGATCAGTGTCGAGAAGCTTTTGAGGAGGTAAAAAGGTACTTGGCATCACCTCCACTCTTGTCAAGGCCTGAAAAGTGAGAAGTCCTGACGTTGTACCTCGCTAGTTTAAGCAAGGCAGTAGCTGTAACCCTAGTAAGAGAGGAGGATCGGCTCCAGAAACCAGTCTATTACGTGAGCAAGGTCCTGCGGGGACCAGAGCTCAAGTACTCGACCCTGGAGAGGATAGCGTTGGCTTTGTTAACTGCAGCACGAAAACTTAGACGTTACTTCAACACCCATACAATTCGAGTTCTAACGGATATGCCCTCAGGCAAGTACTAAAGAAGCTAGAAGTTTTCGGGCATTTGTTAAAATGGGCCGTAGAGCTCAGTCAGTACGACATCTTCTATTAACCCCAAACAGCCATTAAGGCACAGGCCCTAGCTGAATTTGTGGTAGAATGTACAGGGAACCAGATCGAAGAAGATGATTCTCCTTGGAAGGTATAGGTTGATGGAGCTTTAGGGAAGTAAGGGAGCGGGGCTGGGGTTCTAATCACTAGCCCCAACAAAACAGAAAGCTAATACTCACTCAAGTTTTTGTTTCCGGCTTCCAACAATGAGGTTGAGTACGAGGCATTGATAGCAGGCTTAAAAATGGTTATCTCACTTGGAGCAAGGAAAGTGGATATGATTACAGACTCACAGGTAGTAGCGAATTAGGTGCTAGGTGAGTATAAGGCGAAAGACTCGACCGTGTTGGCCTACCTTAGCAAGGTCAAGGAGCTAGCCCAGGGGATCGAGCATTTCCATGTCAGCCAGGTACCGCGATCTAAGAATGAGAGGGCAGACTCTCTCGCAAGATTGGCTATGAGTTCCTCAACCCCGGTGATTATAATAGTAAGCGATATAGAGGCCCCGGCAATTCAATCCCCGGTATTAGAGGTTGTAGCCATGGCCATGAGTAGAAATTGGATGCAACCCATAAGGGCCTATTTGTCGGAAGACGATCTCCCCTATGATTGGGCAGAGGCTAGGAGCATAGAGCGACGAGCTTCAAAATTTATTATGCTGGGGGGAGGGGAGGGGGACAGCTATACAAACGAGCCTACGCCTGGCCTCTGCTGAAATGCGTAACTCAAGAAAAGGGCTGTCAGGTACTTAGAGAGATACACAAAAGGGTATATGGAAATCACTTGGAGGGCAGAGCGTTAGCCCGAAAGACCCTCCGACAGGGATATTACTGGCCCACGATGCAAAAGAATCCGTTGGAAATGGTGAAAAGATGTGATACGTGCCAGAGGTTTTCCAGGATACCTCAGCGGCTGACAACAGAGTTGGCCTACATGGTTAGCCCCTGGCCTTTTGCCCAGTGGGGGCTGGGTATTCTGGGACCTTTACCTCTGGCCAAGGGTCAGAAGAAGTTTGTGTTCGTGACGGTTGACTATTTCACCAAATGGGTGGAAGTTGAGACCGTTCCTAGAATCTCTGAAGGAGTAGCCTGGAGCTTTGTTTGGAGATCAGTAGTGTGTCGCTTTAGGGTACCTTGGGCCCTAATCACAGATCATGGCAGGCAGTTTGACTCTAGTTGCTTCCGTGGCAAATGCAATGAGCTAGGGATTAAACTAAAATTTACTTCTGTTGCTCACCCCCAAACTAATGGGCAAGTCGAGGTAACTAACCAAGCTATTTTGCAGGGCATCAAAACCAATCTGAGGCAGGCAAAAGGACTGTGGGCGGACGTGCTGCCAGAGGTCCTGTGGGCTCACCAGACAACCCCAAGTACTGCAATAGAGAAGACCCCATACTCGCTAACATTTGGCACAGATGCGGTGCTCCCGATGGAGGTAGGCATTCTAAGTAGTCGGGTGCAGCTCTATGAAGAAGAAATAAATGATCAGAGACTCCTTGAGGATCTTGACCTGATCGAGGAGTTTCGACAGAAGGCACAGATAAAAATACTGGAGGGAAAAAGAGCCATGGCCAGATCCTTTGACAGGAAGGTCCGACTCAAAAATATCTGAGAAGGAGATTGGGTGCTCAGGAGGCCATCTTCAAATCCCAACCTGAACAGGGAAAGTTGGGGCCAAACTAGGAAGGCCCTTATCTAGCGTAAAAGAAAATCAAGCCAGGAGTCTTTAGGTTAGAAGAACCTAGTGGAAATGAGTTAGCTAATGCATGGAATGTTGAATATCTTAGAAAATATTTCATGTAACATCTCCAGAATAATGTTAGTGAATAAATAGCATTAGATAGAAGTCTATGTAATACTCTTTGAAATAATAAAAGCTTTGTTCCCTCCCAAAGATTTTGTTTTGCTCCTGTATTATGTTTAGAGAGCTCTTCTTGAAGGATCTGATATCACGATCCAAAATGGTTTGTACCCTGAAAGGGTTGTGCTTTGCGGATAAAATGACTCATCTCCGCTAACACGGCTGTCCTTGAAAACAATCATGAGATCCAAGGGAAGTACCACCAAAGAAAAAGTGTCAGAGGTTCAAAGAACCTAGCATACATAAAGCAGAGTCGAAATACGACTAAGATGCACAAACAAAACTCATAGAAGAAAACGAGAAAACGAACTTAGAAAGGGTTTGCATATTAACAGCCCAGGAGATCCTGGAAATAAAATTTCATCAAAAACAAAAGAAGAATGTACAATGAGGGGATCAAAGCCCCTGGGTGAAAGCAACAACTAAAAATTAGCAAAATGTTAAAGCAGGTCCAGGGAAGGCAGGCTTCCTCTAACTACGCCTATGACTTGGGGAGGATCACAGGTGAATCTTTGGGTCAGGAGGGGCTTCACCAAGGAGGTTCAAAAAATCAATCTAAATGCCCTAGCCTTGCAAGCGGGCTTGCACGTCCTCTATAAGGGAAACTTGAGCGTCGTATTCAGCTTTGTTAATGGCAGGATGGAGTAGCTCCCCTAGTAGAGCCTTAAAAGCATCACTTTCCTTATAAGCGGCAATGGCAACTTCTCCATGGGAGCCAACAGCCAGCACCAGTTGATCATAATTGGCCTGGGTATCAAGGGCTCGAGTAGAGGCCTCTTTTAGCTCATTCTCGAGCTTCTCACAAGACTGTATAGCCAGTTCTCGTTCAGCAAAGATGCGACGACAGGTCTCTTAAGCCTCCAACAACTGCGACCTCAGTGCTACTATAAGGATGTCCCTAGAAATGGATTGATAAAGCCCAGCCTCCTGGATAACAGTACTTTACTTCTCAATTAGGGCTTCCATTTTGTTAAAGGTGCCCAGGTCATTGTCAAAAGTTTTGGCACAGACCGGGTGGTGTTCCTCGAGGCACCGTTTATAGGCTTCGGCTTTCTTTTCAGCTCAGAGTACAGCCAAAGAGGAGCTGATCTCGACCCTATCATAAGCCACTAAGGCCTTTTGGAGCATCCCATGGAGGTGGTTCAGGTCCAACTAGCTCTGAAAATACAATAGCAAAGCATTAAGAAAAAGCTAAGTAATCTGGTGAGAGGAAAATAGGATAAATTACCTCGTAAAAAGCTTCCCTGACTTCTTGGTCAGCCCTGGTAGCAGTAAGATGACGAGCGGAAACACGAGTGGTACCACCCTGCCCGTTATCAATCTATATCTCGTCGTCAAAGCCAAGAATGGGGCCAGGTGGGATGGACCCGTCATGGTTACGTAGGCGTACAGTGTTGATTTAATAGGCCTTGCCAAGAGGGCAACGCTGCTCCTCCCGTAATACGTCGATCTGAAGAGAGGAGAACAAGGCCCTAGGGGCGACAGGAGATGGGGGCGGAGATGGCAAATGCTTACGAGGGGGGCCAGTGGTGCTTCAGGTAAAGATAGGGAACCAATAGCCCTAGTTTTGATAGGCCTGGTGGTGGGTGAGCCAGGACAGTCCAGGGGAGGAACCGGGTGCCCCTCAATGGAGACAGGCTTCTCCAGGGCAGGAACGGGAGGCTCCTCGAGGATCTGCACCTCTGCATCACCTCCGGGAGAGGCCGTCATTTGCTTCTTTAGAACAGGTTGCCCGAAAACCCTAGCCAAACGCCTTCTGGTCACTCTTTCACCTCGGGCGGAAGTAACAAGCTCTGAGATCTTCATGTTATCTGCACAAAGGAGAGCTTAAACGAAGTTAGTAAGAACTTTATAAACAAATAAGAAGGTGAAAGTAGGTACGATGATAAAACTTAACCCTCAGTGTCGGATGACAAGTGGGAGGTTGGAGGCTCAGGTTTCTCAAGGTTAGGGGCAATAACTAGAGGAGGGGCGGAAAGAGCCTTCCCTCCAGCCCTGGTACTACGGTGTGAAGTGGGTAAAGGAGGAGCCCCGACTCTCGACGTTGTAGGCCGTGAAAATAAGCCACTTGCGGTTATCCACTTGGATAAGAGAAGGTCGTCGCATCTAACAGGGATGGCTCTCTTAAGGTCTTCGATGACTTATTTCTCAACGTCATCAAGGGTAGGAGAGTCCTTGGCTATCTCAGGAGGAACAACCCAGATATTCCTGACCTCTCAACCCGTGGGGGACTTTACAAGGAAAAATTTATGGCTCCAGTTCTTGGAATTGTTAGGGACATCAATGATTAAGGGATGATAGCGGGCGGAAAAATAATGCCAGCCAGAAGATTTGTTAGTGGTCTTAAGGTGATGGTAGAAGAGAGAAAGCCTGGAAGTGGGGGTATAGCCCAGCTCCTTCAACAAAACATAAAAACCTACCATGAGCCTCCAACTGTTGGGGGTGACCTGGGAAGGACTAATTTGAAGGTAGTTGAAAATCTCTACCAAATAGGGCGACAGAGGCAGACGACCTATAAGGAGTTGTTCATAGTAGAAGCTAACCTCTCCTGGGCCAGGCCCGCAGGCGGATGTTGGCCTACCATTACTCGGGACACAAACCTTGAAGTCAGGAGGAATGGCTCCTATGCCCCTAAGGTGGGTGATGGACCTCTCCTGGGTGGTACAGACCTTACGCTCGGCACCAAAAACCAAGAGATCATCAATCTTAGCAGGGCCCGAGGGCGTTGCGCCTGTACGATGGTGGAAAGACTTAGACCTAGGTCTCTTGAAACTCTTTCTAGTACCCTTAGTGGGAGGAGGACTCTGGGAAATCGGGATGGCAGCGATGGGTTTGGAACTTCTAGGGGTATGAGGGACATCTCTGAGACCGTCACTAGAGCCATCGGCAGTGCCTAACTGAGGGGACCTATCCATTAGTGGAGGAGAAAGGAAATAGCGTACCTAGATAGTGATAAGGTGTAGCGAGCGACGATTGGAAAAAGAGTAAAAGAAAGTTGAAGGATAATGGAATGCGAATGGGCACCAAACGGGGAGGGCTCCCTTTATAAAGGACCCTATAGGGCCCCACATATGGATGAGTTGACCCACGTAGGATCGTAGGGAGTGGCGATGTAAATTGCAGGAAACGTGCCTGTAAAGTGGCAGTAAAAGTTGGAGGGACGTATACAGTGGGCAGTTGTAACGGCTAGTAACTGCTGAGGAAGATAAAGAGCCCCAATGATTGTGACAATTCCCAGACCTGTGTGCCAGCTCAGGGGATTGGGGGGCAGATAATAGGGGTGGGGCTCCAACCCTAGTAATAATGGTCAGCCCTGTCTTCCTTCAAGCTCGGGCTCCAGCCATGGTAATAATGGTCAGCCTTGTTCTTCTTCAAGCCCTGAACCCAGCAGAGCCACTGGGCAAGCGCGCGAGCAAGGGAGCCATGAGGATAAGAATAAGATCGAGGAGACTGGATGAAGAAGGATTCATGGGTGATGTAATCCCCAGGGATTACTGAGCAAAGGAGGACTCTCAGGAGTTCTGATCTTAGTGGAATTCTTATTCATTTAGGGAATCTCCTTATCACAAGTATAAAATAGGAATAGTTCCACATGGAAAGGTATGAAAAACAACCATCTCTCATTACTTACAAGGTCCATCCCACACTAACTGACTTACGTGTTGGAGTGGGCACCGTGGGCAACCCCCTCGGTTCTTTTGTTTTGCAGGTTTAGGTCTAGCTTGAAGTGTAGCTCGGAGCAGTCAAAGTTTTTCACCTTAACAAAAACCATCAAAAGAAGCCACCGGAGCAAGGCCTCAAACATCAGAGTAAATAATTTCTAAAGGTTTATTGCTAACAACAGTAGAGTCACCAAAAGGTAAACGGTGACTTTTATCGCTTAAACATGCATTACAAAAATGAAAGGAAGAACTCAACACTGGAAGAGAATTATTAGCAATAATTTGATGAAGTACTCGCATATGGGGATGACCAAGTCTGGAGTGCCATTGTTTGAGGGGTGCTCGGATGGCAGAAAAAACTTTAGGCTACTCTAACAAGCTCGGCCATTCGTACAAATTGCCTCTACTCTGGCCTTTGACTAGCGTTGCCCCCATGGTCAGATCCTTGACATGAAAAAAATTCGGAAAAAATTCAACATAAGTGTTATTTTGCTTGCAAAATTGGGAGACAGATAAAAGGTTCTTTTTAATTGTAGGGGCACATAAAACATTACGAAGAGTAAAAGTGTTATTAGAGGTAGCTAGGGTAGAGTTACCAATGTGGGAGATCGGAACATCACTACCATCGCCAATGAGAATACCATCATTGCCTCCATACTTAGAATGGATAGCCAAGTTCTAGAGGTCGGAGGTGATGTGGTGTGAGGCACCTGAGTCCATTATCCAGTTATTGGCCGGATAGGGAGAACCACGAGTCATATAGTTGGCCTGAGCATCAAAATTAAAGTTGGGTCGTGAGCGACAAGTCTTAGCCATATGACCAAACTTGTCACAACGTTGGCATTGGACACGCGGAGCTGAGTTGGAGAAACCAGGGCACCAATTTTGATTGAAGGATTTATGGGAAGTTTGTGAATTTTGTCCATAAACATTTGGAATGTTGAAACGAATCTGAGCATTGGCATTTTGGTGTGAAGTGTTGCCTTTCTTATTGCCACACCCATTTTCTTTTCCCTTATTATTGGACTTCTGCGAAAATTGCACTGTAATAGGAGAGGAATCTTTCCTCTGATCTTGATGCCTGAGAAATGCTTCATGGTCAAGAAGCTTATCAAACAAGTCTTCAAATGTGATATCATAATCACGAGCCCGCAGAGCAGCACTGAGCTCTTTATACTTGTCACCTAAACCAGAGAGAACGGTGACAACCAATTCGTCATTGCCAATAGGAGACCCGGCAAGAGCAAGTTCATCAGCCGTGGATTTGACAGTGCGAATATATTCGGCAACCGATTGGGTGCCTTTGTTAAGTTGGATTAACTTGTGCCAAAGACGATAAATTCGTGATTTTGAGGCATTCGCATAAGAACTGCTTAATTTGTCCCATGCGGCTTTAGTAGTCGTAGCCATTGTGACAAGAGGCGCAATGGATGAATCGACTAAGGCAAGGATCGCATGTCGTAGAAAATTGTCCTGGCGCATCCAAACTTTATAGTCAGGATTGGTATCCGCAACCCCGTTAGTAGTAATTGTTTGAGGCGATATACCCCATCAAATCATAGCCATATAGAAGTGTATGAAACTGAGTTCGCCAAGTTGGGAAGTTACTCCCAGTGAGCTTGAGTGGCAGTTGAGCGCCAACGTTGAAGGCAAGTATGGCAGGAGCAGGATTAACACCTCCAAGAAGAACTGGACTGGTATCCGATGTTGAAGCAGCAGTCGTGGAAGCAGTCATAGCGGAAGACTGGGAGGTGGGTAAGGGAAAAAAAGAGGATCGTGGAAGGCTTGTTAAAGCTTGTGTGCTCTTATACCATAAAGAAACAAGTTTGGGAAAATGAATTTTATATTGCTCCAACTTTTACAATCAGATACAAGTTGTATATATAACACTACAGTAGGAATCGTTTGGAAGTTGAGCTCCTTATGACGTGCAGTAAAATAAGAAGTTCAAAAACATTGTGATAAGATACAAAACAGACTTTAAGAAACTAAGTTTCTGTGTTGTATCTTTGTGGATCACGCAAAGTTGATTTAGTTCTATCACTTACAAGTTTGAGCGATGTGAGACTCTCAAAACCTTTGATCACACCAAAGATCTAGCAAAACCACAAAATCTCGTTCTTCTCTCTCCACCTGCCACTGTGAAATCTTCACACTAACGGTGATTTTTCTAATAATATTATTATATTTTAGGAGATCATGCCCATCCCATGCACCCTCGACAAAGAGAAATGGAAAAGGGAATTTGCCCATTGGACTAACAGAAGAAACTAACGTACCTAATCATCCTCTTAAAATCCATCTTGTTGCGAGGACTAATTTTTCTTCAACTCTCAACTATGATAAATACATTGTAGTAATACGTTACTCCAAAAGCTAATAAGTGATTTATCTAAACTATCATCAAGTTTTTGTGTTTATGCAGTAATAGGATTTAGCATTTGCTTGCTTATGTGAATTTATCCTATGAATCCTGTGTCATCACGGTCTTAGAACCACAGATTGAGTGATGTGTTGAGACCTGTCATGTGATCATCCTATGTATACTCTGTGGTACCACTTACCACAGACATGAAAAGAATGATCCGATGAGTACATCAATGAAGAAAAGACCCGCTTCCAATAGAGTAAAGATCCTCTCAATAACATCGTAACCTCATGAACAATTCAATGGTTGTGAATTATTTACATTATTTTATTATAACTATATCGACAATTTATAACCATTAAATCTCACTTGTAACGTGATAACGTTATCCCGTTCCAATGCGGGTGTTATAGCGTCTGACATCAAGAGGACAATGCAAAACCTTAGAAGGCTAAAATATGACTAGTACGTGAAAAGAACGGTGATATAGTTTTGGGCAGTCATAAAGAACGCCAATTAAACATGAATTTTGCAACATCCTGACAAACCATATATAGCAGACATGAGGTCAATGTCAAATTCTTAGGAACCATGTTAGTATAAACTTGTGGTTGCAGCAAAACAACAACTGACATTTAAATCTACAGAAGGAAAATTATTCCATACATCCACCGGCTGTCCGGTCCGGCTATGAGTATGGGTGGCGCCCGTGCCATATAGAGAGCCGGGCAGGGGCGGGGATGTATACAATAGTTTCCCCTACAAACGCTAGTAGACATTTCACAAATCCTTACTATTGATGCTAAAGTACGTCTTCCAATGTAACAGTGTAAAGATCTACTTGCTTGCTTAACAGGGGTGCGTTCTCTTCATTGCTTTCTTGATGAAGCCATGGGTTCTTTGTAAGCTTCCTGATGCGTTCCAATTCTGTTGCCACTTCTCTCATTGCAGGTCTTTCTTCCCCTTTTAGGTTGAGGCATTGGACTACAAGTTTTGCGACCTCTTGCAATTGTTCAAAGCTGCCTTCTTTCAATACACGATGATCAAGAATTTTGAACAAGCGCTTTTCCTTGACAGATTCTATCATAAGTTTGGCTAAACTTCCTTCTTCTTCCGCCAAAAGAGGTTTTTTTCCGGTTAAGAGCTCGGCAAGAACCACTCCAAAGCTGTAGACATCGCTTTTTTCTGTTAAATGCCCCGTTTGAAAGTATTCAGGGTCTAAATAACCTAAAGTTCCTTGCACTAATGTATTGACTCGTGTTTGATCCAAAGGGACTAATCTCGAAGCTCCAAAATCAGATATCTTTGCAGTATCAAAGTCATCCAATAGTATGTTTGCAGACTTTATATCTCTATGTATGATAGGCATGGAAGCAGCAGAATGTAGATAGCTAATGGCGTTTGCAGCTTCAAAACCAATTCTAAGACGATTCTCCCAAGAAAGCCACGACTCTTCTTTACTTTGATGAATGTGATCGTAAAGTGTGCCATGGTAGACATATTCATAAACCAATAGGGGAACTTCCGTCTCCAAACAACAACCCAAGAGTTTAACCACATTCCGATGATTAATTTGTGTCAGGATTATCACCTCGTTAGTGAACTGATCTATTTGACTCTTATCTATAACTTTGGACTTTTTAATCGCAACTACGCGTTTATCAGGTAATATTCCTTTGTAAACTGTACCACTACCTCCTTGTCCAAGGATACAATTACTGGCAAAGTTGTTAGTCGCTCTTTCTAGCTCATCAATTGTGAATATTTTTGTCGACTCAACAGCACCTTCATTTGAGGAGGCGAGACGTTGCTTTAGTAATAAACCTCCGTTTTGTTGGAAGAATTTTTCCCTCATCTGAAGAAGTTTTCTTTTTTTGATGCTGAAATATGCTAATGTTAAAATAACAGCTAAAGTTATGGCACCAAATCCCAAACCTGCAAATATGATATTATAACATTGTACATGAGTTGTATACATATCTTAAGCTAGCACACTTTTCAAGTGGAAAAAAAACTTCAATTTTGTTTTTTCATGCATGTAAATTAGTTAGGGGTACGTAAAATGAAGGTGTCTTGTTTGTGATGGAATGAATTAATTTATTTGCTTAGCAAAAAAAAAAAGAAAAAGATGGTTGTATTTGGGAAATGTAGCTAGTCATCTATCTTTGAATGGTACATTTGATTAAAAAAATTACAAAAGTCTATGAAAAAAGCTTTCTCAACATATATGATGTTTGGCTATTTGGAAATAGAAGTGTCACAAAATTCCGGGATTCATCTTCAAGTCAATTGGTGTATAATAGAGGAGTTCAATTTGGCTAATCAACAAGGGGAACACTTGTCCCTTTTGTCTTTGTCTAGCAAAAGCTTCAATTGAAATTTTTCACACACACACACACATATATATATAATATGTATATGTATGTATTTATATTCTAAGTTGAGAAAGAAAATAGAAGAGGGGAACTTCAATTTAAGTATATTAATGTAGATGCAGTCACATGATCAGAAATTTACCAAGCGATAACTTCAGTACTGGAAATTCCGTCTTGTTAATGCAACCTGTCCCATTCTTTTTGCCATCTCCATAATATCCATTTGGACAAGAGCATATGTAATTTCCTTCGGTGTTTGTACAAGTTCCAACACAAGGGTAATTGTTCTGGCCTGCGCATTCATCGACGTCTACAAAGAGAACGCCAAAGCATTAGTTAGGAACAAATTATGTTTTGCCATTTGAAAAAATTAGCCATATATATAAAATTAAATTAATTTTTAAGTGCAGAAATATAAGATAGTGGAAGATAAGAAAGTGAAATGGTTAATCTCTAATTGCGAAGTGCAAGATATGCCATAAACTTTCATTCAAATTGTGTATTTTCTTCTTGTAACATGCGTATGTATTCTGGAATATCAACATGCAATGCACTTAAAATTCCCCTATAAAAGGGACAACAAGGAACGAAAAAACAATACAATCAAGACAATAAGATTCATGCTATTAAATTCTTAATTTTTTTTTTTTAAGGACAGTTGTAACTTAGAATTTACGACTTTCATATATTGCTTTTATTATATAGCACGCCTGAGTCCAGACCCACAGGTAAGATTAATATTGTAGGCATAAGAAATAACTAACTACTTGACCCCTCTTTTCTACTAGCAAAAAATGGTTAACTCAAATTATTCCATATATACACAACACACTTATAAACCACATATATACACTACTTCCAACGATGTGGGATGTCACATTATAGAATCAATGTTATTTCAAGCAAATGAGATAGCTACATCCACACACATCCAAGTGACGTAAAATTATATGAAGCCTCCGAATAAATTTAAAAAGAAAATCCTTAAAATATACGAACCTTGGCAGCCAGGACTGAGGTATGGATTGCCAAAATAACCACCGTTGCAGACACAGTGATAACCTCCAACATCACTTCCCGAGTCAAGGCAGTGGCTATTCTGATCACGGCACGCATACTCGGTTGTTTTTTCAGCTTCAATGCAACTCAGATTCCCGATCTGCCAGTCAAGAACAATTGAGATACTATCTATAGTTCTATTCAAGAATGTTGGATCAGAGAGATCAGCTGCACCACCAAAACTAAACGTGCTTTTGTCGGCAAGAAACGCATAGCCACAGGGATTAAATGAGAAGACATTCACGTGGCTTCCAAAGGAAAAAGGGCTAGGGTCTATCGCCTTTAGGCCTGTGGGTATGGAGGTCTGGCAACAACCTTTACCAGTGCAACCTTCTTCAACGTCATTTCTAGTGGAACAACGCGATGAACACCAAAATGAATAAAGGTAAAAAAGCTCGTCGTCACAGCCGACAACTATCACCTTATTCTCACTGGCTGAGAAGGAAAACCAAGATGAACTAATATCGATTCTGACAGAATTATACAGATCCCATGTTAAGTTGCCAAATTTGTCATAGCATTTAGATGAGATCATCGGGGTTTTGATGCGTAGTTGAGGGCTTGATATGTCTATTGATATGTCTATCACCTCAACTGCATTTTGTGATGTGCCGTAATTCACCCTAACCCCTCCTATTCTCAAGTAAGGTTTAGGAGACTTGAGTGAATCATCACAAAAGATGTTAAAAGAAGGATCTAAAGAACAATCAACTCCGATTCCAAATGGGTAAGGAATTGTGATATTGCCACAATAGAGTGGACAACCTGGCTTGGTGAGATTGGTACTAGTAGAGATCATATTTGTTAATGCAACTGATTGCCTCGAAAGGCATAAGAGAAAGAACCAGAATGGATGAAATATCATGTTTCTTTGCTGCGATTTCGGTTGATGCTGCGATTTCTGTTGATGAGCACGGTGGTGGGACCACATATAAAGCAATATAGTCATCTGACCTCATCAATTTTTATATTATTAGTGGAAACAGATTAAAGAGCCTAAAGAACTTGGTTTGTTTTCCTCTTGAATCCTTTTAAAATATTAGTAAATGATACGATGATGGAAAGAATGGCGTCTATCTTGAAATACGACTAGATAAACAAATAATTTTGAATTAGTTATACCTTATTTGGTCATAGAAAATGAACTGTATTTTCACTATTTGTACTATGATATTCAACTCAATGATATGTATAACTATCACCAAATTAATGAAAATTGCACAATATATGGTGGAACCACATAAAGTATTAGTATTATCAACTAGCCCCACTAATTTTTCTGTAATTATATTAGTCAGAAAACATCAAAGAGCTAGGGTTGGCAATGTGGATGAATGTTTGGGGACCCGCCTTGCCCCTACCCTAATAAAGAGTTTATTGGAATGAGAAATGGGTAACGGGGGAGGGGGATGGAGGGGTAGTGGAAAATAATTGTTAATCGTGTGAATAAGCACTTTCCGCCTTGCATAACATACTATGCATATATGCAAAGTTATTTTTGTACTCTTAATTTTTACATATTTATTAAAATCTTAAAGTTATAAAGATAAAAGCCTAAAAGTGATACTAGAAACATTTCAATATGTTAGAGAAGTAGAATAATGACTCAAAAGAATTTTATAATCATTCTTTTAATCATCATATTACCCGCTATGAGTTAGCTTTTACAATCATTTAATATAAATATTCTCTATTTATTATTGATCAATGGATTAAAGAAATTTGTTAGTAGTTTCCAACAATGTTTTGAGGTGGCTTTAAATTATATAACTAATTAAGGATAATATGTTGAAGATTTATGATGTGAAATAACATAATATATCAATATTCAAAAGTGGAGTTGTAATTACTATAATTTTTCTATTTAGTTGGAAACATACAACTCAATAAGTAATTCATAATTTACCTATATTTAACACCTATACTAATAATCATGATTGGTTATGGTATTCATTATATTTTGAAGTTATGTGATTTAAATTAAATTTGATATTGCGTATATATTTTAAAAGAATAATAAAAGCCTTGTTAACATGTTGGTAAATGATAAGATGGTGGAAAGAATGGGGCGTATCTTGGAATGTGACTAGAAGAACAAACAATATTGAACTAGTCATACTTTATTTGTTAATGAATTGTATTTTCACTATTAATATGATGAATGTTGATCTCAATGCTATGTGTAATTATTGCAAAGTGGAAATTGCGATGAAAATAGTATCATCAATTGATCCCACTAACTAATTTGTATAATTAGTCAAACACATCACTGAGTATAAGAACTTGGATTTACTTTCCTCCTTCAACCCCATTAAATGTTAGTAAATGATAGGATGATGGAAATAATGGGGCCTTTCTTTTACAATAACTACCAAAACAAATAATGATGAACTAGTCATAATTTATTAGTTTGAAAAATATTAACTTTAATTTCTGTCATTCTTCAAGAATATGAAGTCAATGCTATATGTGACTATCAGAAAATTTCGATAGAAAAAAAAAAGACTATCAGAAAATGACAATTGTTGATACTTAGTCAAAGGGTAGATACAGTCAGAATATGAAATGAGGAAAAGGATAAGGATGCCGGGGTTGAAGTAAGACAATGTTTTCACATTAACAATGATATTGTAGAAAACATTAGAAGACTAAGTATTTTCACATAAAAAATGATGCCACTGACAACATTAGGAATCACTAAAGGAGTTCTTACGTGTCCCTAAGTTGAACTAAGACTCGGACGAATTTTTTAGAAATCGAAAATAGTCAGCGCGGTAATGGGGCCACATATAAAGCAATATCGTCATCAGACCTCATTAGTTTTTGTATGATTAGTGGAAACAAATTAAAGAGCCTAAAGAACTTGGTTTATTTTCCTCCTTGAACCCTATTAAAATTTTAGTAAACGATAGGATGATGGAAGGAATGGGGCCTATCTTAAAATACTGCTATAAAAAAAAAAAGTTGAACTAGTCATACTTTATTTGGTCATAAAAAATTAATTGTATTTTCACTATTTGTACGATGAATGTTCAACTGAATGATATATCAACTAGCCCCACTTCTTTTTTTATATTTAGTTGAATCACATCAAAGGGTTAGGGATGTTAATAGGGATGAATGTTTGGGTACCCACCTTCCCCTTACCCTAATAAGGAGGTTATTGGAGTGAGAAATGGGAAAGTGGAAGGGGGGGATGAGAAGGGGGAGGGGTAATAGCTAGGAATTAATTATTAATCCCCATGCTGAGGTGAGGGTTGTGGGGATGGATAAACATTTTTCACCCTGTATAACATACTATGCATACATGCAAAGTTATTTTTGTACTCTTAAATTTCACATATGTACTAAAATCTTAGAATTACAAATATAAAAGCTTAAAAGTGATACTAGACAAGCTTCATTATAATTACAGATAAAAAGAATAATGACTTAAAAGAATTTTATAATCACTCTTTTAATCAACAGATTACTCCCTATCATTTAGCTTTTGCAATATTCATTTCCATTTTATGATAGTTACACATGGCATTAAGATGAACATTCATCGTACAAGTAGGGAAAATACAATTCATTTCTTATGAACAAATAAAGTATGATTAGTTCAATATTGTTTGTTTTTCTAGTCATATTCCAAGATAGGCTCCATTTTTTCCATCATCCTATCATTTACCAACATTGTAATAGGTTTTTATTATTCTTTTAAAATATGCAGTATCAAATTTAATTTAAAGCACGTAATTTCAAAATATAATGAAAACTATAACCAATTATGATTATTAATATAGGTGTTCAATGAAGGTAAATTATAATTAGTTGCTTATTAAGTTGTATGTCTCCAACTAGATAGTAAAAAGATCATTATAATAACCAAATTTCAAGCATCCAAAACAAAATCAAATTAAAATGACTATGTATGAGAACTACATGGAGAAAAAAATTTCTCCATGCTACCGGATTTGCATTGATTACTATAAAACTTTTATTTTTGTTAGTGGATGTCCACATATCAATAATGATCACTACTCCACTTTCAGAAATTAATATATATTTTTTTTTTACATCATACATCTTCTACGTATTACCCTTAATTATATATTTTTAAGCTGCCTTGAAACATTGTTGAAAACTAGTAATAAATCACTTAAATCCATTGTGATCAATAATAAATAGATAAGATCCATGTCAAATGATTGCAAAAACTAAGTGATAACAGATAATCTGTTGATTAAAAGAATGATTATAAAATTATTTAAAGCCATTATTCTTTTTCTCTCTAATATAATGAAATGTGTCTAGTATCACTTTTAGGCTTTTATATTTTCAATTTTAAGATTTTAGTACATATTTGAAAACTAAGAGTATAAAAATAATTTGCATGTATGTATGATATGTTATGCGGGGCGAAGAATGCATATTCCCACCCTTGCCACCCATTACCCCTTTATCTCTAATTATAATGAAACTAGTCTACTATCAGTTTTAGGCTTTGAGTCGTTATTCTTTTTATCTCTAATTATAATGAAACTAGTCTAGTATCACTTTTAGGCTTTTATATTTATAACTGCATGATTTTAGTAGATGAGTAAAAACTAATACTATAGAAATAATTTTGTATGTATGCATAGTATGTTATGTAGAATGGGAAATGCTTATGCCCACCTCTGCCCTACCTCAGCTTGGGGATTAATAAGTAATTCCTACTACCCCTCCCCCTTCCTCTCATCTCTCTCTCTCTTTTACCTAAAATCTCTTATAGAAATAGACAAAAATGATTAGTTTTAGCTGCTAAATTCACAAGAAATATTTTAAAATGTCTAACTATTGGGTCAAACTAAACCTTATAAATTAACGAAGTAGGACGTAGGGATAAGTGTGATAACCCGAACCCGGCATGCATTTAATAGCACCTGACTGCATTTGATTAAATGTTTAATTAGTTAAATCAACTAATTTGCACTATTTTAATATTTCTCTTGGAAGCATTTAGTAGTTATATATTGAATAATTAAAAGATTATTACCTATTCCTAATTGTTATAGTAATTGAATTTCTTTTCTTGTGATTAATTAAGTGTCATCTTAAATGTTAGGGTTTAATTGTATTTGACTAAGTGTTTATATTAACTTTCATTTGTAGCTTAATATTAACTTTATAATTCTTAAAATATTGTAGAAATAGTTAAATTAATTATTTTAATTGAATATCGATTACCTTGATTGTTGTGATTATTTTAATAATCGGTTTTGGTTGTCTTGCATTAAAATCACTCGGTTTTCAAATAAAAGAGAAAAGTAGCTCCGAGCCGGAGTAAATTTAAACTATGATGCTTTCCAAAAATGATATATTTCTTAAATTCTTTGAGATTTAATTGTCACTTCTTGGTTGACGCAAAGTACATAGCATATCGAGAGCGATAGTTAGAGAGCGGTTCCTAGTCCTCAACAAATAGTGAAAACTAGTGTTTGGTGTCTTAAATTTTATATTTTAATTGTTGTTAGCTAGAATTAATATTTCATTAGTTGTTTTAGCTTTAAAATGCATAAAATAAGCTAGTTTGACCAACTTAAGTGAGCATTGACCAAAGCTTTGACCTTTTGACCTTGTGTCATCTTTTAATAGCCTAAAATAACACAAAATATAAAATAAAATAAAAAACAGAGCTGAACAGAAGAGGGCAGGGCCGAAAAAATAAGGAGAGAAAAAAAAAGAAAATTCAACATCAAATCTTCGATTCTTCGCGTGAGCTTGCACGGGGTGGTTTCTGAGGCATTCTACGAGGTTTTCCTAGTGTCTAGGAGCGTCTAAGGTGAGGGTTTCATCGTTATTTGTGCATTTAAAATATTTGTATCTAAACTTTGATTTTTGGATTTTATGCGTAGATCGTTATTTTAATCATTTTAATGCTTAAAGAATGATCCTTGTTGATTGTAGAACATGTATTTATAGCTTTTTAACATTTTCTGCGGTTGAATATTGAAATTGAAATATAAATTGTATCATGAATAGTAAATTATGAATAGTAAACTCCTATTTCGATGAAGTTGCTCCGTTACGCGTTCCGTTGATGTAGGAAGGTACTAGATATGCTAGAATGCTTAAATGTGTGGTTTAATTGGATTGTGTAATGAAAAAAACAAGAAAAACGCCTTGGTGAAAGTCAGGGTCGTTTAGGTCGAGTTTAGCATTTTCTCGTTTTGCGTGATGGCATTATTTCGGGAGGCCATGGAAGCACTTTTGGTGCGATTATGGCATTGGTTGGGTGTTTGGTTAGTATAGTTGTAGTTCAAACGAGCAAAGGGGGAAATCGGGACTTTGCGTGACTTCTAGGGTAAAGTAGGGTTTCAGGGCCTTTAGACGTGCCTTATGGTGACCTAGGAAGATTGGTGAAGTCGGTTTTCAAAGTTCGTGGCTCGTTTGAAAGTAGTAGCGTTTTGAAAGTTGGGGACATTTTTGTGATTTTGTGTGTTTTCATGGTATAATGCTTATAGAATGTTTATAATGCCTATAGAATACTTGTTATTGCTTGATAATGTTAGTTGGTGTTCTTCTTGTTACTTGTTTGATTGCAAATGCTTGTTAATGCTTATTACGCTTGTTAGAGTTGATTATTGATTAAAATGTTTAACAGTTGTTGAATAATGCTTGATATCTCGTTTATCTCCTCTATCTATGTTGTTGTGCTATCGCTCGTTTATTGCCTTGTATCGAGTCTTACATTGCATAGTGTCCAGCGCGTGAGTGATGGGCCTCTCTGGGTAGCCTCGGGTTGCTAGTGTTGGTTGCTCTAGCTCCGTGGCTATTCCCTTTTCTCGCTTGGGTTGCCTCCCAGGGAGATTTGGGTCGTAGATTGATGGATACTTCTAGGGTATTCCAAACTGGTGTTATAAGGTGGTTGCGTGCTTATTGTCATCGTTGTCAACATCAAGCTCGAGATTGATGTATCGCTCGTGAAATGGTACATTGCTCGTATGAGTGAACCATAGCCTTCAGAGTGTTGTATAGCTTTGAATGGTTGTGTTAATGATTTCTTGATTGTTTATTATATTGTCGTTTGTATTGAATGCTTTCTTATTGACTTTATTGCTTAACTGTGTCTATTTGCATTGCACGACTTTCTTTCTCTCCAACTCGATATATGTCTTGCCCTCACTGAGTATACGTATTGTGTATACTCACTCCTCACCACCACATTTCAGGAAATGTCATGTTAGCTGGAAAGTTCGTGATTGTGTGAAAGTTCGTGCTTGAAGAGTTGTCTTGCGTGCTATGTGGCTTGAGTTGTCAAAGATGCAAAGATGTATGTTCATATGTTGTATGTATTTATTGTTAAAAGAAATGTAATCTAAATCTAGCTAGGTAGTTGAGGTGAATTGATAAGCTAGTTTATGTAATCAGTTAGCATAGCTTAACTTCAAAGCATGTTTGTAATGTCTAGAGGAAAAAAGTTAGTGTGGCTTGATAGTTTATTTTGTGCAGTAGCTTAGTATGGTTTAATTGTCTAGTTTGAATGTACTTGTCAAAAATGAAAAGAGATAGGTTAGCTTTTAAATTGGAAATGTATGTATACTTGCTAAGTTTAAATTGTTGGGAACTGAGGCTCGGATGGCCTTGAGGAAGTTGTGAATGTTTGGACATGGTATTGGTCCACTTATATGTTGTCACAGGTTTACTTTTTGCCTAGAAACAGGGGAGACTCCGTCCGTTTTCTCTAAAAAAAATTATGCCCGGGTTTGAATTTGGGTTGTGAATAGATTGATTGTTAGAACTCGCGGTCTCGAGAGGGATCGGGGTGTTACAATAAGTCTCCATGCCCTAATCTCATTCAATTGACATCCCTAAGAGTTATAAGTTTCACCATTTGATTTAAGTGAAACTAAAACTAAAGATTGAAACAAAATAAACATAACAATCATCAAGAATGAAAAAACTAGGCACACACTAATTAATCAAATCCGGTCATACAAAACATTATATTGAACTAAAGGTTACAATAACAACACACTCATCATACTAAAAATTATTTTTCAAGCTAAAAAATGAGGTTTCTTTAGCATTCCCTTTCTTGATTCAACCATGGATTCGATCCATCTTAATGGTGAGATAAAATGATAGACAAATATATGACAAGAGTACACCCAAAGACAAATACGACATATGAAAATTGATCATTTGTGAGTACATCCATCATTCTTTAATAGAAGGAAGAAAGGTATTTTTTTTGGGAAAAAAGTGGCAATAATGAAGAAGAGCCCAACATATTTTGAAGGAGCCCAAAATATGTACAAGACTCGGCAAACGCTCGAGTTTGCCTCCCTAGAACAACTAATTGAAATGGGAATTTATAGGCAAAGATTCATATGTGAGTTCGATCTCACAGTGGAGTAAGATTGATCTTACATACTACTACCAATTTCTTGCAATTTTTTATCGCGAGATCGATCACAAAATGGTGCGAGATTGATCTCAGTTCACTTTTTCAGATTTATTCAGACATGTAATCTTTGTTTGTCTGTTGTTGGTTTGCCATAAGCAAGATCAATCTTGAACAATTTCAGGATCAATCTCGCACTTCATGCTAAGATAGGTGGTCTTTGACTCTAGGTTTGACTTTAACCGTTGATCAAAAAGTTGATTCAGTCTATTTTAAGATTTTTTAAGCGTCCTGAATCCATTTTCGTACTCAGTTAGTGAAAATCCATCTCAATTAGCTCATTCCAAAGTCGTACCATTCTCCTTTAGTATTGCACCAAAAATCATTCTAATTGTTGGATTTTGACATTATTTTTGTCATTTCTTCCTCAGAACCTACATTGCAATAAATTTGTTTCAAATATACAACTAAGCTCAAAACTATATTGTAATTGTATACGATTTAATGGGTTGAAATACAAAAAAATATAGATTGATCACAACCTTTTTTTCAAAATCTCATCCATAACTATACTCACCCGACAGTGATTTAATTTGGAATTCTTCATTACCCATGATTGGGGAAGCATGTTTCTCCAAGTGTAGTTATTCTTACACGGTTGTAACCCTTTGTCTCTTATTTTTTACATTATGCAACTCAAACACATGTCATATAGCATAGTCTCTTAGCACTTTCCTAAATTGTGCAACAGACTTAAACACCACATCTTCTTCTTCAATTCAAAAGAATCCATATCAGCACCATCATGATTGTAAGACCCGACACGAGAGCCTATGCATAATTATACTTTTCATAGTGCATTCATAACATTTCATATGCATTAGCATCAATTAATAAGTATTAATGTTATTTAACGTGCATTTTTATCGTTTTACGTGCACTTGCCTAGTTTTACGTGCATTTAGATGTTAAAGTATCGTAGACATTTAATTAAAACCTCAGCATGGTAGAACTAGCAACTAGGTAGTTGAAATGGAACTAAAAGGGCAAACTAGTAGAACATTACTTAGTTGAAGGACAAGGTCGTCACTTGGCCAAATTAGATTTTTGTCTACCTACCACTAGTATTCTTAACCAAGCAAAAATATACAAAACATACTCAAACACACACTCCTACACGGATAAGAGAGGGAGAGAAGAAAGAGAGAAAAAAAAAGGAAGAAAGAAGAAGAAGAAAGAAGAAAAGAAAGGTTGTCAAGCCATTTTTTAGCGTTTTCTTGCCTCCTATCACCTTGAACTTGTAATGTCACTTCAGTGGAGGTAAGGCATGTTTTCTTCAAGCTTTTCTAAAAGTTGCATATGGTGTATTATGAGTTCTAAGTATGTATTGAAAATGATCTAGTAAGGTTATGCTTATTATGCACATTTGAAATTGAGATTTTGTTCTAGGGCTTCAAAATATGAATAGTGCACTTCTAGTTTGATCTTGTTGATAATAGGCTTGTGTGGTGCTTGTGCGTGAGACTAGTACACATGTCTTGAGCTAGATGAATTAGTGTTACCATAATATGAGTTAAATTTTGACTTGATCCATAAGTGAGTAGTAGATTTAATCTTGTTGTGGTTTAGTTGGTTTGGAGTTAGATGGCTTGTGATTTGAGTTCTTGCATGTTCTTGAGATTGAGTATGTTGTCTTGTGAGTCTTGTAGGTGTTCTAGGTGCTTAGCTAAGGGTAAAATCAAGACAATAAGGTTGAAGAGTAAAAGGTTGTGTTTTCCCGTAGACAGCACGACCAGGGGACCCCTGTTCTACTTGTCGACCGGTGGAGGACCCCTCTTCCACTAAGGAGGCTTCGGGTAGAAGACCCTACGTGCACCGGTCGACCGGTTGCTCTAGGGTCTACCGGTTTGATAAAAAATGCAATGAACTTATTTTAGTGATTCTGGGAGCTACAGAGGTCGGATTGGGTACGGTCAGAAGCGTTAGAACCATATCGAACCCTAGTTTACCATGGTGGAATTTAATTGTGGATTTGTAACATATTTTGGGTTCTAGGTAGATGCTAACTTGTTTCATGAGCGTTCTTGGGGTTAGTTGAGGCATAACCATGGAGTATATGAGAAATGTATGCATGACATACAAGTTAAGCGGGAGGTATAAATTGATTATTGAGTATTGCACATTCATAAGTTATGTGTTAATTGCATTTGTTTACACTTGATTACTGGAGGCAACCTACTTTGTTGCCCTCCTCTTTATGTTATTATCTGTGACATGTTTACCATGTTAACAACTGCGGGCGTGATGGTTGCAACCACAATTATGGGTATGGTAGCATTCATTTAACCTGGGTAGCATCGGGCTACTAGTCGATCTCGACTACCATAGTCCTCGGTGGATATCCGAATATCACCTAATGTTTGGAGTTTAGGTAAAGGAGTGAAGATTGAATGAAGGCCGGCCAACTACAACAATTACAAGGAAACAATATCCTTTGATATATGGTAAAAACGACCTTTGCTTGGTTCCTTGAGGACCTCGAAAGGTAGAGCTATGTGTTAATACTTGTTCATTATTGTTTGTACTTATTCGTTATCCATGCATAGCATGTTTTCTAAATGGTTTCAAAAGATCAAAACTCTTGCGAAAACCCCTTCCCATTATCCTCATTGAGCTAAGTGGTGTAGCTCACCCTTTTCATTACAATCTTTTAAGTGAGGTTGAGCTTACGCCAGCAGCTCAAGTCGAAGGCGAGGCTTATTTGTGTAACGAGTCGGACTTCTGCTTGTTGTGACCCGACTTGCTTATATTGATGAATTTTGGATGTTATGAACTAAGTTAATTTGAACAACTTCAATGACTGTAATATTCTTTTGGATGTTGGATTGTAACCACTCAACTATTTTATTCTTTTGGGCTTATGAGGCATTGATGATTTGTAACATGCTTTGATGTGGAACACTAGGCCTTGTATATATGAAACAGGTTAATGAAGGTTGAAGTACCGTTAGTTGTGGTCACCCCTCTTGAAGTTACTTGCGGAAATTATAAATGTTTAGGTTATGAATTGATGATTGTACAGGTTTATCTATCTAGTTCACGTCATGTTCCGGCCTTGTCCTAGCAATGGGTCGGGGTCGGGGCGTGACATCTTTAGGTGGTATAAGAGCTAGCCTAGGTTAGCGAATGTTCAGGTTTAAAAATATGGTCCATGGGTAGATGCCTAAAAGGGAAGATGAATTACTTAAGAGATGTATTGAATTACTTATGTGTTAAGGTGACTTATGTGTCTGTGTGTGAATGATATATGCTTATATGTGGTATTTATGTGATGAAGTATGGCCATACTCTATACCATAGCAATATTAATTTATCTATAATCATTCATATTAGAAGTAATTGTAGGACACGTACTCTTATCTCATATCATAATGCATGCGTATTATATAACTGTGAGTGGTCCATATGCTATGTTTATAGATGGCAGGTCGTAACACCCATGCAAACACCGAAGCACAAGGAGCAGAGAATGTTGACCCAGCCAACCCTGGGATAGCCATGTTCAATATAATGGCAAATGAGATAGATCGCATGAGTAGGGTCATGGAGCAACAAGCAAACATGGGTGCAGGTAACAACAACAATAACAATAATAATAATAACAACGATGGTAGCAACAACAACAATAACCCCCCGAGGTAATGAAAATGATACATTGAGAGGCTTTCTAGGGTATAGACCTTCTAAATTCTTGGGTGAGCTTGACAGTGAGAAGGTGGAGGCTTGGCTTGCCAAGGTGGAAAAGATTTATGTTGCTATGGTCTACACCGACGAGAAAAAAGTAGCCTTTGAAACTTTCTTACTGGAGGAAGATGTGGAGGAATGGTGGAGAAATGAGAAGACTCGTTGGGAACAGAATGGCACCCCAACAACATGGGCTAACTTTGTAGAGTCCTTCAAAGTCAACTATGTGTCGGAGGTGGCTCAGGAGAGAAAGGATTAAGAGTTTTTGTCTATGAGGCAATGAAGCTTATCTGTGGTACAATATGAATCCCGATTCAATAAATTCTCCAAGTACTTGTCGGAGTTGGTCCAAATAGAAAATAGGAGGATCAAACGTACTTGTCGGAGTTGGTCCAAATAGAAAATAGGAGGATCAAACACTTTATTCGGGGACCGAGACCCAAAATTCATGATTTTTTTGCATCCCACCATTTCGCTACTAATGCTGAAATGGTTGATTCGGCGGCACGAGTTGAGAAAAGGAGATTAGATACTCGTGAGGGACCAAGTCAAGTAAGCAAGAGGACGATGTTGTCACAGGTACCTCAGAGCCCATACTCAGCTTAGAGTCAAGCTTCGAGTCAAGCTAGATCAGCCCCTACTCGACCACAACCGAGTGCCTCAATTACTCAATCGATCAATGGTTCCTCAGGTAGTGCTATTACTGCCAAGCATGTTGTGTGCAACTATTGTAGTAAAAAGAGGCATGTTGAGGCCCAGTGTTTGAGGAAAATGGGTAAGTGTTTGTGGTGTAAAAGTGATCAACACTTAGTTAAGGATTGTCTAAAATGGTGAAACAGATGTGCACCGAATCAGGCCGTTTGAATTGCACCGGCGCAGAGAGTCTAAGCCCGAGTGTATGTTGTTGATCAAGAGGAAATTCTTGGGGCTGCAACAGTGGTTGAAGGTACTTTCTTAATTTTACAACAATTGGTAAAGGTGCTTATTGATCCCGAAACCACGCATTCCTTTATTACCCCCCAATGTGTGCATCGCATCAAGTTGCAAGTAGGACCTTTATCATATCATGTAGAAGTTAGCAGTCCCATGGGCATCAAGCATGTTTCTAAGTATGGATGTAAAGGGTGTAAAATTCAAATAAAAGGCTGGGAATTTTTGGTCGATCTCATTGTACGTCCTTTTCAAAAATATGATATTATATTGGGAATGGATTGGTTAGCTCGCAATTATGCCCAATTAGATTGTCGTACAAAGATTATGAAGTTTCAGGTACCGAGTCAACCTATAATGGAAGTAAAGGGTAGAGGTGATATTTCGGGTAATGCTATTGTGTCCTCGATCAAAGCTGTAAAGTTAATGAGGAAGGGATGTAGTGGATACTTGGCTTATTTGATTAACAAGCCAACTAATCAAGCTAAGCTCGTAGAGTTGCCAGTGGTGAATGAATATGTTGATGCTTTTTCGAAAGAATTACCGGGAGTGCCACTAAAAAAAGAGATTGTTTTCGTAATAGAGGTACTGTCAGGTACTCATCCCATCTCAAAAGCACCATATCGAATGGCCTCAACTGAGTTGCAGGAGTTGAAAATCCAATTACAAGGATTATTAGAAAAAGGGTTTGTTTAGCCTAGTTCACCTCCTTGGGCAGCCCCAGTATTGTTCGTGAAGAAGAAAGATGGCACATTGAAGCTATGTATCGATTATCGGGGATTGAATCATGTGGCTGTTAAGAACAAGTATCCCTTGCCATTGATAGATGAGCTATTTGATCAATTACAAGGAGCCAAAGTTTATTCGAAGTTTGATTTAAGGCAGGGTTATTACCAACTTCATATCAAGAAAGAAGACATGTCTAAATCAGCTTTTAGAATAAGGTACGGGCATTATGAGTTTGTTGTGATGCCATTTGGACTAACAATTGCTCCTGTTGCTTTTATGGACTTGATGCACAGGGTGTTCCAGCCTTACTTGGATCAATTCATGGTGATATTTAAAGACGATATTTTGGTGTATTCCAAGACGGATGAGAAGCATCTACACTTGGTGTTACAGAAGTTGCGAGAACATTAGTTGTACGCCAAGTTCAGTGAATGTGAGTTCTGGTTTCAATAGGTTGCCTTCTTGGGGCATATAATTTCCCAAATAGGTATTGTAATGCTCCGATCCCTCACGAGATCGGGACTCCTATTTATCATGCTATTCTCACCCAATTCCAAACCCCGAGCACGAAATTTAGGAGAAAATGGACGGAGTTTCCCCTATATATAGGACTATTTAGAAACCTGCCAACAGTCACATACAAGTCCTGAATCACAATCAACCATTCATACAACCTAGCTTTCAAGATTCATAAAGCCAACTACCTTCTCAAGGCCATCCGAGCCTTGGAACAACGAAATCTACTTATAGCACACAAGCATGCGAGGTTGGTTTTAATCAAAAGTAGTTAGATACAATTATAATTTTAAATTCTATATGTAGGATAATAAACACTCCAAGCATGCAAGAGAAGATGAAATCTAGAATCCATTATTACAATCCAACATCTTTCTCTAACATACAAGACTTCAACTACCAAACATATAAACAAGACCCCAAGGTCTCAAAATACAACATTTAACATGAACTTCACGCAAACTGCACATAAGATCCACCTTAGCACACAAAGTCACGGATTCTGATCTACGTGAACTTCTTCTTCTTCTTCTACTTCTAACAACTGGGGATTCACCTCAGCTTCTCCTGAAACATATTAAATGAGGAGTGAGCAACAATGTTGCCTAGCGAGGGAGTTGATGCAACATACCGGTGTGCAATATGATATGCAAACACAAGGACATATATATATAACATAAACCAGCAAGATAAAAAGCCAAGTAATTAACCACATTAAAAACGATACGATTCCACTTCAAGTCTTCAATCACGAGCCACGAACCACGAACTTCACGAACATGCCGGTAAACCCTTACTCTAACAAATTGTGATACTCTGGATATATCCCGATCCTACGACCCTTTCTCCTGAGGTAGGTCCATGCCCAGCAGGTGAACCACGCCTCTGGGGTAGTGGAGTATGCCTTAGCGAGAAAGGAATAGGCACCATGGTAGTCTAGGGAGCACGGCAAGCCCGATGCCGCCCGTGTTTCTAGACGCTACCATGTCCGAAAAGGTTGCGCAACCTCGAGACAAGATCACGAGAATCAAGAATATCAAAATCACATAAGAGGGACGACAAAGTAGGCCGCCCTCGCAATTAAACACAAATAACACGAGAAAACACAAGATAGCGAGTAAATAGTACATGTAAACTATTTTAATTGCTAATCATACAATCTATAAACAATAAGATAAGTTAAGATGTACAAAAAAAATGAAGACTCCCTCACCTTTAGTAAGTCAAACCCGTAAGAGCATAGCTTAGGCTTACTCCAAACCTCTTTGAATCCATTCAAATGTGCAACCCCTAGTTATTCATATAAGTATAACACTTTCATTATCCATTGCAATTCTATTATCATGATTAGCTCTAATATACATATAGCCTAAATATACAACTTAACTCATAAGATATATAGCCTAAATATACAACTTAACTCATAAGATAGCATGAATCACACAACCTTCAAGTTAAACACTTAATACAAACTATTACACTTACATACTAAGCATTTTTCAATTACTAAGCATGTTAAAAGAACTCTAATATGCATTATCCAAAGTGAAATCATGTACAAGATTTTCTATTTTCTCTAAGATCATTAAACATACACTAACTACTTTAGATTACAAGATATGTTAAAATGATACTCTTATTAACACTAAAACACCATAAGGAACAAATTCACATTCTTTAATCAAGTTACTATTCATTTTCTTCTTCAATTCACTTATACACACAAACTCATTTTTTACATGTAATTAAGCTAGAAAGTTCACTCTACCACCTCATTAGTTAGCATAGAAGGCATTAGAAGCATCAAAATATCATTAAGTTAAGATTATAAGTTATAAATTTCAATTACTCTACTACAACAATCAATAATCATCTAACTAGATGAGCGAACTTTATAGTTTACTTGATTAACAATCAAATGTAGCAACTATAGCAATTCAAATAACTAATTATGCAATAAGACTAACCATTTGACAAGAAGTCCAACATATCTCCTTCTAAATGCTCAATAAACAAGCTCTAAACTTCACACAAGATAATGAACCTCAAATCTAACTATACTACATCTCTAATGACACTTTATGACATCATTTAAGCCCTTAAAATCTCACTTTAAAGTACAATTACCCCAAAAGTCCGAATTTACATCTTTATGCATTACACTACAAGTACTCTAATCGGAGCTCAACTAAGCGAAGTGAATACATTTCTAGTACCTTCTCACTTACTAGACACTAGCCCTAATGCCCGAACGCACCCGGATTCACTTTCAACTCGAAACCCCTTTATCAATCTTTGCTATTAAGCTCCAAACCAAAAGGCAAGGTTCAAGATTTCCAAACGAGTTATCCTATCCTTCAAATCACACCTTATGGCACCCCAATGACTCTCGAGTTCACCCGTTAAACCTCGTTTACCATTAAATCCCCGATTTTCTTTTTATGCGTTTACACTACAATTACCAATTCCGGAACCCAAACAAGCGAAACGAATGCACTTCTAAGGCTTCAATACTTAATAAAGACTAGCCATAGCCTCAAAACGTGCCCGGATTCGAGTTAACCCCGAAATCCCTAATTAAAGTAGCCTATTTTGATCAAAATTTCCAAATTTTTCACATGACAAATATAACTAATATTTTTTCCATACTCAAGGACCTAATTAGCAACTACTAGAAGCATTGAATCAAATTAAATTGCTCAAATTTTCGGAACCCTATAAATTACACTATTTATCATCTTCCTCAAGTGACACTTTGCTAAAAACTCAACACCGAGCTATAATATTGCATATGGATGTTCTCTAACATGTATACATACTATATAAAGCAAGAAACAAGCATGTTATAGCTCCATAATAGCAAAATCCGAAAATTAAAAAAAAAACTTGGCATAAACTTTAAACCATGAAAATGATGCAACTCTCTCACCAAAAACGTGCAAGGAAGCTAGGATAGGGCTTGGAGAAGCTTGGAACCACTTGGAGAAGACTTGACAAAGTTTGGAAGATCAAATTGAGCAAAATTGGCAAGAAAATCAATATTCCCGTAATAGCTTTTTTGGCTGATTTTGGCCTTTTTTCGGCATATTTTAGTATTTTTTTTGTGTTTTTTTTTTTGTGTTTTGTTTGATATATATATATATATATATATATATATATATATGATAATTATATGGGTTGATGAGTTAGATATTGGGTTTGGGTTGTGAGTTAAAATGGATTTAAGTTTAGGTATATTAGAACAAATGTAAGAAAACTTCTTTAAACCCCAAAATAATACATAGTTTTACTATTTATATAATATCAAGATATTTTTGCAAATCACTCGTCATATATGCAATGAATATAATTTTTTGTGAACATAAGCTAATTATAAGTTAAGTAATAATAGAAAAATATGAAATCCGGGAAATAAGATAATAAAAATTTTAGTTCGGGCTCTTATTATATTATATAGGTAATAGACTAAGGAAATAATGGGTTAGGTTAGTAAATTAGGTCTAATTGAACATATTTAAGAGTCTAATAAAAGTCTAAAGTCTAGCTAATTTATTAGAAGCCCAAATAAAAATTCTACAAAAAGTTACTATTCTTTCGTAACACTATTCATTCAAGACGAAAACTATTTTCTAAATGCATACTCCCAACATTAAATACACAAAATAATATTTTTCACATTCCTCCTACATGATATGTAATAGGAGAAAAATACAGTTTCAGAAAAATTAAACAGTAAATTTTCTTTATGAATAGTGTCTTATGCTAAAATTGAATAAATGTATATTTAATGCTCAAATAAGACATTCAACAATTTAAAATGAATATGAAGAGGTTCTCGGTCGTCACAAGTATAGTTGTGGATCTATCCAAGATTGAAATAGTGCAATCGTAGAAGAAGCTCGAGAATGTTACAGAAGTGCATAGTTTCCTTGGGCTAGCTGGGTACTACAGGAGATTCATCAAGGACTTCTCAAAAATTGCAAGACCACTCACAAGATTGATACAGAAGAAGGTGAGCTTTGTGTGGGATGATAAGTGTGAGAATAGCTTTCAAGAGTTGAAAAGGAGATTGACAATCGCTCCTATATTAACATTGCTTGAGGGAAGCCAAAGGTTTGTCATTTACAGTGATGTTTCGAATGAGGGATTAGGATATGTTTGATGTAGAATGATCGAGTCATCGCTTATGCCTCTCAGCAATTAAAGCCTTATTAGATGAATTATCCTACTCATAACTTGGAATTGGTAGCCATAGTGTTTGTGTTGAATAAGTGGAGACATTATTTGTAGGGAAAAAAGTTCAAGATCTTCACCGACCACAAAAGCCTGAAATACTTGTTCTCACAAAAGGAGCTGAATATGAGACAAAGAAGATGGATGGAACTCCTGGAGGACTACAATTACACCATCAACTATGTGCCCGAAAAAGCTAATGTGGTGACAGATGCATTGAGCCGGAAGGCAAGCTTGACGAAGTTAGGGGTGAATGCTTATCTAATGATTCAATCAGCGCTGCTATCTCAACTTAAGGAAACTCAACAACAAGATCCACAATTTCAGAAGATAAAAGAAGACAATCCATATTTCAAACGACAAGATGAATTGTGGAGATTTTGGAATCGGGTTTGTGTACCAAATGACCCAGATTTAAAGAGAAAGAAACTTGAAGAAGCTCATAATACAAGGTACACTATACATCCTGGATGAACGAAGATGTATCGTGACTTGATGTAATTCTATTAGTGGAATAATATGAAGCAGATTGTGAAGTTTGTGTCTCGTTGTTTGACGTGTCAAAGAGTTAAGGCAGAACATCAAAGACCCCCAGGACTTTTGCAACCTTTGGAAATTTCACAATGGAAATGGATTTCATGATAGAATTGCCAAAGTCACCTCGAGGATGCGATACTATTTGGATAGTCCTGGATCGATTGATGAAGATAGCCTATTTCATCACAATAAATAAGCCGGATAGCTTGGAGAAGCGAGTCAATTTGTATATAGCTAATATTGTGTAGTTGCATGGTGTACCTGCGAGCATATTGTCTGACAGGGATCTGAGGTTCACATCTCGATTTTGGCAAAAATTTCAAGAGACTTTAGGGACGAGGTTGAGCTTCTGTACAACCTACCATCCTCAAACAAATGGGCAATCCGAAAGGACCATTCAGATCTTGGAAGACATGCTATGAGCTTGTGCATCGAATTTTTGAGGGACATGGGAAAAATACTTGTCGTTGGCGGAGTTTGCCTACAACAATAGTTACCAAACAACAATTAGCATGGCGCCTTACAAGGCCTTGTACGAACGGAAGTGTAGATCCCCTCTATATTGGAACGAGGTTGGTGAGATGAAAGCCATTGATCCTATATTATCATCAGAGATGATGGAGAGGATTGAGAATGTGTAGTTGATCCGGAAAAGGATGCTCATCGCTTAGAGTAGGCAAAAAAATTATGCCAATAGAAGAAGAAGAGATTTGGAGTTTGGAGTGGGTGATAAGGTATTTTTGAAATTGTCTCCACGGAAAGGGTTTATTAGGCATGGAAAAGGTGGCAAATTAAGTCCGAGGTATGTGTGACCATTTGAAATTGTGGATAGAATTGGCAAGTTAACATACCGGTTAAGTCTACCAACAAATCTCTCTCGTATACACGATGTGTTTCATGTCTCAATGTTGAGAAAGTATCAGCCCGACCCTTCTCATATCTTGGAGTCGGAGCCGCTACAACTTCGTGAGAACCTTTCCTATGAAGAGAAGCCCATACAAATTTTAGACGAACAAAAACGAGAGTTGCATAAGAAGAAGATTCCTATGGTGAATGTATTGTAGAACAACCATGGAATCGAGGAAACAACATAGGAATTACAGGATCAAATGGAGAAGAAATATCCGGAGTTATTTTCAAGGTAAGAAGAAATTATGAGGACACAATTCTTTCAAGGAGGGGAAGATATAAGACCCGGCACGAGAGCCTATGCGTAATTATACTTTTCATAGTGCATTCATAACATTTCATATGCATTAGCATCAACTAATAAGTATTAATGTTATTTAACGTGTATTTTTATCATTTTATGTGCGTTTAGATGTTAAAGTATCATAGACATTTAATTAAAACCTTAGCATGGTAGAAATAGCAACTAGGTAGTTGAAATGGAACCAAAAGGGCAAACTAGTAGAACATTACTTAGTTCGAGGGCAAGGTCGTCATTTGGCCAAATTAGATTTTTGTCTACCTACTACTAATATTCTTGACCAAGCAAAAATACACTCAAACATACACTCCTACACGGCTAAAAGAGGGAGAGAAGAGAGAGAAAAAAGAGGAAGAAAGAAGAAGAATAAGGAAGAAAAGAAAGGTTGTCAAGCCATAGCAAACCATTTTTTAGCCTTTTCTTGTCTCCTATCACCTTGAACTTGCAATTTCACTACATTGGAGGTGAGGGATGTTTTCTTCAAGCTTTTATAAAAGTTGCATATGGTGTTTTATGAGTTCTAAGTATGTATTGAGAATGATATAGTAATGATATGTTTATCATGCACATTTGAACTTAAGATTTTGTTCTAGGGCTTCAAGAACATGAATAGTGGAGTTCTAGTTTAATCTTGTTGATAATAGGATTGTGTGGTGCTTGTGTGTGAGAATAGTACACATGTCTTGAGCTAGATGAATTAGTGGTGCTATAATATGAGTTAAATCTTGACTTGATCTATAAGTGAGTAGTAGATTTAATCTTGTTGTGGTTTAGTTAGTTTAGAGTTAGATGGCTTGTGATTTGAGTTCTTGCATGTTTTTGAGCTTGAGTATGTTGTCTTGTGAGTCTTGTGGGTGTTCTAGGTGCTTAGGTAAGAGTAGAAGCAAGGCAATGAGGTTGAAGAGTAAAAGGTTTTGTTTTCCCGTAGACAGCACGACCGGAGGACACTTGTTCCACCTGTCAACCGGTGGAGGACCTCTCTTCCACTGGGGAGGCTTTGGGCGGAAGACCTTACGTGCATCGGTTGACCGATTTGCTCTATAGCTTAGTAGTTGTCTCCTTCATAGCTACATTATTAGTAGTTGTCTCCTCCATAGGGACATCATTAGTAGTTGTCTCGTCCATAAGGACTTGATTATTTGTTTTGTCTTCCATATGCACATCATTAGCATTTATCTCCTTATGAACTTGATTACTTATGTCCTCTACAAGAACTTCATTAGATATACCAGCAAAACTCCTACCACCTTCATAAGGAACAATTGCAGTGGTCTGAATGGCACTTCCAACATCATTTTGCAATTGTAATTGCACCAATATCCTCCACAATATATGTAATGGCATATGGCCAATTGGAAAAACCTTCCTAGAATTCCCAAACACTATCATCATCATGAATTACCTAAGTCCATTCTCCAAAGTTCTAAATACACCTGGCTTTCTATAATATATACTTATATTACTCTATGTCCTACCCGTTTCCTTATGCAATGAATGAAAATGAAATGATGACTAGTAATCTAACCAGAAGTTAAGGAATGTCACTTTTGTACCACCTTCATACCTTAGTGTAATTTGTGAAACAAATGTGCTACCAACCTACATCTTCAAATCACGACAACTATCAATCATGTTGAACGTGTCATCCATTCTGCAATTTTATGATTTTACACAATGTTAAGATTTTCTTACAGGCATGATCTCAAACAATTTTAATAGACACAATCTAGAAAATCCTTAATTTGGAAAAATATTAATTTGAAAAAAAACCTAATTCAGGAAACCCTAATTTAAAAATCACTAATTCAAAAAGCCCTAATTTGAAAAACCCTAAATTGGAAAATCCTAATTAATAAAAGCCCTAAATTGAAAATGCCCTAACTTCAAAATACCTAAATCTGTAAAGTCCTAATACTTTTATCGCACATTTTAACATTATGTTTTTCATTCGTAAACCCTAGATAGTTTAATGACATAATGTCGATGGATGTCCCCCTCAACAAGGACAACTAACCCTAACTTGTCGATACGACAAAGAATAATGCAACAAAAATAGGGACCACAATGGCAAATAATCTAAAATAAAATGAAGGCAAAAAAAAATACAGCGCGACAAACACATACCTGACTTCCAAGTGTGAGCTCTCTTTTTTCACTGCCTTTAAATTTGAAGTGGGAGCTCTGTCTCTTCATAGAATAAAGAGTGGATATGTTCTTGAGATCAATTTCGTCAGTGTGGAGTCAACTTTTGATCAGTTTTTGTTGAGTGGATATGTCAAGTGAAGTGAGTGTGCATGTTTAGATCATGCTACTCCTTTATTTTTCTTTTTCTATAAGGGTATAGAGGTAATTTCAAATTTTCTATCATCTCCATTAACAGAATATGTTGTTTGGGGAGCATCATACATATTTTGCAAAATACAAAAAAATTATGAGCTGATCTTGATACCACCAAGGGACCAGGTAATAACAGTAATATTGACAATTAACTTTATAGTTCTTTTTGTTCCAAAATAGTTGACTAATTTGCGCAAAAATAAAGAGACAAATTGTCAAATGGAGCGGAAAAAGAGAACATAAAACATCGACTAATTTTTCCACTCTACCTGAGTTAGAGTAGCTCAGAAATCAATATTTTTTTTAGTACTTGAAATAAATAAATCATTTTCCCCAAAAATATTTAACTACCCAGACCATTTGAATTTTTTTTTTGGGGTTCAAAAGCTTGTAATTTACATCAATAAAAAAATAAAAAAAAAATTTCAGCAAATAATCATTTTTTTTTTTGGTTTTCTTTTTTCCTTTTACAAAAAGAAAGAAAATACAACTAAATAAAAAAACACAATATATGCAACACGAAAAATATAAATGATGATATATACAAATATACAAGGATAGAGCTATATACAATAAAATAAACTCCTACATGATAGTTGAACGCAAATCCCAGGTAATAGAACTAAATTTTGATCGCATCGTTGTACAATAAAAAATAATAGAGTATTAATTTAGTATAGTTTTGTTTTTTGTTACCACATCGACATGGTGAGTAAAGGGTTATTCCACTGAGATTGGGGTTAACGGTCCATGTTAAAATTTTAGTTTATGTTTAATCCAAATGTCCAAGTCAAGGAAAATCGCTTTAAGTCAAATAGTCCATGAAATTGTCCAAGTGTCACGGAAATGATTTCATCCAAGTTCGGGAGATTTTATGATTCGAAACAATAAATGTAGATGACAATAAAAGTAAATTAATTTAGTCTAGAAGTAGTTAATTTAGTCTAGCAAGTCTATAATTGGAATGATAAATTCGATTGGAGTATTAAGTAAAATATTGAGGATTCAAATATGATGTTAAGCACATACTAGGCTACAAGATCTAGTCTTTTAATATTTCGAATACTCGATTTACAATCATGATTTGCCAGCATGGCATAAATTATCCATAATTCATGGTAATAATTTAACATAGAGAATAAATCACTAGCATCTCTTGTCTACAAAATAATTGATTGGTGAAAATCGGATTTAAATAGATCCAAATAGTTCTCATATTGTCGGGAATCTACAAGACCCCGATGTATATATATTCTTGAATAACGAAAAATACAGCATCAAGCACATGCATGATTATCCAATGAATAATTACTATGTGTAAAAATAATATGAGACTATAGTTAACCTGAATATAAAATAATATTTACAAAAATATCCTCACGTGTTTATCATTTCAAAAATAATGGTCTAACATGTCATAATAAGAATTACAAAATAAGAAATCGGAATTAAGAATAAAAATTACCAAGTTTAGGCACGTCTTGATTTTCTCAATAGCTATAGCATTAATCCATTAGCTTGGCCCTTATTTTAGGACCTTAACTAAACTAAACTACTTATAAACTATTAAAAAAAAAAGTAGAGCCCAAAATATGTACAGGACTCGGCAAATGCTCGAGTTTGCCCCCCCCCCCCCCCCCCAGAACAACTAATTGAAGCAGCAATTTATAGGCAAAGGTTCATATGTGAGATTGATCTCACAGTGGTGTGAGATTGATCTTACATCCTACTATCAATTTCCTGTAATTTTTTATCATGAGATCGATCTCAGAATGGTGCGAGATTGATCTCGGTTCAGTTTTTCAGATTTATTCAAACGCGTAATCTTTGTTTGTCTACCATTATTCTGCCATAAACGAGATCAATCTTGAACAATTTTGGGATCGATCCCACACGTCATGCTAAGATAAGTGGCCTTTGACTATAGGTTTGACTTTAACCGTTGATCAAAAAGTTGATTAAGTCCATTTTAAGATTTTTTTTAGCATCCTAAATCTATTTTCGCACTCAGTTGGTCAAAATCCATCTCGATTAGCTCATTCCAAAGTCGTTGTACCATTCTCCTTTAGTATTGCACCAAAAATCATTCTAATTGTTGGATTTTGACATTATTTTTGTCATTTCCTCTTCAGAACCTACATTGCACTAAATTTGTTTCAAAAATACAACTAAGCTCAGAATTATATTGCAATTGTATATGATTTAATGGGTTGAAATACAAAAAATATATATTTATCACAACCTTATTTTCAAAATCTCATCCACAACTATGCTTACTCGACAATGCTTTAATTTGGAATTATTCACTACCCATGATTGGGGAAGCCAGTTTCTCCAAGTGCAGTTATTCTTACATTCGGCTGTAACCTTTTGTCTCTTATTTTTTACATTATTCAACTCAAACCCATGTCGTACAACGTAGTCTCTCAGCACTTCCCTAAATTGTGCAGCTGACTTAAACACCACATATTCTTCTTGAATTCAAAAGAATCCATATCAGTCCCATCATGATACTTGGGAACTAACTTTGCTTCATCATCAGAGCCTCTCAAACAACTCATATCATATTGTGCAACATCAATGCACCAACCTTTATTACTTACTGCATCTAAATCTCTCATTTCCTTCTTCTTTTTCTCAACTTCAAAACTTTCCCTAAGTTTTTCCTTTGAAGAATTGTACCTTTCTCTAGATGACTGTCTCTTATGGTTGTCCTCCAAGATGTCATCATCACTAGAGTCTTCTACATCCTCAAACATCCAAGTAGCAGTGTGAGACTCTATGTCAGATACAAAGGCATCAGAAGGGATATAATCAACATTTCTTCATCCTCCTCATCACTAGTAGCCTCTACATTCCCTAAACCAACTGCTTGTTGACTTGCACATCTCTATCCTCCATAAGGATGTCATTAGTAGTTGTCTCATCCATAGCTACATTATTAGTAGTTATTTCCTCCATAGGGACATCATTAGTAGTGGTCTCGTCCATAAGGACTTGATTATTTGTTTTGTCTTCCATATGCACATCATTATCATTTGTCTCTATATGAACTTGATTACTTATGTCCTCTACAGGAACTTTATTAGATATACCAGCAAAACTGCTACCACCTTCATAAGGAACAATTGCAATGGTCTGTATGACACTTCCAACATCATTTGTAATTGTAATTGCACCAATCTCGTCCACAATATATGTAATGTTATATGGCCAATTGGAAAAACCTTCCTGGAATTCCCAAACACTATCATCATCTCAATTAGCCTAAGTCCATTCTCCAAAGTTCTAAATACACTTGGCTCTCTATAATATATACTTATATTGCTCTCTGTCCCACCCGTTTCCTCATGTAGGGAATGTAATCTAACGGGAAGTTAAGGAATGTCACGTTTGAATCACCTTCATACCTTAGTGTAGTTTGTGAAACAAATGTGCTACAAACCTATATCTTCAAATCACAACAACCATCAATCAAGCCGAACGTATCATCCATTCTGCAATTTTATGATTTTACACAATGTTATGATTTTCTTAAAGGCATTATCTCAAGCAATTTTATTAGACACAATCTGGAAAATCCTTAATTTGGAAAAACATTAATTTGAAAAAAACTAATTTAGGAAACCCTAATTTAAAAATCACTAATTCGAAAAGCCCTAATTTGAAAAACCCTAATTAATAAAAGCCCTAAATTGAAAATGCCCTAACTTCAAAATACCTAAATCTGTAAAGCCCTAATACTTTTATCGCTTATTTTAACATTATATTTTTCATTCATAAACCCTCGGTAGTTTAATGACATACTGTCGATAGATGTCCCTCTCAACAATGATAACAAACCGTAACTTGTGGATACAACAAAGAATAAAGCAACAAAAATAAGGATCACAATGTCAAATAATCTAAAATAAAACAAAAGGCAAAAAAAATATACAACACGACAAACGCATACCTGACTTCGAAGTACGAGTTCACTTTTTTCATTGCCTTTAAATTCGAAGTGGAAGCTCTGTTTCTTCATAGAATAAAGATTGAAATATGTTCTTGAGATCAATTTCGTCAGCGTGGAGTCAACTTTTGATCAGTTTTTGTTGGGTGGATATGTCAAGTGAAGTGACTGTGTTTAGATCACACTGCTCCTTTATTTTTCCTTTTCTATAAGGGTATAGAGGTAATTTCAAATTTTTTGTCGTCTCCATTAACATAATATGTTGTTTGGAGAGTGTCAGACATGTTTTACAAAATACAAAAAAATTATGAGCTGGTCTTTATATCACCGGGGGACCGAGTAATAATAGTAATATTGACAGATACCTTTATAGTTCTTTTTGTTCCAAAATAGTTGACTAATTTGCGCAAAAATAAATAGACAAATAGTCTAATGGAGAGGATAAGGATAACATAAAACATCGACTAATTTTTCCACTCTACCTGAGTTGGAGTAGGTCAGAAATCAATATTTGTTTTTAGTACTTGGAAAAAATAAATCATTGTCCCGGAAAATGGATAAAACAAACGACTGTCTTCTTATAATTTTATTGCTTATTTAGGGAGCTTTCATCGACTAATAATTTGGTTTAGTGAGACATATAGAAGATGAAAGTACAGTGATTCTATTCACAACATCAATCTGCAAGTTTCTAATTGTCTGATGGAAAATCAAAAATATTGCATACTAGTAGTAGTTGTTCTTTGTATAGCTCTTGAAGCAACTTTAGTTTATACGCAGGATGATCAATCAGGTCTTAATCTGAAATTTCACGATTCACAATCTAATCATACATATATAGACAGCTAATCTTGTTTTTGTTCTCTTGTTCTCTTTTAGGATTCATAAGCATAGACTGCGGAATACGAGATGGTTCCAACTATACCAATCCAAGAACCGGAATATTCTACACTTCAGATGCAGGCTTTATTGATACAGGAGTAAGTGAGAGCGTATCACACATCTACCTTAATAATTTGGTTGCCGAGTATTATGCAACAGTGAGAAGCTTTCCTGAAGGAACAAGAAATTGCTATACCATACGAACTACTCAAGGGAAGGGTCACAGATATTTGATAAGGGCAAGTTTTATGTATGGAAACTATGATGGAAAAAATCAGACACCAACATTTGATCTTTATCTGGGTGCTGATTTCTGGGGGACAGTGAACTTAACTGATCCATCCTCCGCAACCCGGTGGGAGATTGTACACAATCCATTATCAGACTATGTATATGTCTGTCTTGTGAAAACAGGCGCTTACACACCTTTCATATCGGTCATAGAATTGAGGCTTTTGGAAGAGACCATGTATACAACCCCGGATAAATCTCTAAGCCTCTTCTCACGGTCATACTTCGATCCACAAGGAAGTGATACTATAAGGTACTGCGGTTCAATCATTTTAGTCTGCAATCCCTCGTTTCCTAATTTCACGCATCTAACCTGTGAAACTGCTGTTATAATCAGGTACAAGGATGATATTTATGATCGTCTGTGGGTTCCTGCCACTGCCTTCTCTAACAATCCTAGATTGATTTCTAATTATACTGTGGATACCTCAAATGCAACGCTTACTCGACCACCACCTAAAATCATGAGCACTGCGATGGTAGCGCTAAACATCAGTCAAAACTTGTCCTTCTTTTGGAAACTTCTTAATACGATCACTACAGATAAATTTTATATATTCTTGCACTTTGCTGAGCTCGAACCACTACGAGGCGAACAATTCAGAGAATTCAACATTTATCTCAATGGACGTCTCTGGTATGGTCCTCTTGCTCCGGAATATCTAAAAGCAAAAATAATACACCACCAAATCCCTGAGCAAGGTCTTGATCAGGTTCTTCGATTTGACATAAATAAAACAGCATCATCAACTCTTCCACCTTTAATTAATGCAGTCGAGATTTATACAGAGATAGAGTTCCCAGGATCAAGAACAGAGGACATGAATGGTATGATTCTTCGACATGCATAACTTGATTCCAGATCCACTCTTCTCATGTTTAGATTTATCTTAATTTCTATGTCCATAATTTTGATGTTATTTTTCACTTTCTACTTTTATATACTTGTGAAGTTGCGGCGATGTTAGATATCAAGTCAACATATAAGTTGACAAGGAACTGGCAAGGTGATCCATGCGTACCTCAAACTTTTCTATGGGATGGCCTAAACTGCTCTTATGATGGTGGGGATCCAGCAACAATTATATCCTTGTATGCCCATCTACAACCAACTAATTTTTCTGCCGAAACATAGATATTATCTACTTGTGATTTGTTGACATGTTGTCTTGATTTTAGATTTGAAAGTCTACATTTATAATTCTAAAAACAATTCTAACTTGTTAACTTCAAACCGGTAGTCTAGCACGCATCACAAATAGTTGATTGGATTGTAATTACTCTATTTTTTTTATTAGTGTGTCAATTACTGAGATCAGGGGATTAGTTAGCTAGAATTAGAGAATTGAGTAGGGGATTATTAAATATGATATGCATGTTATCAATGACAGATGGATATTACACTCGCTAATATTTCATGTCATTTAATATGTTATCAGAATTCTAATCGAGAATTTGAGGTTATGTTGAAAAAGATGGATTAGTTTCTTTAATTGAATTTGAACATTCATGATATAATTAGTGAATTTGAGTGGTATGTGAGGTTAATAGTGCCATCTGAAAAAAATGATTTACCTTACTATATGTAGACATTGGACGGGGTAGCGAACACGGTTCTCCAATGTACAAGAGTGAAAAGAAAATTTTCAAACCAAAATGAGATGATCTCTCTAGTTTCGACAAACCAATTCACCCTAGTTTTTAAGGTTCACTCCTTCTCATTTTCTTAGCTTATTTGTTAAGAATCATTGGTTCTGTCATAAAATTAATTATATTAAGAGTATTTCAAGATCTTATATAATGGTTTTAGAATTAATGATTTTTTTTATGTAGAACAAGTTTATATTCTAACCCCTTCCCCTTCCCCTACCCGCACCCTCACCCTCACCCCCCAACTTAAGATGACATTGAGGAGAGTAAATCCATAATGTGAGATGCATATATGATCTGACATTGAGATGAGGAAGTCAGATAAATGAGAAATGGGTCACTCATGGATCGACATGACTGAGCCAATGTCTTGCTTTAATATCATGTTAAAAATCATGATATTTCATTCCTAAAACTAATAAAAATTAAGAGTAGCCCATGATCTTACATGCTAGTTTTAAAGTTAATTATTTTTTCATATGGGACGTGTATATTGTGATACTAGTTTACTTTTGATTTTCTTTTACAAATTCAGTTCATACCAATTGTTTTAAAACAATAAATTGATTCATCAGGAACTTGTCTTCATTTGGATTGAATGGGACAATAGCTCCTTCAATATCTAATCTCACATCACTCCAGATGCTGTAAGTAATTCTTTTTTTTTTTAATTAACGTGGGAAGTCAGTTGGCGGAATCTGACCATAGATTGAATCCGATCGACTATCAACTGGGCAAGTATCATGTGTGATCAAAGACCTAACTTTATACTTTTTGTCTTTACATATGATTATATTTATAGTAGATAAATCAGCATTTTTATTCCAGGGATTTGTCAAACAATAATTTAACAGGACAAGTGCCCCAGTTTCTGACGGAACTACCTTCCCTTAAAGTCTTGTGAGTTTTCTTTAAAAAATTAGAGACAAGCAATATTTGCTTCGTTGGCAGAAGTAGAATATCATATGTCTAATTGTTCATCTATTGCAGAATGTTGAAAGGAAACTTCTTTAATGGGACCATTCCAGAAAGACTCCTAGAGAAGTCAAACGATGGAACATTGTCACTAAGGTTTGCTTTGCTGCACAAAGTTTATCTTAAGGGGCCCATTCCAAAATCTTTTCAATATTAAAGAAATTGACACACTTCATTTTGAATAATATATGATCATAAATACAATTATGAGTAATGCTTTATGTAATAATTCACCTCCTTTTTAAATTTTTATTTTATTTTTATTCTCACCCTATAAAATTCGATCCCTAATCTCCCAACTGTTAGGGGAGTAACCCACCACTAGACTACTTTTAAATTTTCTTTTACCTCTCCTATATATTATAAGAATTCATGTATTAAATATCATTTTTTTCGTGTATATAATAAAAATTAATTTTATTATATAGGGAGAATAAAATAGTAAAGTAATTATATATAACAATGTTATATTATTATCTATATATGGGGTTGTGGGATGTGTAGCCCTCATTGCCCCTATAAAGTTCTTTAAAATCTCTGGTTATGTTTTATCATTTTTAGTACGCATTAATCCACACTTAACTCTGAACAATATATTTTAGATCGTTCCTGATTCCAATATGTATTATTTTTAGTAATTCCTAATTCACATCGATTCTTATATGCAGCATCGATGATCCGATGAAAAGTACAGACGAGAATCCTAACGGCGCAGAAAAAAACATGGTTGTCATTCCAGTTATAGCATCTGTCGCTGCTGCTCTCTTGATTGTATTGACTATTGATCTGTAAAGCCACTAGAGATTATGTCAACAAGGATAGTCAAACTTATTGTTTTATGGGTTAATATCATTTTTGGTTCTTTATTTTTTACATAATTAACACTTTGGTCTTTTATTTTAAAAAATGAGACATTTCAGTCTCTTATCTTTTAAAGTTAGGACACCATTAGTCCTTGTCATTGATTCCATTAAAATAAAATAAAAAAAGCTTTTAGCTGACCAAAATATATACCCCTGCAATTTGGTGGTGTTAGGGGTATTTTGATCAATCACGTATTTTTTCCGTCTTTTTTTAACAGAACCAGCGACAATGACTAACGGTATCCCAACTTTAAAAGATAAGGGACTACAATATCTAACTTTTGAAGATAAGGGACCGAAGTGTCAATGAGGTCAAAGATAAAGGACTAAAAATGATATTAACCATTGTTTTATTTGTAAACTTTTGAGATAAGGTGTGATTAAGTGCATGGATTTGAATGCAGCTCGATACAGAATTGAAATGATTGGGCTTCCCCTCTGAAGAACTAATAAACAATGCATTAGGATTCGTAAGTTCTAAACGGGAATTGGGCTTTTGACCTAATGGTTGTAGGTTAAGTCCTGTTATGTCCAAACTTAGTCGATGCTTCAAAAAGGCTCGGTCGAAGGAATGAGTCATAAAGTAAATTGATAGGGATTTTCATGATGTTAAAGGTAGCTTGAATTATTGGCAAGGTGCATAGACTCCCTCTAATTCACAATCTAAATTTTTTCCTTTTTGGATGTACGTGAGAGTCATTGAAGAAAAGAGGAGGAGTTTTCTGGATTTTTCAGCTTTTAAACTCATAAAAAGTGTTTCTGGACGTGTAAAAGTTAGAACAAATAGAGCCTAAGTTCAATCCCACTTGATAATCACATTTAACTAAAAATTATTATCACAAAGTCAACATCTTGGTTGTCAAATTCGAAAAGATACAACCGTTCATTGGCCGATATAATTTCAACATGGCCAAATTTCTTTCGTTGGCAATCAACCATTGAATTAATTACAAAGAAATTGTTAAGAATTCTAAGATTTCATCTTAAAACCAATCGGTACTAAGTGAAGTAAGCACAAGATCTTATTAAGTGATCTAAGAGTTTATGATTTTTTTATGTGGATAAATGTATATTCTAACACTCCCTCTCACGTGTGACCTGATTTGAGTTTGAAAGTGTGTGGACTATACACACGCGAAAGATTGAAGATAAGTGGACCTAATTTGAGATAGGTCGCACGCGGAAGATGAATGAGACTAGATCATGGGCCTAGCTCTGATACCAAGTTAAGAATTATGGGGTTCCATCTTAAAACCAATTTGTGTCAAGTGGAGTAGCCCAAGATCTTATTAAGTGGTTTAAGAATTTATGATTTTTCTATGTGAAATAAGTGTATATTCTAACAGAAATGTGGTAATTTCTCAAGGCCTAGCTTTGCAGCAATGAGGACCAGAATTTCTTCCAATTTAAGATCGAATTTATATTTAATTGTGCATTTGATATATTCATTTGGAGTGATGAAGCTCAACTTTTATGGAGGGAAAATTTCACTTGTAGCTTTCAATGTTTATTGAGATTTTTTAATTGGTCCTCAATGTTACTAGTAGTTACCTTATGAGTTAAAAATGTTCCATAAAAGTCATCAAGTTGGTATGTCCGTAATCTTTCTATCAACTTGCATGTAAAATAAATATAAATAAAATAATTTTACACCACCGCAGAAACATTTTTTAGATTATCAAGTTGGCACTTAATGCTTTTTAAATTTTCAAGTTACTCCCAAAAAATCATGCATGGATGTTGATATAGCCATTTTCTATTGCGTTTTGACTGAAAAATAATGGTGAAAACTACTATAAATTGTGAGTTAATTACAGTAGAATCTCTTTAAATTAATACTCGATAAATTAATAATCTCTTTTAATTAATAAAAATATCCGGTCCCGACTTAGGACCAGTGTAAAAAGTAGATAAATTCGATAAACTTATAAGATAATATATTTAAAAAAATTTCATTTGTATTTTATTGATCCAAATATTTTATAAATTAATAATTAGCTAAAAAGTACATAATAAAATGACTATGAGGTTTTTTTAAAATATGAATCAAGAGTAGCTTGTCTTTTGTTGAACTTCAAATCTAGTTGAATCTCATATTGAATTATTTAAAGAGAAAAAATTGAGATAATTCTACAAGATTAGATAAATTAGTTCTCATCCTAATTTTACAATAACTTAGATATGATATTAGAAAAATTTTGTTGTAATCCTACTAAAGTAAAGTTTATCTTTTATTCTCATTACTTATATTTTCAAATTGGACTGAAAAAATACATGTCATTTTTCAAAAAAAGACATTATAATCATAATATGTTTACTATAAATCCAAAAAAATTAAAAATATCTCTATAAATTAATATCTCGCTAAATTAATAGAATTTGGTGGTCCCAACGCTATTAATTTAAAGAGGTTCTACTGCATATGACTTTTGAAACATCGGAGACTATTTTCAAAATCTAAACAAATATTGGAGACTAGTAGAAGAATTGACCCATTTATAGACATCGTTATTTTCTAAATTTGTTAGTATCGTAAAGCACTAAGGACCAAAGAGATAATTATGAGTTAGACGGTAAAAGAAAAAAGATCATAAGGATTTTAATGTGTAAGATCGAGTGTTTACATAATTCATCAATGGTATATGAGAAGAATAATGATATTAATAAGATTAGCCTAAGCAGTTAATCATCATCTATATAATTGGGATATCATTTGAGTACAAATAGATGGTTTTTGCTTAGAACATATATCCATCTTTGTGTGTGAAAGTTGCCATTCATGCCACTGAACTTGTATAAAATTTCAAACCATCCACTAATTTTTTTTCCTTTCCAAAAAGATTATTGAACACATTTTTTGTTTCTTTTTTATCCACTTCGTTAATTTTCTAGCTAATTTTAATTGATTTTCTTTTTCAGTTGAGCAAAAACCAAAATCCTTTAAAACTAATGGAGAGATTAAAATGAAATAATTTTTTTTACTCGGCGATTTGAAACTAAAAAAAAAAATAGTCTTAAACTTTGTGAAAGTGTAGTAGCCTATAACGCAAAGTTTTTACATATTTTATATTGCATAAATGGTGTGATGAATAATAATTTTGTCCAGCAAAAAATAAACATTTCTTAAAATTAACTTCAAAACTAATGGAATGAAAAAAAGGAGACGAAAAAAAATTGTTGAGATGGCAATTTGAAAAGAAAAAGAAAAATAAAAAATAGTGGGTGATTTAAAATTTTCTGCAAACTTAGTAACATATAGCACAAATTACACTTTTTTCCCCTCTTTTTGCGGTTTAAAGAATGGGTCCCTCCCCTTGGGCCGGAGGGATTTGGACTTTGTTGAACAAGGGAACAGAGAGAGAAAGGGTCATAGTTTTTCACTTCTCAAAAAAAAAAAAAAAAAAGGAAAAAGAAGGTCATAGTTTGATCATATCAAGGACAAAAACAAACAAACAAACAATTTTGTTAACTTTTAAAAGAACAAAGTCAACTTACTGAAATGGACAAGGACCAAGTCAATAAAGCCCTTACCATGGCAAACTCGAAATTTGTCTCCCTTGCACATACTTTTTCAATTTGAGTGTCTTTCTCCATGTGCAAAAGGGTAGATAAATACCAGTAGGGTTTTAATCAAGTGGTAATGTTACTTGTCGTATATAAAAAGTTACAAGTTCGAATCTCATTAATTATATTGTACGATTATAGATCTTTCTAAATAAAATAAAATAAAGAAGGGGAGTCAAGTGAATGCATTTTTTTAATTCCCCCTTTTATACTTCACTCCCTTGCACATATTTTTTCCCTCTTCTCTCAATGGCTCTTTCCTCACCATATTGCTTATTAGGATTTACAAAGGAAAAAATAGTAAAGGAGATGAAAGGATTCAATTATAAAGGAAGAAAATGGCAGAATCAAATCTTGTTTCGATGGGATGAATTTATAAAAGAAATTTTTATAAAGAATTGTGTATGTTTTATTCGGATTGAGGTGGAAATGAAAAGGATGGATAAAATTCTTAAACAAAATTGACATTTTACCCTTTTCTAATATATATGTTTGAAAAACAGCAATCATACAATCATTAGACATTTAGTTAAATCCAATCCTCATGTTTACTCTAATTTGAGATGATTGCAATTTATGGTCTATGGATGATTTTCACGATCTCTCCTTATCCACCCCTTTATTAATCTTCTCAACCCAAACATGGATTTAAATCTATCCCCAACTAATCCCTTTTTCCCAAAACCTCCAACCCAGACCGACCATAAGTCTTCTAATTTCTCTCTGTAGATTATTTTTCTTCTTTTCTTTCTTTGGTTAGAGTATAAAACTTTATTGAAATAAGCAGAAAATTAGCCAATGCAAATGAATGGAATTGGTCAGAGTATAGTATTTGCCAGTTGGTAAGGTAAATTTGAGGACTAACCCAGTCAACAGCTGCATCAGCACTCGAGACTAATTCCGGCTTAAGGTAGGTATATCCTCTTTATATCAATAGAGAAAATCTTGAGTCGGTCTAAACTGATCGTCTCTTACATTGTTTGTGAGATTCACACGAGACTGAGCTCAATCTAGACTAAGGAATTTCCCATATCGGCAATTATGTCCTCCATTCTCCAACTGATTCCAAACCTTTCTTCTGCAACAGCATAGCGATCTCTTTAGCAACCAGTTCAAATATCACATTGTTTAGACCCATAAGCTGAAACCAACATACATCCCCTGCAACAAGGCCAAAGCTTCTACTTGAGTGGCATTAGAACTTTGGCATTTACCAGCACACTCATAGATGATCTTCCCCTTGGGATCTCTTCTAATAACTACAAGCCAAGAAAAATTATATTCTGATATACATGAAAGCATCTAAATTAACTTTAAAGTGCCAGATCTGCGGCAGAGACCAAAATTCAGATGCCCAGTGCAGATCAAATTCAATTCCTGCAATGCTTTACTAGTATCACTGCTCTTAGAAGGATTCTCGTCAGATCTCTGTCTACTGCTATCTGTCGCTGAGCCAAACACTATATTGAACCTTTCACTGTATGAGTATACACCTTGACCCTTTTTATTATAAGAGTGCAAACTTTGACCTTGGGGTCCTGACTTTGCTCCCGACTGCTGTCTTGGTGACCTTCGGAAATTACCCTCCTGTGATTAGCTGATATAGGGCAGTGGTCAGCGTCCTTTGCTGCAATATTAGGAGAGAGATTTGTTTGATATGATTGAGCAGCCCTACCAATATGAACTGCTTTTCTGGGATCAATATATTAACTTCATCAAAAGAAAAGGAATTTATTCCTTTCCAAATTTGACAGCATATAAAGAACACTAGCCTTCCTCTCCCCGCCCCTTGCTCGTCTTTTGCAAGCCATCATCCTTCTAGAAGAGAAAAGTCGAGTTCCAACCTTCTTCATTCAATCTGATCCAAGCTCAGTGGCATTGAAAAAAAAACCTCAACAACTTAAATAGAGGACGGCCTATCTGTAACGAGGATAGTCCAGTTCATCATTCAACCAAAGCTTACGAGAGAGGAAATATAAATGACAAAATCATGTTTGTTACTTCACAACCAAAATTACAATACAGGTATATCATATATGGAACAGTTTAACGAAACAAATTCAATCTATGTGCAACAGATAGCACATCGTAAACTCTTTAAAGAATTCGAATTAATAACTGCATCTTATATTCCTCTAAAAATTTCAAAAAGCCATATGCAATCAGTGGCTAATAATATAACTCCGATTCAAATGCAGAAAAGATTTTTTTTTTTCTCTTTTATTCGTCTTGAAACTAGAATATAATCAAAAAGCAATTACAAGTCAAACTTCCGGCTGGGGAAAAGTCATCAATCAAATACTGTTCAATCTTACTCGGGACGCTACTAACCCGATCTACGAGAAGTACCTGTTAAACACAATTTTGCAACCATATCCACCATCTTGTTTACAATTCCAAATTGTAACGTTTTCCCTGCAAAAACTATCATCCCCAAGTAATAAAGTACATAATAGAAAAAGCTCTATTCTTCATACTATCCGAAACATTGTAATCATAGAATACTAAGGAAACAAATACTCAAGAAGTGAGAGATTGTTACGTTCAGCCGCCAAAAAGTTCCAGTCACTCTTCATCAACAGTTTGCAGCTCATACTCAACGATTGAGAGATTGTCATCCTCATTCACCTCAAAAGCTGCACGTCTCAATGCACCCTAATGAGTCAACAGCTGGCCGCATGTATCCCTTAAACATGTAAATCTTTGTATTTCGGAGGATAATGGTTCTACCTGGCTTTATCACATCAACTGAGGTAGGAACAAAATACCAACGATGTTAAAGCATAGACTTGTCCCACATAAATAAATTATAACTTTCAAGACCAAAGCATAGACTTGTCCCACATAAATAAATTATAACTTTCAAGACCAGAGAACAAAAGAAACATGTTGAACTTATTCTTAAGGGCATCATAATATGGTGAGATAGAAAGCCAATATGTGGAGTAAAATTCCAAATACTATGTCTAATTGGGAATTAATACTCAACTGGAAATCAGAAAATCTTTTTATGTTTGTAAAAGATTTTTCACTTTTTATGTTGTTTGAGAGCTTGAGCCAAGATGAGCATCCATACTTCACTGCCTCGGGGGTGTTCGGTGGCTAAATACAAGCCGCCCAAGCCTCCTTGGGGGCCCAAGCCTCCTTGGGGGGCCAAGTAGACCATCCAAAGGAGAGTCTGATGCTGTCGGCTCCAAGGCCCTCGTCAGATGGCTCGCAACTAGCTCTACACCATAGTGGTTTTGCTGGATGAAAAGGAGGTTAGTATTCGATCGTTCAAACCACTGCCCAACCTAAAGGCATCTGATGGTGGGCCAAAGTCTTATCTTCACGCAGGTGTGACTTGGTCCAGTTTGTTTTGATGACCTTCTCAGACTCCGATCAAACCTCTATGGTCCAGACAACATAAAGAATTTCTAAGAGGTTCTCCCCTTCAAGAGGACCCCTGTTGAGGTCTTCCAGGATCAAGAAATAAACAGGGCATGTGAGTTGACAGATTGGGAAGAGACTTACAAGGAAAGATCAACATAAATGACAATGTCATGTTCATTATTTGACAACCTAAATCATAATGTCGCTATATAATTTATCGAACTGTTTAATGAAACAAATTCAATCTCTATGCAATACATAGCATATTGTCAACTCTTGAAAGTGTTCGAAAAAATAACCGCGTCTTACATTCCTGCAAGAATTTGAAAAAGCCATAGGATCACTCAATGCAATCAGTGTCTAACAATATAACTCCCATTCAAATGCAAAAAATATTTTTTTTTTTTCGTCTGGAAACTAGAATATAATGATATAGTAAAAAAGTGGTTATCATTCAACCAATTCCCATAGGGGAAAAGTCATCAACCAAAAACTGTTCAATCTGACTCGGGATGTTTGTAATCCAATCTATTCAAATTACATGTTTTCAACACAATTTCGCAACCTTATCAACCATCCTGTTCACAATTCCATATCGTAATGCTTTCCGCAAAAACTATTATCTCCAACTAATGATGGACATAATAGAAGAAAGCTCTCTTCATCCTATCCTATCTGAGAATCTGTAAACATAGAATAACTAAGGAAACAAATACTCAAGAAGTGAGAGCTTGTTACATTCAACTGTAGAATTGTCCCAGTCACTCTTCAACAATAGTGCACAGCTCGTACTTAACAAGTGAGTGATTGTTACCTTTTTCCTCATCCACCTTAAAGTCTGCAGGTTCAATGACTTCAGCACTCCCTGATTTGTCAATAGCTAGCCTCATGTGACACTTGAACATTTTAATCTTTGCATTTAGGAGGCTAATGGTTCTACCTGGCTTCATCACATCAAATGAGGAGGAACAAAATATCGATTAACGTTAAAGTGTACACGTGTCTCAGTGACTAATTAGAATAAAAAATTATTGAACTACTCCATCTTATATCAATTGATCTTAGATTCATAAGCCATGTTTGCTTAACAGACAATGATCATAGAGGTATCTAAACTTATGTAAAGTAAAAAATATAAGGCGTTCCACATTCTTACACAGTTCCTCAACAGGGAACTATGCAATGAACACACCAATTCATTTAGCACCCTCTGGTTCTGAAATTAAGAATAAAAAGGAAAGACAAAAAGGTATAGACTCTTACAAACAAAACATTAAGAAGTTCATTGGTAGGTCTAAAATCTCGAGCACACAACGAGACTATTAATAACTATTTTGGACCTCAAATCCACTAGTTCACAATGTTTAACCATAGTTATTTCCTAAACATATAACACTTGTTTATAAATCACTCCCATATTGGGACTCTTGCTAATGTGAAACATACACTACAGTTTTAATAATTATGCTAGGAAGAAGAAAGCAAATTGCAGAAAAATAGTTCTAGATTCTCTTTGACAATCATCTCATAAAGCATATAAGAAAATATTTATCAAATTAAACTCACACCTAATTTGTGAAAAAGAAACACAATGCAAATTCTTCCATTTAAAAAACAAAAGAAAATTGCAAGACAAATATAAATTCGACCTTTGTTCTATCAAAACAAAAAAGAAAAATTAAAACACACACCAAATTCCTGAAAAACATAAACATAAAGTTATACAACCACTACCTTGATCATTGCGGGCGGTGAAGAGAATTGTGCCGGTCTCATCGCCGACAAGGCACTCGGCAATGCAAGTGTCACGGAGACCCTGTGAGACGGCACTGCCTTTTTGGAGAACAATGCTGGAGTTGAGCACCTTAACGATGAGGCTATGGTCATTAGTGCCCGGTTTGAGGCAGTTAACTGTAGTGTAACCCATTTTCCTTCTTTCATTAGGAGGTATATACCGTCGCAGTTTGATTATTTGGTGGACTTACATTCACAATGCTGTTAGTTAAGGTAGAAGTTCCTTCACGCGCTGCCCGTTGTTTCCCTTTGGTTAGGGCACCTAGCGCCGCATTTAAGGTAGAAGTTCCTTAAAGCGCTGCCTCTCGTTTCCTCTTGGTTAAGGTAGGAGTTTCTTCACACGCTGCCAGTTGTTTTTTTGCTCATCGTGACATTTAAGGTAGCTGCCGGTTGTTTTTTCTCAGTGGGGATATCTAGTGCTCAAATCCAGGACAACTTGCTGAGGAGGCCTTTATCCATGGCCCCAACTTCCGCAAATTGACTTAAGACTTCTTCCGGGTAACAACAGCTGACAAAAAGTCACAAATCTGCATATCATGCCCTAACGACCCACACTCAGAGCAGAAATCGTTAAGCTTTTCATATTGTAAGAGAATCCAAGCATCAAGAAGATTTTCTCGCTTCAGGGGAAAACCCGGAACTAAAGGTTTCCGGATATTCCATTTTACCCGTAATCTCAAGCAACCCGACAAACTGAATTTGTCCTCATCAATTTCCTCGAATTCACTCAAAAAGTCCCCAATTGCTTCTACATTGCTCAAACTAATGAAATTAAAAGGTAGGCCATGGACGTGTACCCAGAAAGAAGTGTTATCCAAATCCAGCTCTTCTACTATATAGTCTGGCTTCCATGGCTGGAGGATAAAATGGTAGCCTTGAATCGACCAAGGTCTGAGGTTCCAGGCTCGAGTTCTATCATCCTTGTTCTTGAAGAACAAAACAAAGATGTTTGGTTGAAGAGTGAATAGTTTGACGGGATCAGTAAAGCCCCATAAGTTATTGATGATGCTCTTGACTACATCTTTTGGCATTAGATTTTTTTCACTAGAAACAATTTTACCCACTAAGGCATGGTTGGAAAATGTCTTGGATTTCTCAGCATCCCAAGGTTGTAAAGCAACCTTACTGATGTTTTTCTCCATGGATAGTGAAGAGATGAGCAAATGATGTCTTGGAACAGTTTCATAGAATGATATTTTTGGTAAATTAAAGCATTGATAAGAGAGGGGGAATGGAGCAGGAATGAACTAATGAGCGGGAGTGATATTAACATTCAAACAATGGTGTGCGCCGTAAGATGCGCTTAGTTTTGGGTTTCGAGTAATTTTTAACTGGACATTATATACAAGAATTGGTTTTGATACTTTTTACACTTATATCACTAGATTAAATGGCCCTGTACTTATATCAGTAGATTAAATGGCCAATGAGAAAAATTTTCTCTTATATTAATAGAGTTTTAGTTAGAATGTTGTTAAATTAAAATTTGTTGATTGTATGACATTGTAACATTAAGAAACTTTTTTGGTCCATTACCAAAAAAGTACTGTAAAATGTGAGGATGACAAGACGGTCCAACGCCAAAAACAGGTCGGTCTGCATCATGTAAAAATTCGTTCATCTTTTTCGAAAAGTTATAATTTGGAATTTTTTCTTTTCTAGTTTTTTTAGTTTTACTTACTTAGAAATTCTTTTAAAAAAAATTAAATAGATTAGTTTTAACTTTTAAACTCACAAAAAATAATTTTAATATCTAAAAGTTGAGTCAAACAAATTTTTAAACAAAAAACGAAAACAAAAGATGTGCACCAAAAGAGGGACTATTTCGTCTAGATGTGAATTATTTAATTTTTCATATCAAATAAACTCTTTTAAAGGCAATTATTCCTTATGATATTATTGTAATTGAATTGTCGAAGGTTAACTAATCAAATCATTGTTTGACAGAAAGGTCAAAGTTATTATTCAATTTTAAGTTTGTCTCAAATTTTGCAAAAGTTTTTCGTTTTTCAAATTAAATAGACATTTTCAGGGTAACAAGAAACTCTTTCTTAAAAAGTTATTGGATTCACATCAACGGTACCAAATTACACGACACATCACCAACTCATACGACGCATGATTAATGTGACACAAAACTTACTAGAATTTACTCTAACGAAATTACTTTATAGATTCAAGATATGACAAGTATTTTACCCTGCCGTAAATGTTATCATTAGCCTAACCCTTTGGGATTACTAAGACCTGTTTCCACATCAATAATTGTATTTAATGAAAACTAATCTAAGCTATTAATCAACATTTTTTTAATTGGGATATCATCTTGACTACAAATAAATGATTTTGCTTAATTTGCATGTATTTTTTTATATATTTATTTTTTGAAAAATGAACTCAAAATCTGGAAGGATTTGGATCATCTCAAGATGTATAATACATTATAGAAGAGATCTAATAATAGCAATCTGTCCAAATCATTAAATCATAGTTATATCATTAATTCAGCACCATTAAATATAACCTTATGACTAGGTCGAAGTCCCGACAAGAATAGCACCAGAATTTTATCTGTTAAAATTAAGAGGGCAATGATGGAAGAATCAAATAAATGACCTCATCGTTGCATTTACAGAATGGCAAGATACAAGAAAACAAAGCAAATGGTTGCTTATCTAATATGTTAACAACATAGTGAAATAGACTTATAACAGCAATTACATATTTATAAATTGTATGAAACAGTAAAGCTGGTGAGGCATGAATATCAAGCAAGAAACAGGATCGTCACATACAGAAATGACTACTTGATTGTACAACTAAGTGAATGCAATACAAAGTTCCACAATTATTGAATCTTGTTCATGAATGATCGTGAGATCAAACAAATGTACGTGTGCATGCGTTAAATAAATCACTCCAATCCAGCAACGTTTTATGATGTGAGAACTACATTGATGTTTTCAATGTTGAGTTTAGAACGCGTAAAGCGCAGCCAGAATGAATTTATTAGTGTCCATTTTGTTGAATTGAGTATCTCTGCAGAAAGATTTCAACCTCCTGAGTGCTTCTTCGAGGGAAGATGGCTCAGCGACAAAAGTGACTCGGAGCCAATTCTTGAGGCATATGATGGCCGGCTAAAGTATTATCCTCACACATTGTCACGTCCCAAAATTCAACGAGCAAATTTAAGGATGAGACCTCTACGAACTTAAAAAATATTAGTATTTTTTAAGTCTGCAAAGCTTTAATCCTTAATAAAATAAACTACGAATCAATTAAATAATATAAATAAATAGCAAATAAATAATATACTTCTAATTACATGACAAAATTATTAAACCTCAAATTACATGTCAGAAACTTCAAAATAAATATCTAAATATTTACACTAAAATTCGAGGACTATTCTTAACATTCTTATCTATTTTATGTACATTTTTTCAACACAATTTTGCAACCTTATCCATCACCCTGTTCACAATTCCACATCATAAAGCTTTCCAAGCAAAAACTATTATCTTCAAACAGTCCACCGATCGTACTCATCAAGTGAGCGATTGTTAACCTCCTCCTCATCCACCACAAAATCTGCAGGTTTAGCGACTTGAACACGCCCCGACTTGTCAACGGCTAGCCTCATGCATCCCTTAAACATGTTAATCTTTGCATTTCGGAGGATAACGGTTCTACCTGGCTCCATCACATCAACTGAGGAACAAAAAATACCCACAATGTTAAAGCGTACATGTGTCTCAGTACTTGTTTTCCTTAACAGATAAGGATCATAAAAGTTTAGAATCTCGAGCACACAAACGAGACTAATTAATAATTGTTTTGGACTTCAAATCCGTTAGTTCACAATGTTCAAACAGAGTTATTTTTTAGATATACAACATTTACTTTTAAACCACTCGCATATAGTTACTCTCGCTAATGCAAGATACTACAATTTTAGTAATTATGATAGGAAGAAGACGCAAATTGCAGCAAATAGTTCTAGAATCTCTTAGACAGACATCCATCAAAGCATATAAGAAAAAGAAATCGTGAACAAAAATATTAAATAAAACTCGTAACTAATTTGTAAAAAAGAAACAGAATGCGAATTCTTCCATTAAAAAACCAAAGAAAACTTGAATAAAAATAAATTTCACTTTTTTCATTAAAACAAACATAAAACACAACTAATTTCTAAGGGAAAATCAAAAAAAAAAATATGAAATTTGATTTTTCGAAAATAAAGCAAAAGATAAAAATACATACAAGATATAAAAATGAGACATGATATTTGATAAAATAAATAAATAAATAATGGGACAACCACTACCTTGATTATTTCGGGCGGTGAAGATGATGGTGCCGGTGTCATCGCCGACGAGGCACTCGGCAATGCAAGTGTGCGAGTCGGCGATGCCTTGTTGGAGAACGATGTCAGAGTGGAGCACCTTAACGATGAGGCTATGGCCATTAGTGCCCGGTTTGAGGCAGTCCACTGTGGTGAAACCCCATTTCCTTCGCTCACTAGGAGTTTTATACCGGCACTTGCCCTGCTGTTGATTATTTGCTGGACTTGGATTTACAGTTCCTTCGCGCCCCGCCGGTTGTTTCTCCACGGGTGGGGCACCTAGCGCCGCATTTAAGGTAGAAGTTCCTTCACGCGCTACTGGTTGTTTCTCCTCGGTGAAGGTAGGAGTTCCTCCACCCGATACTGGTGGTTTCTCCTCTGTGGGAGTACCCAACATTGCATTTAAGGTAGGAATTCTTTCACGCGCTGCCGGTTGTTTTTCCTCGGAGGAAGTATCTAGCTTCTCAAATCCCGGACAACAAGCCGAGGAGGTTTTTATCCACGGCCCCAACTTCTGCAAATTGACCTCAGACTCCTTCTGGGTAACAGCAGTTGACAGACTCTCACACATCTCGATATCATGCCCTAACAACCCACACTTGGAACAGAAATCGCCAAGCTTTTCATACTGTAAGCTAATCCAAGCGTCTGGAAGATTTTCTCGCTTCAGTGGAAAGCCTGGAATCAAGGGTTTCCGGATATTCCATTTTACCCGTAATCTCAAGCATCCCGACAAACTAAGTTTGTCCTCATCAATTTCCTCAAATTCTCCCAAAAAGTCTCCAATAGCTTTTACATTGCTCAAACTAATGAAATTAAAAGGTAGGCCATGGACGTGTACCCAGAAAGAAGTGTAATCCAAATCCAGCTCTTCTACCATGTAATCCGGCTTCCATGGCTGGAGGAGAAAATGGTGGCCTTGAATCGACCAAGGCCTGAGGTTCCAGGCTCGAGTTCTATCAGTCTTGTTCTTGAAGAACAAAACGAAGATGTTTGGTTGAAGAGTGAGCAGTTCAACGGGCTCAGTAAAGCCCCATGATTGATTGATGATGCTCTTGACTGCATTTTTTGGCATTAAATTTTTTTCACCAGAAACAATTCTACCCACTAAGGCATGATTAGAAAATCTCTTGGATCTCTCATCATCCCAAGGCTGTAAAGCAACCGTGCTGATGGCTTCCTCCATAGTTGCTTTAACCAACACAGTAAATGATGTCTTAGAACAGTTTCAAAGAGTGATGCTTGATGAATTTATAAGAGAAAGATGAAGCAGGGATGAAATAATGAGCGGGAGTTAATAAAAAAATTCAAACAAAGATGTGCGCCAGAAAATGAGTTTTCGGTTCCGCGTTTTGCTCAAAATGCATGTGTCTTTTCTTTCTTTCTTTTTTCCCCTTACTTGGGCGAGAAGGTGAGGGAGTGGAGGGGTAGCATTGGATTTCCATCACTATCATCGGTCAATTCAGGATTATTGGTCAGTACAGTGCATAGTTTAATATTCGTATATAAATAACGAATAACTTTTAAAATTGATCCCAATTCTTCACAATTTTGTTAATTACAATTGGCAAAATTCTGAGAATTAGAAGGTCAATATCCTCATTGACAAAAGTTTTACCAAGTTAAATAATGCCTTGTTTACGGTGATTAAAATTTTTTAGGGTGTCTTACATGTATAGTTATCAATATCATACGATACATTTCAATACTTTTTAAAATTGATACGAATCAATGAGTGAATTATAAATTGACAGACAAAACATGGGATAGTCTGACCACAAAACATGGGATAGTCTGACCAAAGAAGCCAACTCTTACCCATAAAATCTCAGGAAAAAAAAAATTCACTTTCGATTCTCTATTTAAATAGCACGGTGGGAACGGACTTTCCAAAAAGTCAGCCCAAGCCGAGGTTAGCATAGAATAAAGGGAAAAGCCAAATCGTGAAAAAAATAGCTGAATCGTACGATTTATCGATTCGTACAATTCATGGTTAACAACTTTTTTTTGGCTTCATCCGTGTGCTTTGTTGTAAAGTAGGTGAAAAAGAAAAAAAAGATGGAACAGATGTGGGACAAAAGTAAGTGGGAAGAAAAGTAAAAAAAAATTAATTATTAGTTTAACTTTTGTTAATCAAAAGTGAAAAAAAAAAAACTTGAATTCTGAAACAAGCACGGTCTTCGAACAAACACAGGAAACACGGTTAGTGCATTTCAGTTTCACTGCAATTTTTTTTTTTTTTTCTCTTTTCAGTGATTTAATAGTTATAATAGCTCCAATGGTTCAAAAAAACAAAAAGAAAAGAAAGGGAATGATATTACATGGAATCATTGTTTTAGAGTTACTGAGAAAAATATGATGCATTTAAGTTGTAATCTTTAAAGACACCAACAATCTAGCAAAATCACATAATCTCCTCTCTCTCTCTCTCAAGAGGGTCAATAATCTCTGTTGTTGTCCATTTGATATCTTTGTATCTGAAAATCAACAAAATCGACTTCGTTCTCTCTCTATCAGTAATGTACCTAATGTTGGGAAGTTTTACTTGATTGACTATTAAAAATTGGAACAAGACAGAGTCAGAAATTTGAACGGCCGAAATTCTATTAAGGGACATATGTAATGCGAGCTAACAAAAAGGCATAGTTATCTGAAGTTGGAAGAAACATAGAATGAATCAACTACACAAGACCATGATGTATGGTTCGTCCAAACAACATATGCACCTATTATGAAGAACCATTATCACTCTGGGGCTAATCGTTAAACACTAAAATGTATGCTTCTCAATGAAAGTTCAAGTTATATTTCCCCATAAAGAGTGAAGCTATAAGAGTGAATTCATAAATTACTTGTTTACATATAACTATTTTTACATATTAACTCATATAATACAAAAATTTATATGTATCATAATCATATATTAAATTATCATTAAAAATTGAAGTATAAATAAGAATAAAAGTACAAAATCTAACCTGAAACTCAAATGCCACAAGTTGAAGAATAGAGAATCATAAACTGAAGACTAAAAAACATTGCAATGTTTTTGGTCAATGAAGCTTTGCGATTTTTTACTATTATGTTTAGATAGACAGAAGCTTTGCAATTCTAATGTAGGAGATGAATGTTCAGAAAATTTTGCAATTTGGTGAATGACGAAATGAAGGGAAAAGTCATCACCAAAACCAAAAAAAGAAGAAAAGCAAAGGCTATTAATGATTTGAGTAAAAGAGTAACATGTTTTTTACCTTGTGAAAAGATAGGGTAATAATTATTGCCTTAATTACTTTAAATAATTAATGGGGACTGTATATCTTGACTAAAATAAATCATTAAGCTAATCGGATTGACAAAAAATTTGTGGGGGGGGGCATAAATTTTTTTTTTAAAAAAAAAACTGTACATTAACTTTTGAAAAAGTTGGGAGGTTGGGGGCAGGGGCTGCCCACCCCCACCCCAAGCTTCGTGCATGAAAAGAAACATGTTGAACTTATTGTTGAGGACATCATAAACATGGTGAGATAGAAAGCCAATATGTGGAGAAAAATTCCAAATACTTCGTCTAATTGGGAATTAATACTCAACTGCAATATTGATCAAAAAAACTTTTTATGTTTGTAGAACACTTTTTTCTTTTTCTGTTGTTTGAGAGCTTGACTTTTTCCTGAGTTTGTAAAATTTTTTATCAATAAAATCTACTTACAAAAAAAAAAAAAAAAAAGAAGAAGAAAGAAGTATTTGCTTTTCATAATGAACTCATTCTGAAGGCTGGTTCAACTAGAGATGATCTTGGACTAGATACTTTGACTAGTGATGAGCAGAAGTTAAGAGGATCCATAGTATTTGGAGCCTCCCGAACTTCATATTCATCATTTTTGAAAGCCAAGGGAAGAAATATATTTTCTGCAACATTAAAAACACAGAGCTTATTCACTTCATATTCATCATTTTTGAAAGCCAAGGGAAGAAATATATTTTCTGCAACATTAAAAACACAGCAGATTTGAATAAGCACAACCTAACGATACAACCATAACAATCATCTGTGCCTAAAATGCGTTGCTAGATCTTCAACACGAACAACACACTAAGGTGCAGTATAATTTTCTTTTGCGTAGAAAGGATCGTTACCACTTTACAAGCACGAAGCTACTCAAATGGACAAAGACGACGTCAAAACAAAGCCCTTAACTACTCTAAAGTGGAAATGAGCACAACCTCAAATCTAAACCTCAAGACTCAAAAGGAACAAGAAGTAGCAAGAAAATACCGTGGGCAGAGCCGAGATGAGCGGCCATACTTGGCTGCCTCAGGGGTGCTGGGTGGCTAAATACAAACGCCCAACCCTGATTGAGGAGCCAAGTAGATCATCCAAAGGGGAGTCCAATGTTGTTGGCTCCAAGGCTCTCGTCAGATGGCTCGCAACTAGCTCTACACCTCGTCTTCCAAAATCCACAGACAGGCACATCAAGAAATAAACAGAGCATGGGAGTTAACAGATTGGGAAGAGACTTAAAAGGAAAAATGTCCATCACTTGACAACCAAATTAAAATCACGTCGCTATATCATATATCGAGCAGCTTAATGAAACAAAATCAATCTCTGTTCACAATTCCAGATCGTAATGCTTTCCCCGCAAAAACTATTATCTCCAACTAACGATGGACATAATAGAAGAAAGCACTCTTCTTCATACTATCGTTTCCCAGAAATTGTAAACATAGAAAACTAAAGAAACAAATACTCAAAAGTGAAAGATTGTTGTTACATTCAGCTGTAGAAAAGTCCCAGTCATTCTTCAACTGCAATGCGCTGCTCGTACTCATCAAGTGAGCGATTGTTATCCTCCTCCTCATCCACCTCAAAATCTGCAGGTTTAAGGACTTCAACATGCCCCATTCCACATCATAAAGCTTTCGCAGCAAAAACTATTATCTCCAATTAATGATGGACATGATAGAAGAAAGCTCTCTTCTTCATACTATTTTATCCGAGAAATTGTGAACACTGAAAACTATGGAAACAAATGCCCAAGAATTGAGAGATTGTTACATTCAGCTGTAGAATTGTCCCAGTCTCTCTTCAAACAGTTCACCAATCGTACTCAACAAGTGAGCGATTGTTATCCTCCTCCTCATCCACCTCAAAATCTGCAGGTTCAGCGACTTGAATACGCCCCGACTTGCCAACAGCTAGCCTCATGCATCCCTTAAACATGGTAATCTTTGCATTTCGGAGGAAAACGGTTCTACCTGGCTCCATCACATCAACTGAGGAACAAAAAATACCCACAATGTTAAAGCATACATGTGTCTCAGTGACTTACCAGTATATACTACTCCATCTGATAACAATAACAATTAATCTTAGATTGATAACAACCATGTTTCATTAACAGACAAGGATCATAAAGGTATCTAAACTCACGTAAAGTAATAAATATAAAGCGTTCAACCCTCTTACACATAGTTCCTCAACAGGTAACATGCAACGATGTAATGAACACACCAATTCATCTAGCACCCTCTGGTTCTAAAATTAAAAATGAAAAGGAAAGACAAAAAGTTATGGACTCTTAGAAACAAAACATTTAAATGTTCATTGGTAGGTCTAGAATCCCGAGCACACAAACAAGACTAATTAATAATTATTTTGGACCTCAAATCATAGTTAAGGACTGTCGCTAATGTGAAATACACTACAATTTTAACAAATATATAGGATGAAGAAGCAAATTGCAGCGAATAGTTCTAGAATCTCTTAGACAAAAATCCATTAAAGCATATAAGGAAAAGAAATAAAATAATGGATAAAAATACTAAATTAAACTCGCATCTAATTTGCAAAAAAGAAACACAATGCGAATTCTTCCATTAAAAAACAAAAGGAAACTTCAATACAAATATAAATTTCAAAGAAAACATTAAAACAAACACCAAATTCCTGAAAAATATAAACATAAAACACAACTAATTTCAGACATGATATTTGATTAAATAGAAGAAAGAAATGGGACAACCACTACCTTGATCGTTTCGGGCGGTGAAGATGATGGTGCCGGTCTCATCGCCGACGAGGCACTCGGCAATGCAAGTGTTACGGAGACGCGGCGAGACGGCGGTGCCTTGTTGGAGAACGATGTTGGAGTTGAGCACCTTAACGATGAGTTTATGGCCATTAGTACCCGGTTTGAGGCAGTCCACTGTAGTGAAACCCAATTTCCTTCGTTCAATAGGAGGTTTATACTGGCGCGTGCCCTGCAGTTGATACGGCGGTTGTTTCTCCACGGCTGGGGCGCTTAAGGTAGAAGTTGCTTCATGCGCTGCCTGTTGTTTCTCCTCAGTTGAGGTACCTAGCGTCGCATTTAAGGTAGAATTTCCTTCACGCGCTGCCTGTTGTTTCTCTTCGGTAGGACTTCCTCCACCCGATACTGGTTGTTTCTCCTCGGTGGGAGTATCCAACATTGCATTTAAGGTAGGAATTTCTTCACGCGCTGCCGGTTGTTTTTCCTCGGTGGGGGTATCTACCTTCTCAAATTCCGAACAACTAGCCGAGGACGCTTTTATCCACGGCCCCAACTTCCGCAAATTGACCTCAGACTCCTTCCGGGTGATAGCATTTGACAGAGACTCACACATCTCGATATCGTACCCTAACAACCCACACTTGGAACAGAAATCGTTAAGCTTTTCATATTGTAAGCTAATCCAAGCGTCTGGAAGATTTTCTCGCTTCAGTGGAAAGCCTGGAATCAAGGGTTTCCGGATATTCCATTTTACCCGTAATCTCAAGCATCCCGACAAACTGAATTTGTCCTCATCAATTTCCTCAAATTCTCCCAAAAAATCCCCAATAGCTTTTACATTGCTCAAACTGATGAAATTAAAAGGGAGGCCATGGACGTGTACCCAGAAAGAAGTGTAATCCAAATCCAGCTCTTCTACCATGTAATCCGCCTTCCATGGCTGGAGGAGAAAATGGTAGCCCTGAATCGACCAAGGCCTGAGGTTCCAGACTCGAGTTCTGTCACCCTTGTTCTTGAAGAACAAAACGAAGATGTTTGGTTGAAGAGTGAGCAGTTCGACGGGCTCAGTAAATCCCCATGATTGATTGATGATGCTCTTGACTACATTTTTTGGCATTAAATTTTTTTCACTAGAAACAATTCTACCCACTAAGGCATGGTTAGAAAATCTCTTGGATCTTTCAGCATCCCAAGGCTGTAAAGCAACTGTGCTGATGTTTTCCTCCATAGCTGCTTTGTCCAACGATGGCTTAGAACAGTTTCAAAGAGTAATCTTTGGTGAGAGGGATGAAATAATGAGCGGGAGAGATAAACATTCAAACAAAGATGTGCGCCAGAAATGTGCTTAGTTTCGGGTTTCGGGTTTCGGGTTCCGGGTTGAGTAATTTTACCCATGTAAAGTGAATTTTCTCTTGTATGTTCTATTTGAAATCTCTTGCTGATTTAGAACCAAAAGACCAAAAACAGAAGAGTGGGCCAGGAAGCGACTATTTTGTCTAGACGTGATTTATTAAGTTTTTTTTTTGTATTTCAAGAGATCGCTAGGTATTTTACATTATTTAAAATATTATATACGAAAATGAATTTTGATACATCTTACATTTAAAGTGGGAATCATATTACTAGATCGTATGGCCCATGATCAATTTATTAATTTTTCAGATCAAATAAACTCTTTTTAATATATAGCGTTATGAGTGAGATTCATTGATGGTGAATTATATAATTGTATTATCAGTTCACCACTATTACAAAAAAATTACGATGGAATCTAACTCACCACTAAAACACACAATTCAATACACATCTACGAAAAACTTTTTTTCAGTTGAGACTAAATTTATTTTTTAACTTAAAAATACTTTAAAAAATTAGAACCCCAACTTACTCTTTAATAACTCCTCTTATGGAGTCGGTGGGGGCTGTAAACCCCATTGGCTCGTGAATGGCTCTCCTCCCTTGCTCACAACATTATAAGATCAAAATCCATGGTTGAACAAAAGAAACAGAACGAAAAACAGGTAAACGATAGAAATCAATGAAATGACTTTATTGATGCATTTACATACGTGCAAGATACAAGAAAGCAAAGTAAATGGTTGGTTGGATCACAAGACGAACAATCTGATATGTTACAAATACTTTTAAGGACATAGTGAAATAGGATCAACATACAGAAATGACTATACTTGATTGTACAACGAAGTGAATGCAATACAAAGTTCCACAATTATTGAATCTTGTTTATGAATGATGGCGCCAATAAATGGGCGTGCGCGTTAAATAAATCACTCTAATCCAGCAGCATTTGTGATGTGATCCTTCCAAGCTGGCATGAATCAAGTATTGTTCTTGATTTCCAGATTGAGAACTACATCGATTTTTCAAAGCCGAGTTTAGAATGCGTAGAGCGCAGCCAGAATGCATTTATCAGTGTCCATTTTGCTGAATTGAATATTTCCGGCAGAAAGACTTCAACCTCCCGAGTGCTTCTTCGAGGGAAGATGGCTCAGCAGCGAAAGTGATTCGGATCCAATTCTTGAGGCCTACTGCAATGCCTGCGAAATAGACGTTTTGGGTTCAGGTGTGATCCCACAAAATCCTTGCAGACTAATAGATATGATTCCAAATGTGCACATAAATATGTTTAGCTTATATGAGTTTTCACCACTTGTGAAATGCTAATGTTTTAACTACAAATGAAGACCAGTAGCTTGAATCAATCATCTTCTTGGTACGCGAAGAAACAATTCGACTAGAGTACAAAACCAGTGTATGCAAGGAAACAGTTCTGAGTAGAATCTGAGGACTAGTGATCAGTTTCTTCGAAGTTGTTTCTAGAATGATTATCTAGTTCCGAGCCAAAAAATACTAAAAGAGATGGCTTTAACGTGTTTATAAAATGCTGATTTTGCATCTAACCATGAGATTAATAGTTCAGAATAAGACATAAACAAATGCACTTTGACTAAAACAAACTGGTAGAAATTGTTTCTCATTGCTGCATTTATGCCTTGATCGATGAAAAAAGTTGTTTTACCTAGTTAATCTGATTCAGTAGATGCTTAAGTAGTTCAAGGATAGGCGCGGTAAAGCACGTCAAGCTGTAATATCTACGATGCAGGTAAAAAGATTTTGCTTCTCACCTGGAAGAATTATAACATTTTCCTCTTTGGCCATCTTGAAGCAGAAGTCAATGTCATCGCTTATGTCTTGTAGCATAGACACGTTCAGCTTCATCTGCAAAGATTTGCAAAAACTTATATAAGCAAGGAGAATGAAAGATTTTTCCTGGAAGTTCGATTCTAATTCAATTTCTGGAGATTTTATAGGTTTGGCTTAGCGCTCACCATCACAGACATCGACCCTTCTGGTTTGTATGGGCAAGAAATACAAGGTATTTCCTTTACTTTCTCACAACAAATATCAGCAGCCTGCTTCAGCATGTTTTGGGTCTTCTTGAAGAAAACCTCTTCAGTCTGCTCAATGATTGTTGGAACCGCTGCCTGTAACACACATCATACAGAGAGGAGGCGTTCAGATCATGTGAACTGGAGATTCTGGCACGCGTAGAATCTTGCAGGCAATATTCATATTCAGAAAAAAGAAGGAATTTCTATGTTATGCATTTTGGTTAGTGATGAAACTAAGAATTGCTGTGATTTTTGGCACAAAGCTGAAGGCCAGCTGACATAACCGGTACAGAGGAACATGATCGATCAATATGAGAGCATTTGATCAAGGATTGATCAACAAAATCATGGTTGACAAGCCTATATTAAATCCAGGAGGAAGGTCACTAACTACATAGGAACAAAAATAGGCAAATCTACCAGCAGACTGGAGTTCTATCCCTCCAAGAGCACTGCATTACGGGCGTCTAAATTAGAGAGCCAAATCTGCAGTAACTAAAACTGTTTTCCTACGCATTATGGCAATTCAGTTATCACATTTTCTGTCACTAAAGGTTTTCTTACAACTAGAGATTAGAAAATATTTAGTCAAGAATTGGTAACACGCTCCGTTCCAGTTTGAATATAAAACAAGAATACAAGTATTGAAACAATACCTGAATAAAGGTAGCTGGACCTCCATTAAGGTCACAGTACTTCTTTAGGCGCTCAACAAACTGAAAACAAGGAAACGAAAAGATTTCAGAAGAAATTAGAAATCAATAGATAGGAAAATTATTTTTTAAAATTCGACGCCTGTCTTCATGTAGACTGGATAAAATTACTGTCAGAAAGAGCCGCTTCAATCATATTACGTAAAATTAAAGAACAACAAACCTTGAGGTTCTTGAAAACGCAATTGGGATCATTTATCACAAGCCAACCCAGACGCCAACCAGGCACTAAGTATCGTTTGGATAAAGATCCAAGAGTAATCACAGGAGCAATCGATGCAAAATTAGCCATTGGCACGAATGGAGTATCCCCAAAAACAAGATGTCCATAAACTTCATCAGCAATAACAATAGTCCTAAGCCTCTTTGCTGTTTCTGCGACCTGATCAGAACGAACACATTCTCATTATTTAACACAACTGCAAATGCACGCAGAAAGCAAACAAACAAGGACATAAAACTGCAAAATAACTTCAGCAGCAAACGGACCTTCTCTAAATGCTGCTCTGAGTAGACATTGCCACATGGATTTCCAGGGTTTATAACTACGATTGCAATAGTATCATGATCTGCAAGAGCTTCAACAGCATCGAGATCAACCTCCCAGCCCTTCTCCGGAAGAAGATCATAATATCTAACTTCGAGGTTTCTAAAAGCCGCACAAAGTCCATAAATTGGAAATCCTGGCTTTGGAATCAAGATATTAGCACCAGGGCGAGCTAGAATCGACAATGTAGTTTCTATAGCCTGTGTGCAACCGGCCGAAACATAAACATCATCTGGTGATACTTCCTGTGGAAGATCACGGGATAAATATTCCGCGATTGCCCTGTTCAAGAGAGCAAAGCTTAATACTATTAGACATTGAACGCATCAGTCCATAGCAAGTATATTAACAGGTAGTTCATAACTATTGCTAATGAATGACTAGTAAGATCATTGTGAGCAACCACGAAGCACGCTAAGAAGACAAGAGGTGTAGCTCAGTGGTAGCGCCTCTCACTTGAGACCTATGGGTCTCGAGTTCCAGTCAGGTAAGTGAAGAACCATTATTGATGCTTAAAAAAAATAAAAACTACGTGAAAAATTTAACTTAATCTTGTAAGTTAAAGGTCTTCAACTATTTGCTTACATTATGCAGCTGTAGAATCAAGGACAAATTTGAGGGAATTAACAATGAAAAAGCCATAAAAAAGCTGTCATTAGATTAGTCATGACCAAGTCTTAAATTAATCTTTTAACTACCACCTAATCACAATAACAACAATAATTCATTAATCAGAGTTCACTATTGTTCTTTAAATGCTAATCATACATGAATCTGAATCCAGAGTTATATAAATCAAATCATTTTTTTCAATTTTAATATTAAAGTTTATGTAAACATGTTACACATACAACTGAGTTTTAAGTTGTTAGAGATAAGTTTTTTATATTTATTTATTATTTTTAACACATCATCTTACACATGTCGTGATTCATTTTTTAATCTCGTATGTGTACAATTTTTATTTTTGTTTTCAAATAGACGATGGCGAAACTCGAAACCAAGATTGTTTAGAATTGTAAATTTTGATACAATATAACAACTCATCATCTAAAAATTTAAAGTTATACTTATTTATTTTATTTCTTGTATTCAACAACCTTTGTCTGCACATTGATGTGATACTTGCATATTCTTCTTAGTTAAATAGATTTACAATGTCAAAAAAAAAAATAATAATTATCTTAAATACTCTAAGCAGTTTTGACTAATTAGAAATATGTTCAAGTTATGTGTTTGGGTACCACTACTCAAAATATATATCACAAAGATTGTTTTTATATTGAGGTTGAGATTCTTTGAACCTTTTTATCAAAATCAACTTTGGTCAAATGTATTAATTGATCTCTAACCTCACACCATGTCTTGTCACGTTGCATCTAGTCTACATGACATCTCTCCAATGTTCAAATTCTACATGGACTTTAAAGACTTTGTAACCGTTTCCTATAAAATCTTTTTTAATCACGATATAAGTTTAATTATTGATCTGTTAATATATTTAATCTAATTAATTCATTTAAAAATAATAACATATTTTATTAAAAATTAATATAAAACGAGATGTTATATAACTTTCGTAGATTAGTCACTATTTGTTGATGTGCATTAAATGGAGAAGGAGAGAAGAATGGGGGTAGTGTAATAATTGCACGGACTTTTATTTCCAACAACTTCAACAAAATATGGTAACAGCTGTTTACATAGAATAGATTAGATTAATGGATGCATCTGACAATGAGGTGAGCTGCTGAGCAATACTTTTGTAACGGTTGAAGTTAAACATGAGGAGGCAAAACCAATCTAGTATAGACAAATTCTTTTATCGGACAATCAAATGATCCCATTATGAAAGTGTTTGTAAATCTCACCTGTGTGAGGCCTACACATCATGTTTGATGAGGCTGTCGAATAAGAGTGTCCCTCTAGTATATTCATATTATTCCTATTATTTTACCATTTTAGCTAGACAAAAAAAGTTGTAATCATTGATATGACAAACAAAAGGTATTCAATTACATAAAATTCTTGTTAAGCACGTTAAAAAGTAAACATGGGCAAAAAGTTGGAATCATTAATATGACAACAAATAAATAAAAGTCGTTCGGATGTACAAAACTCTTATTACACTTCTCAACAAATTAACATGAGCAAGAAGTTGAAATCATTTATATGAAAGCAGGTAAATGGCAGTCGGGTATATAAAACTCTTGTTATGTACGAACGACAAATTTCAAGGAGAGACAACCACTTACTTTCTGGTTTGAGGAAGACCAACAGTGGGCGCATAGCCATTGAACTTGTTGGAACGAAGTGCGTCAACAACAGCTTCTTGAACAACAGATGTGGTACGAAAGCATGTGTAAACAGTAGGGTCACCTATACCTAAAGAAATCACTTTCTTTTTATCATTCACCTCAGTGTTGGCCATCAACAAGCCAAGAATGCCTTTGATGGTAATTGTGCTTGGTGTTTCATTATGATGATGATGCTCTTTGCCATTTGCTCCATTAGCCACTACCCCATTTTGCTTATTCCCATTCTCCATTTCTAATCTCTTTCAAAGAACAAGAGAGAGAGAGAGAGGAGAGAGAGACAACTTGGGAGATGGCTAAAGACTAAAACAAGACCTGGAAAAAACCACACATGTTGTGAGGGCAATGTACTAGGATATATATACATGCATGGGAGAAGCAAAAGGTTGTATTAGAGTTAGTTAGAAAAAAAAGAGACCGGTGAGGAGGGGGTGGATAGTGAGATGCAATTTCGAAAGAGGTAGGTGGCAACCCATAAAGGTCATTTTATGATTTATGGTCTATGTGTGTAGAGAGTGTGTGATTGAAAACGTGTTGGAAATTTAATCTTTAGACCATTCAAACACGTCTACACCATGATTGAAAGAACTTGGAACATGGAGTATATATATATATATATTTAGAGAAATTTAAAATTGTACAACGTAATTATAAAAATTTTATTTATCTTTGTGGAGATATTCTTTTATTACTAGGGTGGTGTCAATTAATCGTAGTTTTAGCCGAGCATAATTTTTGACAAGACTCTTTTAGTTTTTCGACAATTAAGTCGTTGATACTAGTAGAAGTTCTAAAGCCACTATTCCTGACAAAAATTCTAGTAAGGCCCTTATTGATTTATTCTTGTCATCTATTCTTCAAACACTATCTATATCAAAATAACTTAGTGAATACGGAGTTGATGATAATGAGACCTTTGCACCTATTTCATGTTATGAAAGGAATTTAATGGTGATAAATTATTTAAATTATTTTATTATAATTGTGTGAATAATTTTTCACCGTTGAAATTTGTTTATAACGATGTGAGAATCGAAGTTGGACTAATATATGCATAACTAAGCATGATTTCTTTGCAGTTTGGATCTCTGTCCCTTTGAGTACTTCCTTCTAATAAGTTGACTATCAAGTGGGAATATTAGAGACAATAATAACTAGATGGACTTTCCATTATCTATTTCAGGGACATCACTCCAAGCATCTTTTCTTGTGTACTTCTCATATGTAAAGGAATTCTATTATTTTCATAAATTTCTTTGTAATTTAAAGTTGATTGTAGTCCAAAATGTGCTTCAGAAGAAATCTTACAAAAGTGCCACGGGCGCATTCATACTATGTGTTTTAATTTGTACTGATAAATTTTTTTTGGATCTGTCCATGTACATAGTACTACAAGTTATCTTGGATTTAGGATTTTTTTTTTTTTAAGAGAAACTCACTCTAGGAAGAATTACGTTAAATCTACTCCAATGTTATAAACCCTCATAATACAACGGTACACTCCAACACATATTTTTATGTCAATTAAGGACAAAAAAAAAGTATTTGTAATAAGAATATATATTTTTAAACTCAAAAGATTTAATTATAACAAATTGTTATTCAATCGCTTCAGTCAATCCTTAAGGGTAAGTCATTCTTTTTATTAAACGAACGTGATTCATAATGGAAAATAGGAAGATTTCTTTCTCGATTTTTAGTAATTCTGATTAGCACTATCAACTTTCTTAACCCCTAAAACCATGGCTACACGCCACTAAAATTTTGATCCAATAGTATATTACACATTATATATATAAAAAGTTATAGATTCGAATTTCATTAGTTACGTAGCCTTTTATGAATTAAAAAAATAAAAAGTTACCATGCGGGGGGCTACGCAGAGCACATTTTCTACCGAAAACGAAGAAAAGCAACACCTACATTTTTCACACATTTATTGTATTTTATTCACTTTCGTGTACCAAAAAAGATCAATTTATTACTTTACACCATACGAAACTTCTAGCTAATTTCAGCTAGTAAATTTTTGGAGATAGAATCCAAGGCTAGTGATATTCTTTGAGCTTTACTTTCTCAACGTTGAATGATTACAGATAGAAAACAATGCAATGCCCACTCTTTCGACATATCCAACGTATCTTGGTTAAATATTGTATAATGTTTTCGAGGTAGCATTAATATTTTAATAGTGCCAACAATCACTTTTCAGAATTAAAAAATTTGAGTCAAGAGAGCCAACAACTCCAATTAGCTGTCTGCGGATCTGCTATCAATTAATTTTTCAGTTATTAGAAGAACTGTAAACTGTATAGCTAATTTTATTACGAAAAGCAAATTTAATTGTAATTTGTATTTTGATTGCAACAATTTATCAACCCAAATGGTTGAACAGATTTTTGCAGAAACTGTCTTAACGGTTGTTGGTTAATCTGTTGTTCAAATTTAATCTTTGAATGAAAGCTTATTCTAGGACAAAAAAAAGAAAAAAAAAAAAAAAAAAAACTCCACAATATCTTGTGTTTGAAAAACAGTATCTATCATCTGTACTCGTTAACCTTTTTTTTCTTTTTCTTTTCCTTGCTTGATGCAAATAATGTTGTGTTGTCTCGATTCAATAGTTAGGTTGGAGAAAATCTTCAATCAATTCGGATTAATTGTATGTAAAACTCATTTTATATGAAAAATCTGACGTTAGTTTAAAATGATTAAATAGCAATTGGTGTTTTGATTATTCATATATTGAATTTTGGGAATGTGGATTTTTATTCAGAATATCATTAAATACATATTTCCAGGAAACTAGAGGATTTTCTCCACTAAGACGATTTAGTTATATCCTAGTATGAATTTGACCCCAAAAAAAGAAAAAAAAAAATCCTAATATGAACACTACTTTTAGGTTTTATCAAATTGTTTTGGCGTGTAGTGTTGGAATGGTTCAGAGGATACTTTTAGGGACTCTTCTATTCCACTAAGGAGAAAATTACTTGCAAGACTTAAAATATTCAAGAGTAATATTTTATCTTACTTTTTTATAAAATAAAAATTTATATATTGAATATCAAAATTTTATATATTTATAAATATTATGTTATATAAAAACAAGTAAAAATGTGAAGATTAATATATATCGATACTTTTTACCCATATTTCAAGCCAACCACATGGGGGAGCTGCCTCACATGACCATATCCTATACACGTGAAGGAGCTTGAATGGTGAGCCAAACGCAAGAGAATAAAAGGAGCTACCAACCTCTCCCAAGTTGTCTATATATTTTTATCATATGATTGCCTTGAAAATGTCAAAAAAAAAAAAAAAAATGCCTTGAAACACGATGAAAGAAACATGTGTTCATTGATGGATGGTCGAGGGGGTAGTTGCCTTACACATGCTGCTAAATTATTTCCAGCCTTCAGGGTGTTCGACCACCTACTATCTTCAACTTGTTTAATTAATGGACTTTTATTTGTTTTACAAGAAATCCATTCCAAATAAACAACATTAAATTCATTTTAAAATTATAAATTTTATGATGTAGTAACGCGTTTTAATTATAATTCAAATTAATTAAGAGTCTGACAGTATTTCTAATAAGAAGACATGTATATATAGATTTAAAGTCCCTAACTCTAAGCGCTTCGTAAAAGCAAGAAATAAGTTATAATCATCCAGGGGCGGAACAATTGAGGGGGTGCACCACCTCAACTTTAACAAAAAAATTATTATATTGAACACTTTTATTATATAATGACACACCGTTATCTCTCTCACAGCATGAGTACACATTCTAACCTTGAGTGTCTAGGTCTACCACTATCGTCAACTCAACGTTATAATTTAAGTGTATCTTGCTAAATATTATTGTGTGCAGCAACTTCCATTGACGATTGAGAATATTTTTCGGAGAAAGTGTAATTTTGACTTTAAAACGCCCAACTTCATACATGGGAGTTCTCTTTATTTGATGGTTGTCTAAATTATTTTATATCATTTAAAATATTAAATATGAGACTTAATCTTAAGTAGACTTCAAAACGTTATGATAATATCACTCTATTCTCATTATGCGTTGTATATTGACAGACATTTCAATAGTATAATAACAAAATATCATCCTTTCGTTCTCAAAGGAAAAAAAATTGGTAAAACCTTAGGTAACTTTGAAATGTGAAAAGAATAATTAAAGTTAAAAACCATTTTGTATTCCATAAACAATTAAACATGTGTAGAGCACTCATATGGCCTCTAGATTGCCCATAAAGAGAAGGAAAGTGCCAAGAAACTATTACGTCTAGACCCTATCAACCCCACACAATACATGTGGAAATAAAGTAGGCAGAAAGTATTCTTGAAAGTTGTGGTTCTAGAAGCCATACCATGATGTATTATTATATCCTAGTTTAGTCCTGTCAAGATCTTCAAAAAGGAGAAGAAAAATATAAAGAAAATCATTAAGTAACCTAGTTTAGGACATTTTTAATGGAGTCTTTAAATACAAAATTTTTTTAATTTAGGTAGTTTTAGAGACTCCAGTCTCTAAAAACAACACTATTTATAGCAAAAGTACGTGGAGTCCACCACTTTTAGCTTAAAAGATACCAAAATAGAGACCCAGTCTCCATTTTCTTCGACAAATTTGTTGAAAAAAATAGAGACTGGGTCTTTATATTGGCATCTTTTAAGCCAAAAGTGGTGGACTCCACGTACTTTTGTCATGAATAATATTGTTTTTAGAGACTGGAGTCTCTAAAAATACCCAAATTAAAAAAAATTTACATTTTAGAAACTCCATTGAGAATAGCCTTATTATATTAGAAAAACTCTTTCATATATCAATTAATTCGTTCTCTACATGAGCATACTTTATACATATAGGATCTATTTTCAATATCTATTTTCATACTCATAGCCGGACCAATAGGTGATGTAAGAAAACTTTTTTTCTTGCCTTGTTCTAACCAGATACGAAAACAATCAATACATTAGGTGAATAATTTGCCATACTCTATGGCTTTATGGACAAATGAAGGACCACGTATTATTTTCCAAGCTTACTTGCCAAACACCACAAACACCGGTGGTCCAAAAGACATAAAAGGTTGCTCGGCCAGTGGTGAAGCAGAAAGTTGGCCAGGAGGACTAATTTTCTTCCCAAATTAGACCACTAGGCGGCGGCTAAGAAAACTAGTCAAGCAAAGTAAGAAACTCAAGGTTAATTATTGAGAGTTAGTTTAACAGTGAAGCGGTTGATTTGATTAGAAGTTAAGGGTAGACAGGGACGGAGTTATGAATTTTCGTCAGTGGGACTAAAATTTATAATTTTTAAATTATATGAGTATTTTTTTTTCAGTGGGATTAATTAATTTTTTTTAACTAAAAATACATAGATATCTAATTTTTTTTTTCAAAAAATACATAAAAATTTTAATATTTTTATGAGCCAATGGAGGTTAAAACCCATAATTTTTAAACTATATGAGTACTTTTATTTTTTCAGTGGGGGCTAATTAATTTTTTTTAACTAAAAATACATAAATATTTATTTTTTTAAAAAAAAATACATATAAATTTTAACGTTTTTATGGGTCAGTGGGGACTACAACCCTCACTGACCCATATGTGCCTACAACAGTGAGGGTAGAGGTATTTTATATTAAATGAGGATTGCATTTTATCTTCTTTTTTTTTCAATATCTTTATTTAAATTATTTTTAGTCTGAAAAATAATTTAGCTTGTATTGAAGAAATTATTCATTTATGAATATTAAATTGTGTATCATAACTTCCAATGAGCAAAAATCTTAGACCTATCCTTGGTAGAAGATTTGTACATATTTTGATATTTAAATTAGTTAATAGTTTATTCTTTTTTAGACCAATCCTAATAAATCTTGTATCTAATTAATAGATCATATATCTTGTAAATAAATCATGTATTTCAAAGTTCAGATATTGATTTGAATTTAAAGAACTTCTAAAGACTGTCTTTCACCATTAAAAAAAAAGGGTAAAACGATATTGCATAGTTGACTTCTTGACTGAAAAGGTAGATGAAGAAAATTGGCTATATAGCTTCTGAAATTTGGTAGCTAGACGTCAATTCTGGAAGCATCAAGTGGGGAAGAGAGTACTTGTATGCTAAATCATCCAAAAAAGAGTACTTGTATGCTATATATTATTTGTTTGTTTAGGTCAGAGGATTAATTCAAAATATTAATGGCAGTTTTAGATGAGTTGTTCATTTAGTAAGGTATTAAAACTTAAGTTATTTAACAGTTTTGGTCTAAATTTTGTCATTTATTTAAAAATATTAAAATTATCTATGTACAAACTTTAAAAATGAGTTCCCGGAGCATTTTAAAAGATTAATATGAGATGATAATTTAATACTGATGAAGAAATTTAAGATGTGTACTTGATTTAACATTTATTTTAGTTGTTGTTAACCCTTCCCCTAACCATTTATGTCTCTTTCATTCTAGTTGGAGTATTATAGGTGTGCTTATTGTCCTAAGTTCGTAATCATTCATATATAAAATTAGCATAACTAGGATTTAAAAAAATAAATAAATAAATACTAAAAGAAAACAGAATAGGACCCAAAACCTTTCACCTACCACGACAGATTTAACTTTTTAGTTTTTAGTGATTGAGAATTATAATGAATAATTTAATACTCATCTAATAATTTTTTATTAATTAATTAATGTTTTAAATTAAAAATATTCATATATTTTTTAAAAAATTGATTCAATGAGGTGTAGTGCCCCAGCACCTAACATTTATACATTATTAAGTATATGTTGGGAATCTTGTAAAGATTTCAATCCCAATTTCTTTTAATTTGCAAGCAATAGACTCTATCAAACACGCAAAAATGTGGGGTTTTTTTTTTTTCTATAATATCTAATAGAAGAAACTGAAGCTATTGACTTATTCTAACATTATAAAAACGAGAAACGTCTACAAACCCTCGAAAAATAATAGCTGCGTCCTTTTGTCCACATTCAAAACATACGATTTTCCTTGTATACAATCATGACGAACCTACATACGGGCTAGTGGTGTTATAATCTCTACTGATTTTGAAAGTGAAAGTGAAACCATTAAGAAGTAAATTGGCTGTTGGGCTATGGCCCGTATTTGTATTTAATACATAATTGTCTTATAAACCTACTACCTAAAATCCTAGGATTATCTATAAATAAGTCATATGATTATTGTAATAGGTGTGACAAAACAAGAGATGTGAGAGACTTTGTAAAAGAGTGCTTGTAACGAGTTCATCATATAATGAATTATTCTCCTGTGTCTCTTGAACATAGGTTTTAGGCCGAATCACGTAAATCTTGTGTATCTTATTTCTCGCGTTTATCTTTGTTCTTTATACCTTTTTCACACATGATATTACCCCGATCATAACATTCACATTATATTTTTAAAAATATGTGTATTTATACGGTATTGTTAAATTAAAAAATTAATTTAATCTTCACTAAAAAAATATTATTTATATATAAATATTAAATTACATAATTTTAATATTTACTAAAAATAAATCTTAAATCCGCTCCAATATACAACTACTTCAAAAGGAAAACAAATGGATAGCATAATTTCCACGAGGACACCTTTATTTCCTCATGTACTTGTATGATTAAACATTCCCGATGGCTCTAGCTAGGTTGGTGGAAGCCCTTGATTCACATTTCACCAAACCGTTGCTCTCACTTCTACTATATATTTTGGTTCAAGGCTTTCTGTGTTATTTTGGCGTTTTTAATATTGTCAATTTGTCATCCATCAATGTGAAAAGAGACAAGAGAAGTGGGAACTATGCTTCCAAAAGAATGTTCACATGCCTTTCATTTTCTCTATAACTGGGATTTATACTAGCGTATCAAATCTGAAATTATGATCCCATTATGATATAAGATTTGTTCTTATTGTAAAATTTTAGTTATTAAATTATAAAGTTTTAAGTAATAGAATTTTAATTAAAAATATTGTTAAATATAGGTTATTGACTATCATGTCATAGCAGAGCTTTCACAAATTTTGATAGTAATGTTAGATTTTCAAAAATATGGAGAAACGTTTTAAAAGAAAGAAAAAAATTAGCTTCTGGCATGATATAAAAACAGTTTTTTTAACCTTTTTTGAAAAGCTATAATTTAGAGCTTCTTACCTTTTAGTTTTTTTAACTTTGACTTTTACCTAAAAACTCTTTCAAAAATAGGGTTAAATGTTAGTTTCAGCCTTTAAATTCACAAACATTGTTATATACCACTCTATTTTTATCACCCACATATCACCTCCTACTATCCTACATGAATGCTTAGTTGACATCAAACTTTTTTTTTATTTTTTTATTTTTAGTATGTCAACTAAGCATACACAAAGAAATTAGTATTTGGGTGATAAAAATAAGGTGGTATATAACATTTCTCTAAATTCACTAAAAACGTGTTTGAGTGCCTAAAAATTAGACAAAACAGAACCATAACCCAAGATGTTCAAGACATGTCATGCTTTTCAAATAAGAATTTCAAGGACTTGTTACTATGAAAAGATGTGGAAATAGGAGAAGATGTATAACCCAAACCTTCTAGGTTATCCATATGAAGGTAAGAATACAATTCTCCACTTGAAATTGAAAAGCAATTTGGTCTTTTCCTATGACTACATTGAGTCTATAAGACAAGGGTGTCTAATTCAAAACTCCACTATTGTATAAGCTTTTTTGCTGTCCTATACTAATGCTTCAAGGCTGACAGTAAATTCTTTGAGTCCTTGCTTGAGAAGAAAAGTTAGGTACAGTTCCATAGGCTGAATGGCATCCCACATAAGTTATGGATCCTTTGAAGAGTAAACATCTGTACGATGACTTTTCATCAATACAAATATGATCAGGGCTTTATCTTCTCTTGTTAGAACCATGAAAGAGCTTATAAGCACATGATACTCCCTTTTCAGCAATTCAACTAAGACAAACACCTCAGACAAAACAAAAAAAAAACTAAGACAAACACCCACAAAATCTTTGCCTATAGCTCTTTCTAGCAAATGTGTAGTTTTATTTGTATAAAGGAAACAAAGTCTAAAGATACAATTAGCAATTAGTGCCACAATATCAGGTGTGAATTTAGAATGATTTATCAGTGAGAATTAAGTAAATTTGGTAATAAAATAAGTGCAAACCGAAGTGATTTTACAAATTTCAAGAAATTTAAAGTATAAAAAATTTCAACATCTTCGTAGGGTTAATGAGAATTGTAACTCCCGTAATTGTATATATGCTTCCACCTCTTATAGTGATAGCGCATTAAGGAAATGGTAGCTAAGGCCAACTCCAAGTCATGTTGGAGAGGCAATGCTAATTTTGAGATCCAAAAACTCACCTAAAAGGTTCTCTAAGATAGGGAGCCCCTAAATTTGATTTATGGCTCCCTACTCAAACTAGAAGCTCTAAATAAAAATAAAACAAATCAAGAAACCAAATATAAATAAAATACTAATATTTCAAAAAAACTCAAATTAAAAAAATAATAGTCATTGAAAAAGCGTACGGTCTTGTATATTTTTGTACATTTTTGTGCACTTTTGTACAGTTTTATATACTTTTGTACGATTTTGTGCACTTTTCTATGGTCTTGTGCATTTTTGAGCGGTTTTGTGCACTGTTGTATGGTTTTGTGCACTTTTGTACGATTTTGTATACTTTTGTACGGTTTTGTGCACTTTTGTACGATTTTGTGTATTTTTGTATGGTTTTGTGCAATTTTGTACGGTGTTGTACACTTTTATACGGTTTTGTATACTTTTGTACAGTTTTGTACACTTTTTTATAGTCTTGTACACTTTTATTGTATAAAAAAATCAATAAACAATCCTAATAATTATTAATGATATTAATATCATTAATGAAGCTGTCAATAATTAACAAATTAAAAAATAAGAATATTAAAATAATATATTAGCTAAAATAAGAAGTACTAGTAGAGTAAAATTAAAATATGGGGTGTTGTTGGAGTGAAGCTAAAGTAGATAGACTTTTTCTTTCATATCAAACTCAAAACCTATGTGTACAATATATTACTATTTGACTATTTTACTCTAAAATTTTGGGTATAAAATAAATAGCCTTTAAAAATAAATAATCAACTGTTTCACTCCCTATTATTAAAAATAAAAAATAAAAAAATTATTGGAGGTCACCTAACGAAGAGAGAGGGACGAACACAAAAGCAAGAGTAGGATAAGTAAATTGCAGGAATGTTAAAAGTGAAAGATCCTCAAAGAAGATCCAGTCCAAGGGATGGCCCAATAGGCTGGGTAGCTGCCTCATAGCCGCTCTCTTATCCCCTTGAAAAATGAGTTAGGTTTAGATGAGGGTGGAGCGAAATTGGGTTGGGCTTGGATTGAGAATTGGGTGAAATAAATTTTGGATAAAGTAAGAGCAATGATCTTAAAAGGTTTCATCGTGGATCTTTATGTCCAAGTGTCCAATTGTTCTCTATAAAAAAAATTAAAACTTTTAGAATCAATATCTAATAATACTTTATGCTTCAACCTAAAATTATTTGTCTTTAATTTGCACAATTGAACTACGCCTCGCACTGTATAATAGCTCTTATAGATGGGAAAAACTATTTTGTTTACCACGTGAATAGCTCAGATTGTACCAGAGTTCTGGATTTAAGTTTCGTCACTATTATTTTGTTTACCACGTGAATAGCTCAAAACGCATCGCTTGACCAAGTAATATGTTGCTGGAGAAATATCCTTCAACTAGTAGAAATTGAACTAGGACCAGGGCATAATATCATATGATTAAGTTTTTTAGATAGTTAATTATTCAATTCGTTTCTTGAGATTCATTAACATAAATAAAACTAGGAATATTAGCACTTCTGTAAATAAATTACACCGAGGACCATATGGATACATACACTTATTGTCAAATATCTTCAAGCACAATATATATACATATACTATTTGTATGTGCTAGATGAAGTACAAGCAAATTCCATGCATGTATTAACATGAGAAATTATAATTATGAGAAAAGTGGAGTATTTGCGTACCTGCAAGTGACAAGAAGTTCTAGCGAGCAGTATTTTTGTATAATTAACCGACCTCAAATAGTGAAATTAAACTTCTCGTTTGGTTAATATATTTGTGCAATGTAGTTCCAACTCCAACTAGGTGCTTAAAACATTTATAGATGAGGAGAACCAATGTTCCCAGTATTGAGATAACATAGGAGGTGTAGGACCACATAGAATTATATGTAAAATGAGACAAGCTTGGAAAAACATATTCATCATCAAGATGAGTGACATGAGTCAGCATTTTCTGCCTACAAGTTTCATCAAGATGGGATGAGTTTGAAGAATTCCACTTTGAGACGTCTTTTATCTAGGATTAAGACCATATTTGATTGAGCTTGAGTCTTATGAAAACCCTAATTTTGGATGGATTCACCTATTAAAATTACGAATATAAAAAATTGTAAAGTGAACCCTTGTTATATAAATTTAAATATTAGAAAGTATATATTCAATAAGTTTAGTGTTTCCAACACGTCTTTTAATATATATATATACAAGTAAAAAATTTTAGTTTCATGTGACAAACAAAATGATAATGGTGAGTCTTGACTACAGACTATTAATTTTAGTAATAAGGCTCTGTATTATATAAATGACCACATATTTTAAAAATTCAGTTAAAAGTATATAAATAATTACTTTCATGCCTCTAACGAAGATATAATATCATTTTTATACTCTACGAACATATCAATTGCAAGAGTTGCAGTCTTATCTCTGCAATAGTGACAAGGCAAGGTCTTCCTTTCTCGAAGTTATACGCTAAGATATTGTACTTAACAGTTGTCAAGCAAATTTTTGTGAACTGTGAACGTCTTTATTATTGAACTATGCATTCTAATTGTTCACGACTTGATAACTGATAAGTACAAAATTAGAACAAACTAGAATAACGTCAACATCTCTGGAGGTTTTTGCTTCCAGGACATGACTCGAGTGGTAGGAATGAAGAAGTGTATTTAGATGATTATAGGTTCGATTCCCTTCTCAGTTCTTGAGGTTTCCTAATTCACGTGGTGTATTTTTAGAGTGAAGCTCTACACCCAAAGTTTTACTAATTGGTGATCGAGTTTTATCTAATAATCCAGTGGTTGAATTTCACTAACTAAATTTCTCTTGTCTTCCAAAAAAAACAACTCTGGAGGTTTTCATTATCAGTCTGAAAAATGAATTCATTAACTTGAAAATGTTGCGTGAGTTTAACTTGAGACTTAATGGCGATTGCGCAAAATTTGAATAAGTTTCTTCTCAAATTCATCAGAGAAATTATTTTAACCAAACAAGCTCTAGGAATTTTGAAGATATTGCTGTCAATAGAGCCATTTGTAGTGCATGACACTTAGACAAGAATATGTTTTTGTAGTTTTGTTTTGGTTAAGACTTTTGTACATCTCATTAATATACATATTTCCTCACTTAACAAAAAAATAAATAAAAGGAATTAGATAACCAATCATAAGGCAGCAAATTAAGTGTGGATTGTTTAGCGGTCCGGTCTGGAACTTTGTAATGGCAAACTGTTAAAAACGTCAAAGTGGACATAAGTCTTGAATTATCTAATAAAGAAGTGCCACGTGGACGTAGCTGATGTCATTTGAAAATTATGAATGAATGTTACTTTACCGAATTATCCTTTGTCTTTTTAATGCAGAATTAATGGGATTGTGGTGGGACCCATTGAATTGACTTGGTGTGATTATTGGGATTGCACGTTTTTACTATCTTACCCCTAACTAACTATACGTAATTACTACAATGCACTGAATATTAATGTGCATAAAGACAAAATAAGTATCAAAAGACTAAAGTAGCCCTCTGCAACATTAAATGCAAGAAAAATCAATTTCTCTTCAACAAAAAATAATCTTGCCCAAAGCTTAAGTCTGAATGGTTCGTAATGAATAGTATATGTGTTATGTTTATCTATTGCTTAAGTTTCAATATCCGTAGAAAAATATTATAATGTGTAATTGTCCAGTCCAATTAAATTTTAACGTAACTACTACCATTATACAAACATCAAATCAAATTAAATTGTATTAAATGCAAAAGAAATTTTAATGCATTATAAATATGAAATCGTTTGTAAGGAATAGTATATGTGGTATGTTTATCTGTTGTTTAAGTTTCAATATCCGTAGACAAGCATTACAATGCATAATTGTCCAGTCAAATTAAATTTCAAATATAACTACTGCCATTAGATAAACTTCAAATAAAATTAAATTGTGTTAAATACAAATAAAATTTTAAAACATCTGAAATATGAAATGGTTTGTAAGAAATAATACATGTGGTATGTTTATCTATTGTTTAAGTTTCAATATTCGTAGACAAACATTACAATGCGTAATTATCCAATCAAATTAAATATCAACGTAACTACCACCATTAGATAAATATCAAGTCAAATTAAATTGCGTTAAATGCAATAGAAAACTTAATGCATTTGAATGTTAATATATCTAACCATTCAATACTTTAAAATTCATGAATTGTAGTAACCAATTTTAGTCAAAGAGAAAGGAAGAAGAAGGAAAGAATATCAGGTTAGTTTTTAGATAGAAAAAAATTGTATTTAATTTTTTTTTTGTAAGTATTAGGAGTTTGTTTATTTGTTTCTTAATATTTGTTAGTATTTAATTTGTTTTGTACGTATATATTGAGAGTTTATTTACTTCTTTCGTAATATTTATTTTATAGTATCCTATTTTATTTTTTTATAAGACAAAGAGAATTACAAATTAGCTGATAGATTAAAAAAAAGTCGTATTTAATTTATTATGTAAGTATATAGAGTTTTTTTTTCTTCGTAATATTTATAAGTTTTCTATATGGATCTGTTGTTGGTTCTTACTAATGTGTAGTTGCAATTGTATGCATTTATGTACATGCATTAGAAAATTTATTTTGTCCATGCAATTACTTATTTGTATAAGATATATTCTGTTTGATTTTTTTTGCATGAATTTTATATATTTGTATAATATATATTCTGTAAAATAATCTTTAGAATTTCACCATAATTTATAGTCTAGATTTTTATGTTTATAAAGAAGACATTACTAAAATGAATGTTAATTATTGTAGATATACAAGATGGATGGCGATTTTAGCAATGTAGATTTTGGTAACATGACATTTGGGTCTATAGAAGAGGCATATGATTTCTACAATAGCTATGCACGTGCAAAAGGATTCGGTATTAGGAAAGACACGGTACAAAAACATCAAGTTACAAAAGTAGTAACGAATCGATTGATTGTTTGTTCTTGTCAAGGGTTGCCAAAGAAAGAATTCTTGGAGATGCCTGGTAGATAACAGGAACACCGTGCATTGACCAGATATGAATGTAGTGCAAACTTCGTATAAAGCTTGATAGAGCAACCATGCGTTACATAGTAGCTACCTTTGTCGACGAGCACAATCGTGAACTTGTACATAAATATGGTGTTCCAAAATTACGCTCATATAGATCCGTTGATGATGGGTATATCAATGCAGCACACTCTATGCATCATACTGGTATAAATCCTAGTAAAGTAATGGATTTCTTTAACTACAGTTTTGCCGGATATAAGAATGTGGGTTTCACTAGGTCAGACTTATACAACAAAATGTATCGGGATCGCCAACAAGAAATCATCGATGGGGATGCCAACATTGCACTTGCTTATCTATACGGGAAGTCCGAAGGAGATCCAATGTTCTTTTTTGAGTACACAGTTGATGACGATAACCGGCTTGATAAATTGTTTTGGACTGATGGAAGGTCTAAGGAGAAATATGTAATATTCGGGGATGTATTGATATTTGATGCAACCTATGAGACAAATTCGTACAAGTTTCCTCTAGTCATCTTAGCTAGGGTACACAATTACAGCAACACATGCATTTTTGGTGTTGCATTGGTTAAAAATGAGAGCAGAGAGTCCTATGTATGGGTGCTCAATACTTTTATATCTGTGATGAACAACAAGATACCATTGTCGGTGGTTATCAACCGAGACAAGTCAATGCAAGCAGCTATCGCCATTGTCATTCCAAATGTGAAACACATGCTTTGTCGTTGGTATCTTGGACGTAATGCAACCTCAAATGTGCATATTGATAATTTCGATGAAGCTTTTAGTAAATGATGTCTCTCAAGTGTTCTATTGAAGAATTTGAATTTGAGTGGAGGAAAATGGTTGTTCATCACAACATTGAGAATCATAAGTGGATAGTGGATGTGTACGAAAGGAGACACACGTGGTCTGAAGCATACCTTCAAGGTCAATTTTTCGCACTAGTCAAGAGTACTCAACATTGCAAGGGTATGAATGCATTACTGAATAACTTTCTTGCGAGTAATAGGAAGCTGATAGACTTCATCAGGGATTACCACAGAAGGTTGGAACGCCTCCTAATTAACAATGTCAAGCAAAAAGTGTTGACAAACTATACGAAGCCAAGGTTGACAACCCCGTAGGTGGAACTTGAGCATCATGCTGCTAGTGTGTTTACGCTAGCAAGTTTCAAGAAGATTCAAAACCAAATTCAATTGCAATTAATGCTTTGGCACGAGTATGTTATCTCCCACGTCGATGGTGGTGCACGCACATATGTTGTAATCGATTATAATAAAAATGGGTTGTTTCGTAAAGTGTTATTTAATCGAGATGGCTTGCTCATTAGCTGCGATTGTTTGAGATTTGAATCGTCCGAGAAGATATGTAAGCACATTGTATACGTGCTCAAGTGCGAAGGATTGAAGCATATCCCACCATCTTGCATCAAACCACGTTGGATAGCTGTTATTAGTGAGGACTTCCGTGATAAAAATTTGTCATCCAGCACAACTACTGAAATTGAGATGGCCCGACACGGTTACATAATCTCGAGGTGTAATAAAATAGGATATTACGCGAAGATGACACTATAAAGCTATACATAAGTTGTTGATGGCATTACAAAACTAACTGCTCGTGCAAAGGATTTATAGTTGTTGAAGGATAATACCAATAGAAATAAGGCGGAATCGTCCCAACCTATAGAATTTGAAGTATTGGATCCCAAAATTGCCAACCCAAAAGGGACAAAGGATAAAAATAGTCAAAAACAACGTGCAACAAAACATTGTAGGAAATGCGGGTTGGTGATATTATTTATTTAATTAATATAGTATAATCAATTTTATTCCAATTCTTTATGTGACGTTTTCTTGTAAAAGTATTAGACACCAAACAAATACGTGTCGTAAAGAACGCAATGATGCATCAGAGGATACTAATTCAACATACCATGGCTTCAATGATAATCTTACTCAATCCATAACGCCAGATTTGAGGCATGAGAATAATGGTATTAATTTGTTTGGGTATGGTTACGATAATATATCACTACGATATGGAAATACTGGTAATTTGGTTATGGGCCAATTTTTTACCGCGCACGGTGATAATGCTTCATCTAGCTCATCGTTTCATATGCCAATTGTCCGACCCAATTGATCAATAATCAGGTGATTCATTATATTATAGAATTTTTTTTTGTAATAATTTTTATATGATTTTGGTTTTTTATTTTTGAATTTTTGGCTCACATGATACGGCTAGATTTTTTGTGATTTGCTGCATTGATGAAATGACATGATATAATCAGTACATTTAATGCTTCTTCCACACAATTATAATATAACCCTTAGACTAAATTGTTGAAATTCAAATGTAAAGGTTATTTTAGTCTATTTAGATATATTCTTTTTTTTTCTCTCTAATTCACAACGTAACAGGGGAAGGCTTTTCTTTCTTTTCACTTCCATTTTTCTGATCTAATTTCTCTCTTCATCCTTTTTTTTTCTTTCCCTCATACTCTTCAAACTTTTCTCTCAAAGTTTTTCTTCTTGTTGTTATCATTAGTTCACAATGGTCTTGAATTTGAGTTTCAAATATCGTACGCGAAAAACTCGTTGGTACTGTGGTTGCTTTTTTTTCGTGTCACTGAGTGGATGTTTTGGGTTTTTTTTGGTTTTTATTTTATGTTTTTGTTAAGGCTAACATTTTCTTGGTTGAGCGTATGGGTTTTCTTTTGCTTATCAGAGGATATACTCTACAAATCTTGACTTAAGAAGTGTTAGGTTTGCATTAATTTTTTTAGCTTATTTATCTCATATATTGTATAGATCTGGATGTTGTAGTTCCATTTGCTTTTATGTTTGTTTTTTATTTCCCTTTTGGTCTAAATCCTTAAAGTTGTAGCTTCATAACCGGATCTTGTCCTGTTTTTTATTATTTTTATTTTCATACATTTTTAGTGTTGTGGAAACCATATAGCCAACAAAAAAGGAGATTGTTTGAATAAATTAACAACAAAAAACGATTTCTAGTTCAAGCAACCAAAGCCGGGGACCTACGTGGTGAAAGAAAGAGAAGGGGAAGAAGCGGGGTTTATTATTGTGGATTAATTAGCCCCTGTTCTAGGGTTGGGTAATTATTTCTAGCCTTTGGAGATTGTTTACGTTCGTCTCAAAGACAAAAAATTGTTTTTTCTTAGCTTTAGGCAACCGTCTGGTATTTCTTTTTGGTCCCATAACTATGATAAGGGGAAAATGAAGGAAGGAACTAATGCTTTGTGCTAGGTGCTACTATTGCAAGTTGTTGGGTCTAATGTACTACTAGGTTTATTTTTTGTTGGACTTCTTTGTGGTGTGCTTATAATACCAGAATTAGGTTTGAATTTGTTATATTTGTTTGATGTGATCATTGTTCGTGTTATATCTATTTGTCATGGTATGCATTGCAGTAGCTATAACAGACTCACCAAGCTAACTTATTGTTGCAAGTCCCTTGTGTTCCATGATTTTGTGGCAAAGTGTCTTACAAAGGACCCACGCCTTCGCGCCACTATAGGTAATATCACTGTACATGCTATGGGGAATCGTGTTTCATTTGTGATGGTATGGTCAATCTTTTTATCACTCTTGTCGTTGTTCCTTTGGGGAATCGTCTTTTGGTTCTCTCAAATTTATGTTGCCTCATATTATGAATTATTCAGAACTTCTATACATCGTTATTTGCGATTGCTGATTAATGTAAGCTCAAAACAATTGTTGTATTGCAATAATAAGACTTGTCTGTAATTTTAACTATGATTTGAATCACATCCATGCCTGAAAAATTTATCAATTCAACAACTGACTCTTAAGGGTGATGTGATATGTCTATAAATAGAGCATTTGGGTATTAGTTTTTGGAGTGGAGTCAAGTGGTGAACCGTGAAGAAGAATGGCAGTGAGAAACAAGTAGTTATTAGCTATTGAGTGTATGTTATCTCGAAACAATGTGTATTTATTTCATTTACTTTGTCCTCTACAAGTTCCGACTCTAACTGTGTCTCATTTGCATTATTAGAAGTGTTGACTTTGTAGTTCCATTTGTCTTTTGGCTTGTAACAGGAATCATGTCAACAATAAGCAAGCATAGGAATTCAAGGGGTGGATATAAGAATTCGAGGGGCCTGTTGATTGATTTGCGATACCCAACTAAAAAATGTCGTTTTTGCAAGAGACCAATGGATATCTTTGTTGTGCAGGATAAGAAGAAAGAGTCGATAGGTTGGTTATCCCTAAATGTCAAGACATTAATGAAAAGTATATAATATGTCTCATAAAACACCCACACCTCTAGTTAAGAACTTCATGGGTTCAAGGCCACAGATTTGTTTCCTTGTAAGGTGCCCATTTTGTCGCTTACAACAATTTCTCTATGACATTATAGAAACCACCATATCAGCATCTATGAAATGTACAAATCACCCCCTAATATATAAAAATATTTTAGTGTGTAGAACTTACTCAGGAGACAAAGTCGATGAAAATAAAAAAGACTACAACTTTTTATCGTCTTCCATATAATCCAACGCAACCTCAAATGACAACTTCATATGTTCTAGTTCTTTAGTACTTCCTCCTGTCTTACTACCCACCTCAATAATAGTAATATTAACATTCTCAGCATCTTTTAACTTGGCATCATTGTTGATTCGAAACAAACACTTACGAATGAGAGTATTCGACGGACTTGCCGCATTAGCCATGTTAAAAGGAGAATTGCATGATGCAGATTCCTCACATTGAGCAGGTTGCTTGTTAGGCAGTACCAATTCATGTTCAGTCCCACAACCTTGTTGAAATTTATGAGCAGCATCGCCAATAGTTGTTTCATTAACTTCTTCATCGCCAATAGTTGTTTCATTAACTTCTCCATCTTTTACAGCTTAATCCATTTTTTCACTATTATCTTTGTCAGGTTTAAACACCAAATCACCCCCTAAATCACCATCATTGTCAACTCTATCATCATTACCATCATTACAATCATTACCCTTATTACAATCATCACCCTCATTACAATCATCACCATCATTAGCATTATTACCATCATCACCATTACCATCATCATCATCATCACCATCATCACCGTCATCACCTTCATTACCATAATCATTATCATCATCACCAATCTCATCATTCGTATCATCCTCATCATCCAAATCATCACTATCACCCCCATTCTTATAATCATTACCATCATTCTCTACAACAACTGCTCTTAACAAAATACGCTCAATGTTTTCAACCTTATTAAAAAACGCTTTAAACATATTCTTCATTTCTTTCACCTCTTCTGACAACTCATCAATCTTGTTATCAACTAATAAAATCCGATCTTCTATTCCAACTTCTGTATCACCATTCTCACCCGTTTCACAAACTAGAGAAATTGATCGCTCGCACTCATACCCGTCATACCTTCCATATTGCTTTAACCTTGTATTTACATTTTTGTTGGTCCAAAAAGCAATACAAGGGCGGAGATTATTGGGAAAGTGTCTCTCATGAGTAGGATTGAATTTTTCGAAAAAGAAAATCTGCATAACAAAAATGAACAAGTTAATACAAGTAAGTACTTAAATTTAGTACTTAAAATACAAATCAAACTCACGAGATAGTATAATTCTCTTACCACCAAAAGAAATAGACAACCACCAATGTAATTTTGTTCCAAATGTCTTGAACGCTGGATTTCATCTGCCAATGGATTCAACACAAATTTTGACCAATTGAATTGTGAAATTGCATCAAGATTTTACACCGCGTGCAACATCTCATTTTTCACTACTAAATTAGTTATCGAGCATAACAAATATCCTAAAGCAAATATACAGTACATTGCTTTAAATTCTGGCCCTGTGCTCTTGAATTCCGTAATCTTACTACTTAACTTGCCCAATGATATAAGTGATTTAAACACCTCAAATATTTTACATAATGCATCAATCTTATTGTCCAAGCCCTTGCAAACTACAGGAAGTCCTTCACTAGGCAAACCAAAGATCCTCCCTACATCGGCGCTAGTTAATTTTACTTCATGCCTGTAGATCTCCAAGGTACTTGACCCAGGATTAAAATTATCCACTAGCCACCTACATAACAGATGCTTCAAAACGGTGCATTTGAGTTGCAACAAGCCCCCAAACCCAATACTTTCAACAATATTCTATAGATTATTATTTAATTCAACAATCTTTACAAGGAACAATATAAATTACAAATCATCTTTAATATAAAAAACCTTACGTTGTGATTAATTTTGGATTACTTTTTTGCCATTATCCATGTGTTGCTTCCTTTTTTTTCGGTATTCATTAGAGCTTTTCTTACCCATATTTTCATATTGAACCCTCTGGTCCGGCTTAAACTCATGCCATTCCCGACCAACTGTTCTCCTTACTTTTGCATCTATCTCCAATGTTGGTATTTCTTCTTTCAGTTCCTTGTATCGCTTCTTCCTACAAAATAATAACAAATCTCAATTAACATTCGTTAACATAGTTCAAAAGTAATATAAACGACATACAATACTTACATATAGAATCCAAAAGAATTTGTTGGCCTTTTTACTATCTTCGAACTAGGCTGAGCTGCTATATTTCTCTTCTTCTTTGAGGAAGATGAACGAGGACCCGTCTCTTCTAAAGATGAACTTCTTTGTGTCGTCATCATTGTTGCTGAAATCATAATACTTTTTATGTCAGATTACATATATCAATTTCAAAACAACAAATATAGGATGCACATGTACCAATTTTCATATGTCAACTACAGATTGCACATATATCATTTTAGAAACAACAAGAAACAATTTTATACATTAGGGTGCAACAAGATAATCCAATATGATTCTTCCAAGAGTGAATTCCTCGTTACACCACAAGATTTGTGGCTTTGGGTTGATTTCCTTCTCCATTTTAAATAGAAAATGCTCGTATAGAGGCATTTTCGGGTGGTGGAAAAGAGCCGATGCATAGTTTTTCACCGGAAATATCAGTCACAACAAGATTATGAACATTCTGAGCATAATGGCTAGTGTAGATCAAGCATTCTGGATGATTCTCTCATGCTAAAGCATGATTGCTTTAAGATATTACTTTATCAACCTTCTGCGTTCAATAATTTGGTTACTTTTTATTTCTTAAGCAATTTAACAAGTAAAGAGCAGACTGTACACACAACAGGAATAACAGGCCTCAATTGCAGTTTACTACCATATATATTATCCTAAGAAATTACTTAAAGCCCAACAATGGCTTCATTAATCAAAAAATGCACAGTTAAAAGTAACTGAGGCATTTTAAAATGAGATGCATACAGTGTAGTTATGGTCCATTCAACATAGTTCATCCATTATTGACGATTTTGCATCTTGAGATTTTCTTATTGTGTATATGCTGAAAGAGAAGCTTGTTTAATTATCATAAGTATTTGGGCACTTTTTTTCAATTTGAACTACTAAAGGTCTATGTGGCTTTTTCGATGCAACAACCGAGGCCAAAAGAAAGAGGACTCCTTACACCCGACACCCTTTTGGAGAATATCTTCCTCTTTTTCCATGGAATCTTTTTTGCTAATGTGTTTAAATAGTGCTAGACTATGATATATTATCCAAAATTCGACATCTCTTTTGTTGATCTTCTAGGAGATCTGTACTTTGTACTATTAAGGATATATTGTGTTTTGTACTAACTTCATACTCCAGAAAGACAGCTTTGTCATGATAAGAAAGACAACCAAAAAATAAAGAAAGAAAACCAAACACATACCTGTGATGGAGATGACAGTGGCGGTGGTAGAGAATAGATCAACAAATAAAACCCTGGCAGTCGAGAGAATATGAGGGACGTTTGTGATCGTTGATGGCAAAGATGAAGATGAACGCCTCCGAAGAAAACATTGTTACATGAGTGAGATGAGAGGCCTTTCTAATAGTATTTTTTTTCTAAATCATTTGTGAATGGAAAGGGAGAAGATGAACAATTATTTTGCAGGTGTGAAAGACGTTGATGTGATCGGTGCTTGAGGATTTGGTATTATTCTCTTAAATCATGAAAGGTTCAAGAATGTAATTTTGCTTTAAGGGTAAAGTAGACTTTTGGCACTGCTCATGATCATTGGATTATTTAATAATTTTAAATAATTGAGGGGTTAGTTTAGTCATTATATCATATATATTATATTTAAAAAAATGGGGCCCGAACATCTTGACGTTCTGAAGAATGTCCCCTTTGTTATATGTGCATCTTCCAAGGTTATGAACCATTATTTTTTATAATATCGAAAATAGTCATGTCTATGTTAAGTGTCTGTCGTTAATATGTCGCTATTTAGTGACGGAGTTATGATTTTCAAAAGTCCATCACTAAAAAGATGGCGAATTAGCGACTGACACTTTTATAATTGTCACTATTCCGTAGCAAACCTATATGTCACTAATATGTCACGATTTAGCAACGGATTAATGATCACAAAATTTAGTAATAAATTTGTCCATGATGATTCTGTCGCTTGGTCGTAGCTAATTAGTGACCGAATATTTTATGTTGCTATTTAACGACCGAAAAAAAGGTCGTCCCTAAAATTCGTCGATCATGTCAGTTTTTCTTGTAGTGGGTGTATGTGTATAAGTAGTAATTAAGTTCTTAGCAACAACTATAAGAATATAATTGTTTCTCATTAAGTGTTCTTGAGAAAACTTATCTTGAAAGAGTAGAAAAGTCTCCCTAATTGTGGAATATTCACCAAAAAATGAATGAACTTGTTACACACAGCAATATGTAATGAAAATTGAAATAAAAAAAAACACAAAGAATGAGGCACGCAAATTTAACTTTGTTCGACTAATTTACGTATTTTTAGAAATAAAACATGTTCCGACCCAAAAAAAAGTTAGAGATAATTATTTTAGTTCTTTTACGTTACAAAAGAAATTTCGTACAACAAAATTCACTTGAATTAGACTCCAATTTCAAATCCTTAATCCTTGTACATCATTCTTTTACCACTCATGATTAGAGAATATCACTTTTGATTATACAAGTCATTTGTGCCAAATAGATTTTACAAAATATATTCATTACGTCTTAGGCCCAGAAATTCAAGTTCACAATTAAAACTAATGACCTAAGGGTATCTCCAATGGTAAGTTTTGTATTTTAAACTTACCATTGAAGATACCCTAATAATAACAAATATATTGGACCTCAACTCTACGTGTGTAAAATAGGTGTTTACTCAAGTTATTACTTATATTTAGCATACTCACTTATAAACCGTACATTTATCTTACCTCCCATATATGTGTGAACATGCCAATATTAAAGCCCAATCTACTATTACAAAGATACGAGACAAAGTTTACTATGGCAATTACAATGCAAAAGAACAAAGGGACAAAATCAACTTTTCATTCATATAAACCTACAATCAACTCTTAACACAACTATTGTTGTGTAACATGGACAAGTCGACTAGATCTCTTCGTGATTTAAGGAAGTAGTTATTCTAAATCTAGTCTAATTCATACAATAAACAAAAGTCCCATGATTCTTTTAGTTGTGTATGAAGGAAAACGGTGTTAAGTTACATGATTTATACTCAAAAATTTCTATGAAATGGCAGAAACAATCATGTAGGATCTTACTGCGATTAAACATGTGATAGTAAAACAAAAATAGTTTACAATTTAATTTCCAATTGAAATAAGCATCTAGGCATACCTCTTGTGAAGAACAATATAAGAACATCAACCACATTGATCTATAAGCCTGGGAGATTTTGATTTCATTCCTTTACTTTGATCTTCTCATCTATGACCAATACCTTTCTAAAGTATAATCTAGTTATGGGACTAGATTTTGTTAAACTAAAAGATATAAACTAAAATTAAGTTTCTTCACAAAGGCGAAACTTACTCAAGAGAGAGAGAAGAACAATCTCGGAAGAGATGGTGTGTGGAGCATTTTTCAGAGTTAGAGAAGATGTCTATTTATAGGCAGAATATCTAGAGAAAAATTCTGGAAATTCCTATGTGGATTTGGTCAGAGAAAAGTCCAAATATCTTCCACAAGTAATTTCTTATTTTTTCTCCTTCCCCCTTCTTTTTCTCCCCTTGGCCGATTTTTCTAAGCTAGGTAGTCCCCACCTTCTACGTCCAGCCTAGGCTTGAGAGCCATGGTCCTGGTTCAGCCATCTTGCTCCAATTTTAATTTAATCTAGACAATAAATAAAAATTCATTTCCATAAAATAGAAAGTTTATTTTTAAATATCTAATTGCCAATAAATTAAATATTCCTTGATCAATTCCAAAAGTCTAAATCCAAACTACTATTTAAGAATGATCTATTTTTCCAACAGTGAAAAAATTATCTTAAATATCTCAGCAATCTTCTAGATTTTAATTAATCAATTAATTACATAATCCAATATCTTGACAATTCTCAAAATAGAAACTCCTTCCCAAAATGGAAAGTCTACTTTAATTCTAACCGTTAAAGGATTACATCCTCTCTCAAATAATTTATCTTAACTAAGCTTAGATACTTAACAAGGTAGATGGCTAGAAGAAGGACCAAAGACATAATTAACCTTTCTTCTGGAAATGAATAAAATATTCTTGCTAGTCCCCTAACAATACTTTACCATCTCAACCAAGTCTATTGCACTAAAAGATTTCGGCTGCACTCAAGGATAATTACTGTAAGTACAGGAGCCAGTCACTCTATACATGACGCTTTGTCTTTTGACCAACTAAGTATTATATTAACTATAATGCCCCTCTATACTCACTTATAGCCAAAGACAGGTTCCCGAAGTATACTATCACCTCTTTGACTACATCTTGTCTCCTTAGAATCTCTAATCCAAAATCTAACCATCCTCCTGAAGTTATCCATTTATCTAAGGGAGCTACATTTAAGTGTAACATTCAACACCTCAAGTGTTACTGCGGCTACAGATTCAGGATGATCTAGCTTGGATCATTCTAAAGGAGTGATTAATGTATAGACTCCTTATTGCATATGCACGTCCCTTCTAATCAAGTCTTATACACCCAAACCACAGAGTAGGTGATCTAACTATTAAGACCACACCCATAATGGATCAAAGTGCAAGCACTCAACTTCATCGTTTCATCCATATATGCTCAAGATTGAGAGCTATGGTCTACATATGCTCACTTTGCTTATTCAAGTAACCATGACTTAGACCTTCTGTACGTAACCACCCCGCACCTAAGTCATTCCTTGAAGCAAGGACCTTTATATTCACACACACACACATACATATATATATATGTGTCAATCCACATAATGAAAGAAATATGCCCATATGAATATGATGACACTAATTAACTTATTGCAAACCATCCAGATGTTCTAATGACTAAGTGTTAGTGGTCTTTTGGGCACACCAATTCTAACAGTGTATTTATTAAAAGAGGCATCATAATTCAGTTTAATGCATCCTAGTTTTAAGGTTGTGCAATAAGTGAGGTCAGGGCTGAGGGAGATGTGATTGATGAGCTCTTCCTATTGATGAGCAGGGGACTTTGTTAAACTACAATTATAATTTGGCAGAGGGAAAAAAAAAGCTTAAAAATGCTCGACCGTTTTGAGAAATGGTGGATGACATGATGTGATGCTGATACACGTGTCCATTTTTAGTAGGACTCGTATACTTTTTGTAAACTCTACTGTCCTTTGTTATTGTTTGTAAGCACGACTCTTGGTTGAGCTATATATTCATAGACCCAAAAGCCTTTTTATGCTCTCTTTACGTTTTACATGTACATCTATAATTTCTTACAAATATAAAGGCTTTCACTACAAGAAATTAATAGTTTTGAGACGATAGATTTTGGTCTCTAATTCGACGCTAATTTGTTTTAGAGACGAATTAGAGACGAAAATGACGGCGTCCTAAACCCTCTGTCGCTAATTTCGACATAGTCGCAAATATGTTACTAATAGTGATGAATATATTTTCGTTACAAATAGCAACTAATTTGCGACGGGTTTTCTTAACCGTCACAATATTCATTTTGTGGCAAAAAGCATCACAAATTTTATCGTAAATGTCGTGGCAAAACTTCGTCGCAAATATTTATCACAAAAATTGTCACAAATTTTTTCGTAGATATCGTAGTTAATGTCGTGGTAAAAACTTGTTGCAAATATTTGTCGCAAAAATAGTTACAAATTTTGTCGTAAATATCGTAAATGTCGTAATTAATATCGTGACAAATACTTGTCGCAAATATTTGTCACAAAATAGTCGCAAATTTTGTCATAAATATCGTAGCTAATATCGTTGCAAATACTCGTCACAAATATTTGTCACAAAAATAGTCAAAAATTTTGTCGTACATGTCTTAGCTAATGTCGTGGCAAGAACTCGTCGCAAATATTTGTCGTAAAAATAATTGCAAATTTTTCGTAGCAAATTTCGTGACAAAAAGACGTCTCAAATATTTGTCGCAAATATAGTCACTATATGTCGTCGCTAAAATCATGGCAAAAACTCGTAACTAAAAGCGTCTCTAATTTTGTTGGTAATTTCTTCCTATAATATCATCGCTAATAGTCATCGCAAAAGTTATCGCTGAAATTGTCCCTAATAATATTTACAATATTTAAAATAAAATCCGAACAAGTCCAAAACGTTTTATAAAAGTAATCTACTGGTTTTCTTCACCCTGAGTCCATCATCGGCCTGGTTATCAGATGGCAGCTGCGATTGATCCTGATTATGCGAATAAGGTGGATACGGCAACATCCGGGTTAAGAAGGCAATCCGTTCCTTGAACAAATATAATTGTTCTTGTTGTTGCGTCACCTCTTGTCGCAAATCCGATGTTGCGTGAGTTATGGCCTCTTGCATATCTTACTCAGTAATTCGATGGCGAGTGGAATGACCTCCAACACGAACACCGAGGGATCCGAGTCCGTACGCATGTCCTCCATCCGAGCCATTTGCCGCCTCGTAAAATAGTGCATCATAGTCGATAGGTGGTGCCATAGGATCCTCCTACGAGGCCTGTGTGGCTTGTTGGACCAGTTCATTATACATGGCCTGCAATAAAAATTAGAATTCAGTCAAACACCAAAAAATAGAAATACATCTAAAATAATTAGTGAATTCAGTCATCATTTACTACAACCAAATGTATGAAATTTTCATTCTTGACATATGATGCTTAATGCTAACGATGTATATCGCAAGTATTTTTTATCAATGTAAAGCATTATAAGCCAAAAATAACTTCTTTCTTTAGTATTTTGGTTATTATATAATAATTTTCGGATATAATTCATACTAATAACAAATGTCTAGCCACTTCTTCTATAGAGATGTCCAATATCCTATATCTGGTATTAATAGCCCTATTTTCCTCAAAAGAACATAGATAACGCATGTCATCAAAAAAGAAACTTTTTTGTTAAGTACGCAACTGAACTCATTTAAGTATGTAACTTTCACACACTGAGGACTACAATAAGCACTTGCTCAAGACATATTGCATGGATCAGAAAAGTAATCAACAAATAATCAGTTAAGGTCAATTCTAAGACATCAAAGACCAGATTATGCAAACGAAAAACTATTAGCCTTTTGACATACTAAAGAAAGCAACATCAACAATAGATAACAACAAAAAAACAATTTTAGATAACTAACACCACCACAAATAACCAACACCACAACACACAACACTTATGCAAATGTGCACTAACAAAGTGAAAACCAACACCAGCACAGCCGACTGAATGCCTCACCTGACAAAGGCATAAGTTGTCAATCGACGTTGTTGATTCATGGGGTCAACCGGTAACATCGACCGGCAACTTATACCTTTGTCGGGTAATGCAACCGACCAAGGGGGTCGACCAACAAAGTTGACTGATCCGTTAACTAAGCCAGCTTTCTATAAAATATCATAACTTTTGAGAATGTGAAAATTTGAAAAAGGAGAAAGAATCTGAGAACTTGTAGGCAAGACATGCAACAAGAGAATAACCTGATTTAGAAAACCAAATCTTCTGCATATCATTGCAATGCAGATAGAATCCAAAAAGATCATATACATACCATAGTCTTAGCAGCCCTAGGGTCAGAGTAGGGACCATTAGATTTTTTGCGATGGACACTCTCAAAGACCTCTGCGGTAATCACTGGTCATCCCTCCTCTTCTTCCTACATTATACATTCGTTCAAAGAAAAAGATATTAAGTAATTAATAACTTATATTTATAACTCTATAGTACTTCAAAACTTACCATTCTTCTTTTAACCTCGTGGAAAGGGACATAACCTGCATAATAGGCTGAATAACCTTTTTTCAATTGTTTGAGTTGGTGGCCTCCTTTTTTTGCCACGTATCTGATGTCCAATGGTTACAAAGTTGGTCCTATATGTCGATTGTCATCCAGACTAGCCATTTCTTATTGTTTTCCTTATGACCCTTGCTGAAGATGTCTCATATCCTATGACTAACTTTTTCAAAAAATAGTTATTCATCACACGGTCACCACTTGTATATTCTCTTTACACATAAATAAAATAATTAGTAACGAAACTATCCATGTGCATATCCTCTAAGTGTTACGGCAAGCTCTGACAATGAAAATATACATAACTTTTTACGGATTTAGTATAATTGTTACTTCTTACTCTTATTTGTACTAATTAAGAATATCAATTTTTTTTGAATGCATTAGATCTAGCCAACCCAGCCGGACGATGGGGTCATCCGACACCATCGACCGACAAACAAAATATTTAATCGGCCAACCCAACCGGTCGATGCAATCAACTATCCTTAACATAAGGAACCGGTCAATGGAACCGAACAACTTAACCGGTCAAGTCCATCGACCAGCAGCTAGAAAGTCTTGACAGGCAATGACTTAAAACCGCTCTTTGGCAGTCTGATTTATTTTCAAACACTCTATTGGCAAAAACCTCTCTAAAAGTCTGAAAATCCCTCTTGGCAAACATCAAATTTTACAGATTAAACTTATTTTTAACTCCATAAACACACTTCTTAAACATCAAAACCCTAGTTTTCACTGATATTTATAAGACTTTCAACATGGTTCGTACAATGGGCAGAGGTTCAACATTTAAGAAGAATCATGCAGAGTCATCTTCAAGAGAGACTTCTACTTAAAGAATACGCGACAAATTCAACAAGTGTAGTGTGATAGCTGGCAAACCAATTGTGGATTCATCTTTTGAAGGTACTAATATTATAGAATGCTTAGAATTTCAAGGCTGGAAAACTTTCATACATCTAGAATGTCCTGTGCACAATGAGTTAGTTAGAGAATTCTATTTCTTGCTTAAAGAAGATTCTAATCATAGTTTGATTTCAACTGTTAGAGGAAAAGAAATTCATTTAACTGAAGACTATTTAGCAAATCTGTTTGATCTTCCTCTAATTGGGTAGAAGTACTATAACGCTAAATGATGGCCAAATATGCATGTAAATGATAAGGATGCTATGATTACGATGGTATGGGAAGAGGTTGATAATGCTCTGAACTATGATACCCCTTATGATCGTGAAATGATTGGTCAAAATAGGTTATTGTTGCACATTGTCACTGACTTAGTTATGGCTAAAGATGGTCATGATGGTCGAGTATAGTTCTGTGATGCCTATACTATGTATATGATCAATGCAAGAAAGAAAATTCATCTTCCATATATGATGTTATCTCACATGTGGCACATTAGGACCAGAATCATGTGTCTCGGATATGGATTGGTACTAACTCGGATATTTGAAGACCATGAAGTTCCACTGCCTAATGTTGGTAGATTTTTTCCTAGTCGAAGGTTTAATAAGTCGGCTATGAAATGCATGGGCTTATTTATCTATGAAGGCAGAATATATAAGTTTTGTGATGTTGAGGAAGTATCTAAAGTTGAACAAATTGCTATAATTGGGGAACCAGGAAAAAAATCGAGGAAAAATGTGAAAGGAAAAGGAAAAAAACTATATGTCGAGGAAGAACCTGACACAGACAATGAATATGATCAGATGGATGTCGATTCCGATATGAAGGAAATGAAGAAGAAAGAGTTGTTCGAGCAACCCTAAGAGGATCTTTAAGAACAGATGCAGTTGAGAGGGAACGAAAGAAAGGTGTTGGGTCAAGTAACAGTGTTCCTCAGTTAAACACCTAGTCACTATTTGACATGAATATCCTAATCTCTGCCCTTGAATATTGCTTTGAAGATCGCATGATCGAAATGGAAAAGAGAGTCAAATACATCTTTCGCAAAGAAATAAAGCCTCTTAAACAACAAGTGTCAAATATCAATTCATGGGTGGATTCGTATAATCATTGGATTATTGAGAAATGATATGATCCTCCTCCGATGCCAAGCGATGGGAACATGATAAAAGAAGTATTGAGCAAAATGATGATAGTTCTGATGAAGATACAGTTGCCTAGAGCTCTTGCCTGTGCCAATCCTGTTTTCGAATATATTAGTTTGTTGATTACTTAAGCTTTCGAAAACCTTCATGGATCCCGGTTTCTTACTTTGCAAAATATGACCATTTGATGATGGCTTTTTATTTGTTATGTTGCATGGTTAGTCCATAATTGCTTACTTTTTCTATCTTTTATGAGATTACAGCATGAACTGTACTCGTGCTAATACCGCTATATGCTCAATTATTCACTAATGCACTAACTCAGGAAAAACAATATATTCTTGATTGATACAAATGTCAAAAATACCTTGAGATGCTATTTTGGTGACCTCCCACTGTCGTGCTACTTATTCTAATAATGTCAATGTGAATCTATTCAAGTGATATATGAATCTCTTTGTATGCTATAAATTGACTTATATAGAAATATCTTTAATACTTAGGGTGTGCAATGAGACTTTGAATGCAATGTGTTTGTAATCCTACTTGTGTATGCTCTAAAGGGGATATCCCATTGTGATGTTAACTTCTATATAGGCGCTTGTATTTCATGAAGAATATGATCTATTACACTCATTGCAATATAGGCATCCTTCTGATGGATGAAGTTTACGAAGGTAGAAACTAAAGTCTTCCTACGATCTCTCTTAGAAGTAAGAACTTTGAGACTCACCCGACGCCTCTTCTTAAGAACATTATTATGAATTGTAACATTTTTAGTCATCATTATCATATAATCTTATACCATGGTAAAGTAAGGGACTGTATAGAAAACTGGGCTATTCCGCGTAGACGCGATCCAGCCTATATTGTTGATCAACCAGATCATACTTTTCAAACACTCAAATTTCATTCTCCTAAACTTAAAGCAAATAGAGGCAACATCGAAGCATTCCTTATCAGTGACGAAGTGAGAAACAGAAGTGCATGCGCTCTTGTACACCAGTTGAAAAAGCCAAGTCCTTTTGTTAGCAAAGCACTTCACTATGAGAATATAGCTTTGCTAACGCTCGTCTAAGTCTTAAATCCTTCACGCTGAGGTTGATGGTGCTGGCTAAAAAAAGGGCCAGCCTAGTAACCCCGACAAGTGGGAGGGTCTGCACTTTTCCTATCATATGATTTTGCGGGTAGCCGACCTAAAGCCTGCCTTGCCATCGATAAGAACTACTCTTTGTTTACAACTATCCCTGTGAAAGACTTAAGCTAGAAAATCCAAAATGCGAGAACGATCTGAACCCGAAAAGGAAGGAAATGATGTAACGCTTACTTGACTTGAGTGAATTTACAAACGAAGGTAAAAGACTCATATAAAGAAGCTGCTAGACAAGCAGAACAAGGACTGTTAGCTCGGTTGAAGGGCAAATGTGACCTTTTTTTCTTTTAGTTGCCTGCCACTTCATCCTTTGGTTGCGTCCCATAGCTTTTAAGCTCAACAGACAAAGAAATATGAATACTTCTAATAGTTGGATAGAAGGTGACGACCCTAATGAATCAACTATGAAAATGGCTATTAACTACATCAGCGCTCAAATTCCTTGATCGTTATTACCCTGGCACCGTAGTCTTTCCTAACCGCTCGGTCGGAGATTCCTTTGTATGGTATAGCAAGCTATTTAGCTACTTGTATTGATTTGCCACAGTGACTCATAGGTATGGGGCACGACTGGTATAAGAAAGAAGTAGCTCATTCTTGTTTTAGAAGCATAGTCCTTACTTTACTTAAAGCTTAGTACAGAAGCTTTCTAAGTTGTGTTTGTATGAGTCTCATAATTCAAAGCGATAGAGGTAATTCTAACTATTCGAGATAAAGAATGTGATTGCACGGCAAGTGTCTACAAAAAGGTAGGGAATGGTGAACAACATTGATTGTTACCAACCTAGCTCATTTGGTAGAGCATTGGGCTTTTAACCTAATGGTAGGTAATGTCTAAAATCGTTGATATCTGATCTATGCCCACGTCTTCGCTAATGATCGCTTAGAGCCCCTCTTGAGTCTAAACTTCGACCCTTATTTTTTCTAATTATGTTCTTGCTTTTTATTAAGAAATCCTGTCTTTGTCTTTCCACCATAGGTTCTCGCATCATTTTCTTGAAAACCTGTGTTAAGCATGCTTCTTTGACAGAAGATAGAAAACAAAACGTGTGTTTTTTTCGTGGCGGGAACAGAAGAAGAGGTCTTTATTTAAAGTTTGATCAAATGTTTTTAATGATTGCATAGTCGGATGAGGATATCCGGCTGAATACCTCAACCTGAATACCTCACCCGACAAAGGCAGAAGCTGCCAGACGAGGTTGCCGGTAGATGGGGTCGATCGACAATGTCGACCGACAAACTTCACCTTTGTCGGGTGATACAACCGGCCAAGGAAGTCGCCTGACAACGTTGACCGATCCGTTAGAACTTCAAAAACAGAGAAATTGTGCTAACACTTTTGTATGTTCAAATCTTTATATATTGAGCTATATATACATCACTTGCAAATTTTGAGCTGCATCACTCATTACAAATCTTGAGCTCTATTATGCTCCATCAGTTAATTATATCTATCTCAAATAAGAGTTAAAAAATCGTTACACGTCAATTTGAAACCAATTTTGCGACAATTATTTAATTTGAAGCCATCAATTTAATATGACAATAGTTTTCATCGCAAATATGTATCCATTAACGTGGAACTTAGCGACGCATAAAACTTCGTTGCTAGTTGACGCGCATTTGCAACAAAAATAGCGACACATATTAATTAAATCCTTTTTTGTCACTAAGTTGTTTCTATTTGAAACCAATTAGCGACAAATTTTCAACGATTATTTTCTTACAAAATGAACCGCTAACTCGTTTCTATTTAGGACATGGTAGGGACGAAATTAGCGTCACACTTTAATTTGAAATCTTTTGTCGCTAATATTATTTCTAATTGAGACAAATTAGCGACGAACTTCTGAAAAATATTTTTTTATCGAACTTTGTCGTTAGCTCATTGCTATTTGCGACAACTTAGCGATAAAATCCCTTCATCGTTGCAATCTCCTAGCAAATTCGTCTCAAAGTTTGTACCAGTTTATTTTCGTCTAAACTCGTCGCAAATTTTTCATCACTAATGACAAATTTTCTTGTAGTATTTGTTCCCCACCTCTCGTGAGATTTAATTAGTAAATTATCTTAGTTGGATAATCAATCAATAAACTATACTCAGTCTTAATAGTGATGTTAGGCCTTTATGCAACTCCAAAAATATCATGAGATGCGATTTTTCTTTTTATCCTGATAAAATGATCCACCAAAAAGGGTCTCTACTAGAAGTGCATGGTATCGATCGAGGGACAAACCACGTGTACAGCCACAATCAAATGGTAAGTTACTCGCTTTAAATGTGAGATGTTACAAATTTGATTCTTATTCGTTATATATATATATATGTTTAATGACCTTTAAGACTCCTTTAAATAAAAAAATTAAAAGAAACTTGGCAAGGAGGACGGATTGCGGGGCACGATATTGTAATCACCAACGGTTGATTTGCGGTCACTCAATAACTTATGTATTGCATACCAACATCATGTTATTAAAGTCTTTAACTTTTTTTTCTTAGGATTAGAATTAGAGTCAGAATTGTTTTGTGGAATTTGCTTCTATACGGATACGGCCGGCTACAGACGTGAAATAGAAAGTAGATCTCATGTGTGTAGGGTTTACTTTTTGTATTAGAGGGTCATAACCGCATAAAAGTATAGCTCTTGTTTTATTGCTTTCCTTTACCACGTTTTATTACGAGTATTTGTAGGAGAACATTTTTGTCAGTATAATTGAAAATAAAGACTTCCTTTGTTTCCATTCACTATCAAGAAACTATCAAAATCGTTGAGACTGATATAAATTCAGCCCACTTCATGTTGACAATTGATGACAAAAAGGAAAAGATAAAAAAGAAAAAAACGTGTTAATGACCTTAGTGATGAAAATAAACAAGACTAACACTAATAAATATGAGGAACTCATCAAATTTCGATCACATTAGATCCTACTTCAAAGTTACAAACTTAGTGATGCAATAGCATTCTTCAACGCATAGTCTATATCAAATAAGAGTTAAACAATATTTGTGATTGAAAAACATAAATTCAAACTCAGAGCCAGAGGCGAACAAACTATACTTTTGTTATCATGATACCAACATTGGTGCCTCATAATACAGGCATCAAATGTTAGTATCTGCTCCTTTATTTTCATTTACTAAATAGATGCCACTCATTTCCTCATTTAATTTGTCATTGAAACTTCGTGTAAAATTTCTGTTGGATATTATTTTGGACCACTCAAAGTAAAGACGGTAGATGACTGGTTATTACCACAGTCCATGCTTAGACCCGTCTTGCGACTGGGCCTTAAATACAAAGGGCTAACAATTTATTAACTTGATATTGCCTGACATTGTCCATGCATAGACTCGTCTTGCGATTGGGCATTTGCTATTGGAAAATAAAAGGAATTAGATTCGCGAGAATTATATCACTAAAACAAATGCCCAATAAAACCCCGTAATTTTGATTATACAGGTTTGCTTCGTGTGACTAAACTTTTAAAGACAAGTACTTAACTATATAGTTCTAAGTAAATCTAGCATTTTTCAACCATATTAATTGAAAATTTGAGTGACAAAGTTCTCTTAAGCATAATCTTTTTAATTAGCCCAAATTGAATTAGTCTTTTATACATTGGTAAAACCTATATGTGTGGGTCTCACCAACGTGTAGGTCTCCCCAACAATGTGAAGAGTGATCAAAATATTTTCCATCCTTAAGTTCTCCAACGTCTTACGCGGGCTAATTTTGGCATAAAGGGCATGGCACTTGCTAGTGATTTGTGATTTAATGTTCCAAAATCCATGCAGCTATCAAAACACCAGCACCGACAAAAAAAAAAATAATCAAAACACCAGCATGTATGGCTGAACGGCTCAACATCTGCAGAGACGGCACCGGCCCCCATGGTTTTAAATTTTTTTAAAAATATTATCTATGTAGTATTGTTAAAAATGTTATTGGCTCTTTTATTTTTATTTTTTAAAAATTATGTAGTATCATTAAAAAAATATTTTGGTCTCCAATCTCAAATTTCTAACTCCACCCCTGATTACATCTGACTACAACTGAACGAGTTGTTCATATTTCTGATTCGAATAGTTTAAGAATTAGAACGAATCTAAAAGTTTTATTCAGTGAAGCTAAAATATACAATTTAACAAATATATTAATAATCTTTTTCAACATAAACTAAATTAGTTTTTAAACTAAAAATATTTTTAAGATATACATATTTTTTTCAAAAAATTATACATCTTATACTAATTAAGCTGAATTATACTTCTTTTCCCTATAACCCAAAATTTGAATATTGGTATAAGTTCAATAGAATTTTTGAAGTGTTCCGTATCATAAAAAAATAAAAGGGTAAATGATTGAAATGGTCTTTTATTTTTTAATTTTGTGACATTTTTGTTCCTTATTTAATAATTGTAATAAATTAGTCTTTTATTTTTAAATTTGTGATGCTGTTAGTTTTTTTAACAAATTTTGTCAATTTTTTTAATGTGAATTACATGTGTTCGGTACGTGACTAACTTAATTAAGATTTTGGAAGGGTAAGGGACTAATTAATCACTTGTCAAGTGCATGTACTCTACGTTAAAAAATTTAAAAAAATTACAAATTTAAAAATAAAATACTAATTTGTCACGTTTGATAAATAAATGACGAAAATATCAAAAACTCCAAAAATAAATGATTATTTTGATCATTTACTCAAAACAAAAAAAAATATTGCTGCTGGACTACTAATAACAAGGAGTTATAGAAATCGAATTTTAGTAGTTATATTGTATCGTTTTAAATTTCACTTAAATAATAAATAATAATAATAACGGGAGGTGCTCATGGGTAATCCAATTGGTCACGCTAAGGAAAATTATATTCTGTCATGTGACCTGACACTACAAAACGCCGTAGGTCGAGGGCGGCGGCTGACTTCAGATTTTCGTCATGCACCAATGTTTACACTTTCTTTTTTTTTTTTTTTCTCGATAATTGGGTTGTTGTTTTATGCTACAGTTTATAGGGCAAGGATATTAATATTCATAAATAAGAAAGCTTTAAAATTCTATCCAAAAAAGTCAACTGCTCTCTCTGGTTTAAGAAGCCAAACAACAAGTAGATACGCCAAAATAGCAATTCACTCGTGGTAAACTATTCGACTAATCTGAGAAATACTCCGTTACTTTATATTAGAATATTATATTATATATAAGATGGAATGAAATATTAATTCATATCTATTAAATTAGAATTCTACAGTACAAATTCGAATTTGGAATGATTTTCTTCCCTCAGTTGATGGTGATGCTGGTGGTAATATCCCCAGAGAAGGAGGTTTGATATAAAATTCTCACACTGTCAGATCTTCATAGCAATTAGCTTAAGGAAAATTATTCGTCAGTCCGTGATATTAATATTGTATTATAGTGTTTTCACATGCATGAGTTTTACCAATCATATAAAAAAGTTTTTAATGAGTTAGTTTAGACTGACCTAACAATTTTTCTTTACTTAACCATTGTACACAAGATTCACGAGTAAAATCTTCTTGCAACTTTGTTACATTATGAGTGATATGTAACAGCCGTAAATGTCAAAATCACTCCATTATAATGGCATCATTAATCAACCATCATCGACTTTTACTCATAAACGTTTTAAAAAACACACACAATGAAGTCTTGATGAAGTCACTCACTATGGTGGGCGGTGCTTTCTTGCCATGATTCTGGACAAAAAAAAAAAAAGAAGAGATTTCTCAGGAATGAAAGGAAGGGTAGCTACAATCAAATGAAGCATAACTCTCAAGAAACACGCACTGCGTAGGAATTTAATGAAATTTAATTTTCATTTAACCCTTTGTCACCTCCATTATTATTTTCCATTATGGCATCAGGCTTTGAAACAATTTGAGCACAATAATTAAACCAACGGTTTCATAAATGACATTGAATTAGAGTTGAAGAAAATGCTCCTCGCAAATTAAATGGAAGAATCAGCATGTTTCTCCTTCGAAACATATGAGGATCATCTAGCAAAAAAAAAACTTATAAAGAGGATTGTTTTCCTTTTCTTTTTTTTTTGGTTATGACCGGAAACTCTTAACTTAAGAGGATCTCTTGTTTGTTCTTTTTTTTTTCCCTTTGATGTTGTTGTTATGACGGAAAACTCTTTTGAATACATTAAAGATGTTAAATTGTGAAATATATGATCCCGTTTGAAAAACTTATGACACGGGTGAGTCATATACGAAACTTACCAGAGTGGTATTAAAAAAAATTAATTCAACATTGACTCTAACTTGAAACATCTAAAAGTTTTTTCGTCTATGCTCAAACACTTTCGCCCTTCTAACCACCACTCAGCAACATCAATAATTAGGATAACATTCTAATCCACAAAGGAAAAAATATATTGCGAAATCCGTATGATTATCCATTAACTGATATTCCTATATATTCTAACATCCAACTATAATGTTGCATCCCTCATTGGATCCAACTTCTAAAGATTATATTTCTAGCTTACTATACTTTAGTTACTAATCTTGATAGTTAAGAATCATAGAGTTTCATCTTAAAACTAATTAATGTTAAGTAGAGTAATTAAGGATCTTATATGATAGAGATTTGGAGTTGAGAATTTTTTCATGTGTAACAAAAATATATTCCAACACCACCCTTTACCCACCCCCCCCCCCCCCCCCCCCTCTTCCCCTCCTCCACGTATGACCCGGAGAAAACCAATGAAAGCTGACATTGAAGAAAAATAAGTCAGCTAGCGAGAGCAAAATGAAATGAAATAGATTGGTCACATATGGTTGAATACAATTGGACCAAAGATCCAACTCTGATACTATATTAAGAATCATGAGGTTTCATCCTAAAACTAATTGGCACTAAATGAAACAGCCCAAAATCTTATATGATGGATTTAGAATTGGTGATTTTTTGATGTGTGAGAAAATGTATATTACAATATTAACAAAAAAAAAAAAAAAAGGTTACCACTCCTTTGATCATTTTGTTACATCTAAAGCCTTTGTGATTTAGTCACATTGCAATTCAACTAACAATAGAGCTAATCCTAATTATAAAGCAATGACACAATAATCTCTAGTATAAAAAATGTTGAATTGAATCGTATCGGTCACCACTAGGACTTGTTGCTCACTTGTCTTCTTGTTGTTTTATTTTTAAAAGAATTTCATCAATTAAAAATAGAGTAAAGGCATAATACTCCTCTGTGTTTTGTCGAAATTGCACATAAAATTTTGTGTTTTGAAAAGTTGTGTAAAAACCCTGTGATATTTCAAATGTTGCAAAAATCCCCCTGTTGTTCATTTTTCTGTTAGACTTAACTAAAAGTATGACCCACGCACGTGTAATATGATTTTATTTTCTATTATGCCTTAAAACACATTTGAAAAGACCAAAATAATAGTTTATATCATATAACCATCATATTAAAGTAAACAAATTAGCTCCTCATATATGAAAAAGGGTACATATTAATACCCCTCTGATTTTAAAGACGATGCAGATTGCTCCCGTCTGCACAATTTCAAGAGAAAATTAGAATTAGATAAAATCTATATGCAGAAAAACAAAAACAAACAATCTCATTTGCAAAAAAAAGATATACTAACAAATTCAAACATTTTTTACAAAACTCATATATGCAAATAAACCCGACAATAAAATCATTGAAGGTTGTAATTTTTCACAAAAAAGGATTGTGCAGAAACAACCCATGGGTGAAAACAAGGCCTTGGACCGTGGGATGAAGCAACGTACAAGCACGATAAAGGTGATAATTAAGGTAAAATTTGTGTTTTATGTAGTTTATGTACTTTCTCTTTCAAATATTTTTTTTTTCTCTCTCTTTAAAGTAAGGGAAAAAAAATTTAAAAATAGTGAAAGTGGTAAAATTAGGGTTGTTATTTACTTTTAAATAATGTTATTTTTGTCTTTTGCTTACTTTATTTAACAGAGATTAATGAAAGTTAAAATAGGAGTGAGTGTGTAACATTCAAAATATCACATGGAGTTTTGTACTACTTTTCAAAATACAAAATTTTATATGCAATTTTTATAAATTATATAGGGATATTGTGCATTTTACTGTTAAAAATATGAAATGGAATAAATAGTAGTTATAAGCATTCTCTTAGCTCATTGGGAAGAATTTCATTTCATAATTATCAATGACTGTTTACGTCACTAGCATGAATACTTGGTTAAATATGGAGGGAAGTCGGCAAATGAATCAAGGAGATATTTATTTTACCTCTACCATTTTGTTATTTTTTTTATAATTCTCCCTGAATTATATATAGATTGAGTAATACTTTTTAGAGTAAAATACACCATACTTCACGTGTTTTCATAAAATTACATCATAAATCTTATATTTTAAAAAGTCGCGATATAAATCATTTGTTATTAAAAATGTTACATATGAGGCCCGCCATATTTTTTTGTCAATTTTAACATGAGTATAATACACATGCCTAAAATGCAAGTATAATATTTATCAAGCTGTAAAACATATGAAGAAGGACAAAAATACCCATTTTCTAACATCAGTTGCTAATTGCCCCTTTTGTGATTTTATAAGGTTGTAAATTGCCACTTCCCAAAAAAATTCAAAACCCTAGAGAGAAACTCTTTTCAAGTGATTTTCCTTCGATTTGAAGCTAATTTTGCATTGATTTAAAGGTGTAACTGATTGTAGAAGAATGTGATTCAAAGTGAAGGTACAATTATTGCTAAATTGTGTATTGTATGACTTTGAATCAATTTTGATTTCTTTATTTTTTGGCCTATTTTTTTGTTCTATTTTAAAGTACAAAGCAATGTATATTTTTCTTATACATAAGCTTGTAGTTGATAGACGTTTTGATGGCGGACATCAATGTTCTCTTATAGATCTCTTCACGAGCCTTGAACTTCAAACATAAGTTGTATATTTTTTTATGCTGGAAATCAAAGTTATGTTATATAAGTTTTACGTGCTTTTATTATTTTAATTAAATGATATTCACTAGTTTAAAGTTGTAGATCTCCTCATGAGATAGATCCTAGCACATGGTTTTAATATTATAAAATGAAAAATATTTCAAAATGAAGAATGATGTAAGTATCTTACTCTTCCCTCTTCTGATTTAAAAAAAGGTTGCAATACTCTCTCTAACTGATTTATCTTTAAACTATGATAATTTTATCTTTTTATAAGGCTAACTAACAAAGTTAAATGAAATTTGAGTTTGGGGGGTGTGCAACGTTTTTCATAACACAAAATTTATGATGTGATTTTTTAAGACACAGAGTTTATGATGCAAATTTATAAAAAAATTCAAAGGGGTATGATGTATTTTACTCTATTTTTTATAATGAAGTTTTCAATTGACAATTATTTTTTGAGAAAAATAATAAGTATCGAGTAAGATTTATCTTATAATATTATAACATTATGAGTGAGATCTATAATTTTAAATTGTTCATATTATTTTAAAATAATTATATTAATAATTTATAATCGTAAATCTTATTTGTAATATAATGTTATAAATAAATCATCACACGAATAAATGCCAACAAATGCCAAAATTTTCAAGCAGCCAAAAATAGAAGAAGATTTGGGAAAATATTTGGCCTTATATGGTAACTACTGTTAAACTAGCTTTTGTCAAGTTGAAAAGATAGGCACAGAGATTGAGTGACAGAGAAGTGTGTGTCTGAGAGAAGCCATCCCCATACTTATTAAAACTATGCAGATTGATGAGATGGTTTGATGTATAGTCTGCCAAAGTAGCTTTTTGTAATCTCAAAATCCTAGCATTACGCGTCAAATTCCCAAAGCATCAATCCCTTTAATTTATTTGTTTCCTGTGATGGTGATGGATTGAAGGACGTGTGGATGGATGTGATTGATGAAGAGATGCATGCATGAGATTGAGATCATTTCTACAGACAAGCAAAAAGTTCAACTGCTTCCAAGATTTGCTTACCAAAACTGCCTATTTTTTAACACTAAATGTGTGTACTTTTTGGTTTTGCAATATCAAAAAACCAAAACTTTTAACAATTGCTTACAGCTTTTTTATTACTTTCTATTCCCACTGTTATTACCATGTTCAGTGCAAATAGTATTGTAACTGGGAGTGTTAGATACTGCTAAGATTTGCAATTTATTGTTTCTAACTGGAGCACATCTGCTTTTAATAAATAACTTCCAGGGATTAGATTATGGGTGAAGTAATTGATACTTAATCAAGAAACTTATTTACATTTCGAATGTTAATTATAAGTTATTTTTTTGTATACAATTACAGTCTAATTTAAAAAATATATCCTCTACACAGAATCATGTATGTTAGAGTTTGAGTCTTAATATAAGTTTATAGAACTTAAATTATTAACATATATTTAGCAGAAAAAACTTAACACCATATTTCTTTGTCATAAAAGAAATTTCTCTACTAACTAATTGAAATTTGTTCTATAAGTCTAGACTAATGTTAATCCATTAAAGAAGAGTGAACCCTATATATTTGCGGAACTTATCTCATAAGATGAAACTGACATCAATGTAGATCGATGGAATAGCAATCCTTAGTTAATATGTCATGAACAAATATTTTTTTGATTCGAAGCTTTTGTTTTCAACACTAAATATATCACTCAAGGAGTGCACTGATATGTATAGTAGTTGTTTAGATCAATGGAATGACTTGCCAACATATCAGTTGATTGCGAAAGCCTGGAAAGTGACTGAGACATCAAAGAAAAATATTAAATACCACTTTCTTTTTAATATTCAAATATTTTGATAAAAAAAAAATTTAAATACCACTTTTTATGTGTATATTTAATTAAAGTCCTAAAAGAAAAATAATAAATTAAATAATTTATTATTTTAATATGTCAACTAAATTTTTACGTAAAAGGTAATATTTAAATGATAAAAATAAAATAATATATAACAATGTTCAACATCAAAATGGGTGGTTTGGTGAAAAGTCAACAGAACCCATTTTTTTTAAGAAATTGTAAGTCAATATAACTCCAAAAAAAAAAAAAAGTCCATTAAGCATGGGTGGGATATGTTTTAATTTACAATATCGATTCTAATTTCCAGACTGCATATAAAGTTCGAGGCTAGCTGTATTTCTTTCTTCCGAAACATTAGGTAGTAAGAGGAAGGTTTGGATTACAATGTTACGAGAGAATTTTATTTCATTACTGAATCTCCCAATGGGATTTAGCTTGTGATCATGTCACATTGATAAAGCTAGAGAACATAAAATCACTATAACATGTAATTAGTAAAAAAAAAAAAAAAAACTAAAACATGAAGAAAAAAAAAGAGAGTAAAAATAAGATTTATAATTTTAGAGTAAATTAAAGATAATCTTATATAAGATGAATTTCACATTATAAAGTAAAAAGAAGGAGAAATAAAAATGCAAGCAACATGTGATGTTTGAATCAAGTGTATGTGGAGGGGAGAAATGAAGAATAAATTTTCTTATAACGAAATAATTTTATAAAAAAGATTTAATAATTATCAATTATTATATAATTATAATAAAATAATTTAAATAATTTATAATTATTTAATTTTATTTATAATATTATGTTATTATAAAATGATCGTTGATCGGGATGAGGGAAAAAGATATAGATTTACCTTGTCGCTGTAACATTTGATTATTTAATCTTGTACTATGCTGACAAACGAGATATGGAAACAGCTCTACAGATCCATGGTGAAATCTGATAGATAGAAAAAAAAAAAAAAAAAAAAAATCCATGGTGAAATTGAATTTTTCTTCTTTCTTTACTCATTTTCTCACCCCAAAGGACCTCTCTTATTAAACGACTTTCTGTTCCCTTCCTCTCACTTTCTTCACTGACAGAGGAGAATACCTGCACATTTCCTCACGCACGCACGCGTACTCAAACAGAACCCACAGAGCCCACTCCTCAGATAGATACATCACCCTACCCACCCTACCCCAACTACTAAGCCACTTCCACCACCCCCCATCAACATATGATAACTAGAGTGCAGAGAGATCAGTGAAAAACAGAAGAGGACAGAGTTGAAAAGGCGTAATTTTTTCAGCCATATTAAATCAGTTTAAATTAATTTATCAGTCTCTTATATTATTAATAAAATTTATATATATAAATTTTATTAATATATAAGAGATTATTATATTATTAATAAGATTTATATATATAAATTTTATTAATAAATGAGAGATTAATTTAGTCTGACGAAAGAATTGTTTTGGCGTTTTCTCTTGCCAACTGATTCATCAAATCCCTATGAAAACCCTTATGACACTCCAATCACTTGCACACTTTCTCAACTACAAAATTTTACTTTAACCCCTCCATGGCTTCATGCATTTTTTTCCCTCAAACCATGTCCCAGATGATCATGGCTGCAGTGTTTTAGTTCTCTTAACTCGTCAAGCTTAAACCCTTCTTTTCATTTTGCTAATATGCAGCTCTTATGTGGCCATGCTAACTTTTTGATTGTGTAATTTGTTAAAGTTTTCTTGAAAACCCTAGCATAGTTTAGTAATTGAACCCTTGTTGACTCTTTTGTAATTTCTTGAACATTATTTTTTTACTTGTTTCTGCTCCTTTATTTGCAATGGATCTTTACCACCAGTATGATAACAGTGAACCAAATTTGCCTCCTGGGTTTAGGTTTCACCCCACAGATGAAGAACTCATCACTTACTACCTTCTTAGGAAGGTTCTTGACAGTAGCTTCACTGGTAGAGCCATTGCTGAAGTTGACCTCAACAAATGTGAGCCCTGGGAGCTGCCAGGTATACTAACATGTTCCTTTCAGATTTTGAAGCCTTCTTTTCCTCGTTACAATCAAAGCTGTAGTTCAAACTAGAATATTTAATTAGAACAGTTTGTTACTCAATCATTTTAGTCAATTTTCGATAATATTACAAGGCTTTTTAATATCCCCAAATGCATATGCTATGTTTTGTAACACCATTTGACCCTAACAACCCCACTCCCCACCCCCCCAAAAAAAAAAAAACACACACACACACAAATGTAGTTACTGTCTTGTGTAGCTTAAACAGATGATGTACCACTGTGCTTGATTCTGTTAGAAATATTGTTTTTCTTTCTATAATAAGTTGGTTCTGTTAGTATAAATTTAAACATTTCGAGCTAGTTAATTGGACTTACTAAGATTTTTGTTTTTTTTTTTTTAACTTCTCCCATCCCATAAGATTCAAACATTGATTTTCCAACTACCAAAGAGAGTAACAACCACTAGGTTAATTCTGAATCTCTAATTAAACTTAATAAGTTAACAAACTAGTAGTTAAACTTGAGTGATTACATAGGGTGTGTTTCTTAATGTTGTTCTTGAATTTTCTTGCAGAGAAAGCAAAAATGGGTGAGAAACAGTGGTACTTCTTTAGCCTGAGGGATAGGAAGTACCCAACAGGGTTGAGAACAAATAGGGCAACTGAAGCTGGTTATTGGAAGGCTACAGGAAAGGATAGAGAGATTTACAGCTCAAAGACTTGCTCACTTGTTGGGATGAAGAAAACCCTAGTTTTCTACAGAGGTAGAGCTCCGAAGGGCGAGAAAAGCAACTGGGTAATGCATGAATATCGCCTAGATGGCAAGTTTTCTTATCATTACCTGTCCAGGAGCTCAAAGGTATCGTTTGATATTTTAATTTCTAGACATACATTTTTTTATCATATTTATTTTCGTGTTTAAGACCTTGGAGTCTTAACGCACATTCTTTTCAATGTTCATCATACTGTTCAATGTTGCGTCATACCTGGAAATTTTGCTCAAGAAGACAACAGTATAGAGCTTGTTTGCGGGGTGAAACATTCCCGAAATTAGTTAGATTGTAATATGGCTATGTCTCCTTTGAATTAAAAAAAAAGAAGCTTATCTGCATATTGTACTTAAGTTATAACTCTTTGATGCAACATGAAAGCTTGACATTATCTTATTCATTTGAGTAATGCGCTCAATGTAATCATTGTGGTCACTTTGGCTAAGAAAATGCAGTAACATCTACAAAGCAAAACTAAATTATGTCTCTATTAGATTGCATAGAGTCGTTGAATGAGGTGGGTTGATTAACAATTCACAAATAGATGAAAAAGTGCTTGATATGTGTGTAGAGTATAGGTATGCACCACATAACATATACTTTTTAAAGACTTCCCCTCCTAACATATACCCAAAGTGTAGAATCTTTCCAACGATTAGTCGAAGCCAAACTACATTTTATTCAAGTAACGTTGCCATCTCGCATGATTTGATAGCATGTCAACATTGATTTTGTGACATTTCTCGACTTTCGCAAGATGTATTTGTCATAAGATTTTCTTTGGCTTGCATGCAAATCGGTCGCTATACCATGTTACCTTTATAGTATGTTTCTGATTTATTACAATGCATTTTTATTTAATTTGTCATGTCTTGTTAACATTCAGGACGAGTGGGTCATTTCCAGGGTGTTCCAAAAGAGCGGCGCCGCCGTCGGCAGCGGCGGCGGTAGCAAGAGAAGGTTTGCTTCTAGTATCAACTTCAACCCAGAAGTCAGCTCTCCCTCCTCAGTCTCTCTACCACCATCCCTTCTTGACTCCGCCTCCGTCGCCGCTGCCGCCAGTGACCATGAAAGCTGCCCCATTGACGGCGTCAAAACCCCCACCAAAGAGCACGTGCCCTGTTTCTCCACATCTACTGCCCCAAGTTTCAATATCAACTCGTTCTTTGACCTCCCAACTGCACCACCTCCGCCGCCGCTACAGCCGTCAACCACTACTTTGAATGCATTCATCGACCCATCAACCTCTTCATCACGTTTGACCAGAAACAACTTTGGAGCCTCAGCAGCATTCCCAAGCTTGAAATCACTGCAAGAGAATCTCCACCTCCCTTTCTACTTCCCCTCGTCTGCTCAACAACCAATGCACGGCGGCGATGATCATCAGATGGGCGGTTTTGGCCCTTATGGGTCTCTTGGAAACTGGTCAGCACCGGAGAATCCGAAATTGGGCACATCTGAGCTTGATTGCATGTGGAGTTACTAAAAACATGTTGAATTAAGTTCATAGTTTGCTAATGGTTGACTTAATGGACTCTACATAGGACTACTTAGAATATGATGGGTTTTAGTTAAGATTAATGAATCTAATTATTTATTTTTCATGCATATGTTACATATTTTAATGTTGGTTAATTAGGTTCTAGTATTATCTTTATGACCCAATGTTTGCTCGTTAAGATCTTTGTTATGTACTAAGGAACAATTTAATATTGTTATTATGTTAATTTAATGAGTTTCTTGACTGCATTTTGGATTGCTTAATAATTTAAATTTTTAGATAAGATAATAATTTATTATAGTATGAACTCAGATTACTGAACCATCTTGGACCAGTCTTATTACAGCCGCCTAGTTAAAAAGCATTATAATATTTCATGTACAGAGTTAAAAAATAAATTTTATTTGGACGTACATGTGTTAAAAATAATAAATAAATATGATAAATTCTTTCAAAACGAGACGATAATTTAATACATTATCACACTACTTGGAAAAAAGGGTCTCATATTTAATAGTTGGCTCCTATATTTTCTAAAAAATAGACAAGTAACTCAATTTTAATTTGTTTTGAGCCTAAAAATCTTAAACCCTAATTAAAGCTAGAACTCAAAATCCAAAAGCCAAAAGCCAAAAGCATTAAAATTTGTTGCATAGAATAAGGCATAGCTGTCCTCATTTTACCATTAGGAGTCAAATTGTAAATATACAATAACTATTCTGGGGTCAAACAGACGTTTCGAAGCTTTTTCGGCAAAAAATTTGCAAAAATAATGATTTTTGTTGTACAAATAATGATGGGGGTGGGGAAGCAGAAGGGGACTTGTCCACTGAATAAATCTACTTCGGATTTTATACACTTTCAATGTTTGATGTTGAGGCTGGGAGACATCACTGGTTAAAGCAAAGTCCATCTTTTGGTCAGATTTTAGTGTTATGAATTCGTCCCCACAATTGTTGGATAACTTGTCTCTAGGTACTCAACGAAGTGGATGAGTCGCTTTCTTCACGTGTTCTTAACTTGTATCATGTATGGTTTAGGTATAATTATTAGTCATTTTTCTAATTTTTCAGATTTTCTTACAGCGTGACAAGTTCTAATATTTTTTTTTCTCAATGTTAATTAATGATGCTATAGAAATGGTTTTGATATGGGTAATATCCGACTCGAGTTTCTGAGAAGAGAAAAATCTTGGCCACAGCACCCCATGGATTGAGTAAAAGCAAAAATTGACAAGGGATCGACATCACGCCAGTCTAACCGTTATTGAAGGACTCATGAACACGCAACCCATCCCATCACATTAACTTCACGCAGCAATATGATATCTTAGTGATATATAAGCGGAGGCGAACTCTAGCATAAATACCCCAACAATGGAGATGGATGGGTAAGACATTACAAGCCTAAATACTTTACTTACTAAATAATCTTTAACGGGCTCGAACTCAATGAGCTCGACAATATCATATTTCTCTTACGTTGAATTGAGTGTTAGAATTGTCTCACGGGGTTAGTCCGTTGTTCGCTTCCTTGTGCAAGTATCTAGATAACGAACATCCGGACGCGGAGCTCAACTTCTTACCTTATCAGGTTTAATTCCATGTGTTTCACGATTAGCTTAATTAGATAGTTATTTCCTTAATCTTAATTAGGATCAAACTATTTGCAAAACAAGAAGAGTGATATAAATGCGGTACTTTCTCTGGGGGAAGCTCCAATATTCAAGTGCTCAAGTTGGTAATATTGAGGGACTTGCAGAGCCAAATACTAGAGATGTATGTGTATCTGCGTGTGAGAGCGACGGATTTTTTGGCACCACTAATAAGGACATGCCTGGCTCTACTAATTCCTTGATAACTTTTGCACATTAATGACTCATCGACACTTATCCATGCCTTTTAGGAGATGGTGGAATTGTATTTGAGATATTTTGTGGAAGTAAGCAATTAGTCGTTTGAAATAAAACTATTACTCAAGAGTTAAATGAAATAGTCAAAAAATGACCTACTGTAATTCGACTTTGACCTCAATTTTTTTTATTAAAAAAAATTGAAAGAAATAACTGTTCAACAAGCCTTATTTGGATAGCCTATGTTAAGTCATTCTAGTTGGTCTCCTAAATGAATTTGGCTCATCTACAATATTCATCCTGCACAATTTTCATAGTGCGAGAAATTAATTACATGAGAGAAATATTGTAGAAAAGCAAAATCCTGCTCTAATATCTATTATCTCAAATGTTTTCTTGTTGGCACCACATATATAGGTCAGTTGCATGTTCCATTGCAGATAATAGTTCAATTATACCGGTGGACTTCACATGGCATATCTGGGAGAAAGGTTTCAATCAGTTCGAATTAATGTTAGTTTATCATTTATTAGTAAAATTTACACGTGTAAGTCTCACCTATTTTGTGAGAAACTAATTTATTAATTTGAACTAATAAAAAATTTTTCCTTAAAACAATGCATTACTCACTCTATTCGATAGATAGGACAAATTAAATGCATGTATAACATTGTATTACTGCTATTGGTCCTAGTCGCAGTGAGGACTTTATATCACCCGACAGTTCGTGTGGCACTGGTTTCCACCATGTCCGATGGGTCTTTAGTACAGTGCCCTAGAGAATTGTCAAGATAATAAATAAAATGTTAGATGCATTGATAATTTAACACAACATTAAAGTTTAGGTTATTGAATGATTTTGAATTTAAGTCTTGCTATTATTTATTTAAAAGACATTAAAACTCAAAAATAAATTTTATGTGCATGGGCGTGTTGAAGCCAATAATAAATGTAACAAACCCTTGGACGTGTTAAAGCTAATTATGAAAGTAATAAAGCTCTCTCTAATAGTTTAAAATTTTAGATGAAGCAATTATTTAATGTGACATCAGATACCAAGTTATCAAATGGTTTTGAGTTTAAGTCTCGCCACCATTTATTTAAAAATAAAAAATTATCTACATGCAAAGATCGAAAACAAATTATGTCTGCACGTAAAGTGACAAGTTAAAAATAATAAATAAATATAAACTTCTTTCCAACAACTTTTAACCTTTTTAAATAAGATAATAATTTAAGAAGAAACATATTAGGTGGTAACTTAATAAGAACATAGCTTTCTGTGAGGACATAAATTTGGCTAAAAATATTTTTAACATGACATTGGAAAAATGTTTTGGCAGTTTTATGCGATGTGAAAATGCGAATAAGAGAACAAATTTCGAGAAGTTGACAAGGTGATGTGAGAATAGTTTTGAGTTACTTGTGTCTCTTCTTGATGCATTCTTCATCGGCATTCTTGCCTCAAGGTCTTTCGGAATGCTTATTCTACACTATTATGACCTTACGAATTTAGAGATATGAAAATGAAAGAACAAGCTCTTTGACTTGTCCTTATCTCTAAAGGGTAGTAAGTCGCGGTTGCCTGAGTGTGTTCAAAAACATGAATACATGAGCACCTGACTATGTTATTAATTGTTTACCACCCGGTGGCGGAGCTAAGTGGAAAAGAGAGTGTGCACTCAACTTGTCACGCCCTAAGCCCAGACCTTTAGGTCTGCATGCGAGAGTGATGTTTTAGGTATAAAAAATAACTACTTTGACCTATTTTTAACTGGCCCAAAATGGTGTTAACCCAAATTATAAATCATACAATCACACTACATTCAGGACCAACTAGACGGTAAAGGATTCTAGAGTCACACAATCACACTATATTACACCGATGTGGAATATTACACACATCTCCCATTAAGGATCTGACGTCCTCGTCAGGGACATACATACCTAGGACCAACCAAGCGATGAAAGATTATAGAGGTAGCTCTTATATGTTCAAGAGGTGACTCTTACCGTCTTCTTGGTGTAGCACTTTATTCCACATAACACTTAGTTCTCACACTAACTAATGACTTGCTTTGATACCATTCTATCATGCCTCTAGCATAGAACCTCGGATCCGCAGGCTTGACTGTTATTGTTAGGCATAAGAAATAATCACATGATCCTTCTTTTTTACTGATCCAAAATGATTAACTCAAGTTATTTTTTATACTTACAATACCTACTTATAAACTATACAATCACATTATATTACACTGATATGAGATATTATACAACTTCAAAATGAATATTTTTTTTCTTTTTTGGTTTTTTTATAAAAAAAAAATTACATTAAACATTTTTTCTGTATAAATATACATTCTTATCTTTTTTATTATACGAGTATACATAAGTTTGATTCCCTGATTTTGCCACGATTACCACCATAGGTTTTTCTGATGTAATGATTTAATTAAATAGTGCCACGTGCACTAAACAGTTGAAATTCCAAAAATGTAAAAATGGTCGATGTTTACGTTGTTCCTTTAAAGTTTGTTAGATCACATGTCTTCTTGAGGAAGTGTTTTATTGACAACTGGATATAATTAATTGCAAGACAGATACAATAGGTTATCAAATAATTTTCAGATGCAAGATAGTTATCGATAATTATTAACACTTTAATTTTTAGACTACCAAAAGCCTCATACAACGTAATGAAGGATGATTATTTACCAAATTGTTAGTATTTGAACTCGTAGTGTTGAAAATTATGAAATTTTATTCTAAAAATTATTGATTTTAATAGAGTTGTCCAACATCTTATAAGATGAATTTAAAATTAATTTTTTTTTTATATATGAGAACGATTGTATATTCAAATATCCTTTCATTTATGACCATATTTGGGGAAAAAAACTTTGGATACATGATTGCCAAAACTACGTTAAACCAAATTGCTAGTACTATTTAAGGCCAAATCTTTAAAAAGAGAAATATTTTGCTGAATGTGACAAGCACTCAGCCCCCAAGCATCCAAGTAATGGACTCATTATAAAAAGTTTTAAACGTTAACGTACGAGACACAAGTAGTGAGTCTCCCTCTAACGTATAGAGGTGAATTTATGGACGTTTATAAGACAAATTCGACTCTTTATGGTGAAGAACATATTCCAACAACTTTATTTGAACGTTCAAGAAAATGGGCCTCGTGATCTGTTAGGTTCTGCAATGCACTCAATGGTGAACCAATTTTGGACACGGACAGTGGCCCAGCGAGGCCATCACCTGCACGGAGACGACATGGCACGCGGGGTACCATATTTGTGCAATTGTTGTGGACTTTACACTATGATGTGAAAAATATAATCTTTACGGATTGACAAATATACCGATGTACATGTGGTGATGTACATGTGGTGTTTCGTGGCTCGTCTTAGTGGGATATTTGTCGCTTGTGTAGCAATTTCAATAGATGTTTGGTTGTTGGTTGTAAATTAGGAGTATAACTCATATTGATTCCGATTGAAATTTTTTACTAACTTTTTAGTTTGGGGCTTTTGTATTTAGCTTATATTTGAATCTTATATTTTTATTTTGTTCTATAATTTCTTGTATAATTTTTAGCCTAAATCTCTTTTGTATTTATCTTTTTTAATTAATAAATATGCTACTTAACCCCCCAAAAAAAACACGGATGTTCATATTTGTATAGTTTTGTAGCCTCCTGCCCATAGCGTCTAGGCTATTGACAAAGACAAATTCATTTTTCGTGTTTGAAAGTAAGAAAGAATTATATCCCATCTCCAATGTTAGTCTCGTATCTAATTAAATTTAACCATATTTATTTCAAATGAAATCATGTGCCAATGTAAGTTGGAAAGATTTTTAAAGAAAATTATCTGTGATAAAACTGAAAAAATTACAAGAAGAGTATGGTATAATTAAATTAATGCACCAAATTTGTTCTAGACAAAGTCATATGTCTTGAAATAAAGACTTTAAGTAAACTTGAAAAGTTTTCGATAAATATTTTCCCTCTCCTAAAAGAATAAAGAAAGTATGACAATGTCAAAAAGTCCAATTACCAAAAATTAGACTACTATAAGGAGTGCGGAGTGAATCTTATGATATTATAAATAAAATTTAATATTGATAAATTATGATAAAATAACATAAATAATTACAAATATTGAATCGTGCTAATCATTTTTTTTTGTTTTTGTCATTGTGTGCTAGTAACTTTATGACATATCTTTAACGTTGCTTGTTACATGTCCATTGCCGTGTGATGTGTAGAGTTTGTCTTTTATACGATTGTGAAATTTTACGGATGTAAAACAAAAAGTGGGACCCACACTTTTTGTATTATGGTGTGTGCTCTGCCAATTTTGTATTAGCATGGAAGTGTTGGGTGGTGGATTAACTGGTGACTAGACATCTAGTTTACACGTGTCATGAACAAGGCTATGCATGCCACGTGTTGGAGACATATGCTTACTTTTAGGCCTATTTGCTCTTCAGCCACTATAGACGAAACCTATTTGCGGTTGAGCCCAAACTTTAAGTGTTGTGTTATTATTATTATTGTTTTGTTTATTAAATGCTTTCTTATCACATGGAACTATTTCGAGAAGAGAATATAATTGAGGCTACAATCTTTTTCATTTAGATTAAATTACTACAGAAACAAATGTAAAAAATAAATACATGAAATGGAATGTCTATACTAGCATGATAAACATTAAAGGATCATTCAATATAAATTGATTATATGATTATTTTAACTATTTGTGAAGTATTATACAACATTTGGTGGTATACAACTTCATAATGTATTGTCAATCATCACATCATAATCTTAATACCATTTTCAATTAAATACACTAAAATTCACATCGCAAAGGTTCTAACTATTATTATCTATGATTTATACAATTTCTAAAGATTTCTAGTTGTTAATTCTTGATATTAAAAAATTGGGCACCATATTAAATTGAATGATGCTTTCCTTTTCTTGGCTAACACATCACTCTTCCAATTATTTTCTTCTTCTAGCTACTTATCTTTCTATTAATTAAGGAAAAAAATGATCCTCGGCTACTATAGTTACTAAAAGAACAAGGGGAACGATCTAAGAAAAGGGGGGATCCTCAGTGATGTTTTTGATGATGATGCCATTACTGCGACAGGCGTTAATTCTGATGCATTGGTTGCTGTTTTTGTTGATAGTGATAATTGGAATTGGCCTACTGATAATAGCATATTCTATACTATTCAAACGCACCTGAATGGTATTCGATCGCAAGCAAATCATGAGAATCGGAGTATCTGGATAAATTCACTCACTGGTGATTACAAAATGAGATGGGCTTTGGAGTTAATTAAACCACAATTTGAAAAGGTGAATTGGAGTGGATCAATCTGGTTCAAATATTCAATTCCCAAGCACGCTTTTTGCACTTGGCTTTGTTGGTTAGATCGGCTGCCTACTAATCACAGATTATTGGAATGGGGATTACCAGTGGATCCGTGTTGTGTTTTTTACCATACTTGTATTGAGGATAGTGATCATTTGTTTAGCTTGTGCTCTTTTACCCGAAGGATTTGGAAAATTGGGTGGAACAATTGCAAAGGGCCACCAACAGTGAACAATTGGAACATGATTGAGAATTGGTTCATTCGTATTGCAGAGTCTTGCTCCCTCTAAGCGACTTTCATGAAGTGTTTCTTGGGTGCATTCATCTTTCACATTTGAAATGAACGAAATAGGCGTATTCATAAATCTGAAATGCTTATCGAGAAACAAATTGTGGATAACATTATTTTTGATGTTCGAACAAAAATGTTCAAAGTTAGAAAAGTCAATGACTCACTTTTGAATCAGGCCATTTGTAAGGCCTAGAAAGTAGATGAACGCACATATTAGTGAATGTATTAAAATGATATAAATATTTTTGTCATTAATATATTACGCTCGACTTTAACAAAAAAAAAAAAATGTATTCACGTTAGGAACAACTTTATAAACTTACACAAGCCTTATTTCATAAAGTACCAAGCGACAAGTACTATATTAGGGAACTTTGAACAAGCTTCCTATTTTGGCTCTTAGCTAAAATAAGAAGCCAAAATGCATTTTTCATATTTTAGCAAACTTGCTATCCTATTCTCTACTTGAGAAACTTCTCTATGATCTCTTTCTTACTCTATAATTTTGAGGAGAGAGAAAAGCACCCTACCTTACTCCCCATCTTTTTTTTAATTGTGTTTTTCTTCTTTTTTGTTATGGTTTTTATATTTCAATTTTTTAATTGCAACAAAGACAAAAAATTTATGATTAAAATTTCTCTAGATTTATTTTTATTCTAACTTTATGCACTAGGTTTTCTGTAAAAACTCATTTTTATATAAAGAATGTTATAACACGATTATTAATAATATAACATTATTTCAGTGTTTGATAATCTTCTTTTTTTTTTTCTACTTCAAGATGGATTAGCAAAATTGTAAATAATTGAAGTGGTCTATAATTTATTAAGGTAGCGATTGGTACACTGGAATGAATTTTGGCAGGAATGAAATGAGCCAAGGAATGGAATGAAATTGGGAATGGAATGAACTTAGAAATGAGAATGACATGTTTGGTATGCTCTAGGAATTAAGAATAATAATGTGAATGACTTGTATAATATGACAGAATCGCCCTTTTATTATTATAGTATTAAAAATAAGAATAAATATAAACATAACCGTAAACAATATAAACATAAATAATAATAATAATAATAATAACAACAACAACAATAACAATAATAATAATAACAAAGAAAAAGTAATAAATAATAAATAATAACAACAACAACAAAAAAAACAAAAAATATAAATAAAAATAAAAATAAAAATAAAAATAAAAAATAATTATTATTATTAATAACAAAATAAAAATAATAATAATAATAACTACAAAAATTATTATTATTATTATCATTATTCAATTGATATTCTAATTATTTTTTTATTTTATTTTTTTATTTTTATCATTATTATTATTTTTATTTTAGTTTTTATGTTTATCATTACTATTTTACTTTATTATTATTATTTTAATCACTATTATTATTTTTTATTTTTGCTTTTATTAATCTTTTATTTATTATTATTATTATTATATTTTTAATAATTATTATTTTTATTATTATTATTTATCACTATTATTATTTTTATTTTTATTATAATTTTCATAATAATAATTATTATTATTTTAATAATAATTATTATTATTTTAATAATAATTATTAAGGTTATAGTAGTCAAGGTTATTCCCAAATATATGAGAATGGGGAATGAGTCATTCCTATGTATTTGGTCTGGAATGACTATTCCTATGTATGTGGGAATGAAATTCCCTTGGGAATGACATTCCCAAGTTCATTCCCTCATACCAAACATGGGAATTAAAATAGAACTGAGAATGTCATTGCATTTCTAACTCATTTCCACATATCAATCACTGCCTAAGTACTTTTTACATGTCTTTTGTGAGCTTCAAACCTTACTTCTATGACTATTCAATTTTGCAAGTTTTTATCTCTGAAAGTGTTTATGACCGTAGTGATATAAATAAGAAACTGTCATGTATATAGCAATCATGAAGAATATGATCATTAAAGAGAACATGAATCTTCAAATTCAAAATTTAATTATTGAAGTGTAAAAATTAATAAAACTAATAACGAAAAAAATAATGTTCTAGCTAAAGAGGGAGTGTTGTTCAAGTGAGATTAAAATAGGAAGCTCCCTAAAGTAGGAAAAAGCTATTTCAACTCCCTAAACTAAAAAAAAAAAAAAAAAAAACTAAGAAGTTCATTGGAGAAGGCTTAGTAAGTATGAATAACATTAATTAAGCAATCACAATTATGCAACTTTCAAATGGAACTATAATGAATAGGCTAGCTTTTAATGTTAGAAAAGTCTTAGTAAGCAAAAAGTGAAAAACTTACAATTATGTAACAAAAAAATGACGAAATTATTTACTCCAAAGTCAAGGAAGTGAACCAAAGAGAAAACTAGTTTAGATCATTCTTATTTGCAAATAAAATGTTTTAAGGGGCTTTTTAATTGTAGGAATTGTTTTATATTTTTATTTTCTCCAAGAATGGCATTTGGAGACAAAATTAATAGACTAAGATGGTAATCAAAACTTATAAGAGTTTGAAAAAAATAAAAGAATTTTGATTTTTTGCATATTTAAAACCTACACTTCTTATTTATCCGTTTCACTAAATTTATAGATTTTACATTAGTATGTTAAAAAAATAAGGTCCAACATTATTATGTTAATAACTAAAGCCCAATGCTTCATTAAAATTATTTTTTTGCTTTGTTTTTTCTTGGTTAACACGATTTCAAGTGATAAGAAATTTCTTCTCTAATAGCCATTGGTCAGTGAGATTGCCTAATAGATCTCTAATCATGAAACTTCACAATAAGAGCTACAACCTACAGTATATAGAAATATCAGAACTTCTTTTTGTATGGATAAGATTTATTTTTATTTTAAATTATTTTTTCCTATTCTTTAGTAAGTATAAACATTTTTTTATGTAATTATTACAAACATTTATTTGTGTCATTATTAGTCACATAAAGACAAAAAAAACTAAAAATAGATAAGCGCTTATCAAGGCTTCTTTCACGTACAATTTTCACAATTGAAAAATAATTTTAAAGCTAGTAATACGTTTTCAAACCAAAAAGACAAGAAAAAGAATAAAAAGAAATTTTTTCTTTTGAATAAATCTCATGTCTTTTCTCTTCTGGGTACCTCTACAATTTTGAGAAAGATATGGGGTGCAAAGAGTAAATTAAATTTCCCTTTCTCATTCAAGCACAATTTTCATTTAAAACCCTTCACACTCTACACATTTCAAACACTCTCCAAGCACCTCACTGTTTTTCATCTCAAGAAAGCACTCAAAAGAAGCAAATGGACGAAGAATTTTCAGTTGACCCAGCTCGCTTACTTGAAGCTGCTACTGACTTTGCTTATCACCCTGGTAAAATAACAAGTCTCCGAATTTTTCACCAAGCAAAGTTTTATTTTTTGTCGAGTCGGTTATATGAGTCTGACAACGCTAAATTTTAATATTTGTCCGATAATCGGATATAGGAGTCTGATAACGCTTATAGTTGTTTTTGATCGCATTTGTTAGCTATGATATTAATATTTTATTTTATTATTATTTTTGTTTTGTTTTCAGGGGCTCAATCCGATGCTTCAGCTCAGGATTTTCTCAACCGCTTCCCCCTTCCTGCCATTATCAAGTATGATATATATAATATAATCTATATGCTATAAAAAGTTTCATTTTTTTTTTTATTTTTTTATTTTTTGTGATCAAATTGTGGAATATATATATAATGCGATTATTTCCGTGATCAAGTATAGTATATGATCTATATAGAAGTGACGATATCGATTGTGATCAAGTATAGTATATAATCTATATCCTATATTGTTTTGAGTTTTTTGTGATTGAATTTTGAATTTTCTATTTTTTCTCTGAAGGGATTTTTGGGGTGTTAATTTTTTTTTGTATTCAGTGCACATTGGTTGTAATCGGTGCACAAGGTTGCCGCTATTATTTCCACTATCAAGTATAACATATAATTTATATGCTGTATTCTTTTCATTTTCTTTTGTAATTGAACTGTGATTATTTTATGAAAAATTTATCTCGGTGTTAAAGGAAGTCGTACTCAGTGCACAATGGAAGGAAGGTTCTTGGTATTGATTAACTTGTATTCAATATTCTTTTCATTTTTGTGATTGCATGTTGAATTTTAATTTTCTTTTTCATCAAAAGAAATTTTGGATGTCCGAAAAGGTCATATATGGTCAACAAGCTACTGCAATGATTTCCATTATTATTTGTAATATGCAATATATATCCCGTATTATTTGCATTGTTTTTGTGATTGATTTGTGAATCTTTTTTTTTCTTCCATGAATTTCTGGATGTTAAAAAGAGTCGTACGCAGTGTACACTTGCACAAAGTGTAGAAATGAAAGCTGTATGTTACTTACTCTGCTGTCAGAAAGTCAGTCTGTAAGACTTGAAGACTTGTACCGAAGAATATATTTACAAAAAATGGAATTTCCTTTGGGGTTAATTTGTGTGCAGTGCTCTGCAAACGAAAGCTGATTATCCAGGTTTAGAGAACGCTTTGGTGGATTGTTTGGAAAGGGTTTTCAGAACCAAGTATGGAGCTTCACTCATTCCACATTACATGGTATTGCTCATTATTTCTAATCTACTTTTCTATTCTTTTTCGCACTTCGTTTGTTGTAGTTCTTTTTTTAAAAGTTTTGTGAGTATTAAGTGCTTAAAGTTACTGGTAGGCAAACGAACTTTGAATGTTAATGAGTTGCCTTAGTTCTATTTTCGAGTTGTGGAAAAAAATTGAACACTCCTGGGCTCCACTTTCATATATGTTTAATTTTGCCACCTGACGTATAGTATTGGATAGTAATTTACCCTTCAAAATCAAACCTTTGTTTTTGCATATGCACTTCCGATGTATTGGTCCATAATGTTAGTTAAAATCTTTAGTTGGTGAGATCATTCCTATTCCCTAGTAATAACTATGGAATTGTGCAATTTCTCGTCCCGAATATTAGTTGTATTTACTATTTAATTTTTTGGTTTTATTTTTTCAGCCGTTTGTGGTGGTTGGATTGGGCGCTGATTCACAGAAGGTCAGATGTTTAGCTTGTAAAACGGTAAGTGCCACGACCTCCAACTCGTTTGTCTTTATAACATGTCTGATTATGTGATCGACTTCCCTGAAGTCGTAAAAAATGCTTATTATTATAGCAGACTTTGTTCTCATGTTTTTGCTTGCTAATGTTCTACTATAGGATTATCATCATTGTAAAGGGTTATCAAATTTTCTGTCTTTTTGATAACCAGCACTCTATATACGTGGATGGTTTGTGGTATGTGATATGTTATAGATTCTTTCATAAGTAATTCATTGAAATGAAGAATTATGCTAGAGGCTAAATCTGTATGTGATGCTTCATGATGATAGACCAAGAGACATGAGTTTGTAAAGGCTTGTTCACTTGCATCCCTAGAAATGTTGACTTATTACGGGCAGAAGTAATTAAGTGTGCCAATAGCTGAATATTTGTGCGAGAAGGGTAATGTTTATATGCCCACGTTCATAGCTTAATCAATGCCCTTTGCTTATTATTTTGTCCATGTTCATTTTCCTTTCACTGGAGGAAGTGGTTTCTTTGGTTTAAAGTAAGATGACAAGGTCACTAATTTGGTCAACAAAATGTTATATAATATTCTTTGGAATAAAAATCTTGTTTTCTGGATATGAAGTTGGGAGGGGCTGGAGGAATGACAGGTTGATTGCAAAAATCATTAAACCATAAAAAACCAGAAAAGAGGTTTACTTTCTTGCGCTGTTTGTTATTTTCTTCATTGGGTTAGTCACAGGGTAATGGTTACCTTGTACTTTTTGTTTCAGTTACACTTTTCAGAACCTAATCTTTGGGCGCAATTGGAGAAACTGTTCTTGCATATTTATTGCTAAAGTGCAAATCAAATTTTTAATTGACATTTTTTCATTTTTTTGTTGAGATTCTTTGTACTAAATTGGCAGTGTAAGAACTATGGCAGGTATTGTGCCTTCTGGAAAGTACTGATCCAACCACTGCTACACAAGTAGTTCGTCTGCATGGTGTTTATCAACTCTTGCTTAATTGCCTCATTGACGGGTAGGCTGCTGAGCATCTTTGCTATTTCACTTCATGAATTTGTAGGGTTTAGTTGACATAAGATCTTTACCCAATGATTCCATTTCTTGATCGTCATAAGAGAGACTATTGGAGTATGTATACAAGTCGATAAAAGCCATGTATAATACAGCTGAACAGTAAAAGAGAAGAACTATATATATATTGTGATCTGTCGATATGCTAGCCTTTTTTTCCCTCCATCTTATCATGCGATTGATTATGAAGTCAAAGAATTATTTTTCTTAGTGTACTTGTATTGTACACTTTTTAAGTCTAGCTATGTTAACCATTCAATACCACTGTTATTATAGTGTGTGGCTGAGTTACATACTTTTCAGTTGTTTTACTTTCTGGGTTGTACGCTTATTCTTACAGTGAATCTTATCATTTGTGTGTCTTTTCTCGCTCTAGGGATGAGCAAGTTGCAACTGCATCAATGGATGCAATTAAGAATTTGGCTAGCTCCACTGAAGGCATTGTATGTAGTTGTCCTACTCCTTGACTTGCCTGGTCAATGAAATTGCGTCTCTTAATGTTTTGGTGAATGTCATGATCTTATTCTTATACCATTATACTTCTAATTTGTTCTCTCATATTTTGCAGGGTGTCATCTTTCCACAAGGTACCAATGAGGCTACACACCTTGGAAATTTGGCAGAGAAATGTTCATCACTGGTATAGTACTGTATGTTTGGTCAGTGCGTTGCAGGATTTAAGCAGCATGAAATTCTTGTTTAGCAAGCATTCTCTTGATAACGTTGCTTCTTATTGTATTATCATACAAGTCTATTCTGATTATTTTACCCAAAAAGTATTATTTATTTTCAACACGAAGAATCTATATTTTGCCAACATAAAATGATGGAATCAGCAGTATATTTATGTTGCTTGATCTACAAAACATTTTCGATATCCTTAACCAAGTTCACTGTAAGCTAAATAAAGGTTCCCTGGGAATATGTTTTTGCTTTCAAGTATTGTACCTGCTGTTACTCAATGTTTTTCCGTACAACAAAGCAAGGCTGGTTATACTCTCTTGTTTCTTATCCAAACTTATATTTCAGGGACGAGTTCGTATCCTAGCATTGATTGTGAAGCTGTTCTCTATTTCTAGCTCTTTGGCATCAGTAGTCTGCAAGTCAAATCTTCTTCATCTCTTGGAGGCAGAAGTTCAAAGGACTAATGATACGCTTGTTATTTTGAATGTTCTGGAACTCCTTTATGAGGTTTGGATCTAATTACTCAAGTCTCGTATATATCAGTGCCACCAAGTCTATCTATATGCTAATTGTAAGTCTTTTTGTAATTTTTGTTGGTTATTAGCCAGTTGGAGTTTGTGTTTCTGTCAAAAGTATTCTAGGGATTTATTATCATGGTGTTAGAGGTGGGCGTTGATCTTTTTTTGTCTATCCATGTACAACCCATTACTGTTTAATAATTGTCAGTGCTTTATCATGTCAGCTCTTGTTCGCAGCTATTTCAAATTCAAAAGCTGCTTCTTGTCATGTGAAAACATCTTCAAATAGTTTGTTGATACTATTTCATATGTAATGTTTCTATGAGCCCTTTCCATTGATCAAGGGTCACATAGAAGGGGGACTGGTAAAGAATACAATTGTTTCGCATTGATAAATCATGAGTTGCAAGCCTAGCATATAAAATCATAGGTTACTCTAGCTAATGCCCCATTGGCTTTAGAATGGAACTATGTTTATTGTTAAGTGACCACCTCATCTAAAAACTTAAACTGTTAAAAAGGGTTTTATTATATTATTTGTTATATTCGACACGCCCCTACAAGTGTAGGCGGAGTTGGTTTTTTTGAGCCTTGCACTTGAACAGTTTTTTAATTTTTTTTTTTTAAATGGGTGGCAGTGAGTTTTGAATGCAGGAGTTTTTGGTACCTAGACTCTGATACCATGTTAAGTGACCACCTCATCTAAAAGTTTAAACTGTTAGAGAGGGGTTCATTATATTATTTATTATATTCAACATTTATTAATAGTGACAAATTTTAATCGATAATTCAATATAGCATCTGGCCAGGCTATTAAGAATCATGATCTATTTCTCCTTTTGTAAGTAATCATTCTCTACTATTCAAATGCTAATATCAGAAACATAAATGTTCTCATATCAGATTCTAACAGATACAACACCAATGTTGAAAGTCTTTAATTGTTTATCTTGGTCATTGATTGCAAAATCATTAACGTATCTTTTAATTAGTCTATTGAAAAATTGTATTGGATATTCATGTAGCTAAATATATCTGAAAATTCGGACTGTTGGCATGCCCTAATATTGAATACTTTTTGAAGATCCTTTCTGAATGATGTGGTATTGACAACGTGAGGTTATATTATTAGCATTTGATCGATTCTCCACTAGCTATTAGGAATATACTGAATATCATTCGTCTTCTAACCAAAGTTAGGTTATGATAACTATAACCATGTAACATACTACTGCAGGTCTAACTTTATAGAAGTCTGAAGCTGATATAAACTGAATAAAAATGTGGTAGTTCACTCCGCATTTCATTTTACTAACTAATCCAGTTTTGTGCTCCTTGCTAGCTGACCCTTTCAGCATAGTAAATGTTATTTTTCTTCTCTATTTGTTTGTTTAATGGTATGCTTCCTTCCTCTTTTCTTGGAATTAGTTCCGAATTATTACTGACTGGTTTGTTTTGCATGTGTTCCGGAAATCAAGTTGGCAGAAGTTCCACATAGCACAGAGTACTTGTCAGGAACTACACTTCTTCAGTTACTTGGTTCTATAATCAGGTCAAATTTGACATAGCCTATGTGGATATCTCAATCTCTCTCTCTCTCTCTCTTTCTCCCTCTCTCTCGCTCTGATAATCTGTGTTCTATTGCAACGTGGTTGTCTGCATTTGAATTTTGAACAGCAATGCTTCTGCCGAATCAATTTTAAGATCAAGAGCAATGATGATAACTGGGAGGCTTCTGTCCAAGGAAAAAGCTTTTGCATTTATTGATGAATACAGTAAGATTTTTAATCTTTTACTTTTATCGAGTCTTTATGGCATATGATACTTGAACTACTCTTTCAAATGCTGGATGGAGGAACCGTGGGTCTTCTCAAGTATTGACTGCTGATACATTTTACACTTAGTGTGTCTTCTTAAGAGCATAACTAATTAATCTCTTGAATATGATGATATTGGATCTTCTATCGGGGCATTGGAACAGTTTGCTGTGTTATCACTTGGTTCTTGCAGCTGTGGACCCCTCAAGATGCTTCACATATGTTTTCCACTTTCCCTTTGCTTGATTAATGGTCTAAATATTTGATGTGGCCACCAAAGAATTTTGGTACTAACCAAGGCAACTGGGGTTTTAAGCCATTAAACCAAATCAAACTTAGCCTTATCCCACTAGGTGGGGTTTGCAGGTTTTAATCTCTTAATGTACCCAAGGAAAAGAAAATACTAACCAAGGACCAAGAAATACCATAAAAGAACATCTTCTTAAGTTCATTTTGTAAAATAGTTTTGGGTAGACAAAATTGTAGTGCCAAAAGGAAAGGTGACTATCATTTGAATGTATGTGACATAATACAGGAAGTGCGTTGTCATTACTTGTTGGTAATGCTGAGCAGGTTGTTATCATATAGTGACATGCATATGTCATGAAAACACAAAATATTCCATTTGGTAACTTCATATAAGAGAAAAATAGCACCAGACAAAAAGAATCGCATTTTTGATTCGCAAAGCTTTTCTGCAATCTTATTTCAGTAACTACTATGCTATATATTAAATACTTATGTTTGGAAGCACTTCTTAAACCTTATCTTTCATACTCAGCGGATGCTTGAGAGTGGTTAATAAATTTCATATTTCTTCTCTCTTGCGTTGCAGGTTTTAGAACTGTAATTTCAGCCATTGATAAAAGGTTTGAGTTCCTGGAAAGTCACGATGCAGACGAATGCGAATGTGCACTGGAAGCATTGGGTCAAATTGGGTCATGTAAGTAACAACTTGTTGCTTTACTCTTGGGAACCCATTTTGGTATAGTATGAGGGTTCCATCTTAATGCTAGATTCTTTTTAATAAATATACAATGATCTTGACTGAATTAAAATTTTACTCCCTTTGTCCCATTAATCTTGGCACCCGAGTAATGGGCGCGAAGATCAAGCAAACCGTATTTTTAGAATTCAGTGACAAAAGGATGTCCTTGGCACCTTTTCTAATGCAAAAGTTGTGCTTGTAGTTATTTAAGAGTATTTATGTAAGGGTAATGTATCTGAGTAGAAAGAAAAGTGTGTCGTTCTTGGAAAGGTCATGAATTTGAGACTCCTTGGAAAACAAAAAGGTGACAAGATCAATGAGACTGGGGGAGGACTATGACGATGATGGAGTCACATGGAATTTCATGGATGAGTTGAAATAAGACTTTGATTGCAAAGTTGGGGAAGAAAGAGGGTAGAGGGGCTTTTCCTTAGATGAATTTGGTTAAGATGTGGAGAAGAGGTGGTGGGGAAGGGATTCAACTGTGCTTCTCTATGATTGGGTCACTAAAAATATATGAGGATGAAGTAGGAAATAGAGAACTGGGTAAAATTCTATTCACCAATTTTTGTTGGTTCATCTGATTGTGTCTTGTTATGATGAAGTTTCGTTTAACGGCTTTCCTATACTGGTCTCCTATCTAGGCCTCTTATTCTCAATCTTACTGGCACCACCAGTCATACCAGTCTGCTTTGTTGCAGCCTTTCCCTTCCATCCTCAGTTTAATAACATATAATTAAGTTAAAGCACTTGCGTTCAGATGATGAAAGTTGTCTAGTTATGCGCTTCTGCTAGAAGTTGGAATCTTTCATAATTTGATGAATAAGGAAAATTAATTCCAGATGGAAGTAAGCACCGGAGATGAATTAAGTTGGCCTAATCTATATGATGATGTCTTGGGAAGAAGTGGACATGTTTATTCGAGAGGTATGAGATAGAGAGAGTAGGGTCCTAGTGTCACAAAGACAGAGAGTAGTAGTCCCACATGGAAAAGAGATGTCTACAAAAAGATGTCTTGTAAAGGAATAATCTCCATGTCTCATAGAGGCAGCAGTTTAGCCAAGATAGAGACAAAGGTAAAGGGCCTATGAAAAGCAAAATTTAAAGATAATGTAGAGATAGTACTGGGTGTCCTAGCTTGGGGTAGGAGAGCAAGGACTTGGCTGTTAAATGATTGGCAAGGGGAGTTCCTCAATGCAGCTTTCTGGCCTTGTACAAATGAGTGAGTCTAATAGTGTTAATAGGATATGTAAATTAGACAGGTTACATGGTTTTGTAATGTGTATGATGAGTAAGCAGGTCTAGATTATTGGATAGAATAAAAGGGGTTTTTATTGTTTAGTTTTACGATTGAAGATTTGATGCATCTCATAATAAAGGAGCTTAGAGCTTTAGTACTTGAGATACCTCAATATTAGAAAAGAACAAGGAGTATTTTATGATGTGTGCTCAATTATTGGCTTCTACTCCTGTGAGAGTGATTGGGTTGAAGGCATGTGCATTATTCGGTTAATTTTGCTTTTGGGTGGGATTTTCTTACTCAAAAAATCCTCATAAGAGGGAATTCCTTGAGGCACTAAACTACAGCGGAGGTGGTTCTATATTCATAGAAAACTAGGTTCACTCAACGTTTTGCAGTCTATTTGGATATCCATGTCTTTCTTACCAACTTCTAAGTGTTAGCAACCAAATAGACACCATAAGAAGTTTTTATTTACAGGCCTTTGAGGTGTCACCCCTTTGTATTAATAGGATGGTAGTCTTTGTTATCAAACCAAACCAAACCAAACCTTTTCCCACTAAGGTCAGCTGTATTGGATCTACTGAGTCCACTCATTCTTGTCGAGAGCCGTCTCCAAAGTTAGTTTCATACAAGCTAGGTCTCGCTTAAGTGTCTCCGATAGTCTTTGCTTTGTAAGATGGAAAATCTCAAATCTTGCTTTCTATTAATATAGAACCACCTTCACTATATTTTAGTGCATTGAATAATCCCTTTATGTGAGGACTAGGTGACTATAAAGACACCTAGACTTCTAATATCAGATGAGGCTGGGTTAGCTTTATGAAAAATACTTCCTATTGATTCCTTTAATTATATTGTTTATGCCCTATACTTTTATCCACGACAAAATATAGTCTTCCTAAGATAGGAAGAACTCAACAAATATCAAAGACAATTGTTTGTCAATGCAAAGTATTGTGCTCATTTATTGTGCTTACATGTATGGACCAAAACTTAGTTGACAATGTGATTTAGTCTTTATAAACTACCCTAGCTTAAATGAAATATTCTACTAGGGATAAATTGAGAATAAGAGTTGTCCTATAATTTATTAAAGGACGAAATATTCTACTAGGGATAAATTGAGAATAAGAGTTGTCCTATAATTTATTAAAGGACGCCTAAAGCTCTTCCAGTCTTTCCCTTAGTTGTGCTTGAGTGGGTCAAAGATTTAGCTTTGTGAAGTTGATTATTAGTTACACGGGAGGCACATATAGTTTTTTGGACAACCTTGGACTTGTGAAGACTAGTGCATGGTTGATTTTCATCACATGCAATTTAGCAATGTTATGGTAGGAACTTTAACTCTTTATGTGATTGCAACACCTGTGAAGAGCATGTGCTATGAGGCTTTACACAATCTTGTGATATCTTCCCCTCGCCTACAACTGCGTTCATTTTTATGCTTCCTTTAACTTCACTCACAATCCTTAATAAGTTCCTCTTATTATCCTTGGTTAAGGTGGAGGAAACTAGGTTTTTCTTGCAGCAACATCGTTAATAGGTCCATTGTGGTTCCAAACTTTCTAGTTACCATGATAGAAAAGTCATGACTCTGCTTTGCGTTGTCATTTGCAAAACTAATGTGGGCCTAAATTATAATTGGAAGGGTGAAAAGAAAATAACTCCCTTGTGGTTTACCTAAAGTGCACGTTTGCCCTCGGTGGTTCCTAAAGTAACTAATACCCCCATTGTGGTCTAATAAGATGGTGCACACGCCCTTTAATGCTAACAGTTTAATTTTTTAATGATAGTGTTTAAAATGATAAATGTGCCCTTTTAATATTAACCAAAAAAAAAACTAATCAGAGCATGGACCTTATCCTCTACCCCTTTCACCCCCAACCCCCCAAGACACTCAACCAGCCCTGCCCAACCAGCTACCCCCACTCCTGCAGCCCACCTCCCACCCACACCACACACGATGCCGCCACTACCACCGTACCATGTAGCCACCACCACCACCACCACCACTACCACTACCATCATACCCCCACCACACCCTGCGACCGCTACTACCACCACATACCCCATCATACCACTCGCTCGCCACCACCACTACACAAAACGAAACACACACACGCAACGCGAAATGCTCGCGCACACACACACACAATGCCAAACACACACACAACGGTAAACACAGACAATTTTGAACACACAGACATTGTGCGAACACGCACACAACACACATCAGACAGATTGCGGGTGGGGTGTTAAGGTTTTGTGATTTGGGGTGAGGGTGGCTGGATTGGGGGTGGTGGTGGTGGTGGCAGTTTTGGGTGTGGGATGGGGTTTAGGTGGGTTGTTGGGGGTCGGGGAAGGGGGTTATCTTTTTATTTTTTAAATTTGGAAATGACCATTATATCCAATTAAGGGTATTATGGTCCATATAAAATTGTTTCAAGTGGATCACTCCCAAATTCGCAATTAGCGCGAATGGAGCACAAATGATGTGCACTTGGACAGTTTTTTCAACGGATGGGGGGTAATGTGCACCATTTTATTAGACCATGGGGTGTATTAACTGCTTTTAGAACCATAGGGGCCAAACGTGCACTTTAGGCAAATCATAGGGGTATTTTGCTTTTTACCGTAATTAAAATTATGAACTACCAACCATTCGCTTTTAGCACCCCTTTTGTGTCTGTATCAAGCTCTCAGCATTTTCTTGAGTTTCTGTTTATTATTGGGCTTTCTGAATTTTGTTATGTATTTCGTCTAACAATCTTAATCTTGTTCCCTCATGAGACTGCAGCAAACCAAGGAGCTGCACTGCTTCTCTCAAGTTCATCACCTGCAGCTAGACATGTTATTGATGCTGCCTTTGACCGTCAACAGCTTGGTAAACAACTGGTGAGCACATTTTATTCATGATCGTCCAATTGTGTTTCAATGATAATAGCTATTAACATTTTAAATCTGGCACTCTTTCAACACCAGGCTTTGCTCGTGTTTTATTATAATCATCAGTTCTATTTTTTGCTTCATAGATATAGAGCTTGCATAATTTCCTTTATGTGTGTCTGTTCTTGTTGTTATTGTTGAAATATTATATTACTTTAATTCCATAATTTTAGGCTTGTTGTAAGGAGCAATTCATGGAGCAAATTGCTCCTTACAACAAGCCTAAATTCATGGAGCAAATTGCTCCTTACAACAAGCCTAAAATTATGGAATTAAAGTAATATAATATTTCAACAGTTATCATTTGTGCTGTTTGGAAGTCACACTTGAAGTGATCAGTAGATAGATGAAGTTAAGTGACATTTGAATTTTCTTTGTTATTTCATGCCTCATCAATACAAGGGAAATTTGATAGCTTGTTTTGATAATGCTCAATGTTGGAACTTGTGGCAACACATTTGAGTAAGTACAGAGACTGATGTTCACCATGTATTTGAGACAAAAAATATAGATGTTTCTTTCATGACAACCTCTTCAGAAAGAAGAGAGGATAGTCATTTGTTCTTATCAAGTCTAGCAAATACAATTTCTTCCAGATTACACATCCTTGATTCAATTTCCAGGCATAGAAGGATATCATTTCTAGATTTTAGGCTAGATGCCCACATTAATACTTTCCTCAAGTAATACATCTCTTTTGGAGAACTGGAGGGCCTTATAGACACTTTTTTGCTACTCCAGAATTGGAGTTTGTATTGCTAGTCTCTTCCCTTCTATTTGGCAATTTTTTCCTAACTGAACGAATGTGATGAGTCGATTTGTGTAGTGAGGAGCATTCCGCCATAAAACCTGTATTGCTAGTCTCTTTCCCTTTTATTTGGCAATTTTTTTTTTCTTTTCTATGTTAACTAATGGAGTGGAGTGTCGTCTTCTTATCACATGCATCTATCAATTTGTTCCCCTCCCTTTGTTCTTTTCCTTTTTTCTTTTTTATTTTATTTTATTTTATTTTGGTGCATGTGTGTCTTTGGGGGTGTTTTTGTGTGTGTGTGTTAGGTGGTTTTGGTTGGGGGGGGTGGGGGGTGGGGGGGCGGTGGTGGTTGGCTGAAGGAGCTAGGATTTTCTTAATAAATAGCAGGGACTAAAAATGAAGCCAGTTTGTATCTTCAATATAACTATTTGTAAGGGCTACCAAATCCTGGCTTCATACGTGCAAGTAAGGATACGCGACCTGCATATAAATATTTCATGACAGAAGTATGTTATAGGAATTTGGTCCTGTTTGGTTCTTATGTATCCTTAATTGACTCTTGACATGGTGCAGTAATATTTACAGTTAATGACGTGTCTACATATGTATGTTGTACTCAGATTATTATGTTATATGAAAAATGCAGGCTGCATTGCATGCTTTTGGGAACATTGTCGGTGAAACGCGGGCTGAAAAAGATGTAATGCTGAATGGCGATGCAGAAGAAAACCTTAGACGCTTGATCTATGAAAAGGCATCCAAGTCACCGAAGTTGACCCCATCAGTAAGTAGATTTGTTCTTTTTCTCTGTAGTGTTCTAACTTGTAATTTATTTGATTTTAGAGGCAAACCCGGGAATGTGCTTTTAAAATGTTTGGCACTCGATCTTCTTGTTTTCCCCAAATCTTTATGGAAACTATTTTTGTAATGCTTACTCTTTATCCTACTCGTATGTTGCTACTTTTGGGCGTACTCATTTTGAGTTTCTTGTTACTTCTTTATGCTGTTATCCTTAAGAAATTTTTGATGATTAATGTGGCAGGAACTACTCCTATCAATTCTCAAACAGGATTCAGAAATTCGCCTGGCGGTGAGAATACAGAATTTTCCTAGTAATTATAATGTCTGTGGGCTCGTTTAACATGTTGATAAACATAAACAAGTCCAATTTCCTCCTGTAAAAATGTGTTCCATAAATTTTCTAGTTTCAGGAAATAATTAATTGGATTTAAAGTTGGCCGTTTTCCCATTTCACATTTTGTGGGCCTCGTTCCCATAGGTGTATGCAGAAAGCCTTTCCACTTACCTCGTGATATGTAAAATTAAACTTCAAAATTTTTTCTTCATATCTTCCCTGGGCATAATCTTCTAGCACCGCTTAGAGGAATCCAAGTGAATTATGGAAGATAAAGTGTAGAATACATTTGTGGATTTTTGAGATGACTACTTCCATGATGGAACCAGAGGGAATAAATGGGTGTTATCATCATTTTGCTGCTTGTTCGAGTCATTAGCAAGTTTTATATCCTTTCTCTGTGCTTACTAGAAAGGAAGTAATTGACATCTAGAAGTGCTTCCCTTAATCAAACAAGCAAAATGGCAGTGTCACCTTCTAATGTCACCTCGTTGTTGCTTTAGCTATCAAATTACAGAGAAAACCAGAAAAAAAGAGAGATACTTCCTTTTTGGAGTACTGGTCTCCCCGTCTCGAGTATTGTCATTCTATCTGATAACAATGTGAGTTTATGTGGTCTATTAGTGACTCCCATCAATTACATAATTATGGTCATGAAAAGTGCAAATCGGGACTTATCACTTTGGAAGAGGGTGAAAACTGGATATAGGATTGCAGATTTCCTGAAACCCCATTGACGAAGGAAAAGCCTTTAGGCTGCTGGGAGGCCATTTCATGATAAGGGCTTGAAGTTGGGCACTTAGTAAAACTACACAAGGGCATTGAATGGCGATCCCTTGTGCTTTCTTGTTGCACTTTGACTTTATTTGCAAATCTTATGCAACTTTCTAGTTTTGCAGGGTTACAGAGTGATAACAGGGTTGGTGGCACGACCTTGGTGCCTGGTGGAAATTATATCAAGACAAGAGATCATAGATATAGTCACTGACACATACATAGAGACCAAAAAAATAGGTCTGTGGTTGTATTATTCTTTATTGTTTTTATTAGTGATTCTTTCATGTGTATTTGTTTCTTTAATTTAGAATCTTTGGATAGGCATTACATTTGAAATTTCAATTAAACTTCTAGGCGTTTCCCTATTGTAATTTGAGAAATTTTCAGGTATGGAAACTAGGCATAAATGTTGCCAAGCAATCTACAAGGCATTCTCGTCATCTAGTAAAGCAATTGGTGACCCTGCTCTTGTTGGGATAGCTACAAAGGTACGATTCCTTGTGTCGAATAGCATTGGTGTAGAGGGAAGGTCTTTTGCTGCATTTGTGTGTCTGTGTATATGTATATACACACACGTTGGAACCAAACCAAGTTTTATCTACTTACGTGAGGTTAACTATATGAATCTAATGACACCACTTATTCCCGTTTGGAGTCATCTAATAGCTTCATTCACACAAGCTCTCGTTTGAATGTCTGCAACCAATCCCTCATAAGTCTCTTTTGACCCCTCTATGGTGTACAACCCTCCTATCTTCACATCTTCGCACAGGTGCTTCCACTGGATGCTTTTGTAACATGTCCAAATCATTTCCATATTGATCCCTCATCTTGACGTCGATCGGGCTGCCCACACTTTTCTTCCAATTACATAGTTTCTAATATTGTGGTGCACATTCATCTCAACATTCTTGTCTCAATCTCAGCCACGCGGCCACTCATATGTTCTTACATATTGGTACTTCGGCGTCCAGCTCTTCGATGCATAAAGCAAAGCTGGTCTATGGCTATCTTCTAATACTATGTTTACGCAGTCTCTGAGTACTTCAGAGCCACCAACCTGCAAGTGGCACTTAGTGCACAATATGCTAGGGGTACAAAAGGACCAATAATCATGCCATAATGCTCTGAAATACGTCTCCACCTACTTTGGCAATATAATTTGCGTGTGCATACTCCATTGCACTCTGCAACAAGTAGATCTAGTGAAGCTAAAAATATGATAAAATAAGTATATGAACAAACGAAGATTATATGATGGTATATGATGGTTGGCGAATAAGGCGATGGTCTCAACAAACTCAACTAGTTGGGACCAAATTTTTTTTGATCAAGTTGATCTTTATCAGTTGATTCAACGCATAGTATTCTGTAACTTTGAATCTCTTATACATTGTTCACTATTCACTTCCTTTTAGTTGAAGCCATGCATGTTAGCTAAAACTTCATTGTTGTTATTCTTAGTGTTGTGTTTGATCATTCTGCAGCTTGAGGAAGCTATCCGAAGGGGTCCTTTTCTCGGGAGAAAACACACTGAAGCGCAGCCTGTTGTAGTCACAGCTGAGCGATTCTGAATTTGTACTTGCTAAACGCGGGATTTAGGCTCTTCAGCTAACACACTCAATGAAAAATGTTAAAAGACTGACAGATCGAACTGCGTACAAGTTTACTAGATAGACTTGTTAGACAATCCTTACGTGCAACCAAATGTAAATGGATGTAGTAGTTTGGAACACAACTGGGGGACTTGTACAATTTTGTGTTGTACTTGTGCTGCAAAATCCTGACACTTTGCTGCTGCTTGTTTTCTTATTCGTCGCGCTTGTTTCTGTTTGTACATGGTAATGCGAGCCAAAGATCTCAACAAGGGATCAAAATGGGTGTTTTTTTTTTTGTTGGTCAATAAAAAACATTTCATAACTGAGAAAAATATACAAGTTAATCAATTCCAGTGGGGTGGAAATCTAAGTTCAATAATTGATACAAGCTACAAGGGACATTAGAAGTCCAATCAAGGGGTAAGAATTTTTTCAATTTCTCTTTTGTAATTTAATTGCACGATTTATTAGCAGTTCTTCGGATGGAGGAGAACTTTATATTTGAAAATTCTGTTACAATTTTTCAAACATCGTCTGTAATGGTTCTTGTCCTGAAGTTTGGAGCAATACTTGTAAACTTGATTGTGTTGATTATTGTCTGCGCATCATTTTTAATTGTGATGTTGGTCATCTGAAACTGAGATGCAAAGATGTAAGCTTCTAATAGCTAGAGCTCCTAGGCTTTTGCTAAAGTTGTGGCATCTATAAATAACTCTAGCACATGTACCTAAGAACTTTAGTGTACCTTGTGTATTCATCTTGATCTGTTGTCTTTTCATTTGTTGGTGTGATAGCTGGGACTCGGATATACATAGTGGGATTAATCTGAGTCCCTTCATTTCAGAAGCTGTTTTTGTCTCTACATCTCTTTTTTCCTCACTATTCACCCTTTTTTTTTTTTTTTTTCGTTTTTTAGGTTTCTTTTAGTTTTTTAGGGTATCTCCAAGGCAAGAAAAATAGTATACTATTTACAATTTTTTTTCATTTTTGGTAATTTTTAAAGATTCGGGTCTCTATTTTAACTTAAATTTCTAATGAGGCCCACAACTTTTTAGAGATTTGAATTAAAATAGAAATTCAATTTACTTTTTTGGCAATAAATTTAAAGACCCAAAAAGTAATTGAGTTTCTATTTTGGTTTAAATCTCTAAAAAGTGGTGGGCTCCATTAGAGATTTGAGTTAAAATAGAGATTCGGGTCTCTAAAAATTACCAAAAATAGTAAGTTTTTATAAATAGAATAAACTATTAAAAATACCCTTAGTAAGAATGGGTGATGGTATTTTGTCTAAATAATAAACACAGGTGAATCTGAGTCTTTTATATCCCTATTTTTTCCATAGTTTGCTCTGTCCTTAAAAATGAATCTTCAAAGTTTCCTTTAGATTGAGAGTGTTCTACCATAACAGGAATTAGCTCGAAATGCGCTTAATTCTTTTGTTTCCCAAAAATTTTGAATTGTATAAGAGGGTCAATATGTTCTTTAGGTAGGGCTTTCAGTTAGTTAGAAGTTAGACCTGATTATTGAAGACATTAAAAAAAAGATTGTTAAAAATTATGATTTTAGTTTTTAGTATATTTGTAGGATTGTCAATAGGCCTGTAGATTAGGTAGCAAAGGAAATGGTTAGGGGGAATTTAGCTTGTAATTTGGTTGTTATTATCCCGTCATCTTTACAAGAGCTACTGAGAAATGACTTGAATGGTATTGGTTAATTTGCGTGTTTTTTTGATGTTTTATTAATGAACTCCTTGCGACAAAACAAAGAAAAATATAAGAGGGTTAAGACAACAATTCAACCCCCTTTGTTTTTGGATTAGGGGCTTTTGTAAATTTGATATAGATAGTCTACAAGAAAGTATAGATAGTTTAATTAGTTGATGTATATATTTTTTGGTTGCATCCCTTTGGTGCATATCAATATAATTCTTTACTGCTCAAAAAAAAAAAAAAAAAAATTCAACCACTTTTCCAACTGCAGAATTCAAAACTAATTTGCAGGCCGAATTCGCAAAGAAGGATTCAGATTATGCGAGGGAGTATTCTACTGGAACCCACTTTCAACCGGTCTATCTCAAAGTTTTAGGTTTTTTGGTGGAAAAATTGCACAAATGGTCTTTATTTTTTTAAACAAATTTCAAATTCGTTTTTATTATTCAAAACTAATCAATTTACCCCTTATTATTTTTTTAAAAATTTAAATTCATCTCTATTGTTTAAAATTAACCAATTTAATCACTAATATTTTTCAATTTTTTTTAATTTAATCACAATTTTTTAAGCATTAAGGACCAATTTGAATTTTTATATGAAAATAATAGGGAATAAATTGAAATTTTCTAGAAAATAATAGGGACTAAATTAATTAATTTGAATAATATGGACAAATTTGAAATGTTTAAATAATAATAGGGATTAAATTAACCAATTTTAAATAATAAAGAAAAATTTAAAATCTTTAAGAAACAATATTAATAAAAGTATTCTATTAGCCATATGTGGTTATATTATTACAAATCTAGAGGATCTGTGTCCTCTTTTATCTTGTTCTAAAAGAGAGTAAATCAAGTGGTACATTATTGTTAATAAAGCACAAACCAAGTGAACAACTAAAGGCTATAATTTGCTAATCAATTTGTATATCTATTTGTTTTACGATAAAGTTTGGATGTTGCCGCAAAATCAATTTGCAATCTTCCAACCACGGTTGGAGATGGCAGTTATTGCTTGCGCATTTTGTGAGTAAATTTATTATTAAACGCTAATCAGTCTCAACCTCCAAAAAATCCAAATTCATTGCAGATGTTTTAGGGTATCTCAAATGGTGGAAATTATTTATAAAAATTTATTATTTTTAGCTATTTTAGATACCCGAGTCTTTAAATTTAGAGTCAAAATAGTGGAAGCTCACTACTTTTATCAACTTTTTGGTCAAAATAGAGACCTAATCACTTTTTGGGTCTTTAAATTTTGAGTCAAAAAAGTAAATTAAGTCTCTATTTTAACTCAAATCTTTAAAATTGTGTGGGCTCCATATATTTTGGTTCTAAATTTAGAAACCCGATCTCTAAAAATTACCAAAAATAATAAATTTTTGTAAATAATATCTCCTATTGGAGATACCCTTAAAAATCCAAAATTACACGTGAAGCCACAAACCTTGTCCGAAGAAGAAAGCCGACTCGGCTGCGAAAAGGGTGCGCCAAGCCGAGAAGTGTTGGCTCTATAATAAAGCTAGAAAATCTGAAGTTAAAACTCGCGTAAGGACAAGTTCAATGGGGGGTTCTAAAATGTAAAGCTTTCTATTTTTAGGTATTTTTGTACTTTTTTAGAGCCCCATACCCTAAAAACTACCACTATTTATGGAAAAAGGACGTGGAGTCCACCACTTTTGAGTTAAAAGATGCTAAAATAGTGCTTCGGGCTCCAAAATGTTCAGCAAATTAGTACAAAAATGCCCAAAAATGGAAAGCTTTACATTTTAGAGCCCCTCATTGAGGATAGCCTAAAGAAGGTATTAAACAAATTTTTAAAATATCTTTATTGGGTCTAAATATAATTGAAAATAAATGTACTTTATTAGTTTAAGGTTTAGCTGATCTTTGTGCACTTGGCATTTTATTATATTTGTATTTTGTAATTTAAAAGTTTTTAAAAAGTGTACAAGTCTCCTACAAATAGTAGAGTACAGGGTATGTGTATGTAACCTTACCTCACGGCCGTAGAGTATGTATCCCGAACTTGAACCCAAAATAAATATTCTAACAAGTGAGCACTCGTAATGAAAAAGCTTGGAAAATTGTTGTGGCTAGTAGTTTTGGTGGTAGTGGAGATAGATTCTAGCAGAATAAGTCGTGTTATTATATTCGTATAGTCAATCTTACCTAGTGGAATAACGCTGGTTTAATTTGAAAAGTGGTTTTTAATACTGGTATTTTAAGCAAAAGGGTGATATTAACTATCCACCTAAGATTACTCTCAAGTCCTAATTACAAGAAGAGTTGTGTAAGGAACCTAACATTTAGTTGAGTGAGGCAACAAGAAAAGAGTTGAATGTGAATAAATTGAAATAATATTAGTTCTTAAATGAAACCTTGTCATTCTTGATATGAAAAGTTGTATCACTGGTTGAAAATAATAGGCATTAAGAATATGTGTCTTCTTACTTGAAACAAGAAGTTGGAAGACATTCATAACATTCAAAAGTTACATACGTCTCCCATCTAATAAGCTATAATACATTCATCCAGAAAATGGAAGAATTAGTAGAGGAAATGATCCAAATCCTGTTAGGGCTAGTACAACTGGTCAAAGAATGTTTAATAACTAAATGAAGCAACATTATGATGCTGAAGACATCAGCTATAAACATTTGTTCTACATCAAAAAATTCTAAAGTTTTCAAGATCACCTTACAATAACACCAATTAGTTTTAAGGTAGAAATCTATAATTTTTAACATGGTATCAGAACTAAACCCTTGGTCCAGTCATATTCTTCCATGTGTGCTCATCATCTATGTGTAACCCTATCACACATGGTGGGAAGTGTTAGAATATATATGAACTTGTTCTATATCATGAATATTTTGATATTAGATGTAAGTTGATCAAGGGATGGGGTTAAAAAATACTGTACTTAATAGAAATATTTGTAATGCCTAGAATATTGACTTTAGTATCCTTGGCTAACTGTTTTTTGATTTTTGATTTGGTCAATGATGTAACTTTGATTTTCATTCGTTAATGAATACACTTGTCTTTGAACAAAAATAAATAAATAAATAAATAAATAAATAGATAAAGAACTTGAAATCCTTCTTTTTTGTTTTACGTGAGATGGGAGAACCCAGTAATAAATACATACATACACACATACACACACACACACACACACACACATATATATATAATTATATACGGTTTAAGTTTCATATTTTTGTTCTAATTTGTACGTAGGGTTGATAAACCTGTTAGCAAAGTGTTTGGAGAAAAACATAAATAAATGATAAACATAGATGCTTAGAACTAAATTAGTAGAAATATAAATAAATATGAGAAGTTGAGGAATCTGAAAGTCTAACTCATTCATCAAGTCATAAAAACCTACAAAAAGGAATATAAAAGAATAATATAGAAAACATATGTAGAAGGCATTAGGAGTCATTATCAACGGGCTCTAGAAGAGAGGAATAAAAAATAAAGACTACATCTTAAATTATTCATTATTTCAAAATACAATAGGATGACATATTGATAATTTCAAAACTTGGTGGCCAAGAATATAAAATCTTAACTAATAAGAAACCTAATTCAATTAGGAAACCAAAAATTCATTAATATACAAGTCTAAAACTAATGCCACATGATTATTCTAAAATTTAAAATCTAGAAAAGAGGAATAGATGATAATGAATATATAATTCGTTGTTTCGAAATACTATAAGAGAAACCTATTTATAATCTTAAAACTTGGTGGCTATATAAGAATGCAAATCTTACATAATAAAAACCTAATCTAATAAAGATACTAAACCTTTCTTAATTCAAGCCTAACTTAATAACACAACGAAATTATCCTCAAATTTAAATATAATTCAACAAAGGGGAATAGAAAAGAAATTGCTATTCAAGGAGCTTGACCTACATATCAATCGGAATTATGCTACCCCTTTTAACCCTGTTTGTATAGGTTCGTGCACATATTTACGTTTCCAACATCTTCCATGGCCCGAGGCCTTTGGGTGTATGGAAACCTGGATCGTATACAATAACCTCATTTTTCTCGTGATAGAAATCCTCAAAATAAGGAACAGGCTACTATGGCTACTTTCCATGAAGATCTTCTCCTCTCTCGAATACCCAAATGGAAAAAAATAAGTTCTAACTTTGATGTGGTGTCTACTTCACGACGAGACAACTCCATATTCTTTCATTCGCCATAAACTTCAGCCATAAAACACGCACAAGAAATCATAAACAACTCGTAAACTAATCAATGTTGATTTTCTCTTTTCCGATCCAGGAGGAGGAGGAATGGCACGAACTTTTTCTTCCTTGACATCAAAGGCAAATATGTAATCAGTTTTTCCAATATCATTAACGATCCAATGAATGGCTCCATGAAGACTAGCACTACAGAAGTTTCCAGAAGAAGGATAAGGGGCATGATCATGATCTGCAATTTTCCTCCATGTATTATCTTCTCCTACCGTGCAAACCTCACCCTCTGATTTCATTGTACCATTTTGTAGCTTTCTCGTAAGGGTGAATAGTACCAGACCCCCTGTGGTCTAGCGTAAGTGCACACTACCCCCCTGTGGTCTCAAAACTTCTTCCATACCCCCCTGTGATTCACCCGTTAGTGCACACTCACCCCCTCCGTCTAATATTCCGTCCAAAGTAGCGGAAAGTGCGAACCATGCGTGACATTTGCAGCTGTCTATGATTTTTAACAATAACATTAACAAAAATAAGATGAAAGTTGACCAAACTACCCTCAATTCCAATTCTAACATATGCCCTAGCTCTATTGTGTATCCTTATTGTATCTGTTGTGAGTAGTGAGCTTGAGCTGCCGTCGTCGAGCTTTCTCTGTGGTCGTGGTTGCTGCCGTCATCGAGCTTTCTCTGTGGTCGTGCTTGGTGCTATCGGCGAGCTTAAGCTGCGTTCGTGATTCTTCCACCGCAAGTTTACTTTACTTATGCATTTTATAGAAGGAGTTTCCGTTATTTGCTTAATTGATTTTCTCTTATATATGTATTTTCAGTTTACTTAGCATTTAATAGAAGCAATTTCTTGGTACTACTTCCACAGACCAACACACTAACATAAACTAGAATTATTTGTTATGGACCAGCATACTACGTTGGTTTCAATTGGGTTTTGGGTTTGTTAGATGGCTTTCAAACAATTGTTTGTTAAGGTAAGTTTTACATTATAAAAGCATGTTTGTTTACTTACTTTTGAGATTATATACTTTAGCAGAAGTGAAAATGTCCACAGCTACCCGTCGAAGTCGAGCTTCAGAAGACCTAGCATTTGATTTGCGGTACGTCAACACAAAGTGCAATTGTTATCGGAAGGCTGAAATTATTGTTGTGTCATCTGATCGGAAGGCCCCAAAAGGACGTTTATTTTATAATTGTGATGCATGCAATTTTTTCAAATGGTAGGAGCCTATCAAGGCTTCTTGGTTTGACACATAGCTGGACGTTAGTCTGAGAGCGGGAGACAATGTTAGTAAGAGTTGGGGAGACGAGAATAGTGGAGAGGAGGTGATATTTCCCATGAAGAAGAAGAAGAAAAAGAAGAGTAACAAGATTGCAAACTTGAACATGCTTCTTGGCGTGGCTACTAGTTGTTGTATTGTGTTGCTGGTGCTACTTCTCGTTGTTGCAATCTTCAAGTGAAATGGTGTTTTGTTGTGTTTAAGATAATTATGGTTGTAACTGGAAGATGAGTTGTTAGCCATCTTCAATTTTGTTGTTTATGTTTATGATGTATCCTTATGTAACTGGTTTATTTGAAGTATATTTCATTTGGAATTATTTGTATGAGTGTGTTGCTAAATACCAATTAATATAAACCTGTTTAAAATACCAACAATGTACTCATGTTGCAAAGTTACAAAAATAGTACATTTAATTTGGAACTTTTTGTATGAGTTTGTTGCAAAACACCAAGTAATATAAACCTGCCTAAAATACCAAGTCTACTCCTGTTGCAAAGTAAAAAAACACCAGTCAAGTTGTATTCATTCATTACCAAGAAAAGGACCACCAACCAATATAAATATGTCCAAAAAAAAGTGCATCCATACTGCCAAAAGTTAACAACCAAATAATGCCAACTAAAGTACCCCACTATGTGCATGTCTAGACCAAAGGAGACAATGGCCAATTAAGTAATACAAAAAGACAAAAAATATGCTAAAAGTCCAGCAAGTGTCAATATAAAATGTCAAGGCTGCCATATTCTTTTCCTTTTCTTGATGTTATCTAGCACTTCACTAATGCTTGCAATATGCCCTCTTTTTGCAACTGTTGCACCTCTGAGAGCTTCACCCCGGAAGCTTGTGTACACTTTGCCCGTGGCTCCTTGACTGCTAAAACTAGCCTTACTGTGTTCAGATCCAATATTAGCAGCTCCACCACCTTTAGCGGCGGCTCCATCACCTCTAGTGGCAGTTCCACCACCTCTAATAACAGATCCACCACCACGGTTTATAACTCTACCACCTCTAGTAATAACTCTACCACCTCTAGTAACAGTTCCACCACCTCTAGTAACAGATCCACCACCTCTGGTAATAGCTCCACCACCTCTGTTAGCTCCACCAATTGTAGATCTGACACCATTACCAACAGATTTGGCACCATCAGATGTATTATTTGTACCACCTCTGCCACCACTTGAATTGCCTTTTACAGGTCTACCTTTACCAATAACTCTTGGTGTAGGTGGTAATTGAGTTGAGAGGTTTGATTCTTGAGTTGAAGCTTGAGTAGTAGTTGGCTGTTCAAATGAAGTTTAAATTAGAACATATAGTATAGAATTGTTACTTCAATTAGAACATATATGCTGATTTTCTTACATCAAAAGAATTTGTATGCTCCATATTGGTCTCATCATTGCCTCTTACAGGTCTACTTCTACCAACAACTCTTGGTCTAGGTGGTAATTGAGTTGAGAGGTTTGATTCTTGAGTTGAAGCTTGAGTGGTAGTTGGCTGTTTAAATGAAGTTTAAATTAGAACATATAGTATAGAATTGTTATTTCAATCTAGAACATATATGCTGATTTTCTTACATCAAAAGAAGAAGATTGGGGCTACGTCATATTTGAATTTGTGTGCTTCACATTGGACTCATCTTGATTCTTCATTGCCTACACAGAAACATTGATTAGTATTAGTTTAAATTGTGAATGATAACAAAATAACAATTGAAGAATTTTCTTTACCTTCAATAACTTTGATTTTGGATGGAATTGGTTCTTACTATATGCCTTGTTATGTCCTTGTTGTAGGCATTTTTGACAAGTTATGGTCAAGCCCTTTCTTGTAGAAACAGTGGCAGGCTCCTTTTGCTTTCTCGACTCATCAGGACTTTTTTTCCTTGCCTTTGGGGGCCTGCCAGTTCTTTTGTGCACCAATGGTGGCTTCAATGCCTCACCTCCATTGTCAACATAATCAAGTGGACCAGGTACCGGATGAATCATATATGCATATACACTTATGTAAACTTCTTTGGAGTAGCAATGATCCATATAATCCTCCATAGTCTTACCATATCGGTGTATACAAGCCAAAGCATGACAACAAGGATATCCTCTTAATTGAAACATGCCACATGTACATGTCCTGGAGGCTAAATTGACAATTTGTTTGTTCTAATCTTGAGCAACCTCATATTCTTCATTTTCGGACTAGTTAGCATACCAACCATTTGATTTATTGTATAATTTGAAAATCCTCTTCAATATATTTGGACAAACTTTGCCTGTATATTTTTCCATTCCCTATCTTTTCACTTGCATCCTACTCATCAATTTGCCTCTGATCATTTCAAGCATTGTTATAATCGATTTAGCTCTGGCATCTATAATATAATTATTGAAAGACTCACAGAGATTGTTCATTAATATGTCGCACCTTGAAGTTAATGGAAAATGAGACATTGCCCATTGTTCAGGAGGTATTTTTCTTAACCACTCAACTGCATTTCGGTCTGCCTTCTTAATGCTTTTCATACATCTTTCAAATTCTCTAATGTTACATGTTGATGCAGCCTTCCAAAACCAAGCTTTGAATGTCAAACCTTGAAACTTTTTCTTGAAATTCTGATACATGTGACGAACACAGAATCTGTGGTGTACACCTGGATAGTCATTTTCAAATACATCACATAACCCCTTTCGTCTGTCAGAAATGTAGGACCAACCATTCCTATACGGATCACCAATTAAGTTGTGTAGTTCATGCATAAACCAACACCATGTCTCTCTGTTTTCAATTGGAACCAATGCAATTGTAATTGGGAAACATATTGTCATTCCGATCTCTGCCTATCGCTGCTAACAACTGGCCCCCATATAAAGTCTTCAGAAAATACCCATCCAGGCCTATTATTGGCCTACACCCAGCTAGAAAACCGTCCTTCATTGCAGCCATTGAGAAAAACATCTCAAACACCGGATCAGGTAGACTTCTATCAACCCTCAACAACACTGTGCTTCCTTCATTATAATGAATGACTGTTGCACAATAATCCCTCAATCTAGCAAATTGTTCCTCAAAATCCCCTTCTATTAGCTTTTTAGCCACTTGTTTAGCTCTCATTGCCTTGTATTTTCCAACTGTCACTTTCACATCCTCATGAATCTTTTTTTGCATTTTTACAGTGGGCCGGGTTGGGTTATCCCTAACAGCCCCAACCATTCTATTTCCACTGTACTTTTAATTAGCCAATCTGTTATCAAACCTATGTCCACACTTATGAGAACCTTTAAGAGTTTTAACCATAAATGTTGGACCATCCATGACTGGAGATGCATGTAATACCCATGTGCAACCGTGATTTTCAGCATGAGTACATTTTGCTCTAATTTTTGCTTTCTTATTTTTCACCAATTTGTAGTCGATGCCCTTTCTAATAGACCAATCCTTTAGAGCCCTTCTAAATTCATCAATTGACTTAAACTCTAATTTTTTAACCATGTCAAAATTTGCCATGTTAATATCATCAGAAAAATCTGGATGACAATCATTGAAATTTAAGTTATCAGCTTCCACATCACTGCCCCACTGTTGATGACTACTTGCATTTTCCTCATTGCCATTTTCACTGTTTTTCTTTTTCTGATTTCTCATTCTAAGTTTTTCTTTCAATGCAATGAACCTTGCTCTTTTATTCTGTCCCTCATCAGTCTCATTAAAAATATCATCCTCACTTAATCCCTCAGCATCCTCATATAGCAAGCTAGGTGTGTCAGAATCTATATCCGAAACTGATGCATCTGTTTATGCAACATAATCCTCATTATCAAAATCTGAATCTTCAGGCATTTCATTAGTTTTTTCAGCCATTTCATCATCAGGCACTTCATTTGTTTTTTCTGCTATATCATCTTCAGACCCTTCATTTGTTTTTCCTGCCACATCATCTTCAGACACTTTTGCTGCCACATCATCTTCATGAACTTCATTTTCATCTCCATAATCATTCTCAATTATTAGTTCACTCCAGTCAAAATGAGTTTCCTCTGCTACCCCTAAACCATTAGTTGCATCCACTGTATCATGCACTTTTACATGTTCAAATGCTTGTGTACATTCTCCTCCTCCCCCTAAAACACTACTTGAAGCCCTTCTCCTACCTCTGTCATACAAGACTAGTGCACTAGAACTAAGTATCTTTACATTAGCATCAATTGCAGCAAATGGTTCATATTCTTCTACTACATACACTGTTACAAAATAATACTCTGTACAAACACTTTGGAACTCCGTCACACTAGCATCCCCATCAATCTCCCTTATATCATCATGCAATGATCTACATGGCCTAGCGTAATAGATTGATATGTTGCTTTTATCCCCACCAGCATTTTCATACATATTTATAAACTTATACTCATTCAAAATATCAATCTCCAAATTTTGGAACTTCTCTTTCCTCCCTCCATCATACCTAAGCTTAGGGTCACAAACAAAACTACCACCTATCCATAATTCAATCTCACAACACCCATCTACCATTCCAAAATCATCATCACTAACATCAACATTATTATTACTCATTTTGAAATAAACAATTGACAATATAAATAACTGATAAATTTACAATATAAATAAATTTCAGTTTCAGTCACATAAATAAGCTATTTCAGAATGAGTTTCACTTTACAATATACGCAATTAACAACATAAATAAGCAATCAAACAAGCCGAATAAGTTTCAGTTGGTTAGATTCATTCTAAAGCCTTTATTTATTTACCAAAATCCCTAAATTAGGAGAATATATGTAAAGCCCTAAATTATTTACCCAAAGCCCTAATTTTTTTTCCCGAAATCCCTAATTTTTATCCAAATTATAAAGCACTAATTTATTTACCCAAACCCCTAATTTATTTACTACCTATAAACCCTAATTTTATTTATATTTACAATAGATGATCTACTTATAAAGCCCTAATAATGGTAAACATATGCGATATTTTGGAAAATAACTTCGATTTCAAAATGGTGTAACTATGCTTCTGCTTGTAAGATAAGTATGCGAGAAACAATGAAACCTGAAATCGCCAACTGATATGAAAGTGATATTTGGGATAAAGAGCCAACTAAGCTTCTTCTGTGATTGTGATGTATGAGTGTACGTGTGAGAAAAAATCACCAACCAAGCTTCTGTGATAGCGACTTCAAATCGTGCGTGTGAGAGAGTCGAAACCCTTTTTTTTAAAGGCTTGCCTTTTGTCTGATTTAAGAAGACTAAAGAGTTAAAAAAATGATTATTGAAAATAAGGGTAAATTCGTCAATCAACATCTTCTGTTATTTATTTTGACAGATACTATCGTTTTAGGCGAGTGTGCACCAACAGGTGTACCACATAGGGGTGTGGAGGAAGTTTTGAGACCACAGGGGAATAGTATGCACTTACGCTAGACTACAGGAGGATCTGGTGCTATTCACCCTTCTCGTAACGATTCTTAGCACCTTGAACAGCCCACTAGCGTGACTGAAGCCAAATCCATAAGCCTGTTGAATTATTTGTTCATCTGTTTTTGGCTTTGGAAGGGTTAAGACTTTATCTAACAAAGGATTTAGCACGTAAATAGCATAATCATCATCGAGAAAGCACCGTGCTACACATAGCAATCCATTACATGCCCCAACTAGTTCAACATGCCCTCTCCTTTTGCCACGACAAAACCGAGTTCAGAGCCTCCTCGGTTTGATAGGAACAAATTTAATTCGATCACGATGCATCTTTTTTATATCAATCTTAAGCAAATATAGTGTATTTTTACGACAAATCACAAACGAATTTGACGAGGGAGATCCTGAGCTGAGGTAAGCCAATCCCGAGCCAAGCCTGAATCAATCAACCAATGCCCAACTCGGATGCCAACCGACCTCACTCCGACCCAGGATAACCCCCGACCTCTGCGTCAGCTGTTCTGATGGGATATAAAGCTACGTCGGATTAAATGCTGTCAGAACTGAATTTAGTATAAATAGAGCTCCACCCCCTTATTTCAAAGGTAACTCGTCATTAATGCTCTCAGCTACCTTGCCGGCTCGGACATACTAATCATTCGCACGCCCGAGCGAAAAATCCAGGTCATCACCCCGCCTTTTTCTTCCTTTTCCTTAGGTAGGTCAAGCAGTTGACCTGAAAATTCAGGTTAGGAAGCCGACCTAGAAATTTAGCTCCGCAGGTATAGCCGTCCAATCTCAATGCGAGATTCCCAACCTCTACAGTTTGGCGCTGTTTGTTGGGAGTAGTTCTTTCTATCACTCTTCTCACCACCCATTGAGAAACCATCATGGTATAAACTAGAAGCCACAGCGCACCGGTAGAGGACTTGCCCAACCCGGACGGGGACCTCAAAACTACGCAGGTGCCTAGCCAAAACCCAACCCAAACTGACGTTGGAGCGAGCCAACGTATACACTTAGCCTCACAAATCAACCCCTCTATAGATGGAGACCTAAACTCTAACTTGAGCCGGAGATGAGGATGATGCTCGGGATGTTCGAAGAACTTAAGAAGCAGGTAGCCCGGCTAGTTACAGATTCCCTGGCTCATCAAGCAGCTACGCCGCGGCCCACGCGTCCATAGTTCCATATTCCAGCCCAGGGGAAAATCTGAGCGCAAGACGAAGATGGCTTCTTGGAGCCGGTGGCAAGACCCGCGAGGCGAGAGGCAAAATGGCAGCATATGTTGACCCCGAGCAGACCAAGACCGCGACTACCATAGCTAAGGTCATTAACCAGCTCGGTGTAAGCCCGCTCTCTCCCGAGGTACTGGTCACGCCGTTGCCTACCAATAATCGGATGCCCAACCTGGAGTCTATAATGAGGACGGAGACCTCGCCAGCCACCTGCTCAACTTTGATCACCACATGACTCTGCATGACATGACCAATCTCATGAAGACGAAGACATTCCCGACTACCCTGGTTGGCAATGCCTTAGACTGGTTCCAAAAGCTTCGTCCCGGTTCTATCGCAAGTTTTCACCAGTTAGCAAAGGCTTGCCTGTCCCGCTTTGCAGGGAGCCAACGTGCAAACTGTCACACTTCATCATTGCTATTGGTGAAACAGCATAAAGGAGAAAGCCTGAGTGCTTACATAGCTCGATTCAATGAAGAGTCCCTCAGAATTCCCAACCTGGAGGACTCCATGACATTAATGGCTTATCAAAGTGGGCTCAGGTCGGGCCGCCTTACATCCTCCTTGGCCATGGACCCCGTGGATACCGTAGCCGAGCTGATGGTACGGGCAAAAGGGTGTATATACTCAAAAGAAATCCATCAAGCGGGACAACGACAAAGAGAAGGAGCCGGTAAGAAATGGGAGGTCTCCCGAGTCCAACTTGGAGGAAAGACCCAAAATGACCGAGGCAAGCAGCCTCAGAAGTCAAAGCAGAATCCTCGGTTCACCATGTTTACTCCCCTTAACATCTCAATGGAGCAGATCCTGATAGAGATCCAGCACCAGAACCACCTACCTCCAGTGCTGAGGATGAAAGACCGACTTGAGAAGCGCAATAAGTCCAAGTATTGTCGCTACCATATGGATTACGGCTACACCACCGAGGAGTGCAAAGATTTGAAATAGGAGATCGAGGCACTGATAGCCCGAGGTCATCTTCGGAAGTACGTAGATCAACGGCCAGCCCAGAATCACGATCAGAGAGAGAATGAGAGAACTCCACCCAGGTGCCAGGTCGGGGGCGGACGTTTGGCTGTGATTGAGACCATCGCGGGAGGACAGGCATCGGGTGGTGAGACCTCGGCTGGCAGAAAGGGTTATGTACGGGCTGGAAGAGAGTATGGGCTGGTGCAGGGTCCGATCCCAGAGTTAGAGGAGCTCACTTTCTTCTCAAAAGACTTAGATAGGGTGATACTGCCCTATGACGACTCATTGGTGATCAGCGCTAAAATAGCCAACTTTACTGTGAAAAGGCTAATGGTGGACACCGGGAGCTCGGCAGAGGTCCTATTCCTAAGCGCATTTGAGCAGATGGGGTTGGACATGAGCCGACTCAGACCATTGAGAGGCACCTTGGCTGGTTTCATCGGATATGCCCATCGAGCCGAAGGGGTTATCAACCTTCCACTGAAGCAGGAAGACGGGGATAAGTGGGTTTCAATGCAGGTTAACTTCATTGTAATGGATTGCAACTCCACTTACAATGAGATCTTGGGGTGCGTAACGCTCAATCATTTCAAGGCCGTTCCTTCAACTTACTACCAAGCCTTGAAATTTTTGACCCCGGGCGGCACGACCACTATCCAAGGAGCCCAGCTATCAGCTTGGGAATGTTACGAAAACTCCTTCCGCCCCAAATATCAAGTTGGCTGGGTACTAGATTTGCCCGAGGAGAAGAGGATGCCAAGAGAGGGAGCCCGGCTGAAGACCTTCAAGAGGTAGAACTCTGCGATGAAACAAAGAGAGCGAGGATCGGGAGTGAACTATCTGATGACCTCAAAAAAGGTATAAGCCAATTTCTTCTGAAAAATGAACATATATTTGCATGGTCTGCTTCTGACATGACAGGTATCGACCCGAGTGTGATTGAGCATACCTGAATGCCGACCCAAATCATTATCCGATAAAGTAGAAGCGTAGGCACTTCCATTATGACAAGCAACATATCATAGCAGAAGAGGTTGATAAGTTGGTGGACACCGGCCATATAAGGAAATCCAATACCCAGCCTGGTTATCCAATGTGGTACTAGTGGCCAAGTCCTCGGGCAAGTGGAGATTGTGTATTGACTTCACCAACCTCAATATGGCTTGCCCCAAGGACTGCTTTCCCCTACCCTGGATTGATCAGATTGTGGATGCCACCTTCGAGTTCGAGCTACTCTTCTTCATGGGTGCCTTCAAAGGTTATAACCAGATTTGGCTCCCGAAAACAAGGAGAAAACTACTTTCACCACTGATAAAGGTCTCTACTACTATGAGGTCATGCCTTTTGGCCTCAAGAATGCTAGAGCTACCTATATTCGAATGGTGAACAAGGCCTTCAAAAAGCAGATTGGTCAAAATATGGATATCTATGTAGATAACATGTTGGTCAAGAGCAAGAGGGTGGATGACTATACGACCGACTTGGTTGAAGCCTTCACTGTAATGAAGCACTTGGGGATAAAGCTAAACCCAAAAAAGTGCGCATTCAGCGTCAAGGCAGGAAATTTTTTGGGATTTATGGTCACAGCTCGAGGAATAGAGGCCAACCGGGAGAAAGTTCAAGCGGTATTTGACCTGGCACTGCCGACTTGCGTGAAGGACGTCCAAGTGCTCGCGGGCAAGGTTGTAGTGTTGAGCAAATTCATGTCTAGGTCGGCCGATAGGTGTGCTCCTCTGTTCAAAATATTGAGGAATCCTAAAAATTTTGAATGGACTACAGAATACCAGAGCGCCTTCCAAGAGCTGAAAATGTATCTAGCTTCGCTACCCCTGCTATCCCGACCTGAGGTGGGGGAGGAACTGGTATTATACTTGGCATGCTTGGGGACAGCAGTGGCGGCGGCATTAGTTCGCGAAGAAGGGAAGGAACAGAAACCGGTCTATTATGTCAGCAAAACCTTGCAAGGGGCGGAGGCGAGGTACTCCTCCTTGGAAAAACTCGCAATCGCGCTCATCACGGCGGCAAGGAAGCTGAAGCCATACTTTGATGCCTACCCAATTAAGGTCATGACGGATGCCCCACTTAAGTCCATCATGACAAGTCGGAGACGTCGAGTAGGCTATTAAAACGGGCAGTTGAGATGAGCCAATTTGGCATCACCTACCAGCCTAGAATAGCCATCAAAGCCTGAGCCATCGCGGACTTTATGGTGGAATGTACAGGCCGATCCGAGCATGACCTGGAGGATGTGTGAAAAATAAATGTGGATGGAGCATCGGGGAAGTCAACAAGTGGAGTCGGAGTGGTTATCCTCGACCTGACCCAGCATGCGCACCAATATTCCCTCAAGTTCGCCTTTCTGGCGTCCAACAATGAGGCTGAGTATGAAGCAGTGATCGCGGGGTTAAAAATTGTGGCTCAACTCAGGGCACAAACAGTTGACCTGAGTACAAACTCTCAATTGGTCGCCAGTTAGATATCAGGTGAATTCGAAGCCAAGGATAATGCAATGCTGGCCTACCTCAACAGAGTTAGGGATTTGACCTTAGGGCTCACGAGGTTTACAATACATCAAATTCTGAGGGAGGAGAATATGAAGGCTGACGCTCTGTCCAGGTTGGCCTTGGGCGAAAGCCGACCTGCACTGGTCCATGTGGAAGAAGTCTCCGAACCAAGTATTCAATTGGGAAGGCAAGTCGTAGCCGAGCTCAATTTAAGCCGAGATTGGACCAAACAATCGTGGACTACTTGGAGGGAAAATGATCCTGGAGGATGAGAAGGCAGCTCAGAAACTAATGAAACAAGCCTAAAGGTTTGTCATAATAGCTAGGTAACTCTATAAAAGAACCTACACTTGGCCTCTCTTGAAGTGTGTTAGGCCCGAGGAGGGAAACTATGTACTCCGAGAGATCCATGAAGGGGTATATGAAAACCACTTGGGTGGTAAGGCTCTGGCTCGGAAAGCATTGAGGCAAGGCTATTTTTGTCCGACCTTAGAATAAGATGCCAAAGAGTACGTAAAAAAGTATGACACCTGCCAGAGGTTCGCCAATGTACAGAGGAAGCCAGTGGTAGACCTGACGGTGATGATAATCCCATGGCCATTCTATCAATGAGGTCTAGATATCATCGGCCCATTGCCAACCAGTGTTGGCCAAAAGAAACACGCCTTCGTGGTTGTAGACTACTTCACCAAATGGCCCGAGGCTGAAGGTGTTGCTAGGATAACAGAAAAGGCAGCTTGGGATTTCGTATGAAAGAATATCATCTGTCGATTTGGGGTGCCGAAAGGTCATCATAATCGACCACGGCAAGCAATTTGATAGTGCATACTTTCGAGGCAAATGTGCTGAGATTGAGATCAACCTCAGATTCTCATCTATTGCTCACCCTCAAAGTAATGGCCAAGTTGAAAGAACTAACCAAATCATTTTGCAGGGCCTGAAAACCAAGCTGGAGGAAGCGGAAGGCCAGTGGGCCTCGATTCTCTCCGAGGTACTGTAGGCTAAATAAACTACCACCAGCTCAGCAACGGGAGAATAGCCCTTCGAGCTGACCTTCGGTATTCAAACAATACTGCCAGTGGAGATCGGGTCTCCAACCAGTAGAACCCTCCACTATGATCCAGTAATAAAAGGAGCCCTAATCCGAGAGAAGGTCGACCTCGCTGAAGAGCTCCGAGCTAAAGCTCAAATCAGGATGTTGGCTAGCAAAGCCGCCATGGAAATAGCCTATGCAAAACAGGTCAAGCCTAAGCCTATTATGGTCGGCGACCTCGTTATCAAAAAGGCTATCTTTTTGCCACACTCGGGTAACAAGCTCTCCCCGACCTGGGAGGGACCGTACGAAGTCATGAAAGAAGGCCGACCTGAGACCTTCTACCTCCGCGACAAACACGGGAAACAACTGAAGAATGCATGGCACGCAGAACACCTGAAGAGATATTTTGTTTAATGGCCCCCGAGCTAGAATATTTTGTCTAACGACCCCTGAGCCAGAATATTTTGTAAAGGCCCCGAGCCAAGTACGCCCTGTACATAACTTTAATACAATGTATTTTGTATGACTGAGTGAAGCCCGACCTAGGCCCAAGCACCTTAGCTACTCAGCTTTAACAAACTCTAATTAACGCAGTGGCCATGCTTAATTACGAAGTAAATAAGCTCAGATTATATTCTAGCTCGGTTCTAATCAATAATAATTTGATTCACCTTACTAGTTTGGGCTAAAGTCTAACTTAGTACTAGCCGGCCTTAGGTCGGAATGTTAGTTTAGGTCTAAGCTCGAACTCAGCATTAGTCAATATTGGTTTGACCCATCTCAAATTAGACTGACGAGTCCAAGTCGGCAACAATAATAGTTGTCCAATTAACCAGTTCGGATTAGGATGACAGTTCATTAATCGCGTCCATCTCAGTTCTTTATATTTAAATCAAGTACTTAAGTTTGAAATGTCCATTATGTTGGTCCGACCCCACTTACTTGAGAAAATTTGTGAAGAGAAAGGTACACATGTACGGACTCGGACAAAATGCAAATAAAGCTAAAAGTATTCATTTTATTAAATTGAAAAAATAGATTACAAAAGCCCGACCCGGGCGAGATTACAAAAATCATTTAGGTGCAGGGGCAGAGGCAGCAACATCGGCTTTTTCCCCGACTTGGTCCATGCCCTTTTGGACAAAGTCCAATACCTCCTGGGCTTGGGACTTGAGATCGGCGGGGAGCTCGAGAACTTCCTAGAACTCTGGCGGCGAAGCCTCAAGGACTTCGATGTAGTCATTCTTGGAGGGCGGAAGGAAGGTCTTTGCCCGTTCCTGAGCGGTGACCTGGCCTCGGAAGTAGTACTCCAGCCCAGCGTACCTGGCCATTACCCTACTTTCCGCTGCCACCCAGTCAATAACCGCCTCACTGGACTTGTAGGCTTCCACCGCCTTCTTACCCTGGGGCCCGACCCGATCCAAGAGCTCTTGGAGCTTTTCCTTGGTCTCGCGCCGCTTCAGCTTATAGTGCTTCACATCCTTGGCCGCCGCTTGACGTCAGCCTTTCTCCGCCTCAAGCTCCTTTTTCAACAGATCAATCTCCGCTGCATCCACTTTGTACCTTTTGAAAGCCTTCTCACTCTAGGCTTCAAGCTCAGCTCGGGCATCGGTGCACCGCTACTCGAGCTCGACACAATAAGCTTGGGCTTTGGCAAGGAATCTGGGCGCCGAAAGGATGTGGGACTCGGCCTGCACAAAGGATAACAAGGTAATCAGCTGAGCTAAAGAACATAACCATACCTACATAATCAAGTACAACTCACCGTGACCACGACTGTCCTCAGGTCGAGTGAAAGCTGCTCTGTTGGGACCTTTGCCAGCTTGGTGTCGCGACCAACCTTGGCTGCGTCCATAAAATCCTTGTTGGGGGGAATCACCTCCGAGGCCTTGCTTTTCCCGGAGTATTCTGTCCGAGGCCGCTTCTTATTGTCAGGATGGGTCGTTGAATGCACCTGGATCGACATGATCGAGCTAGGCCTCTTGGACAATAGAGACTCCGAGGTCCCCCTAGAGGTCACCTCAGCGCCGACCTCCCTGACTTTGCTGCTGGATCTCTGCTTTTGTCCTTGAGGAACAAGGCCGTGACCGGACCGAGCTGAGCCTTCGGCACTGGCCGCTGCCTTCTTTTTCTTAATATAGGCAAGTTTCCCGGCCTCCGTCATGTTTGCATAAGATAAAGGAAAAAGAGGTGAGAAATGACCAAATACTAACTAAAAAAAACAACGGTAGACAAGGAAACGGGAAGGTCGGACACTGATCTCTCGAACTAACCCTCTTTCGAGTTGGATTCCTCATCTTCTTTGGGCTCGGGAAGTAGATGGGGATGCTTCTTTCTCAGGTCGGGTTCTCTCCCGAATAACTTGGATTCCCAAATCCTTTCCCATTTGAGCACGCTATCAATATTTATCAACATGCCTGGCTCGGGTCTCAATACCGTGACCTCCTCTAGTTCTTCATTCGAAAACTTGGAATCGTCGTTCACATTCTTCTTAGGGCGGGATTCCTATCCCTCCTACACCTCGGGTTCACAGCCAACTTCACCCAGTAGTAGTCGTTGTGCCAACCCTTGTTGGAGAAGTGCCACTTGGTGAATATGGCATTACCTGCCCGAGCTGCAAAATGGAACCACCCAGGCTGCTTCGGGTTAGGTTTACACACAAAAAACTGCTTGAACTGGCGCAGGGTCGGCTCTACTTTCTTCTCGAGGCAGAACACATAGAACGCCACCACTACAGCCCAACCATTGGGTGACATTTGACCCGAGCTGAGCTCAAAGTAGTTCAAAATCATGACAATAAAGCCCGAGAGTAGAAGCCGGATGACGTCGAAGGCGAGGTCATAAATGGTAAAGTGGTCGGGTGGAGGATAGCAGGCAACGTCGTGCCGACCCGGGACCTTCAACTTGTAATCCCATCTACCGACCAGTTCCTTAGCCTGGCGTTCACCATCTCCACCGTACACTGGCATTCCTGCCTACAACAGGCGAATAGTTGCTCAATCCTCTTCCCCCGATCTGATGAACCACTGGCTGTGGCAGAACTCCGGGGTCGGACCGCCCTTACCGGAACTGCCTCAATTGGCTTCGCTTTGAGGCTCTGGCTAAGAACTCATGCGGCAACTTGACTTCCTCCAACCGATTCAACAGCTCCTCATCCTCTTTATCTCCCAAGTCTCCCAGGTCGGCCAAAGGGTCCTCCTCGGCCTCTTCTTGTACACGCATGACCTCGATGACTTGGCAATCGTCATCGCTCTCCCTAGGCTCGGGTCGCCGGACTGACCTTTAAGATACGTTGGTGCTGTCATCACCTTGACCACCATCTGAGGAAGACTCCGAGCTCAACGAACTCTCATTCCCGCCATAGGATCTCACCTCCATTACTTGGGAATCCTCGAACCCCGACTCCGACCTCCCCATCCTGTCTACAAATTAAAAATATATGTACAGGAATATCTAAAGGGAGTCAAAACGTACCTACAGCTCTAGCTATATAAGGTGGCCCGACCTAATTGACTCCGAGCTAGTGGATTCCGAGCTGAACACCCCGAACAGATCGCTTGCCGAGCTAGTATGTCCGACCACTCGGGTTGTCGACTTGAAAGCTCTTAAAATTTTGTAAGCAAAGTGTGAAATGAGTTTCGAACATCAAGGCCCTATTTATAGGCGACCACAGTAACTGCCTCGGGAATCTCAAACGTCGCATCATGTCATAATTATCGGATGATGTGTCGGCCATCTGAAGGGCATGCTTTGCTGACGTGGCCTCCTTCCTCTGGAGAGGTCGGCAACCTCCAGCTCGGGAACAACTCTCCAATCCAGATCTCGCCCTCTCGATCTCGACTTAGGGGGGGAATTGACGAGGGAGATCCCGAGCTGAGGTAAGCTAAGAGCGAAGCCTGAATTAATCAACCAATGCCTAACCCGGAAGCCAGCCAACCTCATTCCGACCCAGGATAAACCCCGACCTCTGCGCCAACTGTTCTGATGAGACATAAAGCCCTGATGGGACATAAAGCTGCATCGCATTAAATGCTGTTAGAACTGAATTTAGTATAAATAGAGCTCCACCCCCTCATTTCAAAGGTAACTCGTCATTAATGCTCTCAACTACCTTGCCGGCTCGGACATACTAATCATTCACACGCCCGAGGGAAAAATCCGGATCATCACCCCGTATTTTCCTTCATTTTCCTTGTGCAGGTTAGGCAGCCGACCTGAAAATCCAGGTCAGGAAACCGACCTAGAAATTCAGCTCGGTAGGTGTAGCCGTTCAACCTTAATTGCGAGATTCCCAACCTCGACATAATTAAAAGGTGGTTTTATTAGTTTAATGTCAGCAAAAGTAGGGTTTGAGAGCAAGTTATACCAGTTCTTGCAAACATGCCTGCAGTAGTACAAGTCCTTGAATCGAAATCTTCTGAAAATATCTTCCAGTATATACTTTGGAAGGTTGGCAATGGAAGACTTGTCGTTGTTTGTTTCTCATAGAACAGATAATTACTTGTTGCTTCCTTCAAGATCCATGGTGATGGTTTCTAGTTTTGAATTTATGATACTGACAACTATAGATTCCTCTAATCAATAGCTTTCTTGTGAAGTGAATTGCGAGGATTGAAGTATATTATATATATATATATATATAGAAAAGCTCAAGCAGGAAAACCCTAGTCCTCCTGGGATTTGGTATTTTGGTTTGACCAAAAAAAAAAGATATTTTTTTTTGATTTAAAGGAGACGTATGGCCCAGCAAGAATTGATCCTGCAACCTTTTGCAAACAACGAGTAACTTTATTACCGGAACAAAGCCTTGGTGGCAAAAAAAAAAAAAGAATTTGGAAGTCGTTTATGAGGCGGTTTACTGAAGTCTCCAATCTGTTACTTTTTGGTTTTTTTTTTTCCAGAATCATATTTTCATTGACAAAATCAGCTACTAAAATTATCACAAAAAGATTGAAAAGAAAAAAAAAGTGTTGCAAAGAACTTTAACCACGCATGCATTGCATATAATCTTGTTGCAAATTGTATACTACTACAAAGGTGCTTATTGAGAACAATAAGCAACAATTAATTTAATGAACAATTATTGACGAAAAGTGATAAAAAGAATTTAATAGTTGCAACTGAATAAAACAGTTTATCTTGGTTGAGAAACTAGTGAACATTTATTCTTTGATTGTAGTTTCACAAAGCGTATTTGAAAAGCTGGGTTAACCTTGATTAAGATTGATCCCACTTTTTCTTCTTTTGATTCTATTCTCATGTTTGCCTTGCAATTGCAGGTAATAAGGACATAAAGCTATATGGTCCGACTCCTTTTCTGTAGCACAGTCTATCATCTTTGGATTGAAATGAATGGACGCATTTTCTCCCAAACTCATATGGAAGAACAAATTCTGGATAAGATTAAAGGGGATATTTTTCTCAAGACACAAGGACGGAATCAATTTTCTATCATAAGCATTAACAATTATTATGACAATAGAGTTCACTTGAATTTTCACTTCTTTCATGGTGTTGTTTGGGTTGTTTGTTCAGATTTCACATTTGCATTTCTCGTTTGGGGTTAGGCTTTTTGCTTTCCTCATTTTCTCTTTACAAAGTTCATTTCTTTTATAAAATCCAGTTATTTGCTTGCCTTGCAAAAAAAAAAAAAAATTGAATAAAATAGTTGTAAAGTGTTTTAGTTATTTCAACCATTAAAACACAGTTATATCTCATCTAGAAAATGAGAAAATCATATAAGAAGAGGATCCTGACCCTTTTCATGCTAAGACAACTGGTCGAAGTATGCTTAATGAAATAAAAAAAAACAATATAAAAAAATTCAAGAAAACACCCCATTTGTTTTTTTTTTTCTCTAAGAATTACTTTTTTCGAAAGTGTTTGAAGTATCAGTTAGAAAACAATATAAAAGTTGGACAAAAAAAATGAAGCCATTAGATTTTTTTTTCCAAGTCATACAATTTTTTCCCCTTTCTTTTTCAAAAAAAAAAAAATTCATATAATATTTTTTTTGAGCTAATCTTGTGTTGATTATGACCCAAAAAAAAAAACTCTTATTGATGGTGTAGAGTTAGTAGGTTTATTTGTGATTATCTTAAATTATAGTGAATTGGGGAGGAAATTTGCAAGTCCTATAAACTACAACTTCACATATCTACGTTAGAGTAGAAATTTGATCGAGCAAGATACTAAAGATGGTAATATCTAATAAATTAAATAGTAAAATATTATTCGTAAAATTTCTTTAGATAGTAAAATATTATTTGTACTGGAGCAGTGTGTGGTTTTCTATTTCTTTAAAAAAAAAAAAATATCTTATGCTTCCATATTTGAAACTTGAGATTTTTCTTTTTAGTTTTACGTGAGATGGGAGAACTAAGGAATATATATATATATATATATATATATATACACCATACAGTTTAATTTTCATATTTTTGTTCTAATTTGTACGTAGGTTTGGTACGGAAGAGCTAATCTTGCAAGACAGACATAGTGAAGTTGCATCGATTAACCTCTTTGGGTTAGGGAAGGGCAAGATCTTCTTAGTCTGATAGAGTTTATAGCGGCCATGAGAGCTTAAAGTGCTTGGAGAAAAAAATAAATAAATGATAAACATAGATGCTTAGGAGTAAATTGGTGGGAAAAAATAAAGACATGTGAGAATTAAGTCAAGGACTTTGAAACTTTAACTCATTCCTCAAGTAATAAAAACCTACAAAAAGGAATAGAAAAGAAAAGATACACACACACACATACACATATATATATATATATATATATATATATATATATGTGTGTGTGTGTGTGTGTGCGCGCGCATGTGTAGAAATCATTAGGAGACTATCAACAGTGGCTTTAAAATTGAGAAATAAAATATAACTACATCTTATCTCCTTGACCTTTCATATCAATCAAAATTATGCTTTTCGGACATCTTTCAACCGGCCGAGGTATTTGGGAGAATGGAAACCTGGATGGTATGCAATAACCTGATTGTTCTTGTGATCTAAAACCTTGAATTGAACCCAATTCCTTGTTCTTTCTTCATAATAAAACAGTGTACCATCGCTACTTGCCATTAGGATCTGCTCATCTCTCCAATTCCAACACCCAATTGGAAAAAATTCAGCTCCTGATGTCCTGATGCGGACTCTAGTCCACGACGAGACAACTCCATAATCTTTCATCCGCCACAAATCCAGATGGAATTTTGGAAAATTGTCAAACACACATAAGCAATCGTCAACAACTCCTAAACTCATCCATATGTTTCTCTTTGCCGATCTAGGAGGAGGAGGAGGAACTGTTCGAACTTTTTCTTCCTTGACATCAAAGGCATATATGTAATCACTTCTTTCCATATCATCAACCATCCAATGAATGGCTCCATGAAGACTAGCACTACAAAATTTTCCAGAAGAAGGATAAGGGGCATGATCATCTGCAATTTTCCTCCATGTATTATCTTCCCTTACCGTGCAAACCTCACCCTCTGATTTCAATGTACCATCTTGTAGTTTTCTCGTAACGATTCTAATCACCTTAAACTGGGCACAAGCGTGACTGAAGCCAAATCCATAAGCCTGTTGCATTACTTGGTCATCTGTTTTTGGCTTTGGAAGGGTTATAAGTTTCCCCAACAATGGATTTAGTGCGTAAATGGTATAATCAACACCAAGATAGCAGTGTGCTACACATACCAAGCCATTACATGACCCGACTAGTTCAACATGCCCTCTCCTTTTGACACGAGAATACCCAGTTCGGAGCCTCTTCAGTTTGATAGCAACAGCATAAAACATCTCCCCGTCTTCGTCATTCGTAAGCATATGTAATGTATTTTTGTAGCAAACCACAAACGACGTGAAGGGTGGGTTTATTTGGTTAGTGTCAAGAAAAGTAGGGTTTGAGAGCAAGTTATACCACTTCTTGCAAACATGCCTGCAGTAGTACAAGTCTTTGAATGTAAGCCTTCTTAAAATATCTTCTTGTATTTCCATGGGAAGGTTGGCAATGGTGTTGTCATTGTTTGGTTCTTCTTGAACAGATAATTGCTTGCTGCTTCCTTCAAGATCGGCCATGATGATGGTTTCTAGTTTTGAATTAATTATGATGAGAACTACAGAAGCCTCTCAAGCTTTTCTTGATTGAAGTATTAATTTTATAGGATATATGTATGTATATATAGAAGCTCAGGCAGGGAAAACCTAGTCCTATAGGGATTTGGTTTGGAAGGAAATCCGAAGTTGAACTATGCGAGTCCGGTTGGGAATTATTGGAAGTCCAGTCTGATCGCTAGTATTTGGTGAATAGGGTTTTGTTTTTAATTAAAGTATTTGAGGTCAAACCAGTATCTATTGTATTACTTAAAAAAAAAGAAAATTAAAGTTTTTTACCAAAATTATATATTTTAATGACTCAATAGTGGTTTCTTTATAGAATTGTACGTAGTATTTTCCAATGAGGTTTGTTATTCACGATTAAAGTTTTGCTAAAAGTAATAACCCTCGAGTAGGGTGGCATTCTCTAAAGGCACGAGATTCTACAAAATATTCCTTAAACCATTCGTACAATGCGAGAAAATTCTTTCGATAAGAACTGCAATTTCTCGGGGACCTACGGGGAAGATTTTCCTCTGCAAGAATATAACAGACCTCGGGAGAGCTAGGACTTCTATACCCGCAAATCCAAGGACACTCTTTCTTAATTAAAATAGTATATATACCCATCCTACAATGCATAATAATCGATAATTAATGACTTGATCATTGAAACTTATCCCGTGAAAGTGAGCCTGCACTCGGATATCAACAAGGTCTATATTTCATAATCTTACCTTAACATAAGCGATTTCAAAAACGTTAAGTCCTTTAGTTTTTGTCTTTGGACAAGTAGGTCCTTGAGTCTTTTTATTTCTTCTACTAGATCCCTCAAACTTTACACCTTAGTTGGTTTTATGGTTGAAGGGTATAATAGTCAATTCTCTCCAATTGCATTGTAACCAAAAAATCTAATGAATCACGTCGCTAATTGCATTGTAATCATACCCAACGTCCCTTCCTTACCCAAGCAATTCCCCCAAACCCCTCTACTTTTTTTTTTTGTTGCTAGAACCCCTCAACCCCAATTCAATATAACCTCTTTAAATTAATAATGGATCAATTAATAACCTCTTTTAAATAATAAAATTGTCTGATCCCATCTTGGGACCAGTGTAAATAGTTAATAGTCTCCATAAATTATAATAATATATTATAATATTTCCTTTGTATCTCACCGGCTTAATTATTTTATAAATTAACAATTAGCTAATAAATACATAACCAATTAATTATGAGGTTTTCTCAAAATATGAAGTAATAGTAGTTTGTCTTTTGTTGAACTTCAAATCTTGTTGAATCTCATCTTTAATAGTTCACAGTGCGCCTAAAAGTCCTATGGTTACTTTCTATGTAAGAGTTTTGGAGTGTCATTAATGCTTTAAGTGCTTCCATGTGTTACCTCAATTCCAAGGATTGTGTATCATCTTCAACTTTAACTTCAACATCACCTTTAGAATGCCTTATTATATTGTTAATGATCTCATTTACGTTCAAAACCTATGTACTAGGATATCATCTTCACTGAAAAAATTCAAGACATGATTGATATCTATTTTTTGAAGGTGTCCTATATCACTAATTACAACCTCAATTCAGTAATGGCGTCTCTAATAGTTCATCAGAAGTCTCAGAAGTCATATTTTTCATGGATTGTATCTTATAATGGCAAAACTTGTAATATGTTTACTGTTAAGCCAAAAAATATATTTACAAAATTTAAAATTATTAATCTATCGATAAATTGATATCTCATTAAATTAATAAAATAAGGTGGTCCTAACACTGTTAAATTTAAAGAGGTTATATTGTAGTACTACAATCAACCTCTTCACCCATATAAGCTGTTATAGGAGTTCGTAGTGGCAGCATAAGGGCGAGGTTTACGGGAGAAGGCGTGTTGGGCTGGGGGCTTTGGAATTGTTTTTGCTTCTCTTTTTTTATTTTGCAATTGGAGAGAAAAAGATTATTATACCCCTCAGTCGTTAAAAATAACTAACGCTGTCAAGATCGAAAAATCTCGCAAAAAAAAAAAATAAAAAATTTAACGGACCTACTTTCCCTAATGCCAAAAAACTAAAAGATTTGGACGTCATACCCTTTAAATCTTTTAGAAAGTAAAACTCAAGTCCAAAAAATTTCGTCAAAGTCATATGAGAAGTTGAGGTATCCCAAAGTTTAACTCATTCATCATGTCATAAAACCCTACAGTAAGCAATAGAAAAGAAAAATGCTATTTCAGGAGCTTGCCCTCTCCTTCTGCCATGAGAATATCCAGTTTGGAGCCTCCTCGGTTTGATAATGGCGTGGGAGGAGGTGTTTAGTCTTCCAGAAGAAACAACTGTCACTTTATCTGTCGTCATTGTCTAGGTTGGCCTAAGCTACATCTTTTCTGTTACACATTTGTCCCTCATCAGTTATATATTAAAACACATCGATGTTTAGGTTCGCCAATGCTACATCTTTTAGTTATAAAGTTTTCTGGTGTAAAGCCATTATTAATTTGTCACGAATTAGTGACGGAATATTTTCTATCTATAAATTCGTCACTAAAAAACGATAAATTTTTTGCCGTCGTTAAAATTTATCGTCCATTTTTATTTTTCTAGTATGATATCATAAAACATCGACCATTTAATATTAATCTATCATTCGACCTAACCAATAAGAGAATGAACTAAATCAAAAGCTGAGGCTAGAATAGGAGATGGTGGAAAGGTCAAAAGAGGTAAGAGCCTAATCGGCAAGGATCTTGACCAAAAAAAATAAATAAATAATCGGCAAGGTTTGACTAATTATCTAAAACATGTCCATGATGTGTTTTCATAGCAAATTTGTTGAAACCTAAAATTTATAGGTGTGAAAAAAAAAAAAAAAAATCGGCAAGCAAATACTCAGACATGCCATCTAGAGTACCACTTTTCTGATCAATTCTCGTCTACATTTTTTAGATTTCTTTGAACAACCCATCTTTGTCCACGTTCTTCTGCAATTGTTGATGGAATTTTTCAAATTTTGTTTATTTATCAAAACTAACTACAGAGAGAATGCATTCGTCAAGAAATTTCTTAATTTCTTTGATTGGTTTTGTTTGTATGTAGCTTGACAAGGGTTTGGACTTGGAAAGCTTCATTATATATGTGGTGGAATCATGGAATCATTTTTTTCAGTAGATTATGCATGAGTTTGATAAGTGTGGTTTTGAATGTGAAGTTGAAAAGGGGTCTCAAAAGTTCGTGATAAATACCACCAAAGTCCATTAATTCTGCAAAGAAAACTAAATGAAGGTTCAAAATCACATCAATTCTATATTTACACCGCGCTATAACTGCACGAGCTCTTCTAATATGTACAAGTAACAGGGAAAAATACACAAATAGTCTCTCTTGTTTTTCTCATTTTTTAATTTAGACCCTTTTGTTTAAAGTTAACCAATTTGGTCATCATTATTTCTCGAGAAAATTGTCAATTTCATAACTACAATTCTGTCAATTTTAGCAGTAAATGCATGAAATGTCTAAATTTCCTTTGGAAAAATTTCATAAATGGTCCCTATTGTTTTCTTTGATTTTCAACTTGGTCCTCATTGTTCAAAAGGTAGTCAATTTAGTCCTCATTATTTTCAAAAAATTATTAATTTGTCCTTGCGCTGGAATATATCATATCCATCCTTATCATTTTTCAAAATATTCAAATTATTCTTTATTAAAGAAACACATAAACAGCGAACATGTGCATACACACATGTACACACCGACACACACACACATGCATATACTACGTACACACACCCCCAAAAGTGAGGCCCCTCCAATATATAAAAGCCCATACATATGTTCATATATATATACATGACAATATACATATATATACAGACACACACACATATATATATACATAAATACACACATACACACACACACATAAATACATACACATGCACAACAACACTTTGTGTATATGTTTGTGTGTGGATCTGTATCTATTTGTCTCGGATTTTTTGGTAATAGGGACTACTTTGAATATTTTGTAAAACAATAGGAATGAATATGATATATGTGCAAAACTTTGGGGACTATGTTGAATTTTATGTTTAACATTGAGGACTATATTGAATTTTGCATAAAACAATAGGGATTAAGTTGAACATTAATTGTTTTTCGAAAATTGTCCTTACATTCCATTAGAATTAACCCAAATTTTAACATTAGGGACGAAATTGAGATTTTTTTTTTAAATAAAGAGGACTAAATTAACTAATTTTGAATGATAACGAGTAATATTAAAAATCCGAATAAACTATTTAGACTAGTTGTTAAATTTATCATAAGCATAACTCATATTTATGACATTCTTTATTAGTGTCGAATAAAAGATGGGAAGAATTCTTCTTGAGTTGAGATGTGGATTGGGTGTTAAGAAGGCAATCAATTTGTAGGAAAATCTTGATACTTAAAAAGCATGCATGCCTGTTGAATTGTTTGTTAGGTTCATCTATTTTGTATGTGGGGTCCCTTTTAATGTGAGAGTCGTATATCTAACGGTTCAAATTGATGAGGATCTAACCATTACAAGAAAAATCGGTCTCGGCGACGGGCCATTGCCGTGCCCTCGCTTTTCGACAAGGGCTCGGCGAGGGCTCTCTCTTGCCCTTGCCAATTCGGAGAGGAAAGTCCCTGTCCCTCGCCGATTAGGCGATTGCCGCTTCTTGCCCTCGCCGATTCGGCGAGGGACAAGGATTTCCCTCGCCGAATCGACGAGGGAAGTGACGTTCTATCGCTGAAACATCAAGGGACAGGAACTTCCCTCGCCGATTAGTTTTAAGTGTACATTTAACAATTACGATTATTTCATATTATGAGTGTTTTAAAAGCATTAAATTTAAATTAAATCATATGAATTATTGGTTTTAAATAATTATACATATAGCTACTGACTAATATTTTTCCTTCTTAAAATGTCCTGGTTTGGCGTGTACATAACTCGAGTAAAGCTTCGAAATTTCGGCTTTGATTGTAATGATACTTTATTCATCATTACTTACAAAACAAAATATGACTTTTACTATAAATAAAAATATGTTTGCATCCTTTAAATAATTTATGGGACAAATTGTTGTCTACGTGAAAAATAAATTATATGCAATATTAATAATTAACGTACTGCAAAATATAAACAATTACTTCTTTGTAATCAACAAAACAAAATTATAATTAAAGCATTTTATTATAATAGTTAATGCATTACAAACATAAACATAATTTTACATTGATAATTAATAAATGATTACATATCATCCTTTTTTAATACAGCAACACAGCGATTTAATACCTAATATAATTAAAGATTAGTAATGCCGATGCTTTCAACGAGGCTAAAAAGATAGAGATATTAGGGGAAAAAGTTTGGGCACTAGATCCCTATCATTTGGTCTTGAACGAGCCTGGCCTACTTGGGCATTCGAAATGTATGCATCGTATTTTTGCAGAGCATTTAGATCAAGGGCGGGTTTAACAAACTTGGAGTAATTTGGATACTCCTTCATTGTATCAACCTCTTCTTTAATAGTCACTCGAACATAATCTTTCAAATATGGTTGATCCTTACTCATCCTTCAAACTTTTTAGAAGAAAAGTACAATTACAAATTTGAGATTCTATGAGAAAACGCATTGTCAAGTGCTATTTATAGGATGAAGGTCATTGAATGCGAAGATTGATAGCTTGGTGAGCATATGAAGTCAAATCTTCATTTTTTACAAGGGTCAAGATATCAACTAATGGTTCGCGGACACGTGACTGTCCACCATTGGTCTTGGATGGGTCAAATAATTGGGGACATGTGTGCACGCTAGTTTCGAGGTTTAAAAGCTGATGTGTCCATCTCGTTTCGAAACTGGGGCCCTATCAGTTCAAACGATTTTCTGCCACGTGGCGTGCACGCGAACACAATGCATGCAAAACAGGTGTTTCGCTATGACTATTCCAAAACGGGGCCATCACATTTCATATTAGCTAATGCGATTATTATTAACAACTTAAACAACAAGAAAAAGGCAAAAAAAACAAACTATTAGCTAATTAATATAATTATTTTGATGAAAATATTGCAAGACGTGTCCCTTACAAGTTTGGACTCTTTTATGAACTTTTTGTTGCGTATAACATATTCTCATAGTACTAATGACAAGATTGATCAATGGTATGTTTCATTCCTCGTGAAAACCATAGACATGGTGATGGGACTTGATGACATTGATGAAACTATTTACAATTCAATTTTAGTATTTTAACTACACAAAATGCTTTTACAAGTACAACATATTCTATTTAAAAACTATTTAAACTATTGTGTTTATATAATTAATTACATAATATTTATGGATTACAAATTTTTTTTGAACTTGTATAACTTTCACATTATATATAAATATAAAAATATATATATATCATCCTACTTGAGAACTAATTCATAAATATAATCGCTTTATTAATGAATTATGTAAATACAGAATTAAAAAAAATGTGATTAATATAATATTCTCATGTAAAATCTAAATTAATTATTTAGATTTGTGTGTTTTTTCAAAATTACTACATATAGTAGTAAATTTTTTGTTCATAAACAACTTCGCATAATTATTTATGAATTAACTTCATTTACATTATATTTTTATTAGGTTTTAAGTTAAAATAAAATATAATAAATAAAAAGGAAAAGTAGGGAAAAAAATCTACTAGCTAATTAATATAATTATTTTGAAGAAAATATAAAAAAACATATTAATTAAATTTGTTTAAAGTTTAAAGTTAATAATCAAAACATAATTAAAAACACAATATAATATGTAATTATTATACTAATTATGTTATTCTTTAGTTAAACAAATTAATATGTAAAAAAAAAGTGAAGATAATAAAAAAAAGTGAAAAAAACAAAGTAATATTAAATTTATATAATATTCATGATGAAAAAAATGTAAAACAAATTAAGTATTAAAAAAACTGTAAATATAATAATAATAAAAAATTGAAAAAAAAATATTAAATAGGAGACGGACCTGCTGATCCGTATCCTATAAATAATCCAATGGGCCTCCCCATTGGTTTTTAGGCGGCGGCCCAGTCTCACGCAGGGCCGTCGCCCAGAATGAGATCAGATGAGGCAATCGTGCCTCATCTGATCTCAAATTTCAAAAAACAAAAAAAATCCCCACCCCCTACGCTGTGCAGCAGGTACCCACTCCCTTACCCGCATCCCCTACCCCATACCCACCAAACTCGCATACCCTACTGTTTTACCCCCCTTACTTGTGTACCCCACCCCCAACCTTCCTACCCGTATACCCCACCCCCAACGTGGTAACCCATCATCCACCCCCCACCCTAACCCGTCAACCCATCCCCTACCTCCCCTACCCGTCAACCCACCCCCCACCTGTGGCATCAAAGGTATTTTTTTTTAAGTTTTTGTTATGTATTTACATACATATATACATTTGTATATATATATATATATATATATATATATATATATATATATATATATATATATATATTGTTATATATATACATATGTAACAATATATTTTATTTGTTTTTGTTTTTTGTTTTGTATTATTTAAGATGTGAGAAGTGTTGTGTTAAAATAATTTTTATTTTCAACATATAATTTTTGGCTTTTTTTTATTTTCGATTTTTTTTTCAGTTTTATTTCAATTTTTATAACCTTTTTTTTCCGAATTGTTTATGGAATTTATTGAATTATATTGTTTTTGTTTTTTGACAATATGTTGTGTTAAAAGAAATTTTTTTTCACCATATAATTTTTGGATTTTTTTTTATTTCCAAAATTTTTAATATTTTTCAATTTTATTTCAATTTTTATAACCTTTTTTTTCCAAATCTTTTATTAAATTTATTGAATTATCTTGTTTTTTTTATTTATAAACAATTTCTACATTAAAAATAATAGTTAACGTAAATCAATATATTGTAACTTAAATCAATATTTTTTTAAATTACCTTTTATTATAATATTAATAGCTAATTTCATTTCATTAGATTTTCTATAGGTAGGTTTTGGGGCATTGGAGTAATTGGTGGAAACGCTTAAAGATTCTATAGGCTCCGGTTAGTTTTATGATTCATATAGTATTTATTGTACAATCTATTTTATTGTGGTTTTAAATCCGTTTCATTAATTTAAAGTTATTTCGTGTAACTTTATGTTGAATATATTGTCTGAATTGAGCTGTTAAGGTTTTGTGAAGATAGAGTTTAACTTTCTGGATGAAGAGGTGTGTTGGTCTGCGTAGTTGAATAGGATTTTTCAAACTGTTGAAATTTTTTTTTTCTTCATGTTGATTATGTTGCTTTCATTTGTGGTTCACTTTTTAAGTAAAGCTCACTAATGTGAATTAATTTTAGATTAAGTAAGAATATAGTAAACTTAAATTCGCAAGACTTATATTTAAGTCTTACTTCATTGTTTCTAATTTTAAATTCCTATTTGTTGATCTACGTGTCAGTCATAATGGCATCATCACGTGAATGGATGTATAATCGTTAGGTTGATGGATATATCAATGAGGGCTTTGTTCAAGGTGTGAATGAATTTATAACATTCGCAAGTAGTCAACAATATTACATGGACTGTGTAAAAATAAGATGTCCATGCATGAAATGTGAAAACTTGCGATATCTTACAACTGACATTGTGATCAAACATCTTTATACTAAAGGTTTCATACCTAATTACTATGTATGACTTGCTCATGGGGAATATGTGTCGAACAACATAAGGGTCACTGAACAACACGTTGGTAATAATATGCGACACGACTTAGATTGTGGGAATAACTATCGGACAATGGTCTTTGATGCTGCTGGAGTAAATATGGTAAGGGATCAGAACGTGAGTGAAGAAGTACTAAACATAGAAGCACAATAATTTTTTAATTTGTTGAATGCCTTGGAAAAACCATTATTTGCGGGTTGTAGGAATCTTACCCAGTTGTCTGCTGTGCCTCGTTATCTAAATATGAAATCAGGACATAATATGAGCGATGACCTATTTGACCGGGTTGTCTCAGAATTTATGGAGTTGATGCCTGTAGAAAATAACCTACCTGAGAACTTATACAGGTTTAAGAAAATGCTAAAGTCATTGGGTTTAGGTTATTAGAAGATAGATGTATGTGTAAATGGATGCCTTTTATTTTATAAGGATAGAAGTTCACTTCAAAGTTGTCCCCATTGTGGCCACCGACGCTTCAAGACAACAATGGGAGGTAGAAAAGGGAGTAAGCTTATACCTTACCAACAATTAAGATATTTCCCATTAACATTGAGGTTAAATAGATTGTACATGTCCAAGGCTACGGCTGAACACATGCAGTGGTACAAGAAACACCAAACAAAGGATGGGCATATTGGTCACCCTTCTGATGCTGAAGCATGAAAACACTTTGATGTTGTACATCCAGATTTTGCTGATGAAGCTTGAAATATTAGACTTAGGCTTTGTTCAGATGGGTTTACACCTTACATTTCCAATGTTCAACCTTATTCATGTTGGCTAGTGATATTAACACCATACAATCTGCCACCATGGATGTACTTGAAAGATCCTGTCATGTTCTTGACATTGCTCATACCCGGTCTGAAAAATCCCGGTAAGAAAATAGATGTGTATTTGAAGCCTCTCATTGACGAATTACAAGAATTAAGGTTGGTGGGAACACCGTGCTATGATGTTTCAACAAAGACAAATTTCCAATTGAGGACAGCCTTGATGTGGACAATAAATGACTTCCCAGCTTATGGTATGTTGTCTGGTTGGAGCACTCATGGAAGACTGTCGTGTCCATATTGCATGAATAACTCTAATGCTTTTCGGTTGCAAGAAGGAAGGAAGAATTCATTCTTTGATTGTCATCGTAAATTTTTACCAATAGATAGTTCTATGGGACGTGACACGAAGAATTTCATAAGGGGTAAAAGAGAGACTTGTGGGCTTCTGCCCATATTAAATGGTGATCAAATATGGCAAAGTGTGATGAATTTGCCAAAGATACAAGAAATGATGAATGCCAAGAAAAAAATGAAGTTGCATGGGTTTGGGGTTTGGCATAACTGGATAAAAAGAAGTATTTTTTGGGACTTACCTTACTAGAAGACGCATCTTGTACGCCACAATTTGGATGTGATGCATATAGAAAAAAACATCTTTGACAATGTTTTCAACACTGTTATGGTTGTTAAAGGAAAGACAAATGACAATGTAAAAGCGAGAAAAGACATGGCTGTCTATTGTGACCATCCCGAATTATGTGGAAATTACGTGAATGTGATTGGTGTTTATACTTTCCCCGTGGTAAAGAGAAAACTACTTCTGGAATAGGTTGGAGAATTAAAATTTTCTGATGGCTATGCATCAAATTTAGCGAGATGTGTAGACATGCAACAACTAAAGATGTCACACATGAAAAGCCATGACTGTCATGTATTCATGGAAATATTGCTTGTGATTACATTACGCGAGCTGATGCCTAAACAAGTTTGGGAGGTTTTTGTACAACTTAGTTTGTTCTTTACCAACATATGTTGCACAAGCTTGCAAAGGTTAGATTTGGAGAGGATGCAATAAGACATTGTCATGACTCTTTGCAACTTAGAAAAGCTGCTACCTCCTGCATTCTTTGATTCAATTGTGCACTTGCCTGTTCATTTGGTACACGAAGCGATTTGTTGTGGACCTGTACAATATCGGTGGATGTATCCATTTGAGAGGTTTTTGCAGGGCTTGAAGAGGAAAGTAAAGAATAAGGCACATGGGGAAGGATCTATTTGTGAAGCCTACCACATACTGGAAACGTCAACTTTTTGTTCCTATTATTTTGAAGAGCATGTGGCCACTAAGAGTAGAAGGCTTGGTCGGAATGACCAATATGACGATATGGAATATCCCGATGGATGCTTGGCTATATTTACTCATCCGGGTAGCTCAATCGGGAAATAGAAAGAGATGACAATAGCGGAAGATGACTTGTATTTGGCACACTGCTATGTATTGATGAATGGCGCATAGGTACAACCTTATGTTAGGTAAGACTATGACAAGTTATCAATATATAACGTGTTGGGCGATAACTATACAAAATCAATTGACTAATATTTATCTATTTGCTAGCATGTTCGAGGAATACCTTCGCAACCAATATGACCCATTGACTCCGGGAGAACTCCAACTATATGTTGACAAGTTTTTCCCAAAATGGTTATATGACTATGTAAGTACATGTCTTATAAATGAAATTAATTTTATCCCTTATGGTATGCATACCTTAAAACTAGAGTGATATATATTTGTAGGTTAAGCACAGGAATTATGTAGATCATCGTGTACAATGTCTTTCAAGGTGGCCTTATAGATTGGTTAGGATATCGTCAAGATACATGGTGAATGGATACAGATTTGTTACACATGAATATGCTACATCGATGACCACCAATAATAGTGGAGTATACGTGAAAGGGATAAGCGATGGCGGGACCGGGGATATTGGCTACTATGGTGTGTTGCAGAACATTATTCAACTTGAATATAATAATCCAACGTTACAACATACAAGGTTAGTTCTCTTTAAGTGAGAGTGGTACGATACCACAAATGATAGAAGTGTGAAATACTATCGTAGGTCTGGTTTGGTTGAAGTGAATGTGAAGAAAAAGTATCCCAAATATGAACCATTTGTGTTGGCTGCCCAAGCTCGACAAATGTTTTATTATAGATATCTAGGGGCTAAATGGAATCGAAAAAATTGGCAGACAGTAGTTAAAGTACGCCCTAAAAATATCTATGCCATGTCTGAAAAGGAAAAAGAAGTGGAGCAAAGAATAAGTTTCCAGTCCGATGAGATGAATGTGCACGTAGAAGAAAGGAATGATAAAAATTTGGCAACAATCCATCGTGACTCGGGTGAGAACAACGAAATATTGGAAGATGATACTAATGACAATTATACGTAGCCTATAATTGATGAAAATGACGATGAAGAACTTGAAGAATACGAAGAAGAAAATGAAGATGAGATAGAGGATGAAGAAGAATATGAAGATGTTACCGAAGTTGAAGAGGAATATGAAGATGATACTGAAAATGATGATGATGATGATAATGGTGATGAAGATGATAAAATAGTGAAGAAGATGATTGAATATTAGTCTTTGGTAAAGTCATTAGTTGTTTTATGAACTTATTGTATTTTTTTTGTTTCATCGCAAGTGATGTCATATTAGATTTGTAATAAACATTAATATGCTTGTAAGCTATGAACCTAAGTAATATAATCAGTGAACTAATGATAATTGTGTTTAATTTAGGATGGGAGGTGGTAACGATAAAGACCCCAAATTCCCTAAAAAATTAAATTGCCAAACCCATTAGGTAGGCGCAGAGATCGTGGGCAAGCACCAAACACATCGACAAGTGAGTAGTGTAAATTAACTATCATTATTTTACTTATTTAAAATTAATACTTGAGCTCCTTGTTTTGTATCATAGTTGACAACTTTGAATGGTGTACAGGAATAGGTGAACCATCACTTGGTCAAGGAAAAACAGCTGGCTAGCCTCCGAGTGTTCGTCAATCTATAAGTACACATGATTTATTAGTGCATAACTCGAGCTCAGCCTCCATTGGTACGGAGCAGCGGGTGGCAGATACTCCACTTCCACAGCAGGTAATGCCTCGTGAACTTTCATACTTATCCGGAGCTTACATTGCCCATGTAGCTGGGCATATGACTTCAAACCTTCCACATCACCCTTACTCAATGGATACCCAAGCCACTACCTCATCCGGATTGCGACAAGGTTTTGATGATCTACATGTTGAGAGGGATGACACTCCTGCACATAGTGACACACAATGTCCCCCGATGGCTGAGTCATCAAGAGCTGCAGAAAATCAAGCTGGTGGCATTCCGGACTGGATGACATATGGATTCTCGTCTATGGAAGAATTTGTAACATGGGCCACGGATTCACGCAAGCATCTGAAAGTTCAAGGTGCTGGGTAAGTAGAAGTATTCGGAACACATTCTTTTTTTTTTTTTAAAGTTAAGTTTCATACCATATAACACAACAATTTATTTTATAATATGTAGATGGGATCCATATAACGCGACAAGGGATATTCGGAAGTCACTACATGCATGATATTTAAAGCTTTGGACAACTTGGGGAGAGATTCTGCCCGATGTGAAGGAGAAAGTTTTTGATTACTTTAAGGTTCAAAATACACATTCAATTTATGTATTATACAAACATATTATGTACTTGAGATATATATATGATGTACTTTCTATATTTTTATTATATGATTCACAGAGGATGTACAAGTGGTATCCCTGCCAGGAAGCAAAGTTCAACAATTTCGGGCAAAAACGAGTAACAAATAACTTAAGCAAAGCTTGTAGGCTAGATAAGAAGCCATCGTGGATCTCGCATAATGTATGGGATGGAATGAAAGTGAAGTAGAGTTCCCCATCATGGCAGGACATATCTAAACGAACTCTGATAATAGAAGGAAAAATCTGTCGATACACCATTTGGGATGCATCCCTGGACATGAATGGGCAAGGAAGATGGTAAGAATAAAGCTAACTGTACTGCAATAAGTGTTAATTAGCCTATAATTTTAGTTTCTAACTTTCATGTCGAGTTGTTTGTTTTGGTGATTTTTTTATGTAGGTCGAAGAACGCGAGAATGAAGTGACTTTTGTTGATGTTTCCAACAAAGCTGATCGCAAGGTTATTGATGGACCTTACACAGACACTCGGGCAGAACAGACAGTGGTAAGCTAGTTTGTTTAAACTTTACAACGTTGAAAATTGATATATACAGAGTTTCAACAAATGTTTTATCCAAACTGACGTCAAAGAACTCCAAATTTAAAGGGAATTTGTTAATTGTTCATTGTAGCCCTAATTTTTATGAAATCTAATGATGCCAAGTAGATTATTGAACTTAGGATAGTGTGTTGATTGGAAAAAACTTTAGTAATCTCGCATGCTTGTTTGATAGTAAGTTAAAGTTGATTCAATGATTTAATATCTAAGAAAGTTAAGTAAAGAATATTAGAGTGGCATGATAATGAGGATTATAGCCATAGTATTGTAATAGCAAATGGAAATGCATGAATGAATGTCTAATTTTGTTTAGTAGAAATACTATGATGGCCTTAGGAACTTGTTTAATATTCATTGAATTTATGACAGTCAATGCTTGTATATTGCGTTGTGGATATCTCTTTTGAGTATAGGTAACTGGGTAGTTCACGGTACAAAGAAGACTTTGTCCGTTTGTTGGGTCCAAAATTTTTTTGGGAATTTGTTAATTCTTGATTACAAGCTTAATTATATGACATGTAATGATGCTGAAAGTGTTTTTGAACTTAGGGTCAAGTTTTTAATGGATAAAAGTTGAGTAATATTACTTTCTTGTTTGCTACTCAGTTATAGTTAAGAAATTTGAATTTAGAGTGGTATGATAATCAAAATTATAGCCATAGTATTGAAATAGGTAATGGAAATGCATTCATAAATGAAATATTTTGTTTAATATTTCATGGTGTTTGAGTGTGAAAGATAGAGATATTGTTTTGTGGCTATTTCTATTAAGTGCAGATAAGTGGTTAGTCTACGGTATATAGGAAACTCTATCCGTTTTTCAGGTCCAAACATACCCTTTCAGCGTGGGGTCTTGTCAGACTGTGACATGTTATAACAGTATATGTATGTTTTTCCTGATGCTTGTTTTGTTTGTGTCTCTGATGGTTATGTAAATTTTTTATGTGGTATTACAACTAACTTGTCAATAATATTTATGTCTCTACGTGTTGATATATGTGCGTAACAGGCTCGATACAAGGAACTGCTCCAACAAGCATCACAACTAACAGAGGGATCCGAGTCCGATTCAACTCCAACACGTATTGATCATAATACAATATTCTTAGAGGCAGTTGGCAGACCACGCAAAGGTTATTTAGAGGGGGTTGGATCACAGGTTTCTGTGACGTCTACATCGACCAGTTACCTGGCTGTCGGAAGCCACATCACTTCCAAAGATCTCCAGGACGCAGTTGCTCGAGCCACAACAACTTTGGAAGGCAAGCTGGAACAAAACAACGAGGCATACAACAAGCTGGAAGACAAGATGGATAAGCAGAATGAGGCGTATAACAAACTCCAACAAGAAACTTCATCGCAGCTACGTGAACTCCAAGCACAACTACCATAGTGTTCGTCGTCTTCATCTTCAAATGATGGTAAGAGGGAATAGAATTTCAAACTTTTATAATGTTATGACAATTTACAATCAGACTGTAATAATTTTTGGATTTACTATGAACAATTTATTTACTTTTTTATTAGCTAAATGTATAAATATGTGGTTTTTAATTTGTTTTGCAATACAAAATATTTAATTGATGGGTGAAACAACTTATTATAGTAAAAATTATAATGGAAATTTAGAAAAATATAAGTTCACATTTATGCGAGGGTTGGACGAAAAAATCAACGAGGGCACGGAGATGGACAAAAAAAATTGACGAGGGCACGGAGAGGGACGAAATCGGCAAGGGCACGGAGAGTGACGCAAACGGCTAGGGCACAGAGAGGGACGAAATCAGCCAGGGCACGGAGAGGGACAAAAACGGAAAGGGTACAAAGAGGGACGAAAACGGCAAGGGCACGGAAAGGGACAAAACCGGCGAGGACTTGTTGCCCTCGCATAGTTGTCGTCGAAAATGTCACTCGCCGAGTCATCGCCGAATGGCGTGGGGTCGACAAGGGACCGTAATTCACCGACGAAGGTTTCGGCTAGGGACGATTCCCCTCGTCGAGCCCTCGCCGAGACCTTTTTGGCGTCGGCCTGGCGAGGGGAATCGTCCCTCGTGGAAACCGATTTTTCTTGTAGTGAACAAAAAGAGTTCCTAGAAAAAGAATCAAAAAGTTTCAGTTATTTCTTGTGATGCTTTTTCTTTTATCTACAAAGCGCATTATGAGGTATTTTCAATTAACAGGAAATCATCTTCAACGCTCACACTGTCACGCATAAGAAACTGAGGTTGCTAAAGGGTAGCTATTGGGTTAGATCGAACAGCTCTCAACCTCTCACATATACTATGAGGTCCGCAATAGGTGAGTCTCACATATTGAGAAAGCCTGTCAATCAGACCTAACAAATTTCCATTGCTAAGTTGTTTCGGGCTTTACGTCACTGCTTTGGGCATTGAGTTGAAGATGAACCTTTTTTTTTTCTTTTGGTTACATGGGAGGCAAAATCCGAGTATTACATAGACATATATCTAGAGGATGAAACACCCCGCTAGTCACAGGCCAAAAGTGGACGTAGGTCATCTTGAGGGTGATTAAGTGTTTGAACACCCGATACTTGTTGTAATCCAAAGTTCGCCAGTCAATCTGCTAACTTGTTCGCTTCCCAAAAAACATGTTTCAAATTGTATTGACCATGACTCTGTAGAATGTTCTGACAAATCTCCAGGTTCGGTCGTAACGGGCTATGAATAGGAGACCTGCGTTGAGCAAGCTGAACTATAGCATTTGAGTAAGACTCAATCTCAAGACTCTCAATCCCTATACGTTGCACCTGTTGCAGTCCCTCTTTAAGTGCCACTAACTCCGCCACAATATTAGAAGCAATACCCAAGTTAATGACAAACCCAGATCTCCAATACCCCTCCTCATCACGAAATAATCCTCCGCTGCTGTATTGTGTGAATTCTAACGCAAGTGCACGTATCACAACAAGTAATAAAGTGATGAATAAGATCATTCCCACAAGGACTGAGATTATTAACTACCAAAATTAGTTTAGCTCTAACTTTATTCAGATGACCAAAATTTGAGAGATTGTGATTAAAAACTAAAGAATTAACAAAACTAATAAAACTAGCAACTAAACAATTACGAGTTTTGTGAAAAAGTTGATTCAATAATTGGAAAGCTCTAGGGGTTCCGATTTCACCAAGATTTATCCTACTCGAGCCTGTTGATTAAATCCAATTGACGATACTAAGGTAGATATTAATCTTTCTCAAACATCAATAACCTATCCCAATAAACAAGCTACCTACATCTCTGTAATAACTGTGAACTTATGGAATACAATTATTGGCCAAACAATCACAAGCATTAAGCATAGTGTGAAATACTCAGCATAAAAATAGAATAATCAATCAATCCAACATAATTCGACTGATCAAAATCTGGCTACATCGTAACCCTAGAGAAATAATCTAGCAACTCATAATAAATGTAAACGAAATCCAAATTCTATTAAAGTTCATAATGAGAGAGAGAAAAAAAACTAGAAATCTCAAGAAAGTCGTGGCTCAATCTTGTCTCTGATTCGTCCTTCCTCGTCAATCCTGCAGTTTCCTTGTGTTTTCTCCTATCTAAAATGTCTTTTTTGCTCACCAAAATAGCCGACAGCCAAAACTCCTCTTTCAAACGCTTATTTCCCTCTTTTTTAACATAGGGTTTCTTTTTTTCGTGCCTTTTACAAAATTGCTCTTAAATTTCCTGCGATGCTGCGCAACTGCGCTACTTTTAATTTCTCTTCAATTGCTTCATAAGTCGCATGAAAGCTCTCCCTTAGTCATTTTTCTTCAATCTTTGCCTCAAAGTCCATCATTTCTCATATAATTCACTTACATTGCAAAACAAACACGAAACCAATCAAATTGCTCATAAATTACTCAAGAACTAACCAAATTTAAGTGAAAAGGTGCTGAAATCATATATCAATAATACACCCAACAAATACTCCCAAACTTAAGTTTTATTTATCCTCAAGCAAAAGACACAACTAAGGAAAGAAAGAACCGAAAAACTAAATACTCAACACAAGACAACTCACGAAAGCAATGCTGTGGGATAGTAAATTTTTCACGGCCTCAGTAGCAACCTTTCACAACTCAACCTTAAAAGGAAATTTTCAATTATAAGTATGAGAAATATCAACTTCACATAAATTTGTATTTTACTTCAAATCCCCCAAGTGAGTGTGTGAATAGACACTATCCTAATCAATTGTACCCAAATGAGTTTATGCAAGCTAAGTGAATTTCCAATGTGAATATATTATTTTCAATCACTTAGGACTTCATAGGCTTACTTTTCACGCCACTCTCCATTAATGTAAGTTAATCATAGCATTAAAAATCAGTAGGACTTTACATTTGGTTGTAACGTGTGGCTAGGGTCAAGATAGGATTTTGGATATAATATAAGGCTAAACTACTTGTAAGCACACAACTATTCGAGGATACATGCCTACTCTAGTTCTTACCACCACAATTATTCAACATATCTCTTTTCTTTCTTCTTTCATTTCACGTCCACAACATTCATCTAAAACATTTGAAAACACATAAAGAATCCACACTCCCCTAAACTTGCATTTTGATATTAATTACAAGAAGTGTGACTCTTATCTTTTCTTTTCATTCTTTTTTTTTCTCAAGATTTCATTTTTTTTTTTGAAACAAAACAACGCATCACCAAATCATCAAACCTCCCTTCATTCAATACAATACATGGCTCCATATAATCATCCTAGAACAATCATATGTTATAGGTAAGAGGGTCATAATCTGGAAAAATCAAACTTGACAAGTTAAGGAAGATATTATAAGTTGCATAAGAAAGAAAAAAGCTATCTTAGGCTCATAGGGATGAACTAGGGATATTCAATTATTACAAGGGTTGACTTGAAAGGCTCAAACGATCCAAAAATAGCCTAAATCATTTCACTAATGCTATGCAACCTAGGATTTCATCTCGAGTGACAATCAAACAAGTTCTAAAGTCCTATACTCTTTTTTTTTTCTTTTTTTTTTCTGCCACTTAAACTCACATAAACCTTCTCTAAGTATCAACATAACTAAGCGAGGCTAAGCGCAATAGGTAGGGATTTTATGTAAACTGAAGCTATGTTTCAGTCAATTATCCTCATTACTATCATGTACTCTTTATGCTACTCATCATCGGCCTATTTCTTATCTTTCCAGCATCACTTTTAGATTTTTCTTTTTTTTTTCAGGTTTTTTTTTCTTTTTTTGATTTCTTTGATTTTTTTTAAAGTAACTAAAACACGTAATACAACAAAAACAACACATAACACAAAATTCAATATGACTGGTTCACAAAATAAGTAAAGAAACACCATCCCCAAACTTTAAAGAAAAACATTGTCCTCAATGCTAAAAATTAAAGAAAAGAAAACAGAGGACTTCCCTGAATATCCATGTCGTTCATTGTCTGAAGGCTCCTCAAATATGTCAGCTTGTTCCAGTAGATGTCATTAATATGTTGATATGTTAAACAACTTCTTCCAGTTGACATCACCCAACAAACACAACTTTAACTGCAATTACTTTTCACTTTACATAGGAGCACAACCTCACGCAATCAACTAGCACCACACTTTTACTACCACAATGCAAAGCTACTGGTACAACTCAAATGCAAACACGGAGTAAACACATAGACACCATGAAACCCGTTACAGATCACGAACAACACATTAATCTTGTGGGAGTTTTTATTGAAACATTTAAGCAAACACCTTGCAGGCACTCAATTTTTATAATCCTCACATGCAAATTTCACAAGGAAGCCACAGATCACCCACCCACAATATGGGTTTGCAAAAATTTCAATCTTTAACTACAACACCAACTCAGAACAAAAATTTTGTCTTTTTTTTTTAATGATTCCAACCAGCAATGCTAAAAAAAAAAAAGGGACTTATGCGAGTATGAGAGAGGTGTTTCTGCCTCCTTAAACCGTGACACCGCCGCCAAAGTCACATAACACCACCACCACCCGAGGTGTTGGTTTTTTTTTTTGGGCTATGGTTGGTTTGTTAGATGTGAGAGAGTGGCGCAAGAAAGAGAGATATTGAGATCGTGAGAGCTTAAGGGAGAAAGCGCGTGAGGTTGGGGGAAACAAAGATTGTGTTTGTAGGAATTAGGTATGTGTTATGTGTTAATGGGGCTTAGGGTTTAGAGAGAGAGAAAAATATTTGGATGTAGATGGTGGTGGCTGAAAGAAGAAAGACAATTTTTTTTTGAGTTTCAATTTTTTTTTTTGAACGTCAAACTCAGGACGCCAGCTTAGCTGCACTATTTTTTAGCACAACAACGCTACTTTTTTTATATTTCCTAACAGCTCTTAGAACGTAACTTTTAGGACGCCAGCGCAGCTGCGCTAAATTCTAGCGCTACCTCACAACTTTATTTTTCTTGCTTTTCTCTTCCACACACACATCCTCTTCAATCCAAACACCAATTTCTTCATATTTTCTCCCTTAATCGACTTGGTAGAACTTCTATTTGCATCGGCTTCCTCCAAACTTGTTCTTTAACCTATCATGACAATACAAATTAACAATTAAATACGACAATTATAACTCAAAAATTAACTAAAACAACTAAAACTATTAAATCAAGAAAAGTAAGAAAATTCCGGTTGCCTCCTAAAAAATGCTTGTTTTAATGTCGATAGCTCAACGGAGCAATTTTTCATGACTAGTTAAGGTGGACAATGGACTTGTGCTTATCGAACTCATCATTCCAATAAGTCTTCAACTATTGTTCGTTGACCTTGAACGTCCCTTTCTCTGAATGGGTGACTTCCACAGCACCATAGGGCAATACCTTAGTCACAACAAATGGGCCAGACCATATTGACTTAGGTTTTCCAGGAATCCGTGGGTTATAAAGAAGTATTTGTTGCCCAGGAGAGAAATCTTTTTCCGAAACAGGTTTGTTATGCCACTCGTTTGTCCTCTCCTTGTAACCTCTTGTTTTCTCATTCGCTTCATCACATGATCTTTTTAGCTTATTCAATTACAAAAATTCTTTCTCACCCACTGCTTGTACACCCATGGTTAGTTGTTTAATAGACCAATATTCCTTGTGCTCTAATTTCACTGGAACAAAAGAATCATCTTGTAACAAGTTAGCATCCAAGGGATCCAATTGACCCCCATGGTTAGACGTTATAGCTTGTATGGCGTCAATGCAAAAATAACTATCACTCACTTCTGGGTACTTGTAAGCTTTGAACACATTAAAGGTTACTTCTTCCTCTTGTACTCGCAACCCTTACCATTTCAAACATCAATAAGTGCTCCCCTAGTTGAAAGGAAAGGTCTTCCAAGAATGTTAGGAATTTCCTTGTCTTCCTCCATATCGAACACTATAAAATCTACAGGAAAGATGAATTTATCGACTTTGACAAACACATCTTCAATGACTCCCCTGGGATGCTTTAGCGAGTGATTAGCTAACTGTAATATTACAGTTGTGGGTCTTGCCTCTCCTAAACCAAGCTTCCTGAAAATAGACAAAGGCATTAAATTAATACTAGCACCTAAATCACACAAAGCTCGCTCAAAAACAACATTGCCAATTTCACAAGGAATAGTAAAACTCCCTGGATCCTTGAGCTTGTGTGGTAGCTTCTTCTGCAAAATAGCACTGCACTCCTCAGTAAGTGCAACTGTCTCATAATCTCCAAGCTTCCTCTTATTTAAAATGATGTCCTTCATAAACTTCACATAACTCGGCATTTGTTCAAGCGCATTCGCGAATGAAATATTGATGTGAAGTTTCTTGAAGACTTCAAGAAATTTAGCAAATTGCTTATCAAGCTTATTTTTTTGCAATCGTTGAGGGAATGGCACAACCATATGTGGCTCCTTCATAGGTTGTGGCTGAGCTTCTACTTTCTCTTTATCTTCTGCCTCATTCTTTGCTTCACATTTCTCAACCTTCTTGGTTTTCACTGGCTCCTCTAATTCCTTAATCACTTCTCAAAGTGATCGCTTTGCAATACTCTATGCCATCTCTTCTGGGATTTACCTCCGAAGTACTAGGTAAACTCCTTTGTTGTCTTTCAGAAAACAAAGTAGCCATTTGAATAAATTGCACCTCTAAATTTCTGATTTGTGCGGATTGGTTCTAGAGGGCAGTCCTAGTTTCATTCATAAATTGAGTCTAGGAATTAGCCAATTGTGTCTGCGAAATCGCCAACTGAGCAATTACGTCCTCCAGGTTCACTTTATTCTCTTGTGGTGGGTTGTTCTATTCAGGCTGCAACACATTTTGGGTATTCTTGTATGACAAGTTGGGAGGAAAACGCAACCCAGGATGATATTTGTTGGAAAACTGATTGTACTACTGCCCATTAAAGTTCCCCACATACTGTGTTTGTTCTGTTGTGCCTTGCACAAATGGATTGCCAACCTGACATTTTGCACTATAATGCGGACCACAACAAAACTCACACACCACTGTCGCTTGGACAGCATTAGCAGTTATTTGATTATTCTGCAACTGTTTCGTGAGATTGTCAATTTTCGTTGTCAATACGGTTATGGTATCAATCTCATGGACCTCAACTGTCCTCTTTGGTGTGACTCTCTCGCTCGACCATTGCATGTTGTTCAAAACAATATCCTCAAGCAACTCATAAGCGTCATCTGATGTCTTGTTCATTAGAGCTCCTCCTGCTGATGCATCAATCAAAGTTCTTGTGGTGTTAATCATCCTATTGTGAAAATTAAGAACCTGCATCCACTTGGGCATTCCATGATTATGACACTTCCTCAACAACGCCTTATACCTCTCCCATGCTTCACATAAAGTTTCTCCTTCATGTTGCGCAAAATTATTGATTTCTATGTGCAGCTTCGATATCTTTCCAGGTGGGAAAAATCTTGACAAAAACTTGTGCACCAAATCCTCCCAAGTGGTGATTGAATCCGAAGGCAGCGAGTTCAACCACTATTTAGCTTGATTCCTTAAGGAGAAAGGAAACAAGCGAAGGCGCAGAGCTTCATCAGTGACTCCATTGTACTTAACAATTCTGCAGACTTCTAGAAAATTCATGATGTGCTGATTACGATCTTTAGTGGGTAGTCCATGGAACAGGATATTCTGAATCAACTGTAGCGTCACTGTCTTCAAGTCAAAATCATTCGCCTGAATCGATGGCCTTCTAATCACAAGTTGAATTCCAGTAGAGGGCAAAGTATAGTCTCGCAGTGTTCTAGGCAGATTTTCCTGGTTATTTTCACCTTGTACTTACACTATTTGAGCCATGTTTTCTTGCAGATAGTGGGTAATAGCTTTTTGCCCCTTTCTATTCTTTCGACAAGTTCGCTTTATCTCAGGATCAAAAGGCAACAAATTGCTACCTCCCAACTTTCGCATGCACCCAAATGAATATGTTCCTGAAACACACATAACGAAAATAAAAGAACAAAACAAGATAAAATAAAATCCAAAGTAAAATTAAAGCTATTTGGTATCTATATTAATAATTGACACAGTCTCTGGCAACGGCGCCAAAAACTTGTTGTGTGAATTCTAACGCAAGTACACATATCGCAACAAGTAATAAAGTAATGAATAAAGATTGTTTCCACGAGGACTAAGATTATTAACTACCGAAATTAGTTTAGCTCTAACTTTATTCAGATGACCAAAATTTGAGAGATTGTGATTAAAAACTAAAGAATTAACAAAACTAATAAAAATAGCAACTAAACAATTACGAGTTTTGTGAAAAAGTTGATTCAATAATTGGAAAGCTCTAGAGGTTCCGATTTCACCAAGATTTATCCTACTCGAACCTGTTGATTAAATCTAATTAACGACTATTCCTTATGTTGCCAACAATTTCACTAAGGTAGATATCAATCTTTCTCAAGTATCAATAACTTATCACAATAAGCAAGCTACCTACATCTCTGTGATAACGGTGAACTTATGGAATGCATTAAGCCCTAGAAATTTAAACGTTGCACTAGATCTTATAACTATTTATAGCTTATGACAATTTAATGGTACTCCACACATGGTCTAGTCTAGTTATCATTTCTTAGTCTCAAACCAAACCACAAAACAAGCAATTATTGGCCAGACAATCACAAGCATAAGCATAGTGTGAAATACTCAGCATAGAAATAGAATAATCAATCAATCAATCAATCCAACATAATTCGAGTGATCAAAATCTGGCTACATCGTAGCCCTAGAGAAATAATCTAGCAACTCATAATAAATGTAAATGAAATTTAAATTCTATTAAAGTTCATAATGAGAGAGAGAGAAAAAACTAGAAATCTCAAGAAAATCGTGGCTCAATCTTGTCTCTGATCCGTCCTTCCTCGTCAATCCTACAGTTTCCTTGCATTTTCTCCCCTCCAAAATGTCCTTTTTGCTCACCAAAATAGCCGCCAGCCAAAACTCCCCTTTCAAACGTTTGTTTTGTTCTTTTTAAACACAGGGTTTCTTCTTTTCGCGCATTTTACAAAATTGCCATTAAATTTTCTGCGATACTGCGCAATTGCGCTATGACTGCGCTACTTTTAATTTCTCTTCAATTGCTTCATAAGTTGCATGAAAGCTCTCCCTTAGTCATTTTTCTTCAATCTTTGCCTCAAAATCCATGCTTTTTCATATAATTCACCTACATTACAAAATAAATACGAAACCAATCAAATTGCTCATAAATTACTCAAGAACTAACCAAATTTAAGTAAAAATGTACTGAAATCATATATCAATAATGCACCCAACATGCTGCCAGACCCAAATTTCTTTTCGAGCACCAATCAATATTTAACTTCCACATACATCTCGGCCTTGTCCATGCTACATGTCTGAGGCTTCGCCAAACTTGTTGATATCTTGCTTCCCCTGCCATCCACGCTCTGTCACCTCTCGCGCATAGCTATAGACAAAAATAAACTGCACATATGTAAATTTTATTTTTTAAAGTATTTTAGTTAGTGAACAATTGCATATAATATAATAAAGTTACTACATTGTTACACAATAATTAAGTAGGTAGGAATATTATGACTAAAGATATGGAGTAGATTGTCTAATTAGATTTGGTGATGCTTTATCTAATTGAAGAAACGGGCATCAAGCAGATCAAATCCTATCACAAGTTTATGAGTCACTTTTTTTTTCTGCTGGGTATATGAGTCTCACTGATTTTCAAAAAGGTTTTTATTTTATTTTTTATTCTTCACACTATACGGCTTTAATATTGTAAGCGGAACTATTAACTTCTATATTCTATATTTAAAGTTGACAAAGGGGTAAGGTCCATATTCTTCTTTTTTCTTTTTTGCTTTTTTTTTTGTTTTTTCGGGATGGGCCCAATTAAGTTGCACAAACTTTATAGACTAAGGCTCCGTTTGTTTGCCGTAAAATAACTTGTTTGTGAAAAATATTTTTTTGAAAAATAAAATATTTTACAGGGCTCCGTTTGTTTTCCGTAAAATAATTTGTTAGAGAAAAATATTTTTCTGAAAAATACAATACTAAAAAATATTTTATAGTATTTGGATGTACCGTGAGTTCTGTAAAATGTTTTCTTCTTCCAAAAGAAATAAAAATATTTTTCAGAATTTTGTACTAGCTGAAATTGTTGACCGAAAAATATTTTACAGTTGACCAATTTTTCGGTGTTACCAAACGCCGTAAAATTAAGAAAAAGCAGCCGCAATTGTTGATCGGAAAATATTTTACAATTGATCAATTTTTCGGTATTACCAAATATCGAAAAATCCGAAAAATATTTTTCGAAAAAATATTTTACGGCAAACAAATGGAGCCTAAAGACCAAAATAGATTCATGTTTGTATATCTTTAGAAATTTTAATTGTGTGAGAAATTTAGCACACATCTTTAGATATTGAAATTATTATATACTATCACTAGTAATTTGGTTTAGTGGTATGATTCTCGCTTTAAGTGTGAGATGTCTTGAGATTAATTTTTAGAGTATATAATATTTTTGTGATATAAAATGAGTAAAATGCACAATACTCCCCTATATTTATAGAAGTTGCATATAAAAATTTGTATTTTTAAAAGTTGCAAAATACTCCCTATATCTTTCGAAATGTTGCATCATACCTCCTGAGAATGTTATACACACACGGCTTATACAAGTCAAAATCGTTCGAAGCTTTAAAACACATTTCAATGGACCAAAATTCCCTTTTGTTTTTTTTTTCATTTTTCTTAATTCTTTTTCTTTGCCATTTTTTTAATCTTTCTCACTCTTCTCCTTCCTTACCATTAGCACATTCCACCACCACCATATCTCTCCACCATAAATCATTTAAAAGTTCACTATTAATAACGTTTTAAGAATTAATCTTTATAACCTATAGATTATTTTGATATAAATATTAAAGAATGTTACATAGGTTTCATATCTAAATCCATATTTTATAAAATTTTAAAATCTTATGATGTTTATTATTGTGTATTAATTAGGTGAATTTTCGTGTTGGTGGATTTCCTAAGAAAAATGGTGAGTGAAAGTAGATGTTGAACATGGTTGGACGTGGTTACTGTTAATTATGTGCTGTAACTGAGATAATATCGTTTTCTATTTATTCTTGACCTTAAAAATAAAATAAATATGATTAGTTTAGTGGTTAAGTCATTGCATTTTTAGCAACTGCCATGTGTCAATACAAATATTGGCCATTGCATAAAAAGTTAAAACAACACCATTTTGGTCGTCTAAACACCTTGACCCAACAGAATTTTCAACCATGAAAACAAACTTTAAAAAGTCATATTTTTTAAGTCGTTCGATAAACACGATTCGCTATGATTTGATACCGATTCACTTGCGATTCATGTCGATTCACGATTCTCCTATTCGATTCGTATAATTTTTTTAGTGAATCGTATCGAATCGTACGATTCACACGATTCGCTATGATTCGGTCCCGATTCACTTGCGATTCACGTCGATTCACGATTCTCCTATTCGATTCGTATAATTTTTTTAGTGAATCGTATCGAATCGTATTCGCATATCGTACGATTCCGATTACACTGAATTCTACAGCACTTGAGTAAGAAACATAATGCTATAACCTGAACCCTACCTCATTAAAAAATTTATTCATTGCAATATTTAAAACTGTGGTATGAAAGTTAAAAATTGTTGTAAATAATTTTATTCATTACATATGAAACCGTTGTGTATAATCTTATTGTAAATTCTCTACTTCAATGGTTTTTTCGTAAATAATAAGTAATGATTTTTTAAACCATTGCAAAAAAGTAATTTAATGAGTAATTATTAACAGAAAATAATAAAATAATCCTAACCATTGCAATTAATTAAAATTATTGCAATAAGACACTCATTGCAACGGTTTTTTATTTTATTTTTAATTAATTGTAATATTGTAAAGAGTTAAAATATTGTAGTGCCTCCTTATAAGTAAGGTCATGTGTCTCGAGTTTGATATTCCTGATATGAGATTGAAAGGTTTTCGAGAGAAGTTTTTCCATCATAGAGAAGAAAAACAAAGAAATGGAAAGCTAGATGGAAGGATATGCATGATCACACAGATAGATAATAAGCCTTACTTTTGTACACAGCTATTGATTGATCACCATTGTTTTCCCCGCTGGTGGAATATTGAAGGGATTAAGTTTACAGATATGGCTAGAGCCAGAAGCACTAGTTCTTAGATTACATGAGTAGTTCTACATATATACTTCACCTGAAAGCTAAAAGGCTCCGGGAAGGCAGATTTACTATATATAGCAACTTCTACTATTATACAATAGGAGCAAACATGCAATTAAAAACTTAAGCATAATTTACTCAAAGTGACCTGCACCAGAAAGCGCAACCCTACATCGCTAGTCAAAACAGAATGGACATAGTTGCGATTGATTACGGATCCATGTATAGCTGGTAGGTGTTTATTTTCTAGTTGGAACGGTTAATAATCAGCACACCTCCATACAATTTTGCAGCTTCAAAAGCATCCATAACCCTCTCCTCAGCTGCATATGCTGGTTTCATCTGATAAACATGAGGCTTCTCAGGTTGAGATTGATAATAACGAGCAGTTTGAGGAGATGGCTCTGGTTTCCTGCCATAGAACTCATCCAGCTCTGCAAATCCTTCCAATCCTATCTTGACAAGATTTGGCTTCTTCGCCTCATGATTATGAACTACCATCGTCTCTGTTCGCGAAACCGGGTTGATTTGATAAACTTTAGGCTTCTGTGGCTGATATTGGTAAAGACAAGTAGAAGGCTTTGGAGGAGCAAAATACTGCCTACCCTTTCGACTATGGTATTCATCTAGTATTGCAAACCCTTCCTGGCCTATTTTGACAAGATCTTTCTTTGATCCCATTGCAAGGTAGATGAAAACTATAGAAATATTAAAAAGAAAACTAGTGTGTGTTTTTTGCTGGGAAAGAAAACTCTGTGTTGTGTGTTGATACAATGCTACTAAGTTGGAGGCCTTTATATAGAGGGCACGCAGGAGGAGAAAAGAATAACCAAATACGTAAGAAAACGAAAAATAAAAAAAGGTAATGTTTAGCCCTAGTACTAGAGTGTTCGGCCGTGGATAGGAAAAAGCGTTCATGTTTTGAGTTCGAATGGGTTAAGAACTTATTTTTTTAAGGTCAATTCTGATAAACTTAGTATGTAACTAACTTAGATCATTCTTATTTGTGACGAGATCATGTGTGTTAAGATTTAATATTTTTATTTGAACCTAAATCACTTTCTAAGAAGAGTTTCCCATCCTATAAAAAAGGGAGAAAAAGAAAAGTAATGTGTAAGCTCCCTAGTTGTAGTGATTCCTTCCGGATATGTTTTCGGATAAAATTCATCATGTAGAAGGACGGTATAATTAGCAGATATCAATTATTGTTATTATCACAAAGTGTGATAAAGAGTATTCAAACTTCCGAGTTGTGAGATGCGAATTTGAAAGGTTCCCTTTCGTGATTCATGAATAGTGATAGATTCTTTGCTGCCTGTAACGCTTCAGCCAAGTCATTTAACTTATTGACAAAAACTGGTGTCGAAAACTAATTTCATGAGCAATTACATACATATGTGTGTGTGTGTGTGTTTGACTGTATTGGTACAATCAGAATTGAAGTTGTAATTCGTACTTGAGATATTTGATCACAACAGGTCTCTATTCGATCATTCTATCCAATTTTTAAATGTATAGATTGAATCTTTTTTATGTTCATGCATCCACATCTAACCTCCTGAGCGAGGCCAAATCTTGCTGGATATCATGTTTTAATTTACGTAACTAGTTTAATCGTTCTAAAAAAATATCTCAGATTTTGTTTTTTTTGTTTTTTGGTGCAAATATTCTCTTATAGCCTCGACAAAGGTCAGGTGTTTTAGGCCATTGGACAAATAATATTCCTTCTCATGTCACAAATAATTGAGATATGAAAGAACAAAATATTTTCTCACTCTTTATGGACATTTGATTCGAAAAAGAGATAAAATTTCAATTTTAGTTAACCTAGTTAATAACTTTTCCAAGTCCCGATACTCTTGAAGAACCACAAACTAAGATAAACCAAAATAAATAAATAAATAAATAAAGGTGGCTACTATTGTACATGTGTATGAGAAGAATATGCTAAAAATTTAATAACTAATTAATGATCGTTTATATATACTATTTACAAAAATTTGATTCCACTACTATTAATTTAGTTAACGTAGTTGCTCGAAAAGCAAATTGTTAACTACATATATAAGATCTTTTTGTATTCTCGTGATTAGATAGAGGATAAATTATAGTACATCCGGTCTTAGGTGCATCTAATTCCTTGCTGAACCATTTTTGTTCTTATAATCATTGTAGATGCCAATTTTCTTAGGTGAGAAATGGGTTAAGCATGCAGCAGCATCTGGTGCTCAATCAATCATGTTATACGTGGCCTTATATATGACCCCGGGACCATGCCAAGCCCTAGCGGCTTTCCTGCACAATTCGACGAATTTATGTCTCTTTTAGGGATTTTATTTACAAACGATTAGTGGTTTACGAATGGTTGATTTTTTATAAACACGATAGTACTGATATGTGTATATAATAGTGATACATGTTTATTTTGATAGGCTTCATCGGTCTTCTTTGCGAATCCTATTATTCTTCTCTTTGTTTGGGAGAGGGAGGGAGCCAAGGTATATATTATTCTTTTTGTGCGTTTGTAAGTTAGACCCTAAATTGAAAAAACATAAAATATGAAGAAAGTATAAAAGGTTCTTGCCGGCCAGGATAAAATGAGCAAATAAGATGCTCGCTTGCTGACGAAAGTTGCATAACATCATATGTTTACTGCAAAAAAGTTGAAGTCTATTAATTAAGCACGAACCACCACACATTGAAATGAAATTTTGGAATACTAATTATGCAACTAATTACAAATTAGTAAATAAGACACAAATTTTAATGTTAAAAATCCTGCAATTAATTAAGAGAAAATAAGTATTTTATAAAATATAGTAGAAGAATGATGCTCAAAGTTATTGTCCTAATTATTAACTTGGGTTCCCTCATTAATTTACAATATTTCATTGCCCTCTTTGTGGAACTCTCTTTATTTTTCTCTCAGTGTTTTCACTAGGGAATATCAATGCAAAAAGAAAATCTTACAACCCTCTGTGGTCGTCTCCCAGTCTGAGATCTCGGTTGAATGTATCTTTTCTTTGTCATGCTTTAGCCTTCGAAGCCTCCCTCAAATATAGGAGGTTTCTTCCCATGAATAATCAGGGACCTCAATGGACCATGGACCATGGACGATGGACCATGGATAAGGAAAAGAAAGTAAAACGAGACATTGCCTCCTTCAGACAAATCACTGTACGTGTGTCTCGGGGTTTAATAACCAATGTGTATATTAAATCCACATGCCCAGTATAATTCCCTCTTTTTTGATGCATTAATCACTTTATATCTCTGATACCAAGGAAGGGTACAGTAGGAAGGAAGCAACCACTAGCCTTTGTTCGGCCCACCATTCCACTGACATCTCGTAGTGCCCCTCTGTCAAATTATCTAGGGAATTAGATTCTTATATTCATTACCTTATACCAAGTATAAGAATCAGTATAAAGTTGAGAATATTCCACTGACATCTCGTATTGTCCCTCTGTCGGATTATCTAGGGAATTAGATTCGTATATTCATTACCTTATACCAAGTATAAGAATCAGTATAAAGTTGAGAAAATCATTTTATTCTCAATCCATTCTAACATATTAATCGCCACCTAAGATTACAATCATGCAAATAGATAAAACATAGTACATATATTTGAAAACCAAACAATTGTTAACTACATTAAACCTCTTTTCACATAGGGTTAAGTTGATAAATGATGAAGTTCGATTGCAGACAATGGTGGACACAAGTGAATACCAATGTCAGCTACAAACCTCACTGATCCATTGATGAACTCCAAAAAATGGTTTAAATATATAGTTAATTTTTAATTAAAAATTAATTAACTATGACTAAAAAAAACTATTATTCGTTTGTATATATGTCAATTTATGTATTATAACCCATTTATAAAAAAAATTCTAAATCTACCCCAAATCCCATAAATATCAATATCTACTAGTTTTCATAATCAGAATCTAAAACGCTTTTGAGTAACAAATAGAATACTAGATGGGATGGATATGCTCACACAAATAGATAATAAACACAATTTTATACACAGCAAGGTATTATGTTATCATTGTTTTTCTCCATGGTGGAATGGAGAGATGAGATTTACAAGTATGGCAAACGCCTGAAGAAGCATTTTACTAGTTCTTAAATTACAGTAGTTCTACATATATACTTCACCTGCAAGCCAAAAGGCTCCGGGAAGGCAGATTTACTATATATAGCAACTTCTACTATTACACTATAAGAGCAAACATGCAAAACTTAAGCATTATTTAACCTGCACCAGAAAGCGCAACCCTACATCGCTAGTCAAAACAGAATGGACATAGTTGCGATTGATTACGAAACCATAGCTGATATAGGTGCTAATTTTCTAGTTGTAACGGTCGATAATCAGCACACCTCCATAAGCAGCCATAACCCTCTCTTCAGTTCCATATACCAGTTTCATCTGATAAGAACGAGGATTTTTCTCAGGTTGGTAGTAATTCCAAGTTTCTTTAGGCCGCGCCGCCGGCCCTCGCACGGCAGCAGGCCTAGATGAATCAGGAGGCTTTTGAGGAGCAACATATGATGGCCCTGGTTTTTTGCCATAGTATTCATCCAACAATGCAAACCCTTCCAATCCTATCTTGACAAGATCTCTCTTCGCCTCATGGTTTTGAACTACCATCGTTTCTGGTCTCAAAACCGGATTGATTTGATAAACCTTAGGCTTTTGTGGTTGATATTGGTAATGAAAAGTGCGTATCTATTTGTCTTGTGAAGCTAAAGAGGTTTTTGGAGTAGGAGGCTTTGGTGGATAAGCTAACTGCCTCCCCTTTGGAGTATAGTATTCATCTAGTAATGCAAACCCTTCAACGCCTATTTCTACAAGATCTGTTTTTGATTCCATTGCAAAGTGGCTAAAAGCTATAGAAATATTAGAAAGAAGAGTGGGTGTTGTTTCTTAATTGATACAATGCTACTAGGTTGGAGGACTTTATATAGTAGGCTCTCAAGAGGAGAAAAGAATAACCAAATATGAAAGAAAAGGAAAAATCAAAAGGTAATGTTTAGAACCTTGGGATTAGTCTAATAGTGGAGCATTTGATACGTATTTAAAACCTCTAATGTGAATACAAGACTTTCAAGTGAGAATTTCAGCATAAAAGCATAAAAATAGAAAAACAAAAAAAGGTAATTATGTTTAGGCTCCCTAGTTGTGCTGATTCCTTCTAGATATGTGTTGTCGATAATTCAGCATGTAGAAGGATGGAATAATTCATACGTGTATCATAACAAGTATAGATATCATTTACTGTTACATACTATCATATAGTGTGATAAGGCTATTCAAACTTCAAGGACAAGTCATGAGATCCTATTCAAAGTTTCAAACGGTTCACTTTCGGTGGTTCATGAATGTGATAGATTATTCTCTGCTTCTTATAACACTTAACAAAGTGATTTAACTTTACGTCCACCGTCAAAATTTATCCTAACACATAAATTCCTGTGAAAGTACCTAATTAGCTAGTATTTAATGATTTATATTTTACACTTGAAGTAGGGCGGATTCAGAATTTATGTTTAGAGGGGATAAAAATCATATAATTTAATACTCATATATAGAAGAAAAAAAAAGTAATTGTGGCTTAACTGAGTTTTTAGTTTAAAAATATTTTAAAAATAAATATATTTTTTAAAAAAAATTGAGTTAAGTAGGCGCTACAGCCCCATTCGTAAAGCAATGGATTCGGCATTGACTAGAAGCAAAACAGGTGTTTAAAATCTATCTATATGGATCATGCGATGACATTCCTTCATGTCGAAAGTCATCTCCTCTATAAAATCCATATACGCGAGATCTTATCTAATTGTCTCCGTCCAAGTAATCTTAGGTTTACCTCTACCCCTCTTCTGGTGTATTATTTCTAAACATTCGCACCTTCTAACAGGCGCCTCAACAGGTCGTCTCCTTATGTGGCCAAACCATCTCAGATGATTTTTCCTCATCTTATCCTCAATCGGGGCTACTCCAACTATTTCACGTATCATCGTGTTTCTAATCTTGTCCTTCTTAGTTTTGTTACACATCCATCTCAACATTCTCATCTCAGCCACCGACATTTTATGAACATGTTGATATTTCACCACCCAACACTCCGAACCATATAACATAGCAGACCTAATGGTTATCTTATAGAACTTCCCTTTTAGCTTAAGTGGTATTTTTCAATCACACAAGATTCCTAATGCATTTATCCACTTCGTCCATCCTGTTTTAATTCTATGATCAACGTCCGCATTAATCTCCCTATCTTGTTGCACCATAGAACCCAAGTACCTAAAATTCTTTTTTCTTGTATTCTTTCTGAGTCTGATCTTACCTCTATCCACATTTATAGATTTTTTTTTGCTAAACATACATTCCATATACTCTGTCTTTAATCTGTTTAGCTTAAAACCCTTAGATTCTAAAGTAGATCTCCATAATTCTAGCTGAGTATTTACACCTTCTCTAGATTCCTCTATCAAAACAATATTATCTGCAAATAACATGTACCATGGTACTGCATCTTGGATTTGACTAGTGAGTTCATCTATGACTAGTGCGAAAAGGTATGGGCTCAAGGTAGATCCTTGATGTAGTCCTATTATAATCGAGAAAAGCCTAGACTCTCCTCCCATCATCCTTACATTAGTCATCACTCTATCGTACATATCTTTTATTACCTCAATGTATGTTACACACACACCACCTTTTTTCTCCAACACTCTCCACAGAACTTCCTTAGGAACTCGGTCATATGTTTTCTCCAAGTCAATAAACACCATGTGTAAGTCTTTATGGCTCACTCGATATTGTTCTATTAACCTTCTTAGCAAAAAGATAGCTTCCATTGTTGATCTTCCAGGCATTAGGCATTTTCTTGCTCCTCAAAATTGCGTTAAAAAGCCTTGTTAGCCACATTATACCCCCATCGCCCATGCATCTTCATACTTCGATTGGGATACCATCTGGACCTAAAACCTTTCCAACTTTCATCTTTTTGAGTGCCCCTTTAACCTCTTCTCTTCCTATCCACCAGTAAAATGTGCAGTTTAACTCTTCTTCTGATCTTTCTAGTTGTCCCCAATTTATGTTACTAGAATAACCCTCATTAAAAGCTTGTAAAAATAGTTTTTCTATCGCTCATTTATCTCATCTTCTTCGACTAGTACCTTATCATCTTCATCCTTTATACATTTCACTAGACTTAGGTCCCTAGTTTTCCTTTCCCTAACTTTTGCAAGCTTAAATACCTCTTTTCTCCTTCTTTTGTATCGAGTCGCCTATAAAGTTCCTCGTATGCTTTTGTTTTAGCCTCGCTAACTGCCTTCTTTGTTTCATTTTTTGCTACTTTGTATCTGTCCAAATTTTCATGAATACAATTTTTTTTACATGCTTTATAACACTCTCTCTTGGCCTTAACTCTATCTTGAACTTCATTACTCCACCACAAAACCTCCTTTTGGGCTGGTGCAACACCTTTAGATTCTCCTAAAATATTATTTCCTACCCTTTTTATACACTCTGACATTTGTTCCCATATATCATTAAACTTTTTCTCCTTATTCCTCCCAAAAAACAAAAAACAAAACAAAAGAGAGACAATGCAATATGATATTAATTTTCACGACTTAAAAATCCATCACATCTAACCTCGTAAGTGTTAGAATATAACACTTGTCCCATATCGGAAAATCAAAAACTCTAAGACCACCTTATAAGATCCTAGGCCACTCCATTTGGCACCAATTGGTTTTAAGATGGAAATCCAAGATTCTTCACATGGTATCAGAGTTGAGTCTTTGGTCTAGTCATATTCGTCTACATGTGAACCATCTGTTCTCTTGTTTCATCTTACTGACTCGTGCGCCCCCATGTCAGCACTTAATTCTCGCTCTCTCGGACTCGTGCGCCCCCATGTCAGTTCTTGGTTCTCATTCTCATTCTCGCCGACTCGTGCATCCCAATGTCAGCACTTAGTTCTCAATTCTTACCGGGTCTACGCATGTTCAATCTTTCACGTGTAACCCCTCTCAAATCAGGTCACACGTGAGGGGGAGTGTTAGAATATAACACTTGTCCCATATCGAAAAATCAGAAACTCTAAGACCACTTTATAAGATCTTGGGCCACTCCACTTGACACCAATTGGTTTTAAGTTGAAACTCATGATTCTTAACAGTAAGTGAGGCCAAATCTAGCTTAGATATTGTGTATTAGTTTATGTATTCACAAGTATCAGATAATCATTGCAATAAATAGTTTATTATCCTAATATCTTGGATTTTTATATGCAAATATTCTCTTATATCCTCGACAACAATTATTTTAGCAGGAAAGACACAAAATATTCCTTCTCAAGTCTCAAATAATTGAGATTTGAATGAACAAAATATTTTCTTACTCTTTATAGATATTTGATTCGAAAAAGACATAAAGCTCAAATTTTAATTAATCTAGTTAAAAGACTTTTCCAAATCCTAATCCTCTCAAAGCACCATAAAGTAATATAATAATAAAAAAAAAAAAATAATAATTAATACTAAAGTTGGCTATTATGTGTTTTTGAAGGATATGTCACAAGTTTAACAATGGATAATGTATTATCTACAATAATTTGAATCCACTAGTTTCAATTTAATTAACGTAGCTTTACTCAAAAAGCAACAATCGTTGACTGCATAACACCTCTTAGCATCCATTGTTGTCCAAATCGCACGAAACTTGAACCATTGAATTTATAAGTTCAAATGGAATGAGGAGAAATAAAAATTATATGAAAATATTTTCATCAAAATTTCATTAAGGTGGTTCAGATTAATAGAGAGAAAATACGTTTCAAAAATCACAAAATGCATGATTATAATATAGGGTTAATGTTGTCTTTTATGACCTTAGACTAACATAGTTAAACAAAATTTTAAATTGGGGTGAGTGTGTAACACTTTGGATATCATAGGGGGTATTGTGCGACTTTTGAAAACATAGAATTTTATATGCAATATTTGTAAAACACAGGGGGAGTGTTGTGCATTTTACTCGAATATAAAATTAATTTAAGCCTCCCTGAGAACAAAAACAACTACTATACTACATCCTCCCTTAGAACAAGAACACGGGGGATGGAGAATGGGGGGGAGGGGGATAGGGATTGACTTTGAATCCTCACGCGAGGGCGGGGCAGGGGATGGGGATAGACATTTTCCCCCGCATTCCCCTCCTCACATATTAATAAAATTATTAAATATTTTATTTATCTATGTTAAAATATTTTAGTTAATTGTATAGTATTAGGAAATACTTTCCTAATTTATTAGTCTAATTGTTAGTATTAATTAATTCCTCTCTATTTCATTATTTGTATTAGTGTTAGGGTTATATTTTAATATTTTATATTATACAACACAAATCGTATCAATGAAACTAACCTGTAAATAGTAAACTTTAAAGTTAAACCTCTTATTCTGACCAAAAAAAAAAAAAAACCTAAACCTTTTAGGACTATAGCTTATAAATATAAAATACGTCTATCAAGACTCACCACTCACCATTAACCCAGTTTTTCAAGAATCCATCTCAAGTACTCTTTTCAAACTTCATTTCTTTACTAAGTTATTGCAAGGAATATTTACTTTTAATTGCAAAACTAAAACTCAATCTATAATACATATTTGATGTTAATTTAATATCTATATTTACATTTTTATTTAATTTTAATTTACGTCTTAAAATTTGTGTGTTGTAAATTAATGTAAGTGCATAGTTTAAAATAAATAAATAAAACCCCTTGGGTAATCCCTATCCCCCGCGGGGATTTACTAACGGAGCGGGACAAGGCAGGGCAGGGCCCAAGGGAACGGGGAAGGGGAAGGGGAAGGGGAAGGGGGAGGGGAGGGGAGGGGAGGGGGACTGGGAGTCCTTTCAAGTGATGGGGCGGGGTGTAGGTCCTCCCGTCCCGAATACGCTCCATTATCATTCCTAATAGTAACAGAAGCTTTTGATACCTACAAATCGTCTTCAAGATTGTCAAAGTTGGACTCTAATTTTTACTTGTATTCTCAAGTTAATCCCCAAAATATGGTACATGCATGATCAGTTATCATTGTTTTTTAACATAAATAGAATACCAAATACTACTTTGAACACTTATGACAGATGTAGAGGAGTCAACATTCTTTGATATGTTTGATACGTATTGTATGTCTTAGGCCTCTCTTAAATAAAATAAAAAACTCATAATATGACTTTTGGACATCATGATTATTTTAAAATTTTAAGTAAACATTAAAAAGTACATAGTATTTAATCCCCTTATACCCTCTCTTACAAGTTATTTCAACTCATTCAATTAGTACATATCGAATAAAATAAATTACTATCATTTATCAAAATGCGTTTAGTGTGCATATTTTTAGAATTTAATTTTAACTGAGCTAGATCTATGAACAAGCATATTTTCTTTGGTATTCAAAGAAAAAACTGTAAAATAGCTTTTAAAAAATTTCTTAACATTAGGAGACTCTCAATGTGCTTTGTACAATTAAAAGAATTTACACATATTAAAAAGAATTTTGCAATTAATTAAGTCATAAACAAATGAATATGGGGAAATGTTTTCTTAGAATTAAGAAGATACTACTTCACCTATTTAATTTGATTTTGAAATTTAAATCAATAATCTACTTGAACCCATAATACAGTTTTATCCAGTATATTATTTCTTATCCTCATGTATGAAAATTATAATTCTGGACATGTTTATATTGGACTTGAAATTAAACTCTTAATAACCTTTTTATATCCATTTTGAGCTAGGATCTTAAATATCTATCGAATTTGATAAATATCTTTCAAGATCCAAGAATAGTCAACAAATATATGGATATCTGTGGAGTTTGAATTTGGTAAATATTTTTCAAGATCCTAGAATACTCAAATGAATATATGGATGCATTTATGTTTTATCGGACTCGAATTTGGATATTGTCAAATCAATAGTGAACTTTGTTCGACTAACATTCCATTTCCTTCATTAAAAGCTTGAAAACATTTATTTTTGTTCTTTATATGATATTTTTATTCAACTTTGCTAATCCTTTGATTATTTAAGATAACTTTCAAGTTTTTTTGGGGAGCAATTTGAATCTTTTTTTTTTTTCTAATTGATTGGAAATTAAGACAATATTTTTGGGTCCATCTTTTTATGGGAAATTCAAGTTTATATATATTAATATTCAGATTATAACTTTAAGGAAAAATTTCCTTGAGAAAATATTGTTGCCGTGAAGTATCGGGCATACCTATCTCTATAATGTCCAAATGCATGGAAAAACTCATGTTCCACAAGTGATAGCTTGTTGACTCTAAATATACTTCTTGTGCATCCCTCATAGAGAAAGTAAAGATATTGAAGATTTGAGTGGGTAATGTATATTATGTCCAATAACTAAGGGAAATTTTTCCTATATAAGTTGAGAATTCTCCAATTTGTTATATTGATCAAATCAGGTCTAAGGAAGAGATATTTTTTCTTTTAGATTACAAGAATCTGCGAGGAGTGTAAATCTAAGACTTGTTAACATGACAAAATGCAGATAATAGTGGAAATAGGCAAAGAGGAACTAATTGAAGTAGAAAAAAATTTCTACTAAATCATCTCACTTAAAGAATACACAATTGAAAAATACAACAATTTTGGAAAACCTTTCATATTAATAATTAGCGTTGAACAATTAATTTTTTCATGTGGTGGGAAAGGAGAAAATATTTCTTCATGAATGATAGAGAAAACTATGTTGTTTTTCTTAATATAGGCTAATGTTTTAAAATGGCTGAAAAGATAAAGAATGTTAGATCATGTGATGATTCCAAATGTAGGGAGGTTATCTATTCTTGATTTCTTTGATATATTTTCTCTTTAAAAGACTTCTACCTTAGATGACCTTTTGTGAATGAATAAGTCAAGACACATAATGTAACTATTTTACATGAAATATCCATCCAATTTTTCAACAATTTGGGTGAAAGTATTAGTGCTTACAACGTTCGCTCGAGGTCTGCAATAAAGAGATGTGAAATTGAGTTTATTAATATAGGGCAAATTTCATTGTTAGTCTCTATTGTTTGCATGGAATGTCACTTTAGTCCCTATTATTTTAAAAGTGGTAGTAATAGTCCTCAATGTTTGAAAAAAGTGACACGGTAGGTCCCCATTATTTCAAAAGTGACAGCAGTAATCCTTAATTTTTAAAAAAAGTGACGCGATGAGTCCCTAATATTGACTTGGAGTGTCAATTTAATCCTCATTATTTCAAAAGTGTCACAACTAGTCCCTAATGTTTGTAAAAAGTGACACAACTAGTCCCCATCTATTTTTGACGGGAAGAACCATTTCTATCATTTTTTTCAAATATTAGGGACTATTACTATCACTTTTGAAACAATGAGGACCTACTGTGTTACTTTTTTTAAATATTATGGACTATTGCTATCATTTTTTAAATAATGGGGACTTATCGCGTCACTTTTTTCAAATATTATGGACTATTACTACCATTTTTAAAATAATAAGAATTAAAATGACACTTCATACCAACAATGAGGACTAATAGTGAAATTTACCCATTAATATACATATTCGTAATAAAATTAGAAACAAAACTATGTTCGAGCCCAAAGGTGGAAGCCTTTCACTCATCGGTCAGTATGAAATGTTGGGTCTTTAATACTCTTAATGTCAGTCTAATCTTTGCCATCAAAAAGATATTGCACAAGTGAATAATTTTACACTTCATATTAATAATTTAAAATAGAAGAACAAAGTACAATTTAGGTTATTGGAAGTTGTTTATTGTCATTATTCCATAGGCTATTTTCAATGGAATCTTTAAAATATAAAAAAATTTTAATTTGGATATTTTTAGAGACCCAGTCTCTAAAAACAACACTATGTATGATAAAAGTACGTGGGGTTCACTACTTTTGATTTAAAAGATACCAATATAAAGACCCAGTTTCTATTTTCTTCAATAAATTTGTGGAAGAAAATAAAAATCGAGTCTCTATTTTGGTATCTTTTAAGTCAAAAATGGTAGATCCTATATACTTTTACTATAAATAGTATTATTTTTAAAGACTGAAATCTCTAAAAATATTTAAATTAAAAAAAATTTATATTTAAAGACTCCATTAAAAATGTCTTTATAAGTCTCTCGAATGACAAAGGGTGTGAGAAATTCCCCAGCTACCAAACTTATTGGTAGGCTACAACCTGTGGGCCACACAAAATTATAATAACATACTAGAGATTTATTAGTGTCTCAACATGAGAACACGGGCACACAAAACTACCAAAGCATATTGGGCGTTTAATTAGTGTGTATGTACCACCAGACCCCAAAGCAATAAGATCAAACTATTTAAGACCATCTACATTACTACGACAATCAATATAGAGTACATCAATTTTTTTTCTAACACTACTTTAGATATTAATATTATTTTTGAAATTAACCAATCAAGTTATTGTCAATAACGATCCTAATATCTCATTTATATGTTCATTGTCCTTATAAAATCCATCAGATTCGGGATGTCTGAATTATGCCATGTAGTTAGTTGGGTGGTAATTAGATTTACACAGCCGATCTCAAAAAGAAAAGAAAAACAAAACAAAAAAAAAAGAATAAACACAATAAAACAAAAATTATTCATGTTTATATATAGACACTTGCCTACAAAAATCAGATCATTTGAATACTTGTAGACCACAAACATACGACAACAAGAAGTTGCAGTGTTAAACCTGCAATACCTTGTCATGTCATTTTTCAATCTAAATTCAAAATAAAAACACATTGTCAATATTAAAACAATAAGAAAAAAAAAAAAGAGAGAAAGTGGACAAAGGATGAGTCTTGGTAGGGATCCAAAGATCCATACACAAGAAAAGTAATGGATGACAAACAATCATACCACAAATGAATAGATGACAAATAATCATAGCATGAAGTTAAGAAATGTGTAACAAAATAAACTCCCAACATTGACAAACAATCACAACATGAAGTTAAGAAATGATAAGAAAATGCAACAAGAAAGCTTAAAACAACTAATCCTAAAATTTTTTTCAAGTCGAGCATACTATAAAAGTGGAAAATTCCCCACCTCTTCCTTCCTCTATCCTATTCTCAAGTCAATAAATGGAAAAAGACTCAAATACCATTGGAATTCTATGTTTTTCTGTTTTATTTCTCTTTCTTTTTTCCCTCTCTTTCTTCCCATTTTATTTTCTACCATGTAAGTCATTTCTCTACCTCTTTCTTTCTCTGTCCTTTTATTCTCCCATCAACGAGAAATCAAAGGGGACCGTTTTTCTCCCATAATTGAGCAATCAAATGGTGTAATTTTCAATAAATGAATAAAAAAACAGTAGCAAACAAAAAGTGATGACTATTTTACTTGCTTGTATCAATTATTGGTCTGATGATGGATAAAGTGCACAATGATAATGTAGATGTATTTTGAGCCACCTATCAGAACTATCATCATTTGATTACTTGATCATGGGAGGAATAGAGAAGGATAGGAACAAGAAGAGAATGAAGAAAAACGTTTTAGGCAAAAGAAGAAGTACGAAGAAAGAGAATAGAAAATTCAGCAAAGAAAAAAAAGAAAGAGAGAGAATGGAAAAGGAAGAGAAAGAGCAAAGAAAGGAAAAGAGAACAAAGGAATGGGAAAAAGAAAATAAGATTTTGATGGCATTTGAGTCTTTTCTATGCAGATTAAGTGATCAAAATAAAACTTAAGAGACTATGTGTCACTCACACTAAAGATTCGGGATGCTCAATAGAAAAATCCTTCTTTTTTTTTGGGTCAGAAATTTAAAAACCCTTTAAATGATTGATCAAGGCTATCTAAGTAAGAGTTTGCGATGGAAAGGTTGATAATATTTGGAGGATTTTTTTTTTTTGGTTTAAAAGATGTTAAATCATAAAACACATATCAAATATTATTCACGAAAAATAAACTCGCAACTTTTTATACTTATAATAAAGAATATACCATTAAATCAAAGTTCAAGTGGTGGTGGAATTTCTCTTATTAGTAGCCAAAGTGTAGACCGACTAACTAAGAAAAAAACTTTAACATGTGCAAAGGAAGACTAGAACATGTTTAATAAGTCGCATGACATTTTCTTAAGGTAAAGCTATTAGCCTTCAACAGCCCATTTAGAAGAAGCCCAATCAGAGCCTATTTAGAAGAAGCCCAATCAGTCGTCGGATACATCACAACACAACTAGTTTTTCTGAAAAATATTTTTTATTGTTTGAATATACTGTCAAATTTTATAAAAAAAATATATACATATAATATATATATATTAACCGTAAGGGTAAAAGATGAGTGAAGTAGGTAGAGTAAAGGTGAAGTGAATGAGTTATGAAAAATATTTTTTTCAGATAAAAAAATATTTTTCACTCTTTTAAATTAAATTTTTTTTTAATTCAAAAATATTTTTTAATTAATTAAATTTTTTATATTACCATACATCAAAAAATTCAAAAAATATTTTATTGCTAACAAACGAGGTTAATGTGACCTCAAAGTAATCAAAAATCTTGGGCCAGAGGTGGACACTTGTTTTCTTTAGAGCGTGTTCTCTTATCCACATCACCAATTCTTCTCTCTCTCTCTTGCCAACGTTGTCTGTTTTTGGGTTTTGCTCAGATTTTTTCTTTTCTTTTTTTTGCACACCAAAAGATTAAGCTTTTTAAGCTTGTACTTCGCTTCAGCTCTGTAATAATTATTACTGTCATTTCAGTGTGTGTGTGTGTGTGTGTAAGATGGGGAGGATCTTTTTAGTGGACCTTGAAGGTAGGACATACAAATGCAAATTCTGCAAAACCAACTTAGCTCTTGCTGATGACCTTATTTCCAAGGTACCATTTTCCTTTTTTCTTCCCCCTTTGTGCTTATCTTTAATTTTATATGTTAATATCCATCTTTTAATATAAATTTGATGTGGGTTTATGCTCAGTTGACTTCTCATACTTGCGAGATATACGATAAGCTAGCGTTGTTGATTTAAGTAATAACTCGGTTTATTATTTTGAGCTAGTGAATTTGTTTATGACATTGGTTTCACTTGCACGCTCGTGGTTCTTGGCTTGGTGCGTCACAAATTGTAGACAATATGATCTTATTGTAAACAAAAAGTTTTAATTTTATGCATTATAATGAATCTATGAAGCTTTATTTGATGTGTATATTTCAATGTTGATACATAAAAATAGGTTGTTGAAGCTTCACTTGATGTGAAAGTGTAGCTTTACTTATTAAAATATGTCACTAGGCATTTGGTCTAGTGGTATGATTCTCTCTTTGGTTGAGAGAAAGGTCCATCCATTTTCGGGGTGTACAATATCCTTGAAAGAGGCCTCCCTTTGGGATAAAAACTAAAAACTAAAAAATAAAAAATACTCTAATTTGAAAGTATAAACGTTGGTTATTGAGACTTTATTGGATGGGGTTTAATCTATAATTTGTTTTGTTTTTTTTCTAGTTTGGTTGTGTAACTTGAAGTATTTGGTTATTGAAACTCTACTGCAATTCTGAGTTAAGCTGCTTTTCAATATTGATTATTGTTTCATGATTTGGTCAGGGCTTTCATTGCCCCAGGCGAAAAGCTTACCTCTTCAATAATGTGTGAGTACCGCATAGCTTTTCTCGATATCATGCTAATTACTGAAGTATTAGCAGAGTTAATGTTGATTATCCTGTACCTCTTATAGTTTATGATTTTAGTGTTCATTTCATATCAACGTTTCGTATTTATAGCTTTCCTCGTATGATAGTCTAAGTTTTGTTGCCGTAAGATACTTATTACTACTTAGACTTCATATGTAAACTGAACTTTCTTTTGACGTATTATGAACTTCTCTTCCTCTCAGAATTTCACATACATGAAAGTAGCTTCTACTGTGTTTTTGGCCCAAATAACTTGTCAAAGACATGACGTGTTGGAATATTAACATCCTTCTGAATCAGATTGGCACTTTCTCTGGTGACATTACGACAGAGTATAGCTATTAATTATCAGTATTTCTTAACTTACAGTTATTAGCAGCCATCGGCAAGGTCTAGCCCCCTCTCTTTCTTATCATCTCAAAGAACTCTGTACCATCTTGAGAGAGCCTGTCTGATTTGCGTATATTGTGGGACACCAATGACTTAAGCTCCTTGTACAAACAACATGCAGTGCTTATGAACCAATTTAAAATATCTATTTCCTTTCCACTGTCCCTTGCATTTTCCACCTCATGAATTTCAAATTGGGGGTTAAATATCTATCCTGAAGTCTGTTCGGTTCGTCATGATTATCTATAATCCTGGTTAGTGAAACTACTGAATTTCAATAGACATTTGATAATTTGGTAGACACAAGTGAAAAGAATATTTTTAAGTGAAATCAAGTTAGCTCAAGGAAGTTGCTGCTAATCCACTCACTATATCAGTTGTGTGTAATGCAATATTTTCGGGGGCCGTCACAACCTCCTTGCATCACAACACTCAGTATTTTCCTTCTGTATGATCTTTTGTATTCAGGGTGAATATTACTGTTGGACCTCATGAGGAGAGGATGATGCTTTCTGGGATGCATACAGTTGCAGATATATTTTGCTGCTCTTGCGGCCAAATAGTTGGCTGGAAATATGTAATCTCTCTCTCTCTCTCTCTCTCTCTCTCTCATAGACATATACAGAACAAGCACGCATGCCCACACCCACACACACATGCACACGGGTTCACATGAGAATGCGCAGACCACATTTGGCTATTTTACTTGAAAGTGATGATTTTCCATTTTCCTGCAAACCAGGAAGCTGCACAAGAGAAAAGCCAAAAGTATAAAGAAGGGAAATTTGTTCTTGAAAGGTATGTTCCATGGCAAAGACAATTTCTTCCTAAATTTGACTGCATGTTACATGCTTCTGGAAAACATCGTTTCTAACAATTATGTGCTTGTGAACCAGAGGGACGATCGTTGACGGACTTGACTCAGAATTCTATATCGATACCCGTGCTAGTATGAGCGACGCGGAAGATGCATAGACTTTGGTTTATTTGCAGTAGTAGGTCCGGTTGTAGATATGAAACTAAAGAGAACTGCAGAAGTCAATCGTTCCACGGGCGTTTGATTTTAGAATGGTTTGTCATTTCCCTTGTCAACTCTAAGCTATCAATAAATGACTTCCTGAGTTTATTTTTACAGAAAAATGTATCAGAAAATATATGGATGCACATTTCTACCTGTTACTACCTAGAACCACCAAATAGTTTACTTGCCTTCTTGTGCTACAAACTACTATCTTTATAGCAAACATAATCACTTTGTTACTCCCTGATGATAATTCTCTTGTGCATCTGAAGTTGTAGGAGTGAAACTTTGAAAAATGATGATCTGAGGGGTTCAACTTGCCCTGGAATCTTGTACTTCTTTCTCCCCAGCGCCGGCTAGCCCTCAGCCAGCACTCTTCCCTCTCTTCCTCTCAGTTCCTCCTCTTTATTTCACGCGATATAGTAGCAATGATAGATATACTGCAATCTCCACTGGCATCACAAAATCGTTTAAAATCTTTTGCTATTTTTGAGGTTTTGAGTTTATGAAAATCATAAAGGCTTGACTAGTTCCATTATTTAGTTTTTACTGATAAAAATTAGTAATCTTGGCAGATGATTTAATTAGTGTGAAACTCGAAATATGAAAATTGCAAGTTGAATGTTGATATTTATATGTTGATAACTGAAGAAGTTTTCAGGCTACTTATGCGATACCTCCTGTGGTGCTATAATAAGCTCGTAATCCCCTTACAAGCTTAACTCCATTAATGTTCATTGTAACATGATAGATGACGTAGCCCAAGATTTCAAGTGACGATTATTGCTTTTAAACCTTACAAGAATTTCTTTAACTCCCTTGGAACAAAGGAGATTAATGGCTATCCACATTTCCATATAAACCTCACTTGTCAATAGCTGAATAAACAAATAAATAAACGAATAACAACCCTATGTCTCTTGATTATAAAGTTAAATTTCAATCAAAACCAAGCAGCACTAGCCAGTTTGTAGTCTCACTAACGTACAATTTAACTCCCTAAAACTGCTGTTAGCATTCTTACTTGGAAGATGGGATTATTGATGTAAGCCAAACCATCCACTTTGACACCATAGGAAAATTCACCCATCAGGTAGTACCGGATAGTGCAGCACTAAGTGGGGGGTGGGCTCTACCGTCATATGAGAGTCCTTCATTGACGCCATAATGCTTGCCTAACCAAAGTGGTTAGCTTTCTTTCTTTGACCCACTTATGCAAGCCCAACCATCCGTCTCTGACACTGTGATTCCATCCAGGAAAGGTGAATAACGTTCAACAATAGATGGAATCTGCACACAAAGTCAATGTTTATGAGATATGATTGCCCACGATTAATTCAAGTAAATGTCGTTCTAATACGATGCAAGACAAATTTTTCCCAGAGATAAGAGAATGAGTAGAAAACTTGTTATGATATGAACAATTGGTAGATCGTGTTCTGTATACATGGCCCCTTATATAAACACAGGAAAGATAATTAATAACTTGACCAACCACAAATTTATGCTTCTGTGGAATGTGAGTCCAAACAAATGCACACGGGTCTGAAAACGGATCGGACTTTTTCTTCTTTTTGTTTCTGGGGGGTTGGGAGGGAGTGTGGTTGCAAGGCCGCACCTGATTCAGATCCATCTGGATATTATGCTATCAAATAGGACTGCAGAAAGGCATGGAGACCATAAAGAATTGAATCCTGTAAGTTCTAAATTATGTAATAGGCTTTTCTTTACCAGATTCACTCATATTATCTTCTGCTTTTCCCCTGAGATTAACCGAGCCCCAAGACTAATAGCTGCTAGTTGGGGAGGCAGGGCCGATACCCATGTGCTAGAGGAAGGATCGGAAAGTTTGTGGTTACTTCACTACAATGTCAGGCATAATTAGAAACTTCAAATTTTTCTTTGTCGATGTTATCTTATAATCCTTACCTTCAATTCCAGAATTCAGTAACGCTCCTATTTTGAACTCATTTGTAACGTTCTATTTTGTAAGTAATTTACTTTGAAGGCATAAGTGGCTTAAATTGTATAGGCCAATGTTTAAGTGACTAGGTAATCAACATGGTATGACCATACCTGCTCAGATATGATACCAGATAAACCGACGGTAGCTCCAGGCTTTGCATAAGAGACAATTTGGTCTGCCAAGTCTAACAGAGGATTCAATAGTATATTCGCGATAACAATGTCGCACTTCTCTTTCTCGGAAAAGACCCCTTTGGCATATGAATTCTTCCCTCCCAAGTCTTCACCGGGAATCCCATCAACAACGGGAGCACCACCAGTGCTATGAACTAAATTTAAAAAAAGTTTCTCTGGTTCAATGTTGTTTAAAGCAGCATTATGCCTGGCAGATGTAATTGCTTGGGGATCTATATCAACTCCAACTGAAAGAGCTGCACCAAACTGCATTTGATTCAAAACAACAAAATAGACAGTAGGAATAAGTCATGAGAAAGGCAATGAAATCTAGATGATTTGACACAAAAAAGTAGCGAGATAAAGAAATTTCTATGGAGTCGTAAAATTAGTCATTAAGCTGTGCATTTAGAAGATACAAAGGACTGAATTTCAAACAAACTTATTTTAAACGTTGCTAAACATCCAGTTTACGAGATATCAAGTTAGCTAAGCCCTGTATGAACAATTCAATTGAATTCAATAGTTCAATTGAGTTACCACCCAGCAAAAAGACGGACTGAGCCTGTGGCTTATGTAATTAGGATCATTACTTCACGGGTTATATCTTGAGTTCCAGGAAGTCTATCACGACAATTTTACATTTGCTTGGTTGTTCTTGTATATAATGCTTTATAAGAGAGCTGGTTATTCATTAAATAATTATCACAAGAAAAGATTCTCTTCACATTTTTCCTCATTGGCCTCTGATTCATGTATTCAATGAAAATACAATAGCTATTGGATGCCATTTACTCTAAATGTTATGTTATTTTTAACTGTTTCCCAGTTTAACTTAGCTTGATGCATTTGCATCCAGAAACCTTTTCTTTTCCATTTATACGCTTCCACAATCCTGCTTCTCTGGTTGGTTACTTCAAGTTCCTTTCAAGGAATCTCATTCAGCTTTGCTCAGAAATGTGTCAACATCACAAAATCCTAGCTCTCCTGGAAGTGGTCGCATAATATCAGAAACTATGCAGAACCTCACGAGAACTAACTAAGAATGGTATGAGCCCAGAATCTGAAATAGGCTAAGTAGAGAAAAGAAATGTTCCAATTTTCTTACTGATTGCCTAATTGCTATGCAGTACAATTCCAGGAAAAAAAAAAATCTCTCTTTTGCAACTAAAGCATCCTTAGAGTAAGATTTCAAGAAGAATTGACAGCTAGGTAAGGCAAAAAGTCGAATTCTTGTTATCAGGGTCTAAACTATGTCCTTGTTCTCATGACAATCGTTTCTGGACACAGAAATAGTATTATCGTAATAAGCCTCTGAGACTTTGTAATGTGACTATACTAGCCATTGGATTAACAGAGTAATTCAATATATTTTTTCGGAAATCTATGGGCATCTGAGCTTTGCTCAACTAATCCCACGGGGCCTGAAGGTAACAGAGTAGTTCAATATCTTAACAATTGACGTAGACTAAACTCTACAAACTTTTCAGGGAAGACAGGTATAGGATATAGTTCCCATTTCTTGAGTAATGTCAAACCTATGGTATTTTGACTTGAAAATTCAAAAGAAAAAGATTTTGTTCAGTCATGTTATTATAAGAAACTATAATACATGTACATTAATTAGTAAAATGACTTTTTAACATAATGGATTCATCTTCCAGTTCAACACGTCTTTAACTCTTCCTCTCTAGAGGAGATAGTTCATGCTCTACAATCAAATAGCAATTTCCCAACTGATGGAGCAACCAAAATGTATCTCATGAAAAATTATATTTACAAGGTTCCTGACCAGTAACAGCTTGAAACAAAGATATATGAAAACTATACTAACCTTAAGTGCAGCGATTGCAAGAATACCAGAACCTGTGCCATAGTCCAAGAAGATTTCTCCTCCTTTTATTAAATTATGCAGCAGCAACAGACACAACTTGGTCGTAGGGTGTTCCCCAGTTCCAAATGCTAAACCAGGATTCAAAATAATATTTGTTGCTTGAAGGTCCTGGATGTCAAGGCAAACATAATTATGTAACTGCATAAGTTGTATGCCCATGATTCCTATGAGTAGGAAAATATAAATTGTATAGCCACAGTTTAAATTGTTATTCATCTCGATGCACACCAAATCTTCAGAATAAAATGGAAATGTAACAATTGTAGGCTCTAAATAGCCAAAAGTGACTGGCAAAAACGGATCACAAATATAGGCAACAACTTAAATGACACCTTCAACAAGGAGTAGGTATAATCATACTGGGGGAGTTTTCCATTCTGGCACAACCCAAAGTCCCTCTTTGACTTGAACTGGATGAAATGATTCCTGCAACACAGTTAATTCATGAGTGGTTGAACAGCACATACAAGTACCTAGCTCTTTACGACTGTCTAATATGTAAAACACCACAACCTGATTAAACAAGTTACCTTCAACTCGTTCATTTTACATCAGGATAATTTTGATTTTGATTTTGATTATGTGAAGAGAGATGGTCTTTAGTCTTATGAGGTAGGATGTATTGTGAAAAGGCTTAGTCTAGGTATGCTTGTAGTAAAGGGTACTACACATTACTGGTCACTAAATTTATATAGAGTATTAATCTCCTACTTTTTTTTTTTCATTTCAAATCACTTACTAAACATTACAATTTACATTTGTTTATGAAAGTAAACATTACGTTACTGACCACTAAATTTATACAAAGTATTAACTGCCGACTATTTTGTTTTTTCGTTTCAATTCACCTATAATAAATATTTGCATTTGTTTCAAATAAGCCATGTTGTCTAACCGAATACATGTTCGGTCATGCATCCCACTCATTGACAACAATTATTATGAACAAATTTCAGTGGATAAGATCAATAGCTCCTATATTATTTAAACTTTCTGTGATATCTGATTGCGATCCCATGTCTTTTGCTTTCTGTATTCAGTGAGAGTAATTTAATCCGAGTCATTGCAAATGAGCTAACGTCATATAACATGGTCTACTACTATTCAAATTGTTTAACTTCCCAAAATTCAGAAAATATAAATTATTCCAAATATGCTTCTATTTAATCCTTGGCAGCAACTTTTAAATGCAAACAATCTGAACACCAGAGTTGGGGGTGGCAGATCTGAATGTTGAATCCTTTCCTGCCCAAGTATTTCTATGTCACAATCTCATAATTGAATTTCCATTATTATCTTCTTCATCCGTGTCACAAGTCTATCTATCAAATAGATACAAGAAAAAGGAAAAGGTAGAGGCAACAGTAATTCATCCATTGTGTTTTGTGGTTGATACAAGAATGTCATTAGTTTTCATATTAATGTGAAAAAAAAAAAATAACAAATTAGTATAACAATGACAAAGATGACTGATATCGTCTCAAGGAAAAGCAATTTAACCTGAGTTTCTTTAATCCAATCAGTATGATCATGCGTCTCCACATGATAATTAGGTGTCTCCTTCAAGCCCACAGAATCAGCAGCACGAGAAATGCAATCCTCCACATCCTGGGATATTGAAAATGTGGAGCTTATACAAATCTGCTGGGATAGAAAGAAAACATTCACGAGCTATGAGCACAGAATGTAATAGTAATCCACGACACAGAATCTGGTAATCAGGTAATAAATCAAATAGCTTGTTCACTTCTCCATACGGCCTCAATGGACGCCTATTGTGTTACCAGAAAGAAAGTTAAACCAGTTGAAGAAAGCGAAAAAACATACAGTTCTTCGAAAATGAAATCTATGTCAATCTTTTGGTATTATATCACCTGTATCCTTTCTCACAGAACATAAACCATATATCTCACAAGGATGGTCTTCTGAGACAGAGGGATAGATGTGAAGGAAATAAAAGTCTATACAACATGCTACATGCTAAAATTATCAAGCAATGAGAATTGGGATTCCACACCTCCTCATTGCCCTCGTCATCGTCTTGCTCATCCGTGCTCGTGGAACTAGCTCCGAAACATAAAAGAGCCTCCGAAAGCATATCCTGAACAAAAACAACATCATCCATGTGAATTCAGGATAATATTCCCAATCCCCACAAATTTCAATTCTGAATTCGGAAAAGCTTATTTCTAACCTAATTTACAACAAAAAAAAAAAAAAAAAACAGACTTTTTTCTATCTTTGCATAGAGAACAATATAGCAACTTGTAAAATATCACGCCCCAAGTTCAGGATCGGTCATAAGCGAGGCTAATGTCATGGGATTAAAAATAACTATCTAGAAATCAAATCTATTCGCCCAAAATACCCGAGTTATTACTTAATCCATAACGTTAACTTATAAACTACACTCGTATATTGTCTTCAAACAATACGGGACAATACAGTCAGCGAAAGCAAAATGAGATAGCGATACCAAGCCTAGCATATTGTTTGAAAACAAGCGAATTTTGTACATTCAAGCTGATATTCAATTTTATTTTTCTCAGTTAAGACATTGGGAATATGCATATGTTTAGACACAAAAACTCAACATATATATACATGTTATTACAGGGGCGGAGCTAGCCCCCAATATTTTTTTTTTCAAAAAAATCTATGTAATATCGTTAAAAAAAAAAGTTACTATCGTTAAAAAAATTTATGTAATTTTTCTTAAAATAAGTTAACCACCCCCTATTTTGTCATGAATGTTTTTATTTGAATTTTGGTCCCCCAATTTTAAAATCCTAGCTCTGCCCGCTGCATGTATATAAATGCATTAAATACATGAACATATATTGATTGTATAGAGATAGAGACAAAGAAGTGAGCTTACAGCGAAGTCTTTGCGGCAGAAAATGCGAGCCGAGAGGTAAGGAGAAGTAAATGAATCGGTGGTGAGTGTCTCTGAAGTTGAAGAAGACGAAGATGGTGATGATGTTGCAAAAGTTGCAGTAATAAGGCTGAGGCCGCGTGGAGAAAGCGGCTGCGTCACGGCGGAGGAGAGGAAGGAGAAGCTCTTTTTGGGCGGAGCGATACGTGAGAAGAAGGTGGCGGCGGTGGTGCAAGAAACGTGTTTGGAGAAATGACTGCGAAGAGAGTTGAGCGCCACAGCCATTCTTGGTGAAATGAACGAGGTGATAATAAGCAGAACGTTAATTAGGCGCCAATTTTATAAATCAGTTAATAATGTTTTTTTTTTTCACATTGAAAATACTTGAAAATATTTTAGTATCAAACTTGTATGTTAAATTCACACTCTAATTATATCGGGCCATTACATTTTTAAAATGAATTTCTTTTACGTTGTCTGGTGGCATGATGTAGTATTGTTTTTTTTTCAATTTATAATGACTTATTTGCACCCATATTATTTTAAAAAATTTAGGTATGACTAATTTATAATTCAAGTTTAAATTGTCAAATAACATATTATATCGAACAAGTTTAAAGTCTAAATGAAAAGTCATAAATTTTTTATATTTTTTTCTATATTTGTAACTCAAATTCAGAGTATCAAATAGCATTTTATATCGAACAAGTTTAGAGTCTAAATTTTCTATTTGAAGCTCAAGTTTGAAGTGTCGAATAATAAAAGTATAAAGTTCAAACCTACTTTTTAGACCCCCGGTATTTTATCACGAAAAAAGAAATAAAGAAAACAACCAACCAATAAAAGAAATGTTTTAGCACGAGTAAGAGAAAGGAAAAATGGCATTCAAAGCCAACCCGTTATCTCTAAGCGTACCCGAACCCGCATTCGAGACCTGGCTCCGCCACACCGGCTCCCTCGACATCCCCGACCAACGCACCACCGACCTCCCCCGCGTCTCCTCCTCCTCAACCACAACCCCCACCTCCACCGCCACCACCTCCGCCACCGCTTCCATCACTAATGGCTTCTTCATCTCAATCTTCTCTCACATCCTAACCCTACTCTCTCTCTTCACACTCAACCCTTTCTCTAAGCTCACCTCCGATGACTTCGCCAACCCCACCCCTTCCTGGACTGCTGCCTTCTTCGGCTCGTGCGGTTCCTACTCGTTCCCTTCTTCGCCGTCGCAGGCTCGCCTTCGTGTCCACGAGAATGTTAAGCGTTATGCTCGCAATTATGCCTCTCTTTTCATCCTCTTCTTCGCTTGCTCTCTGTAATTATCCCTCTCTTAATAATTAATATATATATATATATATATATGTATGTATGTATGTATGTATGTATGTATGTGTTTATGTAATTCTGAGCTGCGTCTAAGTAAAATATCTAATTGAAATTTATATACATACATATGTTTTTGTAATTGTGAGCAGCTTATGCAGATTTTTTTTTTCTTTTTGCTTTTTGTTTGAGTAAAATTTATTTCTGTTAATTTTTTTTAGTGTATTTGCATTTGACAAAAAAAAAAAAGGCGTTTTACATTTGTTTTGGAAGTAATAGAGATGGAATTTTGAAAAATCTTACATGTATGTGTGCTTGTATATATATACATATATATTCGAACATACATATAGATGCATGTATAAGTATATAAGTGTGTTGTGTGTCACACTGTATATATAGAGAGAGTTAATTATGCTGTGCATTAAGCATTTGAGCTATGAAAATATCATATAAAATTCGCGTCTACTTAAAATATCTAAAATAAAATTTGTTTATTTGTGTATGTGACAGTGAGCTATGGATTGATCTTTTTTTAACGTTTTTGCTGAGTAAAGTTTATTTGTTTTCTCTTTCTCATCTGCTTTTGAGAAATGTTTTGTATGTAGTCATCAATTTGTATTATGCATTAATCATTTGAGGTCTGTTAATATGCAAGTACTAATTTGTACGTAAAGATATCTGAATCTATAATCTATGGAATTAAGGTTTTAGTCCTAGAAGATTATTCGATGAGAATTATAAGGCTTAGAGCAAATCAAACTCATATTTATAACCATTTATGCTGCTTTTTCCACTTAATATATGCTTGTGAAATTAGTGGTCCATTGTTTTTTTTTTCTTTCCCCCTCCTCATACTTTTAACTGTTATGTAATATTTGCCTTTGTAATGACTATCTGGAATTGTTTGCTATGTTTGATACGTATCAGATGCCAGTTGCACTTGTTGGATTGATATTGTGTTTGGCGTTATGGGACGTGTTTAAATATTGTGGTGATCGATGGGGATTAGATCGGTATCCTGTTCTTAGGCAGTGCCTGATTCGTACTGCCCAATGCGGTGAGTGGTTTGTTCATTATATTATAGTATCATTTGGCTAGAAATGCATAGACCTTTCTGCATTGATGAAACTGACGTTTCTATACATCTCTGTCTGAATTGTGGATTTCAAACAGTAGGTGTTATTGGGTGCATGTGCCAACTCTGAGACAGCTATTATTTAAATCCACTGCTAAACTTGTTTCATATTCTCAAAATTTTAATTAGTTATATTATTTCGTGTGGGTAGAGCTAGATTTTGAATGCGTAGAGAATATTCGAGAGTGAGAGTTTACTTTTGAACTTTGGCCTATAAAAAAGCCTAAACCATTTCTGAGGTACTGGCTGAATTTGTTTTGGAAAAAATTGTTCTAGAACAAAAGTTCATTACAGAGTTTTTGGGTTCTCGATGGCAACTGTAGAATGCTCTGATGTTAAATAGTTTCCTAATTAATTTTCATCGAATGGACTGTATTTTTTTTTGCTGGAAGATGCATGGGAGGTGTTTGGCTAAGCTTACAAGGTGGTCAAAACAGCTTATATGTTGTTTTCTGGCTTTTAAGATATTTTTGAGCTGGTAAGGTCATTTTGTGTGATAAAACAGCTTATAAGCTCAAAGGGCGCTTGCTTTGAAAGTAACTCATGCAGTACTTATTCTTTTTGAGCTTATAAGCTCTTCGACTTATAGTTTAACTGACATATTTATGTAACTATCCTTCAGGTTTGTTTTTCTCTTCTGATTTTTTTAGCTTTAGAGCTTATATGCAGAAAGAGAATTTATAGGCTTTCTAATTATATTTGCACTAAGCCAAATGCCGCTTTAGTCTTATTACAGAGAATAATTTTGATGAGGTGTAGATTCTGCAAGAGGGCTGGCCTTCTGTCTGTAGCAAACCCCAAACTTTAACAGAATCAAGAAACATAATGTGACTATATGTTGAAAACTTGACACTGGCGAAACTAAAAGTTGATATTTGTTGTACTACTTTTGGAATAAAACGTAGGACCACTTTCACTCACGTGTGCTACCATCTGCCATTGTCAAATATACCAAGTAGTGCACTACTCTTGAAGATGTTGTTATGCATAGAACTTAATGAAACCTTAAACCATGTATATTGAGGCTGCTAACATGCATACAGCTTTCCTGTTTCGAGTTGAATGTCAATATTCCTTAAAGGTTTTGGGCCAGTAAAAAAGACATCCCAATTGGATAACATGATGTATTCACAAACTTCCATCAGATGATTTTAAGTTTGTAAATTTTATTCTTTGATGGCATTTAATGCTGCATGCACTTTTTTGTTTAGTAGGTTTTTAATAAAGTTAATGATGAATGAGTGCATCTCATCATTAGTTAATTTTTGCCTGCTGCACAATTTTCCATAGTTCAAGCATAACTTGAGTTGATAGTAGATTGCTGATGGATGTTTATGAAATTAGTCGTTTTAGGACACCACTTCGTTTTCTTTTTCTAAACCGGTGGTTTTGTTAGTTCTTCTTATGTAATTCATATAACTTTTGTTATGAGGCATATTGGTGCATAGAATTTAGAATATAGCCTTCAGTTTCACATACTAACCAAGAACCAAATTTGCAGCAACTGCAGTCATTCTGTTTTTCTCCAATGTGCAAATGGCCCTCTTATGTGGACTCGGTGTCAGTTATGCAGGTAACCGCCTCTATTCTGCTTTCTTTATGTTGTTTAGATTCCCGCTTTTTTAGGCTTCTCTTAGGTTGGGCTAGTTCCAATTGAAGTTTGTTAAATAATGAACATCTTTGCAGTGATGATCTTGCATGCTGCATTCAGGAAACTGACCCCTGCAAACCAATCTGCACAAAGAGATGGAAATAGACGAACCAACAGAAAATGAGGTTTTGCTTAGTCAACTTGAATACCATCTTCTTTAATCATTATTTGGGAAATGTCGGTTGATTGTGTATTTCATTATAGTTCTATGACTCCGAGTATCCTTTACCAATTGATGGGGGGCACTTTACCGAAATGAGCCCCGTTAGCCATAGCTCAACATGCAGTAATAGGTATCCAGTTAGAGCAAGATCTTAAGTCTGTAATTAGTCTATTTATATCTACCTTTCCTTCATCACTTGTGTCAATCGATTGCTCATTTCTTTTTCCATTGGAATTCAGTGAGTTTATACTGTTTCAGGAAAAAAGAAACACTATATCCTGTAAAAGTATTAAATCATACTCATAATTACATAAACTTTATGCTCTTAATGTTGGAATTTTTGTTTTTCCAATATTGAAAGATACAATGCCGAAGCAGAATTTCTTGAGGTTGTCTATGAAATTGAAACCATTTTATAAAACTAATGGTTCCTTTAGAACAAAAAATAGTTGGATGACTAGAATAGGACTTGAAGAATAATTTAGTGGCTTGCAGAATAATGCATTAAAAAGATGATTAAAAAAAATCGCTGGTAGTAATCCTCATCCCCGACAGGGATTTGGTAATACAGCAGGGGTGAGGGATGGAGGGAAAGGAGGCAGGGGAGGGCTTGGGTGGCCTTTGATGAATAATGCTTTATGTTATTCGGGTGATATTTTATCCTTTTTTGTATAGTAAGCATTGATGTATTATGGTTCCGTTTGTTGCCTTAAAACTTTTTCCTAATTTTTCGGTTTTTGTTAATACCGTTAAATATATCAACTGAAAATTTTGTTTCAATTGATGTTTTTTTGTGAGGAGAGTAAAATGTTTTCATATGCTTTGGGTGATTGAAAACATTTTCCACTTCATACTCTACCCCAACCCCCTCCCCCTCTCTACCCCCAAAAAAAAGGCCAGCGCACCTTAGCCCCCGAAACCCACCCCCTCAAACCTTCTATTTTTTAGACAAATATTTTTCCTATCAAGTTATCTTTCTGCAAACAAACGGACTCTAAATGTTAAATCTCTCCTTATATAGCATGAAAACTTACCATATAGAGAGTGGTGAAGTATCATCGGGTTATATATAGCAATTGCTTAATTCTTATAGGGATCTTGAACAATGTCTAGTACTAGTTACGGCTGGCATTCCTCCTCCGAGGATGTTCTGTAGGCTTCTAAAAGCTTAAAATTGGCTTTCAGATTACTAAAAAATGGGACAAGACTTTCTCTCATTTTTATAAAGATTGTCTTCCATAGTTGCCGGAACAACATTTCGTCTTAGTTGATTCTTTTTTTTTTTTTTTTTTTGAGGAATAAACAATTTGAGGAAGAAGCGTTGACGGAGGGAAAAAATACTTTTGTTTACTGTTCAGACCTCAAATAATGTAGGCCAAATGTATATAGAACACACTCTATATGAGATTGTTGACATTCAAACGTGTTTTTTATGAATTTAAAAGTTGAGAATAACTTGTTTGACCTATTTTTAAAAGTTCTTTTAGGTAAAAGTTAAAGTTAAAAAAAAGTAAAAAATAAGAGTTACAAATTGGAGTTTTTAAAAGTATTTCTAGTAGGAGACATTATTTATAAAAATATATTATTTTTGACAATTTTTAGATACTGGGTCTCTAAATTTAGAATCAAAATATATGAGGCTCGTCACTTTTATTAACTTTTTAATCAATTTTTGGGTTTCTATTTTAGATAAAAAAAAATTAATAAAAGTGGTAGGTTTTATGTATTTTGACTTTAAATTTAGAGATCCGGTCTCTAAAAATTGCCAAAAATTGTATGTTTTTGTAAATAGTGTCTCCCATTGGAGATGCTCTTAAAATAGGTTTTTACGAAATTGTTTTTACATAATGCGGAAAGTTTTGTTTTTCTTTTAAAAATATATCTTTTTATATTTTTTAAAATATAATATTATCTTAAAATTTTTTAAAAATTCAACATAAATTAAATAGTCAATAATTTTTATTTAACAACACGTTTAATCAAAATTTTACTGTTAAAAAATTTATAATTAAAAAAGTAAAATTTTACTGTTAAGTCAAATAAAGTCTTGCACTATCTAAGTGTGTAAATTGAAAAGTGTCCCTTGATGGAGATTTGAGAGGACAATAATACAGTTTTTGTCGCTTAAATAAATTCTGACAGCTGAATGTGTTAATTTCAAGGCGTAACAGTTCCATTACATCAAGTGATCATTGAGATCACATAAAAATGTGCGAGATATTCAACTTGTAAATGATGAAATATATGATTGGGCTTTTCTAGTATCATAATGAAGCAAAAAAAACAAAAAACAAAAAACAAAAAACTCACTGTCTAATCTCATTGGTGACAGTGGAAAGTGATTACAAATCTACAATCATCATTAGAAATGCTTACAACTCAAATCATATAATATAATTTTATTTAACATGATTTTCTTTAAAAATCTGATTAAGTTTAAGATCAAGTACTTACACATACATTAGATGTGCAACATCAAAAGAGAGGCATAATCATACTCACTCAACCAATCATTATTCAAAAAACATTGTTATATATCCTCAGTGTAATTTTTTTTTCTCTTTTTTTTTTTGGGATTACAAGGAAAACGAAATCGAAAAACTATTCAATGATCAACTAAGGAGGTGTTACACTCCTTCCATTCCTCTCCAATTACAGATTTGTCTCTATTGGTGTGCAGTCAATTGTATGGCTCCCCAACGAGAAAGTGAACCATAATTAACCAACCAACCAATTTTTATATGAGAAGAATTCTAACTATATATAAAAAATAATAATAATAATAACATTTAATATTTAAATTTTTACCGTAAACAAACAGAAAAAACAACACTCCATATCATAAAACATTACTCTTGTTGAAATATTCCATCCCTTGACAAGAAACACTCACTGTAGATGATGTTTTAATGCCATGCCATTCAATGCATGCTGACACAAGAGACATAAAAAGTCTATGACCAAACCATGCCTTTGAACTAGTCCTATCTTTACCATCCTCCTCCTTTGATTTCGTCTTATAATCAACACTTTTATTACTCTTCTTTGAACGTGAAGGCTTCAATACTGGCACAGATGTAATGAATTGCCACCTTCGAGAAGATCCATATTGTGGGGTCAAACAAGCCTTCTTATTTGCTTGGTATCTATCTTTACTAACCTGTGACTTACATGTAATTTTAGCATGATTTATTAAAACTCTCCTTTCAGAAGCTTCACTTGTGCTTGTTCTTGCACTGCCGTTTCTGCTGTTAGTACTATTGCTGCGTGATGACATCAATGAATCCTTGCTGCTGCTGCTAACACTGCTTGTTCTGCTTGTTGATCTTGAGTAAGTGATTCCATGATGACTAGTATTATTTGCAGGTTGAGATGGAAAGGCATGAGGCAAGAGTCTGCCATTGAAGAACAAATGATCGGCCGGAGACCTTGGTGAGCCTGGTGTTCCACAACTGCCGAATTCAAATTCTTGTTCTTGAACTGACATGACCGGAAAGGAGAATTTTTCGGTTGAGCTCTTCATGGTCTGCCGGCGATCTTCCATTAGATGAGTTTGTGACCTGCGGGAGTTATTTCTTTCGATCTGTATCTTTTTACCCGTGATAGGTATTGATAAATACCCGAATTTTGGGTCGGAGTTATTGTATCTAATTCTATGGAATTTTGAAGTAGATTGTTTACATTTACATTCTATAGAGCTAGCTATATCTTTTATACTATTCTAAGAGTTGGTCATATGAGGGAGGCGTAAGGGTGGCTTTTCTCCTAAAGATGGGTCATGAAGTATGAAATGGACCCCATAGTGTGGCGTCTTTTTTATTTTTTATTTTATAAAACCCTTAAAAATATCTTCGTAATTAGTTCACGATTAACATACGAATACCGTATTAGAGTTGAACCCTGTAATTACTTTCGTACACGCATTATCCTGATTTTACATTTGAATTTGGTTAAAAGTTCAAGAATGTAACAGTGCGTCTCAAAACATGTATTAAATCAATAAAGAGTTTAATCGTGAAGATAACTAAGAAACTTCAAAGAAATATTGTATGGAATTTTACCTTTTCTTGTTGTCAGCAAAGCTATCTTTTAGGGAGAATGAATCCTCTCATATGTTATTTTTTCTCATGTTAAGATGATGAAAAATCTTGATTATTAATTAATATAGATCTAATTCTGAATTGTATTATTTCCGGTGAATCCGAAATAAGAGAAAAGTGAGATGAAATCGTGATTAAGTTAGGTGGGATATGTGATGTGTACTTTTAACCTGCCAACTTTGTACTTAATTATAAAACAAGGAGTATGTAGCTAATGATACTAGTAACGTGTGCTTTCTCCCAAAGCATTGTGTTAAAATAACAGGTTGCTGACATCTAATACTTTTATTTTGTACATCTGGATAGGAATGATGCACTAGATGAACTTAGATATTAACAACCATGGTGTTATATATTATTATTTGTTTTATTGACTAATTTAATTAATTAGCATAGTAGTGGTACACAAAGGAGAAAGAAGTGGACTAAGTAATCTTATCTAGTTGCTGTGAGATTACATATTAACTCTCTAATCCAAATTTGATCAGAAATACACCGTTGGATTCCAGTAGTCTTTGTTCCTTTCGTTTGTTACTTTATTTATAAAAATTACAACTTCCAACAACGCTTTCAGGAAAGTGAAAGAGGAATATAGTGGTGGGACAAACAGAGAGTCTTTAACCCCAATGTAATTTTTTTTTTTTTTTTGAATAAATGCTCAAAATAGCCCTTAATGTTTGTTCGGTTTGACAATTTGGTCTCTAATATTCTAAAATAAATATTATAGCCCCTAATGTTTGACATTTGGAACACGGTTACTCTTAAATCGTATTTTCGTCTAACTCTTAGCGCCTCTATCTCGTGAGAAGCTTTTTGATACATTAATTTTAAAACGTTAGGGACCAAACTGTCAAACCAAACAAACGTAGTGACTATTTTGGACATTTACTCTTTTCTGGTCGAACAACCCCAAGGGTTCACTTAGTGGTTTTTAGATTGGAACGTGGACAAAATACTTCTTCACGTATCAAATTTTAATTCGTCAAATAGCTAATTTTTTAATCCAATCTTTATAGACTTTGTGTATAACTAATTTGATTATACATCTTTCACATGGAGTTATGTGATCAAAATTTGGTATTTTTTATGTCAGTTCAAAAGATTTTTTTAGGAGAATTTTTGTTATTAAAAAAAAAAAAGAAAAAAAAAGAGAAGAATGAGTCTTTCATGTGGCCAATCTACACTCAAGTGACAACATATTAGATTGTCTGAGCTATCCCATGAACTAGCAATGATGAGTTCAACATAGCTTTTTCTTTATGTGTTGAACCAAAGGTAACAATTTGGATTTTTTTAGATGATGGGGCCTATATTAAATGGCTCTAAAATCCTTTCTTCAACCCTAAACATGCGACAGTTTAAGTCTCAGGAAAATCCCTTGTCTCCTATTAGGACTTCAGTTGAGGACACTTGGGTCCATTTCCATCTCATGATGCCTTTGGGACCACCGGGCAGCCATATTCATGGCTTATATGTCCAATACTTTTGTCCAAGAATGCTTAGATATCATAAGGCTACTTTATGCTCATCAAGCAATCTTTGAGGTAACACTTGTTCATGTGATTAGCAACAGTTGGGTGCTTTATAATATATTCTGCATCATGTTGTTTAACACTTATTTAGGGGTTATTTTAAAAAACATTTGATGTGTATGTTCGTAAATTTTATTTACATGTAAGATTTACATTTTACACATAAATTAAATATAAACGTTACGTAAAAAAAAGTTTCTTATTTCGTAGACTAGAAGGCACTCCTCCATATGGCGAATTCATGTTTTTTAAGGGTAAGTCCCTTTCCTCTTAATCCTCATTGACTGAGTTTTGACTCAATATTATTAGTTAATTTCCGTTTCGTATTGATTATTGTTAAGACATAAAATTGGGATTGTTTGACTTTGGGTCCTAACTGAGCTGTTTGTAATCCTACAAGTAATGAACAAACTACGAATTGATTTTGCTTGAGTACTCCAACGTTGAACGTTTAATGTGTGCGCGTTTGGATTCTATTTATATGTAGAATTTGAACTCATACCTTACACACATATTGGGTCTATATGTTTTAAATAAAAGTTTTTTATTTAGTAGACTAGAAGGCACTCCTCCATATGTCGAAGTCCCACTTTCCTCTTAATCCTCATTGACTGAGTTTTGACTCGATATCATTAATTAACTCAAGTATATTTAGCATTCTGTTTCGTATTGATTATGTAAAAAGTATATGTTTAATTTATAATAATTTAAATTCTCTACTATTATCGACACTGCGTTATAAATTTAAGGTCAATTGATTAAGCTGTTTTTTTGGGGGGGGTGCTTGACTTAACGTCTAACATTCACAAATATGATATTTACTTCTTGCTTGTTCTTTGATACATCTTAAGTTGGGTTTGTTCAGATATGTATATTCGCTAATACCATTTGATTCACTTTCCATGATTCTTCTTCCAACCTCTCATCTTTCAAAATAGACTTTCTTTAGTTAGTTGTGAAAGTATTGTAGTTTGTGTAATGTAAATATTATTTATGAATTTATATAATAAAATATATATATTTTTGTTTTATTGTCATTTAGTATTATTTTTATTTAAAAATAAAAAAATAAATTTAAAAAATTATTAATAAATTGAATTAAAACTTTTATTCATTGATAAACTTTTGAAGTCGATAAAAAGCAACGGATTAGTGATTGAATGACTTCTGTCGCTATTTAGTGACGACTCTAGTAACTGTAACTTTCTGTCGCTATTTACTGAGGGCTATAGTGATCGTAAAGTATGTCGCTATTTGGTGACGACTTTAGCAATCGTATTACTTCTGTCACAATCCGTCACTAAATAATGACAGATGTGGCGACAAACGTAATATCCTGTCATTATTTAGTGACGATTTTAGCAACTGTATTACTTGTGTCGCAATCCATCGCTATTTAGCAATAAACTTGGTAACAAACCCTTTATGTCGTTATTTAGTGACGAATTTACCAACCGTACTATTTTCGTCGTAAGCCGTTGTTAAATAGCGATGGCTAGGGCGATGAACCAAATCCACCACGAAAAAGCGATGGATTTAGTGACGAGAACCCAATTTAGTGACGACTGGATTTGTGACCGTTATTTTGTGACGGAATTCCATCGCTAATTAAATTTAACGATGGAAAACGTCTGTCGAACGTCCCTATTTTTCTAGTAGTGACTCTACAGTTGTGATTGACATGGTGGATCTTCCAATTAACTTTCTAAAGCTACAAATGAGATTTTAGTATTTTTTTTGTGAGGTTATAATACATAATTCATGACTATATGGATTATTTTTTTCCAAATAGAAGCTAATTAAGTTTTTAGACTAAAAATATTCTCAATATTTGAAGAATTTTATTGGCTCAGTGCGAACTGCAATCCGCACTAGTCTAATGCTGCATCGGCCACTACCCTATATATATATATATATATGTAGAAAGTCAATTCCCTATGCCAAACTAATTTTTTTTGGGGGGTTCAAATATGCCAAACTAATTGAATCTCGTGCATTTTTAATGCTATAGTTGGATCAATATGACTTCACAATGTAGACATCAATAAAAAATTCCACAACATTTGATCTTCTTCCAAGATTTGATTTCTTCAGGCTCAAATCTGCAACGGGATTGAAGAATTTCGTTGTCCCTGGATTGTGCAGAATGGGATCTCGATGTGATGTAAGAAGACATTGTGGTCGTTCTCAGCTGTGTCGATGCGTGTGAGCTTTTCGGCCAGATGGAATTCTGTCAGCCCAATTCGAAGTTTGATTCAACAAAGTCTAGTTTTTCGATTTCGGCTTGTAGCCAGACAAGCTAACCAGGTGGCAGATTAGATGATTAAACAAATTTTTGTAAATACTTTGGCATTGTCTTGACAAGAGTGTCTTCCTCCTCGATTACGCCAACTATTAGATAGGAATCTTATAACTATTAATTTTAAATCTATCGATATTGGTTGATTTCGTATATGTAATACCATCAGTACATTTATGACAAAAAAACTTAAAAATTAAAAAAAGATGCGTGTGAGTTATAGGTTTTCTCCTCTTGAATTTGCCTTAGATTTGAAACACTAATCATAAATTTATTGTAAATATACTCTAGTATATAAAATGATTTTGGGACAAGGGTGATTCATAGGTGGGAAAAGGATGCAATTTGATCATACTAATCCTGGAAATTACGCTATGTGAGCATGTGACTATTTTGTCAACATTTAAAAGACTTATAATAACGAAAGGGACCTTTAAGGAGATTAGTCTAATAATAGAGTGTGAGCGAAAAATTCATTCATGTTTTGAGTTCAAATCAATTAAAGGTTAACTAACACGAATTATCTTTTTAAGTGAGGTCATAAATTTTAGAGTTTCAGCTCTAATGCGAGAGTAAAAGGATTTCTTAAAAATATCCTCAGTCATAAAAAATGAAGGGACCACTAGGGTGAGTAAATAGAACATGAAATCATTTGTGAAACTAAATATTGAAGGATATGCTAAGGGAAATCTAGGATTGGCAAGTGCTAGGGGACTCATTTCTAACGAGTATAGTATGTGGGTTTTGCGGTTAACAATTAATTTGGGTGTAACTTTCAACAACAAGACTTTTCTAATGGACTTAGTTTTCTATAATTTTATACAATATTTTTTTTAATTAATGTCACGTGTCACTAGATCTCATTTATGGATTACATTAATCTTACTAAACTAACTTTCTAACCATGGTTAGAAAGTATTAAATACCAAATCTAAACTACCATATTTAATTAGCAAACAAAAATGGAAACACATAATTTTAAAAAAACAACGAAAAAAACGTAAGAAGTTGGAAGCTCAAATCAAAAAAATATCATATGGCTTCTTTTAAATAAAAAAAAAAGAAAAAAAGAAAAAAAATCGTATGACTTGGAGAAAAAAAAACTAATGGCTTCATTTTTTTTGTCCAAGTTCTAGCGTTTTAAAGCTACTAACTCTACAACATCAATATGAATTAACTCAAACAAATATCATATGGCTTCTTTTTAAAAAAAAAAAAAAAAGAAAAAAGAAATCGAATGACTTGGAGAAAAAATCTAATGGCTTCAATTTATTTATTTTGTCCAACTTCTATATCATTTTCTAATTAACATACATTTCAAGCACTGACGAAAACGTATTTCTTGGAGCACAAAAAATGTATAGGTTGAAAGCTTCGACTTGTTCTTGTATTTTTTTTTCTTTTGTTTTTTGGGAATCATTGTTCTTGGAATAGAAAAAGAGTTGTTTTATTTATTTTTAAATCATATGCTTCCATATTTGTTTGCTAATTCCATATGGTAGTATATATAGATTTGGTATTTAACATTTTCTAACCATAATTGTTTTATTTATTTTTATTTTTGGCTTCAATCTATGTATTACTTTAAAAAAAATTTATAGCCCCCCTTATTTTTTTTTCCTCTTCTGTCAAAAAAAAAAAAATTACAACACGCCACCCCCCCCCCCCCCCAACTTTTTTTTTTCTTTTCTGTCAATGGCTTCTCTAATTGAATTTTGTGCTCTCCAATATTAAATTTTTAATTCTACTCCTGGATTAACTTAGTGTAAAAACTGACTCATAGGTGATTATAAATTCCATCAAAGGCGACACATCTCGACCCAACCTGTATAAATTGTTGAATGATGACTGTAGATGGATGTTTTAGAGGCATGATCATTACTCCTTGAGCCATGAATTCCATGAGGCTAATTAGTATACCTAATGGCTTGTAAATATCGGCTTAGGAAAAGACCTGGAATACTACATGATTGATCAGCTACTATTATGCTCATGGTACTTTTAAATAAAGATAAAAAGAGTGAGATATTCTCTCGATAGAATACCAATTGACTTTGCCTCGTTTGAATTAAAAAAAAAAAAAAAAATGCCAACATCCAATTTTAACAATTCGTCATAGAAAAATGCAAAGCAACATTTGCCAAAAGAATTGCGAAGCCAAATTTGAAAAATCTATATACATCTGCAAAAAACACTTAGATATATACTCCTTTTGGATTTAACCAAAATAAAATAAAATAAAAAAAGATGGACAAATTAAAAGAGTTTGGGTAGACGAATGAATCAACACGACACAGGAAGTACACAATAATGACCGTTCAAAACATGTTCTCCACGGGTTTTATAATTCTTAACTAGGCGGCGGCTTATAGACTGAATTTTCGAACTTGCTTGTCACTTTTGTCTTCTTTATTTGATTGGACAAAATGATGTTCAAGTTCAAGAAATTGGTTAGACTTGCATTGGTCTTTGACCATTTAATCCATATCACAAATAGATATAGGATTCATTTTTCACTCAGCAGTCATATAAATAACTGTTGGTCAGATGCAATCATTTTTCAAAAGAAATACATTTAAAAAGTTTTTGGTTTAAACAGCCTTCGTGAATAGTAATAATTTAATGATTAAGGTGATGAATTAATACGTAACCTCCTACGTAATGGTATATTTAGTGAGTCATGAAAAGATAAATCGGTATATAAAGAGTCCAATGAACAGAATGCTATGTGTGATTAACTAGTTCATGGAAATCATGTAATATATCGTGCAATCTAATTTATGATGGGTGAAATTGATAAAATAAGCACTATATGAAGGATTTTTGATCTCTCTCTCAAGTTAACCAATACATGGAAAACTCTTCAAAAGGTCTGACGGACTAGTCAGTCAGATTTTTTTACTTACAATGAATGGTTCCCACATGCGTTTGGCCCAAATGTTTTGTGTGTAAAAAGCCTGACCGACAGGTCAGTAATACTTTTTGAAGAGTTTCCCGAACACATATACAAGTTTGTTATTTCAATCACTTGATAAATTTAAATGTATAGATTAAGCTAAGAAGAAAAGATCAAGTTAGTCAATATGTAAGTAGTTTAAAATATACACCATCAAAAACCCTATGTATGTAAATTTATATGCTATGTTTTATTCTTTTTTTTTTTTTTTTTTTTGTGTCGGAATATGCTATGTTTTATTCGACAAAAAAAAATGCTAGGTTTTATGTTTCAAGGTGATTCAAATTATGTTAAAGGTATGTATTTATATTTTATTATTTTATGATATTTTAAGACATAAACTAAAGTTTTTTTTTTTTTAACAATACGGGGATAATTTTGGTTTAATTTGGAATGTAGTGTCGAAAAGTATGAAGCAGTGTGCAAAGAAGCACACTTGGTTTTATTATTGAGAGAAATATAGCACATCTCAATTAATTATAAACCAAAATAAGAATTTTATGTAGTAAAAGAAGGGTAAAACTTTTGTCTAGACTAATGTTATGAACTACTAAGGCATGTTCGATCATTTTCTGCCATGCATTGTTAAATAGGATTTTGATAATTATAAATATATTATTTACACAAATAATATATAATATGATTAAAAAAAAAAATTAACTGAAATCACAAGTGAAATATTACTTTAGCTTTAATTTAATTAGGCTTTGTTTGGCTTAGCTTCTAAACAGTCAAAAACGCTTCTTGTAAATTTAGAAGCTAAACTAACTTGTTTGACTTATTTTTAAAAGTGATTTTAGTTAAAAGCTAAAGTTGAAAAAAACTAAAAATTGAAAAGATCAAAATTGGAGCTTTTCAAAAAAAGTTTTTGTGAAGTTGTTTTACATAATGCGAGAAGCTATTTTATTTTTTTTTTTAAATATACCCCTCCATATTTTTAAAGTCCGATATTACCCTCAAAATTTTTAAAAACTCAACATTGTCTAATACATGCTAAACAATCAACGACTTTTATTCAACAGTATTTCTTACAAAAACTCTATAACTCAAAAGTTAAAATTTCACATCTAGGCCAAACATAAACTTATTCCTTGGTCATAGATAATCTAAATCACAAGTTAGATTTCAATCATTACTTTGAAAAATTACCTTTTTAATGAACAATAACTTATGGTGTTAGATGATTCAAACATTACAAGATAATGATATATTATGAGAGAATTCAAACCCGATAACCAAGTGGAGAACCAAAGGACTCGGTCACTTACGCAACGAAGGTGGTCGTGTCAACTCTAGGATCCTCGTCATCTCATTGCTTCAACACTTGTCTTTCCCTTCCACATTTTTTTTTGTTTCTCTGATCATCACAACCGTTGTCACTTTCTGCTTTTATTTCTACGTAATCTTCTTTATCTTCGCCTCCATACTCCATCATATGTCGTAGATATTAAACATATATTTTTATTTTCCGTCAAGCATACTTCGTATATAAATTCACTAGAGCAATTTGATTTTTTCATCATGACCGGCAGAGAAATCCTCCACAAAATGAAGGTACACACTCTAATTTTATCACATATTATTATTATTATTTTATTTAAGGAAGGTCTACACTCACACAACACATATTAATAATGTAACTAATAGAACTTATTATATATATAACGAGTAAGCTATTACTGTAACAAAGCCGGGCCACATACTATCATTTCATGCACACATGCAAGCAGGGGCGGGACCAAGAATTTAAAATTAAAGGGTAAATATTTAAATAAGAAAATTCATGAAATGAAAAAAAAAGGGGGAGTCAATAATTTTTTTTAATGATATTATATTATTTTTTTTAATGATAGTAATTTTTTTTAACGATATTATATAAATTTTTTTGAAAAAAAAAAATTAGTGTGCTGGTCGTCTCCGGCCCCTCTCTAGCTTCGCCCCTGTATGCATGATGCAACAAATGCATGCAAATACGTATATCACTTTTGCAAGTTCACATTCCCACTTGCATATTTGTTGAGATTTGTATCCTTCATTATGTTATGAGTTATCCAATGTCTTGTAGATAGGTATTTCTTTTTCTGGTTAATTTCTTTGTTGTTAGCTTGATCCAATGCTGATTATATTTTGAATTCTCAGGCGGCTTTTGACCGCGCTCAGGCGCGATTCAGCCCGATTCAGGACTTTTCCTCTTTGTTTTTGTTGACCACTATGGTTCATTATGATAATGTTCTTTTCGTTGTGAAATATACATTGTATTAGCAATATATATATATATATGATAAATCTAGATATAACAATATGTGATAATGCTTCCTAACGTTGGGTGGGGTGTGTCAATTTGAACCTATGTCCTACATGAATATCGGCCCGTCCTTGAGCGTGGGCGGATCCACATTGGAGTCAGTGAGACTGTCCAATTTTTTTTAAATATAACGACATTTTTAAGGTATTTTTAGTGTGAAATATTAATTAGTTCCCAATAATATATAAAAAAAAAAAGGAACTAAAAAATTACATATAAGCAATGATTATATATTATAGGGAAAATCTCATATTTAGTCCTTATTGTTTACAAAAAAAATCAGTTTGGTCCTTATTATTTAAAATGTCTCAATTTAATTCCTATTGTTTCTCTAAAAATTTCAATTTCATCCCTATTGTTTAAAGTTTTTCAATTTCGTCGTTATTGTTTGCCAAAAAGTTTCAGTTCTATCTTTATTATTTTCAAAAAGTTTTAAATTCATTCCTATTGTTTTTCAAAAAATTTCAATTTAGTCATTGAATAATAGGGACGAATTTGAAATTTTAAGAAAACAATAGGGACGAAATTGAAACTTATTAAAAATAATAAGGACAAAATTAATTTTTTTTTGAAAAACAATAAAGACGAAATTGAAAAATTTTAAACAATAAAGACAAAATTAAAACTTTTGGTGAAATAATAGAGACTAAATTGAAATATTTTAAATAATAGAGATCAAACTAAAATTTTTTGTAAACAATAGGGACTTAATGTGGAATTTACTCTATATTTATATATAACCCTACTGAAAAGATATTCTAAATCCGGTCCGATAGCAGTTGGAATATGTATTAGAGTAAACTATCATACCATGAGTTTTGTAACCGTGTGTGGATTCAATATAGTAGTCTACTTTAGAATATATTTTCAGTAGGGCACACCATGAGGGTTGGTTTCAGATTGTTTATTTCACTCGACATATACGTAGGAAGTGTGTTCGATTATTGCTTTGTTAAGGGTATTGTAAGAATGCAAGATAATTCGTGTATTGGAAGTGGATGTAATTCATTGGAAGCTGGAACACTAATATTAGGAGAAAGAAATTAGGATTTAAATTATAGATAAGAATTGTTTTAATCATCAGGGATTTGCTTCCCTTTGTCATTATTGGTATAATGGTATTAACATGAGACTTAATTGTTAGGTTCTGATAGCTGCAGAGCAGCCGGTTTCGTGTCTAAGAACCCTGTATCAAGAAATGCGCCAGTTTCTGTAACAACAAGATCGTTATAACATCACCCAACTGTGTAGTTAATGTGTTTGGGTGCTTTGTCTCTTTTGTATGAGTTTGTCGAGTTTAATGAAATACTTTGTTAATTGAACACAAAAAAAAAAAAAAAAAAAGATCGTTATAACATTTTTAACGAAGAGCAATCTTTCTCTACATGGTATAAAGTTAGTGTTGCCATGGATGAACTTCCGCACAGTGACCTTAATTTCCTGCATTCTACCATCCCTCAAGTAGTGAAACTACACAATTGATTAGGGGGAAAAGTACTAATTAATTATGTAGCCGCCACGTATAATCCCTCAACTAGTAAAACTTTGTCCTCTTAGTCATGTTAAAGAAAAGCAACACCAACTCTCTAGAAGATTCAAAGATATTCTTGCTTAGCTTTGTCTAGATTTCTCCAGACTATTCCATGCAAAAAATCTCACCTAGAAGCATCTACTTAAGCCGGCTATTGAGCAGACCGACTTTGGGCATCTATAAATAGAGCATTGCTGTGTTATTGAGCAGTGGAGTCGAGTGGTGAGCCGTGAAGAAGTGTAGGTTGCATAACATATTGTCATGCAGAAGGTAAACACTAGCAGGAGAAAAGATTCATTGCGAAAAAGGACTTTTCGAGTTCTATAGGGTGTGATTCAATTAGAAGATTTGTTAACTTGTTTAAAATGAAGTATGATGATGGCTAGGTGTGTATAGCAGTGAATTAAGTTTGAGTTTCACCCTGGTATGGTAAAATCTTGAATAATACATGCCTATCCATGTTGAACAAACAGCTTTATCTGTCTGAGTTAAAAAATCATCAGAATGGCAGAGGAAAAACTTGATATTCATTGTTTCTCTTCCATCAGGTTGAATATGTTCTTTAGAGCTCGATTAAAGATTTCATCTTCGAATCTGTTTTTGTCTTTTCACATAAAATACCAACCAGACTATCATAATAATGGGAAAAAAAAAAAAATGGCATGGATTATTTGTGCAGAGCTGTCTATAATGGACATGTCTGGTCGTTTTCCTCAATCCTTGTGAATTCTTTATGTTATGAAAAACAAAAAGTCGAAAAACATTTCGTCTCTGAGAAATTGCTTATGTTTCGCAGGAAAAAGTTGGATTAAGTTCATCGCCACCTGATTCAGGAAAAGGGAAAAGTAAGATGTCGAAGCACGTAACACATGGATATCATTTGGTTGAAGGAAAATCAGGTCATAGCATGGAAGATTATGTTTTCGCACAATTTAAGGAAGTTGGGGACAATGAACTAGGCCTATTTGCTATATTTGATGGTCATCTGAGCCGTGAAGTACCTGATTATTTGCGTTCCCATCTATTTGAGAATATTTTGAACGAGGTAAAGATAACTATAGCATAAATCTTACTTATAGTTGGAGTGGGTTGTCCAGATTGATGTTTAGATCTTAAGCAAATTCGTAGCTTCCACAAAGATTTGATGTTGTTTACACCTTTTGGGGTTTCACCCTGTGCAGAATCAGTTTATGAAAATGGAATTAAACATTTGATTCACCCTTACCTTTTCCCTTGAGAGTCTTCTTAGCTGGTTTTCTGTGCTCACTATCTTTCTTGCCCTTCTGTTTGCTCTTGTAAGCAGACCGACTTTTGGACTTCACCTGAAACAGCAATTAAAAGAGCATATCGCATAACAGACAGCACGATATTGGATAAAGCACCTGATCTGGGTAAAGGAGGCTCGACAGCAGTTACAGCAATATTAGTTAATTGCCACAAACTGGTCGTGGCTAATGTTGGAGATTCTCGTGCTGTCATCTGCAAGAATGGTGTGGCGAAGCAATTATCAGTAGATCATGAGCCTGACAGGGAACGGGAGAACATTGAGGATAGAGGTGGCTTTGTATCACATTTTCCAGGTATGAACTTTTCTAAAAATCTACGATATGATATTCATCTTTTGGCACTCTTGTTCTCTACAATGTTTGATTTGATATATTTGTTTGATTTTAAGCTTGTGATAGTTTCCAAACTTAGAATTGCGATATTGTTCTGCTTTCCTGGTTTCTGATACACTATATATATCAGTACTGAGTTAGTTACCTCCGGGTGATCTATTCTAGATAGGTTTCATGAAGCCAAAGGTTACTGCTTCCTCGAATATTATGCACGTAAACGAATTTCTTTATATGCTACCAGCTTGAACTTTCACATTCTATTAGTAGCATTGGCAACAATTCTATATTTGATGAATCCTTGTACTAATATTAGTTTTCCAGTTCAATCTCATAATGTTCTTCATGTTGTTCACTACCCATTGGTGATATTTCTATCGTAACTCAGGTGATGTTGCACGGGTTGACGGACAATTAGCAGTAGCAAGGGCGTTCGGCGACAAGAGCTTGAAAATACACCTGAGTTCAGAGCCAGATGTGTCAGTGGAGCTTATAGATGATGATACAGAGTTTCTTATATTGGCTAGTGATGGAATATGGAAGGTTAGCTGCTTTTGTTTTGCTTAAAGATCTGAGTGCTTTAAGTACTTGATAAGAATCTATTATTACTTCACATACGAGACAATTCAATAATACACGCCCCTACAAATCACGAGTGTTAACGTTGTGATGCGATCAGGCGGTTAATCTGATTCATTGTAATAAAGCTGTAGACTTGTTTAGTATGAAATGCTAACTTGTAGACAAGTATTAACCACGATCTTCATACTTTTCCAAGCCTACCTTCTTTTTCGTTCAAAAGATAATAGAAAATGTGATATGTCCAGCACGAAAGTAAAGAAAGCTTCTATTTTAATATGCATTTGTCTGAATAAGTTTCACAAAATCAACGGAATGGTTATTGCGATATATAGAACTATTTGCAATGGAAATATATGTACAAATATGCTGTCCTGATGAAATGGCTGATAGTCTAGTAGAACATTCAGTCCTTACTAGTGCTAGAACTCGGTCGAATAAGAATCACTGATTCCCTCTGCTGTCCCGGGGCTAGCTATTCAGTCGTCACAGTCAATCGCAGGAAATGCCTCTATATATATCAGTCTTCCTTTATCCTAAAATCATTACAACTCTTCTGTTTGAGTGGCTTTAACATATTCGGTTCATTTCATGCTAGGTTATGTCGAATCAAGAAGCTGTCGACTGCATCAAGGACATTAAGGACGCTAAGTCAGCAGCAAAGCATCTCAATGAAGAGGCACTGAAACGAAACAGCACAGATGATATTTCGTGCATCGTCATAAGATTCAGATGATGATATTTTGGTTCGAATCTGTGTTGCCCTTGCAGACAGATGCATGCTCTGCTAAAATAATGTTCCTGAAGTGAAATACTTTGCTGATACATATTCATTTGTAGGATCTGTTGTGCGTTTCGTTTGTTATGTGTTTTTGTACAAAGAAGTTGATGACTCTTTACCGATCATGTCAAGAATGTCAAGAACTGAATCTTTCATTTTCCTAAAAACATGGTTTGTCTAAGCTTTATGAAGAAATTTGAGTCTTTTCACAGATATTGAACTCTGTTTTGATTGAAGATCAGATTGAAAATGTGAGTTGCCTACTGGTTTGAATGTAGCATTTGTAGGGTAAAAAACACGAGGCTCTATTCTAAACCATTTAGTATTAGATAGATAGAGTTGCTAATGATCTTATATGTAGTCTTGAAATTTATGTCAATGTTGCTATTGATTTTATAGCATTCATATTTGACATGGGAAAATATATTTTCCACGATTGTGCCACACAGAATCCAGTAGGGGGTCTCGGTTTCATCACCATGAAGTTGAGTTCTCAGCAAGGAAAATTCATACTGATTTGACAATCAAAACCCTATAAGTGGGTATTCTTGACTAGTCTATCTCTAGAAGAAAAATATGATCGGAGATGTCATGCTTTTTCTTCCATTCCTTAAAAATTTTAAAATATGTCATGAAATAACATGTTTAGGATTGTCGTTTAAATTTTAATTTACTTTGGATAAATAAAAGTTATTCTCATTTGATGTGTAGAAATCATGAGTGTAGATCCTTTCTCTTAATATTGAATCAAGGGAATTGAACCGCTATCACGTGTTTTCTGCTCCTAACCTTCATAGATAAGGGGAAGGAACCAATCTTCAAATCCCTTAAGGGTAAGGGATTAGGGTTATCTTCCTTTCTTGAACATAGTCAGCAACAGATGTAACCGAACACAATTAAGGGAGTCTTACATTCATACCATATCCTGCACTGTTGGGTAAGAACATTTTCTAATAGAAGTTAATTACATATAGTAGAATAAAGCTATCTAACATACTAAACAAGTGATGGCTAATGAGAAAGCGTCTAGTAGTGATGAAGTCTTGTTCTACTATGTCTGGAATAGACTGCAGTAAATCATACTGTGACAGAAGAGAGTAAGCATGCATGCTACAGTGGTTCTTGAAGATCATCAATGGATGTGGAAATTCTTGAGAGAGGAGCCTCCGGGGAAAGCTCTCTGGGAGTTTCTGCTTTCATCAACTTGTATGGAACTGATTTTCCTTCAGAAATTGATTTGATCCTCTCCGGTTTGAGCCTTCCCCTCGGCATTCAGATGAACTCTTTCGGCGTCGCTCGTTGTGCCCGGCTAGACGCCGGCGGCAGCTTCTTTTTGCTTCATCAAATTCTGAGACGACATGAAACCTGGAAAGGTAACACGTACCAAAATACAGCTTCAAACTTGGAAATTTGAGAAACAAACATAAACTTGCTAAGCAGAAAATGGTTGAATCGTCATGTTTGTACAATCTTCATCACCTAGTAATGGTTTGTGTTAGATTCATTATCCATATATAGACGATTTCACCTAGTGACTTAGGATAAAATTTGATTTGGTTTTGTTTTATTTCTTTAACATGTCCTTTCAAGTAAACCCCTTTCAAATAGTTTAAAATTTCAGATTTTTTTTTTCTTTTCGTCTAATCTTAAACTTTTAGATGAACTAATAAATTAATGCCACAAGAAAATGTTTTGCCCTTTCGATGGGTCTACGTCATTCATCACTGTTTTATTGAGTAATTTCTCTGTTTTTTTCTCTATACTTTTCGCTGCCATTAAAGACATGATTTACCAGATCAAAACAAAAAGCAGTTCAAGGTGAGAGGATGAGTAAGTGACAAGATATTAAGAGGAATCTAACTTAAAAGGTTTCTGTGACAAACCTGAGTCAAAAAAAAATTTGTCTAAGAGTACAGCTCATGGCTCATACAAGAGGCTGCATCAGCACAACAATTGTCATATTTTCGAGAATCGTGTAAACCAAATCAAATCAAACCAAATTAAGTCTTGTCCTGTTAGGTGGGGTCGACTATATAGATTATACGATACCATTCTTTCATGTCGAGAGTCATCTCCTCTAATTGTCTCCGTCTAATTAATTTTTAGGTCTACCTCTACCTCTCTTCTGGTGTATTATTTATAAACTTTAGCACCTTCTAATAGGCGCTTCAACAGGTTGTCTCCTTACGTGGCCAAATCATCTCAGACGATTTTTCCTCATCTTATCCTCAATCGAGGCCACTCCTACTCTTTCATGTATCACCTCGTTCCTAATCTTGTCATTCCTAATTTTGCCACACATCTATTTCAACATTCTCATCTCAACCACCGACATTTTATGAAAATATTGATATTTCACCGCCCAACACTCTGAACCATATAACATAGCAGGTCTAATGGTTATCTTATAGAACTTCCTTTTTAGCTTAAGGGGTATTTTTCGATTACACAAGATTCCTGACGCATTTCTCCACTTCGTCCATCATGCTTTGATTCTATAATCAACGTCCGCATTTATCTCTCTATCTTGTTGAACCATAGAGCCCGAGTATCTAAACTCTATTTTTCTTGTATTCTTTCTGAGTCTAATCTTACTTCTATCGCATTTATCGACTTATTTTCGCTAAAGATACATTCCATATATTCTGTCTTTGATCTGCTTAGCTTAAAGCCCTTAGATTCTAAAGTAGATCTCCATAATTCTAGCTTAGTGTTTACACCTTCTCTAAACTTATCTATCAAAATAATATCATCCGCAAATAACATGTACCATGGTACTGCATCTTGGATTTGACTAGTGAGTTCATCTATAACTAGTGCGAAAAGGTATGGGCTTAAGGAAGATCCTTGATATAGTCCTATTGTAATCGAAAAAAGACTAGACTCTCCTCATCTCGTCCTTACGCTAGTCATCGCTCCATCAAACATATCTTTTATCACCTCAATGTATGCTACACACACACCTTTTTTCTCTAACACCCTTCACAGAACTTCCTTAGGAACTCGGTCATATGCTTTCTCCAAGTCAATAAGTACCATGTGTAAGTCTTTTTGGTTCCCTCGATATTGTTCTATTAACCTCCTTAGCAAAAAGATAGCTTCCATTGTTGATCTTCCAAACATAAAACCAAATTGAGTTTTTGACACCCGTGTATTTTTCCTTATTCTCCTTTCAATCACTCTTTCCCAGAGTTTCATAGTATGGCTCATTAATTTAATTCCTAGGTAATTGGCACAATTCTAGATATCTCCTTTATTTTTGTATATTGGAACTAAGGTGCTCTTCCGCCAAGTATCAAGCATTTTCGTGCTCCTCAAAATTACGTTAAAAAGCCTTGTTAGCCACGTTATACCCTCATCGCCATGCATTTCCATACTTCGATTGGGATACCATCTGGACCTACAACCTTTCCAACTTTCATCTTTTTGAGTGCCCCTTTAACCTCTTCTCTTCCTATCCGCCTATAAAATGTGTGGTTTAACTCCTCTTCTGATCTTTCTAGTTGTCCACAATTTATGTTACTAGAATGACCTTCGTTAAAAAGCTTGTAAAAATAGTTTTTCCACCGCTCCTTTATCTCATCTTCTTTGACTAGTATCTTATCATCTTCATTCTTAATACATTTTACCTGACTTAGGTCCCTAGTTTTCCTTTCCCTAACTTTTGCAAGTTTAAATACCTCTTTTTCTCCTTCTTTTGTATCAAGTCGCCTATAAAGTTCCTCGTATGCTTTTGTTTTAGCCTCGCTAACTGTCTTCTTTGCTTCCTTTTTTACTACTTTGTATCTCTCCAAATTTCCATGATTTCAATTTTTTTGACACGCTCAGTAACGCTCTCTCTTGACCTTAACTTTATCTTGAACTTTGTTACTCCACTACCAAGCCTCCTTTTGGGCTGGTGCAACACCTTTAGATTCTCCTAAAATATCCTTTCCTACCTTTTTTATACACTGACATTTGTTTCCACATATCATTTGCATTTCCATTTGTCTCTCATACGAATTCTTTCAAAGCTTTTGACTCGAACATTATTTGTTTCTCTCTTTTTAGGTTCTACCATCTAATCCTCAAACACTTATAAACCCTCTTTTTCCTTGTCCATTTTTTAACACTTATGTCTAAAACTAGCAATCTATGCTAGGTAGTTAAGTTCTCTCCTGGGATTACCTTACAATTCTTACAAACCACTTAGATTTTCCACTAATATTTTCGAGAATCATGTAAGATTATTTATTTGCTCGGGTTTAGGGGTGGATTCAGAATTCTTTACCTTTAAACGCTGTTGAACTTAATAAATCAAATTAATATTAATGGAAAATCTAAGTGGTTTTGAAGCAAAAATTTGTAGATGAGTGATTTAAAAAAAATTAAGTTTTAAACGATTTTGTGGGGTTATTAGTATAGATGCCTGAGTGCTAACAATTGTGCTACAAATCCTATTTTTATCGAAGTATCTAACATCCAACTGATACTGTTCCATTCTATTCAAAGAATTTTGTGCAAAAAAAAATAAAATAAAATGGCATCAGTGGTAGTTTTGAAATGTCAGAAGCACAAATCAAGTGGTAGAGCAATAGAAAGTAGTAAATAAAATAAGAAATCATCCAAATCAAGACTAATGTCAAATAAAGTCTATTTAATCTCTTAGCAAGTAGTAAATTATTAGTACGGGCCCTTAATTATAAGGCGGAGGATAAATTAGTTCCCAATCTTTCAAAATAAATATTATGATTCCTAAATTTACAATTGTGTGATGCCTTTAGTTCTTACCCAAATTCCATCCCATATCTAATGGTTTTGACTCAAATTCTATTTAAAATTCGACAAGCATGTATTATTCTCGTACCAAAAATGTTAACTCTCGAAAGGAATTTGACGTGAGGATTAACAGCATCTTACTATTATAAGTTCAGAGACTAAAATATTTATTTTGAAAGAATGAGAATCAATTTCTCCTCGGTATTATATTTGAGGAATCATACATGTAATTTACTTATTTTAGGATTAATTAATACTCACTACACATACCTTTACCTGATTCCAATATCTGAGGAATTAGTGCTACTAAACATGGATAAACTCCTTATTATGGTGCATTAACTACTAATGATCACATCAAAATTTTTAACTAAAAGAAGAAAAAAAAAGAAAATTCAAAGGGTTTGAAATCCACCTGCTACATTGCTGACAGAACCTCTGCCTTGAGCCAGCAACAATGACCACTGCAGCCTTGGCATGGACCTCACATACCTTGTGCCTCTTGTGATACTTCTTGGCATCACTCAAATCAGCCACACATTTCTCCACCTGACAGACGGCTGTTGCCACCCCTCCACCACCACCACTAAAGCCTTTCTCTCCAGCCACACCAACACCAACACCAACACCAACACCACTTAGTTTTGTCTTCTTCAAGTTATATTCCACCCCACCAAACTCATGTCCTTGATTTCCTCCTCCTCCTCCTTCTTCCTCCTCCTCTTCCTCCATATCATCCTCTTCATCTTCCACCATTTTTCTAGTGGTAGACACCTTCATTTTCATAGCTGAAGATGGCCTGTTATGCATGTAAGAGTCCATATCCTTTGTGGGTTTTCAAGCTTGTAAACAACAATGAAAGGTGGAAAGTGAGTGTACAATGTATAGTAGTAGTCAATGAAGCAGGAAGCATGCTGAGAGAAAGGTGGAAAAAGGTTGACAGTACATGAAGTACGTGAGGACCACAAATGCAACAAGTTTCTCACAAGACACATACAAGCGTGTGTGTTGTGTGTGTATTTTTTTGTGTGTTTTTGTCGGCATGTATGTCTTCATGAATAGTGAAATCAGTGATTGGATTATAGCAAAATAGCTTCTTTTTTGTTTTGTTTTGTCAAGTGTTAACAAGAATGGTAATGTAATGGAAGGTTTTAAGTGGTTAAAAGAATATGTTATCATTGATTAGTTGTTGCGTAGAGAAAAATGACACAACAGGCCCGTTCTCTGTTTTCAGCGTGAAGTGACACAGCTCAATGATTGAAGTACTAGGTGGTCCATATGAACGAGTGTCGATATTCAGAATTCTACAATCGTGAATTATTAATATTATTTTATTATAATTTATTAATAATTTATGAGTTTCAGAATCTAAATTAATTTGTACCTTTAGTGTTTCTTGGTCATTAATTCTCTTATAGAGAAAAATTTTATGTGTTCAATCACTTAATTTCTAAGGAATATCATCAAAACAAGAAATTATCTTAGAAAATACTATCACAATTTTTTTTTTAAAGATCTTTTAAAGTTAATGCGAATTACGAGAAGTAATATATATATTTTTTCTTTTGGCTAGGCGATTTTGAGAGGACGAATTTGTCTAAGATATTTAGGTTCTATTTGGTTTAACTGTAAAATTTTAGCTTTTGAATTATAGAGCTTTGAGCAGTAAAACTTTGGTTAAAAGTGCTGTTAAACAAAAGCCGTTAACTGTTAGCGATGTTGAACTTTTAAAAAATTTGAAAACAATGTTGGACTTTCAAAAATATGAAACAATATGTTTGAGAAAAATAAAATAAAATAACTTATCACATTATATAAAAATAGTTTTACAAAATTTTATTTTGAAAAGCTCCATTTTGGAGTTTTTTTGTTTTTCAGCTTCAGTTTTTAATTAAAAACACTTTCAAAAATAAGCCAAACAATTTTGTCTCAACTTTTAAACTAACAAAAAATACTTTTAAAATTAAAAAGTTAAGCCGAACAAAGTCTTATACATATTTCATGAATAAATGAGGTGAACATCGTGATTTAAATAATTTTCCAGCCTTGAAGAACCTTTCTTATTGTCCCTCCATGCTTCACCACTAAAATTTTCGAACTTTCATATCAACAGATTCTTACCACTTTAACATGCTTTAAAGGCATTTTGACTTTTGTTGTTATGACTGTCTATCCCAGTTCCTAAGGTCCAATCATTCCTCGAACTTCGTTCATAACGAGAATTTCGTCCATTTAAATGTCCTTTATAACTACTTGTCCCAACTCCTAAATCTTGAAAGAGTTTTTTACAGTGTGAAGGGACTTTGATTATCTATATGATGGCTAATATTTTTTGGTTTTCATATCATAGAAGAAATATATATATATATGGAATATTCAAGACTTGATAGCATAACTAGTCCAAGTTGAGATCTTAATTTGTGGGATGTTTGCGAAATAAATCATTACTATTTTAATTTACCAATAAAAAAAGAATATTAACAAGAAAGAATTTAAAATTATTGGGTGGCTTGGTGGTCTCAGCTATATAATTGAGTGGCATTGGTTTCAGTTTGCTCATAGTAATTGATTTTGTTTCCAAACAGTGTGGAATTCAAACTTCTTGTTATTTAATTTGTCAGATAGGAGCAATAGAAACACGAAAATGCCGGTGATAAAGGGAGCATATCTTTTGCATAGTGGCTATCTTATTCAGAGAAAAAAGAATAGATTCATAATCTCTCTTTTTTCTGCAGATACTCCCTCATTTTTCAACCAACTTAGTGGGTAAAATTATAGTTATCAAATTGTGAATTGAAATATCATTTTTTTTGAATCATAAATCATATTGAATCGTGAATAGTACTAATTCGGTCACAAATTTAAAATAAAAATACTAGATGATAATTTACATAATATGTTTCCATTAGCAAAAATCAACAACAAAAAGGAAGTGAAAGTCATAACTATACGTTAATAATGTCATCTACCAAAACTAAAATCATAACTATATTCATTTTTTATTTTTTTTATTTTTCGGAAGCCATAACTATAATTTAAAAAACTAAAAAAACACTCAGCTAGTCAGCACTAGGTCACGACTCATTAGTGACTTACTCAATAAATAGTAAAGACAAAAACTATCTAAACCACTCATGACTCAACTAAGAAGCAAAGAGTAAAACAAAAACTACTCATGACTTAGTCTTTAGTAAAGCAAAGATGAAAACTCTCTAGTAAAGAATAATAAAATACACAACTAAGAAGGAAAGCTTAGCAGCTCACTATACGTTAATAATATTTTTAAATCATAAATGTTTTTTTTTTAATTTTATTTGTTCATGTTTTTAATAATGGGCTAATTGTATATTGCTTGAAAAAATTGAAGAGGGCTTTTTTTTTGGGATTTTCTGGGCTATTTTTTGGGTTTGACCTAAATCGCAAACGATTTTTGTGTTTGACCTGAATCGCACTACGATTTACTCCGATTCGGTGACCGATTCACCCAAATTAGTGATTCACTAACTGATTCGAATTGATTTTTATGCTAATTAAATCGAATCGTACGATTCGTATCGCGAATCGTATGATTTCAAAAACTATGGGTAAAACTCTCTTTGCAACCAACACGTCTTTAGTCTTGTGATATATCTCCCTCGCTTTGAGTGCAAAAGATTGTGAGATTAATTCTTGTAGATAATACTTTTTAATATGTATTGTATAACTTATACCTCCCTTGAATAGCAATCAACAATTTAAAAGATTTTAGGCGTATATCTTTTTCTTTTTGAAAGGAAATAAAAAGAAAAGGATGGAGAGAGCAATGAAAAATGGATTTAAAGCATATGCATTTTGACCAGGGTGTTAATTTTTGACAGAAAAATACAAAAAGGATAACGTCACCAATAAAAAGTTCAAGAATGGACAATATGCACTTTCTTTTTTCTTTTTCTTGGTAAACAAAAAGATGAAGTTAAGGGATTTAATTGTAAAATACGATTAGCTTGGAGGACTTTTGGGTAATTTACGTTGAAGCTCAAATTTGTATGTAAGCTCGTTACCTGAACATGATGGATTAAACACGTATTAGTCACTTCCTAGCCATTCAAGTTGGTCTATTATTATGCCCCACGGGTTAGATGGTGTGATTGAGTAATATTTTTTTTTTTGGTTCATAATTTATTGTAATAAAATACTTAAAATTTAAGTCTATGCCCGGTCTCTTTTATCACATATATTATTTAAACTTTTGACTAACTTAAAGCATGTGTTAAAATACACTATTAGATAACGAAATTTATAACACTAAAGTGAATCTAACATAGTTCTACCAACGTGAATTCCTTCACCATTAAGAAAATTTTTTTAAAAAGCACACATGAAAATGCTGGTGATAAAGGGTGCATTCCTTTTGCACAGTGGCTATCTTATTCAGAGAAAGAGAATAAATTCGAAATCCCTCTTTTCTGCAAGATACTCTGTCACGCCCCGACCCGGACACCTGCGAAGACTAAGGCTGACACGTGACTTTCGTAACCCAAAATCTGTAAAATCAATAACTTAATAACCTGTACATTCACATATACTTCATAAAGTTTCAAAAGACTTTCAATTACATTGGCCTTAGTAAAGGAAACCACCATTGATTACATATGTACAAGACCTCGAATCACCTGTCCATACATAAAGTCTAGCCAATATTCAAGTATCTAGGTCTCAAAAGAATAGAAGTATTTAGTTACATAAGAGTTGTCCAAAAGAATAAGTTGTACATCAAGTACTATAAGATACATCAACACATAGTAGTCACATAAGGCAAAAATCATCGATGTCACACCAAGGAGTTGCGCCAGCATATTGAAGTGTCTACTCAGCCTCAGCCTCCCCTGAAAGGTAAAAAGAAGGTGAGCTAGGCCTGCGTATAGCTCAGTGAAGATGAAATAGGAAGAGTTTTCGTAATGGTTTTCTCAAACAGTTTAAGAAATCATGCCATGCACATCAGAATGCACATGTAAGTAAACAAGCAGTAACTCAAGTATGCAATAAGATAAGGAACATAGATACTTATTGCAAAAAGGATACAAGGATGACTGATATTGGAGGCTGCTGCCTTGAATCATGTAATGACAACCCCACACCACAACCGAGGATCAAGTCCTCAAAGAAAACCCCACACCAAACTTCATCAACAACTGAGGGTTCCGGATAGCTCTCCTCAAAGGTAAAAAATAGGTCCTTTGGTGGTCGTGGCTAAACCGGCAAACCCGATGCTGCCCAGGGGCCATCGATCTCACTCAGGCCTTTAGAATGTTGCAACCTTGACAACATATATATATATATATACATATATAATACCCAACTCTCCAAGGGACGTCACCAAGAGAGAAAAGGCTAGGATAACAACAAAGTAGGTTGCTTCCGTCACAACAGTAATATAAAAGATAAGGCAAGTAAGTATGTAAACCTCTTGCAGTAATAAATAATTAGTCAATGACATGTCAAGCAAGCATATAATAATCATACATATATAGCAATTTTAAAGCCTCAAGAATTTCCAAGTACAATAAAATAGCGTGAAGATATCAATAGATTACATAAACGACAAGAAAATGCAAACACAAGTGAAACTATGGAGCCATTTCAATGCTTCTACATTAGCTTATCTTAATCAAGTAATTTACCTACCTTTCCAAACTCCAATTAATCTAATTTTAGCTTAGAATCGAATCTTATCGAAATTAGATAGTTCTAGAATCAAACGGAACTCAATTCGGAATTGAATTAACTAAGATATGGCCTTTCTAAAAATGTTGCGCAGAGCTGTCGAACATCCAGGCGTTGTAGCCTTCATCCGGTCTCCCGAATGAAGCAGGCAACGCTCGGATAGGAGTTTTCTGCTGGCGTTGTGGCTTCTATCCGGGCGACCGGATAGAGGCTGTAACGCCCGGATAACTGGACGGGAAAGACCCAATTTCTTCAATAATCATCCAAACAACCTCCCATCCTCCTACCAACACTCAAGAAAGTTCAAAGTGGCTATTAGACATCATACAAGAGTTCAAACTCAACCAAAACCATCCCACCTCAACAATCAACAATCACCCAATCATGAAATTACAATTCCTAGATCTACAACACATATACACGCCCAACTTCACAATGAAGACATAGATGAACTTCACAAGCTATATTACTCAACAAAATACAACCTACAACCTTGGATGAGCTTTATCAAGAAGTTTTGAAAGAATCCCTCACCTAGATGTGGAGTTGGATGCAAGAGGTGATGTTCCAAAATGCAAATGGAAGCTTGAAAATGAAAGAAAATGGTGGAAGATGGCTGCACTTGTTTGCTCTTCTTCTCCTCTTCTTCCTCTTCTCCCTTAGTCAAAGTTTTGAGAGTGTGGTATGTGTTTTTCAGATTTGTGTGTGTGTGTAGAAATTTTGTGTGTGTTTTGTGTGTATTATGTGTTGATAGAATAATATCTAAAACCAAAAGACCACATTGCCCTTGCAACTTAATGTTATTTATTCCATGTCATTCTAGTTGTATATTAACTAGTTAGTTGCTAGGCTTAGTCCAATAATTTTTAATTATCCTCTTACGACAATTAAAACACGTAATGACACGTTAAATAATGAAATGCACGTAAATCGAGATAATCACATATTAATCCATATAAAAGCATGTAAAACAAGATAAATGCACTTAAAATGATTTATTTATGTATGATATGACATATATACACGTGATGTCTCGTGTTGGGCCTTACATACTCACTCGTTTTTCAACCAATTTATTTCCATGCATATTTTTTTCCTCTTTAAAAATAAAAAAAATCAGCTGTTAAATCATTCGACTAGACCGTCAAATTGTTTTCTTTAAATGTGACTCATAGATGTCAATGTTAGAGAATAGTAATTGTCTAACATGCATATAAGTTTATGAACTACTTCACTTCACACCAATTAATATTATCATGAAACTTTATGCTAGTTATCATGGTATTAGAAGTGTGCCTTAATCTAATATTGTTCACCTATGTTTGATATATTCATTTGTTCGTTGGTTCTTCGACCATGACATTGTACTTCCAACAATTAATCATAGATCATGTATATGTGAAGGGAGTGTTGGAAAATATTAATTATTTTCTTGTGTAACTGTTTACGCCAATTTGGAGGGAACGAGATCATAGAAAAATATTGTGCATTTGGTTAGACTGAGGGTGAGTGGGGGTAAGAATTAAGGCGAACCTTATTGAACAATGAAATATGCATGAACTGAGGCTTTAGAAATATCAGTATGTAATTGTATTCATTTTGGTAGTTTTTGGACAGGATCTTGTACATGAGATTTGAATTTTACTTTTAATGAAACATTTTGCTTATTTAGCAAAAAAAAATATATATATTGATTGTCCCTGATCAATATCCAAAATACAAAAATAGGAATAGGTAGCAATTTTTTTTGGGTTAAGAAAACGTAATAAACACACCCAAGCCTTGTCTGCAATTTATCTAAGATAGACAAAGTTTCTATCATTCATTATATTAAAATTTTCATTATTTCTAACAAAAATTACTCTCCGAAATACAAAAGTGGTCTAAATATATCATGAGCCGGTTGGATTAATTAAAGAAAAATCCTATAAATTAATTTTTTTTAGTCACTTCCTAGTCATTCTTGTTGCTCTATTGTTCTTTCATCCACCGTCTGTAAGTGAAAGACTGAAAAAAAAAATCCCCTCTGCAAATGCAGGTGTAAAAAGGTAAAAGAGGACTGCAAATAACTTGTAATGTAAGGTAAACGTGCTGCATTTTAAAACTTTTATGAGTGAGATCTCATGGCCCAGTTTAATGGGATCAAATCCTTCTTGCGAAGTCGCGAGTTTAACACTTTTTACTATTTTAAAGTTTCGCCCTTCACTAACATGATGTATATGTGAGGGAGTATTGATGCACCAAAGAGTTTACCAGTTGGTGATCGAACTCCGATAGTTGGGTTCTCACATTATCCAAAAATAAAATGTTATGTTGTTATAAGTGAAATATAACCATTGCAAATTATTGTTATAACGAAATTAGATAATTTTTAATTATTAAATTTTATTTGTAATGTTATAATATTATGAGATAATTTTTACTCCCGTGAATAAAAAGAGTGGGGACCCTGAGTATTCTTTGGCACGGCGTACATAGTACTAGTAGGGAACAAAGGCACAGCTATTTTAAAGGACGGGTCTAATTGTTGTGGCATTATTGGCTGACACCGAATCAAAGACCTTGAGACGTACTCTTCCTGGTTCCGGACCTAAAATGAAAATTCAACTAATTAATTTCTCGAAGATGAACGAAACTAAGAAAGTGTAATGTACACTGATTTGATAATGACTCCTTATGATTAAAAAATTTAAGTTTAAATTTAAGTTATTTTATTATAGATATTGTTTGGTCCTTAACTTACTATAAAGTTTATAAACTTTGAGTATATCGAATATGATCTTACTTAAAATAATTTTCCCGTCATTAAAGAAAAAAAATGTAAAAAGTTATGGTAGATATCAACAAATAGTCTCTTTGTCCTGCTAAGGTCTTACTGTCTTTTTTTTTTTTTTTTTACCCCCCACCCCCACCTGCTTCCACCTCTGTGTGATTCGAACCTTGATTTTCCAACTGCCAAGGGGAGTAACATTAGTCTTACTATCTTATTTATTTATTTTTAATCAAAATGACTCTTTTTGCCTAGAAAATTTCATATTGTTTTTATTAAGTTTAGTGAAAACTCCCAATGAAATAGATGCTTGACTGGAAATATAATTGCGTTTTAAAATATTTAAGAGAAGATCAATAAAACTTATTACCATAAAAACCTCAAATTTAAATTACTTAGCAAAAAAATAAAAACACTCAAATTTAACAAAAAGGAAAAGGCGAAATAGACCTCTGATTTCGTAAGAAAATGAGTGACATTTTACTCCTTAACCATAAAAGGAATAAAATTAAATGAATTAATTAAATGTGTTTTTTGCAGCCACCATGGAAGTGGAGGAAAGAAAAGGTGTATGGGAAGCCTAGTATGGATAATGGATTCAGTATAGATCAAGAAGAATTTTGTCATTACTCAAGCAAGAGAATATGAAGCTGCCTGGATACATCATGAACAATACAATCCAAAATTTAAAGAGAGAGGCATTTATTCACTGGAAGCCGCGGGATAATTGAAAATTACTGGTTGATGGTTGCTCGAAAGGAAATTCGGGTACTTCAAGTGCGGTGAGGATTATTCTGAGATAGATAGGGTGATTTGATTATGTGATTACCATCAATCTAGGCATAACATCAAACAATAGGACATAACAAATGGCTATGTGGGAAGGCCTTTGTAAAGTCGTTGAACTTAGCATGAGGCAACTTATTGTTGAAACTGATTCTCAGATAGCTATCAAGTTTTTAAAAGGGACCAGTCCTGTGGACTGAAACATTCAATTGAAGGTTGCAAAAAAAACCTTCTTCATCATGCTGATTTTCAAGTGGAACATATATATCAAGAAGCAAATCTCAGTACAGATTGACTTACCAATTTTAACCTTCACCAACCTCTTGGGAGCCACATTGTACAAAACGTCCTACATCCCTTGTTTTAATTGAGAAATATAAGAAAAGTGAGACATTCAAATGTGACAAAAAAAACAAAAACAAAAACAAATGTGATTAAACGGGTATGCCTCCCGAGGAACAAAAAACAAAAACAAATGTGAATTCCTAAAACACCAAAACTTGTTCAAATATCTTCACTTGTCAAGCCTAATTGACAAAAGAGTAAAATACATTTGGGTCCTTCAACTTATGCGTAAATCATCTTCTGATCTCTCAACTAAAAAAAACTTCCCTTTAGGTCCATTTGTCAGTTACTTTTGACGAAAAAAGTGAAAAAAATATGTTTTGCCTATTTTGCCCTTGGACCATAATTCTCTCTCTTACATGATATTAATTTCAACTGACTTCTCTCTTATTTTGACCATTGATAGCAACAATAAAAGCTTGCATGCAACGTTAAACACTATTTTGGCAGCAACGATGAGCAAGAAAATTACTAACATCTTGAAAAATCACCAAAATATATTTGTCCAAACCCTAAACAAAATATACAATTTCTACAAACAAAAAATTGAAGTTCGACTTTTGCTTAATAATTTCCCAAAATTCTAATACCCAATTTTTTTATTAAAAAACAAAAAAACAAAAATTAAATTTATAACCGGGAACTAAATTCACTATTATTTTCATTTTTAATCCAAGATGGAAAATCAAAAAAATAAAAATTATAATTGAACCTAAATTAACTAAAATTTCCAATTTTTAATCTTTTAATTTTTTAGTTAATGCAAATTTTAGTTAATTCAGCTTCGATTATAAATTCTATTTCTTTTTAATTTTTTGTGTCTTTTATTTTGGATAAAGAATGCAAAAGTTAATTAATTTATCTCCGGGTTATAGATTTTTTTTTTTACTTTTTGTTTATTTTGGGTTAAAAATGCAAATTTTAGTTAATTTAGCTTCAATTATAACTTCAGTTTTATTTTTGTGTTCAATTTTGAGTTAAAGTGCAAATATTAGTTAATTTAGCTCCCAATTATAATTTTTTTTATTTTACTTTTGGTTTTTGGTTATGGAAAAATGAGAGTCTTGATTATTTAGCTCTCAATTATAATTTTCTTATTTTTAATTTTATTTGTTGATTACGGAAAAATGCTAATTTTAGTTAATTTAGCTCTGGAGTATAATTTTTTTTTTTTTGATTTTACATATTGGATTAAAAATAAAAATAATAGTTAATTTAGGAGAGAGAATTATGGTCCAAGGGCAAAATTGACAAAAAATATTTTTTTTCACTTTTTCCGTCAAAAGTAACTGACAAATAAATCTAAAAGAAAGTTCTTTTTAGTTGAAAGACCAAAAAGTGATTTACGTATAAATTAAGGGATCCAAAAGTATTTTACTCATTGACAAAATGATTTTTCTCTTTCACGGTAAAGGCGCGGTTTTATCCAAGTCCAATTTGAAACCTATATGATTAAATTTTATCGCATCAATTCAATTAAAGTTTTCGCTTCTTGCTTCTAAAAGTTCGATTAAATCAAAATGGATTATATGATATGATCGTTGAGAGGCATTTTCAGCATAACATTCCCTAACATATTATGGCATTACCAGAGATTATGCAGACAAGAGTTTTGACTAGTGATACTTACGGGTTCTTCTTTCATAAGGTATGTGGTAAATTTATCATAGTCATATGAACAAAAAATATTTTAATTAGTTGACAAATGTTAACCAATTGTTATAAGTGGGAGTATTATAGTAATTTATTTAAAACTCTGTAAGGTCAAATTAGTAAAAAGAGAAATCTGACATGATATGTCTGCACGATATAAATTAACGTGAATTAGTCTTATAAAATAACAATTTGACATATGACTATAACATATTTGCTATATACCTCATAGAAGAATTTTCCGATACTCAAACCAACAGTATGTTGCAACATCGAAGAACTCTGCAGCAAAATGCAAGGGATTCTGTACTCACACTGAGGTGGATAAACAGGCTAGCCTTAGAAAAGTACAGGTTCTGACCTTGTGCTGGTTGAAAAATGAGCTAGTGACTCATGGCGGTACCATTAGCCTCTGGCTTCAAATTAATTAAGCAAATTTATTATTTGCTATACCATTAGCCTTGGCTTCAAATCAATTGCTACTCTTCTCAAGCTCAATGAAACTAGCCACTTGGACTAGGACAAGTAACTTTACAAGGAGCATTAATTCTATGCACAAGTGAATCAACAACTGAGCTTGCCCAATTCTTGATCCATCGTTGGCTTATAATGATACAATTGAAACACTAAGATTTTGGAGGGCCTTCAAGGCCACAATCTCAGTCGGATTTGGATTTTTTTCTCTACTTGTTCTCTCATCTATTAGATGATATATATAATATGGGCTATGAGATTTTATTTGTTTTAAATTAAATCTCAATCATTTATTTCATATTTATTTTAACGATTTTTTTCAAAATTAACATTCAAAATGAATAGTTGATATTTAAAAAGACTAAATCTCACGGTCTATAAAAACTATAAAGGAAAGCATGATTTTAGGTATGGACAAATCTATCATTTGAGTTATTGGGTTGTAGTCCCCGTTAAGCCCACAAAAAGTTTTAAGGTACTTCTAGGTTTTTAATTTGTAAAACCATTTGGTCTCTATTCAATTCACATATTTTAACTAATTTTGATTTTTAAAACTACTTAGTACTCACAGAGAAAATATTCATTCGTCCCATAAAGTTATGTCAAGTGTTTTCGAACCTTACACACTGAAACTTTTGTTTCAACCCTAGGTTTAAATGCAACCACACACTTTTGATTTTTGATAAACATTGTTTTGTTATATAATTTTGTATTAGACTGTGTTAAAAGTTAATGCAATTGCTTTTTTAAGTCTTGCATGATTTCATTGCATATATATTGAGCTCGTTTGTAATAGTATTTCCTTTTCTTTGTCAACGTTTGTAATTAATAGTATTTCAAAAGCTTATAAGTGCATTGCTAAATCTATTTTGAATTATCCAATTAGGGTCCAATGCTATTTTAGTGGGGAACTATTCCATCATTATTGTTAAGTATTATGGATTTTCATCTTAAAATCAATTGACTTTAAGTAGAATTAGTCCATAACTTTATTAAGTGGTCTTTTTAGTTATGTCTTTCAATTTTATGTTAATATTTATTGTCTTCAAAAGAAAGTTTATTTATTATTATTGTTTTTTTGTCAACAAAAGACAGTTTATGAATATGTTGGGTTTCGGCTCGAGTTTCAAGTCCAAACTCATATTGAATAAAAACAAAAAGTCTATGACAATAGAGTTAATGTAGCTAGACGATTGGGTCCCCCATCCTAATGGGGTTAATAATTTTTCCTATAAATAAGATTTTTTTAGTTTGTGGTTAGTTTCAACACACCACAAGATGGAAGCTTCACATAAATGAGTGCCAGATGTAATGGGCTAGAATCCATTAAAGTACCCACAAGGTTGACTCAAAGCGAGCAAGATAAGATCACGGGTCGAACTATTACACGGGCGGCCCATTCAGAGACTCGACTCAGTCTTGGAGCTTCACACCTCAAAGGTCCTAGGGTCGAGGCTTGGGAAAAAGAGTTTTAAGGATATTATTAATGGAGTCTTTAAATGTAATTTTTTTTTAATTTGAGTGTTTTTAAAAATTTCAATCTCTAAAGTAATACTATTTATAGTAAAAGTACGAGAGGTCTATCACTTTTAGCTTAAAAGATGTCAAAATAGAGAACCAACATTCATTTTCTTCTACAAATTTATTGAAGAAAATATATATTGTGTCTCTGTTTTGACATCTTTAAGTCAAAAGTGGTGAACTCCACATGCTTTTATCATAAATAGTGTTTCTTTTAGAGACTGAAAATTTTAAAAATATTCAAATTAAAAAAAATTTACATTTTAAAGGCTCTATTAAAAATAGCCTATGCAAAGCGGGGATTGGCCGTTGCCACAAATAAAGTAAGAGACGATGTAGGCAACTAAAGGAAGGGGAGAGATGGATGCAAGCCCGTGGATCTTGGGGAGGAATTTTGGCTTATCTCCCCCCCAAGTCAACGCAGAGGAAGCCTTCAATTAAAGAGGCACGGCATTTACTTGAGGACATAGAAAAAACACCCCAAACACTTAAATAGCGCACCCAAATTCACAATCCACCTTCATCGACCACCAGAAATTTTTGTACTTAGTTGTTGGTGCCCATCAAAAACAGATTGCTAAGCGAAAGTTGAGCAACCTTAATTGTATATTCGGAAAGTCTACACTAGAGACAAACTATATTAAGACTTTTTTTTATCATAAGATATTTGTGTGCACAATCTCCACCATTATATGGTTGATGCGGATAAAAAATAGCCCAGGAAATGTTGATTGGCCCAAGGTTCATGGATGATAAAAACAGCCCACACATTCGGATATTTGTCATAAATATGGCATGTAAGAATAAAAAGGGGATCACTCCAAAAAAAGTAATCACACTACTATAAATAGCATAAGGAAAGTAGACAAAATGGAAGTTTTTTTGGACCTTTCAATTTTCTCATTAAATTTATTTGTTTCGCTAAGAGTCGAGCCAAAAATACTAATTCTCACGTCAGAGGAGAGACGCGGGAACAACCCCCGCTGTTTCTTTCCTTTTTTTATGTAGATCCTCGGCTCAGATTGAAACATCGCACGTTCAGTTCGGCTCGAGAATTCCACATTCAACCATGGTAATCCTAACGAAAGATGCATTCTTGTTTGGGGAAAGAAAGCCGGTGTATTTTTCCATTATACAGCTAATAATGGTTCTAAAGTGGGCTGGATATCATATGGTGCTGGCAAGTCAACTCTCTAGAGTGGTGAGCTTTCTCGATCGATATAATCTGCTTAGAAGAATTAATACTTCTAGGAGACACTAGTGCCAACACCAGAAAGACAAGGCGTGGGCATGATGTAACATGCATACTTTCATCTTTTCCAAAACAAACTTTTCATGCTCAACCCTTAAAAGATATGAAAAATGAAGGATTCTCACTAGGGGTGAATTAGTAGAAGTTGTGAGGGGTGCAACTTTGGTTAATCTTATGAAATATTTAATTTTTTTTATACTTTTAATATTTTTTAATGCGGAAAATCACTTATTCCATTCTAATTTTGTTACCAAGCACACTTAGTCCCCAATTAACCTACATTGATAAAATATTATAAATCATGTTACGTCTATCTTTTTGAAGAAAAAAAAATTCATGCTCAACCCTTAAATGATTAGATAAATAAAAGATTCTCACCAGGATGGATTAATAGTATTAGTTATCAGGTTACAATTTTTACCTACCTCACGAAATTATTTACAATCTCTTATTATTTTCACTATTTTTAGTGAATAAAACTACTTTTCCACTACTTATTTTGTTAACAAACACACTTATTTCCTGCTTAACCCACATAGATAGAATACTTTAGATCAATCCCTATTTGTCACCCTATTTAATAAAAAGCCCGTTCTCTTTAACCATTGGATGTCATCTAATATGGCACACACAACCCACTCAAGAAAAATGTTAAACCATTGGATGTTATCTAATATGGCCATCCTGTCCAAATTCATACCCTGAGCTAGGAGAAGTTTGAAAATCTTCTTGATTAATTGTCTCTAGACTCGACCCCAAGGGTCATCCCATTTGGTAAGTGGGGAAGTCATCCGACCTGATACAAGTTTTGGATCAGGCGGTTACATTTTCAAGATTTTATTAATATTCAATTATTAGGTTAGACGAAGAGAAATTAGCATGTTCCTATTCGATATTAGTGAATAGTGATTAATTTAACTTATGTCTCGTGAACTGATTGAATAAAGATGTTTTCAAAATTATGAAGAAAAAAAAAATTGTCTCTAAGACTGATTAGGTATTAAGAATTCATGTGGTGGAAATCTAAGCTTATCACAAACAACAGTTTCATCTCTTGGTACATTCTTGTGTCATCATCAATTAAGTAAAAACTTCTTTCAAGGAATCTTATTCTTTTCATAAAGTCACTTTAGCATACGCATGCTTTTTATTGCCAATCCAAGGAAAGAGAAACAGGAACAAAAAAGAATCGTCTGTATTTGGAAAACTCAAGTGCAGCTCACATCAAGATGATTGGTATTGTAGCTTAGTGGAATTTTGCAGCCAATGTGGATGAAGTCAAATGGGATCTACAGTTTCCTCTCTGCCTACTCCAGCAATAAGGAAGGGAGAATTTTTTTTTAAGCACTAAAGAAGCATACCCGGATCAATTTAATGTTCCTACTCCAAGAAGTAAAAAGACTAAAGAGGACCCCCCAAGGCTGCTGGAATTGTCCGGTGGTAACTTATTGTGATAGAATATTTCAAATTTAAATCTATATTCTTTTATTACACATTATATGGCCATTAAATGACTTGGACTATGCGTTAGGCGCGCTGCTGTACTATTAAATTTATAGCCACATGGTGAATGTAATATATGATTCTGTTTAAAGTGAATTTCTCGTTATAAAAAAAAAAAGATTGGAGTAACTTTACTTCCTCGAGGGAAAGAGAAGAAAACATATTTTGTTCATGGGTCAGTCTACAAAATGGTAGTTAATTAATGTTAACTAACGAACTCATTAAATAGCTTAAACTGTTAAAGAGAAATTTAAAAACATATTTATTGTGTTCAACAGTTAATTTAACAATTCATATGGCTTGCAAAAGCTCTAAATTTCCCTCCTCGTGCTTTGCATTTGTAACCATATGTGGAGCTAACACACATAAACAACCGTTTTGAAGATTTTCCCTTGGTTTTCTAATGATTTACAAAATCATCTGGAAAATTTTATACCCTACTGCAAGAAGTAAAGACTAAAATATATAACTCCTCAAAGGGAAAGAAAGCAAAGCATATATTGCTTAGCAATGAATCTCTGATGTTGAGAAACACATAATTCAACTTTGCTTCATGAAATTATAGGACAAATTTGGAAAATTTACATGCCAAATGTCCAAGTTATCTTACATATTCAATACTCAAGGACAACAATGATCTAACTATAATAGTATGAACAATATAGCATAAACACAGAACAATGATCTGTTATAATTGAACGAAAATGCGTGTATGTAATATAGCTGACATGTCGACACACAATTTATGTTCAAGAAGATTTTACAAAGAGTCGCATAAATCTTATAACAACATTCAAAATTGAAGAAAAGATAGGAGAAACGAAACATGTCGAATGACACTACAATTTTTTAGCTCAAGTTTCCAGTAGACAAGAGCAAGTACTTTGGTAGATAAGAAGCCTCCTTGTACAAAGTTTAACATTCTTCATCTTCATTTCATTTGCAATAGAAATGTACATGAAAAGATTCATATATGAGGAGAACCTTTTGTAGAAGTTTCTATAGATTTACTGTCATTGCTTCAGGCAAAAAAAATATGGCCACGACGACCTAAATATACAGAAGAACTGCTGATATTTCATGGAAGAAGGCAATGAAGAGGAATTATCATCGGTCTCTCCCCGACCTAATAACAATTAAACCTATGCTACTTTACAGTAATACGTTTACCTTTTATAACACATAAAACTGAAGTGTATGAGAAGAAACACATGAACGAAATCCATTGTCAAGCTTTCTGGGTACCAATTGCGTCAAGCCATGAAACAACTTGATCAATTGAAGGTCTTTGTCTTGGATCCTGGTCTATACATCTACAAGCTATGCTAAGCACCTCCAGAAGTTGCTTTTCACATTCTTTATTTCGTATTGATGAATCAAATACCTCCTCCTCCCTCTTCTCTGATTTCATCTGAAACACCCATGATACTAAGTCTCTGCAATTTTTGCCCTTGCAGACTTCTACAGGTCGTCTACCAGTGAGAAGCTCAAGAAGAACAACACCAAAGCTATAAACGTCACCCCTGAAAGTTGCTGTCAATGTCTGACTATATTCAGGAGGAATATACCCCAAGGTGCCAACCAGATCAGTTGTGACATGGGTATCATAAGGTCGAAGTAACCTGGAAAGCCCAAAATCAGCCAGATGAGCTTCAAATCTTTCATCCAAAAGAATGTTGCTTGTTTTAATGTCTCGGTGTATGATGTTAGGCTCTTTGTGCAAATAAGCTAATCCACGAGCTGCTCCTTGTGCTATCTTCAATCTCGTTTCCCACTTTAGAAATGGACCTCCATCAACACTTTCATGCAACCAATAATCCAAGCTTCCATTGTCCATGTACGAGTAAATTAACAGTCTATCATTTCCATACCGACAGTACCCTTGAAGAGAGACAAGGTTTTTATGCTGAGCTCTTGAGAGTGCTTCTACTTCAGCTTGGAATTCACGGTCCATCTGCCCACAATCCCCAGAAAGCCTCTTAATTGCAGCTTTTGAGCCATCCGGAAGATCTGCTTTGAAAACTAGACCAAATCCTCCACAACCAACAATATTTGACTGATTGAAGTTATTTGTTGATTTTAACAAGTCTGCCACAGTGAGATCCTTGCATTCAGCAGTATGAAAAAGCACCAACTTAGACGTACCAAATGCATCAGACGTTCTTGGCAGTCTACTCATTTCATCCTCCATGTCTTCAATTGGATGGCCAACATCTCTTCGAGACATTTTCAGCAGAACAATTGCCACGAGCAAAGCAATCCCAACTCCTATACTGATTGTAATTCCGAGTATACTGCCTCGGCCAAACTTCTTGTTGGAACCAGATGGGATAGCTGGTCGCAGGCCCATGTTTTTGACAGCACAAGGAGAAATAATTCTTCCACAAAGTCCAGGATTACCCTCAAAACTTGAGCTGGGAAAGCTAAAGAACTGGCCTCCAGTCGGAATCGCTCCCTGCAAGTGATTATATGCCACACTAAACTTTGACAAAAATGTGAGCTTATTTAGTGATGAAGGGATTGATCCATTTAGATCATTGTATGATAAATCCAACACCTCAAGATTCACCGTATTTGAAATGGAGCTAGGAATAATTCCAGTTATATTGTTCCTGCTCAAGTCCAAGACATGCAACTGTTTCAACTGCCCAATTTCAGGCCAAATCGTCCCATTTATTTTGTTATTGTTCAAGTATATTGATGGAGGGAAACTTGAAACTTGATTGTACTGCAAGCCTGTAGCACTCTGATTTCGCTTTACGAACAAAGGGATGCCAGAGTTCATAGAGGATAAACATTTATTTCCATAGATGAGGCTCTTCAGCTCAGTCAAACTTTTTGGAATTTCTCCTGTGAGTGAATTATTAGAGAAATCCAAGTAGAACAAATTGCCCAATTCCCCGATCCATGTAGGAATACTACCTTCCAAATGATTCCAGGACAAATCAAGGACTTCCAATTTCCTGCAACGACGCAACCAAATTGGTATTTGACCTTTCAGACCACAATTCCCGAGTGCAAAAATCATTAAGCTCTCAAAACCACTGATGTTATCAGGAATTTCTTCACCATGGAAGTTTTTGGTGAGAATGAGCGTGGTAAGATTTCTGCATTGCTGCAGAACTGATAAAGCTCCAGACAAATTCACAAGGCTGTTATTGGACAACGACATAAATATTAGAGATGTGAGGTTCCCATAGTTTGCAGGGATCTCTCCAGTTAACACGTTTTTTGCAAGACTCAAGACTTTCAAGTTCTGACAACTTGATAGTGACTCAGGCAGATGACCAGAAAAGTGATTACTTGCAAGATCAAGATTCCAGAGACTAGGCAATCTAGTGAAATTAAGATCAATGGAACCAGATAACGAGTTGTTGCGAAGATCAAGAATTTGTAGTTTAGAGCATAGAACAAGAGTGGAAGGCAATGGTCCCGAGAATGAATTTGAATGGGCAACTAACTCTTTTAGTTGTGTTAAATTTCCAAATACATTAGGAAGAGGACCAGAAAACCGATTTCCATAAAGAACCAAGGATTTAAGATTGGAAAGCTTACTGAGTCTCGAGCTAATCGAACCAGAAATGGAATTGGAAGATGCTGAAAGCTGCTCCAAAGACCAGATTGCATACAAAGAATCAGGAAGCTGGCCTGAAAGAGAATTCGAATCCAAGTGCAATTGCAACAGAGATTTGCTACAATTGTTTAAGCCTTCAAGACCTCCAGTCAAATGATTGAGTGATATATCCAGAATCCTAATCTTATGGGAGACACTGCAGATTTGAGGGTTGAACCCACCAGTGAATGAATTGTTGCTTATGTTAAACGCAACAAGATTAGGGAATTCCCCGAATTCGGACAAGTTTCCACTGAATAAATTACTAGAAATATTGAGTGATTGGATTGAACTCAATTCAGCAAGAGCTCTCGAAACTGGTCCGGCTAACATGTTATGACTCAAATCAAGAACTTCCAGCTGCTTCAAATTTGATAAAACCAAGGGCATTCCACCTTCGAGACGATTGTACGAAAGGTTAAGCACCTTCAACTGATCCAAATTACCCAAAGACCGTGAAATCACTCCTTTCAAGCCTAGCCCAAACGCATTCAACTTGGTCACTCTACTTGCAGCTGACCCATTGGCACCATTTTCACACACAACACCTTCCCATTCACAGCAACTGGATTCACTGGACCATTTCAAGATAACGGAACCATTTGTTAAGTTGCCAGCAAATTCTTTCAATGCCAACAAATCATTTGGATGACAAGTTTGGCTTGTAGTTTCAAGACCAAAACACGAACAGACGAAACAAGCCAAAATTAACCAATTCAGGAAAGTCATTTCGAAAAATCTTTGAACCACCACCATTACTAAAACCAAAGGAGATTATATGCTCAAATCAAATCCAACATCACCATGTACTTGGCTCAATTTGATATGATTGCTCTTGCACTGCTTTGTAGAAGCAGAAATGAACACCAAATGAAGAAATTTTCCACACTATTCCAAAAAACACCTGGCTTTTCTATCACAAAACAAGCACACATAACCACTTGCAGTTGAAGCAACAATTACTACCACAGATTTTGCTAGCGGGGATCCGGTATTTTCTGAATCCTTATCAAAGGAATTACAGAAGAACTTCTTTCAACAAGTCTCCGTACCGGAATTGATAACATTCGAGATAACAAATCCCTAGACCACAACAAAAATTCAATCTTTGTGAACAAAAAACACAGCTAAATACTGAAATAAACAGAAAAACTCCATAGCCACTTAACAAACAGTTCACAACACACACAAAATAGCTCAATTTCTTACCACTTGACAGTGAAGCAATCAGCATCAAAATACTTGTTCACAACATGGATCATAAACAAGCAGCCCTGCCCCTAATAGAAAGAAACAACAAAGAAAATTCATACTCACGTCAGAAAACACCTCAAATTCTCAAAAAAATTCAAAATTAAATCAACTGAAGCAAGTCTTACAAGCATTTAACAACCCTTCATAATCTCAGATCCCCAGATCAGAAAAATACAATCTTTATGCTCAAATCCAATCAACAGCCTTAAGAGAGGGAAAAAAAAATACTTGGTTTACTCAAAAACGATGAAAAATATTAGATTTTTCTTTGAGCAATCACTTGCAAATGAAGCAAACAACAGTATATTGTGAGATTTTTCTTTGAGCAATCACTTGCAAATGAAGCAAACAACGGTATATTGTGAACACTAGCCTCAACTTTCGACAAAGAAAAAGAAAGAGAGAGAGAGAGAGAGAGAAAAGATGAAAAGGGTACAAGAGATTAAGACTATTGGGAGTACTTAGTCGACAGAGATTTCAAATCACATTAACAGTGAGGACAAAGAACCATCTAAACTGCAGGCAAGGACGAGAAAAGGAAAGTGTGTTTGGACTGCTTACTATTACTTTATTTTCTCTCTCTAGAAAATCTATCCAAGATTGTACTTACTATTATTATTATGGACAAAAGAAACTGGTGGGCTGGTTTGAAATCATGACACAAAGGGCTGACTTTTTTTTCAATGGGGGAATCATATTTTTATTGGAAAAATGTCAATTTAGTCCCTCAAGTTTATGCTAAAAATCAAATGAATTTTTATGTTTTGTGAAAATACTAATTTAGTCTCTCCGTTAAATGAAGGACGTTAAGTTCAACTGAAACAAGGGCAAAATAGACATTTTATCCAAAAAAAAGAATGAATGAATTTGCACACCTAATTTGACTTTTTTTTTTGGGGGGGCTCAACTCTCCCTCATTTTCTCTTCCTTCAACAAACACACACACACACACCCAAAGCACTTCCCTTTTGCAGGGAATTGTGACTTTTTTTTTTATAATTCTTTTTTTTGTTGATTTATGTTTGGCCTAATGCGAGTAAATCTTTTTATTGTTTAGTTTCAATCTAAAATTTTCTCAAATAGTTATTGATGATGATGGTGATGTTGTAAACATTTGAGCTAATTTTTCGGAATATATTTTATGCAGATTTTGGCCTTGGAAATTTTGGCAATAAGGACATTTTGTTTTTATTTTTTATTTTGGAATATAATTTGTGCAACAATAGCTAATTTTTTAGAATATATTTTGTGTACATTTGACATTATTTTATTTTTCTTTACCACTTAATTTATAATAGATAAATATAAAGGTATTTTAATATTTTATCTCGGTCAAATCATTGACCGTTAAATAAAAGTTAACGGTAGAGACGAAAATAGTTTTTTAACAAAACAACAGGGATAAAAATGGTTCTTTCACAAAATATAGGGACTTGTTTGGTCTTTACCATAAACTTTAGGGACTAAATTGACATTTTCTCTATTTTTATTAATTAATTAATATTATTATTTTAATGTAGAATTCTTGGTCACAGTTTCTTACAGTCTACAGATCACATGTCTGACTCATTATCAATGCTCACGTTTGTCCTTTTTTCTTCTGTGTAAAATATGTTTGTCCCCAAATGCGAGTAAAATGGTCAATAACGATTTATTATAGTTAAAATTTTTAAATTTGAATTTTATTTTTTTATCACAAATATTATCTTTCATTGACCGACTTTAAATATATGTTGAAACATATTCTTGTACTATTAAATTTATAATTTTAAATAAATCTGTTATGTTCTTGACAAAAATAAATTGTTCGTTCTTTAACAAAAAAAAAAAATGTTAAAAAGTGTGGAGTTTGTTTAGTGGAAGGTGGGGGATTGAAATTGATGTGAGTTGTTGCTTCACTTGCACTTATGCAACATTAATTTGGTGCGGTCTTACGAGGACTAAGACATGAGTCTTTTTTTTTTCTCTGTCCAATCCCACATTGTAGTACTGCGCGTGATGAATTCCACTTTAGCAGCTTATTATAAAAATTGTAAGTGAACCAAATTTCAGTTTTGTGACAAACTTCGTTTGTTTGTTGTAAAATATTTTACCGTTATAAAAATTGTAAGTGAACCAAATTTCAGTTTTGTGACAAACTTCGTTTGTTTGTTGTAAAATATTTTACCGGAAAATATTTTTCAGATTTTACGGTGTTTGGTAACACTAGAAAATTAGTCAACTGTAAAATATTTTTTAGTCAAAAATTGCGGCTGTTTTTTCTTAATTTTACGGTGTTTGGTAACACCGAAAAATTGGTCAATCGTAAAATATTTTCCGGTCAACAATTGCGACTAGTACAAAATTATGTAAAATGTTTTCATGTCTTTTGGGATAAGAAAACATTTTACCGAACTTACCGTACATCCAAACACCAGAAAATATTTTTCAGTATTCTATTTTCCAGTAAAATATTTTCCCTTAATAAGTTATTTTACGGCAAACAAACGGAACCATGTAAAATATTTTATTTTACAGGAAAACACTTTCCACGGAAAATATTTTACACAAGCAAGTTATTTTACGACAAACAAACGGTGCCAAAGTTTAGAAGATTGTCACACTCACTTAAAGATTTATTTTTTATAATTTTATTTTCTATTTTTGTGGTCATTAATTTGACCATTTTTGTCACACAATCAAAGGTGATACTAGTGGGGCACATGACTTTCTTGTCACATAATTAGAGACGGTACTAGAGAGGTTGGGGATGGCCCCGACCCCCTAGATTTAGAAAAAATAAAAAAAATATATGCAATATTTTAAAAAATTAAAATATTCAGTCCTCTTTATATTTTTTATTTGAATCTTAGTCACCTAAATTTAAATTTCTGGCTCCACCCCTATACACAATTATAACTTTAATAGCTAATTGCCTAGCAAAAAGAATAACTTTAGCAGCTAATTATGTTGTTTGCAAATGTGGGATTTTTTAGACCGCTTATCACTAAATAATGGTCTTCTCTTATGACATGCAAAATGGGAAAAAAGAAAAGAGCAAAAGAAAAGAGCAAAGAAAAGAGAGACTTGTTTGTTTCTTAAATTAATGTTCTTTATGTCTCGGTACTATCTTTAACGGCTAAGTCTTAAATTTTTGAAATCTCTTTGCATTTAATGGTTTGTATGCTAGTCAAAGCTATAAATGTGCAGCTTTGAATTATGCAAGATTTAAGTGATAAAGATGAGGCCGGTTGAAAGATCTATCTGATTTGGATTATACTAAGTTTATGTAATCTTCCATCAATGCATTAAGATTTAGGAAATCAAAATTAATTTAGTGGTGGACAAGATGACAAAGTTCCTTATAATTTCTATTTGCTTTTATGTATGCAAATAGGATTGTAAGTTGTAACCAAGTTGAGTCTGGTCAATGGCGGAGCCAGAAATTCAAAGTTAGAGAATATACTCGTATAATAAGAGAGATCAGGGAATATACTTGTATAATAAAAATGTTCAATATAATGATTTTTTTGTAAAAAAAATTAATTAATTTTTTTTCAAGTTGAGAAAGTGAACAAACACCCCTCACACTCAAGTGGCTTTGCCACTGAGTCGAGTTGAACTTTTCGGGACCTGATTTTCTCGAAACATTAGTAATGCTCTTCTCTCATAACATGTAAAAAGAAAAGAAAAAAAAAAAAGAGGGGGTGGAAAAAAAAAAAAAAGCAAAGAAAATAGATATTTTTTTCTACACCGCTTTAATAGCGAGTCTCAACGTTCAATATTTTTCTATATGTAATCTTTCATAAATGAATTATTCAATACCAACTCGAGCTTTACTCCTTTTTTTTTCTTTTTTTTTTTTGTCTGAAACTCGAGCTTTACTCAAATTTGTGCTCAAGTGTATAATCGAGTCTTAAGTTCCGGTCTATACTTAATAATATTTCTAGAAATATGTTAAATAGTCTATTTAAAAAATGAACCTAGAAAAGGTAAGTGTATATAATTTATTCATGTGCTATATTCTTTATAATTATTGAGACATAACACAAATTAATATATTAGGAGTGTATATAATTTATTCATGTGCTATAATCTTCATAATTATTGAGACATAACACAAATTAACATATTAGGAGGAATTGTACATAAATAAATGTCAAATCTATATATATATATATATATATATATATATATTACTTTTTCTTATTCGTTTTGGGCTCGTGAGCGTTCAAAATTCAAATCAACATGTATATAATCAGATTCAAGTTCGATTATGTAATATGAATCCATAAGTTTAGTACTAGTGGACCCATATTAGCTAATCAACCTTAAGTTTGCATTTCATTTTTTGCTTTTCTTTAAACTCTATAAATATACGAGTATTTGTTGTTTTGTAGTAGATGTCTCCCATTTTTCAGAGATTATGATTTATATTATCGCTCATTAGATATAAAAAACTTCATATTTCTGTCAACTAATTGAATCACAAAAAATTCTTTAGTTTGTACAGTCAAATTGTTTGCACCTCAAATGTGTGAAATCCACACGCATGGTGTTCACATTTTCTCTCACAATTGAACGTCTGCATATCTAACTAAATTTTTTTTCATTAAATTATTACAAAATTCATGTTACCTGTGTGGCTCAGATTCTCTCTCACCAGCTGAACTTTTTTCATTGAAGTATTACAAAATAGTAAATTTCACAAATGGTCCTTAATAATGTCATTAATTTTTTATTTTTTCATCCTTTTTATTTTAAAAATGATGTGCTTGGTCTTTAATGTTTGTATTTTTTTTAATTTTATCTCTATTGTTACAAAAGTGGTTCGCTTAGTCATAAACTGTAGGAACTAAATAGAGACTTTTTGCAAACTGTAAGAATTAGGTGCATTACTTTTGAAATAATAGAGTCATAATTCAAAGAAATTATAAATATTGAATAAGGCTCCGTTTGTTTGCCGTAAAATAATTTGCTTGTGTAAAATATTTTCCGTAAAAGTGTTTTCCTGGAAAATAAAATATTTTACATGGCTCCGTTTGTTTGCCGTAAAATAACTTATTGAGGGAAAATATTTTACTGGAAAATAGAATACTGAAAAATATTTTCTGGTGTTTGGATGTACGGTAAGTTCTGTAAAATATTTTCTTATCCCAAAGGACATGAAAACATTTTACATAATTTTGTACTAGCCGCAATTATTGACCGGAAAATATTTTACGGTTGACCAATTTTCTGGTGTTACCAAACACCGTAAAATTAAGAAAAAGCAGCCGTAATTTTTGAATGAAAAATATTTTACGGTTGACCAATTTTCCAGTGTTACCAAACACCGTAAAATCCGAAAAATATTTTTCGATAAAATATTTTACAGCAAACAAACGGAGCCTTAAATTAAAATCTTTTGCAGTTTTTAACGGCTAAGCATGTTAGTATGTTACTTTCAAAACAATAACAATAAAATTGAAAAAAAAAAGTGTAAACAATTAAATTTATCCCATTACAAAGTTGATGCTAGGAAGAATCAAATCAATCAAAGTAGCTCTCTCTATCTGATTGGTCCCTTCGGATTAATATTGTCACAATCGTTCAGTGTCCTGTTATTGCGTTTATATCCATCCATTGATGGCACGCGTCATAATGCTGCGCGTGGCCATTTGCAATAATGAGGAATCAAAGGTCAAAGTGCTAAGATTCGATGACCGAAGACATATAGCAGGTGAGATTGAGCGGCGTGGTAGGCGCAAGTCGCGGTTTGATAAGAGGGCGGGTAGGCAAACCTTGCCCCCTAGCGGCCTCCCTAACGCGTAGTCGGTTCAACTACTCAAACCTGCTAACATGTGAGCCCCCACAAAACCCACTCAAGCCATATCCAACCTTGTGTGTCATCACGTTATTATATTATGAGTAGACTATTTTCCTTTAATGTCATTATGTTAGAAATTTGTTTCAAAATAATCCGATCGAGTTGAATGATTAGATCGTGTGTATGAGATTCATGTATTTTTGATAGAGTGATCATTTGAGAGTCTAACTCTTGTGTTATGAAGAAATCCACCGTTTGGAGGAATCTTTTTATGAAGTTATTATGTTATGAGCGAAATTTAATATACATTGTTAATTATTTTATCATAACTATATCACTAATTTATAATAATTGAGTGTGTGTGTGTGTGTGTGTATGACATGTGCATGGAACTCACGTGCTTCTAATAAGGTGACAATTTGGGAGCTTGACCTATTATGTTATGAAGAAGTCCAACGATTAGAGAATCTTTTTATAACGTTATTATATTATGAGTGAAATTTAACAGTTATAAATTATTTAAATTATTTTATTATAAACGTATTATCAATTTATGATCGTCACATTATAAGTGGATTTATTCCCAACTCACTTACCCTAAGCTGCTCGCTAGAGTGGACACTGAAATTAGCTTATCCTACTTTTAGTTCGTGCATGGAGCACTCATTATGTGCCTCAAACATATATGATGGCCACAATGATGTTGTTCAAAGCCGAGAGGCAACAATTTATAGTCAAGTTATTATTGTTTGCATTCCGATTAAGTTGAAACTTGAAAGCATTACGGCAAAGGAAATTTTAATTTTGTTTTATTTGTACTAAGTGACAAGTTTAGTATTTTTTTGAGTAGTACGTAGTTAGAGTATACAATTTGACTATAATGTACATAAATATATTTTTAATCGAGGTTAATTAAAATTTAGACAAAAATATTTATATATTTAATATTTTTCTGAGATTAATGAGGATTACGACTGCATTGGTCCATAATTAAACACGCCCCAATATTGTCTGTAGGTAAAACATAATATAACAATAGGTTATTGTTTCAAGTGGGGTGCAATCAGTTTTGTATTATTTCTTTTAAGAAAATTCAACCTTAATTGTCCAAACAAATAATAAAACCACTAATAACGACAATAATAAGCAGTGATGTTATTGTCCATCATAATTATTTAACAGTTCAAGTACAATTTTTGTCAAATATTAGGTTGTTCAATTTTGTTAAGAGGAAGACTAATATGTATGCAAATGGGGTGATCATTTTTTTTTTCTTGCTAATTTAATGGATGATCAAATTTGTGAGATCCAATTTGCTACCTTTAAATTGGGTGAATAATATATGGCATGAACTTGTTATTTATTTATTTATTTTAATTCAAAGAAGACCTAGACCGTATAATAAATATTAAAGAATGTCACTGAGGAGAATTGATTTCATAACTTCTCGCACTCATATGAGGAACATACCACTAAACCAAAGGTCCGGTGGTATGAACTTCTTAAATTTGTGAACTCTAATCGACCCATTGTGTTTTTCTATTATAGTTTAAAGAAGGTAGCTCATTTTTTACAAAAAATAAAAAAATAAAAAATACTAACATTGAAGTATTTTCACTTCCTTTAGCTGTCTTTTTTTTATTATTTAATAAAAGTTTAAACCGTACAACACATATTAACAATATCATTTACAAAAATTAATTTTATAATAAAGAGAATGCCACTAGACCGAAAACATATTGATTACTTCCTTTAGCTGTCTTTAAGGTCGTAAACCTAATAATAATTTGCTAATTTATTTTTACCATCTCATTATCAAACTTGATAGGTAACGTTTTTCGAAGGGTTTACAATCTCTCTTTTTTCGACCCCCAAAAAAAACATTGGAGTAAAAATGTCAAAGTCCTACCTAAAATATTGAAATGTGGTCTAAATTCTGTCACCTGATTAAGCACACTGATAAATGATTGATGGAGATTGGTCAAACTAATCATTTCATAGAGCAAATTTCATAGTCTCGTTTTCCAACTGCCATGTGTTAATTAGTTTTTGGGTAAATTTCATACTTAGCCTCTATTATTTACATTTTTCTTCAAATTAATTTTTAATATTTTAAAAAAATTATACTAGTCTCTTATATTTACAAAGTGATTTAAGATAATTTTTATTGTTCAAAATTAATCAATTTAATCTCTATTATTTTTTATAAAATTCAATATAGTCTCCAAATAATGGTCAAGTGTAGGGATTGGATTAATTTTTTTTAGAAAACAATGGGACAAAATTGATTTTTTTGAAAAATAATAAAAATCAAATTGACTAAGTTTAAACAATAGAAACCATTTTGAATAATTTTTGTAAACATTAAAGATTATTATGAATATTTTGAAACGTTCGAGACTATATTGAAAAAGTATGTAAACAATTGGAACTAACTTTTATTTCTTTTTCTTTTCTTTATTTTTTATTTAATTTTCTTTTTCCCTGATTTTTCCTTCCTTTCTTTGTTTACGAATTTTCCGATCCACATGCAAACACACTTGAATGAAAATTAATTAAATTAAGAATCTATTTGGCCAAATTATTAAATTTTAACTGTTGAGTTGTACAGTTTTGAATAATAATGCTATTAAACAGAAGTTATTAACTAATTTTGTGTTGTTATGTTAGAAGTAATTGTCGATGAATTTGTTAGGGCCATTACTAGAAAAGTGTTGTAAATGTGCTGTGACTATGAAAATGACTAAAAATGATACTCTATAAATTATCAAAAATTTTGAAGATAATATTAGGGTTTTAAAAATATGGAGAAGTATTTTTTAGAAAAAAAAGAAGAATTTTTTTTTCCGCATAATGTAGAAATATTTCACAAAACCTTTTTTGAGAAATTCCAATTTATAACTTCTCATTTTTCTAACTTTCTTTTTTATTAATTTTGACTTTTATAACAAAACTCTTTAAAAAATGAACGGCACAAAAAATATTTTTAAATATTTAAAAGTCAGATCAAATAAACACTAAATCTTAAATCTTATCTCATGTAAATGGAAATTACTGCCAATTGCCTATCGTAAGCACCACCCACACGCATACAACAAAAGTCATACCCCTTAAATCTTATCCCATGTAAGTGGAAATTACTGCCAATTGCCTATCGTAAACGCCACCCACAGCAATACAACAAATGTCATACCCCGAGCCTAGATTATCAAATTTGCAGGAAAGATTAATATTTTTACTAGTCTAAAATAATTAACTTAAATTATTTTTTATACTCATAATATTTATTTATAAATCATATATAAATATTATTTCTTACCGATGTGGAATTTCACAACATACAACTCAGTCCACACGCAAGCATACCCAAAAACCACCATCCACTTGAAGCCTTTGCGCAATTTGCCACAGTGGGTCTTGCCATAAAGCTCCAATTAGAGCTTTCTAAGCTTCATTAATTAAGTCTTCCCAAGTTGGCTTATTGTGGTGGTTGTGGTCACGGGTTGAGGTGATTTTTGACGGAGAAGATGTTAGTGGTAGGCGATATTGGTGATGGTGGTGTTGCTTAGTGCTTGTGGTTTCCAATATTTAATTGTGCACTTGTAGAAAATAAATGAAAAGCCAATAAAAAATAGGAATCAATCCAACGACACTTTGTACAGGAAAAACAATAAACTTTACTTTCTTTACATTTTTGTGTGTTTCGTTTTTTATTTTTTGAAACTTACTTTCTGAAATGATTAATGTGACCATCTTCTGTTAATCAGGGTTTCACATTTTTTGATTTGGAGTAAAAATTATCAGGGTTTAACATCATTTGATTCGAGGTGCTAATTGAGGGCGTTGAGGTAAAAAATTGATACACCGAAACTATGAACTTCCAATGGAACTCCAAGTTTGATTTGTAATTAAAAAACAAATTGCGGGGTCTTCTCACATGAGTACTCTAACGCTCAAGTTAGTCTTTGATTAACTTAGTCAGAGACTTTAGAAATTAAGAGTGTGTTTAATGAATAGTAGTTACCTTTTTTCTGTGAATGAATGAAGTATTTATACATTTATTAAAATATTCTTTCAAATTTTGTGAAATTATGTTGGATTTTGTATAACCCTTTTCTTGAGGTTCGAGATGTGGTCGGGTGTTCAACCACCTCAGGTCGGTCATACCTAATCTACTAGGACCAATGCAACATCATCCCTTTACACAAGGGCAAAATCGATAATTTACATCAGGTCGAGATTTATTCCACATTAGAGGGTTTTATATAGTGAAAAAAATAAGTGCGTGGATTAGATTGTTATCTTGGATTAAGATAGAGACAGGGAAGTTCCGTGTTTGAAGATATTTTGGATGCTTTTGAGGATCTCCTAGAGAAGGATAGAAAATGTGAAACATCTCTAGGATGATAGTAGATTAGTCTTTTGGACTATTCGCACCGCTGTATTTTTTGTAATAGATCGACTACACCTTCGTTTGAAAAAAACCCCCCAAAAAAAAAAATCTGTCCACTTGTGATTGGATAAGGTATTGACAATTATCTTAACATTGGGGTTAAAAATGATAAACAATCGTTTTAGTAAGGATTAATATGACAGCATTGATTATAATAAGGCATCAATGATGACTTTTGATATGCTGTTGCCTTTTAGAGGTTGACAATGGATTTATCACAACTTTTCCTAAAGTAAATGAAACTCACACTAACATGCTTTCAGTACAGAATATTAGAGTGATGCATAATGTTTAACCAAGTTGCTGTGATTGTATCTGTAATAGAGTCCATAATGTTACACTTTTGAAGGCCCAATCTTCCTTCGGGGAGTTACGATGGCCCAATCGACTAAATCCACCATCCAACCGGATATATTAAACCCATGGCCATCAAGACTCAAATTGCAAAAAGAGCCCAACCGGCACACTCCAACAAAGAACCATCTGAAGAGGCCAACAAAATGGCCCAAATGGCGAGAATAAAGGCACGTGAAAGGGAGCGGAGTCAGTAATTTAATATTGGGAGGCCAAAATCAATTCGGGAGGGGAGCCATCTGTGTTTTCAGCTTGGTGTTGCCTAGCCCATTGCTTTCATACCATGGGTGATTTCTGATTAGCTGTTCCCTGTTCATGGATTTGAAACTTTTTGTTACCTCATGGTTTCACTAAACTAAATTATGTTATTGGACTTAGACTTGGGCTTCCCTAGTTTGGGTTGTTGTAAGTTTGGGCATTCCTCATGTATGTTTACTTTTGTTTGGGGTTAGCCCATTCTTTGTCTTATATATTTTATTTTGGGCCTAGTTGATTTAGGCCCGATTCTTTTGTAATTTCTTCTGTTCGTTTCATCAGCCGAAAAAGGCCAAGGTTACTTAGCAGATACTATTAGCAAATAGCAAGCTTAAACGATATGATAATACAATATGATGACAATGCTCTAGTTGTTATTGATCAAGAAGGAAATCCAAAAATAACTCAAATTTTTTGTGCAATGGCTTGGGAGTTGAGACAATTAAATTTTACTAAAATAGTTTCATTGAGGTAAAAGACAATACGTTTTCATTTTTATATGTCAAATTTGGGCCTGGGCCCAACCCATAAATCCGGTTTGATCCATCTATGACCAAACATATTTGGGCCTGAACTTGATGTGGGCTGGTCCAGTAACTGGTTGTTACATGCTACTAATAATTAGTCAACTACTACTATACTAGCTGACTAGCAGGCGGTGGTGGGTGACAGAGATGGCGGAGATAAAGAGCATAGGGGTGGTGGGTGGCGGCCAAATGGGTTCCGGAATAGTCCAACTAGCCGCCGTCCACGGCGTCGACGTTTGGCTTCACGACACAGATGCTGAAGCTCTCAGCAAAGCCCAAAAATCCATTTCCAACAACATCCTTCGCCTTGTCTCTAAGGGTCAACTCTCTCAGGTCCCCCAGCCCTCCTCTTTCTCTCTCTCTCTCTCTATATATATGTGTGTGTGTGTGTGTGTGTTTTTTCATATATGCCATTAAGACACAATTATTGATGATGGGCAAAAAGTACAAGTAGAGGGATGAACTAAAAAAATTTCCTTGTATTTTGCAATATTTACGTGAATTAAACTCCTATATTTTATAGGAACGTGATGAAAAATCTCCGATTGGACAGAAGAGACCAATGAGCCATATTATTAGTAATGGTAGGTTATTAGATTATTATGACCCGGAGTATTTATTAACGTGTAATTTTCTGTAAAATACTAGGAGTTTTTTGCACTTTAGCCACAAGGAGGGTTAGGGGGTGGTCATCTAGATATAGTAAATAACGTTATAGTCTACAAGCTAAAGTGTGCAACTTTTCTTTGTGGAACGGTTTTTAATTCAATGTTTTTGTGGGGCTGGTTGGGACCATTTTTTTGGTTAAATATAAGCACTTTGAGTGAAATAAAATGTGGCTTTTGCCTTGTAGATCACTAATTTTGAAAATTTTCAATTACCAAAAAATGACTATGATTCATTGTTCTTTTTAGTTATGTTAATCATTTTGAAGGTTGCAATTCTCTGATGGTGGTGTATAGACTATAGATTATGTGATCTTGAACCAAATAGAATAGCCTTTACCAAAAAAAAAAAAAAAAACCCAAATAGAATAGCCAAATGAGACCCCTTTTGGCAAGGTTCTAAGATCGGGGATAGGTTTGGCTAGAATTTGAAATATTTAGAAGTAAACTGGGTTTTGATGTTAAACATGGTGTTTTGTTCTGTTTTTATTCTTTTAACAGACTATAGGTGATGAGGCTGTTAAGCATTTACGGTGTACTAGCATATTGGAGGAGTTTCATTCAGTTGATCTTGTGATTGAGGCGATCGTGGAATCTGAGGATGTGAAGAAGAAGTTATTTGCTGCTCTTGATAGGATCACGAAAGGTTCTGCTATTTTGGCATCTAACACGAGCTCCATTTCGATTACTCGTTTAGCATCTGTGACAAGCCGACCACACCAGGTTTTAGCATTAGAGTACTACTTGTTTCTGTTGTTCTTTCAGACTCCATTTTTAATTGATTAAACTGCTTGAGCAAGATATGAATCTTTTGGGGATGTTTTTCATTTCAAATCTCTGTGTCACTATCTCCCATCCCCGTCTCATACACAAAATTGAAGGGAAAATGAGGAAAGAGAAGTACAGACACACACAAAACAAATTCTTTTATCACTGTAATCTTTTCTTAAGATGAAACTTCAGGGGTTTGATATCTTTTGAATAGAACTCTCATCGGGAATGTCCATGTTCAGGTATTGGATATTTCATCTCTATATCTTTTGTGTCAGCTCATAATACATGTCCTTGTTTTCCAATGAAATGTTAATGAAAAAGATGGACGTAGAAAAATATTTATATGAGTCTAAATAACTCCTGGTTATTACATTTACAAAGTGTTATGCATAATTCAAAAGTAAAAGATCTGGTTTTTTGTGTTCATCAGAATATTATACAAGAAGTTATTAGGTGTAAAAACTTTGGTTTACATAGAAGCGTCGTAACTATGGTTCAAGCCCATTGAGACTTCTTGACATGCAATGCTGAAAAACTAATTTTTGATCATCTACATACCTCAATAAATGAGCTATGATGGCTGTTAACATGATTCTGTTAATTTAATTTTGTAGTTCAGCATATTTTCCTACTTTTCAGTCAGGGTCTCATGGTTGAATAGGATATAACTCTATTGTATTATAATATTTTTATCATGTTAGTTACTTGTTGCTACATTATACAATGATGACTTCAGTGTTGTAATTTCAATTCATGTACGTTGATCATTTGCATTGTCAACGATAACTATTTGCGCTCTCATTCATTAACTTTATCACATGCAGGTAATTGGCATGCATTTCATGAACCCTCCACCTATCATGAAACTAGTTGAGATTATCAGGGGTGCTGATACTTCAGATGGTACATTTAGTGCCACAAAACGCTTGGCTGAGAGGTGATATACTGGAATGCTTTTGAGCTTTGAAGAACATGTTATGGCCTTTAGTTCTGTTGTACATGTAGATTTACATCTCTAATTCATCTTCAAAATTACAAGAGGAGAACTTGACACTAACCTCCAAAAAAGGCTCGAGGATAAGTTGCTTTTGATATATACTTTTGTGAATGATCTATTAGCGTTATTGGTCATGTTGAAATTATCATAATTAGACCATAATTTTTCACGTGTAGTTGAAATATAGGGAAAAGTTTTTAACAACAGTAGATTTAAGCTGTGCTTTGATGTCCAACTTTTGTTCCTTCATCATATTAACTATGTTGCCTTTCTGACGTATGAAAGGAAATTCTGAAAAGTTCACATGTCATGACTTCCCCCGACTTAGAGGAGCCTCAATGATCCACTCACCTCAAATTGTCCACTCCGCTTTCCTCACTTCGTTCTCCAGCGCACATACTCTAACAAATGTACAGCATTTCTTGGGAGGCCAAAAATTTTACTTTACAAACCAAACCAAACCAAACCAAAACAGGTCTTATCCCACTAGGTAGAGTCGCTTATATGGATCTAAAGACGTTACTCATTCCTGTTAAGAGCAGTCTCCTTTGTTAGCTCCATAGACGTGAAATCTCATTTGAGTGTCTCCATTCAACTCATCTTAGATATTCTTTTATCCCTTTTATGGTATACTACCTCTATACCTTTGCACCTTCTAATAGGTGTTCCACCATGTCCAAATCATCTCAAACAATTCTTCTTCATTTTATGTCTATTGGGGCCACCCCTAGTTACCTTGTTTTCTTCAAATTTATCATTTACTTAAAGAATTACCTTTTCTCCCTTTGTTAAGCATTTAAGAATCCCTTTTTATTGTGTAGATATTTTCATGGTTTACCTAATTATGTTTTTTACAGCCCCAGACTCTTTTGTCCCATTTGTTACCATGGAAATATTAGATTTCTTAGCCTTAAAGTCTGTCAATTTCTGAACTGCTGGCCCTTGGATTTGTAGGTTTGGGAAGACAGTGATCCGCTCTCAGGATTATTCAGGCTTCATCGTAAATCGAATACTAATGCCAATGATAAATGAAGCATTTTATGCTCTCTATACTGGAGTTGCGACAAAGGAAGACATTGATATGGGAATGAAACTCGGGACAAACCATCCAATGGGTCCTCTAGAACTTGCAGATTTTATAGGGTTAGATGTTTGCTTATCAATTATGAGTGTTCTTCATGCTGGCCTTGGAGACAATAAATATGTGCCATGCCCTCTCCTTGTGCAATATGTTGACGCTGGCCGGCTTGGTAGAAAGCGAGGTATTGGGGTATATAGTTATCTGAAATCACCCAAGGAAACAAAACCATTAACTCGTCTTTAGCTTCTAGTAGCACCAGAATATGAGTATCTCACTGTGCGTTTCCAGATAAGATACTTTCCTCTTGAGGTAAGGTTGTTCTGTCGCAAAACTCGGGCAAATATGTCGCGTGGTCTTTCTTTATCTCCTGCTAGTTCTTGGTGTATTTCCTTCTTTCTCGTGAGTTCAATAATAACTAATTGTACAATGCTAGAATGGGAGAGAATACGCTTGTAAAAGAAATAAAGAGAAAAAAGTACTTGATAGTGGATGCTATGTGCACCAGAGGACAAGGTAATGAAGATCCTGTAAGCTTTGTGAGTAGATTGTCATAGTTTGTTATCGCTATTGCTTGCATACTTGCGCCTCTGGATATAGTTTCAACTACTGAAATGTCATAATGAAGTATGAAAAAGCAGGCTATGTACAGTTAAATATTACTGAATTTTCTTGTGTTGTGCTTTCTTGAGCTTTTCAATCCAATCACTCGGTTGATCAAGAGGTTAATTTCTTTTGTTTTGGCCGGTAAAGTCCTCGCTATTTCTTGAACAAGGGAGGGAATCTTATCCGTTCAAATTTTCCAACATGAGTAATGACTTGCATAAATGGTGTAATGACTGTCTTGTTGTTTCCGATATGGTCTTTACATGCCCTCAATCTCCTTTACATTCCCTCAAAAATTGACAATCGGATTTTCCCAATTTTAAAGGAATTTCTGCCAAAATGACGAATTCTGCCGTAGGTGCCTTGCTGCTAGAATGATACAGCCATCTTGTTTTGGGATGTGTATCCGTTCATTGTTTTTATCTCTTCTTCTCTTTAGGTAGTTTTACATTAAAAAAAAATCAATAATAATTAAGTAACGATATAATTATAATAAAATTATCTCAACTATTGAATGTTGAGATTATATAATTATATTATTATTTTATTATATAACATTCTAAGGATTTAAATTAGTATTGCATCATTGACCCTTAATATATTACCATTGGGTACTTTATGCTTACCAGCTGGGATACCTGTTAGGTGAAACAAAAAGTCAACATGAGGCCCTCCTTTTCTATGTAGTGCCAAGCATGACCCACAAAAAGATGGCAGTTTTAACCCTTTTAGGGTGCTAATAGTTGAAAATAATGAGAATTAACGATTGTGAATTTTCAACATATTTCATCATCATAACGTTATAATCAAGACTCATTCTCACCTTTGGTTACCCCACCAACACTGCTTATAAAGTGGAAGCGATTGAAATGGAATCTAATTATCCTGTAAAAAGAATAAAGCATAGTTTCTGGTACTCTAAAAGATAACCAAAGAACTTGAGCTAGCCATGAAGTTCTTGTTCCAGTGCCCATGTTGCTCGTGTTTCTGCTTCCTGAAGCCCAAGAAAGGCAAACCAAAAGAGAAGGCCAAGGGAGATTAACTTGCAACACTACAGGATGCAGCTGATTTGGTCAATCGAGTAAAACATTTTTCTTTCCCTTTGAACTTTATGATTCAATCGATCCTTACTTAATGAGATAAGACTTAGTTTGGCTAAATCGGTGTGGTTCGCAATTGCATGTCCATCCCTCGTTATCTTTAGAATGCAACTTGGGAATCTTTCATAATAGTCGTATACCTGTAACTTCTGCGTGTATTTTCATCAGAATAATTTGCGAATAATTACTTACTAAGAAAATGTTCATAAATTTTTACCATTTAGTCATACTCTGCCTGTGATCTTATCAATTGTAATACTTTGTATATGTGAAAAATGATGAATAGTGGCTTGTTTCTGGAATCTACTTTGGTAAATGCACTAGCATCTTCTTTTGTTACTAACTTTGCATACTACATTATGCACTCAACGACCTAGAGTGCATGTAAGGATCCTCTCATATTATTACAATGTTGTGAGTAGGATTTTACAGTTATAAGCTATCCGTATCTTTTCATCATAATTATATCAGCAATTTATAACTGTTAAATTTTGTTCATAATGTCATAATCCTATAAAGCCTATTCATGCCCACAAACCACACTTTTGTTTCATAAGGGTAAGTTCTGAGGTAGGCCTAAATGCAGGTTACTATGCAGACCTACTATGTCCTCGATCTGGATGCATAAGGTGCATTATAAGTGTCTAGTCTTTTACGAGGTCACTTTTTATTCACAAAGATGTGAGTCGTACACACTTGGATTCTTGCTAATGCATTTGGTTTAGTTGCTTAAAGGAAATCCACTTGGATTCTTGTGAACAATCTGCAGTTTGTAATGCCCATTGCGTCCAGAAATTAGTGACGAACTCTTCATACTCAGCCTGACTACAAAACATTGTCTAATTTGCTATTCTCTTTTGTGGGTGGGTGCTGAAGTGGAAGAGATTGCTTCGGATGAGTGTCTAGGTATCACATCCAAGGAGGATGGTGTGCCCTATAAAGAAAGGCAGGCGTGTAACGAAGCAAGCAACTTACCCTGCTCCAGAGAGAGGCCATAGAAGCAGGGGTAGCGTCATATGCTTGGATTATTATGACTACTATTCTTTCCATCCTCTGCTAGGTCCTTATCGTTTGTCAAGGAAAAATCGAATTATACATCGATATAGGGGAGCTGGAGTGGTTAAAACAGTAATCATTATGGAATTGATTAACAATATTGTCCCAAGCCACTATGATCTTAATATATCTTGGTAGCTGAAACATTTGCATTTAACTGGACTATCCTTTATCTTCCTACCAGTAAGATAATGTAGGAGTAGGGTTGTCAATTGGACACCTGATGCACTCCTCTATAAACTTTGAATAGGGTTATCAATGGATCAAAGTGTTGAATCAAATTAGATATAAAGATATCTGGATCCAAAGATAAGTCTGTTCGGATCTAGTTCAAATTTGATGGATACCCAAAATTTAAATCCAAAAACTTGAATTTGGATTTTTTTTGGTCTGAATTTGAAATGTGATTTTTAAGAACTTTTATTCCATATTACTTTAATATAGACCTATCTCCGATCACCTTTTATCATAGACTGGGTTGGACCTACCTTGTAATAACCCTCAACTTGGGAAAAAGTATTTTTTTAAAAAAATTTTTGATCTTTTTTTTAAAATTTTTATATTGGACATTTTTTATATATAAATGCATACCCTGACATCTTTTACTACACGAGTGCACGCCCTGAGTTTGGGTGTCTGTTTCGCCACTGATCATAGCTAGAGAGAAGAACAATAATTAAGAGAGACTTTGAATTTGGTTTTCTAGATGTAATTAATAACCAATTGGTGAAGTAGTACCTTTGAATCCGAAAGATTTTCTATGGAATTTCTTCTATGTTAGAAAATCTTGTTCCTAATATTATACTACTGTACTTCAATTGGTTATGTTCTTTTAGTTTTTAATGAGCCAAGAAATAATCAATTGTTATACATTTCGTTAACTGGTTTGAAGGAATTTTTATAGTTTAAAAACATCTTGATAAAAAACAATAACTTATTTTACTTTATATGTACTATGCTGGAAATTTCAGTTAGAGAAAACTATTAAATTGAATAGCGATAAAAAAAAATGAATTAGTATGACATACATGATATATGTGAGAATTAAATTTTCTTCTTAGGTTAATTATCAATCAATTCTAAATTTGCAATATCTTATAAACATATACCAAAGAGTGATGTCAGGGGTGGAGGTACATGAGGCCGAGCGGGGGGCTGCAACCCCCATTGGCTAGAAAAATGTTAAAATTTTTATGTATTTTTCAGAAAAAAAATTTAATTATTTATATATTTTTAGTTAAAAAAATTAATTACCCTCCACTGAAAAAGAAATATACGTACCTATATAGTAAAAAAAAATATTTATTTAGCTCTCATTGAGAAAAGTTCCTGGATCCGCACCTAGTGATGCAATATGTTAATATTTACAAAAAGTGTGTGCAAAAGTTCGTGTAAAAGTAAACATTTTAAGCATAAACAAACTTGAATTTGTCCTATCTTTGATAAAATGCCTTAGGAAAAAGGAAATAAAAACTTTAAACTATACATGATGACAAGTAGTGATATATTGTTTTATGACTTCAGAAAATTCTGTTTGATGCAAATATTTTCTTCACGAAATATTCAAAGAGAATTCAAATATAAATATGTAATAATATTTTAGATGTTAAGTCTCTATATCGGAGTGGTAGAATTTAGATGAATATTTCTAACTACTGCAACCAATTATATATGGCTAAAGAGTCACGAAAACTTGATCTTCACAAAATCAAAAATATAATTAAGATCAATTAAATTGGGATTTCCAAATGGGAGACTTATGTTAATATCAGATTTTTATTAAAGAGAAAACTATATAGTAGTTCCATACATTTATGTATACGTCTATTTAAATGTGCCGTATATATATCTTAATTGAGTAAGACATGCCTAAATTTTTTTCCTCTGTTCATATTTTGATTTGAATCTATAATCAGATCATAACCGTCGGACTTGTCAACAACCAAAATCTATACTTGAATGGTTTGATGATGAACAATACATAGACCTCATATATGAAGGAGTAATTCTTTGGTTAACTCGGGTTGACTCAGCTCTAGAGACAATAGTCAGAACGGACTGATAAAAAAAATTTCAGTGAAAAAGTTATTACATTTTGCCAATCCATGAGTAGGCCCATCCAAGCATGCGCCTATTTTGAGCTTCAACGCCAATTGATGGTCCTATATAGAGTAGAAGATAAAAGCAAGAACTGGTTTTACTTTATTTTTAATTAAGGGAAGTTTAAATCGTACAACTTATATTTTAGATGTTATTTATGAGAATTAATCTCATAATATTTCGCACTTACAGTGAGGAACGTACTACGTAAAATTGAACTGGTTTTTGCTACACCTAGTATAACAAAAAAATTGGCTCCTTATGGAAGTACTTTCAACACATTTGAAATTGTTGATTGCATCAACTTGATGAGTAAAGGCAATGGAGCTAAGACTTGTTAAGCCCACCCTTTATTCTTTAGGATCAAGACTTTTTAAAATTTCCATTGACGAGCTTTCTCGCGAGATGTTTGAGCATCAAAAGGGCAAACCATTTCTTTTGAAGCTACCATGAGATGAGATATCATACAATTCTCATCCAATATGCAGATATATCATAAGAAATGGAATCAAGACCAAAGTGAGTAAAATTATAATTTTCCACACACTAGGTTGTAGGTTTCATTACTAAGATAGTGGAAGTATAGAGTTGTAAAAGAAATTGTTCGATTGTATTTGTCATAAATATGTAGATATTTCTCACTTCATGGCTGTATACGTACATTATTGAATCTCATCTCATGTTACGTTTACAAAAAGTTTTACCAAAATATTGTTTAATAATATTTTTGCATTTGAATAACTAAATGTATGTATAAAATATTAATAAATTAATTCTTTTAAAAAAATTATTATAGATTTAGTGATGGATTAGTCATGGATAATTTCCGTCACTAATTTGTGATCGACAAAAGTTCGGTACTATTTTACAATTGATTTAGCGACAGAATTAGTGACCGTATTACTTTTTGTCGCAGTCCGTCACTAAATAGCGATAGATGTGACGACAAACATTGTTCGTTGCTATTTAGCGACTGTGTTATTTTCGTCACAATCCATCACTATTTAGCGACAAACATGGTGACAAACCTTTGCTATTGTCATTTAGTGATGAATTTAGCAACCGTATTATTTCTATCGCAAGTCGTCGCTACATAGAGACGGCTAGGACGATGAACCAATTATGTCGCAAATTAGCGGCGAATTTAATGACAGAAACCCAATTTAACGACGACCTAATTTGTGATGAGATTCTGTCACTAATTAAATTTAGTGACGAAATAGCGACTAGAAAATGTCTGTCACCCTCTCCTGTTTTTCTAGTAGTGTTATCTACTAGCTATTTCTATTGCGTAAGGGCTTATGAGATTCAAACTGAATTTATGTTTGGGTCTTTACCACAAATAGATCATTTTATTTTGAAAAGTGACAATATGTTTTCATATCTTTTTTTAATTTTTAAATAAAATCTATAGTGTCTTTTAATTCTTCAAATTTCAAACAAGGGACTACATTTAGTTTATTGAGCATTTTATTCAAATGATACCAATAGGAAACATGTGACTTGCACATACGTATATACACAACAACATGAGCGTTAAAAAAGAAAATTAATAGTATATTTAATGAACATCTAAATTGTTTATGCATTGATACTCTAATGCTTGTCTTTTCCTCTCTTTTTCAAATTGACCAATCACCACTCCATGCAGGATATATAGATTAGACTTATGGGGTTTAATTAATTTTTTACAAGATAAAGTAATTTTATACAAGTTTAATCCATAAAATTTCGATTCAAGACACACTTCCATATGCCTTGTACGGTTGTCTCAATTTTTTTGGGTTACGGTTTTTGATATGTGTTGTACAATTTACACTTCTCTTAAAGACAATGATTCAAATTTCATGGAGGTGGGGGGTTAAAAAAAAACTAGTGAGACTTGTGATCCAAGTTAAAGCATAGTCGAACCCAATTCAAAATCTTTCTCTAATTGTTTAACCTTCTAAAAAATGTGATAATTTAATAAGGTATGAAAGTCCAAATTATCAAAAGGTCATTGTTTAAGTCTTGCCGTCATTCATTTAAAAACAAAAGGAATAAAAAAAACAAATTATATACAAAACTAAAAAATAAACCACACTAACACGTTATGAGGACACTAAATAAATATAAGTACATATTGAAAATAATAAAACATATAATAAAAATCTCTATAACGTTACGGTTTAAAATTTTAGATGAGATACTAATTTAATACATCCAATGCGTTGGCTCCACCTAATGCATTTATATTTTACTCTATCATTCGAGAAAAATAATTAAAGAGCTTAGCAGTATTGTGCAAGTTGAACTTAGTTTAGTTTTTCTGAAGTTCTCAAAATCATGTAGTATACAATTATCAATTATTACGAACAACACAAACGACATTAAGGATTAATAAATTCAAATATAAAATAGTAAATATGAAAGAGAGATTTTGGGAAGGGCATAAATTTTTGACTACTGTTGAGGTAAAGTGATAATGATGGCTGCAAATGATGGTTCAATGGTTCATGGTTCCCCACTTGAGTGTGGCCAAGAAGTATTAGATGCAAAGAGAAGAAGATGGTGGAGAAAATTTATAGACGTGGAAGAGGCCAAGACTCAAGTATTATTTTCTCTACCGACGTTGCTAACTTATGTTGCTTACTACTCTATACCAATGGTGTCTCTCATGTTTGCTGGCCACCTTGGAGAGCTTCAGCTTGCTGCCTCAACTCTTGGCCATTCATGGGCTAGCGTCACTGGCCTTAGTATCATGGTACGTACTGCCCCCCTACTCTCTTTCTCCATGGACATGTATGAAGATACGATCGGGAATTCTTTGATACCTTCTTAACCCTATAAGGTGACTACCATCTCCTTCCACAATCAATATAGAATATTACCGATCGATCCATGTAGAATATTACCGAGTACTCTTTACTAGTATTTTTTAAAGTATCGCTATATGTTACTCTTTCACCCTTTCATCTTTCTTATATAATTGAATTTTCATCACATACATGAGAAATTTGACTTTAATAGATGTATTTTTACCATACAAAGAGGAATGATTATATTACTTTATATTCATTCTCAACTCAGCAGAAAATGAAGATAGTACAAATTTATTTAGTTTGATACTTTGGAAAAGTAAAAGAACCGAATTTCATTTTCTGGAGACCCCAAAACGATATATTTTTTGTTTATAATAAAAGTAATTAAAATCATTAAAAATTAAGTTTTCAATTTATCGGTTGTGATGAAAAGATCTTGCTAGTACGTACTAGGATAAAGAAATAAACTAGTATATATTTCGTGTTCTAGGATACAAGATCAATGGACAATGGTTTCGTTCTAATATGTGAATAGAATAGAATATGGTCCTCTTTTTCTTATTGGTTCAAATAATGCTACGCTCTTTTCAATAATGCTGAATTTGTTTTTGAGCCGTGCATTTTTACAATTTTAACATCTTTTAAATAGATGATGACAAGATATGAACCTAAGGTCGTTATTTGGTAACATAGTTTCTATATTAAATTACTATCTCATCTAAAAACTTAAGTTATTTTAGAGCCATTTATTATATTAGTTATTGTATTCAACATTCTTAAACCATTAGTTTTCTGGACTAAGCTTGTATATCCATTAACTAACTTAGATTGGCTTAAGCGGAGCACTAGAGACGCTATGCGGGCAAGGCTACGGCGCAAAACAGTATAGAATGTTGGGGATCTATCTACAGGCAAATTGCATCATATCATTCTTCTTCTCAATGGTGATATCTATTTTTTGGTTCTTTTCCGATACCATTTTGATAGCACTTCACCAAGAACCTCACATATCAAAAAAGGCAGGTGTCTATTTGAAGCATCTCATACCTGGAATCTTTGCATACGGCTTCCTGCAAAACATCTTGAGATTTCTTCAGACACAATCTCTGGTCGTGCCTATGATTATATGCTCAACAATACCTCTAGTTTTTCACATTGGCATTGCTTATGCTTTGGTTCATTGCACAAGTTTGGGTTTTAAGGGCGCACCATTGGCATTTTCAATTTCGATGTGGATCTCAGTAGTGATGTTGAGCACATATGTGCTTCGCTCGAAAAGGGTTGAGCATACATGGGATGGATTTTCGTCAGAGTCATTTCATCACATCTTTCCAAACTTCAAGCTGGCGCTGCCTTCTGCAGGCATGTTGTGGTTAGTAAATCAAACTGGATCATCTCATCCTCATTTTTTCCTTCATTTTGGGGCAATACCTACATAAGCATTGACCTTTTAGGTGGGGAAAAAGCATATTTTCCCTTGTGGATTGAATATTATTGAATTCAACATGCGCCTCTGTCGAAATAGAATAGAGACTCCACGAACGAAATGATGACTGGAAAAAATAGAATTATGATTGAGAGAAGTAATGGTGTGTATTGATCTTTTCTACAACATTATTCAATATACCTTTATAAAACATAAGATTACTTGATGCCCAAGACGTGATGCATATGGTAAAGGCTAACTATGGTAAGAGGACAACTATGGTAATAAGCCAACTATACAAATAATATATATACGTTAACACCCCTTCAAACTCAACGGAAGGGTATACTGAAGTTTTGACGTGCCCTAAACAACATGTAGATGAAAGAAATGACAATCACACATAATGTGATTAGTGCACTCATGAAAGACATCATTGTGAGATATCTCGATGGCACTCTAATGTCACAATGAAGAATGGTCCCATGAGGTTGAGAAGTACCAATATCAACAAGAAGCCAATGAAGCCAAATAACTTTTTGAGTACCATCAACAAAAGCATAATACTCAACTTCAGTACTGGAGCGAGCAACAACAGTCTGCTTTTTACTCTGCCAGAAAAGAAGAGAGTCACCAAGAAGGAAATAATACCCAATCATTGAACGACGATCAGTAGGATCACCGACGCAATCTACATCAGAGTAGCCCCAAAGGACTAAGGTCGAGCTAGTGGAAAAGAAGAAGCCATGAAACAAGGTGTCTTTAAGGTAACGAAGGATACGAAAGAGTACTGCATAGTGAGAAGTACAAGGAGAAGACAAAAATTGACTGACCAGGTGAACAGTATAGGCAATGTCAGGCCGAGTCACTGTGAGATAGATAAGACTTCCAACTAACTGACGATACAAGGATACATCTTGAAAGGGTATCCCATCCAATTGAATGATGCAGATATAAGGATCCAGAGGAATGGAAGCAATTTTACTATTTGTGAGGCCTGCACAAGCAAGAAGATTATAGGAATACTTGGCCTGAGAAAGATAGTACCCACCAGAATTAGAGGAGACTTCAATACTTAAAAAGTAATTGAGAATGCCAAGATCCTTCATCTCAAAATAGTGACTGAGAAACTGCTTGAGATTAGAAATACCAACCAAGTCATCTTCTGTAATTACCAAATCATCCACATACAAGAGTAACAAAATGACACCAGAACCAAATCGACGAATGAATAATGCAGAGTCATAATTACTTGGAGTAAAGCCAAAATCAGTGACAATGGAGCTAAATTTTGAAAACCAATACGAGGAGCGTGCTTAAGACTATTGAAAGCACGATAGAGCTTACACATTTTGTGAGGAGGATGGTAATAACCTAGAAGAGGCTTCATAAAGACTTTTTCTATAAGATCACCATTGAGAAAAATATTTTTGACATCCATCTGAAACAATTCCCATTGTCTGACGGCAGCAACAACAACAAGTGTTTGAATAGAGGTAAGACGAGAAACTAGGACAAATGTTTCCTCATAGTCAATGCCATACTCTTGAGTAAAACCTTTTGCCACCAACTGAGCCTTGTACCAATCTATGGAGTTATCAGATCAAGTCTTGATTTTGTATACCCATTTACATCCTATAGCATGCTTTCTCGAAGGAAGATCAACCAAATCCCCGAGACGTATGTTTTCACCTATAATTCATCAAAGATAGCTTACTTCCATATATAGAGGGTCAGAATTGGCCTCACGATAGGTTTGAGGCTCATAAAGATAAAGAATAATAGAAAAGTAATAGTAGTTAAGAAGATGAGAATGAATGGCTCTTACTCTTGTTGATTGGCGAAGAGATGACCCAGTAGAGTCTTTAGAAATAGAAAGAGAAACCACATGCGGATCGTCGTCAGGTGTAGACCTATTAGTAGGTGCAGACACCTCAAAAGGGGTCGTGTCTGGTGAAGATGAGTAACCTATACTCATACCTTTGTCACTGTCATCACCCGAAAATAAAGGAAGTGAATGATCTATGAAGTAAGGGGTAGAAGTAGCATGAGAGAGGAAAAATAGTGATAGGGATAAGCACATTTTATTTTCCAAAAAATCAAATGATGAGAGATATGAAGACGTTTAGAGAGTGGGTTCTAACACCGATAACCCTTATGTTCGATACTATAACCCAATAAATAATATAGTAGGGCTCAAGGTTCAAGTTTGGTACATTCATGCAAGAGAATGAGACAAAGCATGCACAACCAAAGACGAAAAGGTGGTCATAAGTGGATGAATGGCCATAGAAACGTTCATAAGGGGAATTTTATTGATAATAGTAGTGGGTAATCAATTTATGACATAGATAGCAGTAAGAGTAGCTTCTGCCTAAAAACACTCAGGACATAAAGCATTGATGAGAAATGTATGAGTGATATCTAGAATATTTATGTGTTTCACTCAGTTTGTCCATTTTGTTGAGAGGTATCAGGGAAGGTCCATAGATATCAAAATGAACTAAGTCAAAACATGCAGAAGACAAAGAGTCAGTTTTATTAAATGGCAAGGTAGGTTGTTTGCCCAATTGATATGATAAACAATCAAAAGTGTTCATAAAGAGTTTTCTTAATGAGCCTCTAGAGATTAAAGGTTGTAGTTTGCCTAAAAATGTACGACCTAATCTAGAATGCCATAACTAAATAGAATGAGAGCCTGATGTGAAGGTGGTTGATGCAACAGTGCAAAGGTGAAATGGTAGATACAGACTGACAACCTCAAAGAGATGCCTAATTTTACGGCCTATGCTAAGGGTTTGTCCTGTTTAAGGGTCCTGAACACGACAACCAGAAATAGAGAAAATAATTGTTAGTCCAAGTTCACATAATTGGCTAACCGAAATAAGACTAAAGTTAAGTTCTGGGACAAGGTAGGCATTTGGAAAGGATGCATTAGAGTTAGAGACAGATCCTATGTGACTCATAGGCATGGATGTACCATCAACATTATAAATAGAGGGCATAGATGAGTTAATGACTATTGATGAGATTATGTGTGTCAGATGTCATATGATTAGAATATGCAGAGTCAAAAAAACCATGAAGACTTAACATATATGGCAGAGAGAATAGTGGAAGGGGAATGACTAGACTCAGCTAGAACCTGTTTAAAAGTATTCTAAAGATCAACAACAAAAATGGACGAGAAAGGTGGATCAAGAATATGAGTGGGAGTTCCCTTTATAGTAGTGATAACAATAGTGTATGATAAAATCTGAGCCTTAAAAGAACCACTATTTGGCTGATTTCCTTAAAGAGTTTCTATTTGGATTACGAAAAAACTTATTTTGATAATGACCTGGACCTGTTTTCTTGCAAAAGGGGCAAGTCCGAGTAGGACATTTCAAGATCTCGTGACCAAGTAGATGACAATATTTGTACTCCTACTGAAAAGATGAGTGAGATGGTTGATTCTTCTTTAGAGCATGGTTAGGTATAGCAAGAACAACATCTGAAGACTTGGATTTTCGAGATTGGAGTCGGGTTTCTTCTGAGATAAGCTATTGAACTGCTTGTTCAAGTATAGGAAAAAGACTATGATAAAGTAGAGATACGTGAACCGACTCGAAATCATCATGAAGATCTATAAGGAATTGGACAAGACAACTGCTATCTCTCAAAATGGCAAACTTGTTCGCATTTTCATGACATTCCCAACTAGGCTCTGATACTGTAAGTTGGTCCTAAATTGTATACATCTATGACAAAAGCTGTTAACAGATTTACTGTTCTTGGCGCATGTAATGAAGAGTGGTATGAGCCTCAACTGCAATAGTATAATGGTATGCCAAAAAATCTAAGACTTCTTTGGCAGTATTGAATCATCCAACTGGAGATTGATAGAGATTATTGAAGTATTGCCAAGCCAAGTTATGATTTGATGGTTCTTACTTCCTAATCTTCAAGACGTTTGGCATACTTGTCATCTGATTCCTCATCTCTTTTCTCTGGTTCTTTGACATCTCTAGTTATAATTCTTCATAGTTTACAGTCTTTGAGAAAATCGATTGTAGCTTAAGCCCATGGTAGATAGTTTGCTCCATCCAAAAGAATAGAGATAGGTTGCGAAATATTCGTGTGCTCCATATAGTATGCAAAACTGACCTTTAAAGTGAGAATTTGAAGAACATAATTGTAAAATTGGATTCAGAACGTCAAAAAACCTTGGGAGGGGTCTGCCCTTATTTTTTTTAATACCCTGTGATGACATGGCAAAAACTGTTGATATGTATGTTGACTGGGTAATCAGCGGACACGTTTAAGATGACGTGGTAGTTGTGGCTTTCTATTGATGAGATAGCTCACATGTACGCTGACGTAGGAGACACGTGTTGATGACGTGGGCTGATCGGGAAGTGACGTGGCTAGGTCTGATCAGCAGACCTCCTGAATGACGTCACAAGGCCCTGTTTGGGTGTGCAACAATTGCTGAAAAATTCAAACAACACCAAAATTTTGAACTGCACATGTGAGCACATCCGTAGGAGTTTGGTAGTAATCTTGGTGGTGTTGGAATCATCTTAATGAGTGCTACAAGCTGGTATGACATGTGTATCGATGTGGTAAAAAAATAGGACGAAAAAATCATGAACATATTATTTTTTGGTCTTTTATTTTGTGATGGTTGTTGTAGTTGATAATGATGATAGAATGACAGTGGCATAGGCTACCAAGATTGTAACTCTAATACTATGTCAAAATAGAAAAGAGACTCCATGAATGAAAGGACGTGATACATATAGTAAAGTCTAACTATGGTAAGAGGATAAATATGGTAATAAGTCAACTGTACAAATAACATATATACGTTAACAGCTTCCTTACATGTTGACTAGATAGTTTTGATTGAAACTTACACGTGAACGTAATTCTACACATGCATGGAAGTAAAATTTAAATCCAAGACCTTTGAGTATCCAAGCTCTGAAACTAGATTGAATGACCACCTTATCGAAAAGTTTAAACGTTTAGAGAAGGGTTTGTTATATTTATTATTTTGTTCAACAATATATGTTGCTAATTTATGTGCTTTCAAATACCCTAGCTTGGAGTTTTGGGCCTTTGAGCTCCTCGTGTTATTAGCCGGATTGATGCCAAACTCAGAAATAACAACTTCATTGATCGCATTGTGGTAAGTTGTTATTCCATGCATTTTGTACTTGTCTTGCTTCTATGGAAAGAAATTGTAGTAATTGATTGCTCCATTCCAGTGTAAATACAGAAACAGTTGCCTTCATGATTGTTTATGGTCTCAGTGCCACTATAAGGTGAGATAATTAAGATTAATAACATCTTGTCATTTTTTTGTTGGGTTAATAACCGTTCGAACGACTACCACATTCATTGACAATTTTAAATTTATAAAAAATAATGAATTGTGCGGTAGCCCTTCTCAAATAACTACGATTTTAAAGTTTTTTTTTTTCCTTCTTCATTTTCTGGCATTAGTTTGTTGTTTCGACTATTAATTAGTAATTATGAATATATTCTACCTTGACAGCACTAGAGTGTCGAACGAGATAGGAGCAGAAAATCTTGATGGAGCTAAGCGTGCCATGATTGTTACTCTTAAATTGTGTTTTGTTCTTGCACTTGTTATTGGTTTGGCTATAGGATTTGGTCATGATATATGGGCTGGCTTCTTCAGTGATAGCTTCATCATTAAAAAGAAATTTGCCTCAATGACACCCTTCCTTGTGGTCTCCATAGTCATAGATTATTTCCAAGCAGTATTATCAGGTTCGATTCATTTCTATGAATTAATTTCCGGCAAATACTATCAAATGATTTTAGTTTACCTAATAGAATAAAATGGACTCGAGCTCGCAACCCCTCACATATATAGCGAGTGAAACCATGATTTTTAAAGTCTGAACGAAAGTGATTTTGATTCTACAGGTGTAGCTAGAGGGAGCGCTAAACAACATTGGGGTTTTTGGATCAACTTGGCAGCGCACTATTTAGTTGGAATGACAATTGCTTGTTCCCTTGGTTTCAAGCTTAAACTGCATGCCAAGGTAAACAGATCTTGTTCACGTTGATATGCTTGTCTAATCAAACTACAATCTAAATAGAAAATTCTCTTAATTCTTCCATTCACATGTGTTTTATAGATTCCATTCCATATATATATGGAATAAGATAATTTTTTTTATGTGATTTAGTAAATATAATATAAATTCTGTTGTTACTATGTCATATATTTTGATGAAGAATGATCCACTAATGGGATTTTCTGAAGACGGGGAACTTATAAAATTCTCGGGGATGGAAATGATGAAAAGCCTAGAAGACTTGGATTCAATTAGACACAATTTTAAAAGATTTTATAGGTTTATTGATAAGCATTTGACGAAAGAACTTTATAAATTTTCAATAATAAAAACAACATATCAAAGTTTGACAAAATAAAAACGTATTAAAGTATTTTAGTGAAATGAATCAAATTGCTAAATGTGTGCATGCACGTAGTATTTAGGCAAATTGCATGAAGTTAGCTCAAAAAAATGTTTCTAACATTTTTATGATATTTCATTATACAAAATACATTATTATATGTCTTTGACTATCTCTTTCCTAAATTGATTGGCACAGGGATTATGGATGGGCCTAATTTGCGGTCTAACTTGCCAGGCCAGCGCTCTATTTTTGCTTACATTGAATACCAAATGGGCTAGAATTGAACTCTCTGCAAACCCAGTAAATGAAAACAAAGATTTGGCACAAGCATGCAAATATTAAAATTGATGCATGTGTTGTAGTGATGGAAGAATGGATGATCCATATAACATATATATGAAATTGGGAGTGATCATTGGTAAAATCAATCTAATGCTACTCAAAGATTCATAAGTATTTCTAAGTATTGTGTGTTTGGCAATTTTAGTATATATGACTTGGTAGCATATATTTCAATTTAGTAAGATAAGTATTCAAAACATTTATATGATACATGGCAGCAGTAGAACTACAATATGACAAATCAATAATACGTGGTAGTATCTCAAAGGCTTATAAGTTTTTTCCTTTTGAACAACATAAAGTGATTATATGTGTATTACAATATAGACTTCCAAAAATAATAAAATTTTTATTAATGACTTGATAAGTTTTTATCAATGACTTGAGTATGATACTTAGTGTTGGAAAATTTTATAAAGTATGGGCTTACATTAATTAATTATTTTGATTTTCATAAAACGGGTTGATTGATAATCCTTGAGTGAGAAGCCCATATGTGATCATACAGTTATTGAATCCAGTATCTTGGTTATTAAAAGTCTAATTGGGCAATTAAGTGTAGGCTACTAGTTTTACTAAAGCCCGTAATGGGAGGGCCCAGTAAGACCTATATTTGAACTAGGTGTACCCTTGCACTATAAAAGGATCTTACACGTATAGTAGTGTTATCTTGAACTAGTCCCATTGAAAGCTGCCAGAAAGCAAAAGTATAGGTAGGAAGACCTAGTACGTTGTATTGCACAACGACTCAACAGATTTCATGGCGCTAATAGGTATGCTTTTCATATTTTAGATTTGATATTCTAATTTCATATGAAAATCAGTTTCCAGCTTCGTGTTCGATTGTGCGTTTAAACAATTAAACACGTTTGCAGATAGAACACTGTAATCAGTTGATCAACTACAGTGATATGCCTTATTCATACAGTAGAACAAATGAAAAGACAGTAAGTAAAGAACACACAGTATTTTAACGTGGAAAACCCAACTGGAAAAAAACCATGTGACTAATCTCTGGTCAAAATAGGCAATCCATTAGATGATTTCACGGTTACAATAGTCAATGAACTTATGTGATTGAAAACTCTCTTGTAATCCTCACCACCTAGACCATCTAACCCACCTATAGATTTACAACCTAGCAAGATCCCCTCGACTTAGCGTATTCTCTCGAATACTCACCTCATTCTCCCGAAGGATGTTTAATGAGACAAATGAATAGAGTGTTTACAAACTAAACCTGCTCAGCACGCTCACAATTCTAAAGCAAATTCTCACCACAGTGTTTACATAGACAGACACATTACAACCCTTGTAAGATCTAGACTCAGCCCCCCGTCATCTGTCCTAACTTGATTCTTGCGAGACTATCAGTATATATAGGTATGAGTCCTGCAATCTTGGGCTCTAAGTATTCGTGAGTGCTATTGACCTTTGTGGGAGTCTTTACCCAAATCAATCTCCAAAGATCTGCTCAATCAAAGATTTGCTCAATTATAGATGTGCTTAATTAGAATCTCCTTGGCTCTTATCAAAATCGTCTCAATATAATTACAGTTGCAGCAAATTGATCTCTTTCCATATAAGATAAATCATGCACAATTTGTTACCAAAACAAGACAAGATATGTGTTGCCAAAAATAAAGACAATTAAGATAATGTAAATTGCCCCTGAGCTTGGGCTAACTTCGAAGGCGGCTAACAAGCTCCCCCTTTGGCTTTGTTTTTGGCAAAACTATTCACAGTACCTACAATACCTACAATTGTAAGATTGAAACGGCAGACTAACAAACTACAATAGACAACAAGTAAACATTACACTCAGATAAATTCAACAATTACACCACAACTTCTCCCCTTTTTTGCAACAAATCAAGGCCAAAGGGGCTTCGAATGCCCAACACAAGTGAGCGAGTAGCCGTAGTCCAACCTGTAAAAACAAAACAGATAGCAACAGCAAGCACAAACAGCAATACAACAACCTATAATGATGGGTTAAACATAAATGGGTAGATTCAGTCAAGAGTAAAAAAACAACCAGACAACGAGTAGTTTGGGCCACAGACCCTTTAAAGCAATAATAGAATAAATCTAGCATGGGTACACAGGCCATAAAGACAAGGGCATCAATTGTCATGAGAAGAAGGCAGATGAGTTAGAACTTCATGAAATATTACAGTAATGGCACTTTGGCCATCAAGAATATCCTAAATCAACTTTTCTTGAGTAGCGAGAGCTTGGCGTAGAGTCTCCACAGTGGTAGGAAGTTGAACTACACCACCTGTGTATGAGGTAGGATCGTCAACCTGTGGTGATTGAGCTGGCTTGACCTTGTTTTTAACTGGCTTAGTAGAGGTCCTCAATATGGTGGACTTGGATTTGATATTGAGTTCTCCTTAAGCTCTGGCGCCTTTGGGTAAATCCATATCAACCAGACGTGTACCTTACACATATTTAGCACTAAAAGTGAGAGATTCAGAAACCTGGAAAAACTTTTCACTATCTGACGCAAATGTCCGATTAGTAGATAAAAATGCATAGAGTAGAGAAAGATATGGCAGCAGTTTGTTATTTGTCTTGAGTTCTGCTTCTCGGACTACTCTATTAAAGACAACTTCTCCAAGATCAAATCTATCACCAGTGCCAAGGCGATACATTACAGTGGTTGTGTGAGAATTAACAGTGGTATTGTAGGAAGTGGGATAGACATTCTGAATCACAATTTTGTGGAGAGCATCGTATTTGGCAGTGAGAAACGAAGCATCCAAACTGTCTCCTGACTACTTAGTTTGATACCCAATCAATTCTGACGCCACTTTGTCGAGAGAGATCTCACCCTTAGTGACGGGCTTGGTCGGCTGGCACACCACGAACTGGTTGATCGTGAGAGGAGAGAACTGATGGACCTGCCTTCTGAGGTAGACTCTGTGAAAGTGTGGTGAAGAAGGATCCACTATGCTTTTGTGAATGTTGGCAAAGAATTCATGTAAGACAGTGGGTAGAAAAGGCTGGAACTTGGAGTTTAGAGACAGTAGCCCCCTGATCTTCAAAAGAGAATGAAGTCCATACGGGTGATAACTATCTTCTGATATCTTCTTCTCGGTCAGGAAACCTTTGACAGCTAATCGTGCAAATCGCTCTTTGTTGACTAACAGGAAAAATCTGTCGGAGTGAGCTTCAGTGAGATCCAGCTGGAGTGAATCGTCGCTGTCTTCAGCAACTTGGCCCTTCTTTGATTCTGATGGAGATAATGTTTTGAGACGCTTGATAAAAAAATTATTTATTTTAGCTCCCTTTGAGAAAAGTTCCTGGATCCGCACCTAGTTATGCGATATGTTAATATTTTCAAAAAGTGTGTGCAAAAGTTCGTGTAAAAGTAAACATTTTAAGCATAAACAAACTTGAATTTGTCCTATCTTTGATAAAATGCCTTAGGAAAAAGGGAATAAAAACTTTAAACTATACATGATGACAAGTAGTGATATATTGTTTTATGACTTCAGAAAATTCTGTTTGATGCAAATATCTTCTTGACGAAATATTCAAAGAAAATTCATATATAAATATGTAATAATATTTAGATGTTAAGTCTCTATATCGGAGTGGTAGAATTTAGATGAATTTTTCTAACTACTGCAACCAATTATATATGGCTAAAGAGTCACGAAAACTTGATCTTCACAAAACCAAAAATATAATTAAGATCAATTAAATTGGGATTTCCAAATGGGAGACTTATGTTAATATCAGATTCTTATTAAAAAGTAAACTATATAGTTGTTCCATACATTTATGTATATGTCTATTGAAATATGGGCCATATCTATATGCATGTATATATATCCTAATTGAGTAAGACATGCCTAAAATTTTTTCCTCTGTTCATATTTTGTTTTGAATCTATAATCAGATCATAACGACAACCAAACTCTATACTTGAATGGTTTGATAATGAACAATACATAGACCTCATATGTGGAGAAGTAATTATTTGGTTAACTTGGGTTGACTTAGTCTGAGAGACAATGGTTAGACCGGACTGATAAAAAAAATTTCAGTGGAGAAGTTATTACATTTTGCCAATCCATGAGTAGGCCCATCCAAGCATGCGCCTGTTTTGAGCTTCAACACTTATAATAAAGGTTCAGTGACCAATTGATGGTCCTATATAGAGTAGAAGATAAAAGCGAGAATTGGTTTTATTTTATTTTATTTTATTTTTTATTTAAGAGATGTTTAAATCGTATAACATATATTTTAGATGTTATTCATGAAAATTAATCTCACAATACTTCCTAGTTACAGTGAGGAACATACTACATAAAATTGAACTGGTTTTTGCTACTCCTAGTATAACAAAAAAAATTGGCTCCTTATATATGGAAGTACTTTCAACACATTTGAAATTGTTGATTGCATCAACTTGATGAGTAAAGGCATGGAAGCTAAGACTTGTCAAGCCCACCCTTTATTCTTTAGGATCGAGACTTTTTAAAATTTCCACTGAGGAGCTTTCTAGCGAGATGTTTGAGCATCAAAAGGGCAAACCATTTCTTATGAAGTTACCATGAGATGAGATATCATACAATTCTCATCCAATATGCAGATATATCATAAGAAATGGAATCAAGACCAAAGTGAGTAAAATTATAATTTTCCACACACTAGGTTGTAGGTTTCATTACTAAGATAGTGGAAGTATAGAGTTGTAAAAGAAATTGTTCGATTGTATTTGTCATAAACATGGATCGGAGAAGATTTTTCTCACTTCATGGCTGTATACGTACATTATTGAATCTCATCTCATGTTACGTTTACAAAAAGTTTTACCAAAATATTATTTAATACTATTTTTACATTTGAATAAATAAATGTATGTATAAATTATTAATAAATTAATTCTTTTAAAAAAATTATTATAGATTTAGTGACGGATTAGTTATGGATAATTTCCATCACTAATTTGTGACAGACAAAAGTCCGGTACTATTTTACAATTGATTTAGCGATAGACTTTTTTTGTCACTATTTATTGACGAGTTTAGCGACCGTATTACTTTTTGTTGCAGTCCGTCACTAAATAGCGATAGATGTGGCGACAAACACTATTCGTTGCTATTTAGTGATGACTTTAGCGACTGTATTAATTTCGTCACAATCCGTCACTATTTAGCGACAAACATGGTGACAAACTTTTGTCGTCGCCATTTAGTGATGGATTTAGCAACCGTATTATTTCTATCGCAAGCCATTGCTGAATAGCGATGGCTAGGATGATGAACCAATTATGTCGTGAATTAGCGGCGAATTTAGTGACAGAAACCCAATTTAGCGACGACCTAATTTGTGATGGGATTCTGTTGCTAATTAAATTTAACGACGGAATAGTGACTAGAAAACGTCTGTCACCCTCCCCTGTTTTTCTAGTAGTGTTATCTACTAGCTATTTCTATTGCGTAAGGGCTTATGAGATTCAAACTGAATTTATGTTTGGGTCTTTACCACAAATAGATCATTTTATTTTGAAAAGTGACAATATGTTTTCATATCTTTTTTTAATTTTTAAATAAAAACTAGTGTCTTTTAATTCTTCAAATTTCAAACAAGGGACTACATTTAGTTTATTGAGCATTTTATTCAAATGATACCAATGGAAACATGTGACTTGCACATACCTACCAATAAACAACAACATGTGCGTTAAAAAAGAAAATTAATAGTATATTTAATGAACATCTAAATTGTTTATGCATTGATACTCTAATGCTTGTCTTTTCCTATCTTTTTCAAAATTGACCAATCACCACTCCATGCAGGAAATATAGATTAGACTTATGGGGTTTAATTAATTTTTTACAATATAAAGTAATTTTATACAAGTTTAATCCATAAAATTTCGATTCAAGACACACTTCCATATGTGTTGTACGGTTGTATCAATTTTTTTGGGTTACAATCTTCGATATGTGTTGTATAATTTATACCTCATTTAAAGACAAGAGTTCAAAATGCATGGAGGTGGAGGGTTAAAAAAAAAAAAAAAAACTAGTGAGACTTGTGATCCAAGTTAAGCATAGTCGAACCCAGTTCAAAATCTTTCTCTAATTGATTAACTTTCTAAAAAATGTGATAATTTAATAAAATATTAAAGTCCAAATTATCAAAAGGTCGTTGTTCAAGTCTTTCCGTCATTCATTTAAAAAAAAAAGGAAAAAAAAAAGAAACTAATTACATACAAAACTAAAAAATAAAGCACACTAACACGTGATGAGGATACTAAATAAATATAAGTAAATATTAAAAATAATAAAACATATAATAAATATCTCTATAACGTTACGGTTAAAATTTTAGATGGGATACTAATTTAATACATCATTGTGTTGGCTCCACCTAATGCATATATATTTTACTCTATCATTCGAGAAAAATAATTAAAGAGCTTAGCAATATTGTGCAAGTTGAACTTAGTTTAGTTTTTCTGAAGTTCTCAAAATCATATAGTATACAATTATCAATTATTACGAACAACACAAACGACATTGAGGATTAATAAATTCAAATATAAAATAGTAAATATGAAAGAGAGATTTTGGGAAGGGCATAAATTTTTGACTGTTAAGGTAAAGGGATAATGATGGCTGCAAATGATGGTTCAATGGCTCATGGTTCCCCACTTGAGTGTGGCCAAGAAGGAGTAGAAGTATTAGATGCAAAGAGAAGAAGATGGTGGAGAAAGTTTATAGACGTGGAAGAGGCCAAGACTCAAGTATTATTTTCTCTACCGACGTTGCTAACTTATGTTGCTTACTACTCTATACCAATGGTGTCTCTCATGTTTGCTGGCCACCTTGGAGAGCTTCAGCTTGCTGCCTCAACTCTTGGCCATTCATGGGCTGGCGTCACTGGCCTTAGTATCATGGTAGGTACTCCCCCCCTACTCTTAACTAGTATTTTCTAGAACATCGTTATATGTTATTCCTTCCCCCTTTCCTCTTCTTTATTTAATTGAATTTTCACCACATATATAAGAAATTTAACTTTAATAGATGTATTCTTACTATACAAATTAGGGATAATTATATTACTTTATTTTCATTCTCAACTCAGCAGAAAATGAAGATAGTACAAATTTGTTTAGTTTAATATTTTGGAAAAGTAAAAGAACCGAATTTCATTTTCTGGAGACCCCAAAACGATATATATTTTTTTTATAATACAAGTAATTAAAATCTTTAAAAATTATGTTTTCAATTAAATGGTTGTGATGAAAAGTTCTTGCTAGTACGTATTAGGATAAAGAAACGAACTAGTATATATTATACTTAATCAAAATCGTGTTCTAGGATACAAGATCAATGGACAAGGGGTTCATTCTAATATGTGAATATGTCCTCTTTTTCTTATGGTTCAAATAATGCTACGCTCTTTTCAATAATGTTGAATTTGTCTTTTACCCTTGCATGTTTACAGTTTTAATATTTTTTAAATGGGTGATAGCGAAACATGAACCTAAGGTCATTATTTGGTAATATAGGCTCTATTCCTATATTAAATTACTATCTCATTTAAAATGTTAAGTTATTGGAGAGCCGTTTATTATATTAGTTATTTTCTTCAACATTGTTAAACCATTCGTTTTCTGGACTAAGCTTTTATATCCATTAATTAACTTAGATTGGCTTAAGCGGAGCACTGGAGACGCTATGCGGGCAAGGCTACGGCGCAAAACAGTATAGAATGTTGGGGATCTATCTACAGGCAAATTGCATCATATCATTCTTCTTCTCAATGGTGATATCTATTTTTTGGTTCTTTTCCGATACCATTTTGATAGCACTTCATCAAGAACCTCACATATCAAAAAAGGCAGGTGTCTATTTGAAGCATCTCATACCTGGAATATTTGCATACGGCTTCCTGCAAAACATCTTGAGATTTCTTCAGGCACAGTCTCTGGTCGTGCCTATGATTATATGCTCAACAATACCTCTAGTTTTTCACATTGGCATTGCTTATGCTTTGGTTCATTGCACAAGTTTGGGTTTTAAGGGCGCACCATTGGCATATTCAATTTCGATGTGGATCTCAGTGGTGATGTTGAGCATATATGTGCTTCGCTCGAAAAGGGTTGAGCATACATGGGATGGATTTTCGTCAGAGTCATTTCATCACGTCTTTCCAAACTTCAAGCTGGCGCTGCCTTCTGCAGGCATGTTGTGGTTAGTAAATCAAACTGGATCATCTCATCCTCATTTTTTCCTTCATTTTGGGGCAATACCTACATAAGCATTGACCTTTTAGGTGGGGAAAAAGCATATTTTCCCTGGTAGATTGAATATTATTGAATTCAACATGCGCCTCTGTCGAAATAGAATAGAGACTCCATGAACGAAATGATGACTGGAAAAAATAGAATTATGATTGAGAGAAGTATTGGTGTGTATTGATCTGTTCTACAACATTATTCAATATACCTTTATAAATCATAAGATTACTTGGTGTCCAAGACGTGATACATACGGTAAAGGATAACTATGGTAAGAGGACAACTAAGGTAATAAGCCAACTATACAAATAATATATCTACGTTAACACCCCTTCAAACTCAATAAAAGGGTATACTGAAGTTTTGATGTGCCCTAAACAACATGTTGATGAAAGAAATGACAATCACACTCGATGTGATGAGTGTGCTCATGAAAGACATCATTGTGAGAAATGTTGATGGCACTCTAATGTCACAATGAACAAAAGTCCCATGAGGTTGAGAAGCACCAATATCAGCAAGAAGCCAATGAAGCCAAATAACTTCTTGAGTACCATTAGCAAGAACATGATACTCAACTTCAGTACTAGAGTGAGCAACAACAATCTGCTTTTTACTCTACCAAAAAAGAAGAGAGTCACCAAGAAGGAAATAATACCCTATCACTGAACGATGATCAGTAGAATCATCGACACAATCTACATCACAGTAGCCCCAAAGGACTAAGGACGAGCTGGTGGAAAAGAATAAGCCGTGAAACATGGTGTCTTTAAGGTAACGAAGGATATGAATGAGTGCTACATAGTAAGAAGTAGAAGAAGAAGACATAAATTGACTGACCAGGTGAACGGTATAGGCAATGTCAGGTTGAGTCACTATGAGATAGATAAGACTTCCAACTAACTGACGATACAAGGATACATCCTGAAGGGGTATCCCATCCATTGGAATGAGGCAGATATAAGGATCCAGAGGAGTGGAAGCAGTCTTACTGTTTGTGAGGCCTGCACAAGTAAGAAGATTATAGGAATACTTGGCCTGAAAAAGATAGTACCTACCAGAATCAGAGGAGACTTCAATACTCAAAAAGTAACTGAGAATGCCAAGATCCTTCATCTCAAAATGGTGACTGAGAAACTGCTTGAGATTAGAAATACTAACCAAGTCATCTTCCATAATTACCATATCATCCACATACAAGAGTAATAAAATGACACCAAAACCAGAACGACGAATGAATAATGCAGAGTCATAATTACTTGGAATAAAGCCAAAATCAGTGACAATGGAGCTGAATTTCAAAAACCTGCACGAGGAGCGTGCTTAAGACCATAGAAAGCACGATGGAGCTTACACACTTTGTGAGGAGGATGGTGATAACCTGGATGAGGCTTCATAAAGACTTTTGCTGTGAGATCACCATCGAGAAAAATATTTTTGACATCCATCTGAAACAATTCCTATTGTCTGACAGCAGCAACAACAACAAGTGTTTGAATAGAGGTAAGACGAGAAACTGGGACAAATGTTTCCTTATAGTTAAGGCCATACTCCTGAGTAAAACCTTTTGCCACCAACAGAGCCTTGTACCGATCTATAGAGCTATCAGATCGAGTTTTGATTTTGTATACCTATTTACATCCTATAGCATGCTTTCTCAGAGGAAGATCAACCAAATTCCAAGGATGTTTGTTTTCACCTACTATTCATCAAAGATAGCTTGCTTCCATAGAGGGTCAGGATTGGCCTCACGATAGGTTTGAGGTTCATGAAGAGTAAGAATAGTAGAAAAGTAATGGTAGTCAAAAAGATAAGAATGAATGGCTCTTACTCTTGTTGATTATCGAAGAGATGACTCGATAAAGTCTTTAGAAATGAAAAGAGAAACCATATGCGGATCGTCATCAGGTGTAGACCCATTAGTAGATGCAGACAACTCAAAAAGGGTCGTGTCTGGTGAAGATAAGTAACCTATACTCATACCTTTGTCACTGTCATCACCTAGAAATAAAGGAAGTGAATGATCTATGAAGTAAGGGGTAGATGTAGTATGAGGGAGGAAAAATAGTGATAAGGATAAACATATTTATTTTCCAAAAAATCAAATGATGAGAGATACAAAGGCGTTTAGAGAGTGGGTTTTAACACCAATAACCTTTATGTTCGATACCATAACCCAATAAATAATATAGCAAGGCTCGAGGTTCAAGTTTGGTACATTTATGTAGGGGAATGAGACAAAGCATGCACAACCAAATACGCAAAGGTGATCATAAGTGGACGGACGACCGTAGAGACATTCATAAGGGGAAGTTTATTGATAATAGTAGTGGGTAAGAAATTTATGATATAGATAGCAGTGAGAGCAGCTTCTGCCCAAAAACGCTCAGAATATAAAGCATAGATAATAAATGTGCAAGTGATATCTACAATATGTTTGTATTTCACTCAGTTCGCCTATTTTGTTGAGAGGTGTGAGGGCAAAAATGATGTGAAATGGTGCCATGTTGTCGAAAAAAGGCTAGTATGGTAGACTCTTTGTATTCCATGGCATCATTTGCACAGAGGAACATTGAGAGAATTTAGCGTAAATCATGGTAGTGAATTTAGAGTAAATGCGAGGCAATTCAAACCTATTATGCATAAGTTATATCCATATAAAGTTAGAATAGTCATATACAAAAATCACAAGACATTTAGATTCTCCTATTGTAGGTATCGGGGAATGTCCCTAGATATCAAAATGAACTAAGTCAAAACATGCAGAAGACAAAAAGTCACTTTTATTAAATGGCAAGGTAGGTTGTTTGACCAGTTGACATGATAAACAATCAAAAGTGTTCATAAAGAGTTTCCCTAATGAGCCTCTAGAGATTAAAGGTTGTAGTTTGCCTAAAGAGGCATGACCTAATCTAGAATACCATAACTAAAGAGAATGAGAGCCTGATGCAAATGTAGTTGATGTAACAGTGCAAAGGTGAGATGGTAGATACAGACTAACAAGCTTAAAGAGATGCCCAATTTTACGACTTATGCTAAAGGTCTGTCTAGTTTGAGGGTCCTGAACACGACAACCAAAAACATAGAAAATGATTGTTAGACCAAGTTCACATAATTGGCTAATAGAAATAAGACTGAAGGTAAGTTTTGGGACAAGATAGACTTCTAGAAAGGATGCATTAGAGGTAGAGACAGATCTTATGTGACTCACAGGCATAGATGTACCATTAGCACTATAAATAAAAGGCACAAAGAAGTTAATGACTATTGATGAAACTATGTGTGTTAGATGTCATATGTTTAGAATATGCAGAATCAAAAAGCCATGAAGACTCAAAAATTGTGGCAGAGAAAGCAGTGGAAGGGAAATGACTAGACTAAGCTAGAACATGTTTAAGAGTATCCTAAAGATCAATAACATATATGGATGAGAAAGGTGGATCAAGAATAGAAGTGGGAATTCCCTCTGTAGTAGTGATAGCAGTAACGTATAATGAAATCTAAGCCTTAAAAGAACCACTATTTGGACGATTTCCCTAAGAATTTCTATTTGGATTACGAAAAAACTCGTTCTGATAATGATCTGGACTAGTTTTCTTGCAAAATGGGCAAGTCCGAGTAGGACAATTCAAGATCACATGACCAGGTAGATGACAATATTTGAACTCCTACTAAAAAGATGAGTGAGTTGGTTGATTCTTCTTTAAAGTATGGTTAGGTGTAACAAAAACAACATCTGAAGACTCGGATTTTTGATATTATATTGGAGTCGGGTTTTTTTTTAGATAAGCTATTGAACTGATTGTTCAAGTGTAGGAGAAGGACTGTGATAAAGTAGAGATACGCGAACCAACTCGAAATCATCATGAAAATCTATGAGGAATTGGACAAGATAACCGCTATCTCTCCTAATGGTGAACTTGTTTGTATTTTTATCACACTCCCAACTAGGCTCTGATGTTATAAGTTGGTCCCAAATTGTATATATCTACGACAAAAGTTGTTAATAGATTTACTGCTTCTTGGGCATGCAATAAAGAGTGGTAGCAAGCTGGTAGTGATGAGCCCCAACTGCAATAGTATAACGGTGTACTAGAAATCCCAAACTTCTTTGGCGATATTGAATCGTCCAAACTGGAGATTGATAGAGGTGACAAAAGTATTGCAAAACAAAGTTATGATTTGATGGTTCTTGTTTCCCAATCGTCCATCTCTGGTTACAATTCTTCATAATTTACGGTCTTTGAGAAAACCGGTCGTGGCTTGAGCCCATGGTACATAGTTTGATCCATCCAAAAGAATAGAGATAGGTTGTGAGATATTCGTGCACTCTATGTGGTATGCAAAATAAACCTTTAAAGTGAGAATTTGAGGAACATAATTGTAAAATTAGATTCAGAACGTTGAAAAACCTTGGGCAGGGTCTGCCCATAATTTATTTAATACCCTGTGATGACATGGCAAAAACTGCTGATATGTATGCTGATTGGGTAGTCAATTGACACGTGTAAGATAATGTGGTAGTTGTGGCTTTCTGTTGATGACATAGCCCACGTGTTCACTGACATAGGAGACATGTTGATGACGTGGGTTGATTAGGCAGTGATGTGGCTAGGTCTGATCAGCAGACCTCCTGGATGACGTCACAAGGCCCTGTTTACACCAAACTTTTGAACTGCACGTGTGAGCGCGTTCGGAGGAGTTTGGCAGTAATCTTGGTAGTGTTGGAATCATCTTGACGAGTGCTACAAGCTAGTATGGCACTTTTATCAATGTGGTGAAAAGAAGGACGAAAAATTCACGAACATATTATTTTTTGGTCTTTTATTTTGTGATGGTTGTTGTAGTTGATGATAATGATAGAATGATAGTAGCACAGGCTATCAGGATTGTAACTCTTATACTATGTCAAAATAGAAAACAGACTCCATGAATAAAATGATGTAACACATATGGTAAAGTCTAACTATGGTAAGAGGATAAATATAGTAATAAGCCAACTGTACAAATAACATATATACGTTAACAGCTTCCTTAGATATTGACTAGATAGTTTTGATTGAAACTTTCACGTGAACATAATTCTACATATGCATGGAGGTAAAATTTGAATTCAAAACCTTTAAGTATCCAAGCTCTAAAACTAGATTGAATGACCACCTCATCGAAAAGTTTAAGCGTTTAGAGAAGGGTTTGTTATATTTATTATTTTGTTCAACAATATATGTTGCTAATTTATGTGCTTTCAAATACCTAGCTTGGAGTTTTGGGCCTTTGAGCTCGTCGTGTTATTAGCCGGATTGATGCCAAACTCAGAAATAACAACTTCATTGATCGCATTGTGGTAAGTTGCTATTCCATGCTTTTTGTACTCGTCTTGCTTCAATGGAAAGAAATTGTAGTAATCATTGATGGCTTTATTCCAGTGTAAATACAGAAGTAGTTGCCTTCATGATTGTTTATGGTCTCAGTGCCGCTATAAGGTGAGATAATTAAGATTAATAACATCTTGTCATTTCTTCGTTGGGTTAATAACTGTTTGAACGACTACCACATTCATTGACAATTTTAAATTTATCAAAAATAATGAATCATGAGGTAGTCCTTCTCAAATAACTACGGTTTTAAATTTTTTTTTTTCCTTCTTCATTTTCTGGTGTTAGTTTGTTGTTTCGACTATCAATTAGTAATGAACATATTCTGCCTTGACAGCACTAGAGTGTCGAACGAGTTAGGAGCAGAAAATCTTGATGGAGCTAAGCATGCCATGATTGTTGCTCTTAAATTGTGTTTTGTTCTTGCACTTGTTGTTGGTTTGGCTCTAGGATTTGGTCATAATATATGGGCTAGCTTCTTCAGTGATAGCTTCATCATTAAAAAGAAATTTGCCTCAATGACACCCTTCCTTGTGGTCTCCATAGTCTTAGATTATCTCCAAGCAGTATTATCAGGTTGGATTCATTTCTATGAATTAATTTCTGGCAAATACTATCGAATGATTTTAGTTTACCTAATAGAATAAAATTGACTCGAGCTCACAACCTCTCACATATATAGCGAGTGAAATCATGATTTTAAAGTTTGAACGAAAGTGATCTTGATTCTACAGGTGTAGCCAGAGGGAGTGCTAAACAACATTGGGGTTTTTGGATCAACTTGGCAGCACACTATTTAGTTGGAATGACAATTGCTTGTTCCCTTGGTTTCAAGTTGAAACTACATGCCAAGGTAAACAAATCTTGTTCACGTTGATATGCTTGTCCGATCAAACTACGATCTAAGTAGAAAATTCTCTTAATTCTTCCCTTCATAGGTATTTTATAGATTCCATTCCACATATATATGGAATAAGATTATTTTTTGATATGATTTAGTAAACATAATATAAATTTCACTGTTACAAGGTCACATATTTTGATGTAAAATAATCTACTAATAGGATTTTCTAATAACGGGGAACTTAGAAATTCTCGGGTATGGAAATGATGAAAAACCTAAAAGACTTGGATTCAATTGGACACAATTTTAAAAGATTTTGTAGGTTTATTGATCAGGATTTGACGGGAGCACTTTATAAATTTTCAATAATAAAAATAACATATCAAAGTTTGACAAAAAAAAGTATTAAAATATTTTAGTTAAATGAATCAAATTGCTAAATGTGTGCATACACGTAATATTTAGGCCAATTTCATGAACTTAGCTCAAAAAAATGTTTCTAATATTTTTATGATATTTCATTATACAAAATACAGTATTATATATCTTTGACTATCACTTTCCTAAATTGATTGTCACAGGGCTTATGGATAGGCCTAATTTGCGGTCTAAGTTGCCAGGCCAGCGCTCTATTTTTGCTTACATTGAATACCAAATGGGCTAGAACTGAACTCTCTGCAAACCAAGTACACAAAAACAAAGATTTGGCACAGGCATGCAAATCTTGAAATTGATGCATGTGTTGTAGTGATGAAAGAATAAATGATCCATATAACATATATATGAAATTGGGAGTGATTATTGGTAAAATTGATCCAACTTTACTCAAAGATTCATAAGTATTTCTAAGTATTGTGTGTTTGGCAATTTTAGCACATATGACTTGGTAGCATATATTTCAATTTAGTAAGATAAGTATTCAAAACATTTATATGTGCAACAACATTAATACATGGCAGCAGTAGAACTACAACATGACAAATCAATAATACGTGGTAGCATCTCAAAGGGTTATAAGTTTTTCCCTTTTGAACAACATAAAATGATTATATTGTATTACAATATAGACTTTCAAAAATAATAAAAAAATTTATCGATGACTTGATAAGTTGTTATCAATGACTTGAGTATGATACTTAGTATTGGAAAATTTTATAAAGTGTGAGCTCACATTAATTAATTATTTTGATTTTCATAAAACAGGTTGATGGATAATCCCTGAGTGAGAAGCCCATATGTGATCATACGGTTATTAAACCACTACAAAAAAATGCATATATACACGACAGTTCATAGGCGGCGGTTCACTTGACCGCCGTCTATAGTGACGACGATTTTATGGTAAAACTGCCGCTAATGAGCACAAATAGGCTCAAAATGTTCCGCACCAATATGCGTCATACACGGCGGTTGCGAATAATGCTGTAAATGAATCTTTTTCAAAGGCGGCGGTTCATAACCGTTGTGAGACCCTGAATTTGCCCTAATTTGCAAATACATGTTTTATCTGTTTAAATGCTATTATAATTAATACGTATGTATTTATATGTGATATTAAGTGATTATATATTGGCTGTGCATTTAAAACACATTTGCAAAATAAATAATGTGACTTTTCAACTTCTTTTGCAAAATTGAGTTTTGCGCCTTAAATGTATGTATATGTGTGCTTATATAAAATGTTGTCAACTAATTATAGTCTACTAAATATAATATATATGTTAGTTTATATATATATGTATATATATATATGCATTGTAGGCAAAAACAATTAAAAAACAACTATGTTGTCAACTTTGACCAAGCTTTAAAATGTTGACTTTGCTTATATAAATGCATTATACATACAATACACTCCAAAATTAGCCAAAACACCACAAATACACACACAAAAACGTGACCCCTTGGAGGAGGAAGAAGAAGAACATTTTTAAGGTTTTTCAAAGTATTTTTCACATAAAAAAACTCATTTCAAGGCCAAATCACTTCATTCAAAGCTTGTTTTTGCTTGTTGGGCACCTATTCTACCTATTTCTAGCTTTAGTTTGCATCAAATGTGAAGGAAAAATTAGTTCATTATTTTAAAGTTTGAGTTGAATTTTGGTTGATGCATTCGTAGTTGCTATTTTGTTAAATTGATGTTAGATTATTGCTAAGTAGATGATAAGGACCAACTTAGTGTATTTATAGCCATTTTAAACGGTATTAGCATGTATTTTTATTTTCCATGTATTAAAATTGATAATTTGGCTTATATTTGAATAATTGTAATTGTAATAGTTGAAATTGGATTGTAGTTGCTTCTATGGACTTGTTAATTATTGTGTAGTAATGCTGTAATGCCAAATTTTCAATTTGAATGCCATAGCAAAAGTCAAAAATTTCAGCCATGAATGCATTGCCATTTTGGACTTGTTGGGCTTGTATTAGATGGCTTTTGGTTGGTTTCCGAGGGGGTTAATGTAGTTACTTGAGTGGTTGCGTGGTAGGAAAAAGTTCGGGGGTTGTTTGATTGCTAGATTGTTAGTTATGTTGTTTGGAATTTTGGGTAGTCATTCTTTGAAATGTCTAAGTGTTGTCTTTGATTGTTTGTTAATATTTGCGTAGTTGATTCTTGGGTTGGTGTTGAGTAGGCTCGGGTTTGAATGCATGTTAAAATGTGTGTTGAGTTTGGATGAGCTACTTTGTCATCTAACTTAAGTGTTTTAGAATTGTGTAGTTGATGATTGTTGAAGTGTTGTTTAATTGATTGTTGAATGTTGAATGTTGAAGGGCTGGGAGTTAGGCAACCTACTTTATTGTTCTCTCGGGATATAAATGTCAAGTGTTGATTGTTGAATGTTGAAGTGCCGAGAGTTAGGCAACCTACTTGGTTGTTCTCTCGGAATTTAAGTGTCAAGTGTCAATTGTTGTGAGTCATGATAGTGTATGCCACCTCTCGGGCAGTATCGAGCTTGATGGGTTGAAAACGGCATGACTATCATAGTGTTGTGAGTCATGATAGTGGAATGCATTTGGTGCACGAGTAGGGTTCGTGGTTGATGCACAGGAAGGACGGCTTCAACGGAACAAGTGTATCGTATCCTTATTGAATGGTTACTTGTTTTGCTTAAATTGAATTGTTGTTGTTGTTGATATTTATTGAGTGATCATTGTTCCTAGGGTGATTTTCCAAGTGGTAAAGAAAGCGTTTCCAAAACATCCTATTGAACCCTCGCTGAGCTTTGTATTGTATAAGCTCACCCTCTTTGATGTCCTTTCAAGTGTTCTAAACTTAGAGTGCGTGGAGTTTGTGCTGTCGGATAATGTGGACAAGCCGAGGCTTGAATGCTTGCTTAGTTGTTTCTTATGTAGTTTTATACTTTTGTTATATTTTGTTGTATTAAGTTTTGAAGTTTGTAATGTATCACTTACTTTAAAAGTTTAGTGGATTGTATAATGTTAGATTAGTTGTCTTTCTTTTGGAATATGAATAGGTTGCTAGACTAGTATTATATCTATTATGTATGTAAATTGTATAGCTGGATGTATGTTGTTGAGACGAAGGTATATGTCTTATTGTTAGATGTTGAATGGTTGGTTAATGAATGGTGTTGAATGTGTTGGAGTTGTTGTTGAAGTTGTAGTTGGTTGTGTGATGTTTAAAATGACTGGTTTAGAGTCCTGTTGTCTATATTACAAACGTTATATTGTCGAAATTTTACCGCATCCTGACTAATCATAAGTGGAGTCGAATTGGGGCGTGACATGAAGTGGTATCAAAGTGCATATTTAGTTATCAGCCGGGTTATCCTCGAAATGTGGGTAGTAGTCTTGACATGAATCTCATCCTATTCTATCCTAGGTTGTACATTTTATACCTAAGGCAGGACAAATTTGGAGGTTGTAAAGAGAAAAGAAAAAAGAAAAAATGTAGATATATCTCAATTGATGGTATCCTCTAATAAATTTCCTTTTGTTTTTGGACTGGGAAAATTCCATTTTCTTATTAACAAACGGTACAAACAAGTCCAAATTCAAAAGTGATTGGACAAATGAAATAGGCTATTCCCAAAACAAACTCAACATGAGACAATGGGCTGAAGCCCAAATAACAATATGTAACAAGGCCCAAATCTATGGCCCGAGATCCAAATCAAAGCAAACAAAGTCCAAAACACCAAATACACAAAGACACAACTGAGTCAAACCAAGAGGCCCACATCAAGACGAACCCTAACCCTAGAGGCAATACAACAATCATTGGAGCAATTTTTTAACGACTGGTGTGAAGTGTTTTTGTGTTTACTTTTTGTTTTTAATACAGAAGTCTCATGACCTAATAAAAGTTTGAGTTTTTACCGCAAATAGTTCTTTTATTTTTTTAAAAAAAATGGGATAATTTTTCATGATCTTTTCTTTTGTGCTTTTTGATTCTTAATTGGGCTCTATTTGTTAATTAAACACCTACCACTAGTCATATGATCTAGTGGTATGATTTTCGTTTTAAGTGATAGAAGTCTCTAGATTAATTTTTAAACTGTACAATATTCTTATGATATAAAATTAACTAAATCTCCCTTAGAATAAAAAAAATCAATTAAACATTTGTAATTCAAAAGATACATGCAAGAAACAAAAGTGACTTGCATGTGCATCCAACAAGGAATTAAGTAAGGGCAATATAAAATGTTAAAATTTCACGTTTTAAATTTTGCATTACTAAGTGCATTTAATAGACGTGTACATTATATATGCGTTGATGCTCTAATTTTTGTCTTTTACCTTTTCAAATTAATTAAGTTCCACCATCACATGCGGATGTACGTTGCACTCCATGCATCCCAAGACAACAATTGGCGTGCCAAAAAAGCAAAAAAAATAAAAATAAGAAAGGCAACAATTGCTATATTTGCTTTGACAATTTTGGATATTTTCAAGATATAGCCATCTCTATAAAAATAACAAAAACAATATTTATTTTTATATGATAAAACTATATAAGATCAAGGGTAAGAAACTTAGGAATCATTAAGGATAGGCTTTGAGCCTTTGAGGATAAAATATTTGTTTCCGTTTACTCTGTTTGCGGAGACTTCAGTTCTATAGCCCATTTTGTCTTCAATGCAAGCAAAAATAGGCGGCTGGCCTGGCAAATTAGACCGAAAATTAGGCCCATTCATAAACCCTGTGCCAATCCATTTAAGAAAGAGATAGTAAAAGAAATATAGTATTGTATTTTGTAATGAAACATCACAAAAATATATTACAAAATATTATTTGAGCTAAATTCATGCAATTGACTTGATAGTCTATAAGGTACATGGACGCATCTAATAATTCGATTTTAAAATCTACATTTGGACAAGCACATGATCAGCCTGATAAAGATTTGTTTATCTTGACATGTAGTTTTAGCTTGAAACCAAGGAGACAAGCAATTGGCATGCCAATTAAATAGAACGTTGCCAGGTTGTTCGAAAAAGCCCAATCCTCTTGCTAACTCCTATGAAATCAAAATCACTTTCTTTTAGACTTGCCACAAATCATGGTTTCAACTAGGAATGGGTTTGGGGTGGTTTGACCAAAAAAGGGTTTGGGTCCCCTCAATACTTGTCTTGTTATCGCGTTCTATACTTTCATCCCTCACTCTTGCTCTCGCCACGTCCCCGAATTCCCATGGGGATGGCAATTATCCTCGAGTTTTTTTAATTATTTTTTTAAATCTTACAATATTAAATTTAATTTAAACAACGTAACTTCAAAATATAAATTAATTATAATTATGATTAATATAAATATAGGTCTTAAATAACGGTCAAATACTAATTATATATTGAGTATTATGCTTGTAGTTAAATAGTAAAAATAATATTATAAGAATTGAGTCTTAAGCATTTAAATTAAATTTTGATTAAATCATTGTGTATGAGAACTATATGTGAAAAAATAATACTTCTTATTGGGATCAGAGTGATTATTATATATATTTTTAATTATATGGCACATATAATAGTAATTGCAAATCTTTAAAGTATTATCCTTAATTATGTTATTCAAAATTATTTTGAAGTACAACAATGAACAACTAACAAATATTTTTTAAATTCACTAAGATCAATAGTGAAATAGATATATATATTTATGTCAAATGATAGCAAACCATATTTTTGCCTAATAGCTTGTAACAATTCAAGTTCAATTACTAGTTTGATAATATATTGAACATAATCAACAAATTTAAAATGCTTAAATCTGAAATGACAATAATGAAGAATACAAATCATTATAACTTGAATATAAATCTCTTATAGAATCAACGTAGAATTAATGTTACGTAAAACCTACAAAGGAAATAAAGAATGATGATCAAAATCTAGATTCGATGTATAATTTTTCTTTTTTTGTTTTTTTATTTTATGTCTAACACATGTATAAATTAATAGCAAATGTTGAAAAGGCTAACTTGTTGACTTGCCTAGCTTTTTTTTTTTTTTGGTCAATTGACTTGCCTAGCTGACAAGTGACAAGCATGACAAGGATTTGAATGAATCCTAAGGTAGAGTTAGGCATTTCATTGAACTTGAAAAAACAAAATGTAAATCATGATTTTTGGGATGTCTACGACGCCGGTGCCAGATGGTTTGCGAAGGGTAAAAGTTGCACTTCAAATAGTCTTGAGATCCACGATTGAGAAAGCTAGTTGATCAAAGTCAATACAACAATTGTCATCACCAATTATAAATTGCCTAATAGAAGCCACTAGTTTTGAATGGAAGGAACAACTAAGAGATCTTTTAATTTAATTGGAGCAGGACAAAAAAAAAAAAAAAAAAATTAATTGAAGCATGTGGAGTTGACAGTTGAATATTAACATTTTAGGATATTTGGAGGTAATTGCCATTACAAGCATGTGGCTTGTGAGATGGCAAAATAATCTGGCTCTAGCACACCGGTTATTTTGATAATTGACTACAAACTCATTTTTAATACGCTCAAGAGAACTTCTAATTGCGATTGGAGAACATCCTCTATAGTTTGCAATATCCAATCATTCCTATCATTCGTGTCTGGCCATACTATCAAACTTGTTTCACGATAAGCGAACTGTGCGGCAGCTTGGATTGCTTCGGCAATATGAATAGGAAACCTCCCGATAGATTGGACTTGTAATATATCTCAGGCTCTACTATCACGCCTACTTTCTGAGTCAAATCCTACTAGGATTGGCTAAATTTGTACCATTCGCTTGTATCCCTTTTGCACTTATATATAAGGGTGAATTGCTCCAAACCCTCATGTGGTTACACCTAAGTACACACGACCCTTTTATGATCCAAAAACCCCACACTAAACCCCCTTATGGTCATATAAAAGTACATATGATCCTTTGCCACCTATAATCCTTTGCTACAACCTCTATATTTATAACTAATTTAGCATTAAAGAAATTAAATGTTCCTTTGAACTTATTAGAAAATTAACGTTATATGGTATGATGAATATTGTAGATACAACCATTAGTCTTGTAAAACTCATCGAGAAATGCTAATTTTCTTTACTTATTTATCACTTCTTTTATACCTAAATTGACATACAAATTTATCAAATTTTTAAATATTTTTTCTCTTAATTAATTTTCGCTTCATTTTGTCACGAGGCATACATATAGCTCAAACCGAGATAATACTACTAATTATTTAGACAAGAAGACAAAAAAAAAAAAAAAAAATTAAACTAAAGAGAAAAAAATGTATTGCCTAAAGATCAAATCCATTGACAAATCCAATCCAATAACAATTTTTTATAATTTTTGTCTTCTTACTAGACAAAATTATAATACTCTACAAAAAAGGGTGGCTAAATAAGTTGGAATATTACAAACCTAGTCAATGCGGAGCTGCTCACACCAAGCTAGCCTGGCAACATAATCAGCTTACATTATTCGACTTCGCTGACATCGACGCTGCCCCCACAAATTAGTTAATTAAATTCGGCATTATTAATATCTCTTTACACTTCTCCATTTTATATTCATTGATACTCTAATCTGTCTTTTCTTGTGTCTTCGTTAATAACAAAAAAAAAGGGCATATGATCAATGATTAATCCACGCTGGATTTTTTCCATCAGAGTATCTCATTATGGTTTGAATTACTAGTTTTTTTTTTTTTTTTTTTAAACCATTGGGTATTTGCTCTAGTGATATGGTTTTTATTTTGTGTGCAAGAGATCTTGAGATCAATTCTCAGCAGATGTAACATTTTTGTATGTGTAATATTAGTTTAAGTTTCTCTTTAAATATTTTTTTTAAAATTTTTTTAATCTGAATTTCAGTATTTTATAAGTTTAGTCACTGAATATTTTAAAGCAGAATAGAAAATTAAAAGCAAAAATGCACAAGAGAAAATCTTTAATTCGCTACAAAGAAATGAAAACCTAGCAAAGAGATATATAAGTAGTTAGTCTAAAGTAGAGTCTCATATGTGAAAAGAATTAATTTGGAAAAAATATTGGTAGCCATTTTCATTGGTTAGAAGTGCTGGGCTTGAGAACTTTTGAATTTGACTGTTGAATGATTCTAGTCAAGATTAATAAATCTCACCTAAGACTACATTAGATCCATCTTTAGAGTATAAATTTTATCGCGTTATAGCGCCAAGGACATATTCAAGATTGTAGCTTAATGAAGATTAAACCACACAAATCACAATATAATATTTATGTACGAATAATTTTTTTCAAGTGGAGATTGAATTGATTTTTTAGACTAAACACACAATATAATATTTAGGTCTTAAATAACAGTCAAATATTAATTATATATTGAGTCTTATGTTTGTAGTTAAATAGTAAAAATAATATTATAAGAATTGGGTCTAAAGCATTTAAATTAAATTTTGATTAAAATCATTGTGTATGAGAATTATATATGAAAAAATAATACTTCTTATTGGGATTAGAGTGATTATTATATTTTTTTTGTAATTGTTTGCCACATATAATAGTAATTGCAAATCTTTAAAGTATTATCCTTAATTATGTTGTTCAAAGTTATTTTGAAGTAGAACAATGAACAATTGACAATTTTTTTAAATTCACTAAGATCGATAGTGAAATAAAGATATATTTATGTCAAATGATAGCAAATCATATTTTTACCTAGGAGCTTGTAACGTTCAATTACTAGTTTGCTAATATATTGAACCTAATAATAAGTTTAAAATGCTTAAATTTGAGATGACAATAATGAAGAACACAAATCATTATAAATTGAATATAAATCTCTTATGGAATCAACGTAAAATTAATATTTCGTAAAACCTACAAAGGAAATAAAGAATGATGATCAACATCCAGATTCGATATATAATTTTATTATTATTTATGTCTAACATATGTATAAATTATAAATAGCAAATGTTGAAAAGGCTAACTTGTTGACTTGCCTGGCTAACAAGTGATGAGCATGACAAGGATTTGAATGAATCCTAAACTAGAGTTAGGCATTTCATTGATCTTGAAAAAAAAAAAAAATACATGTGAATTATGATTTTTAGGCATTTCAAATAGTCTTGAGATCCACGATTGAGAAAGCTAGTTGATCAAAGTCAATACAACAATTGTCATCACCAATTATAAATTGCCTAATAGAAGCCACTATTTTTGAATGGAAGGAACAACTAAGAGATCGTTTAATTTAATTGGAGCAGGACAAAAAAAAAAAAAAATTAATTGAAGCATGTGGAGTTGACATTTGAATATTAATTAACATTTTAGGATATTTGGAGGTAATTGCCATTACAAGCATGTGCTACGGTATATATATATATATATATATATATATATATATATATATATATATATATATATAAAAGAATGAATCAACTATAGTGTCACTATAAACCCTACTAACCCAAATTATTTTTAATATATATATATATATATATATATATATATGAATTAAATGTTCCTTTGAACTTATTAGAAAATTAACGTTATATGGTATGATGAATGAGATACAGCCATTAGTCTTGTAAAACTCATCGAGAAACGCTAATTTTTTTTACTTATTTATTACCTCTTATATATAACTAATTGACATACAAATTTAACAATTTTTTTTATTATATTTTTTCTCTTAATGAAGTTTCTCTTCATTTTGTCACTGAGGCATACATATAGCTCAAACCGAGATAATACTACTGATTATTTAGACAAGAAGACAAAAAAAAAAAAAAAAAATTTAAACTAAAGACAAAAAAATGAATTGCCTAAAGATCAAATCCATTGACAAATCCAATCCAATAACAATTTTTTATAATTTTTGTTTTCTTACTAGACAAAATTATAATATCTACAAAAAAGGGTGGCTAAATAAGTTGCAATATTACAAACCCAGTCAATCAGGAGCTATTCACACCAAGCTAGCCTCGCAACATAATCAGCTTACATTATTTGACTTCGCTGACATTGACGCTGCCCCATGAATTAGTTAATTAAATTCGGCATTATTAATATCTCTTTATACTTCTCCATTTTATATTCATTGATACTCTAATCTATGTCTTTTCTTGTGTCTTCGTTAATAAAAAAAAAAAAAGGCATAAAATCAATGATTAATCCACGCTGGAATATTTCCACCAGAGTATCTCATTATGGTTTGAATTACCAGTTTTTTTATTTTATTTTAAACCATTGGGTATTTGCTCTAGTGATATTTTTTTGTTTTGTGTATGAGAAATCTTGAGATCAATTCTCAACAGATGTAACATTTTTTGTATGTGTAATATTAGTTTAAGCCTCCTTTTAAATAATTTTTTTTAAAATTTTTTAATCTGAATTTCAGTATTTTATAAGTTTAGTCACGGAATTATTTAAAGAAGAACAGAAAATTAAAAGCAAAAATGCACAAGAGAAAATCTTTAATTCGCTACAAAGAGGTGGAAACCTAGCAAAGAGATATATAAGTAGTTAGTCTAAAGTAGAGTCTCATATGTGAAAAGAATTAATTTGGAAAAAAATATTGGTAGCCATTTTCATTGGTTAGAAGTGCTGGGCTTGAGAACTTTTGAATTTGACTGTTAAATGATTCTAGTCAAGATTAATCGTGAACTTCGAAATCTCACCTAAGTAAGATTTAGGGCTGGAGGTAGGAAATCTTCTCAGTGGGGATTAAAATAAATAATTTTTTAATTATATAATTATATATATTTTTTATTGGAGGCTAATTAATTTTTTTAACTAAAAATACATAAATATTTAATTTTTTTTTTAAAAATACATAGAATTTTTAACATTATTCTGGGCCAGTGGGGGCTGCTTGGGGGCTAAAATAAATAAATTTTCAATTATATGAGTATATTTTTTTTCTAATGGGAGTTAATTAATTTTTTTAACTAAAAATACATAAATATTTAAATTTTTTTCAAAAAAATACATAAAATTTTTAACGTTATTCTGAGTCAGTGGGGGATTACAATCCCCTAGGTACGTTCGCCCCTGCTAAGACTACATTAGATCTATCTTTAGAGTATAAATTTTATTGCGTTATAGCGCCAAGGACATATATATTCAAGATTGTAGCTTAATGAAGATTAAACCACACAAATCACAATATAATATTTATGTACGAATAATTTTTTTCAAGTGGAGATTGAATTGATTTTTTAGACTAAAACACACAATATAATATTTAGGTCTTAAATAACAGTCAAATATTAATTATGTATTGAGTCTTATGGTTGTAGTTAAATAGTAAAAATAATATTATAAGAATTGGGTCTTAAGCATTTAAATTAAATTTTGATTAAAATCATTGTGTATGAGAATTATATATGAAAAAATAATACTTCTTATTGGGATTAGAGTGATTATTATATTTTTTTTGTAATTGCATGCCACATATAATAGTAATTGCAAATCTTTAAATTATTATCCATAATTATGTTGTTCAAAATTATTTTGAAGTAGAACAATGAACAACTGACAATTTTTTTAAATTCACTAAGATCGATAGTGAAATAGAAATATATTTATGTCAAATGATAGCAAATCATATTTTTGCCTAGTAGCTTGTAACGTTCAATTACTAGTTTGCTAATATATTGAACCTAATAATAAGTTTAAAATGTTTAAATTTGAGATGACAATAATGAAGAACACAAATCATTATAAATTGAATATAAATCTCTTATGGAATCAACGTAGAATTAATGTTATGTAAACCCTACAAAGGAAATAAAGAATGACGATCAACATCCAAGTTCGATATATATATATTTTTTTCTTTTTTTGTCTAACATATGTATAAATTAATAGCAAATGTTGAAAAGGCTTACTTGTTGATTTGCCTAGCTAACAAGTGACGAGCATGACAAGGATTTGAATGAATCCTAAACTAGAGTTAGGCATTTCATTGAACTTGAAAAAAAAAAAAACATGTAAATCATGATTTTTAGGCATTTCAAGTAGTCTTGAGATCCACGACAGAGAAAGCTAGTGATCAAAGTCAATACAACAATTGTCATCACCAATTATAAATTGCCTAATAGAAGCCACTATTTTTGAATGGACGGAACAAGTAAGAGATCTTTTAATTTAATTGGAGCAGGACAAAAAAAAAATTAATTGAAGCATGTGGAGTTGACAGTTGAATATTAATTAACATTTTAGGATATTTAGGCTCCGTTTGTTTGCCGTAAAATATTTTCTCGGAAAATATTTTTCGGATTTTACGGTGTTTGATAACACTGGAAAATTGGTCAACCGTAAAATGTTTTCCGGTCAAAAATTGCGGCTGCTTTTTCTTAATTTTACGGTGTTTGGTAACACCGAAAAATTGGTCAACCGTAAAATATTTTCCGGTCAACAATTGCGGCTAGTACAAAATTATGTAAAATGTTTTCATGTCCTTTGGGAGAAGAAAACATTTTACAAAATTTACGGCACATCCAAACACCAGAAAATATTTTTCAGTATTCTATTTTCCAGTAAAATATTTTCCTCCAACAAGTTATTTTACGGCAAACAAACAGAGTCCTGTAAAATATTTTATTTTCCAGGAAAACACTTTACACGGAAAATATTTTACACAAACAAGTTATTTTATGGCAAACAAACGGAGCCTTAGAGGTAATTGTCATTACAAGCATGTGGCTTGTGAGGTGGCAAAATAATCTAGCTCTAGCAGACCGGTTATTCTGACAATTGGCGACAATCTCATTTTCAACCTGTTGATAGATTGAATTACTAGTTTTTTTTTTTTAAATCATTGGGTATTTGCTTTAGTGATATAATTTTTAATTTATGTGTAAAAAATCTTGAGATCAATTCTCAACAGATGTAAAATTTTTTGTATGTGTAATATTAGTTTAAGCTTCCTTTTAAATATATATTTTTAATTTTTTAATCTGAATTTCAGTATTTTATAAGTTTAGTCACGGAATTATTTAAAGCAGAAACGAAAATTAAAAGCAAAAATGGAAAAGAGAAAATCTTTAATTCGCTACAAAGAGGTGAAAACCTAGCAAAGAGATATATAAGTACGTTATTCTAAAGTAGAGTCTCACATGTGAAAATAATTAATTTGGAAAAAAATATTGGTAGCCATTTTCATTTGGTTAGAAGTGCTGGGCTTGAGAACTTTTGAATTTGACTGTTGAATGATTCTAGTCAAGATTAATCGTGAACTTTTTTTTTTATTTTTTTTATGACAAGATCTCACCTAAGTAAGACTACATTAGATTCATCTTTAAAGTATAAATTTTATCGTGTTATAGCACCGAGGACATATTCAAGATTGTAGCTTAATGAAGATTAAACCACACAAATCACAATATAATATTTATGTACAAATAATTTTTTTCAAGTGGAGATTGAATTGATTTTTTAGACTAAAACACACAATATAATATTTATGTACTAATAATTTTTTTCAAGTGGATACTAAATTGATTTTTCTGACTAAAACACCTTAGAAATACATATATTTAATTTTTCATACCTTAATAAATTTACCCATGAATATTGTGTCCTAATACATACTTCAACTCAATAAAGAACTAGATAATATTAGTGATAGAAAAATACACTTCTCAAACTTTTTTGTTCAAGAAACACTTCTTTCGAAAAACTAATGCAACATCCAAAAAACTATACATTTAAAAAATACACATATTTTCCATATCTTAATAGATTCGCCCATAAATAGGGATGACAATGGGTAGGGTCTAAATCCGAATCCGACGGGTATCCGACTTGATTATAAATCCATTTACAAAACTGATGGAGTATCTGTTAGGGTTTAATTTTTACAAGTGATTACCAATTAGTAGCCCGTTAAGATTTGGTAATAGCAATTTAAAAAAATCCGAAACCATGAAAAGTCGATTAGTAATTTAGTAAACATAAATTAATAAAAATATTTATATGTTTACATATATATACAAATAATATATTACTTGAGAAAATATAATTTTTTAATATTGGTCTAAGATTAGTAGTTGTGGGATATATCCCAACTCTTATTATTTATATTTACCTATTATTTATATTTAATTCAACTAATACAATTGCTCAATTATTGAATAATTCAAACGAGCATGATAATTTACAATTGTAACAAATACTTTATGTTCTTTTTTTCTTCAGTTTATTTCATATTATTATGGAAGTATGATAACTTCTCAACATAAAGATTTTGTTGAATGTTTCTATTAAGTTTAAGTTTGATAATAGACAATAAATTTAATTTACGTTTTCTAATCTATTACAATTTGTCATTATTTTAGTACTTTTTTTTTTATTTCTTTAAAAACTTTTAAAGTTTTTCTTTTAAACAAATTCTTTTTTCTATTCATTAACGTGTTGGATCAGATATCCGTGGATTTTTGAATATTTAATAGGTTCAAATTTGATAAACAAAATCTAAACCCGACGAATTTTCGTCACCGATTTGATAAAATATAATTTAAACGGATTCATATTTAATTTTATAAATTTTAATGAGTATCCGATTCATTATCATTTTTATCCATAAACACTGTATTCCGATAAATATTTCAAGTTAATAAAAAACATTGTAATATTAGTGATAGAAAAATATAGCTCTCAACTTTTTTGTTCAAGAGACGCTACTTTCGAAAAATTAATGCAACCTCCAACAAACTCCATACATTCTAAGTTAAAAACCCTCCGGTAGGCATAAATGTATAAAGGATCAACTTCAACGGCTCTACTTCTTTGGAGAAAATTCTTTCATGAAGCATGTGATAAATTTATCACAACCACATATTAAGTTATTATTTTATGAGACTAATTCACGTTAGTCTGTATCATACAAGCATGTTATGTCAGAATATCAAAAGTTTTTCTTTTTATTAATTTAGCATTACAGAGTTTTAAATAAATTACTATGATACCTCTACTTATGACAATTAATTAATATTTGTCAACTAATTAAAATACTTTTTATCTATATAGCTATAATAAATTTACCACATTCTTTATCTTCTTTGGTCAATGGTCTCTAACAACTTGCCTTACTAGTGGAAATATTTTTTGCCAGGACCATGTTGATGACAACATATATATACGTACACAGTCGGCGCCACAAGCAGTCTTACATCTCTTGTTTTTCAGTGATTATAATTATTTTCTATTTTTAGTCAATTTTTTTTTTTGGAAATTTTTGTAGTCAATTTCAAGAGCCATGTTCTACACGTAATTTATTTTGAAGCAGTTATATTATAATGCATATAAAAATAAACAGTATATTAAAATGACGAATATATACGATTAAAAGTTGGGTGAAATAATTGCAAAACAATCAATTGTATGTTAAAATTTAAATTTGAATCACGTTTTCGACCTTTATTATATATAAAAAAAAACAACATTAAGTTCCCAAAATAGTATACAAATAATAGATTTTTCTTGTGTATAATTACTCTCTTGTCTGTGAAAAATTATAAAATTAATTTTTATTAGTTATTTATGTATTGTACGATTATAATGTCTCCCTTAAATAATAATAGAGATGTGGGCCGCACCCGTACAGGAAAAAACCTCAAACGATATTTGGTGTGCTTTCCAATTCACATATGGTCAAATGTGTCGCACAAATCCACTCAAATAACAACTCTTTTGCTGAGGTAGGCTCTAATGTCAAATCACTTTTTCTCTCCTCCATCTACTAACAACTAACAAACATATATATATATAACTAACTATACATCTCTTTGTCATATGTGATGACCATCCTATAGAACAAGAAGAGTAATGGTGGAGTAGTTACAAAAGGGCATAGAGCATTGAGGTAGAGGAACAGTACTAATGGCTTCTTCAAATGATGGTTCTGTGATGATGGTTCATGGTTCAAAGCTCGAGGCTGGGCAAGAAGTATCAGATGCGAAGAGAAGAAGATGGTGGAGCAAGTTGCTGGACTTGGAAGAGACCAAGAATCAAGTATTGTTTTCTCTGCCGATAGTTCTCACCACAGTTGCTTACTATGCTATGCCTCTTGTGTCCGTCATGTTTGCTGGCCATCTTGGAGAGCTTGAACTGGCTGCCTCAACCCTTGCCCAATCATGGGCCACAGTCACTGGCCAGAGTTTAATGGTACACCCCCCTTCTCTCTCTCTCTCTCTCTCTCTCTCTCTCAATGTGGAAAGTCTTTCAATTTGATTCAATTTTCTCAGGCAGTCAAAAAAACTTCACTTGTAATTGAAAGAGAAATGCTAGGGGGTAATTATTGGGTTCAGCTGCCGGATTTTACGGCTCTCGGAAAATGGTAGTTTTCACATGAATAGTAACTATTGGGTCCAATTGCCGGATCATGGGATTCTCGTATAGTCTACTTATGTGGGTTTTACTATTTTGTGAGAGTCGTGTTGAACCGTGAAATTTTTAAATACAGATATCAAATCAGTTTCTTTCCATTTTTTGTAATTTCAAATTGAAAAAAATTGTACGATATTTGGTAACATTAAAAAATTGGTCAATTATAAAATATTTTTGATCAATAATTACAGCTACTTTTTCTTAATTTTACAGTGTTTGATAACACCAGAAAATTGATCAACTGTAAATTATTTTTCGATCAACAATTGCGGCTAATACAAAATTTTGAAAAATATTTTTATTTTCTTGGAGAAAAGAAAACATTTTATGAAACTCACTGTACATCTAAACACCATAAAATATTTTTCAGTATTCTATTTTCTAGAAAAATATTTTTCTTTAACAAGTTATTTTACAGCAAACAAACGAAGGCCTGTAAAATATTTTATTTTTCAAAAAAATATTTTTTACGAAAAATATTTTTCACAAATAAATTATTTTACAGCAAACAAACGGAGCCTAAATATCTGAAAGAATGTACTGGTACTTGGCATCTATTAATGAATAATCACTTGTTAACTATTACTTTTGGAAAGGTGTTAGGGTTACATTAAATAAAAATAATAATTTCATGTCAAATTTGTGTTATTTTATCACAAATATTATATAATTTTTGAACGACTTAAAACATATTTTGAGATGCGTTACTACACCACATAATTACAATGGTGGGGCAAATATCTTAATAAAGAAAAGACCTGAGACTGGCCCATGAAACGAAATTTTTAACTTTATATGTCCTTTCTCTGCCAGATATTCGAATTTCACACGAACATTGTGAAAATATCCTAAAATGATAACCTCAAATTTTTTTTCTTGACAAATACTCAGGTATTTATAACAAGAGTGGATCTAATATTGTGCTAGTAAGGGTTGCAGTCTCTGCTGAACCTAATTATCCTTTTAAAATGTATGTGTTTTTATTCTAATTTTTCCTAAAATTATTTATCATTGCAGTATGGAAAATCAAATTTACCTCTATGGAAAAAATACAAATATTATAATCCTTGTTAAAATAAAATTTTGGATATGTCCCTAATTATTATAATAGGTGGTCAATATTTATTGTGTCGTTTTCAATACTAAATTCGCATCAGAAATCCAAAATAGGCTCCAGAATTTGCTAATAGGTAGTCAATATTTTTCGTTGTCTTCAATAATAAATTCGTATGAAAAAACAAGAGAGGCCCCCTAGATCTTGCTAGTGATAGGATTAAGTAATGGAGTATAGGCTGTATAGCAAGTAAACTTTTGCTTTCAGCTTAATTGTTAAGGCGAAAACAGGTAAAAATGGGTTGTCTTATAATATTATCACTTTTTAAGTGAAATTCAATGATAGTACAGTGATAATTCAATTATAACCAAATGATTTTAACAGTTCACAATTGTTTTGAAGCCGTAGATATAACAAAATTCCATAAAGCCTAAATGTTGTTAACGGAGTATTTGAAACAAATGAATTCCACAAAATTTTGTCACATTTACAGTAAAACGTTAACTTTTCCGTAATTATCTCATGTAATACATCATTTTTCCTTTTATTTGATGATTAGGAGGACTAAACTAGATTAAATTTCCCTACTAATTATCCTAGGTTGGCTTAAGCGGAGCATTGGACACATTATGCGGTCAAGGCTATGGCGCAAAACAGTACAGAATGTTGGGAATCTATCTACAAGCAAATTGCATCATCTCATTATTCTTCTCTGTAGTGATATCTATTCTATGGTTCTTTTCTGATACCATCTTGATTGCTCTACGTCAAGATCGTCGCATTTCAAAAGAAGCAGGCATATATTTGAAGTATTTCATACCTGCAATATTTGCATTCAGCTTGTTACATAACATCTTGAGATTTCTTCAGACACAATCTGTTGTAATGCCTCTGGTTTTGTGCTCAACAATACCTCTAGTGCTTCACATTGGCATTGCTTATACTTTGGTTCACTACACAAGCCTTGGTATTAAAGGAGCACCATTGGCGACCTCAATTTCGATGTACATTTCAGTTGTGATGTTGTGCGTATATATACTTCGCTCGAAAAGGTTTAAGGAAACATGGGAAGGGTTTTCAACGGAATCATTCGGTCATGTTTGGCCGAACTTGAAGCTGGCATTGCCTTCTGCAGGCATGGTCTGGTTAGTATCTTGCAATGGACTTCTATAAATGTTTAATCTTGTATTTTGAGGTTGAGTTTATTTTCAATAAGTTTTAGCAATTTTCATTTCTATATATATGATTTTTGTTCATTGGAGGGGAATTTTGATGCAACGCCACACATAGCAGGACCTAGAGGTTATTGTAAAATATTGTAATGAAAGGCTACATACAATAGATCGCAAAGTGAATTTGAGACCTAGACGTCATGCATAGTGCAAGATTCGTGCACCCTTAGCACTTTTTATGGTTTTTATTAATAGTAGCGACATAGACTTGTTAATTGGTTTTGAAACGGCTGGTGTTGGTTAGATAAGATGGTGACACGTGGATGGTGACACATGTCACTTTGGATGTGGTCCACATGCTTTTTGTGAACTTATTTATCTTTCTTGAGCGTTTTTAAACCAAACCCGTTAAATTTTTTGAATTTCTTACACTTCCCACGTTTAATTATTTCCAGTTTGGAGTTTTGGGCCTTTGAGCTCCTAGTGATATTAGCAGGATTGATGCCAAACTCCCAGATAACAACTCCATTGATTGCAATGTGGTAAGTTTCTTTCTGTGCCTATCTGATCAATTAATTCAACTTCTTTGAGCGGTTTGTATTCCAAGACTTCTGTAACCATTTCATGTTCCATCCTCAGTGTGAATACAGAAGCAATTGCCTTCATGATTGCTTATGGTCTTAGTGCTGCTGCAAGGTAAGAAGATCTCACCATGGTGTTATCTTGTTTTCCTTTTCCCACCATTGTTATGGAACTAATAAGTAAAGCTCAACTCCTACAGCACTAGAGTGGGAAATGAGTTGGGAGCTGGAAATTCTGGTCAAGCAAAGCATGCCGTTGCTGTCACACTCAAATTATCTATTTTTCTCGCACTTGTAGTCGATTTGGCTTTAGGATTCGGCCATAGTTTCTGGGCAGGCCTATTCAGTAATAGCTCAGTTATAATAAAGAAATTTGCCTCAATGACGCCATTTCTCTTAATCAGCATAGCACTTGACTATCTCCAAGCAGTATTATCAGGTCCGGATTTATTTCCAGGAACTTTCAACAATGATGTCGAAATGATTTTAACGATATTTCATGTAATGAAAATTCGAGGAATCTGAATTTCTGTAGTGATTTTGATTCCACAGGGGCGGCGAGAGGTTGCGGTTGGCAAGCTTCGGTTCTCTTTATTAACTTGGCATCATACTATTTAGTTGGCATGGTAATTTCATGCCTCCTCGGCTTCAAGCTGAAACTCCATGCTAAGGTAAAACGATCTTGTACGCTTACACTTTACTGTTGGATGCACGTGTATATATGCCTTAAAAATATGCACGAGCCTAGCTTAAATGCAGTAACAGTATATATCTTAACCATATTTCTTTCTGGTATTGGGACAGGGCTTATGGATAGGCCTGATCTGTGGTCTAGTATTCCAGGCTGGTGGTTTATTGATTCTTACATTGCGTACTAAATGGTCTAGATTTGAAATCTCCGCTAAAGGAAAAGATGAAAATAAAGAATCGGTTCCAATGGAGGTTCAGATTCCCAGCTCATCAAATACATCTTGAAACGGATACAAGATTCTTGGTGAAACTATCTAAAATCATACAGAAAGACTCCGGTTTAGATATAAGATACCTATCCAAAAGTTTTGGCAACTCAATCATAAATAATCGTAGCGGCCTCTTGCTTTCAATCATAAGATATTTAGCTTCTCAAATCTAGTGCTAGCTACAATTGGTATCCATATGTACACAAAGGTGTTATATATATGGCAATTGTTGTAGATAAAAATACGTGCTCAAACCATTCAAGATTCCAACATTTTAATCTTCATAATATACCTCAATTTTATATTGTTTCGAATATTTTACTTTCTTTATTTAGCTCTGGGATGGAAGCAATAACTCTTTTTGTGCAAAAAGGACTTCTTGGACCACTTCTCTCCTTTTATCCGCTGAAAATTTGTCTTCTCTTTTTCCTTTTCCTTTTGATTTTAACTTGAACACATTTGGGTTGTAGGCACCAAGAGGTATTATCGGGGATTACATAAATCAAACCAAATCAATTTAGTTGTATCCCACTATACGAGATTGGATATACATAGATTTAATGATGCCACTTATTTCTATAAAAAATCATATTCTTTGTTAATTTCATACGAGTAAAATGCATCATATTCCCTTGTGTTTTTTTAAAGTTGCGTCATAAACTCTGTGTTTTCAAAAGTCACAAATAACCCCTTATGTTTCTTTGAATGTTGTAGCATAAACCTTGTCGTCTAATGTTCCGTCAAATTTAACGGAGAGTGTATGACACACACCACTTATACAACTGAGATTAATTTGAAGCCTAAAAACACATTTTAATAGACCAAAATGCTCTCATCTCCTCACCTTTAGCACAACCTATCATCACAACATATCTCCACCAATTGCCACCAACACAACACTCACACACACTTTAACGCATATACATATCTCCTCACCAAATGTTGAAACCCTTGTAAATCCAAACTTTAACCATTTTTCAGAGGTTATTTTATGCAATATATCATTAGCTTAAATCCGATAAAACGTCATAAATAGTCCATTATCTTTGGTCTAATTAACACTTTCATCCATTATCTTTCCAAATTAACCTTTTAGTCCATTATGTTTAACATTATTGACGTTGTTAGTCCAACTCATCTTTTTCGTCTAATTTTTAACGTTAAAATCACGTGTCATGCACCTGTATCGTAATATCTCAATTTTTTAGGGTAAAATTGGCATTAGTATTCTTAACACATGATAAAGATATGTTAGATATGTCCAAACAACAGTTTTAAGAGCATACACGTGCGCGTCACGTGATTTTAACGTTAAAAATTAGATGAAAAAGACAAGTTGGACTAACAACATCAATAATATTAAACATAATGGACTAAAAGATTCATTTGGAAAGATAATTGATGAAAGTGTCAATTAGACCAAAGATAATGAACTATTTATGACCTTTACCCTTTCTCAAATAACATATAACTATTACCTGAAGTGCATTAAATCCGTTAACCTCAATTGTTGTTATAAATTCTTGCCTAAAATCCTTTGTTGCTGCAGCTTAAATCCGTTAACCTCAATTGTTTTTTAAAACGAAAGTACATAAAGTATCTTCTAACCCCACCTTAGGCTGCATTTGTATTCAACCATTGCTGTTACAAATTCTTGCCTAAAATCCGTTAATTTAACCTCAATTGCTTTTTAAATTCTTGCCCTTCACTTTGAGGCAGAAAACTTTCTTGGTGCCACTTTATTTTCCATTGTGAATTCAATATTTTGTCGCAATTTCTCTTTGTGCATTAAGAAGAACTACCATCTCATACAACTTTTTGGATCTTTGAGGTCTTTTTTTTTTTTTTGCTGAATATCTTTCAGGTCTTCTTCCGACCAAGAAGTCTCATTCAGTGAAAGGTTTAGTTCGTCTTTCAAAATGGGTTTGTAGAAATCAGCAGTGTGAAATGCACAAAATTATTATTTATGGAAAATGACATTTTCGTCTTTTAATAACTATAACTAACGGACATTAACAGAACTTATGATAGGGGCAATTGTACAACATTTTGGATAACACGGGGGGTGTTGTGCGACTTTTAAAAACACAGGGTTTATAACACAACTTTAAAAAAATACAAGGGGGTATGGTGCATTTTACTCATTTCATATATGCGAGATCTCATCTAAATAACTTCATCCGACACATCGTAAGTTTCTTCTGTCTCTATTACAATATATTATACCCATACCTTTACACCTTGAATTTATTGATTTGGTTTATGGATATCAATATTATTAGAGTTTGTTGGCTATACCAATATTGTTAGCCAAGCAACGAAGACCTTTTACATGCACTACTTTTCTTTTATACCCTCATACAATCTTTTATCTCCCTATAAACTATCATTGGATGATCAATTAATGACCAATGTTCTAGATTTGTAGCTAGGCACTTTGGTGCAACTCATGGATCATTCTTAATACTTGGAAAACTATAGGCATCTATGTTTTGAAGACAACACTATTCCCAAAAGAAAATATTATTGGTTTTAGGACTCCATACATAACCAATTATATGGATGTTAATTTAGGCCCCAAGGGGAAAGTAATTATTTGCAATATAAGTGTTAAAATGTGTTTTAACACCGACTAAATAAGAGTTTTGGATTCGTTTCTTTGTCCTTCCTCACAACTGTGGGGAAATTAGAAAAGGAATGAATTAGAAAAAACATCTAAGTGTCTTTGTGCATTTACTCGGTAGAATATCCCCATAAAAACACTATAAAAAATCCTGGATTCTGCGATGGACCGTCGCCAAACCGTCGCAGATATGGCGACGACACAGTGAAGGAAAAGGTTGATGCCAATTTTTTGACGGAACATTGACGGTTTGGTGACAGACAAAAACACCCGTCATCAAGCCCTCACTAACAGTGATGGCTTTGTGAGCCGTCTCCAATTCGGTGACGGCCAAGCTACGACCGTCACTAATTTTTTGACGGCTTAGTGACAAAATTTTCCCGTTCCGACATGTAGAAACGGTACGGCGACGGTATGGTGATTGTCCCTCACCGTGCCGTCGCAAATTAGTTAGGCCGGCTCAATTTCCATTTTTTTTTTAAACGAATAAGGTTTTCAAACACTGAGTAACAACGATATGTTAAAATGTTACAGAAGCAATTCTAGTTACTAATGTATTATGTATTGTTCACTTCAAGTACTGACATTATTTGATGTAGTAATAAAATATTATGTTTGTGTTGGTATTTACTACAATATTAATCTTGATTTGATAATATAATTTGCAATCAACAAGATTTTATTTCATAGCATTCGATAACTAGGAATTAGATTAACAGACGGTTAACTTTATTCATCACCATACAAAAGTTCATAACAAGATACACACACATATCCACATCATAATATTACATATTTTTTTACCTTAACTACTAGTCCGTTACATAATTTTTCACTCGAACAACTTCGGCAGAAGGATGCGATACATTTGATCCACATTCCTTTGATGGTGTTGAGCCATCGAAATGTAACCATCTTCTTTTGGTGGTTCGTTTAGATCAAATTGACCTGCAACTTTGCTACTGCTTGCCTTCGATGGATCATATTTCTTTGTGTGTTCCTCCTTTTTAACGGTAACCCACTGACCTTGAACTTCCTTACTCATCGTTTATAAGACATTCATTCACTAAGATGGGATCTTATGTAAAGATGTGAAACAACAAGCATGATTGTTGATGATTTATATAGAACTTAAAGTTGTGAACATTTGGCGACGGCACGGTGAGAGGTCTTCTCCAAATTATTGGTGCCAAGTACACGTGGCTGCCTAAACATTGGCGACGGTATGGTGAGGGCTCGGTAAGGGCACAGTGAGGACCTAATCATCAAATTATTGGAGCATTCACCAATTTCCTAAATTAGAGACGGGAAACTATGCCCGTCTCCATTTTGAGACGGGCATCAGCTCGTCTCCAAAATCGTGGGCCTCTTATATTGGAGATGGGATTGCCCGTCTCTATTTTGAGACAAGCATTGGAGACGGGCTGCCCGTCTCCAAGAAAGAGGCCCACAGTGGGCCTCTTATATTGGAGACAAGCAGCAGCCCGTCTCCAATTTTGGAGATGGGCCTCTTATATTGGAGACGGGCTGCCTGTCTCCAAAAAAGAGGCCGACATCGTGGGCCTCTTATATTAGAGACAGGCAGCAGCCCGTCTCCAATTTTGGAGACGGGCTGCCCATCTCCAAAAAAATGGCCCACATCGTGGGCCTCTTATATTGGAGACAGGCAGCAGCCCATCTCCATGTTGGAGACAGGCTGCAGCCCATCTCCAATACAAGAGGCCCACGATATGGGCCTCTTGTAATTGGGCGACGACCCTGGTTTACACCGGGCCGTCGCCTAATTGAATTATAGTAACAGAGGGCAGAGAGTTCTGCCCTCTGTTACGTGTTCTTTTTTTTTTTTTTGCAAACAAAAAAAAACCCCACCCTCCACCCCACCCCACCCCCTCCCCCCCTCCCCACACCTTCCCACCTCTCTATAGACCCCTTTTCACCATCTTGTTGAGGTAATCTTTTATTTTTTTTGGCTATTTATATATGTTATATATATATATATACATATATATATGTATGTATATATATATATATATATATATATATATATATATATATATATATATATATATATATGTATGTATATATATACACATAAATATATGTATGTATATATATATGTATGTATATGTAAATATATGGTTATGTATGTATAGATCTAACTATAACCACTACCCTCTATAATTGTAGGTATACATACATATGTAAATATGTATTTTTTGTGAGATTATTTATATATACATATGTTAATGTAGGTATATAAATGTATATATTATGTATTTATTTATTGTGGTGAATATGTTGATTAATAAGGCACCTAACCTAAATATGTTAATGTAGTTGTTTTTTTTTGGCATTTTTGGATTTTTTTTTAGTACGATTTTTTTTATTTTTTTTCTATACTTTTTTTTTGTTATAATTTTTATTTGTAAGGAGTTTTTTAACATATTTAGGTTATTTGTTAATGTTTTAAATTTTCAAATTTTTTTTAATTGTATTTACTGATTTTTGTTTTTTATAATTACGATTTTTTTTTGTTTTTTTAATACTTTTTTTTGTTATAATTTTTATTGGGAAGTATGTTTTTTAACATATTTATGTTATTTGTTTATTTTTTAGATTTTTGTAATTTTTATTGGTTAAATTTTCGGATATATTTTTTTTCAAAAGTTTTTAATTGTCTATTCTTTTTTGGTTTATTATTTTATTTTTTTAATTGGTGTTTATTTTTTACATATTTAGGATATATTCTTATTTTAATTTCTTTTTATTTATTTATTCCCGGGATTTTTTTTGTTTTTGTTTTTGGTTTTCAAATTCGTGTAATCGTAAACCATATAATTATAAATCTAATGTTACGTCCGAGCTCGGATAAACTATTAAAATGTTTTATTTAATTATTCTAACCTCATATTTGTCGAGTTGTGACATATTTATGTTGCGTAGACCTTGTACATTATACGTTGGACCATTTTGCGTAGTTTATTATATGTTGACAGGATTTATATAACTGTGTTTGAGTAGTTTTTATAATGTATTATTGTTGTGAAAATATTTTGAGTATAGGTTATCAGATAATTAACAGTACAGATGAGATTCTGTCCGTTTGTCGCGACCGAACGTTAGTCATTTTAGGTGATATATTTTTAAACTACGATTTTTTTTTAAAATCTTAATAATTTGTGATCCATGATTTCAAATTCGGATAATTGTCAACCATAATATTAAAAATTCCAATTTCACGATGCAACATACAAGAGTTGTTCTTTTTAAGTGCGATTGGTATAATACCACTAATGATAGAGGTGTGAAGTCCAATCACAGGACCGGTTTGGTTGAGGTGAACGTGAAAAGAAGATATCCCAAGTATGAACCGTTTGAGTGAACCACGTTAAATATTGTGTATCACTTATTTATGTGCACGATTCGGGTTTGGGGATTTATTCTAAAATTCCCAACAAAATTAAAGACTAATACATATCATAAACTTATATGAAGGATGGGGGATAATCAATCAAGAAAGGACATTGGACACAAGATACACATATATGCACACATTTAAATACAAAAGCCAAACATTTTTTTCTATGAATATAAGCGTGTCTTAACACTTAATACTCATCCTCAGTGTTGAAATACCAATCTGTCAAGACCCTGCTAATATAAACAAAAAAAAAAGATTAAGAGGACCTTTACGCCCTCTTAGTTTTAATTGTAAGTTCACAAGGTTTCACAACTACAATCTATTGTTAATTAATCATCTTGTAGTATTTTTGTTGTTATTTGTTATTACTTTTTCAAATCAAAACGGTTTTGAAGACGTGTACTTCTTTATAATTCCATTTGAGTCTCAACTATAGAAAAGTCACTTCAATATTTACATTTAAAGTTTCTCAAAGGTACACAAGTTAATCTCTTTTATTATCTACCTGTCAAAATTGAAAAACTGTCACAAGCGAGTGACATTTTTTCAGAGGAAAATGAGGCAAAACATCAATTTTTCTATCTATTTTCTCCTATGATTTTCTGTTTTCTTTCACTCTTTCCTTTTTCTTGTTCGTTTTGCTTCCTCTTTTGCTTGACCAAAAAAGGGAAAATTTCATAAATAGTCCCTATTATTACCCTTTTGTCTCAGTTTAGTCCCTATTATTTCATTTGTCTCAATTTAGTCCCTATTATTTCATTTGTCTTAATTTAGTCCCTATTGTTTACAAAAAAATCTCAATTTGGTCCTTTCCGTCAAATAAGGATTAAATCTAACAAAAAGTTGGTCACGTGCACCGCACGTGACCACGGTCTCAGGGGCAATTTTGGAATATAATAATAAAAGTTCAATTTAGTCCTCAATGTTTTGAAAAAGTTTCACTTGAGTCCTCAATGTTTTTAAAAAAATTCAAATAAGTCCTCAATGTTTAAAAATATTTCAAATAAGTCCTCAATGTTTTAAAAATATTTCAAATAGGTCCTCAATATTTTAAAAATATTTCAAATAGGTCCTCAATATTTTAAAAATATTTCAAATAAGTCCTAAATATTTTAAAAATGTTTCAAATAAGTCCTCAGTGTTTTGAAAAGATTTCAATTAAATCCTTACTATTCTATAAAGTTGGAAATAAACCCTTAAGGTCCCCCATCACTTAAACACATAAGGTTTGGGTGGTTAACAAGGAGGAAATAGAGTTGTCTTGATGGATGTAGCTCAAAAAATTTAGTCGAGTTAGCTTTTAACTAATAAGTGATAGATAACTACGATAGCGTCCGCGAAACCAAATTCGAATTTGTCAAAACCAAAATTAGGGAAGTCACAATACGTAAACAAAGAGACAGAATAAGGACACAATATACTTTACCAACTACAGACCTTTAGCATTTTTCATTTGAATACCTGTTGTGAAAACAATCATAAACACCTCAACATTAGAAAAAATGATGTTTCTTCATCCTTAATCCAAAAAAACCATAACAATAATATCATCAAAGCATCAGTCATAAAAGCCTGTCATAATCCCATAACATGTCATGAAAAAAGTCATTAAATATGGTTAAAGTCATTACATTTAGCTATCATAGTCCCATCCATATACAAAAATCATCTTTACATATCCTGTCATAATCCCATCCATCTACAAAAATATCCATCAGTCATGTCATAACCTATTTGTAACCCATCCACAAAAACCATTGGGTTGACTAACTTTGTTCATAGCATGTTCATTCATCAATATGAACAAAGTTACAAAAAATATCCATCAGTCCTATCATAACCTATTTGTAACCCATCCACAAAAACCACTGGGTTGACTAACTTTGTTCATACCATGTTCATTCATCAATATGAACAAAGTAAGGACTTAATTGAAATCTTTTCAAAACATTGAGGACTTATTTGAAACATTTTTAAAACATTAAGGACTTATTTAAAATATTTTTAAAATATTGAGGACCTATTTGAAATATTTTTAAAACATTGAGGACTTATTTGAAATATTTTTAAAACATTGAGGACTTATTTGAATTTTTTTCAAAACATTGAGGACTCAAATGAAACTTTTATTGTTATATTCCAAAATTGCCCCTAAGACCGTGGTCACGTGCGGTGCACGTGACCAACTTTCTATTAGATTTAACCCTTATTTAACGGAATGGACCAAATTGAGATTTTTTTGCAAATAATAGGGACTAAATTGAGACAAATGGAACAATAAAGACTAAACTGAGACAAAAAGGTAACAATAGGGACTATTTGTGAAATTTGCCCAGAAACTTCCTCTTTTGCCTCGCCAGCTTGTCACTGGGACAAGATGTCAATAATCATGCATCACCACATGCCATGTATTTACCTTAATCACTTGCAAGTTGTAGCCACAATCACACGCATGCACATTAGAATTGCACGCAATACACACACAAGAACCAACACCGTTCACCACTTCCTCTAAATTCCACACTTTGTTTATTTCCACCTTTTTAAAAAAAAAAAAAAAAAAACTAACTACAAACCTATTCTTAAAAGGATCAGATTGGATTTATTATAAGATTACATGGTGTACCAACACGTCCAACTTATACTTTAATTCAATTACTGATCAAATAATATTTGTGATTGAAAAGTATAAGTTCAAACTTAAAAATTATTGACATACACTTGCTGTACAAACGGCACCCACCTTTCCTATCTCGCTTGCCCTTGGTAAAGATGTCATTTGACGGGCAGATCAAAATTTCGGCCAATTTTGATGGGTAGATAAATGAGACTAACTTAAATACTTTGAAAAACTCTCTAAAAGTACTTTCAGGACTTATAAAGTAACTCTTGGATCATTGAAAGAATAAATAAAATTCGATTAGGGAAAGATACTACACGAGAAATTTTCTATTGACAAATAATGATTGTGGTAAATGTGTGGAAACATAAATTCACCCACCCCTTTGTTTTGAGTTTAGAAGCAGAAATAATTTGTTTGTCCCATTTTTTAAAGTACTTTTAGGTAAAAGCTTAAGCTGAAAAAAACTAAAAAATGAGAAGCTCCAAATTATAACTTTTCAAAAAAGGCTTTTACGAAACTATTTTACATAATTCGTGAAGTTTTTTTTCTTCTTTTTTTTCTCTCAAATATACCCCTCCATATTTTTAAAATTCTGATATTACCCTCAAAAGTTTTAAAAGCTCAGCATTTCCTAACACAAGTCAAACAACTTTTGTTTAATTGCACTTCTTACAAAAATTTTATTCTAAAAGTTCTATAGCTCAAAAGCTGAAATTTCACTATTATACTAAACAGAGACTTAGTTTATAATGACTTAAATTCAATATTATTATTATCACAAGTTTGAATATTTTGGGCGAATTAATGAAATTAAATTTGTTGACAGACCAATAGCTAGTCTTGAGTCATTACAGTAAAATATTGTTCGTAAATTTGCAACACATATTATGTTTGTATGAATGAGTGGAGTGCAGGGGCGAAGCTACACTAGGGCGCAGCCTCCACTAGTCCAGAATAACATTAAATTTTTTTATGTATTTTTGAAGAAAAAAATTAAAAAATTAATGTATTTTTAGTTAAAAAAATTAATTAGCCCCCACTGAAAAAAAAATGAAATCACACAGTTGAAAAATTATGTATTTTAACCCACACTGAAAAAAATTCTTTATTTTAGCCCTCACTGAGAAAAATTTCTGACTCTGCCCCTGATGCAGTGTAAATCTCTTTCGCCTAAATTCATTCTTTCTAAACTGAGATTATAAAATCTTAAATAAGTTAGAAAAATTCATAGTTTAATAAACTGATCTTCGTTAAGGTAAATGTTTATCTAGTGATAATGAACTTAATCCACATGTGATTTTGAAAATGGATGCTTAGACTCAAGGGCAAATTTACTTGAATTATTCGTGACCTATTTTAGAGTTTCAAACTTGATAGCCAATAATATAAAACATAACTGAAATTTCCTTAAATTCAAAACTAAAATAATGCCATGATATATCAACGGAATTATACTAAAATCTAAAATAGTGTTTGGAAGCACTTATACTGTGGAATTCATTTGATTTGTAAATGAATTCCATGAGAATTTGTATTTATAAATGAATTCTTTTGTTTGGAAGAGTAATTTGCACACATGTGGAATTGGAATTAAAAATTATATTTTACTCAAATACCACTTCTTTATTCTATTGGAATTAATAAAATTTAGGAATGATAAACAAAAACTTTTGAACTATCTAATAAGCACTAGCAAGGACTGTTGATACCCTAACTTGTTGATCAATTATTTTCTTAGTGTTTTATTAAAAGAAGAATGGTGAGGAATATAGTTTGAAATATATTTTATTTTTTTATCTTTGTATTTGAGTCAAAGCTAAACTTAAGTGTAAAAAAAAATCTAAAGGTAATTTTGTCCTCAAAAGAAAGTAACTAACTTAAAAAACGTGGATTTGTAAATTCCATCTTTTGAGCAAGGATTTGGATAAGTCTTGAGCAAATTCAAGAATTGCATATCCTGAATTTTTAATTTTTTAAAATGGTCATTCCAAATATAAAAAGTTGAATTTGTAAATGAATTTCGCAAAATTTTGTAAATTCATTTGTTCAAACAGTCTGTAAATGTACTTCAAAAAATAACAAAAAACTACAAAGAGGAACAGAAAAGAAAAGAAAATACTATTTGAGAAGCTTAGCCTTCATATCAATCGGAATTTGGGTGAATGGAAACCTAGATCGCATGCAATAACCTCATTGCTGTGATGATCGAAAGCCTTGAATCGAGCCCAATTCCGGTTTCTTTCGTCATAATAAAACAGGTTTGCCCAGCTACTCGCCATGAGGATCTGCTCATCTCACCAATACCCAATTGGAAAGAAATCAGCTCCTGTTGTATTGATGCGGACTCTTGTCCACGACGAGACAACCCCATGATATTTCATCCGCCACAAATCCAGATGGAATATTGGAAAATTGTCAAACACACATAAGCAATCGTCAAAAACTCCTAAACTCATCCATATGTTTCTCTTTTCCAAGCTAGGAGGAGGAGGAATGACCCGAACTTTTTCTTCCTTGACATCAAAGGCATATATGTAATCAGTTCTTTCAATATCATCAACCATCCAATGAATGGCTCCATGCAGACTAGCACTACAAAATTTTCCAGAATAAGGGTAAGGGACATGATGATGATGATGATGATAATATTCAATTTTCCTGCATGCATCATCTTCACTTAACGTGTAAACCTCAACCTCTGATTTCACTGTACCATCTTGTAGTTTTCTCGTTACGATTCTTAGCGCCTTAAACTGAGCACTAGCGGGACTGAAGCCAAATCCATAAGCCTGTTGATCAGTTACATGTTCATCTGTTTTTGGCTTTGGAAGGGTTAATAGTTTCCCTAACAATGGATTTAGTGCGTAAATGGTATAATCAACACCAAGATAGCACTGTGCTACACATAGCAAACTATTACATGCCCCGACAAGTTCAACATGCCCTCTCCTTTTGCGGCCATGAGAATACCCACTGCGGAGCCTCTTCGGTTTGATAGGAACATAAGGAAACACTTCCCCGTCTTTTTCATTCCAAAACATATATAATGTATTTTTGTAGCAAACAACAAACGACGTAAAGGGTGGTTTTATTTGGTTAGTGTCAAGAAAAGTAGGGTTTGAGAGCAAGTTATACCAGTTCTAGCAAACATGCCTGCAGTAGTACAAGTCCTTAAATGCATGCCTTCTTAAAATATCTTCTTGTATTTCCATGGGAAGGTTGGCAAAGCAATGGTAGAGTTTTCGTCGTTGTTTGTTTCTTCTTCAACTGAAAATTGCTTTCTACTTCCTTCAAGATCCATGGAGATAATGGTTTCTAGTTTTGAATTTATGATCATGACAAATATAGAAGCCTCTCAAGCTTTCTTGTGAAGTGAATTGCGAGGATTGGAGTATATATGTATATAAAGAGCTCAGGCAGGGATATCCTAGCCCTCCAGGGATTTGGTTTGGAACAAAATCTGAAGTTGAGGTTTGCGAGTCCCATTTGGAATTGGAAGTCCAGTCTCATATAAATTCAACAATCAATATGACGAATTGATTAAAAAAGTTTTGCTCACAATTAAGAAAGGCAAAGTTACTCTTAGGAAGGGGAATTTCCCCGGATAGGCCCCCAAGACATATATGGCGGTTCTCACCTGAAAAATTCACCTGCATTTTACGGAGTTTTAAGGAATATTTGGTGGGTTAGGGAATGCCACTCTGCTTGAGAGTTATTACTTTTATCATTTCGGGAGAGGCGGAGTCTTGCACCGGCAATTTTCGGGGGACTCTTTCCTAAGATAGTATATATATACTCAATCTACAATACATAATGGTTACTAATCGATCATTAACTTGATCTTCGAACTTATGCCCCGGGATTGAGCTCATAGTGTTCAATTTATAGGTTTCTAATTAACTCAAGTATCGACTAAGGACTATATCTCATACTTTTACCTTAACATAAGCGATTTCAGAAACATCTAAAGCTCTATTTGGCCTAACTGTGAAATTTTGATTTTTGAGCTACAAAACTTTAGTTAGAAGTAATGTTGAACAAAAATTATTGGTTGTTCGACATATGTTTGGAAATATTGGCTTTTACAAATTTTGAAGGTCATATTTAGTTTTTAAAAATATGAAGGGGTATATTTGAAAAAAAAATAAAAATAATAATTTTTTTTTTTCTGGTCGAACATAATACCTTCCCGCATTATGTAAAAACTATTTGGAAAAAGCCTTTTTTTGAAAAGCTTCAATTTCAAGTTTTTTGTTTTTAACTTTTACCTAAACGCTCTTCAACCTCTTCTCAAAGTGAGTCAAGCAAGTTTGTTTCAGCTTATAAACTCAGAGAGAATGTTTTTAAGTGTCTAAAGACCCTAAGTCCTTTAGTTTTTGCATTTGAGCAAGTAGGTCCCTGAGTTTTTTATTTCTTCTTCTAGTTCCCTTAAACTTGATGCCGTGGTTGTTTTTTTTAAGGTTGAAGAGTATAATAGTGATTTCTCTCCAATTGCAAAATGAAAAAAAAAAAAAAAAGCAAACAATTCTATACCCCTCCACCCTTATTGGCAGCCCTTCTCCCCCAAACCTCTCAACCTTTTTATGTTTTTTTTTTTGGTCAGAACCCCTCAACCCCAATAAAGTATAACCTCTTTAAATTAATACTCGGTAAACTAATAATCTCTTTTAAATTTTAAAATTTTTCGGTTCTGACTTGAAATCAGTGTAAAATTTTAATAATCTCCATAAGATTATGACATAATAAATTTAAGAGTATTACTATATATCACCCATTTTCTCATCACTCTTTTATCACCTCCTACGTGGAATTTTACATGGTATGCCAACTAGACTATTTTATTTCTCTTTCTTATTTTTAGTTATTTTTATCTCTTTTAATTAATATTTATTCAAAATACATTTCTTTCTTTTTTTAACCATATCTGACCCCTTGACAAAAAAAAAAATCATATCAGGTCCAAATACTAGAAAAACAACAATAAATCTATCAGCCAAAAGAAGAAAACTAGTCTTAAAACATTTTTTTTTCCTTTCTTGATGTGCGTTGTTCTCATTGAAGAATTAATACTAATTTTTACATCTTTCGCTAATAAGACTGATTTTTACATCTTCATGTCGTATTGAAGTTCTGCTCAATATATATCATGGTTGGGAGATAAAAATCCCCATGCCGTATTGAAGTTCTGCTCATTAATCTATATATCGTGGTTGGGAAGAAAAAGAAATCTACTAGATTATATATGTCCTTACGTTCCTGTTTTTTATTTTTTTTTTGTCAAATCCTTAAGTTCCTGTTAACAACAATGTCTTGTGATGCTTTGAGCTTCCGGACCTATTAGCATTTGTTCAGTAAAAATCATAATACCAATTAGCATTTGTTCAATAAAAATCAGTATTAATTCTTTGATGAGAATGATGCACAACAAAAAAGAAAAAAAATTGCTTAAAAAGCTACTCTCTTCTTTTGCTGGATTGATTAATTGTTGTTTCCCCTATATTTGGGTCTGATATGGTTTTTTTTTTTTTGTCAAGGGGTTTGGTATAGTTAAACAAAGTAAGAAAAGTATTTTGAGTAAATATTAATTAGGAGAGAGAAAAATAATTAAAAAGAAGAAAGAGAAATAAGAAAATTCTAGTTGGCATGCCATGTAGAATTTCATGTAGGAAGTGATAAAAGGGTGATAGAAAAAAAGGTGATATATAGCATTACTCTTTAAATATTGTGTATCATCATTTCAACTTCAACTTCATCTTTAGTATGCCTTATTATGTTGTTAATAATCTCTTACGCTCAAAACCTCTGTATTGGCATAATTTTCATTGAAAAATTCAAGAGGTGATCGATATCTATTTTTTTTACGGTACCCAACTCATTGATAACAACCTCAATTCATTAATGGTGTCTCTAACGGTCCATCAAAAGTCTCCAGGGTTATATTTTCTATGGATCGTATCTTATAACGGCAAAACTTGTAATATGTTTATTGTTAAGCCAGAAAACTAAAAATATGTGTAAATCGATAATTATTAATTTATCGATAAATTAATATTTTATTAAATTAATAGAATAAGGTGATTCTAACACTATTAATTTAAAGAGGTTATACTATATTATGACCGCACCCTTAATATTGCACGTGTGAGGTGTTGTTGGGGATGGTAGCAATATCGGGGTGAGGGATTTAGGGGAGTATTGGACTACCGCATTGAGGAGGACGTGTTGGGGGTGGGGGTACATTTGCAATTGTTTGCATTTTTTTTATTTTTTTGTAAGTGGAGAGAAAAGATTATTATAACGTTAAAAATAAATAATGATGTCAAGATTGAAGGACTTGGCAGAAGAAATTAAAAACTTAGGGATATGCCAAAAACTAAAAAACTTTGTCTTTTAGCCTCTTTGATCATCTTCAATACTTTTCAGGCCATCTAGTTAACTTATTTCCTTACACATTGTCCTTTACATTTTGTTTCTTACCTTATATACAGTTTTTACTCCACTTTTAATTTACTGAGTTGAGCGCTGAAACTTTTTTTACCAACATCTTATTGGTATTCTAAGGTTGCTTCATTCTCCATGTATTTTAAATAGTACAAGTTGCTGGTAACATCCATAAAATAGGATTGCAAAGCTCCGAATCTATGGTTCTAAGCATGCAACTTGAAATTATGGACTAATTAATAAGTGTAATGTGGTAACGGTTCAGGTTTCATTAATATTTCTTGTCCACTATTTGTAGTGTTTTATTTAATTTCTCACTTTATCTACATCATCGACTATACTACACAGGATTTATCATAATTTTACTCAATTATGTCGAAAAATGTTGTCATATCCATAAAGTTAAGAGTCTTGAGAATTGAAAATATAGTTCCATGCTTAGTTTAAAGAAGAGTACACTATTGAAACTAAAGAGGTTAGTAGAAATCCTGATTTAAAAAAAAAAAAAAATAGCTTGAATAAATGCTGATCAAATGAAAACTAGATTCTGGTTTCCATTCTATGTGGAGAGTTCCAGTCTTACTGTACATTTGGCACAATATACACACTACCTGGTTGGAAAGACCCAAAATTAAACCCATCCACAAGCCCTACGTCATTGTTTTTTAACCCCCACTCTCATGAATTTCGAACCCTCGTAACCCAACTGTTAAGTGAAATACTGCATTACTAGACTACTCATGAATCTTGCCATACGCCAAATAATTGAAAAGAAGAAAAAGTTTAGTGCACAATTAGTTTGTGAACTCGAACTATGTAGTTGTAAATACATTGTGTACTAAATGTACATCTTACGTCAATATCTTCTATACCTTAGCATAGAGTTTCAACTTGAAACCGAGGATTGCGGTAGGCATGCCAATGAAGTAGAATGTTGCTATGTTATATACACTACCAAGTGTTGCCAACCGCATCCTCTTCCTACTCCTGTGAACAAATATCACATCAATAAAGGGGTAAATACATGATAAAAGCTAGATTGAAAGTGGGTTAGATCGATCCACAGACTCTATACATAGCGTGAGTTTTGTACATCAAATTGTCTTTTTATAGGGGATAAGAATTTCATAGACATGCACCCCACCTGATAAAACTCCTTGGAAAAGATCGACTGTAATGGAGACTATTAATCTAGGGACTCTGAAATTAGATATATATGTGTAAAAGGCAGTACTGAAACTTATATTGAAGAGTTGGAAGAAATTTTCAAGTAATAACTTGTTGTAATCAAAATATTAAAGTTTGAATCACGACATCGAAAAAAAAAAAAAAAAAAAGCACGGAAACTTACCACATTGTAATTAATGTTGTGGTAATGTCTGAGTGTGGCATTAATCCAGCTAATAACACCAGAAGCTCAAAAGCCCATTCTTCCAGGCTGGTGAATAATGAAAATATAGAAAATCGAAGCATTTAGTGTTATGTTCAGTTATGGAAATGAAATAATTCTTTATTTGTATTTTGAAAATTAAATTGTAGTAGAGTTTGAAAAACAAAGAAAAACTATAAAATACTATTATTGATGAGAGATAAATACCGACCTAATATAAAATACTAAATGTATCATTGGACAACATGGAGTTGAATAGTGACAATAATAAGGTCAGGATGCCTGACCTTACTGTTAATGACCAATCTACTGTTAATGACCAATCTACCGACCATTCGCAGGACTGTTGAAAGAAAAAGAAAAGAGAAAACATGGGGATGAAATATATGCATATTAAAGATAATAGGAGCCACGACTAACGGTGGCTCTAGAATAGTGGGAAAGATAATTACTACATGATGAAATTTTAGTATTGAGAAATACAATGTGAGAGTGTCTATTTATAGACCTCATAACTTGGTGACTAAGAATAGAGAACAAAACTAATTAGAAATATAATCTAATAAGGAACCTGAAAACTAATCCAATAAGGAAACAACTTGAATGTTGCCTAAACTAGTGTCATGACATTCGCAAGAAAACGTTGATACAAGCGAGATCTAGCTTGAAAACTAATCCAATATTGAAATTATTGAATAGACTTTTAATAGCTCCCTCAAACTCAAATAGGGCGAACGGAGACCAACTTGAGTTTAACAACTGAATTGCTGAGCCGTCTTGGAAGCATTGATCAAAGTAGTCAAAAGAACATTCGCAAGAGAACGTTGATACGAGTGAGATCTAGTCGAGCAATAAACAAAACCACAAAGAACACGAAGATCAATGATGGTGGCTGGTATAATTTTAGAGTCACGAAGAATACGAAAATAAACAATGGTGGCTAATGAAATTTCCAGAGCCACGATAAATAAGAAACAAAGACCATAGATAACACTAGATAGTCTGAATAGAATATAGAGAAACAGAGACCAACCTATGAGGGTCTAAAAACTCTAGATAATGGTCTAACGGGTTAAACGCAGATAGAAAAGATTTCAGAGAACTAAATAAAGAGATACGACTATTCCAATAAATGACAGTGTAAAACGATTATGATGAATTTGATGGCTGCAATATTGATGGTGACAAATAAATTTTACGACATTTCCAACACAACAATGGTAGTTGTAAGACCCGGCACGAGAACCTATACGTAATTACACTATTAATAATGCACTTATATCATTTCATATGCATTAGCCTCAATTACGTGCATTAGGAAATTTACGTGTCGTAGGCATTAATTATACTTCAATAAGTCATTAGTAGTAACTAATTAGTTGCAATTCAACCAAAATGGCAAACTAGTAATACATATATTAGTTGGAGGGCAAGGTGGTCATTTGGAAAGTCTAATTAATATCTCACCTAACAAATACATACACATTACATACATACACAAAACAAAACACAACACACTCACACACACACACACAACTACTCGACCAAATAGGGAAAGGAAAGAGAGAGAAGAAGAAAAATAAGAAGAAGAAAGAGGAAGAGGAAGGAGGAGAAGAAGCTTGTCAAGCTATTTTAAGCTTGTCTTTGCATCCTACAACTTTGAGCTAACCTTTTCTTGCACAAGAGAGGTGAGGGTTGTTTTCTTAAAAGTTTTCCAAGGCTATATTGAGCTCGATTGTGAGTGTATATGTGTATCAATATTGTTATAACTTGTGTATAGGAGCTTAGATGATAAGATTGGGTATCTTGTGAGTTGTAATTTTAGGGCTTGCTAAATCAATGTTAAATGTTGTGTGAAGTGGAAGCATGTTGCTTTAGTATACTTGTAAGATGTTGTGATGGAATTGGGTGTTGGAGTTGGAGGCTTGAGTTGGGTTGTTGAGTGGATTTGAGCAAAACCCAAATTTTTCCCGTGCAGCTTTATCCGGGGGATAGGACCTTTATCTAGTCGACCGGAGGAAGCTGGTAACGCCTGGATAGGAGTGCTCTACCGAGCGTTGGGGCCTCTATCCAGTCGACTAGATAGAGTAGGTAACGCCCGGATGACCAAATTGCAATGAATTTGTTTTAGTGATTCCGGGAGCTACAGATGTCGGATTGAGGCACGGTCAGAAGTGTTAGAACTGTATCGAACTGTATATTATTAAGGTGGCATTTAATTGTGGTTTTATTATGTTTTTTTGATGCCACATGTTTAGCATGATCAATAACCATTTAGAAGCATTAATTATGGTACTATGAATGATTATAAATGCAGGGTGCTCACATGTTTACTTGCTAAGCCATATGATATAAACCTAAACATGCTTGAATCATCTAATTGCTTAGTTTGCTCGGATTATGATCGAATCATGAATAAGCTTGAATCATAAGTATATGTTCGAATATGCTTGCTTGTTATACGAGTCAGAACAACCTACTTTGTTGCCTCCCTTCTATGTTATTATTCATGTTATGGTTACAATGTTAACCACTACGGGCACAATGGTTGTAACCACGATTATGGGTATGGTAGCGTTCGTTTCTCCTGGGTAGCATCGGGCTACCAGTCGGTCTCGACTACCATAGTCCCCGGTGGATATCCAGATATCACCTAATGTTTGGAGTTGGGGAAAAATGGTTAAGGATTGAATCAAGGTTGGCCGCCTACAGCAATTGCAAGAACAACCGTATCCTTTTAATATTGTTGTGCTACCACTCCGTGTGTACTTTTGCCTAGGAGTTGGGTTATTTGTTATTATTATAGCTTGTTATAGTTATATCATGTTAAATTGATATTATGTGTATTGCATAACATGGTTCTCAAAAGGATTTTGAAATGGAAAATGTTTACAAAAACCTATCGTGACCTTTAACCCTCGCTGAGCTAAGTGTAGCTCATCCCCTCTTCTATGACAATTTTAGGTGAGACGGGTTATGTGGACTTGCAAGTTGAAGTAAGGGATTGAATATGTGAGAGACTTCTTATTGTAATAATCGAATGTTGTATAAGTATATGAGATATTTGGTGTGTATTGATGAATCTAGATATTGTATACTTGTATCCAGTGATAAGTATTATGTAATTTGATGGATTTGTGGGATGTAATTGATGGATCCGGGCTTGTAAATATGTATTTAATGGATGTCCCTTTAATTATTAGTGATAAAGTTTGTATAATATGATTGTTGGATTAATGTAAATTTTTAAGTTGATAAATATTTTTCTGAGACCTAGAAACTGATCCTTGGTTAGTTGTTATGGTTGAAAAGGTGGATTCAAGGTCTTGTGAATATTTCACAAAATGTTATAATCCTTTAAGGCCGATGATCAACTTTCATTTGGAACTTTTATGGAATCTAAGGTGGATATATATTGTTAAGTGGATAATTGCAGGTTTAGGCGATTCGAACGTCATGTTCTGGCCTTAACCTAGCGATGGGTTGGGTTAGAGGTGTGACACTTAGAATGGTATCAGAGCTTAGCTTGTTGGCTAGGCGTAGGCTAGGTTTAGAACCTCTGGTCCTTCGGTAGAAGTCTATAAGGTAAAGGATAGTTGTATTTAATCTATATACTTACGTGTTATGTGTAAGTATGCTCAATGTGCCTTATGTGTAACCAATGTGCATTAATGTTTGTATTTTGTTTTACATGATTTGCATGCATGCCCTGACCCATGGGTAAGGTAATCTCCAAGGATTATGAAAGGTTGGAGGGATAGACTTGAAAGTCAATGGAGTTAGACGAAGGTGATGCTTAGAATGAACTCTTAACTCATAAAGGATTAAATCTCCATGGCTGTTGAATGAGAGCTTGAAGGTTGATATACCTAGCATCCACTGGTGAATTCAATTATAGGTTATAAAGTTAACACCGGATGTAAATCAGTTGAGATTCTATGATTATATGGTAATGTGATTAAGAGTTAAATTTTGTTATGATTGTATGTGTGTGATAAATTTTGGAAATGATTCAGGGATACGATGGATTGAAGATTATGAGGTGTAGAAGCACTATGAGTTAAGTTGGACTCACTTAGTATACCATTCCTTGATACTCCAAATCCTTATTTGTTGATGTGTTAGCCATTGTTGATTCCATATGATTCTTTGATATTCTTTTACTTCGTATATCAACTATTGAGTATCCCTTATCTATTGAATCTTAGACTTGATAGCTTCTGAATACTGTTTTGCTTAATTTGTTATCTTTGACCGTAAGCAATGAATTTTCCCTCCTACTTTGTACACTTCCGGGATTCCTCTGTAATTTTTGGTCCTCGTTCATTTTCTATATTGATTCATTCTTGTTCCTCTAGCATGTTATTATAGTTGTCAAATTCACCTTTTGAGTTGTAAGGCTCACCATCTAATAGTCAAAAATTAGGACTTGATTGTATTAATACGATACATGACATCAGGTCTTGATATTACTAAATGGATGATAAAATCTCAAACCCATAATTAGGTATGAAATCTTAAAGGTAATCAGATGTTGCCAAATCTATAAGAATTGAGTTACTGCTATATGGTTAAGGATGAGCTATACATCTTGAGGGTTAAGTGTGATCTACCTTGATCCTTGTTATCTTGTCGAAGTGCATTGATTTTAAGTGTGAAGACTTGAGTAGCTAGGCTATTGATGAATTAGAATTGTAAACCCCTACTTGTTTAATTGTGCCTTGGAGATAATATTAGAGTAAGAATTGAACCTTTCAGATGACTTGTAAAAATGGGACAATGGTATACAAGTAATCTCCGCTTAGTAGATATTAAAATAGGTTGACTTTGAAGATAGTTGATCAAAAAAGAAAGGAAATAATTTGGAAAGAGATGATGTTCAATAACTAAACTTTAGATGTTCGTATGGATTATTTAAGTCCACCAATTAAGACTTGCAAGATCTTGTAATGTAATAGGGTTATGTGACCGAAGAAATGATATTATACAAGGGAGAGACTTTGACCGACCCAACTAAAGACTTAAACTATAGACGTCAGTTACAACTCGATAGAATGAGGCTTCAATGGAATTCCAAACATTAAATGCTAGTTTTAAGTGTTGATTTGAATTAAGGATTGATATTCAGAATATATTTGGTAAATTGAGGAGTTATATTATGCTAAGGAGTTTAGGCTAGTTGGATAAGGTGTCTTACTTTTCCCATATAAGAATTGAGATGTGTGGCAAGACAAGGTTAAGCATTTTAAGCTACTTGGTGCCAAATCGTATCTCGAGGAGCCTTACGTGTCATTTGTTAGTTTCAAGAGACCTTTCATTAGGATTAAAGAGAACTAAGAATGTTAAGCTAAGTGAAGGGAAGTAAGGTATTTTAAGAATTGAAATGGTTTCCTACTATATGTTCATTATTATTATTTGAGGTTGAATCATAATTAAAAGGTTAACTTGAAGATGAGTAAAGACCTTAGGGAATTAATCAATCCACCTTCGAGGGTATTTGAAATGATCAGTCGAGTTAGTTGATTCAAATTGTCGATTTCATTCTTAATGGTAGTGACAATTGTATTTAAGGAATGTAGAACATATATCCGAAATCTGAAATTGAGGTATCTGAGTCTAATATTTTTATCCTCATTTGGTATTTGCTTCATCTACCATTATCGGGATATTTCTTCCTTCTAAAACCATTGTCTTATTTATTGGATCAACCCTTTGTCATTCATCGTTTCTTTTCATTCCTTAGTTGTTCGTTGAGAATAATTTGAATTCCCCGGATGTATCAATTGTTCTCCATTTAAAAACTGACTATTGAAATAATAAACTCCATACTTGTGCCATTGTATATATCCTTTAATGCTCGCTTCACTTTGATCGGTTGGACTTGTTTACTCAATTACTAAAGCATTTCTTCCTTTGCCAATTGTTATTCCTTTTGTGGGCATTAATTCCATGGGATGATTGCTGAAGATCCCACAACCATTGATACGTACATCTTTTGACCATCATTTATACAAGCGAATTGAACCTCCTCAACATATCATACTTTTATTCCAAATCTACTAATACATGGAATTCATCGATTGATTCTCTTTGAAATTATGTTACTCGAATTTACGGACTTTACGTTCATTCTTGATATCTTTAATCCATGATATGTATATGTGTATACATGTCATTGAATCATTTATTTTCAGATTTCCCATTTCATTCCACTTTTTGAATTAATGTTCCCATACGTTGGTTATTGATAACTTTCATTAAATCTATCAAAATCCCTAAATCCACTTGTCTTCCCTGAATAAATGATTGTCGGTTTTCCTTCGGTCTCCTTTATCTTTGTTCATTGTAAATCTCCTGTGAACCATAAACTTTGTATTCTTAGTAGATTGGGGTTGAACTTGGTAACTTGAGCCAGAGTTACGAAATGTGATTCTTTGAGAGTTTTGTTAATGGATGAAGGGTTAGTGAAGTTATGTGAATGACAGAAGAGAACCTGAATGGAGAAATTGCGAGGACGCAATTCTCTTAAGGAGGGGAGGATGTAAGACCCGGCACGAGAACCTATACGTAATTACACTATTAATAATGCACTTATATCATTTCATATGCATTAGCCTCAATTGCGTGCATTAGGAAGTTTACATGTTGTAGGCATTAATTGTACTTCAATAGGTCATGAGTAGTAACTAATTAGTTGCAATTCAACCAAAATAGAAAACTAGTAATACATATATTAGTTGGAGGGTAAGGAGGTCATTTGGCAAGTCTAATTAATATCTCACCTAACAAATATATACACATTACATACATACACAAAACAAAACAAACAAAACACAACACACTCATACACACACACAACTACTCGACCAAAGAGGGAAAGGAGAGAGAGAGAAGAAGAATAAAGAGGAAGAGGAAGGAGGAGAAGAAGCTTGTCAAGCCATTCAAGCTTGTCTTTAAATCCTACAACTTTGAGCTAACCTTTTCTTACACAAAAGATGTGAGGGTTGTTTTCTTAAAAGTTTTCCAAGGCTATATTGAGCTTGATTGTGAGTTTATATGTGTATCAATCTTGTTATAACTTGTGTATAAGAGCTTAGATGATACAATTAGGTATCTTGTGAGTTGTAATTCTAGGGCTTGCTAAATCAATGTTAAATGTTGTGTGAAGTGGAAACATGTTGCTTTAGAATGCTTGTAAGATGTTGTGATGGAATTGGGTGTTGGAGTTGGAGGCTTGAGTTTGGTTGTTGAGTGGATTTCAGCAAAACCCAAATTTTTCCCATGCAGCTTTATTTGGGCGATAGGGTCTTTATCCAATTGGCCGGATGAAGCAAGTAACGCCCAGATAGGAGTGCTCTATCGGGCGTTGAGGCCTCTATCCGGTCGACCGGATAGAGCAGGTAACGCCCGGATAACCAAATTGTAATGTATTTGTTTTAGTGATTTCGGGAGTTACAGATGTCGGATTGAGGCACGGTCAGAAGCGTTAGAACTGTATCGAACTATAGATTATTAAGGTGGAATTTAATTTTATTTTTATTGTGTTTTCTTGATGCCACATGTTTAGCATGATCAATAACCATTTAGAAGTATTAATTGTGGTACTATGAATGATTATAAACGCAGGGTGTTCACATGTTTACTTGCTAAGCCATATGATATAAACCTGAACATGTTTGAATCATGTAATTGCTTAGTATGCTTGGATTATGCTCGAATCATAATAAGCTTGAATCATAAGTATATGTTCGAATATGCTTGCTTTTTATACGGGTCAGAGCAACCTAATTTGTTGCCTCCCTTCTATGTTATTATTCATGTTATTGTTACAATGTTAACCACTACGGGCGCGATAGTTGCAATCACAATTATGGGTATGGTAGCGTTCGTTTCTTCTGGGTAGCATCGGGCTACCAATCGGTCTCGACTACTATAGTCCCCAGTGGATATCCGGATATTACCTAATGTTTGGAGTTGGAGAAAAATGGTTAAGGATTGAATCAAGTTCGGCCGTCTACAGCAATTGCAAGGACAACCGTATCCTTTTAATATTGTTATGCTACCACTCTCGTAGGTACTTTTGCCCGAGAGTTGGGTAATTTGTTATTATTATAGCTTGTTATTGCTATATCCTGTTAAATTGATATTATGTGTATTGCATAACATGGTTCTCAAAAAGATTTTGAAATAAAAAATGTTTGCGAAAACCTACCGTGACCTTTGACCCTCGCTGAGCTAAGTGTAGCTCATCCCCTCTTCTATGACAATTTCAGGTGAGACGGGTTGTGTGGACTTGCAAGTTGAAGTAAGGGATTGAATATGTGAGAGACTTCTTGTTGTAATAGCCGAATGTTATATAAGTATATGAGATATTTGGTGTGTATTGATGAATCTAGATCTTGTATACTTGTATTCGGTGATAAGTATTATGTAATTTGATGGATTTGTGGGATGTAATTGATGGATTCGGGCTTGTAAATATGTATGTAATGGTTGTAGCTTTAATTATTAGTGATGAAGTTTGTATAATATGATTATTGGATTAATATAAATTTTTAAGCTGATGAATATTTTCCCGAGACCTAGAAATTGATCCTTGGTTAGTTTTTATGGTTGAAAATGTGGATTCAAGGTCTTGTGAATATTTCACAAAATTTTGTAATCCTTTAAGGCCGATGATCAACTGCCATTTAGAACTTTTATGGAATCTAAGGTGGATATATATTGTTAAGTGGATAATTGCAGGTTTAGAAGATTCGAACGTCTTGTTCCGGCCTTAACCTAGCGATGGGTTGGGTTCGAGGCGTGACAGTAGTAGTAATAATCGGGTAACAATGACATAGGCTACCAAGATAGTAGCTCTGATATCATGTTAAAAGAGAAAGAAAAGAGAAAACATGGGGATGGAATATATATATATTAAAGACAACAAGAGCCACCTCCAATGGTGGCTCTAGAATAGAAAGAAAGATAATGACTACATGATAAAATCTTGGTATTGAGAAATACAATGTAAGAGTACTTATTTATAGGCCTCATAACTTAGTGACTAAGAATATATAACAAAACTAAATTGGAATATAATATAATAAGGAAATCTGAAAATGAGTAAATGCAAAAACCCCCATTAGTTTATACATTAATCCCAAAATCCCCCATGAGCTTTTGGATTTGCCTAAATTCCCTCATGATACTTGTCTTTGCCAAACAATCCTTAAGGTTAGGAGGACAATTTAGTCTTTTCTTATTCTAAAACCCAAAAATAATTTTTCACAAAAAATAAAAGAAAATTATGTTCAAACATGAAACACCCCAATGCCCCCACCCAAGAACCCCCTACCCCCTAGTACCTAAGTGTACTCGTACCTCGATACGTGAGTGTATATCTTGGTGTATGTATGCGTGAGTGTGTATCTCTATGTGCATGTGTGCATGAGTATATATCTTCATGTGTGTGTATGCATGAGGATATGTTTTCGTAGGTGAGTATGTATGCGTGTTTTTATATGTGTGTTTGTTTTTGTGTTTCAGTAATTCAGCCTTTGGTGGATTATTTATAAAAGGTTCAACTTACCATATATTTGTGGCCAAAAAAAAACTGTCTGTTTAGAAGTCTAAGTACAATTATAAGATTTTATGTTATGGGGTTAAAATTTATAAGCTGATTGTAGTTTCTACCAGTAGCTATTATATAGAGAATTTCAGGTCTAATCGAGGAAGACTATATGCTTTGTTTTCTGAAAACTGTGTGAATTTGTTGGATCTGCACTATGTTTACCAAAAAAAAATTATTACTTTAATAGTTGAGATGATCCTAACTAGAGTATGGTGTTGCTGCTCCTTAGATCAAGCCTTTTCTGCAATCTTCTGACTGTTAAATGTTAGTCGCTTGCATCAATTTTTGAGAATTCAGATGAGGTACGGTGGTTGTTTTTTTGTCAAAAGATAAGGTGGCTTCATTACAATAATAAGATGTCTAAATATTTTTGTTGACATAACTCAGCATAAAGTAATACTGCTAAACAACTTAGATGATGTTTAAAATTTGGTATCTTCGAGTGAACTCTATAGCCTCGCTATAGTTGGCTATCCATGTCTTGCATTTGAAAGCAGAGGTGTCATCAAATATTTTGCCATCTACAGAATGTAATGAAAGACTAGGATTTGTTGTCTCGGTCCCTGCTATTGGTGTGTGTGTTTGTGGGTGTATAAGTATGGGAGAGATAATTGTTTGAATAAAAAGACTAAAATGCCATTTAGCATTAAAGATTGTTTGGAAAAGACAAGTGTTGTGGGGGAATTTGGGTAAATCAAATAACTCATGGGGGACTTTGGGATTTATATATAAACTCATGGGGGGTTTTGGCATTTACTTACCTAAAAACTAATCTAATAATGGAACAACTTAAATGTTGTCTAAACTAATGCCACAACATAAGGAATTATATTGAAATTCTTGAATATACTTTAACACTTAGAACCTTAAGGCCTAAGAGAATTAGGACCTCATGAGAATAGATCGGGTATCTGTAAAATACCACACATTTCGATTCACACAATCATGTATATACTGTCACACTCACACGCACACTTTACGCACATATTGTCACATGTTCACGCATAAATTTCCATACATTAGCACGCACACTCACAATCACATACACAAACACACACAAAATGGGATGGGTGGGGGATCGAGGGTGTTTACGATAGCAATGGAAATAGGGGGTAGGGGTGGCGATGAGAATGGGGTAGGGTAAGGGGTTTGGGTCTAGTGGATAGGGTAGGAGGTTAGGGATGGGCGGTTCTATTTTTTCTTTTTCTTTTTAGTGGTCAAGAGGGGTTGATTGGGGGTTGAGGTAGAGGACAAAATGGAAATTTGGGTAGGGTTCATGAGGGTAGTTAGATAATTTGAGTTATTTTCTAGTAAAAATTTAACGGAAAGGACAAATTTGGCTATATTTTGAGAACATTCGGGATCTATTTGAATGATTTAGAATAATCGGGATTAAGTTAAAAAACCATTTCTACAATAGGGACTATTTTGCTGCAATTTACCCTGATAAATCACCATAGTATAAATGCAATGAATGTGAGATTCCAATTTCGATTCAGTCCCCTTCTCTATACCATCTCATTATTCTCCATCCCTTCTCTACATTTGCTCATATTTCATAAGCGCTCAAGCTTGTTATCAATATTTATCCCCAGTATGCCAAAGCAGATCTGTGCATTCGATATGCCTAAACCTAATTTAGATTAAATCTGCAAAAACTATGGAGATTCTTGCCTCACTTCTTATCTCTGGGGAGATTCTTGACATGCTTCTTAATAAACACAATTCGTGGATTTGATATTGTAGGTGTTAAGCCTAGTTTTGTATTTTGAAAACTGTTTACTATCTTGTGTGAATTGCAAATACATCATGATTTTATCTTAACAAGCATCTCTCAGTGTTTGCTTAACCTGCCTACTCCTCTGATCTTAAGAATTTATTTATCTATTTGTATTCTTTAGAACTTATCGCAAGGAGCATATCTCAGTGACAAAACGAGTTTGCTATTTGTTCTATATTTGATTTTCTCAGTACATACTTGTCCACTAAGGACATACACGTTATTATCTATAGTGTAGCTTAATCATTCATCCAACCTACCTAAACAACCTAAAGGCTTGGCCTCGCCTCGTTTGGAGAGTGACCCCTTATGGGATGGCACGACTTAGTGCATTCGAAAATACATTTCGTTGTCTTTCTTGTTTCACTACAAAAATTACTGGATTTTACGAGAGACGGTTCCCCTCACCGTACCGTCCCCAATTTGGAATTTGCGACTGCACGGTGAGAGGAATCATCTGTCAGACACATGGTTGTCGCCAAAATGGTTCCCCTCACCAAACCGTCATCAAATTGGTGACGGCTACTAAACTATCTCCATCCCCTCTTCAATTCCTCTGTCACCAAGCCGTCTCCATTATTTCCCGTCTCCAAGACGTCACTATAGTTTTCTGTTACCGAGCCCTCACCAACTGGAGACATCCCAAAACTGACACCACATTCCCCATCGCCAAGCGCTCGCCAATTTTTTCCCTCACCCGCCCGTCACCAAAGATTGCAGTCACCAAGCACTCGCCAAATTGTTCCCCTCACCAAGCCGTCACCAAAATTGTCGTCGCCAAGCCCTCGCCTTTTTCCCCTCGCTAATCCGTCACTAACCCAAACCTTCACCAAGCCCTCACTAAGCCCTCACAAACTTAACCATTCCGTCTAATGTAACGAGTCACAATTCCTTCAAAAAATTTTGAAAAGAATCCCAAATTGAACCTGTTTTTTTATGAAAATCATTTCATATAATGCTGCAAATCAGATATGCAATATTTAATTAAAATACATACTGCTATTTTAAACTGTTACAAAAAGACATGTCCTGTATATGGTAGTGTTTTAAACATCAAACTACTGGTTTAACATTATAACAAATTATTCTCCATTATCATCACTATGTGAAGATAAAGAATGTTGCTCTTCAGGTTAACCACAGACTTTTGCTACAAGGACTTCCAACACTTCGTTCTGCTTCTTAATTGCTGCTGAAGTTGATTAATTATCTCCTCCTGACTTTCCACTGTTTCATTCAATGTCAATGTGGCTCTCGTAACGAAGTGTGCCAGTTGTTCCTCTGTGATAACACGCCGAGGCTGAGTTGCACTGTTCGTGACAGATTCAACTGAAACCTGATAACCTAGCCCATAGATCCAACCTTTACGTGGTGGTCCTACAGCCTGTAAAAATACTGCGTTATGATCCACAGGCATCGGGTTGAAGTCTGATTTCGATGCATTCCTCGCCGTTTGGAGCATTTTGTCGTAACGAGCCTGCAAAAATGGGATTAACATGTTAGTATTACTACCTATGGTTTGTTGCACAAACATTCATTTCAATGGCAGGACACAATTAATATTCAAACACACAATATTAAGGTATTACAAGGAAATTAGAATGCATTTACATCTCAATAAAAAAACAAGCAGAGTCCTACCTGTATTTCAGACTTTTCCAAAAAACTTGTTATGAAATAAAGCCAACATAATCCACATGTGTCCAAACTTATTCATTACCACACTTATCCGAAACATATTAATCAAGTGCTACTACAACCCTAAGGAGAAATTTTCAAACATTGTACAACACATGTGGGTACAACAAGTAACCATATTCCATTTGTGAATTGTTTGTTAAAATCATAGCTACATTTGTGATCGCACATCACTAAAGTTATGTTTTCCCATTGAAATATTCGCTTTAACATTTTAAAATACTTTGCAAAATCAAAACACCTTTTTTTCTCATTAATCATAAATCTATCTTTGTTTTCAATATAATCCCTATGCATTGCTAACTCCACCATAAATTACATGAATAATACATACCATAGTCTACTCGACCCAAGAATCTGTGTACGGTCCCTCTGCCCCCTTGCGATGAGCCTTCTGAAAAACCTCCGCATAAGTCACTGTCCTCTCTAGTTCTTCTTCCTACAATAGCAATTCACCGAATCAACCTACAACCGAATGTGTATTTCACATATATATTTATTCGGTTGCATATCATATAAAATTAACCAAGATTGTATTTATAAATCAATATCATTCTTCTAGCAGCCTCATGGGTTGGGATTGAACCCAGATGGTGAGTAGATGGATTGGCATTTCGGTTGTTTGAATTTCTCTTCGATATTTCTTGCCACTCTGGTTTTGCCAAGGCTCCAGCATTTTGTCCCATACAGCAAGTGGTATGAAATCTGGCTTTTTCATTCTTGTCCATCCTTTGTTTGTCAAATTAGAAATTTAGCGCCTTGCAGTAGATTCAAACTTGCGCCAAACTGCAGCTTCATCAATTGGAAGCCACTTGTACTCTCTCTGAAAATATTAATATTATGATCCTTATAATTCAACATTTATTGTGCTCATTTTACAATATATATTGCGTTAACATTTCATACCCTGAAATATTCAAACCATAATCTTCTTGTATCACTTGGGACATGTCTGTATGTCAACCACGGCTCTACATACCCGGCATATAGAGCTCTTGAAACCCCTTTAACATCATTATATGGATCCCATCTATACAACATTACATAATCACAATATGTTATATCTTGGAAAAAAAATTATAAGATTTATTAAATGGATGATTTAAAGTAATATATACTCGTTTCCTATGACCTTCACACATCGTCGCTTGTCATTTTGTCATACCGTATAATCGGCTAGAGACTGGAATCCATAAAATTGTCAATCTTCGATGCTTAATATATACTCGTTTCCTATTACTCAATATTCATGACTTTTGTACGGATAAAGTCTAAACCCTCCTCACATGACTTTATGTACAGAAAAGCCACAAAACCCTCAATACATGAATATTCTCTCACTCATGAGTTTGGACCACACCACACGAAAACAAAATGCTTTCGGTGCCCCTTTTCTGTTTTTTAACAAATGAGGCACCACCTCATATTTTCAACAAAACAGGTGTTGCCTTTTTGACCAAAAGGGGATGAACCCCATCAAGTTTTTGAAACTTGAACGGTAGCTAAATCTTGTATGAAATAGCATCGAGACAAGGAACTCTGACCACAACTCTTCCGTTGGTTGATTTAAATGACATGGCATTTCTATCAACAAGTGGGACATCTTTGGGTCCTGCAAACAAATTCTTATTGGTTGAGGAATAACTTGCACCATCTTGTCCATTTTAACCATCACGCATTATCAAGCTCACGTACATCCGAGATTTAAATATTGACGACTAAATAAGGACTTACCAGTCTAGGGAGTTTGAGTCGTTGGCGTACTTACATCACTATGATATGCGAGATTACACTCGCAGCCGTTAGATCGATACTGCTGCTCACGCATGAGGCGAGTTTCATTACCTCATTGGAACTCGTTGATGTGCAACTTCACTCTTTGCTAGAGATCTACTTTAGTTAATACCAGTCGGGGTCGTCAAATTGGATCTATGTGTCATGTCCCTGGACAATCGAGCCCGAGATGCTTGTTCTCACACTAACGTTGTCAAGTCGCTTACTGAGTTTCTTTTTCATAACTGTCACTGGTCTATTAGGTCCCTTAAGCCATCTTGTGACATGACTCAAATTAAATTAATTATTGTTATTTCAGCGCCAATGCTTGATAGTTACATCTATAAAATAGTTCCATCATTTCAACATTCATAAAAAATCAAAATAAGGGAAAGCTAAAGATGGGGAACAAGAAGGAGATGTCTTCAAACAATGGTCTGCAAGCTACTGAGCCCTTGCTAGAATCTAGCGCAGCAACTGAAGCAAAACGGAGATGGTGGAAAAAGGTTTTGGACGTTGAAGAATGCAAGACTCAAATAATGTTTTCACTACCGATGATTATCACCAATGTTTCTTACGACTCCATATTTTTAGTTTCTTTCATGTTTGCTGGCCATCTTGGAGAGCTTGAGCTCGCTGGTGCCAACCTTGCCAATTCATGGGCCACTATAACTGGCACCGCTTTCATGGTGCGTTTCTCTCATCTTTTTCTTTTGTTTTTATTTTATCGAGAATACTTTTGGATAGACCTATTGGTTTTTTGCTGGGTTAGTAAGAAAGAAGGTTCATTCCATTTTTAAAAAAAATTTTAAAAATTTTTTGGCAGAAAAAAAAAAAAAATCTTGAAACTAAGAGATAATCTTATAAAGGTTTCTATTGGTTGCTAATATATGATTCCGTCCAAAAGAAAAAGTAAGTCTAGAACTGAAACACAAAATCTATTAGAACTGATCCTTAAAATTATAGCGTGATGGAGGTGTTTATTTCAGTTTCTCCTTTGTAAGTTCATGGTTTGCTTGAACATTCTTGATATTATGAAGTATGATTGAAGAGCTTAGGTTTGAAGTTATGGAGGATGTTAAAAATAGCACCTCTATGCTTTACAATGGTTAAGTGACCGTCTTTGTAAATAGTACACACACAACTACAAACATTCATGAGTTTGGACCACACCACACGTGTGAAAGATTTAGGGGTAGATTTAGGAATTCTTTTCAGTGGGGTTAAAATATATAATTTTTTAATTATATGATTTTTTTGGTGGAGGCTAATTATGAATTTTAACTAAAACACCATAAATATTTAATTTTTTTTAGAAAAACACATAAAAATTTTAATGTTCTTCTACGCCCACTGCCCCCATTGGCCCTAATGTTATGTAAGCATAGATTGATACGGTAGTTTCTCTTAGCAGAGATCTTATTTCGACATCACTCTTAAAAATCACATAACCAACAACTTGCTGACAACTCGTGAACTAACAAGAGATAATGAATGTATTGACAGTACGAAGATTTAAGATATGGTGACATTTTGGCACTAGTACTTGAGGTGGGGTGTATTTACTAAAATCATATGTACGTAGTATGTATTTGTGTAGGCCCATGAAGAGGAGACTTGAAAACGTAACATTTATGTTCTAATGCATGTATTAGATCAGTTAAAGAAAAATTTAAACTTGAAATCTTTTGTTTAAGAGCAACACCTTTAAGCAAGCACGCTCCAATCCTATTGGATTCTTACACTCCAGTTGTATTTGGGTAGAAGCCTCATGGCCTGGAGCCGGGCTAGGGTAGAAGGGAATCAAGGGAAAGACAGACTTCATCTTCTATCTTTTCTAATCATTAAGTAAGGGATACTTTCTGACAAACACTCTTGCTCCCTGCTATCCTCTAACTGTTTATCCTCAACTCATGAACATTATCCCTCCACAATTTAAGAATATTATTTCTTGACTAACTGTATTAACCCCACTTGGCTAATCTCATCTTCTAATTAGGGATGTGGTCACAATTGCAATCAAACCAATCTTCATTCCCCAAATTTTTGGTGGCATTTTTTGTAACTTGATGTATATTGTGAGGGTAACATGACACTTAACTAGTACGAGAAACCGCATCTCACCAACCACTGCCACCTATAAAACTCCTAAGTTTAGGGTTAACGGAACCATACAAATAACTTACCTAGCATCACATTTTACAGACTTTTTAGATAGGATGATATATAGGTGTGTGGCTTGGATTAACTTTCCACTTTTCCCTATATATGTTGTAGAGTATTTCAAGTCACACGAGTTTCTTTTCAACTAGTACGTCGATCCAGTTAGCTCCACTTTCTATATATATACCTCGGATTAGCTTACTGTTTCAGTTGCTGCACGTTGATCATTTGCTTAAATTATTGCGATCAATATTTTTTTAACCTAGGGGTGGCTACGAAACCCCACAAAGTGCAGCTCGGATACAAAGGCTGAAGTTAGTATTTTGAGGAGTTTGGAGCTGACCAGCAAGTCAACACAAGTACACAACTAATCTAATTTTATTACAAACTAATAATAGCGTGTAATGTGGATGTTACAAATGCAAGTTATAGAAATAGTTTTTTATGTATAACCTACTATTAGACTTTTGTTCTAATAGTATGATTCTCGCTTTAAGTGTGAGAAGTCTCAAAATCAATTCCCATAGTGTATAACGTGTAATGTGGATGTTACTAATGCAAGTTATAGAAATAGTTTCTTACGTATAACCTACCATTAGACTTTTGGTCTAATAGTATGATTCTCGTTTTAAGTGTGAGAAGTCTCAAAATCAATTCCTAAAATATATAATATTCTAAATAATGTAATATGGGCTTAGTCTTCCTTTAAATCAATAAAAATAAGAATATACCCAATCTTTTTTTAGCTTCACGCATAATTAAAGTTTCGTGTGTCAGACGATCTTAATAAAAACTGTTTTTTCCTCGCTTTTTTATAATCAAACCAAGTAAGAGGATAATGCTAATATATAAGAATATCTTGCTTATGAACGCAAAACCCCATGCATTCTTGGGAAAAGTGTTTAGAAAAGAACGTGCTTGTCCTTGAACAAATCTTAAATTTTTCCTTAATATTACACTTCTTGGAATATTAATTAAATATTTTTTATTATATATATAATATTCCTTCTTTGATAATAGGTTGGCCAAAGTGGTGCACTCGAGACATTATGTGGTCAAGGATTTGGTGCGAAATTATATAGGATGTTGGGGATAAATCTACAAGCATCTTGTATTTTATCATTTTTTTTCTCCATTTTCTTATCCATCGTGTGGTGGTATTCAGAAACAATTCTGATTTCACTTCATCAAGATCCTCAAATAGCAAAACTTGCTGGTCTCTATTTGAAGTATCTCATCCCTGCATTATTTGCATATGGATTTCTGCAAAATCTGTTGACGTTTCATCAAATGCAATCAATTGTGAAGCCACTTGTTGTGTGCTCACTTCTGCCATTAATGCTTCATGTGGTGATTTCCCATGCTTTGGTTCGTTGGACATGTCTTGGTTTCAAAGGATCAGCAATGGCAGCTTCGATTTCAATGTGGATATCTGTCTTCATGTTGATTATACATGTGCATTGTTGGAAAAAAATTGAGCACACTTGGGATGGATTTTCACTGGAATCTTGTTGTCACATTTTCACAAACCTGAGACTCGCCCTACCCTCAATTGCTATGGTGTGGTTAGTACACTCCCCTTGTCAATCTTGTTTTAAGATAGGATAAATCTTTAAAACGCCAGTTCTTTTAAACGGTTGTTCCTTTTTGATAATTTATTATTTTCGAATCGACACATAAATATCAAGAATATGCCTGCTTATACATGTGTCTATATCATGAACAATCATTTTGGATAGGCTACAATTTTGAAAAAATCTTATTTCACTCTATACTATTAATTTACACACATTTATTATAATGTGTTCAATAATAATTTATATCCAACTATTAGTTGCAATGCTAATGTTAAGAGCATGTACAAACTTTGTTTTGTGTCAAGAATTATATAGGCGTGAACCATAGAAAATTCTAAACATGTCGAACCAAATGGTACAAAATAAAATATTTGGAACAATATATTTACCCTCCCTTTTCGGTATATGCACCAGTTTGGAAGAATGGGCTTTTGAGCTTCTCGTCTTAGTAGCTGGACTGATGCCAAACTCACAATTTACGACTATATCAATTGCAATGAGGTAAAAAATTTCAATGCTGCCTATACTCGTTTGACATGAAAATGCATAGATTAATTTCTGATTTTTATTAGATGTGCTTCACTAATTGTTCCGAATTTCATCTTCTGTGTGAACACAGAATCGATTGCTTACATGATTGCTTGCGGTCTCAGTGCCGCTACAAGGTAGTATGATACGAAAAATGTTGTCCCTATATATGAGGACATTTGAGAACTTATCTCTCTTTTATGCTCATCTTGCTAGCATATTTAATTTGTTAAATTAACTTGTCTAGTCTTTTCGTACTTTAGTCTTTGGCCAGTGACATTCCCTTTCCCGTGCTCTAACTATAAGCCAGTGGCATTCTTTTTTTTTTTTTTTTTTAAAGGAAGGAATTGCTACAGATTTTTGCTTTCATTTTACGAGTATTTTTACATATTCTGATAACTATTAATGCAACATACTTCTACAGTACTAGAGTGTCAAATGAGCTAGGAGCTGGTAATCCAAATATGGCGAAGCATGCCATGGCTGTTGCTATCAAGTTATGTGTTCTTGTGGCACTTGGTATTGATTTGGCTCTAGGTGTCGGTCACGGTATCTGGGCTGGTCTGTTCAGCAATAGTTCAACGGTCAAAACAGAATTCGCTTCAATGATGCCTCTGCTTATAGTCTCCATAACAATTGATTTTCTTCAAGGAGTCTTATCATGATCAGGTTGTAAGCATATATATGAAATTTCATGTCATGAATATCAAGGGATTCTCTTTTTTTTCTCTAAAAATAATAATTTATTTTCAGGGGTCGCCAGAGGATGCAATTGGCAACACTTAGTTGTATGTATTAGCTTGGTATCATTCTACTTCATTGGAATGCCAATCTCACTGTCACGCCCCAACTCGACCCTACCTACGATCAGTCAGGACGCAACGGAATTTCGTCAGTAAAATGACAGTAATTAGGACACCGATGCTCTAAACCAACCTCTTTAGAACATCATACATCAAACTCTATAAACAATCCCAACAATCAACTCCTCAATTGAGTTAACAACATACAACACATCCATATTATACAATAATCATTCTTCAACAATCCATTCATAGTTATACGCCTCTGTTCCAACATAATATATTAATTGAACATACATTTCAAAATAGATTATAAACTAACTTAGTAACCTATCATAGTCAAAAGAAAGACCACTAAGTTAGCAACAACTAGTTCATTATCATTACTACAACTTATACATCATTAACTATAAAGTAAATAAAAGACAACTAGAATAAAATACAAGAGTATAAGGCATACAACATCTCTAACATCAAGGACAAGACTCTGGCACATAGGACTCGTCCACATATGGCACATTCTCAGTTTCCTGAGGCATGTACTCGTAATCTTGCTCAATAACACCTGTATGCATGCAATAATAGAGAGTGAGCTTATATAAAATAAGCTCAGTGAGGATCCGATAGATCTCTAACAATATTTACTATACTCCTTGAAAATGATCATTTGAGCAGTAATATAACTTCAAATTAACATTCTAACGATTCAAAATGCAATTATAAGCAAAACATAAAAAATGACTTTTGAGATCTAGAATTTTTCTCTCACATTTGATGCGAAACAAACCTAGATATGCGTGCAATGCATGCCCAACAAGCGGAATCCAACTCAGCACGAAAAACTACGGACAAAAATTAGGTTTTTCTATGAAACTTTGCTTTGAAAACCTTTGAAATTCCTTTCTCTTTTCTCCCTTGAACCTCTATGCTATGTGTGTGTTTTTGAGGGTGTGTTTGTGCTTTGTTAGTAGGTGTTGATGCATAAATAAGCTAAGGTCAAATAAATTAAAAGAAAGTCAAAGTTAATTTTTAGTCTTTTAATTCATTTCTTGACTATTTCTTGGTCAACTAATAAATTAAAACTTAAACTAATTCTAGACAATATATTTTATGTGACAAAAAATTTTACATTTAGACAATTTCACCCAAGTCGGCTTAAAACTCGTTTTCTTGCAAGAGAAAGTGTAAAAATCTTTAAAATTCCAAAACTGATTCCAAATCCGTTTTAATCAAACACGGGTCTATTAATACCCGATGACTAGATTTTAAAACATTTAAAACACCCCTGTAAAAATTTTAGCGGACAGGTGTTCAAAAATACTATTCACCAAAACTGGCGATAAAATTTCTGATTCTGTTTTTGATAAAAATTTCATGAATGCACACTTAGCATGTATTAGGAGTATTAATCACATATTTAACACATTTTAAGTCATATAACACATAAACAGGTCAATTCATGCAAAACGAGATAAAATACGCAAATCGAGATAAAGCAAAATATGTGGTCTCACATTCTCCCCCCCTTAAAGAAATTTCGTCCCCGAAATTCTTACTTGCTGAACGGAAAAGATCTGGGTACTGCTGCTACATCTGATCTCACCTCTTTCAAGTAGCTTCCTCGATACTGTGATGCTTCCACAACACTTTGACCATCGGAATCTTCTTCGACCTCAACTCTCGTTCCATCTAATCAAGAATACGAATCAGCCGCTCGTCATAAGTCAGATTCTCACGAAGCTGTAACGGCTCTGGCTCAAGAATATGAGAAGGATCCGGATTATATTTCCGTAAATTAGACACGTGAAATACATCGTGAACATTAGAGAAATTCTCCGGTAAAGTCAACCGATACGCCAACTTGCCCACTCTACCAGTAATCTCAAATGGCCCCACAAACCTCGGACTCAGCTTACCACCCTAACCATAACGAGCAAACCCCTTACGATGAGACAATCTCAAGAAAACGCGATCTCCAACCGCAAACTCCAAATCACGACGACACTTATCAGCATAACTCTTGAGTCTGCTCTGTGCTGTGAGCATTCTCTGCCTGATCAACTGAACATTCTCAATCTTCTCTAGAAGCTCTGGCATAATAGTCGGATCAATAGTCTTCATCTCCCTTACTTCATCCCAATACAAAGGTGAACGGCACTTACGACCGTAAAGAGCTGCAAAAGGTGCCATCCCAATAGTAGCTTAATAACTATTGTTATAGGCAAACTCGACAAGTGGTAGATGTTTCTCCCAGTTCTTCCCGAAGTCCAGAACACAAGTCCTGAGCATATCCTCCAGAATCTGAATAGTCCTCTCAGACTGATCGTCGGTCTGTGGATGATACGCTGTATTGAAGTTAAGCTGAGTACCCAAAGTCTCCTGAAGTTTCTCCCACAAGCGAGAAGTAAATAGAGGATCTCAATCTGAGACAATACTAGATGGAATCTCGTGAAGTCTAACAATCTGATCCAAATAAAGACCCGTCAACTTTGTAACTTCATCTCCCATTCGCATTGAAATAAAGTGAGCTGTCTTCGTCAAACGATCCACGACAACCCAAATTGCATCGTTACCTCTCGGTGTTCTAGGAAAACCAGTGACGAAGTCCATCGCAATATGCTTCCATTTCCACTGTGGTATAGCCAACGACTGAAGCAAACCTGCAGGTCATTGATGCTCGGCTTTTACTCGCTGACAAGTCAAACATCTAGACACAAACTGGGCAACTTCTCTCTTCATATTATTCCATCAGTAATGTTGCTTCAAGTCCCGATACATCTTGGTTCCACAAGGATAAATAGTATACTTAGAATTATGAGCCTTCTCCAGAATACCTCGCCTCAAGCCCAGTTCATCGGGAACACAAAACCTGTTCCGAAATCGAAGACTACCATCCTCGTGCACTTTGAAGTTAGACTGATCATCCGTGATCTGATCCTTGATCTTTTGAAGTTTAACATCAAGTTGCTGAGCTTCTCTGATCTGAGACAACAATAAAGGCTGAATACGGAGATGAGAACATATCACCCCAACTTGAGTTAACTCCGGTCTCCAATAAGTGAATTCCTCAAGAACCTCCCATTTCTTGACAGCCAAACAAAAAACACTCGCCTTACGGCTAAGAACGTTTGCTATAACATTTGCCTTCCCAGGCAGATAGCTGATAGAACAATTATAATCTCCAAGAAGTTCCATCCACCTCCGCTGACGCATATTCAACTCCTTCTGTGAGAATAAATACTTAACACTCTTATGATTAGTGAAAATCTTGAACTTACTGTCCCACAGATAATGACGCCACTTTTTCAGTGAGAAAACAATAGCTGCCAACTCAAGATCATGAATCGGATAGTTCACCTCATAAGGCTTCAACTTCCTAAAAGCATAGGCAATAACCTGACCATTCTACATAAGTACACATCCCAAGCCCTCATTGGATGCATCGCTGTAGATAACCATATTATCGGTCCCCTCTGGTAGAGTAAGTACTGGAGCAGTAGTCAACCTCTTTTTCAACTCCTGAAACCTACTCTCATATTTCTCATCCCAAACAAAGCTAGTCTATTTCTGAGTTAACTTAGAAAGTGGCCCGGCAATCTTCGAAAAGTCCTTGACAAACCTACGGTAATAACCTGCCAAGCCAAGAAAGCTACGAACCTCAGAAATATTCTCCGGATGTTTCCAAGACATCACCGATTCAATCTTAGTGGGATCTACAGAAATACCGCTCTGTGTGATAACATGACCAAGAAAAGATATGCGTTGCAACCAAAATTCACATTTGCTGAATTTCGCATACAACTGATGCTCATGTAACTTTTGTAAGACAAGCCGTAGATGTTGCTCGTGCTCCAATTCAGACTTAGAATAAATCAAGATATCATCAATAAAGATCACCACGAACTGGTCCAAGTACGGTTGAAGAACCCGATGCATAAGATCCATAAATGCTGCTAGTGCATTAGTTAATCCAAAGGGCATAACTACAAACTCATAATGCCCGTACCGAGTCCTGAAGGCAGACTTCGGAATATCCTCCGTGCGAATCCGAAGCTGATAATACCTCTGCCTCAAGTCAAACTTAGAATAGACTTTGGCTCTCTGAAATTGATCAAACAACTCGTCAATCAGTGGCAAAGGATATTTGTTCTTGATGGTCACTTGATTCAAACCACGATAGTCAATGCATAACCTCAAGGTATCATCTTTCTTTTTCACAAATAAAACAGGTGCTCCCCATGGTGAAGAACTCTACTGAATGAAACCCTTCTTTATTAACTCCTGCAATTGAGTTTTCAGCTCCTTCAACTCAGTTGGTGCCATCCGGTACGCTGATTTTGAAATAAGTTGAGTACCGGGAATAAGATTGATCACAAACTCCACATCTCTCTCTGGCGGTAATCTTGGCAACTTCTCAGGAAATACATTGGGATATTCCCGAATAATAGGAACTTCCTCCAGCTGTAGCTTATCAGATGGCTTGTTGATCAAATAAGCTAGATAACCCGAACACCCCTTACTCACCAACTTAATGGCTTTAGTTGCTGAGATAACAAAACTCGTCTTAGCACTCCGGTTCCCTACTACCTTAACTACTGGCTGATCTAGCAAACGAAACTGTACTACCTTCGTTTTATAGTTCAACTGGGTATCATACTTAGAAAGCCAATCCATACCCAAGATAATATCATACCCCCGGATAGGAAATAAGATAAGGTCCGAAGGAAAATTACACCCCTTAACATGTATTATACAATCATTACATACTAAGCCGGTAATATACTTATCATTCAAAGAGGTACTAATCTCAACCATATAAGGTAGTCTTTCAGGTTGCATATTAACACGTTGTACACAAGCAGGAGTAATGAAAGAATGCGTAGCACCAGAATCAATCAACATTTTAACAAGTTGACCAAGTATAAGGAAGTTACCTTCCACAACTGCAGTCTCCTCAGGCATCTCCTCCAAGTCAACTGCGTAGGCCCGAGCCTGAACCCGCTGCTGCTGAGGTGCACCACCAGTAGGTCGGCCTTGATAACCCTGAGTCACTGCCAGACCCTCAGTCCTCTGATATCTAAGGCAATCTCTTGCCCTATGCTGATTGCTGCCGCAACCCAAACAAGCCCCTGACTTCACCCTGCAGTCGGCCTCCGCATGGCCCTGGCGTTTGCAGTAAGTATACTGCGGTGATGATGCACTGACACTGCCCCTAGAAGAACCAGAAGCTGAGAAAGCAGATGTACCAGCCTGCTGCTGAGGTCTAACAAAACTAGGCCTGTATTGACCCTGAGACTGGGCCGGCCTAAACTGAGACTGAGCTTGATAAGACCCCTGCTGAAACTGCGGCCAATAATAACTCTGCTGACCCTGCGGTTTGTAAGAGCTCTACTGTACTGGCGGCCTGTATACAACCTACTGTACTGAAGGCCTATATATACCCTGCTGGCCTTGCGGCTGAAATGGCCTCTTGCTAGGCTGACTAGACACAATCTGTTCCCCCTTTCTTTTCTCCAGTCTAGAAGCTGCATCAAAGGCCTCAGTAAGTATATCATACCGATTCAGGGCCATCGCATCCTGAATCTCGGGCTTCAACCCTAACATGAACCTATGAGTCTTACGTTCCTCGTCAGCCACATACTCTGGTGCATACCGGGACAGCCTAGTGAAAGTGGCCTCATACTGAGCCACTGAAGCATCTCCCTGCACTAAGGCTAGAAACTCTGTCTCTCTCCGCTCCCTCGTGATCCTCAGGACATACTTTTCCCGGAAAGCTAACAGAAAGGTATCCCAAACATACGGAATACCCTGAGTTTCCCAACTAGTTTTCACCGTGCGCTACTACTCCTCTGCCTCATCATCCAGCAAGTACACGGCAAAGGTGACCTTTCGCTTATCGGTATAATCAAGAGGGTCAAAAATCTTCTCCACCTTACTAATCCACGCCTTAGCTTTCCGATCATCCGGCTTCCCCTGAAACCGCGGTGGATAATACCCTAAAAACTCTTTTAGTGTACCACGCCCGTGGTACCCACCTTGTGCATTCATTAACTGATTCTGCAACGCCTAAGCTTGGGCAGCCTGCCCTGCTAGTAACTGTGCCTGACTGGCCATGACCTCAGCTATCATATCCATAGCTGTACCGAAATGATCATCATCCCTAACTTGGCCTGGTGCCACATTTCTCGGAACCTCATCAGTCACCTCAGGCCTACCTCTGGTCCTCGGTCTACCAGTCATTCTACTAATCAAAGAGTTAGCATAGGTTATAGCACATAAACAAACTATGAACAACTATTAACACCTAAACAACAAACTCATATAAAACACATAAATCACTTAAGTATCAATCACATAAACAAATTAATCACATAAGCACTAAATCACATAATCACTTAACCACATTAACACATAGTTCACTTTTCTTTCACTTCATACATACTTTCATGCTAAGACCATTACCCACATTCCGAGAATACCCCGGCTGATAGCTAACATGCGCTCTGATACCACTTAAATGTCACGCCCTAACTCAACCCCATCTACGATCAGTCAGGACGCAACGGAATTTCAGTAGTATAACGACAGTAATTAGGACACCGAGGATCTAAACCAATCTCTTTAGAACATCATACATCAAACTCCATAAACAATCCCAACAATCAACTCCTCAATTAAGTTAACAGCATACAACACATCCATATTATACAATAATCATTCTTCAACAATCCATTCATAGTTATACGCCTCCGTTCCAACATAATACATTAATTGAATATACATTTCAAAATAGATTATAAACTAACTTAGTAACCTATCATAGTCAAAAGAAAGACCACTAAGTTAGCAACAACTAGTTCATTATCATTACTACAACTTATACATCATTAACTATAAAGTAAATAAAAGACAACTAGAATAAAATACAAGACTATAAGGTATACAACATCTCTAACATCAAGGACAAGACTTTGGCACATAGGACTCGTCCACATATGGCACATTCTCAGTTTCCTGAGGCACGTACCCGTAATCTTGCTCAATAACACCTGTATGCATGCAATAATAGAGAGTGAGCTTATATAAAACAAGCTCAGTGAGGATCCGATAGATCTCTAACAATATTTACTATACTCCTTGGAAATGATCCTTTGAGCAGTAAACACATAATAAAACATTAATAACAATATAAACACATAACTATAATGACTAATCAATAAAGGATACTCTAATTGGTGTAGCTCCAAATGCCATTACGATCTCAACCATTCTTCTTGTAACTCCCCATTACTCACGCACCCGAGGTACCTCACTAGCCTCGCCCTCCATGACACCTCTGTCATGCGAGCTGGAAGTAGTCTTTGGTAGTCACGCCGTTATCAACCCGACAGCCCGACACTGCCCGAGAGGTGGCACACACATACCAAGACTCAGCAATAATAATAAACATCATTCACAGGAGGACAATCTAGAAGAATTGCCTATCTCCCAGTTCATCAATCATCAATCAATAATCATCAATAATCATCAATTGTCATCAATATAACATCAAGTAATCAATTAAACAACAAACAACTAAGTCAGATGACAAAGTAGGCCATCCAACTTAACATGCATTAAACACATAATCTAACCCTAGTCTAACTATTTACAACTCACAATTCAATCACTCAAATACTACCCAATCAACTAAAGGCTCAATTCAACAATTTAAAGAAAGACAATCTAAACTTCAAATAATCATATCTTACATTCTACTAATCCAAAAAACTCCAAATTAGTTTCTAACACTCACCCATTCAATCAACTACATTAGCCCTCTCGGAAACCAACCAAGACACATCAAAATCAAGCCCAACAACCCTAAAACCTCAATGCACCTAGGCTAAAAATTTTGAATTTTCACACAAACATCGCAATCGAAAATTCGGCATTATAATGGCGCTACCACGTAATTAACAAACTTTTAGAAATCGACGACAATCGATTCCAACCACTACAACTCAAAATAATCAACAAATGGCCAATCTATCAACTTTAAATACCTGAAAATAAAAATTTATGCTACAACGGTTCAAATCTCACAAGAATACATATAATCGATCTTTAGCATGCACTGAACAATAATATAACTTCAAATTAACATTCTAACGGTTCAAAATGCAATTATAAGCAAAATCATAAAAAATGACTTTTGAGATCTAGAATTTTTCTTTCACCTTTGATGTGAAACAAGCCTAGATATGCGTGCAATGTGTGCCCAACAAGTGGAGTCCAACTCGGTACAAAAAACTACGGACAAAAACTAGGTTTTTCTATGAAATTTTGCTTTGAAAACCTTTGAAATTCCTTTCTCTTTTCTCCCTTGAACCTCTCGGCTATGTGTGTGTTTTTGAGGGTGTATTTGTGCTTTGTTAGTAGGTGTTGATGCATAAATAAGCTAAGGTCAAATAAATTAAAAGAAAGTCAAAGTTAATTTTTTGTCTTTTAATTCTATTTTTAGTCTTTTAATTCATTTCTTGATTATTTCTTGCTCAACTAATAAATTAACACTTAAACTAATTCTAGACAATATATTTTAGGTGACAAAGAGTTTTACATTTAGACAATTTCACCCGAGTCGGCTTAAAACTCGTTTTCTTGTAAAAGAAAGTGTAAAAATCTTTAAAATTTCAAAACCGATTCTAAATCCGTTTTAATCAAACACGGGTCTATTAATACCCGAGGACTAGGTTTTAAAATGTTTAAAACACCCCTTGTAAAAATTTTAGCGGACAGGTGTTTAAAAATACTATTTACCAAAACTGGCGATAAAATTTCTGATTCTGTTTTTGATGAAAATTTCATGAATGCACACTTAGCATGTATTAGGAGTATTAATCACATATTTAACACATTCTAAGTCATATAGAATATAAACAGGTCAATTCACGCAAAACGAGATAAAACACGCAAATCGAGATAAAGCAAAATATGGGGTCTCACACTCAGTCCTCCTTGGTTTGAAATTGGAACTACATGCCCAGGTAAACTAAAGATTGTATGAGATTTCATATCCATGCAGGCAAGGATCGATCTATAATATAAGTTTTAGGGACTGCAATTTTACTAAAAACTATTTTAAAATCTTCTTATATTTTTATTTGGTATTTTTAGTGGGTAAAATTACTTAGTCAACTAATTCTATACCAAATCGATTTAGCCTCCATTTAACTCCCATTGATAAAAATTATATATAGATTTGCCCGACATGTATAATGCATATCATTTAGTTATGTGTATAATAGATTTTGTATCCTTGTAGGCAAGGGTGAATCTATAGTATCATCTAATACGTGTTATGTATATCGATTTTTTTTTTTTGTAAACTATAGCACTATGGTATCATATAATCTATAGGTTTCATGTCGTCTGATCTGTAGGGGACCGCAAACGCCATCAAGTCCCACAAAACTATTAAAAATCTTTCGATATTTTCGGTGCTTTCAATATGTAAAACCACTTAGTCGGCCCCCACTAATTCTGCACCAAATCGATTTAGTTCCTACTTAGTTCTCACCGATAAAATATTAATTTTAGATCCGCCTTATATATATATTGCATAACGTCTAGTTAAGTCTATGGTAGATTTCATGTCTATGTAAGTACAAGTAGATCTATAATATCATCTGATATGTGTTATGTGTATCGATTTGTTAACTATCATTACACTTATTAACTAGCAATCTTTTTTTTTTTTTTTTTTTTAGTGGAATAGGGATTATGGATGGGCTTAATTTGTGGTCTAACCAGCCAAGTTTGCTTTTTATTGGTGCTCGTATGTCAAAATAAATGGGCTAGATTGGATCTCCTCACCAACAATGCAACAAAAGTCTAATTTTGGTATAATCAGCACATTTCCAAGTTGATGCAGCTTAGGCTTAGAGGCTATATAGAAGTAAGTTTTTTATTTGTTTAATTTTTTAACGTACAAAAAAGGTTCAAAAACAATCGAGACACACTGACATGTGTGGCAAGAGGATTTTCACAGAGATTTTAAAATTTTCACTTTGAAAAAAATGCACACAAGAAGAATTTTTCTTCTTGGTAAGTTTTAGTATCATGTCAATTCGAAAATTTTTTCACTCTAACCAATGTCGTTGTCTAAATTGTAAGCCATTGTTTCAATATTTTGAGTTGGATGCTCAAGCATGCTATCAAAACCCTCTCATAATGCATAACGACCCAATGAGATTTAGACTATACAATCTAACAATGATTAATTAATGATGATAAAGATTAGGCCAGTCCGTGGGAATAAGAAGGGTCTTCTGAACAAAGTCCGTATGTCATTATCATGCCCTAGTTGTTAATTTCCACTAACAAAACATAGATTTAAAGTTAGCATTAACATTGTTTCTAATCATGGACTAAACTTTGAATCTAATGATACATAGGCCTCACTCAAACTCCATTCATGTTTGTAGCGGGTCTATGTGTGTTTTTTTGTTAAAAAGTTAGGTATACTCAACTTCTAATTGCTCTACATTTCTTAGCCTTCGCAATAATTTCATCGACATTACCTACCAAGTAAAAGGCTTGTTTAGGAAGACCATCTAATTTTTCAGAAAGGATGCAGATAACTAAAATAACATTTGGTTAGGCACCTCCACAGACGACCCCTAGGTTGGTTGAATTGTAATGCATATCCACACAATTGTGATAATTAGATCTCAGGGAAAAAAAAATTGTTCATTTTTAAAATAAACAAGTGATTTTTTCATTTCCAAAACTATACAAGAAAAACATGTACAGAACATCACGACTCTTGCCTAAGTAAGAATGCAAAAGGGCACCTACTGAGCCGACCGTAGGAATGGAAAAGAGAGAATATCCTATCCCTTCTCACTAGAACTCCAACCCACTGTTGACTACCGTTGACCGCTCACCCCTCTCACAGGCTATTTTTTTCGACCCCAGATCTTGAAACCTAAACACTTACCAAACCTGTCCCTAAGCCTCTCTTGGTCTCAATCGGGGTTTTGTGGCCTGAAAGAAGCCTGATGTAGCTGCTAAGGTTGTGCCGAAGCAAGCTGTCTCTCCGCCGAATGTGATGTTGTCTCTGTTGACCTCAGTTGAATGACGGGGTGGATGCTTGTTAGCAATGTTAGCATTTGACTTAGTCATTGTAATTTTGAATTTTAAACCTTATGTGTTGTTATCAGTACATACTGATTTTCCTCCAACTGATTGTTTTATCGTTTGAACTTATGTGTATAAATGTAACATGATTGTACAGATTATTCAATACAGTGAAACACACAAAAGCTTTTCTGTTTACATGGTATTAGTTGTCAAACGACTCACGTCCTTTTCTTTCTCATAAACTTTGCCCACCTATCTTCCGCATCATTTCTTGTCTTTCTTTGTCCTTTGATTTTCATCATTTCTTGTCATCATTATGGCTACTGACAATGCTGCCTCTTTTATTCTTCCTTCTTTCAACATTAAAGCATTTGTTACTGTGGCCCTTGATCACTCTAATTATTTAACGTGGAAGACTCAGCTATTCAATTTCTTTACTTTCAATAATTTACTCGGATATATCGACGGGTCGCTCCCTAAACCACAAAAACCTTCCACTATAGCTGACTCCACTTCTTCCACTTCAGATACTTCTTCTATTTCCCTCGAGGACTGGACACACTACAACAGTTTTGTCACTGCTTGTATAACTGCAACTCTTTCTGATACTCTTGTTCACCAAGCACTAGGACAAGATTCTGCTTACCACCTTTGGTCTTCTCTACACGAGTCATTCTTTCACCAATCCTTGGCACGAAAATCCCTTCTTTGTGCCCAACTTCAGTCCCTTAAAAAGATGTCGCTCTCTGCTGCTGAATATTTACAGCAAATTCATGTGCTTTCTACTGCTCTCGCTGCAATTGGTGACTCCATTTCTGATACTGATCTCGTCCTAGTTATACTTAATGGTCTCCCCAAAGAATATCGACCTTTTATTACTTCAATTGAGAATCTCGCCTCTCCACCCACCTTCAATACTCTACGTACGAAGCTTTTAACATATGAGTAACATCTTCTATTGGATGACTCCTCCTCCTTGGCTAATCATAATGCTGTCACAACTGCTCTTACCACTCAACTTCAGACTACCTTTATTACCCCTCATACTCTTGCTGTTAATTCTACTCCCTCATCGTCAACCATTCCTTCGTATGGGTCCTCCACTAAACAGCAACAGTCTGATTATTCATCATCCACCTCCTCTCGTGCTAAGTGTCAAATATGCCATAAGCAAGGTCACACAGCTGCCAAGTGTAGGTATCGTTATGCCCAATCTCGTAATAGTCATCCTAATGTTTAGTTTGCTGGTTTTCATCGTCACCAATCCTCTATGCCATCTTTCAACTCTTTTGACTCTGTTCAAGCCTGGATACCGGACTCTGGGGCGTCTTCTCACATGACCTCAGATCTTACTCTTATTCAACAGTTGCAACCATATTCGGGCTCTGATCAGGTAGTGGTTGGTGATGGTAAGACACTTCCAATTAAACATGTTGGCTCCTCCTTTTTCTCAAACTCTACTCATTCATTTAATTTGAATAACATTTTACATGTTCCTCGCTTGACTAAAAATCTCTTATCAGTTTATCAATTCACTAAAGACAATCAAGTCTCACTTGAATTTTCTCCTCATGGTTATGTTGTTAAGGACCTCCATACCGGGATTCCGCTTCTCAAGGGCTGCGCTGAGTCCAATTTATACACGCTTCCTCTACCACCTCCTTCCAAGTCGTCTACATCCTTTGCCTTCACTGCAACTCGTGTCCCTGCTGTACTATGGCACTCTCGCTTAGGCTACCTATCCAAGCAAGTTCTTTCTTTGATGCGCTCTAAGGAGTTTCTTCAGCTTTTTGATTTTGATTCTGTTAATAAGTTGTGTAATGCTTGTATGATGGGGAAAAGCCATAAGCTCCCCTTTTCAATTTCTAGTACTCGTTCATGTAATCCTCTTGATGTTGTTCACTGTGACATTTGGGGTCCTGCACCAATAAATTCGTTTTCAAATTATCATTTTTTTATTCTTTTTATTGATGACTATAGTCGATATACTTGGTTGTACCCTCTAAAGCAAAAGAGCGATTGTGTTGATTGCTTCTCACACTTCAAATCTTTAACAGAAAATTTCTTTAACACCACCATTAAATCTTTTCAATGTGATGGTGCTAAAGAATTAACACAAGGTCGTTTTAAAACTCTTCTCACTATGGCTGGCATTCATTATCGCATTTCTTGTCCTCATACACCTGAGCAAAATGGTCTTACCGAGCGCAAAATTCGTCATATCACAGAAACGGGCACCACACTTCTTCATCACTGTTTTTTACCTAAACAGTTTTGGCTTGAGGCGTTTACCACTGCAGTATATTTAATTAATCGTCTTCCCTCTCCAACTTTGTCCAATAAATCTCCATTTGAACTTTTACATCACCAAGCACCTGATTATGCGTCTCTCTGTGTATTTGGTTGCTTGTGTTTTCCTCATCTTGGGGCTACTAGACCTGAAAAATTGAGTCTCAAATCTGTTGCCTGTGTGTTTATTGGGTATCATGAAAATTATCGTGGTTATAGATGTTTTAATCAAGCTATTGGACGAGTTTATACATCTCGTCATGTAGTCTTTGATGAAACTTGTTTTCCATTCCAACAGTCACTAACTCCAAATGCTGCTCCTTCCACATGTGCCTCACTCTCTAAATCTGCTCAGCCCACCATTTCTGACATTTCCACTCATGTATCTGCTCATGTACCCACTACGTGTATGTCTCCCTCTTCGTTAATCACTCTTTCTCGTGTGCCTGCAAGCCCGTCAAACATGATTTCGCATACAAATTCCATTGTTCAGCCACAACCTTTGACTAATTCTTGTGGACCCTCACCTACCTTTGAAATTCAAAACTCACCTAATTCTAATTTGTTGTGCCTGCCATTTGCAAATTCCACAATTCAGCCACCACTTTTGACTGAGTCTTGTGGACCTTCACATCCTTTACAAGTTCAAAACCCAACTACTCCTAATAACACTACTCCATCTTTGTCCTTAGTGCCGTGTAAGACTTCTACTCCTACTTTTGATAGCTGTCAAAATTCTTCTCCTCCCATTCCAGCTCAATCGTGCCCCACTCTAATCAACTCAGCTCCTGTGGTGTCGTATCCTTCCCCACCTCATGCCAACACATCAACATGTATCTTGCCACCTTGTACTCCACCTATAGACTCGTGTCCTACTCAAGGTCCGTCCACAAGTCCTCCAAATGTTGTTCCTAGTTCTTTTCTTTCGTGTTCCAATTCAACTCAATCTGATCCACATACATTATCTCCTATCTCTGATCCTTTACCAATTCTTCAGCGTGCCTAAAATCAAGGCACGGTTCCCTCAAAATCATGGCACGGTTCCTTCATCCTCTTCAAAATCAACTCATTCTATGACTATTCGTACTCGTGACAATATTCGTGTCCCTAAAGACTTGTCTGAGTATGTCACTTTTCATGTGAGCAAAACATATTCCTCCTCTCCTGACTTCACAAATACAGAACCCTTCCGCTATTCTCAAGCTACAAAATTTCCTCAGTGGCATGCTGCTATGGCAGTAGAATACAATGTTCTCCTTGCTAATGGCATATGGATACTCGTCCCTAAACCACCCTCTACTAATCTCGTTGGTTCTAAATGGGTATTCCAAATCAAAAGAAAACCTGATGGTACCATTGATCGTTACAAAGCCCGTCTTGTTGCAAAGGGTTACAACCAACAAGAAGGACTCGATTACACTGAGACGTTTAGCCCTGTCGTCAACCTACAACGATTCGGGTTGTCTTGTCTCTCGCTCTTTCACAAAATTGGACAATTCGTTAGCTGAATGTTAATAACGCCTTCTTGCATGGACTTTTTGCTGAAGATGTATACATGGCTCAACCCCCAGGTTTTTCATATCCATCATTTCCTACCCATGTTTGTAAATTGCAAAAAGCTCTCTACGGCCTCAAACAAGCACCACGTGCTTGGTTTTCATGGCTTAGCACATTTCTTGTTCACCTTGGATTTGTTCATTCCACTGCGGATTCGTCACATTTTACTCGACATTTATCAGGAGAAGTTATCTTTCTTTTGGTTTATGTTGACGATGTTATCCTCACTGGCACTTCTTCATCTGCAATTACTTTTGTTATCTCACTTCTCCATCGCCAATTTGCTCTTAAAGACCTCGGTCAGTTGTCATATTTCATTGGTATTGAAGTTTGCTGTACACAGAAGGGTCTCCTGCTAATGCAACAAAAATATATTAAAGACCTTCTCCAACCCACCAAACTAGATGGTGCTAAGTCTATGGCTTCTTCTATTGCAGCAAATCACAATATGTCTAAAACAACTGGCGACCCATTCTCTGATCCTACTCTGTACCGTAGTGTGGTTGGAGCACTTCAATATCTTACGATGACTCGTCCAGATGTTGCTTTTGCCGTCAACAAAGTTTGCCAGTTCATGCAATCACCTACTGATGGTCATTGGTCCATTGTCAAGCGAATACTTAGTATTTAAAATGGACTATATCTTATGGTTTACATCTTCAACGCTCATCTGATACTGCATTACATGCGTATTCAGATTCTGATTGGGCCGGTTGCCTTGATGATAGGCGTAGTACCAATGGTTATTGTATCTTCCTTGGCCCAAATCTAATTTCTTGGTCTGCCAAGAAATAGACCAACACAGCTCGTTCGAGCACGGAAGCCGAATACCGTGCCATCGTATTTTTCACTACTGAGCTCTGCTGGCTTAAATCCCTTCTTGTAGATCTTCGTCATTACACTACTTCTTCGCCAGTGTTATGGTGTGACAATATTGGTGCCACCTACTTGACAGCCAATCCTATTTTCCATGCTCGCACAAAGCACATCGAAATTGATGTGCATTTTGTTCGCGAAAAAGTAGCTTATGGGGATTTAACTGATCGTTTCATATCTATAGTTGACCAGCTAGCAGATGTGATGACAAAGGGGTTATCAATTACACGGTTTAATCGATTGTGGTCCAAGCTCACCGTAATTGATCCGGCTTCGCTTGAGGGGAGATGTTAGCAATGTTAACATTTGACTTAGTCATTGTAATTTTGAATTTTAAACTTTATGTGTTGTTATCAGTACATATTGATTTTCCTCCAACTGATTGTTTTATCGTTGGAACTCATGTGTATAAATGTAACATGATTGTACAGATTATTGAATACAGTGAAACATACAAAAGCTTTTCTGTTTACAATGCTTATCTACCCCGTTGTCCTCCCCTAGTGGCTCCTCTATTGCCGCCGCTAGATCAGCCAGTCACGCAGAGGTTAGTGCACTACCTCTGTCAGCTAATGGTGTGGATTTCCCGCCCCTTACACATGGTCATGGTGGCGGTAAGGATACCTCTCATGTTCTCCATAATATAAGTGCTCCTAATATTGTTGATGCTAGTAATAAGATGAACCAACAAGGCCCTGTTACGAAAACGTGGAATAAATTATTTGAAAGAGTGTTTAAAGAGATTATGGAACTCTCGTACACTGAACCTCACTCTGAGGATGGTCAGATTGTTGTCAAGGCCACCCTTGATATTATAGAAAAAGGCATTGCATATTGGAAATCATGTCTGGTGGGTCAATTTTTAAATCGTCCACTATCTTTATTCTTAATTAGGAACATAGTCGAGTCTCAATGGCGTAAGCTTGGCAAGGTGGAAATAAATTTGGGTGATTATGGTCATTCTGTGCTCCAATTTGAGGATGAATCCATGTGTAATTTGGCGTTGGGTCAATTTTGGCATGTGGGAAATAAATTGCTTCTTCTGAGACGTTGGAAGCCATTTTCTAAATGGGAGAAGGTGAAGTCTCTAGTTATTCCTATTTGGGTCCAGCTTAGGAAAGTGTCGTCTGTTATGTGGACTAGAAGAGGACTCAGTCTGATTGCGAGTACGTTGGGAGTTTCGCTTCAAATGGATGCAACCACTGAGGCTAAAACTTGCCTTAGCTATGCTAAAATTTGTGTTGAAGTTGATCTTAGCAAGGATTTACCGTCAAATATTCCTTTGGATATGGCAGGTGGTAATAAAATTATGATTGAGGTTGAGTACACTTGGAAGCCAATGTTCTGTAATATATGTAAAGATTTAGGACCTAGTTTGCAGAAATGCAAAAACTACCATGATGAATGGAGAGGAAATGCTCCTGTTGTTGCGGCACAACCAGCCCAAGAGGGTCCAACTCTGGCACCTTAGGATAGGAATACCCCCATCTTAGATGATGATTGTCACTCGGATTCATGGACTAATGTCAACAGAAAACAAAACAAATCTGTGACGGTGCCCACTATGCCTCGCAATGAATCGCGTAAGTCCCCTTCCCCATCACGAAATATAGATAAACTATCTAATTCTTTTAGGGTGTTTAATGAGGAGGATTCGTCAATTCATGTTATGCTTAAGGAGTTTAATGTTGGTGAGTCGTCTAAGATCATGGAGAACAAGGAAACTGACCCTCCTGACCGCTAATGGTTATGACTACATGGAATATTAGAGGAATGAATAAGGCATTTAAACAAAGAGAAGCCAATGTTTTCACTAAACGTAATGGAACTGACATTTTTCATATTTTGGAAACGAAGATCAAACATGCTAATTTATCCCTCATTCTGAGAAAGAGATTAAATCTTGGAGTTTTGTTGGTAATTACGGTCTTCTCTGTGTGGTAGAATTTGGCTCTTGTGGAATAGTGCTAAGGTGACGGTTTTTGTGGTTGACTCTTTTGATCAAGTAATTCGTTGCCAAGTTATTGAAAATGCATATGGGGAATGTTTTTTCTTTAGCTTTGTGTATGGTAGTAATGAGTATGCTGATAGAAGTAGACTGTAGGATAAATTCTCTGATTGGAGGCTGAGTACTCTTGGGTTTCCAGGGTGTATTGTTGGTGATTTTAATGAGATTATGCGAGTTGAGGATCGACTTAACTATTAGTCCCTTCCTTCCAATGCAGCTGATTTTAATATGGCAGTTGAATGCAATGATCTTATAGAACATCAATGGGTTGGCCCTCATTTCTCTTGGAGCAACAAAGCTGATGGTTCCCATTTGCGTGCTAGTAGGATTGATAGAGCCCTGATTAATCAAGAGTGGCTTCATAAGGTTAATGGGTCTACACTTATTATGGGTACGTCGGGTAATTCTGATCATTGTCCATTGATTATCAATACTTGCCCGATCTTCATTCCTCGCAAAACTCCTTTCAGATTCTTCAATACTTGGGGCTTCTCATGAAGGGTATAGACCTATTCTTGAGGAGGTTTGGAACTCTCAAGTCTCAGGCTACCCCATGTTTAGATTGGTTAAGAAGTTGAGATCCTTGAAAGATGCTCTTAAGCGATTCAACAAAGATCACTTTGTGGGGATAAGTTCATGTATTGCAGCGACTAGAGCTGAGTTGGAGATTGTGCAAACTAATCTGTTAAGTTCATCATCGGATCATCGTTGGGCGACTAAGGAGACCGAATTGAGGAGATAATTGATGGAAGCCCTCATTCATGAAGAGTCTATTTTGCAACAGAAAGCTAGGGTCAATTGGCTTAAACAAGGGGATCTTAATACAGCTTACTTCCACAAAGTTATCAAAGGGCGACAGGTTCGTAATGCCATCTCTTGTGCTACTGATGATAATGGTAATATCCTAACTATAAATGCAGATGTTGTCGAGCGTTTTGTGGATTATTATAAAAACTTGTTGGGTTCGGCCATAGATGATAGAGTGTAGTACACTATTGGGGACTTAAAGAATCTGTTTGGTAAGACCATTGCAGAAGATGATAAAAGAATGCTATCTTCTTCAGTGACTGATGATGAGATTAGAGAAGTTATGATTTCTATCAATAGCTCCAAAAGCCTGGGGCCTGATGGTTATGCAACTTTTTTCTACAAGAATGCTTGGGATATCGTTGGAGCCGATATTTGCTGTGCAGTGTGAAACACCTTTGAGTCGGGTCACCTTCTCAAGGAAATTAATATAACAGCCATCACTCTTATTCCTAAGGTTTGCAATTCTTCGGGGCCGAGCGATTACAGGCCCATCTCTTGTTGTAACGTCATTTATAAATGTGTTTCTAAGGTGATTGCGAACAGATTATGCAAAGTCCCTGACTCGATCATTTCTGTTAACCAATCAGCCTTTATTCTGGGGACAAAGATTTTGGATAATGTGCTTATTGCGCAAGAGTTGGTTAGAAACTATGGAAGAAAACACACTACATTTAGGTGCATTGTTAAGTTTGATATTATGAAGGCCTATGACTCTGTTGATTGGAGTTTCAGTCGATCTTGCCTTGTTGCTCTTCACTTTCCGGGAGAGTTTATTAATTGGATTGTTATGTGCATCTCCACGCCTACTTATTCGGTGATAATTAATGGCCAAATGGAGGGATTCTTTCAAGGGAAAAAGGGTCTCAAACAAGGGGGTCCAATTTCACCATATATCTTTGTGATTGTTATGGAAGCTTTATCTCAACTTCTTATTCGGTGTGGCAATTTGAGGGGATTTGGTTTTCACCCCAAGTGCAAGAAGATTAAGCTCAACCATCTGGCCTTTGCAAATGATATTCTCATTTTCTCCAAGGCCAATCCTAGTTCCATCACTCTCATCAAGAAAGCAATCACCATCTTCTCTAAAATGTTGGGCCTTCACTTTAGCACCAACAAAAGTGAAAGTTATTTTGCTGGCTGCCCTGATTGTTGTAAGCAATTTATTTGCGATCTTTTGGATGTCAAATAGGGTAGTTTGCCTGTGAGGTACTTGGGTGTTCCTTTGATTACTGACAGATTGAATAAAGCTACTTGTAACGTTCTAGTTGATAAAATCATAACTCGTATTGATCACTGGACTACTAATTGGCTCACTTATACAGGAAGGTTGCAACTAATCAACTCTGTTCTGCAAAGTATTACAACCTATTGGTGTAATGTCTTCATGCTTACTAAAGGTGTTATTGCGAAGATCGAGAGGAAATTTTCGACGTTCTTATGGAAAAGTGGTGGGGATAGTGCGAGAGGAGCCAAAGTTGCATGGGCAAAGCTCTGTAAACCAAATAAATAAGAAGGCCTCGGTGTTTGTAGTGTTTCAGAGATTAATATTATGGCTTTGCTAAAACAGTTCTGGCATACATATTATAATGGTGACTCCCTTTGGGGTTATTGGGCGAATCAGGTCCTACTTGATGAACAATGCGTATGGAGCATCGACATCCCAAACAATGCTTCATGGACTTGGCGAAACTTGCTTCAAATTAGACACATTGTTTGTAAGTTTATTCGCCATCATGTTTCTAATGGTTGTAAAACTTATCTTATGTGGGACACTTGGTTGCCATGTGGGAGACTTAGGATGTGGCACAAAATATGAACATTGGTGTCTCAGCTGAGTGTTATTTCATGAAGGTTGCGGATTGCATTAAGGGCAATGGATGGAGCTGGCCGATCAAGCTTAGATGGGTCAAAGCATATGTCAACTTCAATCCTAGAGCCGATATGGAGGATAAAATTGTATGGGCTACCTTGGATTTTAATTTCTATTCTACTTGGGAGACTATACGTAGATGAAGCAAGGAGGTGATTTGGGATAATCTGGTATAGAACAAATCAATTATTCCTAAACAAAGCTTTTGTACTTGGCTTGCCATGCTTGACATACTCTCTACCAAGGTGAGATTATCTAGTTAGGGTATTGCCACTGATGTGAGTTGCACTTTCTGTGGACTGGGTGTGGAGTATCGGGACCATCTTTTCTTTGATTGTCCTTTTACTCGTCGAATCTGGAAATGGTGTGCTAAAACGATTAGATACGGATTGCTTAATGCTTGTTGGGATAATATTGTTGAGAAACTTAGCAAAATCAGCAAAGGGCGAAGTTTGAAGGCTACTATTGCAAGAAATGCTTTCAATTCTTGTATCTACAATATCTGGCTGGAGCAAAATGGTAGAATCTATAGAGCTACACCACATACGGGAAGATCAGATTGTGGAGAATATTAAATTGGATGTGAGGGATAAGGTTAGTCTACAACGTAAATATCCTAATAGTTTAAAAAATATACTTTTTTTTTTGTGGAGATTGGAACATCTGCATATCTTAAGTCCTCCCCACTTTGAGGTTGTTGATGTATGTTTTTTGCAGTGGAATAAAATATTACTTTTGCCGAGCAAAAAAAAAAAAGAATGCTATCATTGAAGTTCTAGGCAAGACAAGTAGTTGAATTAAAAGTGTTCATCTTATATTTTCTTCCCTATAAATACAGTTTCATCGTTGGTTTTCTTTATTCAATCCTAGGTCCCCTCTTTCTTTATTTTTGATTTTTTTTTTTGTCAAAATAAAGTTATATTAAACAAGTTAAAGTACTCACAATTAGGGAAAGGAGTTTGATCTTGTGCATGTGTGTTTTGTGTGATGGTGTATGTTGTAAAGGGTATAAATGAAATTTAGCATGATTTTAACAGAAAATTTAATAGAAGGCCTATGTCTCACTTCATAAAAAATAGGGGGCCTAAGTCTCCTTTTCATATAAAGGAAGGAGTACGATTTAGATAAAAGATACCCTTTTATAAAATCATTGCTTTTATTGAAAAACGAAAATATGGTGCCCCACAAATACAAATTTGTACAGTTTTTCTTAAATGCAATGGAGGGATAACGACGTTAGGTATAAGTTTGAGCATGGTGGATTAAGAATTTTTGTTCATGAGGATTAAAAACACACAATTAAATACTTTTTTATGTAATTTTTTTTTCAATGGAGGTTAAATTATTTTTAATCTAAGGCTCCGTTTTTTTGCTGTAAAATATTTTTTCGGAAAATATTTTTCTAATTTTTCAGTGTTTGGTAACACCGAAAAATTGGTCAACTGAAAAATATTTTTCAGTCAACAATTGCGGCTGCTTTTGCTTAATTTTCTGGTGTTTGCTAACACCGAAAAATTGGTCAACTGAAAAATATTTTCTGGTCAACAATTGCGGCCAATAAAAAATTTGAAAAAATATTTTCATGTCATTTGGGAGAAGAAAACATTTTATGGAAGTCACTATACATTCAAACACCGTAAAATATTTTCTAATATTTTATTTCCAGAAAAATATTTTTGCCCAATAAGTTATTTTACGGCAAAGAAAAGGAGCACTAGAAAATATTTTTATTTTTCAAAAAAATATTTTTCACAAGTTATTTTACGGCAAACAAATGGAGCCTAAAGTAAATAAAAATACATATATTTTCAAAAAATAAAAAATAACTTCAACTCACTCTTTAATATTTCTGCTCTTGAGTCCGTGAGAGTTGTTGGCCTGCTAGCCCCGAAGTGAATCCCTAACATTCCTTTTCAAAATCACATGTGGATTAAGTTCATTATTACTAGAAAAGTATTTACTAAACAAACATCTTTTTATTAAATTACAACTTTTTCTAACTCATTTCAGATTTTATTATCTTAGTTCACAAAGAATGAATTTAGGCGAAAAAGTTTTATATATACTCAACCTATAAAAAACAAACGTATTATGAACAATATTTAGTGTAATGACCCACGTGTAGCTATTAGTCTGTCACAAATCGAGCTTAATATCAATAGACTCAAAATGCTTAAATCTGGGGTGACGGTGGAGGTAAACTCATGTTATTATAAATTAAATACATATTTCTCTTGGGATGGAATATCACATTTACTCTAAAAAGAAAGGAATGGGAGAATTTGTTTCGACAAATTTACCATAATTAATACAGTAAATAACCAAAATGATGATCTCTTATCTTTGGGCTTTGTAACATTTTCGTCCCTTGTCTACCAAACGTGACAAATTAGTCTCTTATCTTTAAATTTGCATTGTCGTTAGTCCTTTTAATAAGTTTCATCAATTTGTTAACATAGACTGCATACACTTGACATGTGACCAATTAGTCTCTTACCTCTCTCCAAAATCTTACTTAAGTTGGTCACATATCAGGCACATGCAATTTGCATTAAAAAAATTGACGGAATTTATTAAAAGGACTAAGGGTGTCACAGATTTAAAGATAACGACTAATTTATCGCTGTTGGTAAATAATAGACAAAAATGTCACTGATATATACATATGTTTAGACCTATTTCTTTGTTTTTTACAGTTAATTGCACACATTTATTAGAAAGATTGATAATTTTAATTGTGTTTTTGTTCATATAGGAATTGAATGATGAAAGAGTATTTGGAGGCAAATTGGAAGAAAATTGGACAGGAAAAGGAATAAGGCATTTTTGAGAAATATATGTTCAAGAGTTGAAGAAACAAAGTCAAAAAAAAAAAAAAAAAAAGAGAAAAAGAGAAGAAAACAAAAAAAATAAAATAAAATAGTGACCAAGGCTTTCATAAGCCTTGGCCGTGCATAAGCCATGTCCAATGTGGACATTGGCTCACAAAAGAAAAGAATATAATAAACAAAGTCACATGGCCAAGTCTGGGCATGTGACAATAAAGGAAAAAAACATAGAAAATTTAATTAATAGTATTAGAATCATCTTATTCTATTAATTTAATAAAATATTAGTTTATCGATAAATTAATAATTAACTGATTTATACATATATTTTTAGTTTTCTCTCGCTTAACAATAAATATATTACAAGTTTTGCCATTATAAGATACAATCCATAGAAAATATAACCTCGGAGACTTTTGATGGACTGTTAGAAACACCATTAATGAATTGAGGTTGTAATCAATGAGTTGGGTACCGTAAAAAAAAATAGATATCGATCACCTCTTGAATTTTTCAGTGAAAATGATGCCAGTACAGAGGTTTTGAGCGTAAGAGATTATTAACAACATAATAAGGCATACTAAAGATGAAGTTGAAGTTGAGAGTGATGATGATACACAATATTTAAAACTGAGGTCACATAAGGAAGCACTCAAACAAAAAAAGACATTCCAAAACTTCTTATTGCAATACAAGAAAGCAACCCTAGGACTTTTAGGTGCATTGCGAGCTATTAAAGAAGAGGTTAATCTAAATTTGAAGTATAACAAAAGATAAGCTACTATTCATTTATATTTTGAGAAAATGTCATAATTAATTTGTTAGGTATTTTTTTATCTAATTATTAATTTATAGAATATTTAAGTGTATAAAATATAAATGAAACATTTTAAATTTATTATGTCATAATCTTATGGAGATTATTAAATTTTTACACTGATTTCAAGTCAGAACCGGAAAAATTTAAAATTTAAAAGAGATTATTAGTTTACCGAGTATTAATTTAAAGATGTTATATTTTATTGGGTTTGAGAGGTTCTGACCAAAATGAAAAAACAAAAACCAAAAAAAGATTGGGGGGTTGGGGGGAGAGGGGCTGCCAATTAGGGTGGAGGGGTCTAGAATTTTTTCTTTTTTTTTTTTTTTTTTTTTCATTTTGCAATTGGAGAGAAATCACTATTATACTCTTCAACCATAAAAAAAAAACAACTAAGGTATCGAGTTTAAGGGAACTAGAAGAAGAAATAAAGAAACTCAGGGACCTATTTGCCCAAATGCAAAAACTAAAGGACTTAGGGTCTGTTGGGTCTATTTTTTACACACTTAAAACCCTTTTTTGTGTTTTTATAAGGTGAAACTACCTTATTGGGCCCACTTCAAAAAAAGGTTGAAGAGCGTTTAGGTAAAAAGTTAAAAACAAGAAACTTGAAATTGAAGCTTTTCAAAAAATGCTTTTCCCAAACAGCTTTTATATAATGCGGGAAGCTATTATGTTCGATTAGAAAAAAAAATTATTTAATTTTTTTCTTAAATATACCCATTTATATTTTTAGAAACTAAATATGACCTTCAAAATTTGTAAAAGTAAATATTTCCAGACATATGTCAAACAACCAATAGTTTTTGTTCAATATCACTTCTAACCAAAGTTTATAGCTCAAAAATTAAAATTTCACAGTTAGACCAAACAGAGCCTTAGATGTTTCTAAAATCGTTTATGTTAAGGTAAGAGTATGAAATATAGTCCTTGGTCGATACTTGAGTTAATTAGAAACCTTTAAAATGAACACTATGAGCTCAATCCCGAGGCATAGGTTCGAAGATCAAGTTAGTGATCGATTAGTAACCATTATGTATTGTAGATTGAGTATATATATTATCTTAGGAAAGAGTCCCCCAAAAATTTCTGGTGCAAGACTCCTCTCCCAAAATGATAAAAGTAATAACTCTTAAGCAAATATTCCTTAAAAATCCGTAAAATGCAGGTGAATTTTTCGGGTGAGAACCTCCATGTATGTCTTGGGGACCTATCCGGGGAAATTTCCCTTCCCAAGAGTAATTTTGCCTTTCTTAATTGTGAGCAAAACTTTTTTAATCAATTTGTCATATTGATTATTGAATTTTTGAAGAAATTACTATATGACTATATATAAAAACCTCTTTGGAAAATACTACGGTTCCATAATGAAACCACTATTCAGTGAAAATAATTTTTTTTTTTGAGAAAAATAGATAGTAGTTTAAACTCATATACTTTAGTTACAACATATCAGCAACTAAATATTCCATGTAACTGCTCAGTAGAAAAAAAAAAAGGAAAAAAATATTTTCGCCAAATACTTAAGACTGGACTTCCAATTCCAAATAGGACTCACAAACCTCAACTTCGGATTTTGTTCCAAACTAAATCCCCTGAGGACTAGGAGAGCCCTGCCTGAGCTCTTTATATACATATATACTCCAATCCTCGCAATTCACTTCACAAGAAAGCTTGAGAGGCTTCTATATTTGTCATCATAAATTCAAAACTAGAAACCATTACCGCCATGGATCTTGAAGGAAGCAGCAAGCAATTATCAGTTGAAGAAGAAATAACAACGACAACTTTACAATTGCCAACCTTCCCATGGAAATTCAATAAGATATTTTAAGAAGGCATGCATTCAAGGACTTGTACTACTGCAGGCATGTTTGCAGGAACTGGTATAACTTGCTCTCAAACCCTACTTTTCTTGACACTAACCAAATAAAACCACCCTTTACGTCGTTTGTTGTTTGCTACAAAAATACATTATATATGTTTTGGAATGAAAAAGACGGGGAAGTGTTTCCTTATATTCCTATCAAACCGAAGATGCTCCGGGTATTCTTATGGCCGCAAAAGGAGAAGGCATGTTGAACTTGTCAAGGCATGTAATGGCTTGCTATGTGTAGCACAATGCTATCTTGGTGTTGATTATACCATTTATGCACTAAATCCATTGTTAGGGAAACTATTAATTCTTCCAAAGCCAAAAACAGATGAACATGTAATTGATCAATAGGCTTATGGATTTGCCTTCAGTCCCGCTAGTGTTCAGCTTAAGGTGCTAAGAATCGTTACGAGAAAACTACAAGATGGTACAGTGAAATCAGAGGTTGAGGTTTACACGTTAAGTGAAGATGATGCATGGAGAAAAATTGAATTTCATTATCATCATCATCATGTCCTTTACCCTTATTCTGGAAAATTTTGTAGTGCTAGTCTGTATGGGGCCATTCATTGGATGGTTGATGATATCGAAAGAACTGATTGCATATATGTTTTTGAGATCAAGGAAGAAAACGTTCGGGTCGTTCCTCCTCCTCCTAGCTTGGAAAAGAGAAACATATGGATGAGTTTAGGAGTTTTTGACGATTGCTTATGTGTGTTTGACAATTTTCCAATATTCCATTTGGATTTGTGGCGGATGAAAGAATATGGAGTTGTCTCGTCGTGGACAAGAGTCCACTTCAGTACAACAAGAGCTTATTTCTTTCCAATTGGGTATTGGAGAGATGAGCAGATCCTCATGACGAGTAGCTGGGCCATCCTGTTTTATTATGACAAAAGAAATCGGAATTGGGCTCGATTCAAAGCTTTTGATCATCGCAACAATAAGGTTATTGCATGCGATCTTGGTTTCTATTCACCCAAATTCCGATTGATATGAAGGTCAAGCTTCTCAAATAGCATTTTCTTTTCTTTTCTGTTCCTCTTTGTAGTTTTTTGTTTTTGTTTGAAGTACTATAATTCCATTGATATATCATGGCATTACACTACAAGAAAAATAGCCTTCGGTAAGGGACAATTTCTCTTGCTTGGCCCTCGATGAAAGGGTCTCTGCGAGGGCCCAGTGAGAGGAATCGTCCCTCGCTGACCCCACGCCATTTGGCGAGGGGTCAATGAGGGACCATGTTGGCGATGACTATGCGTAGACAACAAGCCCATACAAGGTTTTGTCTGTTGTTGAGCCCTCACCGAGCCCTAGGCTTGCCCTTGCCGAATGCGTCCCTCGCCCAACCTTCGCCGAATGGGTCCCTCGCAGTGCCCTTGCAAATGCCTCACTCGCCGTACCCTCACTTAAATCGTCCCTTGCCATGCCCTCGCCTTTTTCGTCCATTGCCATGTCCTCGCCGTTTTGTCCATTACCATGCCCTCCCTGAGCCCTCGTATATTTGTCCCTCGCTGATCCCTAGCGAATCCTTCGTAAAAATGTAATTTTTTTAAAAATAATTTTCACTATAAGATTTACTATAATAAGTTGTTTAACCTGTGAATTAGATATTTAATATTGCAAAACAAGTTCTAAATCACATTTTTATAAAATTAGCTAATAAAAATCTAATAAAGTTGTTCAAAGTAAACGCAAAAGTTATTACAATCCAATTGTAATAGATGTTTACAATGTCGTAACATTAAAGAAGGCCAAAATTTATTGAATCCCACCATCACTCGAAGACGATGAGGACGAAGACTGCTGTTGTGTAGGTGCAGGTATGAGTAACCTTTAAGCAAGTAGTGCGAGTTGTGCTTGCATATCACGTAGCTGAGATGAAGTTTCTTGTTGGAGTTTGCAGTATGCCTCGTTCTGCTGATCCAGCTTGTCTTGCAGTTTGAAGTATACATCGTTATGCTATTCCAACTTGCCTTCCAAAGATGTTGTGGCTCGAGCAACGACCTCCTAGAGATATTGTTATGTGATGTGGCTTCCGGCAGCCGGGTGATTGTATGAAGTAGATACCACACAAACCTATAATCCGACCCCGAATAAAGAACATCGTCGAACGTATGCAATAACACATCATACTCCCATTTAAATTTCTTCATTTCCCTTTCCAACAATGAGTAAAGAGGAAGAACGCCAATCACTTTTTTTTTCTTCTGGTAAAGAGAAATACAACGACATAAAGGGAAAATCGTACGAGGACTGTAGCAAGAGAATGAAATGTTCGCAGCTTGATTTGAACAAACCACCTATGGAAGACATATATATTTCTTCAGCTCAAAGGAAACAACAAGTTCATTACCAAATGCTAAAAGTCTTACTGCCCAATTTCTTCCCGTGATATATATGTTTGTTCTACATATATATTAGTGATTGACCTAATCATTAAGAGGATAATGTACTTCTTATTATTATGTATTATCTGTGTATGTTTATGTTGTGATGAAATATGTCATTGTTATGTTTAGATGTATTCCAATAGTTTCGTTTCATAATAAAAATATATATGGTTTTTATCGATGAGAGCAATGTTGATCTAGAGCTTACTCTTGGCTTTGAGCCTTTCCTAAAGCAATGAAAAATGGGACCTATAAAAGTAACTGAGAAGACACGTGGATGCCAAGTGCAAAATGGTATTAAATGGGAATTTTCAATTTGAAAAAAGTTGGACGAGCTTAAAATAGTTTTTTTTTTTTGGGAATATCTTTAATTTTTTTTTTGGTTATATTTGGTTTTATTTTATTTTGGTGATCAGCGGATGTAATACTGTAGAGTTTTTAGGCATTTAGTATATAGACAGATGAAATAAATAGTCAACTACGACGTTAAATTTAGCCATTATCTCTTTAAATTCTTTCTTTGTTTTGTTGTGACAATGAAATCTTCTCTTTCTCTCTTTGTTTTTTTTTTTTTTTTTGAGTTGTGATAATGAAATAATGTTTAGCATATTTTTCGATTCAGATGGGGAGATATAGAAAGGAGTTAGTTATTGGTGAGAGTCTTTTCAAAAGAAATATCAACATCTTGAATACATAGATTTTACGTAATAAGGCTTTTTCACCTTATAAAATAATTTATAAGACTTAAAAATTGATTATTGATAGGCCAATCCCTCGTCGTTTCGGCGAGGGACCGTCTATAGAATCCACCATGCCATAGAAATCGAATTGGTTGAACTTAATAAAATAAAGAATTCAAAAGACTCCCCCAGTTCTATTTCTTTCTATTAACAACAATGTTGAATCAAACCGCCCTTTGCCTTAAAGAATTCACATATGGTCACCAGCTGAAATGACGAGGGACGACCCTATCCCTTGCCGTTTTGGCAAAGGAATGGCGTGTCCCTTGCCGTTATGGTGAGGGAATAGCCTCCCTCGCCAAATGCAAGGGCTCGGCGACGGACTATCGTTGAAAACGCATTTTCCTGTAGTGTTATTTTAGTTTTGAATTTAAGGAAATTTTAGGTTTCCTTCTTAAATTACGTTTCTTAATAGTTAAGTTTTATATTCTTGGCTATCAAGTTTGAAACTCTAAAATAGGTCACGAATAATTCAAGTAAATTTGCCCTTGAGTCTAAGCCTCCATTTTCAAAATCACATGTGGATTAAGTTCATTATCACTAGATAAACATTTACCTTAATGAAGATCAGTTTATTAAACTATGACTTTTTCTAACTTATTTAAGATTTTATAATCTCAGTTCAGAAAGAATAAATTTAGGCGAAAGAGATTTACACTCCACCCATTCATACAAACATAATATGTGTTGCAAATTTACGAACAATATTTTACTGTAATGACTCAAGCCTAGCTATTGGTCTGTCAACCAATTTAATTTCATCAATTCACCCAAAATATTGAAACTAGTGATAATAATAATATTGAATTTAAGTCATTATAAACTAAGTCTCTGTTTGGCCTAACAGTGAAATTTCAGCTTTTGAGCTATAAAACTTTTAGAATAAAATTTTTGTAATAAATTTTTTGAAAGAAGTAAAGTAAATTAAAAGTTGTTTGGCTTGTGTTAGGAAGTGCTGAGCTTTTAAAACTTTTGAGGGTAATATCAGACTTTAGAAAATATGAAGGGATATATTTGAGAGAAAAAAAAAAACAACTTCACGCATTATGTAAAATAGTTTCGTAAAAGCCTTTTTTGAAAAGTTCTAATTTGGAGCTTCTCATTTTTTAATTTTTTTCAGCTTAAACTTTTACCTAAAAACACTTTAAAAAATGGGACAAACAAGTTATTTCAGCTTCTAAACTCAAAATAAGTATTTTTGAGTGTCTAAAAGTTAAGCCAAAGAGAGCCCAATACATATCTTTCTTATTGCGTTAATCCGGGATGGAATGCCGCATTTGCTATAAAAACAATGGGATGGGTAAATTTATGTTTCCACACATTTACCACGATCATTATTTGTCAATAGAAAATTTCTCGTGTAGTATCTTTCCCAAATCGAATTTCATTTATTTTTTCAATGATCCAAGAGTTACTTTATAAGTCCTATTTAAGTTAGTCTTATTTATTTACCCCTCAAAATTGGCCGAAATTTTGATCTGTCCGTCAAATGACATCTTTAGCAAAGGCAAGCGAGATAGGAAAGTGGGTGCCGTTTGTCTTGCAAGTGTATGCCAATAATTTTTAAGTTTGAATTTATACTTTTCAATCACAAATATTATTTAATCAGTGATTGAATTGAAGTATAAGTTGGATGTATTGGTACACCATGTAATCTTATAATAAATCCAATCTGATCCTTTTTAGAATAGGTTTGTAAGTCATTTAAAAAAAATAAAGATAAAAAGTGGAAAGAAACAAAGTGTGGAATTTAGAGGAAGTGGTGAACGGTGTTGGTTCTTGTGTGTGTATTGCGTGCAATTCTAATGTGCATGCGTGTGATTGTGGCTACAACTTGCAAGTGATTAAGGTAAATACATGGCATGTGGTGATGCGTGATTATTGACATCTTGTCCCAGCGACAGTTTTCTGGTCAAGCACAAGAGGAAGTAAAACGAACAAGAAAAAGGAAAGAGTGAAAGAAAACAGAAAATCATAGGAGAAAATAGATAGAAAAATTAATGTTTTGCCTCATTTTCCTCTGAAAAAATGTCACTCGCTTGTGACAGTTTTTCAATTTTGACAGGTAGACAATAAAAGAGATTAACTTGTGTACCTTTAAGAAACTTTAAATGTAAATATTGAAGTGACTTTTCTACAGTGAGACTCAAATGAAATTATAAAGAAATACACGTCTTCAAAACCGTTTGATTTGAAAAAGTAACAACAAATAACAACAAAAATACTACAAGATGATTAATTAACAATAGATTGTAGTTGTGAAACCTTGTGAACTTACAATTAAAGAGGACGTAAAGGTCCTCTCAATCTTTTTTTTTTGTTTGTTTATATTAGCAGGGTCTTGACATATTGGTATTTCAACACTAAGGATGAGTATTAAGTGTTAAGACACGCTTATATTCATAGAAAAAAAATGTTTGGCTTTTGTATTTAAATGTGTGCATATATGTGTATCTTGTGTCCAATGTCCTTTCTTGATTGATTATCCCCCATCCTTCATATAAGTTTATGATATGTATTAGTCTTTAGTTTTGTTGGGAATTTTAGAATAAATCCCCAAATTCGGATCGTGCACATAAATAAACGATACACAATATTTAACGTGGTTCACCCAACTTTAACTACGTCCATGGAGTAATTTCACTATTATTCAATATTTATGACTTTTGTACGGATAAAATCTAAACCCTCTTCACATAACTTTATGTACATGAGCACCAAAACCCTCAATACATGAATATTCTCTCACTCATGAGCTTGGACCACACCAAATGAAAACAAAATACTTTCGGTGCCCCTTTTCTATTTTTCAACAAATGAGGCACCACCTCATTTTTTCAACAAAAGAGGTGTTGCCTTTTTGACCAAAAGGGATGAACCCCATCAAGTTTTTGAAACTTGAACGGTAGTTAAATCTTATATGAAATAGCATTGAGACAAGGAACTCTGACCACAGCTCCTCTGTTGGTTGATTTAAATGACATGGCGTCTCTATCAACAAGTGGGACATCCCTGGGTCCTGCAAACAAATTCTTATTGGTTGAGCAATAACTTGTACCATCTTGTTCATATTAACCATCACGCATTATCAAGCTCACACACATCTGAGATTTAAATATTGATGACTAAATAAAGACTTACCAGTCTAAAGAGTTTGAGTCATTGGCGTAGTTACATCAGTATGATATGCGAGATTACACTCGCAGCCGTTAGATCGATACTGCTGCTAACGCATGAGGCGAGTTTCATTACCCCATTGGAACCTGTTGATGTGCAACTTCACTCTTTGCTGGGTTGAGATCTATTTTAGTTAATCCAGTCGGGGTCGTCAAATTGGATCTATGTGTCATGTCCAAGTCATGTCCTTGGACAATCGAGCCCGAGATGCTTGTTCTCACACTAATGTTGTCAAGTCGCTTACTGAGTTTCTTTTTCATAACTGTCACTGGTCTATTAGGTCCCTTAAGCCATCTTGTGACATGACTCAAATTAAATTAATCATTGTTATTTCAGCGCCAATGCTTGATAGCTACAACTATAAAATAGGTCCATCATTTCAACGTTCATAAAAAATCAAAATAAGGGAAAGCTAAAGATGGGGAACAAGAAGGAGATGTCTTCAAACAATGGTCTGCAAGCTACTGAGCCTTTGCTAGAATCTAGCGCAGAAACTGAAGCAAAACGGAGATGGTGGAAAAAGGTTTTGGACGTTGAAGAATGCAAGACTCAAATAATGTTTTCACTACCGATGATTATCACCAATGTTTCTTACGACTCCATATTTTTAGTTTCTGTCATGTTTGCTGGCCATCTTGGAGAGCTTGAGCTCGCTGGTGCCAACCTTGCCAATTCATGGGCCACTATAACGGGCACCGCTTTCATGGTGCGTTTCTCTCATCCTTTTCTTTTGTTTTTATTTTTTCGAGAATACTCTTGGATAGACCTATTAAGGGGCGCAGCTAGAAATTTTTCTTAATGGGGGTTAAAATAAATAATTTTTCAACTATATGAGTTTGTATTTTTTTCAGTGGGTGCTAATTAATTATTTTAACTTAAAATATATTGATATTTTAATTTTTTTCTTAAAAAATACATAAATTTTTTAACGTTATTTTGAGTCAGTGGGGGTTGCAGCTCCCACTGGCCCTAGTGTAGCTCCCTCACTGGACCTATTGTTTTTTTGCTGGGTTAGCAAGAAAGGAGGTTCATTCCATTTTTAAAAAACTTTTTTGGGAGAAAAAAAAAAAAAAAAACCTTGAAACTAAGAGATAATCTTAGAAAGGTTTCTATTGGTTGCTAATATATGATCCCGTCCAAAAGAAGAAGTAAGTCTAAAACTGAAACACAAAATCTATCAGAACTAATCCTTAAAAGAATAGCCCGATAGAGGTGTTTATTTCAGTTTCTCCTTTGTCATGGTTTGCTTGAACATTCTTGATAAGGTAAGGTCTAGTTTAGTCCATTATGTTTAGTGTAAATGACACTTTCATCAATTATATTACAAAATGAATCTTTTAGTCCATTATCTTTAGTGTAAATAACACTTTCATCCATTATCTTTCGAAATGAACTTTTTAGTTCAATATGTTTTACATAAGTAACGTCGTTAGTCTAACTTCAAAACATATTGGATTAATGGCGTCATTAATGTGAAACATATTGGACTAAAAGGCTAATTTCGAAAGATAATTGATGAAAGTGTCATTTATACCAAAGATAATGGACTAAAATGTTGATTTTATAAGATAATGGATGAAAGTGTACTCATTTACACCAAATATAATGGACTAAACTAGACTTTTACCCTTCTTGATATTATGAAGTATGATTGAAGAGCTTAGGTTTGAAGTTATGGAGGATGTTAAAAATAGCACCTCTATGCTCTACAATGGTTAGGTGTCGGGCTTTGTAAATAGTACACACATAACTACAAACAAGTTTGGACCACACCACACGTGTGAATCCTATACACTTTTGAAAGACTTAGGGATAAATTTAGAAATTCTTTTTAGTGGGGTTAAAATATATAATTTTTTAACTATATGATTTTTTATTTTTTTTGGTAGGAGCTAATTATGAATTTTAACTAAAAAAACATAAATATCTTTTTTTTAAAAAAAATATAAAATTTTTAATGTTTTTCTGAGCCTACCACCCCCATTGGCCCTAATGTTATGTAAGTATAGATTGATACGGTAGTTTCTCTTAGCAGAGATCTTATTTCGATATCACTCTTAAAAACCACAGAACCAACAACTTGCTGACAACTCGTGAACTAACAAGAGACAATGAAAGCAGGAAAATTATTCCATAAGCACATGTCAAGTTATTATTTCATGAGGTTAATCTACGTTAGTTTATATCGTGAAGATATACCATGTCAGAATGTTAGAAGTTTCTCTTTTTATTAATTTGGCCTTACAGAGTTTTAAATAAATTACTATAATGTCTCCACTTATGACAATTGATTGATATTTATCAACTAATTAAAATACTTTTTGTCCACGTAGCTGTGGCAGATTTGCCACATGCCTCATGGAAGAAGAACCCATGAATGTATTGACAGTACGATAGAAAAATAGCTCAAATGTTGTTTTGATATTTGGTCTTAAACGTTTTAAATCGGACACTTTAGTCGCAAGCGTTTTATAATAGGGACACTATTAGTCCATTAGTTCATTTTTGTTAAATTTGCATTGTTAAACTCACATAATTCACATGCCGCGTGTAAAAAAAAATAATAATGCATGCAAGTTAAAAAAAACACTTATTTTTTTTAAAAAAGTTCATACATGTTTTATGAATGGGATAAAACATGTTATTTTTTTAACCTTGCATGCTTCTATTTTTTACGAACGGCGTGTGCATCACATGAGTTAACGGTGAAAATTTAATTGAAATAAGCTAATGAACTAACAGTGTCTCTATTATAAAATGTTTGGGATTAAAGTGTCCTATTTGAAATATTTGGGACCAAAATGTCAAAACAAGTAAACGTTAAGGACTATTTGAGCCATTTTTCCTAAACGATATGTGGATGATAGATACTACTACTGGGTTGGATCAAGTATAATGACTAATTTATGCTAGCAAGACCATTTATTAGTATGCTCTAATGCAAGTATTGGATCAGTTAAGGGAAATTTAAACTTGAGATCTTTTGTCTAAAAGCAACACCTTTACCGTTTATCCTCAATCTCATGGACATTATCCTTTGAAAAATTGTCACTCGCTTGTGACAGTTTTTCAATTTTGACAGATAGATAATAAAAGAGATTAACTTGTGTATCTTTGAGAAACTTTAAATGTAAATATTGAAGTGACTTTTCTATAGTTGAGACTCAAATGGAATTATAAAGAAGTACGCATCTTCAAAACCGTTTTGATTTGAAAAAGTAATAACAAATTACAACAAAAATACTACAAGATGATTAATTAACAATAGATTGTAATTGTGAAACCTTGTGAACTTACAATTAAGACTAAGAGGGCGTAAAGGTCCGCTTAATCTTTTTTTTGTTTATATTAGCAGGGTCTTGACAGATTGGTATTTCAACACTGAGGATGAGTATTAAGTGATAAGACACGCTTATATTCATAGAAAAAAATGTTTGTCTTTTGTATTTAAATGTGTGCATATATGTGTATCTTGTGTCCAATGTCCTTTCTTGATTGATTATCAATCATCTTTCGTATAAGTTTATGATATGTATTAGTTTTTAGTTTCTGAAACCTGAACGGTAGCTAAATCTTGTATGAAGTAGTATCGAGACAAGGAACTCTGACCACAGCTTCTCTGTTGGTTGATTTAAATGACATGACCTCTCTATCAACAAGTGGGACATCCCTGGGTCCTGCAAACAAATTCTTATTGGTTGAGGGATAACATGTACCATCTTGTCCATATTAAGCATCACACATTATCAAGCTCACGCACATCCGAGATTTAAATATTGACCACTAAATAAAGACTTACCAGTCTAGGGAGTTTGAGTCATTGTCGTACTTACATCACCATGATATGCGAGATTACACTCGCAACCTTTAGATCGATACCGCTGCTCACGTATGAGGCGAGTTTCATTACCTCATTGGAATCACTCTTTGCTGGTTTGAGATCTACGTACTTTAGTTAATACCAGTCGGGGTCGTCAAATTGGATCTATGTGTCATGTCCTTGGACAATCGAGCCCGAGATGCTTGTTCTCACACTAACGTTGTCAAGTCGCTTACTGAGTTTCTTTTTCATAACAGTCACTGGTCTATTAGTTCCCTTAAGCCATCTTGTGACATGACTCAAATTAAATTAATTATTGTTACTTCCGCGTCCAACTTGCCTACTTTTAGATTTCAGCGCTAATGCTTAATAGCTATATCTATAAACTAGTTCCATCGTCTCAACATTCATGAAAAACCACAATAAGGGAAAGCAAGAAAGAACAAGAAGGAGATGTCTTCAAACAATGGTCTGCAAGCTACTGAGCCCTTGCTAGAATCTAGCGCAGAAAGTGAAGCAAAACGGAGATGGTGGAAAATGGTTTTGGACGTTGAAGAATGCAAGACTCAAATAATGTTTTCACTACCGATGATTATCACCAATGTTTCTTACTAGTCCATATTTTTAGTTTCTGTCATGTTTGCGGGCCATCTTGGAGAGCTTGAGCTCGCTGGTGCCAACCTTGCCAATTCATGGGCCACTATAACTGGCACCGCTTTCATGGTGCGTTTCTCTCATATTTTTTCTTTTGTTTTTATTTTATCGAGAATACTTTTGGAAAGACCTATTGGTTTTTTGCTGGGTTAGCGAGAAAGAAGGTTCATTCCATTTTTTAAAAAAAATTAAAAAACTTTCCGGCGGAAAAAAAAAAAAGAAACCTTGTAACTAAGAGATAATCTTATAAAGGTTTCTATTAGTTGCTAATATATGATTCCGTCCAAAAGAAAAAGTAAGTCTAGAACTGAAACACAAATCTATTAGAACTAATCCTTAAAAGAATAGCCTGATGGAGGTGTTTATTTCAGTTTCTCTTTTGTAAGTTCATGGTTTGCTTGAACATTCTTGATATTATGAAGTATGATTGAAGAGCTTAGGTTTTGTAAGTTCATGGTTTGCTTGAACATTCTTGATATTATGAAGTATGATTGAAGAGCTTAGGTTTGAAGTTTTGGAGGATGTTAATCATGCCAACTCTATGCTTTACAATGGCCAAGTGACCGCCTTTGTAAATAGTACACACACAACTACAAACATTCATGAGTTTGGACCACACAACACGTGTGGATCCTATACACATGTGAAAGACTTAGGGATAGATTTAGGAATTTTTTTTAGTGGGGTTAAAATATATAATCTTTTAACTATATATATATATATATTTTTGGGGGCTAACTATGAATTTTAACTAAAAAACATAAATATTTAATTTTTTTTATAGAAAAATACATAAAAATTTTAACGTTCTTCTGGGCCTACCGCCCCCATTAGTCCTAATGTTATGCAAGTATAGATTGATATGGTAGTTTCTCTTAGCAGAGATCTTATTTCGACATCACTCTTAAAAACCACAGAACTAACAACTTGTTGACAACTCGTGAACTAATAAGAGACAATGAATATATTGATAGTACTAAGATTTAAGATATGGTGACATTTTGCTACTGGTATTTGAGGTGGGGTGTATTAGACCCGCGAAGAGGAGACTTAAAAACGTAGCAAAGCACACAAATTCTTCTTGGTCTATATAGAGGTGATTTATTAGCATATAAACAATACGTGGATGATAAAGACTACTACCGAGTTGGATCGAGTGTAATGACCAATTTACTTTAGCAAGACCATTTATCAGTATGTTCTAATATTAGATCAGTTAAATGAAAATTTAAACTTGAGATCTTTTGTCTAAGAACAACACTTTTACCGTTTATTCTCAATCTCATGGACATTATTCTCCACAATTTAAGAATATTATTTCTTGACTAACTGTATTAACCCCACTTGGTTAATCTCATCTTCTAACTAGGGATGTGGTCACAATTGCAATCAAACCAATCTTCATTCCCCAATTTTTTGTAACTTGATGTATATTGTGAGGGTAACATGACACTTAACTAGTACGAAAAACCGCATCTCACCAACCACCGCCACCTATAAAACTCCAAGGTCTGGGGTTAACAGGACCATACAAATAACTTACCCTGGCATCACATTTTACAGACTTTTTAGATAGGATGATATATAGGTGTGTGGTTTGCATTTTGTTTCCACTTTTCCCTATATATGTTGTAGAGTATTTCAAGTCACATGAGTTTCTTTTCAACTAGTAAATCGATGCAGTTAGCTCCACTTTCTATATATATATATACCTCGAATTAGCTTACTGTTTCAGTTGCTGCACGTTGATCAATATTTTTCTAGCGAAGGGGTGGCTACAAAACCCCATGCGTACATCTTCAGAACTAGTCTAGCACAAACCCACAAAGTGCAGCTCGGATACAAAGGCTGAAGTTAGTATTTTGCGGAGTTTACAGCTGACCAGCAAGTCAACACAAGTACACAACTAATATAATTTTATTAATTACAAACTAAAAATAACGTGTAAAGTTATGGAAATAGTTTATTACGAAAATGTAAAGTAAAATTGGGTACAGTAAATTCTTAAGTACGTCTAACCTATCACTAGACTTTTGGTCTAATGATATGATTTTCGCTTTAAGTGCGAAAAGTCTTAAGATCAATTCTCTAAGTGTACAATATTCTAAATAATGTAATATGAGCTTAGTCTTCCTTTGAATCAATAAAAATGAGAATACGTCTAACGTTTTTTCAGCTTCACGCATAGTTAAAGTTTCGTGTGTCAGGATATCTTAATAAAAACTGCTTTTTCTTTGCTTTTTTATAATCAAACCAAGTAAGAGGATAATGCTAATATATAAGAATATCTTGCTTATCAACGCAAACCCGCATGCATTCTTGGGAAAATAGTTTAGAAAAGAACGTGCTTGTCCTTGAACAAATCTTAAATTTTTCCTTAATATTATACTTCTTGGAATATTGATTAAATATTTTTTATTATATATATAATATTTCTTCTCTGATAATAGGTTGGCCAAAGTGGTGCACTCGAGACATTATGTGGTCAAGGATTTGGTGCGAAATTATATAGGATGTTGGGGATATATCTACAAGCATCTTGTATTTTATCATTTATTTTCTCCATTTTCTTATCCATCGTGTGGTGGTATTCAGAAACAATTCTGATTTCACTCCATCAAGATCCTCAAATAGCAAAACTTGCTGGTCTCTATTTGAAGTATCTCATCCCTGCATTATTTGCATATGGATTTCTTCAAAATCTGTTGAGGTTTCATCAAATGCAATCAATTGTGAAGCCACTTGTTGTGTGCTCACTTTTGCCATTAATGTTTCATGTGGTGATTTCCCATGCTTTGGTTCGTTGGACATGTCTTGGTTTCAAAGGATCAGCAATGGCAGCTTCGATTTCAATGTGGATATCTGTCTTCATGTTGATTATACATGTGCTTTGTTGGAAAAAATTTGAGCACACTTGGGATGGATTTTCACTGGAATCTTGTTGTCACATTTTCGCAAACCTGAGACTCGCCCTACCCTCAATTGCTATGGTGTGGTTAGTACACTCCCCTTGTCAATCTTGTTCTAAGTTAGGTTAAATCTTTAAAACAGAAGTCCTTTTAAACGATTGTTCCTTTTTGATAATTTATTATTTTCGAATCGACACATAAATATTAAGAATTTGCCTGTTTATACACGTATCTGTATCATGAACAATCATTTTGGAACGGTTACAATTTTGAAAAAATCTTATTTCACTCTATACTATTAATTTACACACATTTATTATAATGTGTTCAATAATGATCTATATCCAACTATTAGTTGCAATGCTAATGTTAAGAGGATGTACAAACTTTGTTTTGTGTCAAGAATCACATAAGCGTGAACCATAGAAAATTCTAAACATGTGGAAGCAAAAGGTACAAAATAAAATATTTGGAACACTTCGTAAAGTTCAAAATAATAATGAAATTAACCAATATATAACCTAACTACACAAACTTAATTACCTCATAATATTTACCCTCCCTTTTCGGTATATGCACCAGTTTGGAAGAATGGGCTTTTGAGCTTCTCGTCTTATTAGCTGGACTGATGCCAAACTCACAATTTACCACTATATCAATTGCAATGAGGTAAAAAATTTCAATGCTGCCTATACTCGTTTGACATGAAAATGCATAGATTAAATTCTGATTTTTATTAGATGTGCTTCACTAATTGTTTCGAATTTCATCTTCAGTGTGAACACAGAATCGATTGCTTACATGATTGCTTGCGGTCTCAGTGCCACTACAAGGTAGTATGATATGAAAAATGTTGTCCCTATATATGAGGACATTCGAGAACCTGTCTCTCTTTTATGCTCGTCTTGCTAGTATATTTAATTTGTTAAATTAACTTGTCTAGTCTTTTCGTGCTTTAGTCTTTGGCCAGTGAAATTCCCTTTCCCGTGCTCTAACTATAAGCTAGTGGCATTCTTTTTTTTTTTTTTTTAAAGGAAAGAATTGCTACAGATTTTTGCTTTCATTTTACGAATATTTTTATATATTCTTATAACTATTAATGCAACATACTTCTACAGTACTAGAGTGTCAAATGAGCTAGGAGCTGGTAATCCAAATATGGCAAAGCATGCTATGGCTGTTGCTATCAAGTTATGTGTTCTTGTGGCACTTGGTATTGATTTGGCTCTAGGTTTCGGTCACGGTATCTGGGCTGGTCTGTTCAGCAATAGTTCAACGGTCAAAACAGAATTCGCTTCAATGATGCCTCTGCTTATAGTCTCCATAGCAATTGATTTTCTTCAAGGAGCCTTATCAGGTTGTAAGCATATATATGAAATTTCATGTCATGAATATCAAGGGATTCTCTTTTTTCCTCTAAAAATAAGAATTTATTTTCAGGGGTCGCTAGAGGATGCAGTTGGCAACACATAGTTGTATGTATTAACTTGGTATCATTCTACTTCATTGGAACACCAATCTCACTCCTCCTTGGTTTGAAATTGGAACTACATGCCCAGGTAAACTAGAAGTTTTAGGGACTGCAATTCTACTAAAAGTCACAAAACTATTTTAAAATCTTCTGTTTTTTTTTTTTTTTTTTTGTATTTTTAGTGTGTAAAATTACTTAGTCAACTAATTCTGTAACAAATCGATTTAGCCTCCATTTAACTCCCATTGGTAAAATATTATATATAGATTTGCCCGACATGTAGAATGCATATCATTTAGTTATGTGTATAATAGATTTTGTATCCATGTAGGTAAGGGTGAATCTATAGTATTGTCTAATACGTGTTATGTATATCGATTATCTTTTTTTGTTTTGTTTGTAAACTATAGCACTATAGTATCATCTAATCTATAGGTTTCATGTCGTCTGATCTATAGGGGCCGCAAACCTTATAAAATCCCACAAAACTATTAAAAATCTTTTGATATTTTAAGTACTTTCAATATGTAAAACCACTTAGCCGGCCCCCACTAATTTTGCACCAAATCGATTTAGTTCCTACTTAGTTCTTACCGATAAAATATTAATTGTAGATCCGCCTTCTATATAGATTGCATAACGTCTACTTATGTCTATGGTAGATTTCATGTCTATGTAAGTACATGTAGATCTATAATATCATCTGATACGTGTTATGTGTATCAATTTGTTAACTATCATTACACTTATTAACTATCAAACTTTTTTCTTTTCTTTTCTTTTCTTTTGGTGGAATAGGGATTATGGATGGGCTTAATTTGTGGTCTAACCAGCCAAGTTTGCTTTTTATTGGTGCTCGCATGTCGAAACAGATGGGCTAGATTGGATCTCCTCACCAACAATACAACAAAAGTCTAATTTTGGTGTAATCAGCACATCTCCATGTTGATGCAGCTTAGACTTAGAGACTATATAGAAGTAAGATTTTTATTTGTTGAATTTTTTACCGTACAAAAAAGGTTCAAGAACAACCGAGACACACTGACATATGTGGCAAGCGGATTTTCACATAGATTTTAAAATTTTCACTTTGAAAAAAATGCACGAAAGAAGAATTTTTCTTCTTGGTAAGTTTTAGTATCATGTCAATTCCAAAAAATTTTCACTCCAACCAATGTCGTTGTCTTAAATTGTAAGCCATTGTTTCAATATTTTGAGTTGGATGCTCAAGCATGCTATCAAAACCCCCTCGTAATGCATAACGACCCAACGAGATTTAGATTGTACAATCTAACAATGATTAATTAATGATGATAAAGATCAGGCCTGTCCGTGGGGATAAGAAGGGTCTTCTGAACAAAGTCCATATGTCATTGTCGTGCCCTAGTTGTTAATTTCCACTAACAAAACATAGATTTAACGCTAGCGTTAACATTGTTTCTAATCATGGACTAAACTTTGAATCTAATGATACATAGGCCTCACTCAAACTCCATTCATGTTTGTAGCGGGTCTATGTGTGTTTTTTTGTTAAAAAGTTAGGTATACTCAACTTCTAATTGCTCTACATTTCTTAGCCTTCGTAATAACTTCATCGACATTACCTACGAAGTAAAATACCTATTTAGGAAGACCATCTAATTTTTCAAAAAGGATGCAGATAACTAAAATAACATTTGGTTAGGCACTTCCACAGACGACCCCTTGGTTGGTTGAATTGTAATGCATATCCATACAATTGTGATAATTGGATCTTAGGAAAAAAAAATTGTTCATTTTTAAAATAAACAACTGATTTTTTCATTTCCAAAACGGGATAAAGACATAGAGGTCCCCATCTTTTTGGCTATAAATCAATTAGGTCCCTCACTTATTTTTTTCCTCCTGAGAGGTCCTTCGAAACTCATAAACCTAAAGTTTTTTTAACAGTGAAAGGATAATATGGTAACTTCATAAATATTAAAAAGCAAAAAAAAAAAAAAAGAAATCAGCCTCATTTGTCATCTCCCCCAACCCACCCCCCTCCAAAACCCTCACCCATCTGCACTCCCCCGTCGCACCATCACGCCGTAGCAGCCCCCCCAACCTAGTTCCACCTCATCCCACCCCACTCCACCCCACCCCACCCCACACCCCAAAATTCATGCACCCCCAAAAAATCGATCAAACCCTCTTCTCCTTCAAGATGCAAGACATAATGTCTGAGATTCGGATCTGGATTGTATTTGGATGGTGATTCTGTTGCATGAACTGTGTTGATAATCTTGCATTTCAGCAGTCTGGTCAGTTTTCTGCAACATAGGAAGATTATCATCAACCAACTCACGAAGTAAATGGAAATGAGCCGGATCAACTTGTTGAGCAACACTATAGCAATCTGCAATCCAAATACAAAAGCCAAATATTTTATCCTTGATGTTATACATAAGCTTTCTACAAATTCATCTGATTAATCTCAACCGCTCGTTTGGTTGGTGAGACACCTGGTTTTATTAGCCAAATTTGAACACCACCATACGTAAGCCCAAATATATAGCCAAGTTTTGATACATGCATACACATGTCTATGCATATGTTAACATACTTAGACATATAATATGTGTGCTTGCATACACTTGCAATCAGATTCACCATGGCAAAATTTGACGGACCTGGGCATCAGGTAACCTGAGCGTGATGGAGATATTTTGGAGAGGGGTGGGTTGGGGGAGATGACGAGGGGCTTATTTTTTTTATTTTTGTTTTTTGCTTTTTAATGTTTATGAAGTTACTATATTACCCTTTGTCTGTTAAATTTTTTTAGGTCTATGAGTTTTGAAGGACCTCTCAGAAGAAAAAAAAGAAGTGAGGGACCTAATTGATTTATAGCCAAAAAGATGGGGACCTCTATTTCTTTATCCCTTTCCAAAACTATACAAGAAAACTATGTACAGAACATCACGACTCTTGCCTAAGTAAGAATGAAAGAGAGTACCTACTAAGCCAATCGTAGGAATGGAAGAGAGAGAATATCTTCTCCCTTCTCACTAGAAATCCAACCCACCGTTGAACGCTCACCTCTCTCACAACCTGTTCTTTCTAACCATAGATCTTGAAACCTAAACACTTACCAAACCTGTCCTTAAGCCTCTTTTGGTCTCAACTAGGTTTTTATGGCCCAAAAGAAGCTCGGTGTTGCTGCTAAGGTTGTGCCGAAACAAGCTGTCTCTCCACCGAATGTGGTGTTGTCTCTGTCAACCTCAGTTGAACGACGGGTTGGATGCTTATCTACCCCGTTGTCCTCCCCTGGTAACTCCTCTGTTGCCGCCGCTGGATCAGCCAGTCACGCAGAGGTTAGTGCACCACCTCTGTCAGCTAATGGTGTGGATTTCCCTCCCCTTACGCATGGTCATGGTGACGATAATGATACCTCCCCTATTCCACAGAATATAAGTGCTCCAAATATTGTTGATGTTGGTAATATGATGAACCAACAGGGCCCTGTTATGAAAAGTTGGAAGAAATTATTTGAAAGAGAGTTTAAAGAATCTATGCAACTCTCGTACATTGAACCTCACTTTGAGGATGGTCAGATTGTTGTCAAGGCTACCCCTGATATTATAGAAGAAGGCATTGCATATTGGAAATCATGTCTGGTGGGTCAATTTTTAGACCGTCCGCCACGTTTTTTCTTAATTAGGAACATGGTCGAGTCTCAATGACGTAAGCTTGGCAAGGTGGAAATAAAGTCGATTGATTATGATCATTTTTTGTTCCGATTTGAGGATGAATCCAAGTACAATTTGGCGTTGGGTCAATTTTGGCATGTGGGGAATAATCCGCTTCTTTTGAGACGATGGAAGCCATTTTCACAATGGGAGAAGGTGAAGTCTTTAGTTATTCCTATTTGGGTCCAGCTTAGGAAAGTGTCATATGTTATATGGACTAGGAGATGACTCAGTCTGATTGCGAGTGCGTTGGGAGTTCCGCTTCAAATGGATGCAGCCACTGAGGTTAAAACTCGCCTTAGCTATGCTAAAATTTGTGTTGAAGTTGATCTTAACAAGGATTTACCATCAACTATTCCTTTGGATATGGGTGGTGGTAATAAAATTATGATTGTGGTTGAGTACACATGGAAGCCAATGTTTTATAATATTTGCAAAGATTTGGGACATAGTTCGCATAAATGCAAAAACTGCCATGATGAATGGAGATGAAAGGCTCCTGTTGTTGCGGCTTAACCAGCCCAAGAGGCTCCAACTCCGGCACCTCAGGATGGGAATACTCCCATCTTAGACGATGATTGTCTCTCGGATTTGTGGACTGATGTTAATAGAAAAAAAAAAAACAAATCTGTGACGGTGCCCACTATGCCTCGCAATGAATAGCGTAAGTGTCCTTCCCCATCACGCAATATAGATAAACTATCTAATTCTTTCGGGGTGTTTAATGAAGACAATCCGTCAGTTCATGTTATGCTAACAGAGCTTAATGTTGGTGAGTCGTCAGAGATCATGGAGAACAAGGAAACTGACCCTCCTGACTGCCAATGATTGCGACCACATGGAATATTAGAGGAATGAATAAGGCTTTTAAACAAAGAGAAGCCAATGTTTTCGCTAAACGTAATAGAACTAACATTTTTTGTATTTTGGAAACGAAGATCAAACAGGCTAATTTATCCCTCATTTTGAGAAAGAGATTTAAATCTTGGAGTTTTGTTAGTAATTACGACTCTTCTCCATGTGGTAGAATTTGGCTCTTGTGGAACAGTGCTAAGGTGACGGTTTTTGTGGTTGACTCTTTTGATCAAGTAATTCATTGCCAAGTTATTGAAAATGCATCTGGGGAATGCTTTTTCTTTAGCTTTGTGTATGGTAGTAATGAGTATGCTGATAGAAGTAGACTGTGGGATAAATTCTTTGATTGGAGGCCGAGTACTCTTGGGTTTCCGTGGTGTATTGTTGGTGATTTTAATGAGATTATGCAAGTTGAGGATCGACTTAATTGTTAGTCCCATACTTCCAGTGCGGCTGATTTTAATATGGCAGTTGAATGTAATGATCTTATAGAACATCAATGGGTTGGCCCTTATTTCTCTTGGAGCAACAAAGCTGATGGTTCCCATTTGCGTGCTAGTAGGATTGACAGAGCCCTGATTAATCAAGAATGGCTTCATAAGGTTAATGGGTCTACACTAATTATGGGTACCCTGAACATTTCTGATCATTGTCCATTGATTATCAATACTTGCCCGATCTTCATTCCTCGCAAAACTCCTTTCAGATTCTTCAATACTTGGGCTTCTCATGAAGGGTATAGACCTACTCTTGAGGAGGTTTGGAACTCTCAAGTCTCAGGCTACCCCATGTTCAGATTGGTTAAGAAGTTGAGATCCTTGAAAGATGCTCTTAAGAGCTTCAACAAAGATCACTTTGTGGGGATAAGTTCATGTATTGCAGCGACTAGAGCTGAGTAGGAAATTGCACAAACTAATTTGTTAAGTTCATCACCTGATCATCATTGGGCGACTAAGTAGACTAAATTGAGGAGACAATTGATGGAAGCCCTCATTCATCAAGAGTCCATTTTGCAACAGAAAGCTAAGGTCAATTGGTTTAAACAAAGGGATCTTAATACAGCTTACTTCCACAAAGTTATCAAAGGGCGACAGGTTCGTAATGCCATCTCTTGTGCTAATGATGATAATGGTAATATCCTGACTACAAATGCAGATGTTGTCGAGCATTTTGTGGATTATTACAAAAACTTGTTGGGTTCGGCTAGAGATGATAGAGTGGAGTACACTATTGAGGACTTAAAGAATCTGTTTGGTAAGACTATTATAGAAGATGATAAAAGAATGCTATCTTCTATAGTGACTGATGATGAGGTTAGAGAAGGTATGTTTTCTATCAATAGCACCAAAAGCTCGGGGCCTGATGGTTATCTAGCTTTCTTCTACAAGAATGCTTGGGATGTCGTTGGAGCCAATGTTTGCTTTGTAGTGCGGAACACCTTTGAGTCGGGTCACCTTCTCAAGGAAATTAATACAACAGCCATCACTCTTATTCCTAAGGTTAGCAATCTTTCGGGGCCGAGCGATTACAGGCCCATCTCTTGTTGTAACGTCATTTATAAATGTGTTTCTAAGGTGATTGCGAATAGATTATTCAAAGTCTTTGACTCGATCATTTCTGTTAATCAATCAGCCTTTATTCCAGGGAAAAAGAGTTTGGATAATGTGCTTATTGCGCAAGAGTTGGTTAGAAACTATGGAAGAAAACACACTACATCTAGGTGCATTATTAAGTTTGATATTATGAAGGCCTATGACTCTGTTGATTGGAGTTTCATTTGATCTTGCCTTGTTGCTCTTCACTTTTCGGGAGAGTTTATGAATTGGATTGTTATGTGCATCTCCACGCCTATTTAGTCGGTGATGATTAATGGCCAAATGGAGGGATTCTTTCAAGGGAAGAAGGGTCTCAGACAAGGGGATCCAATTTTACCATATATCTTTGTGATTATTATGGAAGCTTTATCTCAACTTCTTATAATTCGGTGTGGCAATTTGAGGGGCTTTGGTTTTCACCCCAAGTGCAAGAAGATTAAGCTCAACCATCTGGCCTTTGCAAATGATATTCTCATTTTCTCCAAGGCCAATCCTAGCTCCATCACTCTCATCAAGAAAGCAATCATCATCTTTTCTAAAATGTCGAGCCTTCACTTTAGCACCAACAAAAGTCAAATTTATTTTGCTGGCTGCCCCGACAGTTGTAAGCAATTTATTTGCGATCTTTTGGATGTCAAATAGGGTAGTTTGCCTGTGAGGTACTTGGGTATTCCTTTGATTACTGGCAGATTGAATAAAGCTACTTGCAACATTCTAGTTGATAAAATCATAGCTCGTATTGATCACTGGACTACTAATTGGCTCACTTATGCAGGAAGGTTGCAACTAATCAACTTTGTTCTGCAAAGTATTACAACCTATTGGTGTAATGTCTTCATGCTTCCTAAAGGTGTTATTGCGGAGATCGAGAGGAAGTTTGTGGCGTTCTTATGGAAAGGTGACGGGGATAGCGCAAGATGAGCCAAAGTTGCATGGGCAAGGGTCTGTAAACCAAAGAAAGAAGGAGGCCTCGGTGTTCGTAGTGTTTCAGAGATTAACATTGTGGCTTTGCTAAAACAGTTCTGGCATACATATTATAATGGTGACTCCCTTTGGGGTTATTGGGCGAATGAGGTCCTACTTGATAAACAATGCATATAGAGCATCAACATCCCGAATAATGCTTCATGGACTTGGCGAAACTTGTTTCAAATTAGACACATTGTTTGTAAGTTTATTCGCCATCATGTTTCTAATGGTTGTAAAACTTATCTTATGGGGGACACTTGGTTGCTATATGGGAGACTGTGGGATGTGGCGCAAAACATGAACATTGGTATCTCGGCTGAGTATTATTTCATGAAGGTTACGGACTGCATTAAGGGCAACGGATGGAGCTAGCCAATCCAGCTTAGATGGGTCGAAGCATATGTCAACTTCAATCCTAGAGCCGATATGGAGGATAAAATTGTGTGGGCTGCCTTGGATTTTAATTTTTATTCTACTTGGGAGACTATATGTGGACGAAGCGAGGAGGTGATTTAGGACAATCTGGTATAGAACAAATCAATTATTCTTAAACAAAGCTTTTGTACTTAGCTTGCCATGCTTGACAGACTTTCTACCAAGGTAAGATTATCTAGTTGGGGTGTTACCACTGATGTGAGTTGCACTTTCTATGGACTGGGTGTGGAGTGTTGGGACCATCTTTTCTTTGATTGTCCTTTTACTCGTCGAATCTGGAAATGGTGTGCTAAAAGGATTAGATGCGGATTGCTTAATGCTAGTTGGGATAATATTGTTGAGAAACTTAGCAAAATCAGCAAAGAGCGAAGTGTGAAGGCTACTATTGCGAGAAATGCTTTCAATTCTTGTATCTACAATATCTGGTTGGAGCGAAATGTCAGAATCTATAAAGTTACACCACATACAGAAGATCAGATTGTGGAGAAGATTAAGTCGGATGTGAGGGATAAGGTTCGCCTACAACGTAAATATCCTACTACTTTAGAAAATACACTTTTTTTTTGTAGAGATTGGAACATCGATATATCTTAAGTCCTCCCCACTTTGGGGTTGTTGATGTATGTTTTTTGTTGTGGAATGACAATATTACTTTTGCCGAGCAAAAAAAAAAAAGAATGCTATCATCGAAGTTCCAGGCAAGACAAGTAGTTGAATTAAAAGTGTTCATCCTATATTTTCTTCCCTATAAATACAGTTTCATCGTTGGTTTTCTATATTCAATCCTAGGTCCCTTCTTTCTTTATTTTTGATTTTTTTCGTCAAAATAAAGTTATATTAAACAAGTTAAAGTACTCATAATTGGGGAAAGGAGTTTGATCTTGTGCATGTGTGTTTTGTGTGATGGTGTATGTTATAAAGGGTATAAATGAAATTTAACATGATTTTAACATAAAATTTAATAGAAGGCCTGTGTCTCACTTCATAAAAAATAGGGGGCCTAAGTCTCCTTTCCAAATAAAGGAAGGAGTACGATTTAGATCAAAGATGCCCTTTTATAAAATCATTGCTTTTATTGAAAAACGAAAATGTGGTGCACCATAAATACCAGTTTGTACTGTTTTTCTTAAATGCAATGGAGGGATGACGACATTAGGTATAAGTTTGAGCAAGGTGGATTAAGAATTTTTGTTCATGAGGATTAAAAACACACAATTAAATACTTTAATATGTAATTTTTTTTCAGTGGAGGTTAAATTATTTTTAATCTAAGGCTCCATTTGTTTGCTGTAAAATATTTTTTCGGAAAATATTTTTTTAATTTTTCAGTGTTTGGTAACACTGAAAAATTGGTCAACTGGAAAATATTTTCCAGTCAATAATTACGGCTACTTTTGCTTAATTTTTTGATGTTTCGTAACACTGAAAAATTGGTCAACGGGAAAATATTTTCGAGTCAACAATTGCGGCCAGTACAAAATTTAGAAAAATATTTTCATGTCCTTTGAGAGAAGAAAACATTTTACAGAAGTCACTGTAAATCCAAACACCATAAAATATTTTTCAATATTCTATTTTTCAGAAAAATATTTTCGCCCAACAAGTTATTTTACGGCAAAGAAACGGAGCACTGGAAAATATTTTATTTTTCAAAAAAATATTTTTCACAAGTAAGTTATTTTACGGTAAACAAACGGAGCCTAAAGTACATAAAAATACATATAGTTTCAAAAAAAAAAAAAAACTTCAACTCAGTCTTTAATATTTCTGCTCTTGAGTCCGTGAGAGTTGCTGGCCTGCTGGCCCCGACGTGAATCCACAACATTCCTTTTCAAAATCACATGCGGATTAAGTTCATTATTACTAGAAAAGTATTTACTAAACAAACATATTTTTATTAAATTACAACTTTTTCTAACTCATTTAAGATTTTATAATCTCAGTTCACAAAGAATGAATTTAGGCGAAAAAGTTTTATATATACTCAACCCATACATACAAACATATTACGAACAATATTTAGTGTAATGACCCACGTCTAGCTATTAGTCTGTCACAAATTGAGCTTAATATCAATAGAGTCAAAATGCTTAAATCCGGGGTGACAGTGGAGGTAAACTCAAGTTATTATAAATTAAATACATATCTCTCTTGGGATGGAATATCACATTTACTCTAAAAAGAAAGCAATGGGAGAATTTGTTTCGACAAATGTACTATAATTAGAGTAAATGACCAAAATGATCCCTTATCTTTGAGCTTTGTAACATTTTCATCACTTGTCTACCAAATGTGACAAATTAGTCTCTTATATTTAAATCAGCATCGTCGTTTGTCCTTGTAACAAATTTTATCAACTTTTTAACATAGATTGCATGCACTTGATATGTGACCAATTAGTCTCTTACCTCTTGTCACATATCAGGCACATGCAATCTGCATTAAAAAAATTGATAAAATTTGTTAAAGGACTAACAGCGTCGCAGATTTAAAGATAAATACTAATTTATCACAGTTGGTAAATAATGGACAAAAATGTCACTGATATATTCATATGTTTAGACCTATTTCTTTGTTTTTTATAGTTAATTGCACATATTTATTGGAAAGATTGATCACTCTAATTGCGTTTTTGTTCATATAGGAATTGAATGATGAAAGAGTATTTGGAGGAAAATTGGAAGAAAATTGGACAAGAAAAGGAATAAGGCATTTTTGAGAAATATATGTTCAGGAGTTGCAGAAGCAAATTCAAAAAAAAAAAAAAATGAGAAAAAGAGAAGAAAAAAAAAATAGTGACCAAGGCTTTTCATAAGCCTTGGCCGCGCATAAGCCAAGTCCAATGTGGACTTTGGCTCACAAAAGAAAAGAATGTAAAAAACAAAGTCACATGGCCAAGTCTGGGCATGTGACAATAAAGGAAAAAAACATAGAAAATTAATGGTCAAACAATTAAACCTTGAGGTCAAGTCCATCAGAGTAGGGCGGTGCAAGTTTGTCTTATAAAAAGCCACGGCGCGAGACTAACCGAGACGAAGTAGAGAGCCACGCCGCGAATAATAGAGAAACAGAGAGGAGAGGAGCTTGGCGGCAGGAAAAAAACAAGGCAGCGAGCTTTGTTTGATTTCTTTCGTCAATTCTTTATTGTTCAAGTTTTGAGCTGAGAATTTGATTTTCAATTGAGATTCAGATTGTGCTTTAAACATTGTTGTCAACGGATTCGAATTAATTTATCGGAAAGTTTAATTTACTTTCTTTTTATAATTTTAATTTAATTTCATTAAATATGAACAACTAAATTATTGTTTAGAGTAGGATTACTATGCAATAACTTAATTCTATGGTCTTGAACTTGGTTGGATTATTTTGATGCTATTTTAATATATTTGATTTACATGATTTATTATTCATCCTATTATTTATGTTAAGGCAATTAAATTAATTGGGCATTAATTGGCTATGTTTTAGCAAAACTTTTGTTATTACCATACATGTGTTATTGCCATTTGTGTTATTGCCATTTGTATTGTGCAGGAGAATATTATGGTAACTTACCATAATAGAAAGGGATGTGTGATGTTTAAAGAATTGCATCAATTGTCTATTGATAAGGAAAGGAAGAATAGGGTTTTGTGGGAAGAGGCTTTTCTTGAAGCCCAAGCCGTGTTGATATGCAACAGTCGTGTATTTATATGGAGCACAGGTCACCGCAGTAAGTGGAGAGACAGAGAGCCACATGGAGATATAAGAGAGCTCTGTCTGTTGTTACATGCCATGTTGCAACACGATTTGTGTTTAAGTTCCTAATTTATCAGTGTTGCAATTTTGTTTAGTTTTGTTATAAGCAACTTGTACAAGCCTTGAATAATCAAATTTCCATAAACTTTCATCATTCTTAGGGAGAAGAAGTTGTGGTTCTCAGGAGAGAACATTGTTAAGTCGAAGGGAGCTCGCCAAACCAAAGTTCACTAAGGAGTTCTTCATCGAGGCATCAAAAGTCAAGATGAAGTCTTTACTAGTGTAAATCCATTGATGATGTACCTTGATATTTCTTAATAAATTGGTTTGTTGGACTAGGGGTTGGTCCTATGGATGTAGACCGTACGGTTGAACCACGTTAAATCTTGGTGTTCTTTATTTTGTTACAGCTTTACGTTTTCTGCTGTTGTGTATGTTCTCTGTTTTTGTTGCAACATTAAGTGAAACCCGTTATTAAGTTACTGAGATTGATCTAGTGTTTTAGTGAATGCTACAACATCGTATGTAACAGTTTTCTGTGTACACCACAAGCTCCATTAATTATTCAAATTATTCATACTTATCCTGCAATAACAAGTGCCATCAAGAGCAGATTACGAACTAATTTGGTTAGATTCTTCGGAGTTTTGAGTTGTTATTTTGCAGAAGTAGGTATAGAGTCTTATGTATGCTCAAGTTTGTACACGTCTGGATTTAGTGTACATAGTAGCTATGTTAGGCAGACATTTAAGTAACACTATAATGGATCATAAAGAAATGATGACACAAATGGGTTATAAAGAGTTGATAAAGAACATAAGGTTACATGCTCACCTATTGGAAGTCAGATCAGTTGGAGATCATTAGGTATTTTGATTCCGATTCTTTGGGATTTCAAGATATTGATAGATCCATCAAGTGTCTAGGTATTTAAGAAAATAGTTCAGAGTAAGATAGTGTCAATTGAACATATAGGAACAGACTCCATGCTCCACCCAAGGTCTTTCATGAGCATACAACTCATATGGGCGTTGTCTTATTTGAATACAAATGAAACATTTTAAATTTATTATGTCATAATCTTATGGAGATTATTAAATTTTTACACTAATTTCAAGTCAGAACCAAAAAATTTTAAAATTTTAAAGAGATTATTAGTTTACCGAGTATTTATTTAAAGAGGTTATACGTTATTGGAGTTGAGAGGTTCTGACCAAAAAAAAAAAAGTTGAGGGGTCTGGGGGACAAGGGCTGCAAATTAGGGTGGAGGGGTCTAGAATTGATTGCTTTTTTTTTTTTTTTTTTCATTTTGCAATTGGAGAGAAATCACTATTATACTCTTCAACCATAAAAAAAAAAAAAAAAAACAACTAAGGTATCAAGTTTAAGGGAACTAGAAGAAGAAATAAAGAAACTCAGGGTCCTACTTGCCCAAATGCAAAAACTAAAGAACTTAGGGTCTGTTTAGTCTAATTTTTACACACTTAAAAATACTTTCTATGAGTTTTTAAGCTGAAACTAACTTATGGCCCACTACTAAAAGAGGTTGAAGAGCATTTAGGTAAAAAGTTAAAAACAAGAAACTTGAAATTGAACCTTTTCAAAAAAAGCTTTTTCTAAATAGTTTTTATATAATGCGGGAAGCTATTTTGTTAGACCAGAAAAAAAAAATTATTTCTTTTTTTTTTCTCAAATATACCCATCTATATTTTTAAAAACTAAATATGACCTTCAAAATTTGGAAAAGTAAATATTTCCAAACATATGTCAAACAATGAATAGTTTTTGTTCAACATCACTTCTTACCAAAGTTTATAGCTCAAAAATCAAAATTTCACAGTTAGGCCAAACAGAGCCTTATACGTTTCTAAAATCGCTTATGTTAAGGTAAAAGTATGAAATATAGTCCATAATCGATACTTGAGTTAATTAGAAACCTATAAAATGAACACTATAAGATCAATCCCGAGGCATAAGTTCGAAGATCAAGTTAGTGATCAATTAGTAACCATTATGTATTGTAGATTGAGTATATATATTATCTTAGGAAAGATTCCCCCGAAAATTCCCGGTGCAAGACTCCTCACCCAAAATGATAAAAGTAATAACTCTTAAGCAAATATTCCTTAAAACTCCGTAAAATGCAGGTGAATTTTTCGGGTGAGAACCTCCATGTATGTCTTGGGGACCTATCCGGGGAAATTTCCCTTCCCAAGAGTAATTTTGCCTTTCTTAATTGTGCGCAAAACTTTTTTAATCAATTCATCATATTGATTATTGAATTTTTGAAGAAATTACTATATGACTATATATAAAAACCTCTTTGGAAAATACTACGGTTCCATAATGAAACCACTATTAAGTCATTGAAAAACATGCTTTCGGAGAAAATAATTTTTTTTTTTTTTTTTGGGAAAAATAGATAGTAGTTCAAACTCATATACTTTAGTTATAACATATCAGCTACTAAATATTCCATGTAACTGCTGAGTAGAAAAAAAAAAAGGAAAAAAATATTTTCGCCAAATACTTAAGACTGGACTTCCAATTCCAAATGGAACTCGCAAACCTCAACTTTGGATTTTGTTCCAAACCAAATCCCTGGAGGACTAGGATAGCCCTGCCTGAGCTCTTTATATACATATATACTTCAATCCTTGCAATTCACTTCACAAGAAAGCTTGAGAGGCTTTTATATTTGTCATCATAAATTCAAAACTAGAAACCATTATCGCCATGGATCTTGAAGGAAGCAGCAAGCAATTATCAGTTGAAGAAGAAACAACAACGACAACTTTACCATTGCCAACCTTCCCATAGAAATACAAGAAGATATTTTAAGAAGGCATGTATTCAAGGACTTGTACTACTGCAGGCATGTTTGCAGGAACTGGTATAACTTGCTCTCAAACCCTACTTTTCTTGACACTAACCAAATAAAACCACCCTTATGTCGTTTGTTGTTTGCTACAAAAATACATTATATATGTTTTGGAATGAAAAAGACGGGGAAGTGTTTCCTTATATTCCTATCAAATCGAAGAGGTTCTGGGTATTCTCATGGCCGCAAAAGGAGAGGGCATGTTGAACTTGTCAGGGCATGTAATGGCTTGCTATGTGTAGCACAATGCTATCTTGGTGTTGATTATACCATTTACGCACTAAATCCATTGTTAGGGAAACTATTAATTCTTCCAAAGCCAAAAACAGATGAACATGTAATTGATCAACAGGCTTATGGATTTGGCTTCAGTCCTGCTAGTGTTCAGCTTAAGGTGCTAAGAATCGTTACGAGAAAACTACAAGATGGTACAGTGAAATCAGAGGTTGAGGTTTACACGTTAAGTGAAGATGATGCATGGAGGAAAATTGAATATCATTATCATTATCATGATGTCCCTTAGCCTTATTCTGGGAAATTTTGTAGTGCTAATCTGTATGGGGCCATTCATTGGATGGTTGATGATATCGAAAGAACTGATTGCATATATGCTTTTGATGTCAGGGAAGAAAACGTTCGGGTCGTTCCTCCTCCTAGCTTGGAAAAGAGAAACATATGGATGAGTTTAGGAGTTTTTGATGATTGCTTATGTGTGTTTGACAATTTTCCAATATTCCATCTGGATTTGTGGCAGATGAAAGATAATGGAGTTGTCTCGTCGTGGACAAGAGTCCGCATCAGTACAACAAGAGCTAATTTCTTTCCAATTGGGTATTGGAGAGATGAGCAGATCCTCATGACGAGTAGCTGGGCAATCCTATTTTATTATGACAAAAGAAATCATAATTGGGCTCATTTCAAGGCTTTTGATCATCACAGCAATAAGGTTATTGCATGCGATCTTGGTTTCTATTCACCCAAATTCTGATTGATATGAAGGTCAAGCTTCTCAAATAGTATTTTTTTTTCTTTTCTGTTCCTCTTTGTAGTTTTTTGTTTTTGTTTGAAGTACTATAATTCCATTGATATATCATGGCATTGCACTACAATAAAAATAGCCTTCGGTGAGGGATAATTCCTCTCGTTTGGCCCTCGACGAAAGGGTCTCTGTGAGGGCCAGATGAGAGGAATCGTCCCTCACCGACCCCACGCCATTTGGCGACGGGTCAATGAGGGACCATGTTGGCGACGACTATGCGAAGACAACAAGCCCATATGGGATTTGTCCGTCGTTGAGCCCTCACTGAGCCCTAGGCTGGCACTTGTCGAATGCGTCCCTCGCCCAACCTTCGCCGAATGGGTCCCTTGCAGTGCCTTTGCAAATGCCTCCCTCGCCGAACCCTCGCTTAAATCGTCCCTTGCTATGCCCTCGCCTTTTTTCATCCATTGCCATGTCCTTGCCGTTTTGTCCATTACCATGCCCTCCCTGAGCCCTCGTATATTTGTCCCTCACTGATCCCTCGTGAATCCTTCATAAAAATGTAATTTTTTTTATAATTTTTATTATAAGATTTACTATAATAAGTTGTTTAACCTGTGAATTAGATATTTAGTACTGCAAAACAAGTTCTAAAACCTTGAGATGTTACTACGTATTTTGCTCGTGTTTTATCTTTCCCAACTAGAAATCATATAGGAATTTCTTATGAGTAGATTTATTGGATTGCTTTCTCCATAGTTTCTCCTCCATTAGTTGATACTTCAAGGGGGCTTTACCTGGAATGAAAGAACAAATATGGATTCATGAAGGTTTAATTATAATCACATTTTTATAAAATTAGCTAATAAAAATCTAATAAAGTTGTTCAAAGTAAACCCAATAGTTATTACAATCCGATTGTAATAGATGTTTACAATGTCGTAACATTAAAGAAGGCCAAAATTCATTGAATCCCACCATTACTCAAAGATGATGAGGACGAAGACTGTTGTTGTGTAGGTGCAGGAATGAGTAACCTTTAAGCAAGTAGTGCGAGTTGTGCTTGCATATCACGTAGCTACGATGAAGTTTATTGTTGGAGAGTGCAGTATGCCTCGTTCTACTGATCCAGCTTGTCTTACAGCTTGTAGTATGCATCGTTATGCTGTTCCAACTTGCCTTCCAAAGATGTTGTGGCTCGAGCAACGACCTCCTAGAGATCTTGTTACGTGATGTGTCTTTCGGCAGCCAGGTGATTGTGTGAAGTAGACACCACACAAACCTATGATCCGACCCCGTAAAGGACATCATCGAACGTATGCAATAACACATCACACTCCCATTTAAATTTCTTCATTTCCCTTTCCAACAATGAGTAAAGAGGAAGAACTCCAGTCGCTTTCTTTTTCTTTTGGTGAAGAGAAATACAAGGACATAAAGGGAAAACAGTACGAGGACTGTAGCAAGAGAGTGAAACGTTCGCAACTTGATTTGAACAAACCACCTATGGAAGATAGATATATTTCTTCAGCTCAAAGGAAACAACAAGTTCATTACCAAATGCTAAAAGTCTTACTGCCCAATTTCTTCCCGTGATATATATATTTGTTCTACATATATATTAGTGATTGACCTGATCACTAAGAGGATAATGTACTTCTTATTATTATGTATTATCTGTGTATGTTTATGTTGTGATGAAATATGTCATTGTTATGTTTAGATGTATTCCAATAGTTTCATTTCATTAAAATATATATATATATATATATATATATATATATATATATATATATATATATATAGTTTTTATCGATGAGAGCAATGTTGATCTAGAGCTTACTCTTGGCTTTGAGCCTTTCCTAAAGCAACGAAAAATGGGACCTATAAAAGTAACTAAGAAGACACGTGGATGCCATGTGCAAAATGGTATTAAATGGGATTTTTCCATTTGAAAAAAAGTTGGACGAGCTTAAAATAGTTTTTTTTTTGGAATATCTTTAATTTTTTTTTTGGTTATATTAGGTTTTATTTTATTTTGGTGATGAGAGGATGTAATACTGTAGAGTTTTTAGGCATTTAGTATAAAGATAGATGAAATAAATAGTCAATTACGATGTTGAATTTAACCATTATCTCTTTAAATTCTTTCCTTGTTTTGTTGTGACAATGAAATCTTCTCTTTCTCTCTCTGTTTTTTTTTTTTTTTTTTTTGAGTTGGGATAATGAAATCATGTTTAGCATATTTTTGATTCAGATGGGGAGATATGGAAAGGAGTTAGTTATTGGTGAGAGTCTTTTCAAAAGAAATATCAACATCTTGAATACCTAGATTTTACGTAATAAGGCTTTTTCACCTTATAAAATAATTTGTAAGACTTAAAAATTGATTATTGACAGGCCATTCCACAGGCCCTTCCCTCGCCGTTTCGGCGAGGGATGGTCTATAGAATCCATCTTGCCATAGAAATCGAATTGGTTGAACTTAATAAAATAAAGAATTCAAAAGACCCCCCCAGTTCTATTTCTTTCTATAAACAACAATGTTGAATCAGGCCGCCCTTTGCCTTGAAGAATTCACACGTGGCCACCAACGGAAACGACGAGGGATGACCCTATCCCTCGCCGTTTCGGCAAAGGAATGGCGTGTCCCTCGCCGTTATGGTGAGGGAATAGCCTCCCTCGCCAAATGCGAGGGCTCGGTGACGAACTGTCGTCGAAAATGCATTTTCCTGTAGTGTTATTTTAGTTTTGAATTTAAGGAAATTTCAGGTTTCCTTCTTAAATTTTAATAGTTAAGTTTTATATTCTCGGCTATCAAGTTTGAAACTCTAAAATAGGTCACGAATAATTCAAGTAAATTTGCCCTTGAGTCTAAGCCTCCGTTTTCAAAATCACATGTGGATTAAGTTCATTATCACTAGAAAAACATTTACCTTAACGAAGATCGGTTTATTAAACTATGACTTTTTCTAACTTATTTAAGATTTTATAATCTCAGTTCAGAAAGAATAAATTTAGGCGAAAGAGATTTACACTCCACCCATTCATACAAACATAATATGTGTTGCAAATTTACGAACAATATTTTACTGTAATGACTCAAGCCTAGCTATTGGTCTGTCAACCAATTTAATTTCATCTATTCGCCCAAAATATTCAAACTCGTGATAATAATAATATTGAATTTATGTCATTATAAACTAAGTCTTTGTTTGGCCTAACAGTGAAATTTCAGCTTTTGAGCTATAAAACTTTTAGAATAAAATTTTTGTAATAAATTTTTTGTAAGAAGTGCAGTTAAATAAAAGTTGTTTGGCTTGTGTTAGGACATGCTGAGCTTTTAAAACTTTTGAGGGTAATATTAGACTTTAGAAAATATGGAGGGGTATATTTGCGAGAAAAAAAAAACAACTTCACGCATTATGTAAAACAGTTTCATAAAAGCCTTTTTTGAAAAGTTATAATTTGGAGCTTCTCATTTTTTAATTTTTTTCAGCTTAAACTTTTACCTAAAAAACACTTTTAAAAATGGGGCAAACAAGTTATTTCAGCTTCTAAACTCAAAAGAAGAATTTTTGAGTGTCTAAAACTTAGGCCAAAGAGAGCCCAATACATATCTTTCTTATTGCGTTATTCCGAGATGGAATGCCACATTTGCTCTAAAAACAAAGGGATGGGTGAATTTTTGTTTCCACACATTTGCCACAATCATTATTTGTCAATAGAAAATTTCTCGTGTAGTATCTTTCTCATTTATCTACCTCTCAAAATTGGCCGAAATTTTGATCTGCCCGTCAAATGACATCTTTAGCAAGGGCAAGCGAGATAGGAAAATGGGTGCCGTTTGTCTTGCAAGTGTATGTCAATAATTTTTAAGTTTGAACTTATACTTTTCAATCACAAATATTATTTAATCAGTGATTAAATTGAAGTATAAGTTCGACGTATTGGTACACCATATAATCTTATAATAAATCCAATCTGATACTTTTTAGAATAAATCCCCAAATCCGGATCGTGCACATAAATAAATGATACATAATATTTAACATGGTTCACCCAACTTTGGCTACGTCCACGGAGTAATTTCACTATTGCTCAATATTTATGACTTTTGTATGGATAAAGTCTAAACCATTTTCACATAACTTTATGTACGGAAAAGCCCCAAAACCCTCAATACATGAATATTCTCTCACTCATGAGTTTGGACCACACCAAATGAAAACTAAATACTTTCGGTGCCCCTTTTCTATTTTTCTACAAATGAGGCACCACCTCATTTTTTCAACAAAAGAGGTGTTGCCTTTTTGACCAAAAGGGGATGAACCCCATCAAGTTTTTGAAACTTGCACGGTAGCTAAATCTTATATGAAATAGCATTGAGACAAGGAACTCTGACCACAGCTACTCTGTTGGTTGATTTAAATGACATGGCGTCTCTATCAACAAGTGGGACATCCCTGGGTCCTGCAAACAAATTCTTATTGGTTGAGCAATAACTTGTACCATCTTGTTCATATTAACCATCACGTATTATCAAGCTCACGTACATCCGAAATTTAAATATTGTTGACTAAATAAAGACTTACCAGTCTAAGGAGTTTGAGTCATTGGCATAGTTACATCACTATGATATGCGAGATTACACTCGCAGCCGTTAGATCGATACTGCTGCTAACGCATGAGGCGAGTTTCATTACCTCATTGGAACCCGTTGATGTGCAACTTCACTCTTTGCTGGGTTGAGATCTATTTTAGTTAATACCAGTCGGGGTCGTCAAATTGGATCTATGTGTCATGTCCAAGTCATGTACTTGGACAATCGAGCCCGAGATGCTTGTTCTCACACTAACGTTGTCAAGGCGCTTACTGAGTTTCTTTTTCATAACTGTCACTGGTCTATTTGGTCCCTTAAGCCATCTTGTGACATGACTCAAATTAAATTAATTATTGTTATTTCAGCGCCAATGCTTGATAGATACATCTACAAAATAGTTCCATCATTTCAACATTCATAAAAAATCAAAATAAGGGAAAGCTAAAGATGGGGAACAAGAAGGAGATGTCTTCAAACAATGGTCTGCAAGCTACTGAGCCCTTGCTAGAATCTAGTGCAGAAACTGAAGCAAAACGGGAGATGGTGGAAAAAGGTTTTGGACGTTGAAGAATGCAAGACTCAAATAATGTTTTCACTACCGATGATTATCACCAATGTTTCTTACGACTCCATATTTTTAGTTTCTGTCATGTTTGCTGGCCATCTTGGAGAGCTTGAGCTCGCTGGTGCCAACCTTGCCAATTCATGGGCCACTATAACTGGCACCGCTTTCATGGTGCGTTTCTCTCATCCTTTTCTTTTGTTTTTATTTTATCGAGAATACTTTTGGATAGAACTATTCAGGGGCGCAACCAAAAAATTTTCTTAATGGGGACTAAAATAAATAATTTTTCAACTATATGAGTTTATATTTTTTTTATTGGGTGCTAATTAATTATTTTAACTTAAAATATATTGATATTTTAATTTTTTTCTTAAAAAATACATAAAATTTTTAACGTTATTTTGAGTCAGTGGGGGTTGCAACTCCCATTGGCCCTAGTGTAGCTCCCCCACTGGACCTATTGTTTTTTTGCTGGGTTAGCAAGAAAGAAGGTTCATTCCATTTTTAAAAAACTTTTCGGGAGAAAAAAAAAAACCTTGAAACTAAGAGATAATCTTAGAAAGGTTTCTATTGGTTGCTAACAGTGTAATCAGAATCGTACGATTCGATACGATTCACTAAAAAAATGATACGAATCGGATAGGAGAATCGTTAATCGACGTGAATCGCAAGTGAATCGGTACCGAATCGTGTGAATCGTTAGTGAATCAAACGATTCACTAAATCGTTCGCAATTCAGGTCAATTTTTTTTTTTTTTTTTAAAAAAAGCCCAAAATATTTCAAAGTAGATAACAAAATAAGCCTACTTTAGTAAAAAAATGGGACACAAAACTCGTAACTGATTGGACCACTTATGTTTACAACACACTTTTTAAAAAAAAAAAAGTTCATACATGTTTTATGAATGGGATAAAACATGTTATTTTTTTAACCTTGCATGCTTTTGTTTTTTACGAACGGCGTGTGCATCACATGAGTTAACGGTGAAAATTTAATTGAAATAAGCTAATGGACTAACGGTGTCTCTTTTGTAAAATGTTTGGGATTAAAGTATCCGATTTGAAATATTTGGGACCAAAATGTCAAAATAAGTAAACGTTAAGGACTATTTGAGCTATTTTCCCTAAACGATATGTGGATGATAGATACTACTACCGGGTTGGATCAAGTATAATGACGAATTTACGCTAGCAAGACCATTTATCAATATGCTCTAATGCAAGTATTGGATCAGTTAAAGGGACATTTAAACTTGAGATCTTTTGTCTAAAAGCAACACCTTTACCGTTTATCCTCAATCTCATGGACATTATCCTCTGAAAAATTGTCACTCACTTGTGACAGTTTTTCAATTTTGACATGTAGATAATAAAAGAGATTAACTTGTGTACCTTTGAGAAACTTTAAATGTAAATATTGAAGTGACTTTTCTATAGTTGAGACTCAAATGGAATTATAAAGAAGTACACATCTTCAAAACCGTTTTGATTTGAAAAAGTAATAACAAATTACAACAAAAATACTACAAGATGATTAATTAATAATAGATTGTAATTGTGAAACCTTGTGAACTTACAATTAAGACTAAGAGGGCGTAAAGGTCTGCTTAATCTTTTTTTTGTTTATATTAGCAAGGTCTTAACAGATTGGTATTTCAACACTGAGGATGAGTATTAAGTGATAATACACGCTTATATTCATAGAAAAAAAATGTTTGTCTTTTGTATTTAAATGTGTGCATATATGTGTATCTTGTGTCCAATGTCCTTTCTTGATTGATTATCAATCATCCTTCGTATAAGTTTATGATATGTATTAGTTTTTAGTTTCTGAAACCTGAACAGTAACTAAATCTTGTATGAAGTAGTATCGAGACAAGGAACTCTGACCATAGCTTCTCTGTTGGTTGATTTAAATGACATGACGTCTCTATCAACAAGTGGGACATCCTGGGTCCTGCAAACAAATTCTTATTGGTTGAGGGATAACTTGCACCATCTTGTCCATATTAACCATCACACATTATCAAGCTCACGCACATCCGAGATTTAAATACTGACCACTAAATAAAGACTTACCAGTCTAGGGAGTTTGAGTCATTGGCGTACTTACATCACCATGATATGCGAGATTACACTCGCAACCTTTAGATCGATACCGCTGCTCACGCATGAGGCGAGTTTCATTACCTCATTGGAATCACTCTTCGCTGGTTTGAGATCTACGTACTTTAGTTAATACCAGTCGGGGTCGTCAAATTGGATCTATGTGTCATGTCCTTGGACAATCGAGCCCGAGATGCTTGTTCTCACACTAACGTTGTCAAGTCGCTGACCGAGTTTCTTTTTCATAACAGTCACTGGTCTATTAGTTCCCTTAAGCCATCTTGTGACATGACTCAAATTAAATTAATTATTGTTACTTCCGCGTCCAACTTGCCTACTTTTAGATTTCAGCGCTAATGCTTAATAGCTATATCTATAAACTAGTTCCATCGTCTCAACATTCATGAAAAACCACAATAAGGGAAAGCAAGAAAGAACAAGAAGGAGATGTCTTCAAACAATGGTCTGCAAGCTACTGAGCCCTTGCTAGAATCTAGCGCAGAAACTGAACCAAAACGGAGATGGTGGAAAAAGGTTTTGGACGTTGAAGAATGCAAGACTCAAATAATGTTTTCACTACCGATGATTATCACCAATGTTTCTTACTACTCCATATTTTTAGTTTCTGTCATGTTTGCGGGCCATCTTGGAGAGCTTGAGCTCGCTGGTGCCAACCTTGCGAATTCATGGGCCACTATAACTGGCACCTCTTTCATGGTGCGTTTCTCTCATCTTTTTTCTTTTGTTTTTATTTTATCGATAATACTTTTGGAAAGACATATTGGTTTTTTGCTGGGTTAGCGAGAAAGAAGGTTCATTCAATTTTTTTAAAAAAATTAAAAAACTTTCCGGCAGAAAAAAAAAAAAAAAGCCTTGAAACTAAGAGATAATCTTATAAAGGTTTCTATTAGTTGCTAATATATGATTCCGTCCAAAAGAAAAAGTAAGTCTAGAACTGAAACACAAATCTATTAGAACTAATCCTTAAAAGAATAGCCTGATGGAGGTGTTTATTTCAGTTTCTCTTTTGTAAGTTCATGGTTTGCTTGAACATTCTTGATATTATGAAGTATGATTGAAGAGCTTAGGTTTGAAGTTATGGACGATGTTAAAAATAGCAACTCTATGCTTTACAATGGTTAAGTGACCGTCTTTGTAAATAGTACACACACAACTACAAACATTAATGAGTTTGGACCACACAACGCGTTGTGGATCCTATACACATGTGAAAGACTTAGGGGTAGATTTAGAAATTTTTTTCAGTGGGGTTAAAATATATAATCTTTTAACTATATAATTTTTTTTTTTTTTGTGGGGGCTAACTATGAATTTTAACTAAAAAACATTAATATTTAATTTTTTTTTATAGAAAAATACATAAAATTTTTAACGTTCTTTTGGGCCTACCGCCCCCATTAGTCCTAATGTTATGCAAGTATAGATTGATACAGTAGTTTCTCTTAGCAGAGATCTTATTTCAACATCACTCTTAAAAACCACAGAATCAACAACTTGCTGACAACTCATGAACTAACAAGAGACAATGAATATATTGACAGTACTAAGATTTAAGATATGGTGACATTTTGCTACTAGTACTTGAGGTGGGGTGTATTAGACCCGTGAAGAGGAGACTTAAAAACGTAGCATAGCACGCAAATTCTTCTTGGTCTATATAGAGGTGGTTTATTAGCATATAAACAATACGTGGATGATAGAGACTACTACCGAGTTGGATCGAGTGTAATGACCAATTTACTTTAGCAATGCCATTTATCAGTATATTCTAATACATGTATTAGATCAGTTAAATGAAAATTTAAACTTGAGATCTTTTGTCTAAGAGCAATACTTTTACCGTTTATCCTAAATCTTATGGACATTATCCTCCACAATTTAAGAATATTATTTCTTGACTAACTGTATTAACCCCACTTGGTTAATCTCATCTTCTAATTAGGGATGTGGTCACAATTGCAATCAAACCAATCTTCATTCCCCAATTTTTTGTACCTTGATGTATATTGTGAGGGTAACATGACACTTAACTAGTACAAAAAAGCGCATCTCACCAACCACCGCCACCTATAAAACTCCTAGATTTAGGGTTAACGGGACCATACAAATAACTTACCCTAGCATTACATTTTACTGACTTTTTAGAGAGGATGATATATAGGTGTGTGGCAGTCCCGGCCCAAGCTATGGGCAGTTTGGGCCGGTGCCCAAAGCCCCCTTAGATTGGGGGCCCCAAGTTAAAAAAAAAAATTAATTTAGTAAAAAAATATCAAACGGCTTGCACTTAATTGATTTTTGAACTATTAAAAGCCAGTACTTAAACGATTTTTATTTATTGTGATATTAATTTTACATATAATATAAGAAAATAGGATTGACCCAAGAAAGAAAGCATAGAGGTATACATTTAACTATTCTTTTTGTTTTTTTATGTGATAAATTTTGATATTGTTTATATACTTATATATATCTTAACTTGAAATAATTAATTTTTTTTATTTATATTCATTTTTTTAATTAATTTTTCTTATATGCAATAGACTTAATAAAGCTTAATTGTTAAGACTCAAGAAATATGTTGAAGAAAGACTTAATAAAGAGAAAAAATATTTGAGAAATGTCCTTTTATTTGTAGTTATTATTTTAGTAGAAAATTTAGAATTTTTTTTATTGAAAAAAAACTTAATTATTAAGGCCCCTATTTAGATGATTGTCCAAGGTCCCCAAATTGTTTGAGATGGCCCTGGTGTGTGGTTTGGATTTAGTTTCCACTTTCCCTATATATGTTGTAGAGTATTTCAAGTCACATGAGTTTCTTTTCAACTAGTAAATCGATGCAGTTAGCTCCACTTTCTATATATATATACCTCGAATTAGCTTACTGTTTCAGTTGCTGCACGTTGTTCATTTGCTTAAATTATTGCGATCAATATTTTTCTAGTCTAGCACAAACCCACAAAGTGCAGCTCGGATACAAAGGCTGAAGTTAGTATTTTGAGGAGTTTAGAGCTGACCAGCAAGTCAACACAAGTACACAACTAATCTAATTTTATTAATTACAAACTAATAATAACGTGTAAAGTAATGGAAATGGTTTCTTACGAAAATGTAAAGTAAATTTGGGTACAATAAATTTTTAAGTACGTCTAATTTATTACTAGGCTTTTGGTCTAATGATATGATTTTCGCTTTAAGTGCGAGAAGTCTTAAGATCAATTCTCTGAGTGTACAATATTCTAAATAATGTAATATGAGCTTAGTCTTCCTTTGAATAAATAAAAATGAGAATACGTCTAACCTTTTTTCAGTTTCACGCATAATTAAAATTTCGTGTGTCAGGATATCTTAATAAAAACTGCTTTTTCTTTGCTTTTTTATAATCAAACCAAGTAAGAGGATAATGCTAATATTTAAGAATATCTTGCTTATCAACGCAAACCCCCATGCATTCTTCGGAAAATAGTTTAGAAAAGAACGTGCTTGTCCTTGAAATAGTTTATACTTCTTGGAATATTGATTAAATTTTTTTTATTATATATATAATATTTCTTCTTTGATAATAGGTTGGCCAAAGTGGTGCACTCGAGACATTATGTGGTCAAGGATTTGGTGCGAAATTATATAGGATGTTGGGGATATATCTACAAGCATCTTGTATTTTATCATTTTTTTTCTCCATTTTCTTATCCATCGTGTGGTGGTATTCAGAAACAATTCTGATTTCACTTCATCAAGATCCGCAAATAGCAAAACTTGCTGGTCTCTATTTGAAGTATCTCATCCCTGCATTATTTGCATATGGATTTCTGCAAAATCTGTTGAGGTTTCATCAAATGCAATCAATTGTGAAGCCACTTGTTGTGTGCTCACTTCTGCCATTAATGCTTCATGTGGTGATTTCCCATGCTTTGGTTCGTTGGACATGTCTTGGTTTCAAAGGATCAGCAATGGCAGCTTCGATTTCAATGTGGATATCTGTCTTCATGTTGATTGTACATGTGCTTTGTTGGAAAACATTTGAGCACACTTGGGATGGATTTTCGCCGGAATCTTGTTGTCACATTTTCACAAACCTGAGACTCGCCCTACCCTCAATTGCTATGGTGTGGTTAGTACACTCCACTTGTCAATCTTGTTTTAAGATAGGGTAAATCTTTAAAACGGCAGGTCTTTTAAACGGTTGTTTCTTTTTGATAATTTATTATTTTCGAATCGACACATAAATATCAAGAATATGCCTGCTTATACACGTATCTGTATCATGAACAGTCATTTTGGAACGGTTACAATGTTGAAAAATTCTTATTTCACTATATACTATTAATTTACACACATTTATTATAATGTGTTCAATAATGATCTATATCCAACTATTAGTTGCAATGCTAATGTTAAGAGGATGTACAAACTTTGTTTTGTGTCAAGAATCACATAAGCGTGAACCATAGAAAATTCTAAACATGTCGAAGCAAAAGGTACAAAATAAAATATTTGGAACACTTCGTAAAGATCAAAATAATAATGAAATTAACCAATATATAACCCAACTACACAAACTTAATTACCTCATAATATTTACCCTCCCTTTTCGGTATATCAATTGCAATGAGGTAAAAATTTTCAATGCTGCCTATACTCGTTTGACATGAAAATGCATAGATTAAATTCTGATTTTTATTAGATGTGCTTCACTAATTGTTTCGAATTTCATCTTCAGTGTGAACACAGAATCGATTGCTTACATGATTGCTTGCGGTCTCAGTGCCACTACAAGGTAGTATGATATGAAAAATGTTGTCCCTATATATGAGGACATTTGAGAACCTGTCTCTCTTTTATGCTCGTCTTGCTAGCATATTTAATTTGTTAAATTAACTTGTCTAGTCTTTTCGTGCTTTAGTCTTTGGTCAGTGACATTCCCTTTCCCGTGCTCTAACTATAAGCCAGTGGCATTCTCTCTTTTTTTTTAAAGGAAAGAATTGCTACAGATTTTCGCTTTCATTTTATGAGTATTTTTACATATTCTGATAACTATTAATGCAACATACTTCTACAGTACTAGAGTGTCAAATGAGCTAGGAGCTGGTAATCCAAATATGGCGAAGCATGCTATGGCTGTTGCTATCAAGTTATGTGTTCTTGTGGCACTTGGTATTGATTTGGCTCTAGGTGTCGGTCACGGTATCTTGGCTAGTCTGTTCAGCAGTAGTTCAACGGTCAAAACAAAATTCGCTTCAATGATGCCTCTGCATATAGTCTCTATAGCAATTGATTTTCTTCAAGGAGTCTTATCAAGTTGTAAGCATATATATGAAATTTCATGTCATGAATATCAAGGGATTCTGTTTTTTCCTCTAAAAATAAGAATTTATTTTCAGGGGTCGCCAGAGGATGCAGTTGGCAACACATAGCTGTATGTATTAACTTGGTATCATTCTACTTCATTGGAATGCCAATCTCACTCCTCCTTAGTTTGAAATTGGAACTACATGCCCAGGTAAACTAGAGATTGTATGAGATTTCATATCCATGCAGGCTAGGATCGATCTATAATATAAGTTTTAGGGACTGCAATTCCACTAAATGTGACAAAACTATTTTAAAATCTTCTGACTTTTTTTTTTTTTGTATTTTTAGTGTGTAAAATTACTTACTCAACTAATTCTGTAACAAATCGATTTTGCCTCCATTTAAATCCCATTGATTAGATATTATATATAGATTTGCCCGACATGTAGAATGCATATCATTTAGTTATGTGTATAATAGCTTTTGTATCCATGTAGGCAAGGGTGAATCTATAGTATTGTCTAATACGTGTTATGTATATCGATTCTCTTTTTTTTTTTGTAAACTATAGCACTATAGTATAATCTAATCTATAGGTTTCATGTCCTCTGATCTGTAGGGGCCGCAAACCTCATCAAATCCGACAAAACTATTTAAAATCTTTTGATATTTGAAGTACTTTCAATATGTAAAACCACTTAGCTGGCCCCCACTAATTTTGCACCAAATCGATTTAGTTCCTACTTAGTTCTCACCGATAAAATATTAATTGTAGATCCGCCTTGTATATAGATTGCATAACGTCTAGTTATGTCTATGGTAGATTTTATGTCTATGTAAGTACAGGTAGATCTATAATATCATCAGATACGTGTTATGTGTATCAATTTGTTAACTATCATTACACTTATTAACAATCAATCTTTTTCTTTTCTTTTCTTTTGTTTTGGTGGAATAGGGATTATGGATGGGCTTAATTTGTGGTCTAACCAGCCAAGTTTGCTTTTTATTGGTGCTCGCATGTCGAAACAGATGGGCTAGATTGGATCTCCTCACCAACAATACAACAAAAGTCTAATTTTGGTGTAATCAGCACATCTCCATGTTGATGCAGCTTAGGCTTAGAGGCTATATAGAAGTAAGATTTTTATTTGTTGAATTTTTTACCGTACAAAAAAGGTTCAAGAACAACCGAGACACACTGACATGTGTGGCAAGAGGATTTTCACAGAGATTTTAAAATTTTCACTTTGAAAAAAATGCACGAAAGAATAATTTTTCTTCTTGGTAAGTTTTAGTATCATGTCAATTCCAAAAAATTTTCACTTCAACCAATGTCGTTGTCCTAAATTGTAAGCCATTGTTTCAATATTTTGAGTTGGATGCTTAAGAATGCTATCAAAACCCTCTCGTAATGCATAACGACCCAACGAGATTTAGACTGTACAATCTAACAATGATTAATCAATGATGATAAAGATCAGGCCAGTCCGTGGGGATAAGAAGGGTCTTCTGAACAAAGTCCATATGTCATTGTCATGCCCTAGTTGTTAATTTCCACTAACAAAACATAGATTTAAAGTTAGCGTTAACATTGTTTCTAATCATGGACTAAACTTTGAATCTAATGATACATAGGCCTCACTCAAACTCCATTCATGTTTGTAGCGGGTCTATGTGTGTTTTTTTTTTGGTTAAAAAGTTAGGTATACTCAACTTCTAATTGCTCTACATTTCTTAGCCTTCGCAATAACTTCATCGACATTACCTACTAAGTAAAAGACCTATTTAGGAAGACCATCTAATTTTTCAGAAAGGACGCAGATAACTAAAATAACATTTGGTTAGGCACCTCCACAGACGACCCCTTGGTTGGTTGAATTGTAATGCATATCCATACAATTGTGATAATTGGATCTCAGGAAAAAAAATTGTTCATTTTTAAAATAAACAAGTGATTTTTTCATTTCCAAAACTATACAAGAAAACCATGTACAGAACATCACGACTCTTGCCTAAGTAAAGATGCAAGAGAGTACCTACTAAGCCGACTATAGGAATGGAAGAGAGAGAATATCTTCTCCCTTCTCACTAGAAATCCAACCTACTGTTGACTGCTCACCTCTCTCACAACCTGTTCTTTCTAACCCTAGATCTTGAAACCTAAACACTTACCAAACCTGTCCTTAAGCCTCTCTTGGTCCCAATTAGGTTTTTACGGCCCAAAGGAAGCTCGGTGTTGTTGCTAAGGTTGTGCCAAAACAAGCTGTCTCTCGACCAAAGGTGATGTTGTCTTCATCAACCTCAGTTGAACGACGGGGTGGATGCTTATCTACCCCGTTGTCCTCCCCTGGTAGCTCCCCTATTGTCGCCGCTGGATCAGCCAGTCACGCAGAGGTTAGTGCACTACCTATGTCAGCTAATGGTGTGGATTTCCTTCCCCTTACGCATGGTCATGGCGACGATAAGGATACCTCCCCTTTTCCACAGAATATAAGTGCTCTAAATATTGTTGATGCTGGTAATAAGATGAAGCAACAGGGCCTTGTGACGAAAACGTGGAAGAAATTATTTGAAGGAGAGTTTAAAGAATCTCTGCAACTCTCGTACACTGAACCTCACTTTGAGGATGGTCAGATTGTTGTCAAGGCTACCCCTGATATTATAGAAGAAGGCATTGCATATTGGAAATCATGTCTGGTGGGTCAATTTTTAGACCTTCCGCCACATTTTTTCTTAATTAGGAACATGGTCGAGTCTCAATGTAAGCTTGGCAAGGTGGAAATAAAGTCGGTTGATTATGGTCATTTTGTGTTCCGATTTGAGGATGAATCCAAGTGCAATTTGGCATTGGGTCAATTTTGGCATGTGGGGAATAAACCGCTTCTTTTGAGATGATGGAAACCATTTTCTCAATGGGAGAAGGTGAAGTCTCTAGTTATTCCTATTTGGGTCCAACTTAGGAAAGTGTCATATGTTATATGGATTAGGAGAGGACTCAGTCTGATTGTGAGTCGTTGGGAGTTTCGCTTCAAATGGATGCAACCACTGAGGTTAAAACTCGCTTTAGCTATGCTAAAATTTGTGTTGAAGTTGATCTTAACAAGGATTTACCATCAACTATTCCTTTGGATATGGGTGGTGGTGATAAAATTATGATTGTGGTTGAGTACACTTGGAAGCCAATGTTTTATAATATCTACAAACATTTAGGACATAGTTCGCAGAAATACAAAAACTGCCATGATGAATGGAGAGGAAAGGCTCTTGTTGTTGCGGTACAACTAGCCCAAGAGGCTCCAACTCCAGCACCTCAAGATGGGAATACTCCCATCTCAAATGATGATTGTCTCTCGGATTTGTGGACTGATGTTAATAGAAAACAAAACAAATCTGTGACGGCGCCCACTATGCCTCGCAATGAATAATGTAAGTCCCCTTCCCCATCACGCAATATAGATAAACTATCCAATTCTTTTGGGGTGTTTAATGAAGAGGATCAGTCAGTTCATGTTATGCTTAAGGAGCTTAATGTTGGTGAGTCGTCTGAGATCATTGAGAACAAAGAAACTGACCCTCCTGACCGCCAATGATTGTGACCACATAGAATATTAGAGGAATGAATAAGGCTTTTAAACAAAGAGAAGCCAATGTTTTTGCTAAACGTAATAGAACTGACATTTTTTGTATTTTGGAAACGAAGATCAAACAGGCTAATTTATCCCCCATTTTGAGAAAGAGATTTAAATCTTGGAGTTTTATTAGTAATTACGGCTCTTCTCCATGTGGTAGAATTTGGCTCTTGTGGAACAGTGCTAAGGTGACGGTTTTTGTGGTTGACTCTTTTGATCAAGTAATTCATTGCCAAGTTATTGAAAATACATATGGGGAATATTTTTTCTTTAGCTTTGTGTATGGTAGTAATAAGTATGCTGATAGAAGTAGACTATGGGATAAATTCTCTGATTGGAGGCCGAGTACTCTTGGGTTTCCGTGGTGTATTGTTGGTGATTTTAATGAGATTATGCGAGTTGAGGATCGACTTAACTGTTAGTCCCTTCCTTCCAGTGCGGCTGATTTTAATATGGCAGTTGAATGTAATGATCTTATAGAACATCAATGGGTTGGCCCTTATTTCTCTTGGAGCAACAAAGCTGATGGTTCCCATTTGCGTGCTAGTAGGATTCACAGAGCCCTGATTAATCAAGAATGGCTTCATAAGGTTAATGGGTCTACACTGATTATGGGTACCCCAGACATTTCTGATCATTGTCCGTTGATTATCAATACTTGCCCGATCTTCATTCCTCGCAAAACTCCTTTCAGATTCTTCAATACTTGGGCTTCTCATGAAGGGTATAGACCTACTCTTGAGGAGGTTTGGAACTCTCAAGTCTTAGGCTACCCCATGTTCAGATTGGTTAAGAAGTTGAGATCCTTGAAAGATGCTTTTAAGCGCTTCAACAAAGATCACTTTGTGGGGATAAGTTCATGTATTGCAGCGACTAGAGCTGAGTTGGAGATTGCACAAACTAATTTGTTAAGTTCATTATCAGATCATCATTGGGCGACTAAGGAGACTAAATTGAGGAGACAATTGATGGAAGCCCTCATTCATGAAGAGTCCATTTTGCAACAGAAAGCTAAGGTCAATTGGCTTAAACAAGAGGATCTTAATACAGCTTACTTCCACAAAGTTATCAAAGGGCGACAGGTTCGTAATGTTAACACAACCTGATTAGTCGTATGCTTAGCTGTAACACAACCTGATTAGTCGTATGCTTAGCTGTAGATAATGATTGCTATCATCTGTATATTGCGATAATACTTAGCTGATGTATATCTTCACATATCATATGTATATTGGCCTTAGTATAGACTTCTATAGCATGTAAAAGACCTGTTGTACATTCGCTATAAATTAATCAAATGATGCTTGCAGTTGTACGGCCAAATACTTCCTTTCATGGTATCACAGCCTAGCCCTTTTTTTTTTTAACGATTCCAGCCAAACTTTTCCTTTCGCTTCCAGATACCTTTTCTCTCAATGACATCGACTTCCCTTTCTACAGAATCCACAACCACTCCTGCTTCTTCGTCGGTCCCATCTCTCCCGACGGTTAAGCACATACCTCAAGAAGTCTCAATTAAGCTTGGTACTGAAAATTTTCTTCTCTGGAAAACGCAGATTTTTCCCATTCTAAGATGCCATGGTCTTCTTGGCTTTATTGACGGTACCACCGCTAAACCTGATGTTGTCTCTGATGACTTTGCGAAATGGTTGCGCCTTGATCAAATGGTGCTTGGCTGGCTACTTGTATCTCTATCGGATTCCGTTCTCTCGCAGGTGGTTGACAAGACCACTGCTCACGATGTTTGGCTGACTTTGCAGGTTCTTTATGGCTCTCAATCTCGGGCTCGCATTCAGCAATTAAAAACAGAACTTCAGTCTCTTGTTAAAGGTGTACAGCCCATTCACTCATATATTCAGCAAGCTAAATCACTCTCCTTGGCTCTTGCTAGTGCTGGGAAACCTGTGGATGAAGATGATCTAATTCTCTGGACCTTACGCGGTTTAAGTGCTGATTATGATCCTATTGTGGCAGCCATTAACTCACGTCCAACATCTCCTAGTTTTGCTGAAGTCTGTGGGTTATTACTTGATTATGAATTGCGCCTTTCCACTAGTGCTGCTCTCGTAGAGAAATCTAATGCACTATCTATTGCCCCACCTCACAATACTCAGTCTCAAGCTTCTATATCCTCTCCATCGCTGTCCTATAATTCTTCCCAATCTGGACGCTCTAACAGGGGACGTGGTCGTGGGGGTCGCGGTAGTGGCCGGGGACGTCGTGGTGCTTCCTCAAATTCCAATTCCTTCAAAACCAATAATGGTACATCCTCTGTTGTTTGTTACCGTTGTGGATATCCGTACCATAAAGCCAACAATTGTTGGGCACCTGATGAAGTCATTAACAAAAACACTCAAGCCTTTAGTGCCATGCACGTCTCCAACCCACCTGACTTAGCTTGGTACCTTGATACTGGTGCAACTCATCATATGACACCAGATGACACACAGCTCAGTGGTAAGACTCCATATTCAGGTATGGACTCTGTTATAATAGGCAATGGAAATGGTTTGCCGATAACTCATGTTGGTCATCTTCCTCTTTCTTTATCCTCTGGTTCTACATTAAATTGCAGTGTTCTATTAGTTCCTCAACTTGCGAAACGATTATTATCTGTTGCGCAGTTTACTAGGGACAATCACTGTTATTTTATTTTTACCCCATATGGTTATTGTGTTAAGGATATGAAGACAGGCCAGCTTCTTCACCAAGGGAGGCTTGATGGCGGGTTATATTCTTTCCAGCAGCAGCCAAAGTTCTCTTTTCTTGTTAATAAAGTTTCGGTAGATGTATGGCACGCACGATTGGGACATCCAGCGGCAAATATTCTCTCTCGACTTCATAATGTTATTTTTATTTCTCCTTCATCTGTTAGACAATCAATTTGTGAAAGTTGTCAGTTTGGCAAGAGTAGCTGCTTGCCATTTAGTTTAGTCGAACAACATTTGCAACAATTGCTTCATATAGTACATTGTGATGTATGGGGTCCAGCCCCCTCGGTTTCAATGGAAGGTTTTCGCTTTTATTTAGTTCTCATTGATGATTTTAGTCGGTTTGTTTGGTATTATCCTTTATTTCGCAAAAGTGATGTGATATTTGTATTTCCCCAATTCATTGCTATGGTTGAGAACTTGTGTAATGCTCGTATTAAAAATATTCAAAGTGATGGCGGAGGTGAATTCACAGGTCATGCTCTCCAAAATCTTTTTCGTAACAAGGGTATTGTTCACAGGCTATCATGTCCTGGTACTCCTGAGCAAAATGGATTAGCGGAACGGAAGCACAGGCATATTGTCGAAACTGGCTTAACATTATTAGCTCATAGTCACTTACCCAAGCAATTCTGGAATCACGCATTCTCAACAGCGGTGTATCTCATTAATCGTTTGCCTAGTGCTTTGCTCAATTACAAATCTCCCTATGAAATGCTATATGGCAAGCTTCCAGATTATTCGACTTTTCGGGTCTTTGGCTCCATATGTTATCCATGTTTAAGCCCCTTTGGGCGACGCAAGTTGGACTTCAAAACTTGTCGTTGTATTTTCTTGGGCTACAGTCCTACTCATAAAGGGTACAAGTGCTATGAGTTAGCTACGGGGAAAATTTTGGTCTCTCGTCATGTGATATTTGATGAACATTATTTTCTCTCATCTCATAAGTCTTCTTCGCAGGTGTCTACTAAGCCATTTCGACGGGTCTCTTTTCCTACAGATCTATTAGAAGAACCACAGCAAAGTTCTTTACCATCAAGCTCAATGTCTACACCTATACAACTCTCTAGTTCGCCACATGGGCCTGACATATCCGCTGCTCCTGATCCTTCTTTGGCTTCATTAGGTGACCACCTTCAGACCGATGATCAATCTCACAGGTCTGAGCATACTTCTACAATGCCGCATGATGTATTGCCGCAATCATCTACTTCTTCTTCTAATTCGTCACAAGATCAGTCCACTAAATCAACTCCATCACAGCCTTGTAGCGATTCCTCTACGGAGCCAGCTGTGGACATCAATCGGACACATAAAATGATAACGAGGTCCATGGATGGAACTCGAAAGCCCAAAGCTTTCTCTGCTACTAAGTATCCGATTGCTGCAGGCCTTCTTGCGTCGATTTCGGTTCTTCCCCAAGAGCCAACTTGTTTTTCTCAGGCATCTAAAGATGCCAACTGGCGCGCAGCTATGTCCGAAGAAATTAACTCATTAATCAGGAATCAAACTTGGACTCTGGTTCCTTCTTCTTCTACCATGAATATTATTGGTTGTCGTTGGGTCTATAAAGTGAAACAGCGATCTGATGGCTCACTTGAGCGCTATAAGGCTCGACTAGTGGCGAAGGGATACACCCAACAGCCTGGACGTGATTATGGTGATACGTTCAGTCCAGTGGTTCGTGCTGGTACAATCCGTGTAGTTCTCACTCTAGCACTCTCCAATAATTGGCCTATGCGGCAACTGGACGTTAAAAATGCGTTTCTCCATGGCGAGCTGTCTGAAACTATATATATGCATCAACCTCCGGGTTTTATTGATCCTGAACATCCTGATCATGTGTGCAAGCTTCAGAAATCTTTGTATGGGCTCAAACAAGCTCCACGAGCTTGGTACCACAAGTTTAGTCAGTTTTTGCTCTCTTCAGGCTTTATACACTCACATCATGATGCATCACTTTTTATACGACGTGCACATAATCATGTTCTTGTCCTTCTTATTTATGTGGATGATATACTACTAACTGGGGACTCACTAGAGCATTTAACTTCTTTCATTCATCTTCTTTCTCACCACTTTGATATGAAAGACTTGGGTCCTCTTCATTATTTCCTCGGTATGGAAGTTCATCGCACTTCTCAAGGGTTGCACCTTACTCAAACAAAATATGCCTTGCAGTTGCTTACTCAATTCGATTTAGATGGGGCAAAGCCGGTTTCTACACCAATGGCTGGCTCATCGTCCACATCGCATGATGACCTCTTAGCCGATCCTACTGAATATCGACAGCTCGTAGGCGTCCTTCAATATCTCACGATGACACGTCCCGATCTTTCCTATGCTGTCAACTCTGTGTGCCAATTCATGCATAGCCCAACGGCTGCTCACTTCACTACCGCAAAGCGTATTCTGCGTTATGTAAAACATACGTTGAATTATGGTCTTCTTTTTCAGCAATGTTCATCGCTTACTCTATCTGGCTACTGTGATGCTGATTGGGCGGGATGTTCTATTACTCGCCGTTCAACTACTGGTTTTGCTATCTATCTTGGTACCAATCTAATCTGCTGGAGTTCCAAGAAGCAGCCTACTGTTTCTAAATCGAGTTCTGAAGCTGAATATCGGGCCCTTGCATCTCTTTCTTCTGAGCTCTTGTGGGTGCTTCACATCTTACATTTCCTTGGTATCTCTTGCCCTGTTATACCTACAATTCACTGTGATAACATTAGCTCCATCTACATGGCATCCAATCCGATCATTCATAGTCGCAGTAAACATATCGAGATTGATGTTCATTTTGTCCGGGACAAGATTAAGGAAGGGGTTTTTCGTTTGCAATACATTCCTACGGTAGATCAACATGCAGACATCTTCACTAAGCCTCTATATCGCACACGGTTTGAGATGATTCGTGCCAAGCTTCCTGTGGTTCCCCCACCTTCCGCTTGTGGGGGGGTGTTAACACAACCTGATTAGTCGTATGCTTAGTTGTAACACAACCTGATTAGTCGTATGCTTAGCTGTAGATAATGATTGCTATCATCTGTATATTGCGATAATACTTAGCTGATGTATATCTTCACATATCATATGTATATTGGCCTTAGTATAGACTTCTATAGCATGTAAAAGACCTGTTGTACATTCGCTATAAATTAATCAAATGATGCTTGCAGTTGTACGGCCAAATACTTCCTTTCACGTAATGCCATCTCTTGTGCTACTGATGATAATGGTAATATCCTGACTACAAATGCAGATGTTGTCGAGCGTTTTATGGATTATTACAAAAACTTGTTGGGTTCAGCCAGAGATGATAGAGTGGAGTACATTGTTGAGGACTTAAAGAATCTGTTTGGTAAGACTATTATAGAAGATGATAAAAGAATGCTATCTTCTATAGTGACTGATGATGAGATTAGAGAAGCTAGGTTTTCTATCAATAGCTCCAAAAGCCTGGGGCCTGATGGTTATCTAGCTTTCTTCTACAAGAATGCTTGGGATGTCGTTAGAGCCGTTGTTTGCTGTGCAGTACGAAACACCTTTGAGTCGGGTCACCTTCTCAAGGAAATTAATACAACAGCCATCACTCTTATTCCTAAGGTTAGCAATCCTTCGGGGTCGAGCGATTACAGGCCCATTTCTTTTTGTAACTTCATTTATAAATGTGTTTCTAAGGTGATTGTGAATAGATTATGCAAAGTCCTTGACTCGATCATTTCTATTAATCAATCAACTTTTATTCCGGGGAAAAATAGTTTGGATAATGTGCTTATTGCGCAAGAGTTGGTTAGAAACAATGGAAGAAAACACACTACATCTAGGTGCATTATTAAGTTTGATATTATGAAGGCCTATGACTTTGTTGATTGGAGTTTCATTCGATCTTGCCTTGTTGCTCTTGACTTTCTGGGAGAGTTTATTAATTGGATTGTTATGTGCATCTCCACGCCTACTTATTCGGTGATGATTAATGGCCAAATGGAGGGATTCTTTCAAGGGAAGAAGGGTCTCAGACAAGAGGATCCAATTTCACCATATATCTTTGTGATTGTTATGGAAGCTTTATCTCAACTTCTTATAATTCGGTGTGGCAATTTGAGGGGCTTTGGTTTTCACCCCAAGTGCAAGAAGATTAAGCTCAACCATTTGGCCTTTGCAAATGGTATTCTCATTTTCTCCAAGGCCAATCCTAGTTCCATCACTCTCATCAAGAAAGCAATCATCATCTTCTCTAAAATGTCGAGCCTTCACTTTAGCACCAACAAAAGTGAAATTTATTTTGCTGGCAGCCCCAACAGTTGTAAGCAATTTATTTGCTATCTTTTGGATGTCAAATAGGGTAGTTTGCATGTGAGGTACTTGGGTGTTCCTTTGATTGCTGGTAGATTGAATAAAGCTACTTGCAACATTTAAGTTGATAAAATCACAGCTCGTATTGATCACTAGACTACTAATTGGCTCACTTATGCAGGAAGGTTGCAACTAATCAACTCTGTTCTGCAAAGTATTACAACCTATTGGTGTAATGTCTTCATGCTTCCTAAAGGTGTTATTGCGGAGATCGAGAGGAAATTTGTGGTGTTCTTATGGAAAGGTGGCGGGGATAGCGCGAGATGAGCCAAAGTTGCATGGGCAAGGGTCTGTAAACCAAAGAAAGAAGGAGGCCTTGGTGTTCGTAGTGTTTCGGAGATTAACATTGTGGCTTTGCTAAAACAGTTCTGGCATACATATTATAATGGTGACTCCCTTTGGGGTTATTGGGCGAATCAGGTTCTACTTGATGAACAATGCATATGGAGCATCGACATCCCGAACAATGCTTCATGGACTTGGCGAAACTTGCTTCAAATCAGACACATTGTTTGTAAGTTTATTCGCCATCATGTTTCTAATGGTTGTAAAACTTATCTTATGTAGGACACTTGGTTGCCATATGGGAGACTTTGGGATGTGGCGCAAAATATGAACATTGGTATCTCGGCTGAGTGTTGTTTCATGAAGGTTGCGGATTGCATTGAGGGCAACGGATGGAGCTAGCCGATCCAGCTTAGATGGGTCGAAGCATATGTCAACTTCAATCCTAGAGCCGATATGGAGGATAAAATTGTGTGGGCTGCCTTGGATTTTAATTTATATTCTACTTGGGAGACTATACGTGGACGAAGCGAGGAGGTGATTTAGGACAATCTGGTATAGAACAAATCAATTTTTCTTAAACAAAGCTTTTGTACTTGGCTTGCCATGCTTGACAGACTCTCTACCAAGGTGAGATTATCTAGTTGGGGTGTTACCACTGATGCGAGTTGCACTTTCTGTGGACTGGGTGTGGAGTGTCGGGACCATCTTTTCTTTGATTGTCCTTTTACTCGTCGAATCTGGAAATGGTGTGCTAAAAGGATTAGATGCAGATTGCTTAATACTAGTTGGGATAATATTGTTGAGAAACTTAGCAAAATCAGCAAAGGGCGAAGTATGAAGGCTACTATTGCGAGAAATGCTTTCATTTCGTGTATCTACAATATCTGGCTGGAGCGAAATGGCAGAATCTATAAAGCTACGCCACATACGGAAGATCAGATTGTGGAGAAGATTAAATCAAATGTAAGGGATAAGGTTCGCCTACAATGTAAATATCCTACTACTTTAGACAATACACTTTTTTTTGTAGAGATTGGAACATCGGTATATCTTAAGTCCTCCCCACTTTGGGGTTGTTGATGTATGTTTTTTGCAGTGGAATGACAATATTACTTTTGTCGAACAAAAAAAAAGAAAAAAAGAATGCTATCATCGAAGTTCCAAGCAAGACAAGTAGTTGAATTAAAAGTGTTCATCCTATATTTTCTTCCCTATAAATACAGTTTCATAATTGGTTTTCTATATTCAATCCTAGGTCCCTTCTTTCTTTATTTTTTTATTTTTTTACGTCAAAATAAAGTTATATTAAACAAGTTAAAGTACTTACAATTGGGGAAAGGATTTTGATCTTATGCATGTGTGTTTTGTGTGATGGTGTATGTTGTAAAGGGTATAAATGAAATTTAGCATGATTTTAACAGAAAATTTAATAGAAGGCCTGTGTCTCACTTCATAAAAAATAGGGGGCCTATGTCTCCTTTTCAAATAAAGGAAGAAGTACGATTTAGAACAAAGATACCCTTTATAAAATCATTGCTTTTATTGAAAAACGAAAATGTGGTGCCCCACAAATACAAATTTGTACAGTTTTTCTTAAATGCAATGGAGGGATGACGACGTTAGGTATAAGTTTGAGCAGGATGGATTAAGAATTTTTGTTCATGAGGATTAAAAACACACAATTAAATACTTTTATATGTAATTTTTTTTTCAATGGAGGTTAAATTATTTTTAATCTAAGGCTCCTTTTTTTGCTGTAAAATATTTTTTCAGAAAATATTTTTCTAATTTTTTAGTGTTTGGTAACACCGAAAAATTGGTCAACTGGAAAATATTTTACAGTCAATAATTGCGGCTACTTTTGCATAATTTTTTGATGTTTGATAACACCGAAAAATTGGTCAATTGGAAAATATTTTCGAGTCAACAATTGCGGCCAGTACAAAATTTGGAAAAATATTTTCGTGTCCTTTGAGAGAAGAAAATATTTTACGGAAGTCACTGTACATTCAAACACCAGAAAATATTTTCTAATATTCTATTTTCCAGAAAAATATTTTTGCCCAACAAGTTATTTTACGGCAAAGAAACGGAGCACTGGAAAATATTTTATTTTCCAAGAAAATATTTTTTACAAGTAAGTTATTTTACAACAAACAAACGGAGCCCAAAGTACATAAAAATACATATATTTTCAAAAAAAAAAAAACTTCCTCTCACTCTTTAATATTTATGCTCTTGAGTCCGTGAGTGTTGCTGGCTTGCTGGCCCCGAAGTGAATCCACAACGTTCCTTTTCAAAATCACATGTGGATTAAGTTCATTATTACTAGAAAAGTATTTACTAAACAAACATATTTTTATTAAATTACAACTTTTTCTAACTCATTTAAGATTTTATAATCTCAGTTCACAAAGAATGAATTTAGGCGAAAAAGTTTTATATATACTCAACCCATACATACAAACATATTACGAACAATATTTAGTGTAATGACCCACGTCTAGCTATTAGTCTGTCACAAATTGAGCTTAATATCAATAGAGTCAAAATGCTTAAATCTGGGGTGACAGTGGAGGTAAACTCAAGTTATTATAAATTAAATACATACCTCTCTTGGGATGGAATATCTCATTTACTCTAAAAAGAAAGGAATGGGAGAATTTGTTTCGACAAATTTACTATAATTAATAGAGTAAATGACCAAAATGATCCCTTATCTTTGAGCTTTGTAACATTTTCATCCCTTGTCTACCAAATGTGATAAATTAGTCTCTTATCTTTAAATCTGCATCGTCGTTAATCCTTTTAAAAAAATTTATCAATTTTTTAACGTAGATTGCATGCACTTGACATGTGACCAATTAGTCTCTTACCTCTGGTCACATATCAGGCACATGCAATCTGCATTAAAAAAATTGACAAATTTTGTTAAAAGGACTAACAGCGTAGTAGATTTAAAGATAAAGGACTAATTTATCGCAGTTGGTAAATAATGGACAAAAATGTCACTGATATATTCATATGTTTAGACCTATTTCTTTGTTTTTTACAGTTAATTGCACACATTTATTGGAAAGATTGATAACTCTAATTGCGTTTTTGTTCATATAGGAATTGAATGATGAAAGAGTATTTGGAGGCAAATTGGAAGAAAATTGGACAGGAAAAGGAATAAGGCATTTTTGAGAAATATATGTTCAAGAGTTGAAGAAGCAAAGTCAAAAAAAAAAAAAAAAAGAAGAAAAAGAGAAGAAAAAAAAAAAATAGTGACCAAGGCTTTTCATAAGCCTTGGCCGTGCATAAGCCAAGTCCAATGTGGACTTTGGCTCACAAAAGAAAAGAATATAATAAACAAAGTCACATGGCCAAGTCTGGGCATGTGACAATAAAGGAAAAAAACATAGAAAATTAATGGTCAAACAATTAAACCTTGAGGTCAAGTCTATCAGAGTAGGGCGGTGCAAGTTTGTCTTATAAAAAGCCACGGCGCGAGACTAACCGAGACGAAGTAGAGAGCCACGCCGCGAGAATAATAGAGAAACAGAGAGGAGAGGAGCTTGGCGGCAGGAAAAAAACAAGGCAGCGAGCTTTGTTTGATTTCTTTCGTCAATTCTTTATTGTTCAAGTTTTGAGCTGAGAATTTGATTTTCAATTGAGATTCAAATTGTGCTTTAAAGTTTAAACATTGTTTTCAACGGATTCGAATTAATTTATGGGAAAGTTTAATTTACTTTCTTTTTATAATTTTAATTTAATTTCATTAAATATGAACAACTAAATTATTGTTTAGAGTAGGATTACTATGCAATAACTTAATTCTATGGTCTTGAACTTGGTTGGATTATTTTGATGCTATTTTAATATTTTTTATTTACATGATTTATTATTCATCCTATTATTTATGTTAAGGAAATTAAATTAATTGGGCATTAATTGGCTATGTTTTAGCAAAACTTTTGTTATTACCATACCTGTGTTATTGCCATTTGTGTTATTGTCATTTGTATTGTGCAGGAGAATATTATGGTAACTTACTATAATAGACAGGGATGTGTGATGTTTAAAGAATTGCATTAATTGTCTATTGATAAGGAAAGGAAGAATAGGGTTTTGTGGGAAGAGGCTTTTCTTGAAGTCCAAGTCGTGTTGATATGCAGCAGTCGTGTATTTATATGGAGCACAGGTCACCGCAGTAAGTGGAGAGACAGAGAGCCACATGGAGATATAAGAGAGCTCTGTTTGTTGTTACATGCCATGTTGCAACATGATTTGTGTTTAAGTTCCTAATTTATCAGTGTTGCAATTTTGTTTAGTTTTGTTATAAGCAACTTGTACAAGCCTTGAATAATCAGATTTCCATAACATTTCATCATTCTTAGGGAGAAGAAGTTGTGGTTCTCGGGAGAGAACATTGTTAAGTCGAAGGGAGCTCGCCAAACCAAAGTTCACTAAGGAGTTCTTCATCGAGGCATCAAAAGTCAAGAGGAAGTCTTTACTTATGTAAGTCCATTCATGATGTACCTTGATATTTCTTAATGAATTAGTTTGTTGGACCAGGGGTTGGTCCCATGGACATAGACCATACGGTTGAACCACATTAAATTTTGGTGTTCTTTATTTTGTTACAGCTTTACGTTTTCTGCAGTTGTGTATGTTCTCTGTTTTTGTTGCAACATTAAGTGAAACCTGTTATTAAGTTACTGAGATTGATCCAGTGTTTTAGTGAATGTTACAACATCGTATGTAACAGTTTTCTGGGTACACCACAAGCTCCATTAATTATTCAAATTATTCATACTTATCCTGCAATAACAAGTGCCATTAAGAGCCGGTTATGAACTAATTTGGTTAGATTCTTGGGAGTTTTGAGTTATTATTTTGCAGAAGTAGGTATAGAGTCTTATGTATGCTCAAGTTTGTACACGTCTGGATTTAGTGTACATAGTAGCTATGTTAGGCAGATATTTAAGTAACTCTATAATGGATCATAAAGAAATGAGGACAGAAATGGGTTATAAAGAGTTGATAGAGAACATAAGGTTACATGCTCACCTATTGGAAGTCAGATCAATTGGAGATCATTAGGTATTTTGATTCCGATTCTTTGGGATTTCAAGACATTGATAGATCCATCAAGTGTCTAGGTATTTAAGAAAATAGTTCAGAGTAAGATAGTGTCAATTGAACATATAGGAACAGACTCCATGCTTGCAGATCCGCTTACTAAAGGTTTACCACCCAAGGTCTTTCATGAGCATACAGCTCATATAGGCATTGTCTTATTTGATGGTATGTAGTTTTAGTGGGAGTCTGTTTATGTCTTTAGTTCTTTTCTTTGACACTATGTATGTTCAGTTTTCTGCATAATAAAGTTGATGGTTTTACCTCCATTTCTTACTCTGAATGTGTTGTATTTCAATTGTGATTTAACATAAGGTTTGAAAGAATAAGGTTTAATCTCACTACGGAATAAAGTTCGGACCAATTGGAAATAGACATGTTTGATTGCATGTAATTTCCAAGCCACACATCCATATTTGATCTATGTCATTGAATATATTTGGTATGGTGATCATTGATGGGTCCTGTTACAGTATAATGTAACGAATGCCGCTTTGGTCTCATGCTGGTATAGGAGATGGATTGGATTGTTTCAAAAGATGTTTTAAGAGTATGTAGCAATTTTGTGCACATAAGGTTATCAAATATAATTGTCTTTGGTATTATTGTGTAGCCCAAGTGGGAGATTGTTGGGATTATTTCAATAATCTATTATGGGCTTACACATAATTAACAATTATATTTGGGCTACTATTCTAATTAAAATAATTAAGCGATCTAATTTTAGTAAAGATCCTAATAAGATATCTTATCTAATATGGACTCTGTAATGTGTGGTATCTAATAGCAACCTAGTTAAGGCTTAGTGGGAATCTTATTAAGTTGTCTATATAAAAAGGTCTTAGTCTCCAAGGCTAAACACATAATATTCTATGTTTTCTCAAATCCTTACCTTGAGCAACATACAACAAGAGAATCATGTTTAGTCTATGGAAGGTCTTGCACCAAATTCTCAAAGGTTTTCTTTCTTTTACGTTATTATTGTCATGGATTTAGGTACGCCATTCTCATAGCTTTAAATTCTGCAATTCTGATATTTTGAACGAAGTGTATGGTTCATGTGAATATATTAATTTTGTTTTTACAGATGGTTCAAAATTCATGGGAGTGGGGGTTAAAAAACAATGGCGTAGGGCTTGTGGATGGGTTTAATTTTGGGTCTTTCCAACCAGGTTTGTGTGCATATTGTGCCAAATGGACAATATGACTGGAACTCTTTACATAAAGTGGAAACCAAAATCTAGTTTTCGTTTGATCAGCATTTATTCAAGCTAGTTTTTTCTTCTTTTTTTTTTTTTTTTAAATCAGGATTTCTACTAACCTCTTTAGTTTCAATAGTGTGCACTTCTTTAAACAAAGCATGGAACTATATTTTCAATTCTCAATACTCTTAACTTTATGGATATGACAACATTTCTCGTCATCATTGAGTAAAATTATGATAAATCCTGTGTAGTATAGTCGATGATGTAGATAAAGTGAGAAATTAAATAAAACACTCAAATAGTGGCCAAGAAATATTAATGAAATTAATCGAACCGTTACCACATTACACTTATTAGTCACTAATTTCAAGTTGCTTAGAACCATAGATTCGGAGCTTTGCAATCCTATTTTATGGATGTTACCAGCAACTTGTACCATTTAAAATACATGAAGAATGAAGCAACCTTAGAATACCAATATGATATTTGTAAAAGTGGTGTAAAAACTGTATAAAAGGTAAGAAAAAAAAAGTAAAGGACAATGTGTAAGGAAATGAGTTAACTAGATGGACTGAAAAGTATTGAAGATGATCAAAGAGGCTAAAAGACAAAGTTTTTTAGTTTTTGGTATATCCCTAAGCTTTTAATTTCTTCCGTCAAGTCCTTCAATCTTGACATCATTATTTATTTTTAACGTTATAATAGTCTTTTCTCTCCACTTACAAAAGAAATAATGAAAAAAAGCAAACAATTGCAAATGTACCCCCACCTCAACACGTCCTCCTCAACGGCGGTAGTCCAATACTCCCCTAAATCCCTCACCCCTATATTGCTACCACCAACCCCAACAACACCTCACACGTGCAATATTAAGGGTGAGAGGTTGATGGTCATAATAAAGTATAACCTCTTTAAATTAATAGTATTAGAATCACCTTATTCTATTAATTTAATAAAATATTAGTTTATCGATAAATTAATAATTAACCGATTTACACATATATTTTTAGTTTTCTGGCTTAACATTAAACATATTACAGGTTTTGACATTATAAGATACGATCCATAAAAAATATAACCCCAGAGACTTTTGATGGACCGTTAGAAACACCATTAATGAATTGAGGTTGTAATCAATGAGTTGGGTACCGTAAAAAAATAGATATTGATCACCTCTTGAATTTTTCAGTGAAAATGATGCCAGTACAGAGGTTTTGAGCGTAATAGATTATTAACAACATAATAAGGCATACTAAAGATGAAGTTGAAGTTGAAAGTGACGATGATACACAATATTTAAAATTGAGGTCACATAAGGAAGCACTCAAACAAAAAAAGACATTCCAAAACTTCTTATTGCAATACAAGAAAGCAACCCTAGGACTTTTAGGTATATTGCGAGCTATTAAAGAAGAGATTAATCTAAATTTGAAGTACAACAAAAGATAAGTTACTATTCATTTATATTTTGAGAAAATCTCATAATTAATTTGTTAGGGATTTTTTAGCTAATTATTAATTTATAGAATATTTAAGTGTATAAAATACAAATGAAACATTTTAAATTTATTATGTCATAATCTTATGGAGATTACTAAATTTTTACACTAATTTCAAGTCAGAACCATAAAATTTTAAAATTTAAAAGAGATTATTAGTTTAGCGAATATTAATTTAAAGAGGTTATACTTTACTGGGGTTGAGAGGTTCTGACCAAAAAAAAAAAAAAAAGGTTGAGGGGTTTGGGGTAGAAGGGCTGCAAATTAGGGTGGAGGGGTCTAGAATTGTTTGCTTTTTTTTTTTCTCATTTTGCAATTGGAGAGAAATCACTATTATACTCTTCAACCATAAAAATAAAATAAAATAACAACTAAGGTATCAAGTTTAAGGGAACTAGAAGAAGAAATAAAGAAACTCAGGGTCTTACTTGCCCAAATGCAAAAACTAAAGGACTTAGAGTTTGTTTGGTCTAATGTTTACATACTTAAAAACACTTTCTGTGAGTTTATAAACTGAAACTAACTTATTTGGCCCACTTCTAAAAGAGGTTGAAGAGCGTTTAGGTAAAAAGTTAAAAACAAGAAACTTGAAATTGAACCTTTTGAAAAAAAGCTTTTTCCAAACAGTTTTTATATAATGCGAGAAGTAATGTAATCGGAATCGTAAGATTCGCGATGCGAATCGTACGATTCGATACAATTCACTAAAAAAATGATACGAATCGGATAGGAGAATCGTGAATCGTAAGTGAATCGGTACCGAATTGTAGCGAATCGTGTGAATCGAACGATTCACTGAATCGTTCATGATTCGGGTCAATTTTTTTTTTTTAAGTCCAAAATATTTCAAAGTAGATAACAAAATAAGCCCACTTTAGTAAAAAAAAAGGGAGATAAAACTCATAACTGATTGGACCACTTGTGTTTACACCAGCTTTTGAGCACAAGTTTGGGCACTTGTAAAATGTGATATTGTTCCAACCAAAAAAAATAGTGTGATATTGTGATGCATGAATTGTTTGGGCTACTAGGAATAAGTGAAGTAGTGAACAATTTAGAAAAGTGACAAAAACATATATTAATATTAATTCAAATAAAGAATCTCCACTAAAAACTGTTAATAGAAACATAATATGTCAAATATCAACTAGTTTTAAATTTGTGACCGAATCGGTACGATTCACGATTTAAAAAAATGACATTTCGATTCACGATACGATTCACGATTAGACAACTACGGTGGGAAGCTATTATGTTAGACCAAAAAAAAAATTATTTCTTTTTTTTTTCTCAAATATACCCATCTATATTTTTAAAAACTAAATATGACCTTCAAATTTTGGAAAAGTAAATATTTCCAAACATATGTCAAACAATGAATATTTTTTTGTTCAACATCACTTCTTACCAAAGTTTATAGCTCAAAAATCAAAATTTCATAATTAGGCCAAACAGAGCCTTAGATATTTCTAAAATCGCTTATGTTAAGGTAAGGGTATGAAATATAGTCCATAGTCAATACTTGAGTTAATTAGAAACCTATAAAATGAACACTATGAGATCAATCCCGAGGCATAAGTTCGAAGATCAAGTTAGTGATCGATTAGTAACCATTATGTATTGTAGATTGAGTATATATATTATCTTAGGAAAGAGTCCCCCGAAAATTCCCGGTGCAAGACTCCTCTCCCAAAATGATAAAATAATAACTCTCAAGCAAATATTCCTTAAAACTCCATAAAATGCGGGTGAATTTTTCGGGTGGGAACCACCATGTATGTCTTGGGGATCTATCTGGGGAAATTTCCCTTCCTAAGAGTAACTTTGCCTTTCTTAATTGTGAGCATAACTTTTTTAATCAATTCGTCATATTGATTATTGAATTTTTGAAGAAATTACTATATGACTATATATAAAAACCTCTTGGAAAATACTACAATTCCATAAAGAAACCACTATTAAGTCATTGAAAAATATGCTTTCGGTGAAAACAATTTATTTTTCTTTTGGGAAAAATAGATAGTAGTTCAAACTCATATACTTTAATTACAACATATCAGCAGCTAAATATTCCATGTAACTACTGAGTAGAAAAAAAAAAGGAAAAAAATATTTTCGCCAAATACTTAAGACTGGACTTCCAATTCCAAATAGGACTCGCAAACCTCAACTTCGGATTTTATTCCAAACCAAATCCCTGGAGGACTAGGATAGCCCTGCTTGAGCTCTTTATATACATATATACTACAATCCTCACAATTCACTTCACAAGAAAGCTTGAGAGGCTTCTATATTTGTCATCATAAATTCAAAACTAGAAACCATTATCGCCGTGGATCTTGAAGGAAGCAGCAAACAATTATCAGTTGAAGAAGAAACAAACAACGGCAACTTTACCATTGCCAACCTTCCCATGGAAATACAAGAAGATATTTTAAGAAGGCATGCATTCAAGGACTTGTACTACTGCAGGCATGTTTGCAGGAACTAGTATAACTTGCTCTCAAACCCTACTTTTCTTGACACTAACCAAATAAAACCACCTTTTACGTCGTTTGTTGTTTGCTACAAAAATACATTATATATGTTTTGGAATGAAAAAGACAGGGAAGTGTTTCCTTATATTCCTATCAAACCGAAGAGGCTCCGGGTATTCTCATGGCCGCAAAAGGAGAGGGCATGTTGAACTTGTCAGGGCATGTAATGGCTTGCTATATGTAGCACAATGCTATCTTGGTATTGATTATACCGTTTACGCACTAAATCCATTGTTAGGGAAACCATTAATTCTTCCAAAGCCAAAAATAGATGAACATGTAATTGATCAACAGGCTTATGGATTTGGCTTCAATCCCGCTAGTGTTTAGCTTAAGGTACTAAGAATCATTACGAGAAAACTACAAGATGGTACAGTGAAATCAGAGGTTGAGGTTTACACGTTAAGTGAAGATGATGCATGGAGGAAAATTGAATATCATTATCATCATCATGATGTCCCTTACCCTTATTCTGGAAATTTTTTTAGTGCTAGTCTGTATGGGGCCATTCATTGGATGGTTGATGATATCGAAAGAATTGATTGCATATATGCTTTTGATGTCAAGGAAGAAAACGTTCGGGTCATTCCTCCTCCTCCTAGCTTGAAAAAGAGAAACATATGAATGAGTTTAGGAGTTTTTGACGATTGCTTGTGTGTTTGACAATTTTCCAATATTCCATCTGGATTTGTGGTAGATGAAAGATTATGGAGTTGTCTCGTCGTGGACAAGAGTCCGCATCAGTACAACAAGAGCAGATTTCTTTCCAATTGGGTATTAGAGAGATGAGAAGATCCTCATGACGAGTAGCTGGGCAATCCTGTTTTATTATGACAAAAGAAATCAGAATTGGGCTCGATTCAAGGCTTTTGATCATCACAGCAATAAGGTTATTGCATGCGATCTTGGTTTCTATTCACCCAAATTCCAATTGATATGAAGGTCAAGATTCTCAAATAGCATTTTCTTTTCTTTTCTGTTCCTCTTTGTAGTTTTTTGTTTTTGTTTGAAGTACTATAATTCCATTGATGTATCATGGCATTACACTACAAGAAAAATAGCCTTCGGTGAGGGACAATTCCTCTCGCTTGGCCCTCGACGAAAGGGTCTCTGCGAGGGCACGGCGAGAGGAATCGTCCCTCGCCGACCCTACGCCATTTTGCGAGGGGTCAATGAAGGACCATGTTGGCGATGACTGTACGAAGACAACAAGCCCATACGGGATTTGTCCGTCGTTGAGCCCTCACCGAGCCCTAGGCTAGCTCTTGCCGAATGCGTCCCTCATCCAACCTTTGCCGAATGGGTCCATTATCGCCATGGATCTTGAAGGAAGCAGCAAACAATTATCAGTTGAAGAAGAAACAAACAACTGACAACTTTACCATTGCCAACCTTCCCATTGAAATACAAGAAGATATTTTAAGAAGGCCTGCATTCAAGGACTTGTACTACTGCAGGCATGTTTGCAGGAACTGGTATAACTTGCTCTCAAACCCTACTTTTCTTGACACTAACCAAATAAAACTACCTTTTACGTCGTTTGTTGTTTGCTACAAAAATACATTTTATATGTTTTGGAATGAAAAAGACAGGGAAGTGTTTCCTTATATTCCTATCAAACCGAAGAGGCTCCGGGTATTCTCATGGCCGCAAAAGGAGATGCCATGTTGAATTTTTTAGGGCATGTAATGGCTTGCTATGTGTAGCACAATGCTATCTTGGTGTTGATTATACCATTTATGCACTAAATCCATTGTTAAGGAAACCATTAATTCTTCCAAAGCCAAAAACAGATGAACATGTAATTGATCAACAGGCTTATGGATTTGGCTTCAGTCCCGCTAGTGTTCAGCATAAGGTGCTAAGAATCATTACAAGAAAACTACAAGATGGTACAGTGAAATCAGAGGTTGAGGTTTACACGTTAAGTGAAGATGATGCATGGAGGAAAATTGAATATCATTATCATCATCATGATGTCCCTTACCCTTATTTTGGAAAATTTTATAATGCTAGTCTATATGGGGCCATTCATTGGATGGTTGATGATATCAAAAGAACTGATTACATATATGCTTTTGATGTCAAGGAAGAAAACGTTTGGGTCGTTCCTTCTCCTCCTAGCTTGAAAAAGAGAAACATATGGATGAGTTTAGGAGTTTTTGACGATTGCTTATGTGTGTTTGACAATTTTCCAATATTCCATCTGGATTTGTGGCAGATGAAAGATTATGGAGTTGTCTCGTCGTGGACAAGAGTCCGCATCAGTACAACAAGAGCTGATTTCTTTCCAATTGTGTATTGGAGAGATGAGCAGATCCTCATGACGAGTAGCTGGGCAATCCAATTTTATTATGACAAAAAAAATCGGAATTGGGCTCGATTCAAGGCTTTTGATCATCACAGCAATAAGGTTATTGCATGCGATCTTGGTTTCTATTCACCCAAATTCCGATTGATATGAAGGGCAAGCTTCTCAAATAGCATTTTCTTTTCTTTTCTGTTCCTCTTTGTAGTTTTTTGTTTTTGTTTGAAGTACTATAATTCCATTGATATATCATGGCATTACACTACAAAAAAAATAGCCTTCGGTGAGGGACAATTCCTCTCGCTTGGCCCTCGATGAAAGGGTCTCTGCGAGGGCACGGCGAGAGGAATCATCCCTCACTGACCCCACGCCATTTTGCGAGGGGTCAATGAGGGACCATGTTGGCGATGATTGTGCGAAGACGACAAGCCCATACGGGATTTGTTCGTCGTTGAGCCCTCACCGAGCCCTAGGTTAGCCCTTGCCGAATGCGTCCCTCACCCAACCTTTGCCGAATGGGTCCATTATCGCCATGGATCTTGAAGGAAGCAGCAAACAATTATCAGTTGAAGAAGAAACAAACAACGACAACTTTACCATTGCCAACCTTCCCATGGAAATACAAGAAGATATTTTAAGAAGGCATGCTTTCAAGGACTTGTACTACTGCAGGCATGTTTGCAAGAACTGGTATAACTTGCTCTCAAACCCTACTTTTCTTGAAACTAACCAAATAAAACCACATTTTACGTCGTTTGTTGTTTGCTACAAAAATACATTATATATGTTTTGGAATGAAAAAGACAGGGAAGTGTTTCCTTATATTCCTATCAAACCGAAGAGGCTCCGGGTATTCTCATGGCCGCAAAAAGAGAGGGCATGTTGAACTTGTCAGGGCATGTAATGGCTTGCTATGTGTAGCACAATGCTATCTTGGTGTTGATTATACCATTTACGCACTAAATCTATTGTTAGAGAAACCATTAATTCTTCCAAAGCCAAAAACATATGAACATGTAATTGATCAACAGGCTTATGGATTTGGCTTCAGTCTCGCTAGTGTTCAGCTTAAGGTGCTAAGAATCATTACGAGAAAACTACAAGATGGTACAGTGAAATCAGAGGTTGAGGTTTACACGTTAAGTGAAGATGATGCATGGAGGAAAATTGAATATCATTATCATCATCATGATATCCCTTACCCTTATTCTAGAAAATTTTGTAGTGCTAGTCTGTATGGGGCCATTCATTGGATGGTTGATGATATCGAAAGAACTGATTGCATATATGCTTTTGATGTCAAGGAAGAAAACGTTCGGGTCGTTCCTCCTCCTCCTATCTTGGAAAAGAGAAACATATGGATGAGTTTAGGAGTTTTTGACGATTGCTTATGTGTGTTTGACAATTTTCCAATATTCCATATGGATTTGTGGCAGATGAAAGATTGTGGAGTTGTCTCGTCGTGGATAAGAGTCCGCATCAGTACAACAAGAGCTGATTTCTTTCCAATTGGGTATTGGAGAGATGAGCAGATCCTCATGACAAGTAGCTGGGCAATCCTGTTTTATTATGACAAAAGAAATTGGAATTGGGCTCGATTCAAGGCTTTTGATCATCACAGCAATAAGGTTACTGCATGCGATCTTGGTTTCTATTCAGGTCAAGCTTCTCAAATAGCATTTTCTTTTCTTTTCTGTTCCTCTTTGTAGTTTTTTGTTTTTGTTTGAAGTATTATAATTCCATTAATATATCATGGCATTACACTACAAGAAAAATAGCCTTCAGTGAGGGACAATTCCTCTCGCTTGGCCCTCGACGAAAGGGTCTCTGCGAGGGCACGGTGAGAGGAATCGTCCCTCGCTGACCCCACGCCATTTTGCGAGGGGTCAATGAGGGACCATGTTGGCGATGACTGTGCGAAGACAACAAGCCCATACGGGATTTGTCTGTCGTTGAGCCCTCACCGAGCCCTAGGCTAACCCTTGTTGAATGCGTCCCTCGCCCAACCTTTGCCGATTGGGTCCCTCGCAGTGCCCTTGCAAATGCCTCCCTCGCCGATCCCTCGCTTAAATCATCCCTTGCCATGCCCTTGCCTTTTTCATCCATTGCCATGTCCTTGTCATTTCGTCCATTACCATGCCCTCCCTGAGCCCTCGTATATTTGTCCCTCGCTAATCCCTCGCGAATCCCTCGTAAAAATGTACTTTTTATATAATTTTCATTATAAGATTTACTATAATAAGTTGTTTAACCTGTGAATTAGATATTTAATACTGCAAAACAAGTCCTAAATCACATTTTTATAAAATTAGCTAATAAAAATCTAATAAAGTTGTTCAAAGTAAACCCAAAAGTTATTACAATCCGATTGTAATGGATGTTTACAATGTCGTAACATTAAAGAAGGCCAAAATTCATTGAATCCTACCATCACTCAAAGACGATGAGGACGAAGACTGTTGTTGTGTAGGTGCTGGAATGAGTAACCTTTAAGCAAGTAGTGCGAGTTGTGCTTGCATATCACGTAACTGCGATGAAGTTTCTTGTTGGAGTTTGCAATATGCCTCGTTCTGCTGATCCAGCTTGTCTTGCAGTTTGTAGTATGCATCGTTATGCTGTTCCAACTTGCCTTCCAAAGATGTTGTGGCTCGAGCAACGACCTCCTAGAGATCTTGTTACGTGATGTGGCTTCCAGGATCCGGGTGATTGTGTGAAGTAGACGCCACACAAAACTATGATCTAACCCCGTATAAAGGACATCGTCGAAGGTATGCAATAACACATCACATTCCCATTTAAATTTCTTCATTTCCCTTTCCAACAATGAGTAAAGAGGAAGAATGCCAGTCGCTTTCTTTTTCTTATAGTGAAGAGAAATACAACGACATAAAGGGAAAACCGTACGAGGACTGTAGCAAGAGAGTGAAACGTTCGCAACTTGATTTGAACAAATCACCTATGGGAGACAGATATATTTCTTCAGCTCAAAGGAAACAAGAAGTTCATTACCAAATGCTAAAAGTCTTACTGCCCAATTTCTTCCCGTGATATATATGTTTGTTCTACATATATATTAGTGATTGACCTGATCACTAAGAGGATAATGTACTTCTTATTATTATGTATTATCTGTGTATGTTTATGTTGTGATGAAATATGTCATTGTTATGTTTAGATGTATTCCAATAGTTTCGTTTCATAATAAAAATATATATGGTTTTTATTGATGAGAGCAATGTTGATCTAGAGCTTACTCTTGGCTTTGAACCTTTCCTAAAGCAATGAAAAATGGGACCTATAAATGTAACTGAGAAGACACATGGATGCCACGTGCAAAATGGTATTAAATGGGATTTTTCCATTTGAAAAAAGTTGGACGAGCTTAAAATAGTTTTTTTTTTTTTTTTTTGGAATATCTTTAATTTTTTTTGTGTGGTTATATTAGCTTTTATTTTATTTTGGTGATTAGAGGATGTAATACTGTAGAGTTTTTAGGCATTTAGTATATAGACAGATGAAATAAATAGTCAATTACGACGTTGAATTTAGCCATTATCTCTTTAAATTCTTTCTTTGTTTTGTTGTGACAATGAAATCTTCTCTTTCTCTCCCTGTTTTTTTTTTTTTTTTGTGTTGTGATAATGAAATCATGTTTAGCATATTTTTGATTCAGATGGGGCGATATAGAAAGAAGTTAGTTATTGGTGAGAGTCTTTTCAAAATAAATATCAACATCTTGAATACGTAGATTTTACGTAATAAGGCTTTTTCACCTTATAAAATAATTTTTAAGACTTAAAAATTGATTATTGACAGGCCATTCCCTCGCTGTTTCGGCGAGGGACGGTCTATAGAATCCACCATGCCATAGAAATCGAATTGGTTGAACTTAATAAAATAAAGAATTCAAAAGACACCCCCCTCCCCCCCCCCCCCCCCCCCCCCCCCCCCAGTTCTATTTCTTTCTATAAACAACAATGTTGAATTAGGCCGCCCTTTGCCTTGAAGAATTCACATATGGCCACCAGCTGAAACGACGAGGGACGACCCTATCCCTCACCGTTTCGACAAAGGAATGGCGTGTCCCTCGCCGTTATGGTGAGGGAATAGCCTCCCTCACCAAATGCGAGGGCTCGGCAACGGACCGTCACCAAAAATACATTTTCCTATAGTGTTATTTTAGTTTTGAATTTAAGGAAATTTCAAGTTTCCTTCTTAAAATTACATTTCTTAATAGTTAAGTTTTATATTCTTGGCTATCAAGTTTGAAAATAGGTCACGAATAATTCAAGTAAATTTGCCCTTGAGTCTAAGCCGCCGTTTTCAAAATCACATGTGGATTAAGTTCATTATCACTAGATAAACATTTACCTTAACGAAGATCGGTTTATTAAACTATGACTTTTTCTAACTTATTTAAGATTTTATAATCTCAGTTCAGAAAGAATAAATTTAGGCGAAAGAGATTTACACTCCACTCATTCATACAAACATAATATGTGTTGCAAATTTACGAACAATATTTTACTGTAATGACTCAAGCCTAGCTATTGGTCTGTCAACCAATTTAATTTCATCAATTCTCCCAAAATATTCAAACTCGGGATAATAATAATATTGAATTTAAGTCATTATAAACTAAGTCTCTGTTTGGCCTAACAGTGAAATTTTAGCTTTTGAGCTATAAAACTTTTAGAATAAAATTTTTGTAATAAATTTTTTGTAAGAAGTGCAGTTAAATAAAAGTTGTTTGGCTTGTATTAGGAAATGCTGAGCTTTTAAAACTTTTGAGGGTAATATCAGACTTTAGAAAATATGGAGGGGTATATTTGAGAGAAAAAAAAAACAACTTCACGCATTATGTAAACAGTTTCGTAAAAGCCTTTTTTGAAAAGTTCTAATTTGGAGCTTCTCATTTTTTAATTTTTTTCAGCATAAACTTTTACCTAAAAGCACTTTAAAAAATGGGACAAACAAGTTATTTCAGCTTCTAAACTCAAAAGAAGCATTTTTGAGTGTTTAAAAATTAGGCCAAAGAGAGCCCAATACATATCTTTCCTATTGCGTTAATCCGGGATGGAATGCCACATTTGCTCTAAAAACAAAGGGATGGGTGAATTTATGTTTCCACACATTTACCACAATCATTATTTGTCAATAGAAAATTTCTCGTGTAGTATCTTTCTCATTTATCTACCTCTCAAAATTGGCCGAAATTTTGATCTGCCCATCAAATGACATCTTTAGCAAGGGCAAGCGAGATAGGAAAGTAGGTGCCGTTTGTCTTGCAAGTGTATGTCAATAATTGTTAAGTTTGAACTTATACTTTTCAATCACAAATATTATTTAATCAATGATTGAATTGAAGTATAAGTTGGACGTATTGGTACACCATATAATCTTATAATAAATCCAATCTGATCCTTTTTAGAGTAGTTTTGTCGTCAGTAAAAAAATAAAAAAAAAGTGAGAAGAAACAAAGTGTGGAATTTAGAGGAAGTGGTGAACGGTGTTGGTTCTTGTGTGTGTGTTACGTGCAATTCTAATGTGCGTGTGATTGTGGCTACAACTTGCAAGTGATTAAGGTAAATACATGGCATGTGGCGATGCATGATAATTGACATCTTGTCCCAGTGACAGTTTTCTGGTCAAGCACAAGAGGAAGTAAAACGAACAAGAAAAAGGAAAGAGTGAAACAAAACAGAAAATCATAGGAGAAATAGATAGAAAAATTGATGTTTTGCCTCATTTTCCTCTGAAAAAATGTCACTCACTTGTGACAGTTTTTCAATTTTGACAGGTAGACAATAAAAGTGATTAGCTTGTGTACCTTTAAGAAACTTTAAATGAAAATATTGAAGTGACTTTTCTATAGTTGAGACTCAAATGGAATTATAAAGAAGTACACGTCTTCAAAACGGTTTTGATTTGAAAAAGTAATAACAAATAACAACAAAAATACTACAAGATGATTAATTAACAATAGATTGTAGTTGTGAAACCTCGTGAACTTACAATTAAAGAGGACGTAAAGGTCCTCTTAATCTTTTTTTTTGTTTTGTTTATATTAGCAGGGTCTTGACATATTGGTATTTCAACACTAAGGATGAGTATTAAGTGTTAAGACAAGCTTATATTCATAGAGAAAAATGTTTGGCTTTTGTATTTAAATGTGTGCATATATGTGTATCTTGTGTCCAATGTCCTTTCTTGATTGATTATCCCCCATCCTTCATATAAGTTTATGATATGTATTAGTCTTTAGTTTTGTTGGGAATTTTAGAATAAATCCCCAAATCCGGATCGTACACATAAATAAACGATACACAATATTTAACGTGATTCACCCAACTTTGGCTACGTCCACAAAGTAATTTCACTATTACTCAATATTTATGACTTTTGTTCGGATAAATCTAAACCCTTTTCACATAACTTTATGTACGGAAAATCCCCAAAACCCTCAATACATGAATATTCTCTCACTTATGAATTTGGACCACACCAAATGAAAACAAAATACTTTTGGTGCCCCTTTTCTATTTTTCAACAAATGATGCACCACCTCATTTTTTCAACAAAAGAGATGTTGCCTCTTTTTGGCCAAAGGGGGATGAACCCCATCAAGTTTTTGAAACTTGAACGGTAGCTAAATCTTATATGAAATAACATTGAGACAAGGAACTCTGACCACAGCTACTCTGTTGGTTGATTTAAATGACATGGCGTCTCTATCAACAAGTGGGACATCCCTGGGTCCTGCAAACAAATTCTTATTGGTTAAGCAATAACTTGTACCATCTTGTTCATATTAACCATCATGCATTATCAAGCTCATGCACTCCGAGATTTAAATATTGATGACTAAATAAAAACTTACCAGTCTAGGGAGTTTGAGTCATTGGCGTACTTACATCACTATGATATGCGAGATTATACTCGCAGCCGTTAGATCGATACTGCTGCTCACGCATGAGGCGAGTTTCATTACCTCATTGGAACCTGTTAATGTACAACTTCACTCTTTGCTGGTTTGAGATCTACTTGAGTTAATACCAGTCGGGGTCGTCAAATTGGATCTATGTGTCATGTCCAAGTTATGTCCTTGGACAATCGAGCCCGAGATGCTTGTTCTCACACTAACGTTGTCAACTCGCTTACTGAGTTTCTTTTTCATAACATTCACTGGTCTATTAATTCCCTTAAGCCATCTTGTGACATGACTCAAATTAAATTAATTATTGTTACTTCCGCGTCCAACTTGCCTGCTTTTAGATTTCAGGGCTAATGCTTAATAGCTATATCTATAAAATAGTTTCATCATTTCAACGTTCATGAAAAACCACAATAAGGGCAAGCAAGAGAGGACAAGAAGGAGATGTCTTCAAACAATGGTCTGCAAGCTACTGAGCCCTTGCTAGAATCTAGTGCAGAAACTGAAGCAAAACGGAGATGGTGGAAAAAGGTTTTGGACGTTGAAGAATGCAAGACTCAAATAATGTTTTCACTACCGATGATTATCACCAATGTTTCTTACGAATCCATATTTTTAGTTTCTGTCATGTTTGCTGGCCATCTTGGAGAGCTTGAGCTCGCTGGTGCCAACCTTGCCAATTCATGGGCCACTATAACTGGCACCGCTTTCATGGTGCATTTCTCTCATCCTTTTCTTTTGTTTTTATTTTATTGAGAATACTTTTGGATAGACCTATTCAGGGGCGTAGCCAGAAATTTTTCCTAATGGGGCCTAAAATAAATAATTTTTCAACTATATGAGTTTATATTTTTTTCAGTGGGGTCTAATTAATTATTTTAACTTAAAATTTATTGATATTTTAATTTTTTTTCTTAAAAAATACATAAAATTTTTAACTTTATTTTGAGTCAGTGGGGGTTGTAGCTCCCACTGGCCCTAGTGTAGCTCCCCTACTGGACCTATTGTTTTTTTACTGGGTTAGAAAGAAAGAAGGTTCATTCCATTTTTAAAAAACTTTTCGGGAGAAAAAAAAAAAAAAAACTTGTAACTAAGAGATAATCTTAGAAAGGTCTCTATTGGTTGCTAATATATGATTCCGTCCAAAAGAAGAAGTAAGTCTAGAACTGAAACACAAAATCTATCAAAACTAATCCTTAAAAGAATAGCCTGATAGAGGTGTTTATTTCAGTTTCTCCTTTATAAGTTCATGGTTTGCTTGAAAATTCTTGATATTATGAAGTATGATTGAAGAGCTTAGGTTTGAAGTTATGGAGGATGTTAAAAATATCACCTCTATGCTCTACAATGGTTAGGTGTCCGGCTTTGTAAATAGTACACACACAACTACAAACATTCATGAGTTTGGACCACACCACACGTGTGAATCCTATACACTTTTGAAAGACTTAGGGATAGATTTAGAAATTCTTTTTAGTGGGGTTAAAATATATAATTTTTTAACTATATGAATTATTTTTTGGTGGGGTAATTATGATTTTTAACTGAAAAAACATAAATATATATATATATTTTTAAAAACACATGAAATTTTTAATGTTTTTCTGAGCCTACCGCCCCCATTGGCCCTAATGTTATGTAAGTATAGATTGATACGGTAGTTTCTTTTAGCAGAGATCTTATTTCAACATCACTCTTAAAAACCACAGATCCAACAACTTGTTAACAACTCGTGAACTAACAAGAGACAATGAAAGTAGAAAAATTCTTCCATAAGCACATGTCAAGTTATTATTTCATGAGGCTAATCTACGTTAGTTTATATCGTGCAGATATACCATGTCAGAATATCAGAAGTTTCTCTTTTTATTAATTTGGCCTTACAGAGTTTTAAATAAATTATTATAATGTCCCACTTATGACAATTGATTGACATTTATCAACTAATTAAAACACTTTTTGTCCATGTAGCTGTGGCAGATTTGCCACATGCCTCATGGAAGAAGAACCTATGAATGTATTGATAGTACGATAGAAAAATAGCTCAAATGTTGTTTTGATATTTGGTCTTAAACGTTTTAAATCGGACACTTTAGTCACAAACGTTTTATAATAGGGACACAATTAGTCCATTAGTTCATTTATGTTCAATTTGCACTATTAAACTCACGTAATTCGCATGCCGCGTGTAAAAAAAAAAAAAAAATTGCATGCAAGTTAAAAAAAACACACATTTTTAAAAAAAAGTTCATACATGTTTTATGAATGGGATAAAACATGTTTTTTTTTAAACCTTGCATGCTTATGTTTTTTACGAACGATGTGTGCATCACATGAGTTAACGGTAAAAATTTAATTGAAATAAGCTAATGGACTAACGGTGTCTCTATTGTAAAACGTTTGGGACTAAAGTGTCCGATTTGAAATATATGGGACCAAAATGTCAAAAAAAGTAAACGTTAAGGACTATTTGAGCCATTTTTCCTAAATGATATGTGGATGATAGATACTACTACCGGGTTGGATCAAGTATAATGACGAATTTGCGGTAGCAAGACCATTTATCAGTATGCTCTAATGCAAGTATTGGATCAGTTAAACAGAAATTTAAACTTGAGATCTTTTGTCTAAAAGCAACACCTTTACCGTTTATCCTCAATTTCATGAACATTATCCTCTGAAAAATTGTCACTCGCTTGTGGCAGTTTTTCAATTTTTACAGGTAGATAATAAAGAGATTAACTTGTGTACCTTTGAGAAACTTTAAATGTAAATATTGAAGTGACTTTTCTATAGTTGAGACTCAAATGGAATTATAAAGAAGTACACATCTTCAAAATCGTTTTGATTTGAAAAAGTAATAACAAATTACAACAAAAATACTACAAGATGATTAATTAACAATAGATTGTAATTGTGAAACCTTGTGAACAGTTTCATGCATTATGTAAACAGTTTTGTAAAAGCCTTTTTTGAAAAGTTCTAATTTGGAGCTTCTCATTTTTTAATTTTTTTCAGCTTAAACTTTTACCTAAAAACACTTTAAAAAATGGGACAAACAAGTTATTTCAGTTTCTAAACTCAAAAGAAGCATTTTTGAGTGTCTAAAAGTTAGGCCAAAGAGAGCCCAATACATATCTTTCTTATTGCGTTAATCCGGGATGGAATGCCACATTTGCTCTAAAGACAAAGGGATGGGTGAATTTATGTTTCCACACATTTACCACAATCATTATTTGTCAATAGAAAATTTCTCGTGTAGTATCTTTCTCATTTATCTACCTCTCAAAATTGGCCGAAATTTTGATATGCCCGTCAAATGACATCTTTAGCAAGGGCAAGTGAGATAGGAAAGTGGATGTCGTTTGTCTTGCAAGTGTATGTCAATAATTTTTAAGTTTGACCTTATACTTTTCAATCACAAATATTATTTAATCAGTGATTGAATTGAAGTATAAGTTGGACGTATTGGTACACCATATAATCTTATAATAAATCCAATCTGATCCTTTTTAGAATAGTTTTGTCGTCAGTAAAAAAAAAAAGTGAGAAGAAACAAAGTGTGGAATTTAGAGGAAATGGTGAACGGTGTTGGTTCTTGTGTGTGTGTTGCGTGGAATTCTAATGTGCGTGTGATTGTGGCTACAACTTGCAAGTGATTAAGGTAAATAAATGGCATGTGGTGATGCATGATTATTGACATCTTGTCCCAGTGACAGTTTTCTGGTCAAGCACAAGAGGAAGTAAAATGAACAAGAAAATGGAAAGAATGAAAGAAAACAGAAAATCATAGAAGAAAATAGATAGAAAAATTGATGTTTTGCCTAATTTTCCTCTGAAAAAATGTCACTCGCTTGTGACAGTTTTTCAATTTTGACAGGTAGACAATAAAAGAGATTAACTTGTGTACCTTTAAAAAACTTTAAATGTAAATATTGAAGTGAATTTTCTATAGTTGAGACTCAAATGGAATTATAAAGAAGTACACGTCTTCAAAATCATTTTGATTTGAAAAAGTAATAACAAATAACAACAAAAATACTACAAGATGATTAATTAACAATAGATTGTAGTTGTGAAACCTTGTGAACTTACAATTAAAGAGGATGTAAAGGTCCTCTTAATCTTTTTTTTTTTTGCTTATATTAGCAGAGTCTTGATATATTGGTATTTCAACACTAAGGATGAGTATTAAGTGTTAAGACACGCTTATATTCATAGAAAAAAATGTTTGGCTTTTGTATTTAAATGTGTGCATATATGTGTATCTTGTGTCCAATGTCCTTTCTTGATTGATTATCCCCTATCCTTCATATAAGTTTATGATATGTATTAGTCTTTAGTTTTGTTGGGAATTTTAGAATAAATCCCCAAATCACAATATTTAACGTGGTTCACCCAACTTTGGCCACGTCCACGGAGTAATGTCACTATTACTCAATATTTATGACTTTTGTACGGATAAAGTCTAAACCCTTTTCACATAACATTATGTACGGGAAAGCCCCAAAACCCTCAATACATGAATATTTACTCACTCATGAGTTTGGACCACACCAAATGAAAACAAAATACTTTCGGTGCCCCTTTTCTATTTTTCAACAAATGAGGCACCACCTCATTTTTTAAACAAAAGAGATGTTGCCTTTTTGACCAAAAGGGGATGAGTCCCATCAAGTTTTTGAAACTTAAACGGTAGCTAAATCTTGTATGAAATAGCATTGAGACAAGGAACTTTGACCACAGCTCCTCTGTTGGTTGATTTAAATGACATGGCGTCTCTATCAACAAGTGGGACATCCCTGGGTCCTGCAAACAAATTCTTATTGGTTGAACAATAACTTGTACCATCTTGTTCATATTAACCATCACGCATTATCAAGCTCACGCAAGTCCGAGATTTAAATATTGATGACTAAATAAAGACTTACCAGTCTAAGGACTTTGAGTCATTGGCGTAGTTACATCACTATGATATGCGAGATTACACTCGCAGCCATTAGATCGATTCTGCTGCTAACGCATGAGGCGAGTTTCATTACCTCATTGGAACCTGTTGATGTGCAACTTCACTCTTTGCTGGGTTGAGATCTATTTTAGTTAATACCAGTCGGGGTCGTCAAATTGGATCTATGTGTCATCTCCAAGTCATGTCTTGGGACAATCGAGCACGAGATGCTTGTTCTCACACTAACGTTGTCAAGGCGCTTACTGAGTTTCTTTTTCATAACTGTCACTGGTCTATTAGGTCCCTTAAGCCACCTTGTGACATGACTCAAATTAAATTAATTATTGTTATTTCAGCGCCAATGCTTGATAGCTACATCTATAAAAAAGTTCCATCATTTCAACATTCATAAAAAATCAAAATAAGGGAAAGCTAAAGATGGGGAACAAGAAGGAGATGTCTTCAAACAATGGTCTGCAAGCTACTGAGCCCTTTCTAGAATCTAGCGCAGAAACTGAAGCAAAACGGAGATGGTGGAAAAAGGTTTTGGACGTTGAAGAATGCAAGACTCAAATAATGTTTTCACTACCGATGATTATCACCAATGTTTCTTACGACTCCATATTTTTAGTTTCTGTCATGTTTGCTGGCCATCTTGGAGAGCTTGAGCTCGCTGGTGCCAACCTTGCCAATTCATGGGCCACTATAACTGGCACCGCTTTCATGGTGCGTTTCTCTCATCCTTTTCTTTTGTTTTTATTTTATCGAGAATACTTTTGGATAGACCTATTCAGGGGCGCAACCAGAATTTTTTTTTAATGGAGGCTAAAATAAATAATTTTTCAACTATATGAGTTTATATTTTTTTTCAGAAATATATTGATATTTTAATTTTTTTCTTAAAAACTACATAAAATTTTTAACGTTATTTTGAGTCAATGGGGGTTGCAGCTCCCACTGGCCCTAGCGTGGCTCCCCCAGTGGATCTATTGTTTTTTGGCTGGGTTAGCAAGAAAGAAGTTTCATCCCATTTTAAAAAAACTTTTCGGGAGAAAAAAAAACCCTTGAAACTAAGAGATAATCTTAGAAAGGTTTCTATTGGTTGCTAATATATGATTCCGTCCAAAAGAAGAAGTAAGTCTAGAACTGAAACACAAAATCTATTATAACTAATCCTTAAAAGAATAGCCTGATAGAGGTGTTTATTTCAGTTTCTCCTTCATAAGTTCATGGTTTGCTTGAACATTCTTGATATTATATTAAGTATGATTGAAGAGCTTAGGTTTGCAGTTATGGAGGATGTTAAAAATAGCACCTCTATGCTCTACAATGGTTAGGTGTCCGGCTTTGTAAATAGTACACACACAACTACAAACATTCATGAGTTTGGACCACACCACACGTGTGAATCCTATACACTTTTGAAAGACTTAGGGATAGATTTAGAAATTCTTTTTAGTGGGGTTAAAATATATAATTTTTTAACTATATAATTTTTTATTTTTTATTTTGGTGGGGGCTAATTATGAATTTTAACTAAAAAAACATAAATATTTTATTTTTTTCCAAAAAACCACATAAATTTTTTAATATTTTTTTGAGCCTACCGCCCCATTGGCCCTAATGTTATGTAAGTATAAATTGATATGGTAGTTTCTCTTAGCAAAGATCGTATTTCAACATCACTCTTAAAAACCACAGAACCAACAACTTGCAAACAACTCGTGAACTAACAAGAGACAATGAAAGTAGGAAAATTCTTCCATAAGCACATGTCAAGTTATTATTTCATGAGGCTAATCTACGTTAGTTTATATCGTGTAGATATACCATGTCAGAATGTCAGAAGTTTCTCTTTTTATTAATTTGGCCTTACAAAGTTTTTAATAAATTACTATAATGCCCCCACTTATAACAATTGATTGACATTTATCAACTAATTAAAACACTTTTTGTCCATGTAGATGTGACAGATTTGCCACATGCCTCATAGAAGAAGAACCCATGAATGTATTGACAGAACGATAGAAAAATAGGTCAAATGTTGTTTTGATATTTGGTCTTAAACGTTTTAAATCAGACACTTTAGTCGCAAACGTTTTATAATAGGGACACTGTTAGTCCATTAGTTCATTTCTGTCAAATTTGCACTGTTAAACTCACGTAATTCGCATGTCGTGTGTAAAAAAAAAAAAATGCATGCAAGTTAAAAAAACACACATTTTTTTAAAAAGTTCATACATGTTTTATGAATGGGATAAAACATGTTATTTTTTTAACCTTGCATGCTTCTGTTTTTTATGAACGGCGTGTGCATCACATGACTTAATAGTGAAAATTTAATTGAAATAAGCTAATGGACTAACGGTGTCTCTATTGTAAAACGTTTGGAATTAAAGTGTCCGATTTGAAATATTTGGGACCAAAATATCAAAACAAGTAAACGCTAAGGACTATTTGAGCCATTTTCCCTAAACGATATGTGGATGATAGATACTACTACCGGGTTGGATCAAGTATAATGACGAATTTACGCTAGCAAGACCATTTATCAGTATGCTCTAATGCAAGTATTGGATCAGTTAAAGGGAAATTTAAACTTGAGATCTTTTGTTCTAAAAACAACACCTTTACCGTTTATCCTCAATCTCATGGACATTATCCTCTGAAAAATTGTCACTCGCTTGTGACAGATTTTTAATTTTGACAGGTAGATAATAAAAGAGATTAACTTGTGTACCTTTGAGAAACTTTAAATGTAAATATTGAAGTGACTTTTCTATAGTTGAGACTCAAATGGAATTATAAAGAAGTACACATCTTCAAAACCGTTTTGATTTGAAAAAGTAATAACAAATTACAACAAAATTACTACAAGATGATTAATTAACAATAGATTGTAATTGTGAAACCTTGTGAACTTACAATTAAGACTAAGAGGGCGTAAAGGTCTGCTTGATCTTTTTTTTTGTTTATATTAGCAGGGTCTTGACAGTTTGGTATTTCATCATTGAGGATGAGTATTAAGTGATAAGACACGCTTATATTCATAGAAAAAAATGTTTGTCTTTTGTATTTAAATGTGTGCATATATGTGTATCTTGTGTCCAATGTCCTTTCTTGATTGATTATCAATCATCCTTCGTATAAGTTTATGATATGTATTAGTTTTTAGTTTCTGAAACCTGAACGGTAGCTAAATCTTGTATGAAGTAATATCGAGACAAGGAACTCTGACCATAGCTTCTCTGTTGGTTGATTTAAATGACATGACGTCTCTATCAACAAGTGGGACATCCCTGGGTCCTGCAAACAAATTCTTATTGGTTGAGGGATAACTTGCACCATCTTGTCCATATTAACCATCACACATTATCAAGCTCACGAACATCCGAAATTTAAATACTGACCACTAAATAAAGACTTACCAATCTAGGGAGTTTGAGTCATTGGCGTACTTACATCACCATGATATGCGAGATTACACTCGCAACCTTTAGATCGATACCGCTGCTCACGCATGAGGCGAGTTTCATTACCTCATTGGAATCACTCTTTGCTGGTTTGAGATCTATGTACTTTAGTTAATACCAGTCGGGGTCGTCAAATTGGATCTATGTGTCATGTCCTTGGACAATCGAGCCCGAGATGCTTGTTCTCACACTAACGTTGTGAAGTCGCTTACTGAGTTTCTTTTTCATAACAGTCACTGGTCTATTAGTTCCCTTAAGCCATCTTGTGACATGACTCAAATTAAATTAATTATTGTTACTTCCGCGTCCAACTTGCCTGCTTTTAGATTTCAGCGCTAATGCTTAATAGCTATATCTATAAAATAGTTCCATCGTTTCAACAATCATGAAAGACCACAATAAGGGAAAGCAAGAAAGAACAAGAAGGAGATGTCTTCAAACAATGGTTTGCAAGCTACTGAGCCCTTGCTAGAATCTAGCGCAGAAACTGAAGCAAAACGGAGATGGTGGAAAATGGTTTTGGACGTTGAAGAATGCAAGACTCAAATAATGTTTTCACTACCGATGATTATCACCAATGTTTCTTACTACTCCATATTTTTAGTTTCTGTCATGTTTGCGGGCCATCTTGGAGAGCTTGAGCTAGCTGGTGCCAACCTTGCCAATTCATGGGCCACTATAACTGGCACCGCTTTCATGGTGCGTTTCTCTCATCTTGTTTCTTTTGTTTTTATTTTATCGAGAATACTTTTGGAAAGACCTATTGGTTTTTTGCTGGGTTAGCGAGAAAGAAGGTTCATTCCATTTTTTTTTAAATTAAAAAACTTTCCGGCAGAAAAAGAAAAAAAAGAAACCTTGAAACTAAGAGATAATCTTATAAAGGTTTCTATTAGTTGCTAATATATGATTCCGTCCAAAAGAAAAAGTAAGTCTAGAACTGAAACACAAATCTATTAGAACTAATCCTTAAAAGAATAGCCTGATGGAGGTGTTTATTTCAGTTTCTCTTTTGTAAGTTCATGGTTTGTTTGAACATTCTTGATATTATGAAGTATGATTGAAGAACTTAGGTTTGAAGTTATGGAGGATGTTAAAAATAGCAACGCTATGCTTTACGATGGCCAAGTGACCGTCTTTGTAAATAGTACACACACAACTACAAACATTCATGAGTTTGGATCACACAACACGTGAGGATCCTATACACATGTGAAAGACTTAGGGGTAGATTTAGGAATTTTTTTCAGCGGGGTTAAAATATATAATCTTTTAACTATATAATTTTTTTTTTTGTGGGGGCTAACTATGAATTTTAACTTAAAAATATAAATATTTAATTTTTTTATAGAAAAATACATAAAATTTTTAACGTTCTTCTGGGCCTACTGCCCCCATTAGTCCTAATGTTATGCAAGTATAGATTGATACGGTAGTTTCCCTTAGTAGAGATCTTATTTCGACATCACTCTTAAAAACCACAGAACCAACAACTTGCCGGACAACTCATGAACTAACAAGAGACAATGAATATATTGACAGTACTAAGATTTAAGATATGGTGACATTTTGCTACTAGTACTTGAGGTGGGTTGTATTAGACCCGTGAAGAGGAGACTTAAAAACGTAGCATAGCATGCAAATTCTTCTTGGTCTATATAGAGGTGATTTATTAGCATATAAACAATACGTGGATGATAAAGACTACTACCGAGTTGGATAGAGTGTAATAACCAATTTACTTTAGCAAGACCATTTATCAATATGTTCTAATATATGTATTAGATCGGTTAAATGAAAATTTAAACTTGAGATCTTTTGTCTAAGAGCAACACTTTTACCATTTATCCTCAATCTCATGGACATTATCCTCCACAATTTAAGAATATTATTTCTTGACTAACTGTATTAACCCCACTTGGTTAATCTCATCTTCTAATTAGGGATGTGGTCACAATTGCAATCAAACCAATCTTCATTCCCCAATTTTTTGTAACTTGATGTATATTGTGAGGGTAACATGACACTTAACTAGTACGAAAAACCGCATCTCACCAACCACCGCCACCTATAAAACTCCTAGGTCTAGGGTTAACAAGACCATACAAATAACTTACCCTAGCATCACATTTTACAGACTTTTTAGATAGGATGATATATAGGTGTGTGGTTTGGATTTAGTTTCCACTTTTCCCTATATATGTTGTAGAGTATTTCAAGTCACATGAGTTTCTTTTCAACTAGTAAATCGATGCAGTTAGCTCCACTTTCTATATATATATACGTCGAATTAGCTTACTGTTTCAGTTGCTGCACGTTGATCATTTGCTTAAATTATTGCGATCAATATTTTTCTAGCGAAGGGGTGGCTACAAAACCCCATGCATACATCTTCAGAACTAGTCTAGCACAAACCCACAAAGTGCAGCCCGGATACAAAGGCTGAAGTTTGTATTTTGAGGAGTTTAGAGCTGACCAGCATGTCAACACAAGTACACAACTAATCTAATTTTATTAATTACAAACTAATAATAACATGTATAGTTATGGAAATAGTTTCTTACGAAAATGTAAAATAAAATTGGGTACAATAAATTCTTAAGTACGTCTAACTTATCACTAGGCTTTTGGTCTAATGATATGATTTTTGCTTTAAGTGCGAAAAGTCTTAAGATCAATTCTCTGAGTGTATAATATTATACATAATGTAATATGAGCTTAGTCTTCCTTTGAATCAATAAAAATGAGAATACGTCTAACCTTTTTTCAGCTTCACGCATAGTTAAAGTTTCGTGTGTCAGGATATCTTAATAAAAACTGCTTTTTCTTTGCTTCTTTATAATCAAACCAAGTAAGAGGATAATGCTAATATCTAAGAATATATTGCTTATCAACGCAAACCCGCATGCATTCTTGGGAAAATAGTTTAGAAAAGAACGTGCTTGTCCTTGGACAAATCTTAAATTTTTCCTTAATATTATACTTCTTGGAATATTGATTAAATATTTTTTATTATATATATAATATTTCTTCTTTGATAATAGGTTGGCCAAAGTGGTGCACTCGAGACATTATGTGGTCAAGGATTTGGTGCGAAATTATATAGGATGTTGGGGATATATCTACAAGCATCTTGTATTTTATCATTTCTTTTCTCCATTTTCTTATCCATCGTGTGGTGGTATTCAGAAACAATTCTGATTTCACTCCATCAAGATCCTCAAATAGCAAAACTTGCTGGTCTCTATTTGAAGTATCTCATCCCTGCATTATTTGCATATGGATTTCTGCAAAATCTGTTGAGGTTTCATCAAATGCAATCAATTGTGAAGCCACTTATTGTGTGCTCACTTTTGCCATTAATGTTTCATGTGGTGATTTCCCATGCTTTGGTTCGTTGGACATGTCTTGGTTTCCAAGGATCAGCAATGGCAACTTCGATTTCAATGTGGATATCTGTCTTCATGTTGATTATACATGTGCTTTGTTGGAAAAAATTTGAGCACACTTGGGATGGATTTTCACTGGAATCTTGTTGTCACATTTTCACAAACCTGAGACTCGCCCTACCCTCTATTGGTATGGTGTGGTTAGTACACTTCCCTTGTCAATCTTGTTTTAAGATAGGGTAAATCTTTAAAACGGCAGTTCTTTTAAACGGTTGTTCCTTTTTGATAATTTATTATTTTCGAATCGACACATAAATATCAAGAATATGCCTGCTTATACACGTATCTGTATCATGAACAATCATTTTGGAACGGCTACAATTTTGAAAAATTCTTATTTCACTCTATACTATTAATTTACACACATTTATTATAATGTGTTCAAAAATGATCTATATCCAACTATTAGTTGCAATGCTAATGTTAAGAGGATGTACAAACTTTGTTTTGTGTCAAGAATCACATAAGCGTGAACCATAGAAAATTCTAAACATGTCGAACCAAAAGGTACAAAATAAAATATTTAGAACATTTCGTAAAGTTCAAAATAATAATGAAATTAACCAATATATAACCCAACTACACAAACTTAATTACCTCATAATATTTACCCTCGGTATATGCACCAGTTTGGAAGAATGGGCTTTTGAGCTTCTCGTCTTATTAGCTGGACTGATGCCAAACTCACAATTTACCACTATATCAATTGCAATGAGGTAAAAAATTTCAATGCTGCCTATACTCGTTTGACATGAAAATGCATAGATTAAATTCTGATTTTTATTAGATGTGCTTCACTAATTGTTTCGAATTTCATCTTCAGTGTGAACACAGAATCGATTGCTTACATGATTGCTTGCGGTCTCAGTGCGACTACAAGGTAGTATGGTATGAAAAATGTTGTCCTTATATATGAGGACATTTGAGAACCTGTCTCTCTTTTATGCTCGTCTTGCTAGCATATTTAATTGTTAAATTAACTTGTCTAGTATTTTCGTGCTTTAGTCTTTGGCCAGTGACATTCCCTTTCCCGTGCTCTAACTATAAGCCAGTGGCATTCTTTTTTTTTTAAAAAAAAGCAAAGAATTGCTACAGATTTTCGCTTTCATTTTACTAGTATTTTTACATATTCTGATAACTATCAATGCAACATACTTCTACAGTACTAGAGTGTCAAATGAGCTAGGAGCTGGTAATCCAAATAAAGCGAAGCATGCTATGGCTGTTGCCATCAAGTTATGTGTTCTTGTGGCACTTGGTATTGATTTGGATCTAGGTGTCGGTCACGGTATCTAGGCTGGTCTGTACAGCAATAGTTCAACGGTCAAAATAAAATTCGCTTCAATGATGCCTCTGCTTATAGTTTCCATAGCAATTGATTTTCTTCAAGGAGTCTTATCAGGTTGTAAGCATATATATGAAATTTCATGTCATGAATATCAAGGGATTCTCTTTTTTCCTCTAAAAATAAGAATTTATTTTCAGGGGTCGCTAGAGGATGCAGTTGGCAACACATAGTTGTATGTATTAACTTGGTATCATTCTACTTCATTGGAATGCCAATCTCACACCTCCTTGATTTGAAATTGGAACTACATGCCCAGGTAAACTAGAGATTGTATGAGATTTCATATCCATGTAGGCTAGGATCGATCTATAATATAAGTTTTAGGGACTGCAATTCCACTAAATGCCACAAAACTATTTAAAATCTTCTGATTTTTTTTTTTTTTTTTTGTATTTTTAGTGTGTAAAATTACTTAGTCAACTAATTCCGTAACAAATCGATTTAGCCTCCATTTAACTCCCATTGATAAAATATTATATATAGATTTGCCCGACATGTAGAATGCATATCATTTAGTTATGTGTATAATAGATTTTGTATCCATGTAGGCAAGGGTGAATCTATAGTATTGTCTAATAAATGTTATGTATATCGATTCTCTCTTTTTTTTTTTTTTATGTAAACTATAGCACTATAGTATCATCTAATCTATAGGTTTCATGTCGTCTGATCTGTAGGGGCCGCAAACCTCATCAAATCCAACAAAACTATTAAAAATCTTTAGATATTTTAAGTACTTTCAATATGTAAAACCACTTAGCCGGCCCCCACTAATTTTGCACCAAATCGATTTAGTTCCTACTTAGTTCTCACCGATAAAATATTAATTGTAGACAGGGCCGTCTCAAATAATTTGGGGATCTTGGACGATTATCTAAATAGGGGCCTTAATAATTAGGTTTTTTCTCAATAAAAAAAAACTCTAAATTTTCTATTAAAATAATCACTACAAATAAAAGGACATTTTTCCAATGTTCTTTATCTTTATTAAGTCTTTCTTCAGCATATTTCTTGGACCTTAATAATTAAGCTTTATTAAGTCTATTGCATATAAGAAAAATTAATTAAAAAAAATGAATATAAGTAAAAAAATAAATTATTTCAAGTTAAGATATATATAAGTATGTAAACAATATCAAAATTTATCACATAAAAAAATAAAATGAAGAGTTGAATGTATACCTCTATGCTTTATTTCTTGGGCCAACCTTGCTTTCTTATATTATATGCAAAATTAATATCACAATAAACAAAAATCGTTTAAGTACTAACCTTCAATAATTCAAAATCGATTAAGTGCTAGGCGTTTGACATTTTTTTATTAAGTTAGTATTTTTTTTTTAACTTGGGGCCCCCAATCTAAGGGGGCCTTGGGTACCGGCCCAAGCTGCCCATAGCTTGGACCGGGTCTGATTGTAGATCCGCCTTGTATATAAATTGCATAACGTCTAGTTATGTCTATGGTAGATTTCATGTCTATGTAAGTACAGGTAGATCTATAATATCATCTGATACGTGTTATGTGTATCAATTTGTTAACTATCATTACACTTATTAACTATCAATCTTTTTTTTTTTCTTTTCTTTTGTTTTGGTGGAATAGGGATTATGGATGGGCTTAATTTGTGGTCTAACCAGCCAAGTTTGCTTTTTGTTGGTGCTCGCATGTCGAAACAGATGGGCTAGATTGGATCTCCTCACCAACAATACAACAAAAGTCTAATTTTGGTGTAATCAACACATCTCCATGTTGATGCAGCTTACGGTTAGAGGCTATATAGAAGTAAGATTTTTATTTGTTGAATTTTTTACCGTACAAAAAAGGTTCAAGAACAACCGAGACACACTGACATGCGTGGCAAGAGGATTTTCACAGAGATTTTAAAATTTTCACTTTGAAAAAAATGCACGAAAGAAGAATTTTTCTTCTTGGTAAGTTTTAGTATCATGTCAATTCCAAAAAAATTTCACTTCAACCAATGTCGTTGTCCTAAATTGTAAGCCATTGTTTCAATATTTTGAGTTGGATGCTCAAGCATGCTATCAAAACCCTCTTGTAATGCATAACGACCCAACGAGATTTAGACTGTACAATCTAACAATGATTAATTAATGATGATAAATATCAGGCCAGTCCGTGGGGATAAGAAGGGTCTTCTGAACAAAGTCCATATGTCATTGTCGTGCCCTAGTTGTTAATTTCCACTAACAAAACATAGATTTAAAGTTAGCGTTAACATTGTTTCTAATCATGGACTAAACTTTGAATCTAATGATACATAGGCCTCACTCAAACTCCATTCATGTTTGTAGCGGGTCTATGTGTGTTTTTTTGTTAAAAAGTTAGGTATACTCAACTTCTAATTGCTCTACATTTCTTAGCCTTTGCAATAACTTCATCGACATTACCTACTAAATAAAAGACTTATTTAGGAAGACCATCTAATTTTTCAGAAAGGATGCAGATAACTAAAATAACATTTGGTTAGACACCTCCACAGATGACCCCTTCATTGGTTGAATTGTAATGCATATCCATACAAATGTGATAATTGGATCCCAGGAAAAAAAAATTATTCATTTTTAAAATAAACAAGTGATTTTTTCATTTCCAAAACTATACAAGAAAACCATGTACAGAACATCACGACTCTTGCCTAAGTAAAAATGCAAGAGAGTACCTACTAAGTCAACCGTAAGAATGGAAAAGAGAGAATATCTTATCCCTTCTCACTAGAAATCCAACCACTGTTGACCGCTTACCTCTCTCACAACCTGTTCTTTCTGACCCTAGATCTTGAAACCTAAACACTTACCAAACCTTTCCTTACGCCTCTCTTGGTCTTAATTAGGTTTTTATGGCCCAAAAGAAGCTCGGTGTTGCTACTAAGGTTGTGCCGAAACAAGCTGTCTCTCCGCCGAAGGTGATGTTGTCTCTATCAACCTCAGTTGAACGACAGGGTGGATGCTTATCTACCCTGTTGTCCTCCCCTGGTAGCTCCCCTGTTGTCGCTGCTAGATCAGCCAGTCACGCAGAGGTTAGTGCACCACATCTGTCAGCTAATAGTGTGGATTTCCATCCCCTTACGCATGGTCATGGTGACGATAAGGATACCTCCCCTATTCCATAGAATATAAGTGCTCCAAATATTGTTGATGCTGGTAATAAGATGAACCAACAGGGCCCTGTTACGAAAATGTGGAAGAAATTATTTGAAGGAGAGTTCAAAGAATCTATGCAACTCTCGTACACTGAACCTCACTTTGAGGATGGTCAGATTGTTGTCAAGGCTACCCCTGATATTATAGAAGAAGGCATTGCATATTGGAAATCATGTCTGTTGGGTCAATTTTTAGACCATCCGCCACTTTTTTCTTAATTAGGAATATGGTCGAGTCTCAATGACGTAAGCTTGGCAAGGTGGAAATAAAGTCGGTTGATAATGATCATTTTGTGTTTCGATTTGAGGATGAATCCAAGTGCAATCTGGCGTTGGGTCAATTTTGGCATGTGGGGAATAAACCGCTTCTTTTGAGACGATGGAAGCCATTTTCTCAATAGGAGAAGGTGAAGTCTCTAGTTATTCCTATTTGGCTCCAGCTTAGGAAAGTGTCGTATGTTATATGGACTAAGAGAGGACTCAGTCTGATTGCGAGTCGTTGGGAGTTTCGCTTCAAATGGAAGCAGCCACTGAGGTTAAAACTCACCTTAGCTATGCTAAAATTTGTGTTGAAGTTGATCTTAACAAGGATTTACCATCAACTATTCCTTTGGATATAGGTGGTGGTAATAAAATTATGATTGTGGTTGAGTACACTTGGAAGCCAATGTTTTATAATATCTGCAAAGATTTGGGACATAGTTCGCAGAAATGCAAAAACTGCCATGATGAATGGAGAGGAAAGGCTCCTGTTGTTGCGGCACGACCAGCCCAAGAGGCTCCAACTCCGGCACCTCAGGATGGGAATACTCCCATCTCAGATGATGATTGTCTCTCGAATTTGTGGACTGATGTTAATAGAAAACAAAACAAATCTGTGACGGCGCCCACTATGCCTCGCAATGAATAGCGTAAGTCCCCTTCCCCATCACGCAATATAGATAAACTATCTAATACTTTTGGGGTGTTTAATGAAGAGGATCCGTCAGTTCATGTTATGCTTAAGGAGCTTAATGTTGGTGAGTCGTCTGAGATCATGGAGAACAAAGAAACTGACCCTCCTGACCGCCAATGATTGTGACCACATGGAATATTAGAGGAATGAATAAGGCTTTTAAACAAAGAGAAGCCAATGTTTTCACTAAACGTAATAGAACTGACATTTTTTGTATTTTGGAAACGAAGATCAAACTAGCTAATTTATCCCTCATTTTGAGAAAGAGATTTAAATCTTGGAGTTTTGTTAGTAATTACAGCTCTTCTCCGTGTGGTAGAATTAGCCTCTTGTGGAATAGTGCTAAGGTGACGGTTTTTGTGGTTGACTCTTTTGATCAAGTAATTCATTGCCAAGTTATTGAAAATGCATCTGGGGAATGTTTTTTCTTTAGCATTGTGTATGGTAGTAATGAGTATGATGATAGAAGTAGACTGTGGGATAAATTCTCTGATTGGAGGTTGAGTACTCTTGGGTTTCCGTGGTGTATTGTTGGTGATTTTAATGAGATTATGCAAGTTGAGGATCGACTTAACTGTTAGTCCCTTCCTTCCAGTGCGGTTGATTTTAATATGGCAGTTGAATGTAATAATCTTATAGAACATCAATAGGTTGGCCCTTATTTCTCTTGGAGCAACAAAGCTGATGGTTCCCATTTGCGTGCTAGTAGGATTGACAGAGCCTTGATTAATCAAGAATGGCTTCATAGGGTTAATGGGTCTACACTGATTATGAGTACCCCGGACATTTCTGATCATTGTCCGTTGATTATTAATACTTGCCCGATCTTCATTCCTCACAAAACTCCTTTCAGATTCTTCAATACTTGGGCTTCTCATGAAGGGTATAGACCTACTCTTGAGGAGGTTTGGAACTCTCAAGTCTCAGGCTACCCCATGCTCAGATTGGTTAAGAAGTTGAGATCCTTGAAAGATGCTCTTAAGCGCTTCAACAAAGATCACTTTGTGGGGATAAGTTCATGTATTGCAGCGACTAGAGCTGAGTTGGAGATTGCACAAACTAATTTGTTAAGTTCATCACTGGATCATCATTGGGCGACTAAGGAGACTGAATTGAGGAGATAATTGATGGAAGCCCTCATTCATGAAGAGTCCATTTTGCAACAGAAAGCTAGGGTCAATTGGCTTAAACAAGGGGATCTTAATACAGCTTACTTCTACAAAGTTATCAAAGGGCGACAGGTTTGTAATGGCATCTCTTGTGCTACTGATAATAATGGTAATATCCTGACTACAAATGCAGATGTTGTCGAGCGTTTTGTGGATTATTACAAAAACTTGTTGGGTTTAGCCAGAGATGATAGAGTGGAGTACACTGTTGAGGACTTAAAGAATCTGTTTGGTAAGACTATTACAGAAGATGATAAAAGAATGCTATCTTCTACAGTGACTGATGATGAGATTAGAGAAGCTATGTTTTCCATCAATAGCTCCAAAAGCTCGAGGCCTGATGGTTATCTAGCTTTTTTCTACAAGAATGCTTGGGATATCGTTAGAGCCGATGTTTGCTGTGCAGTGCGGAACACCTTTGAGTCGGGTAACCTTCTCAAGGAAATTAATACAACAGCCATCACTCTTATTCCTAAGTTAGCAATTCTTCGGGGCCGAGCGATTATAGGCCCATCTCTTTTTGTAACGTCATTTATAAATGTGCTTCTAATGTGATTGCGAATAGATTATGCAAAGTCCTTGACTCGATCATTTCTGTTAATCAATCAGCCTTTATTCGGGGGAGAAATTGTGACGCTCGAGATTTAGCCATGCATTTAATTACTGTTGCATCCTTTGTTTGCGCATCTCTTTCTATGTCTTATTAACTGCCTTCTTAAGTTACTATTCACTTCGTTTTTAAACTGCATTCTATTGGTTAATTAGCATTTTTATTAAATCATATTAATTGTAAAAGTAGTGGGAAAATGTGCATTTGAGCTAAAGGCGTTAGGAGAGCTCGTTTAGAAAATGATTTTTGTAGTTGAATGAATAGTGTTACGTAACTAACTTAGAGATTTAATTAACTAGCACACATGTTTCACCTTAGGCTCGTTTTTAAGCTTACTACGCGCATTTTAGAAACCACTTAAACACCCAAACAAGACCCCACCTTAGTCATTCATTAAATAACCTTATTTAGCTCATAAGATAACAAAAGAAAAAAAAAATAAAAGCTGAAAAAAAGAGGGCAGAACCCGATAGCTCCAAGAGAGGAAAAGAATGAGATTTTGCTCACTAAGCCTCCAATCCAAGCCTCTCCAAGCCTTGAGCAACTAGTGTAGGGTGTTTGCAAGGTTCCTAGGTGCTCCTACGCGTATTGGTGAGGGATTTCACGGCTTGTTTTTGCATTTTTAAATAGTTGCTCATTTCTTGATTTGTTGAAAATATGATCAAATGTCATTGTATTAGTTATCTATGCTATTATACCATGTATATGAATGCTAGAGAACATATTTGAGCTATCGTTTCGCAATTTAAATGGTTAGAATCGTTAGTTTGATTTTTAGGGTGAATAGTGACGTTTTTCTAGGGTTTTGCGTAATTGCTCGAATTAGCTCGATCCAATGCTTCTAATAGATGTCTTAGGTGCTAGTGAAGGTAACCTAATAGCCCCGTGCACTTGCATTGTCCTTAAATCGCTAAAAATGTAAAATAGTCGACTTTAATTTGGGGCTTTCGAGGGTAATGCGAATCCGGGTAAATTCGGGCTTCAATTCTAGTATCCTTAAGTTACCTAGGTGCTATAGAAGCCTTGATATCCCTTGTTTGAAGCCCGGACAATGTAGGTGTAGTTTGAAGCTATAAGAGGGAAATTGGGGCTTTCAGGGTAATCGCGTGCATTTGAATGAGTTAGAGGGTTGAGAGGGTACCTTGAGGGTTAGTTAGAGGGTTGGGAGAGTTTCCTTTGAAAATGGAATCATTAACCTTGGTTTGGAAGAGAAATAGTTTGAAAAACAAAGGGGTTTAGGTACAATTTCGGTTGTCTCACACTTCTAAACCCATGGCATGACTCCTTAAGTGTTTACATGTGGTTTCAAGTTGATATGGAGCTTTTGGTATAATTCTATGCTTATCTTGTATATGTTCCTTTGTAAACTGCTTATTAGCTTATATAATTGCTTCTAATCTAATTGCATTGAGGTCAACCTACTTTTTTGATCCTCCTATGTGTTAATGCTTATATTATTGCTATTAAATTGCCATTGTTAAGTGCATTGCATCGTGGTTGCGCAACCATAGTGTTAGGGGCGGATGTGTTGAATATCGGCTGGGCGGCAGAGGGCTTGCCGGTGGATATTCAAACTCCGTGCCCTAGTCCCTCATTCGCCTGGTCCGGAGATTGCCAGGGGATGTTGGGTCGTAGGATTATCGGGGTACATCCGGAGTACACCCACTGGAGTGTTTGGGGTTATGCCGGCTTATCGTGATCGTGCTCGTGGTTCGTGGATCGTGATTGAAGACCTGTGAAGATTGGTGTATAGGGGATTGTGTGAAATGTATCCTTTTAAATGTGTGGTTATTTAAGTTATCATTGTTTCTTTAATTGTCTAAGTGTTATTGTTGTATAATTGTATTATCTGTTGCATTGCACGCCCCGGGACTATATCCCTCACTGGGCAACAGTGGTTGCTCATACCTCGATATCTGTTTCAGGAGACGCTGAGGGTGATCCCCAGCTTGTTGAGTTAGTTGAGGAAGAAGAAGTTCAGATTGAGCCTTTACCTTAGTTGTTGTGCCTGATAGCTTGAGGTGGTTAATGAATTTGCTGCTATGTGGAAGATTCATCTGATTATCTTATGTATTATTTTGTAGCCTAAGGGCTATGTATATGCTTGTTGTATAAGTTGAAGACTAGTTGGTTGTGTTGTAGCTTTGAAAGCCTATGTACTGTAATAACTTATGATCTACTTCTATTCGCTTTGCTTGCTTGGGAGTGAATGGCTTAAAGTAGAAATGTTTGATCTTTCAATTATGTTTAATTGATTTCCTAGAATGTCATGATTATAAAACTATGTTGATAACAAGTTCTCGCATGCTTGTGTGTTTTGGAACTATTGTGTACCATAAGGCTCGGATGGCCTTAAAACTTTGTTGTTTAATTAAGAAAAGCTTGTATTGTATTGTTGGGACTTTGTTTGAGTGATTACAGGTTTTTAGAATGTCCACGGTACAGGAGAGACTCTGTCCGTGTGTCGGGTCCGGACTTAACCTTTAGCTTGGGGGTTGGGTCGGGGCGTGACAGAAATAGTTTGGATAATATGCTTATTGCGCAAGAGTTGGTTAGAAACTATGGAAGAAAACACACTACATCTAGGTACATTATTAAGTTTGATATTATGAAGGCCTATGACTCTGTTGATTGGAGTTTCATTTGATCTTGCCTTGTTGCTCTTGACTTTCCGGGAGAGTTTATTAATTGGATTGTTATGTGCATCTCCACGCCTACTCATTCGGTGATGATTAATGGCCAAATGGAGGGATTCTTTCAAGGGAAGAAGGGTCTTAGACAAGGGGATCCAATTTCACCATATATCTTTGTGATTGTTATGGAAGCTTTATCTCAACTTCTTATAATTCGGTGTGGCAATTTGAGGGGCTTTGGTTTTCACCCCAAGTGTAAGAAGATTAAGCTCAACCATCTGGCCTTTGCAAATAATATTCTCATTTTCTCCAAGGCCAATCCTAGCTCCATCACTCTCATCAAGAAAGCAATCATCATCTTCTCTAAAATGTTGAGCCTTCACTTTAGCACCAACAAAAGTGAAATTTATTTTGTTAGCTGCCCCGACAGTTGTAAGCAATTTATTTGCGATCTTTTGGATGTCAAATAGGGTAGTTTGCCTGTGAGGTACTTGGGTGTTCCTTTGATTACTGGCAGATTGAATAAAGCTACTTGCAACATTCTAGTTGATAAAATCACAGCTCGTATTGATCACTAGACTACTAATTGCCTCACTTATGCAGGAAGGTTGCAACTAATCAACTATGTTCTGTAAAGTATTACAACCTATTGGTGTAATGTCTTCATGCTTCGTAAAGGTGTTATTGCGGAGATCGAGAGGAAGTTTATGGCGTTCTTATGGAAATGTGGCGGGGATAGCGCGAGATGAGCCAAACTTGCATAGGCAAGTGTCTGTAAATCGAAAAAAGAAGGAGGCCTCGGTGTTCGTAGTGTTTCGGAGATTAACATTGTGGCTTTGCTAAAACAGTTCTGGCATACATATTATAATGGTGACTCCCTTTGGCGTTATTGGGCGAATCAGGTCCTACTTGATGAACAATGCATATGGAGCATCGACATCCCGAACAATGCTTCATGGACTTGGCGAAACTTGCTTCAAATCAGACACATTGTTTGTAAGTTTATTCACCATCATGTTTCTAATGGTTGTAAAACTTATCTTATGTGGGACACTTGGTTGCCATATGGGAGACTTTGGGATGTGGCGCAAAATATGAACATTGGTATCTCGGCTGAGTGTTGTTTCATGAAGGTTGCGAACTGCATTGAGGGCAACGGATGGAGTTAGCCGATCCAGCTAGATAGGTCGAAGCATATGTCAACTTCAATCCTAGAGCCGATATGGAGGATAAAATTGTGTGGGCTGCCTTGGATTTTAATTTCTATTCTACTTGGGAGACTATACGTGGACGAAGCGAGGAGGTGATTTAAGACAATCTGGTATAGAACAAATCAATTTTTCTTAAACAAATTTTGTACTTGGCTTGCCATGCTTGACAGACTTTCTACCAAGGTGAGATTATCTAGTTGCAGTGTTACCACTGATGTGAGTTGCACTTTCTGTGGACTGGGTGCGAAGTGTCGGGACCATCTTTCTTTGATTGTTGCTAGTTGGGATAATATTGTTGAGAAACTTAGCAAAATCAGCAAAGGGCAAAGTGTGAAGGCTACTAGTGCGAGAAATGCTTTCAATTCTTGTATCTACAATATCTGGCTGGAGCGAAATGGCAGAATCTATAAAGCTGCACCACATACAAAAGATCAGATTGTGGAGAAGATTAAATCAGATGTGAGGGATAAGGTTCGCCTACGAAGTAAATATCCTACTACTTTAGAAAATACACTTTTTTTTGTAGAGATTGGAACATCGGTATATCTTAAGTCCTTCCCACTTTGGGGTTGTTGATGTATGTTTTTTGCAGTGGAATGACAATATTACTTTTGCTGAGCAAAAAAAAAAAAAAAGAATGCTATCATCGAAGTTCCAGGCAAGACAAGTAGTTGAATTAAAAGTGTTCATCCTATATTTTCTTCCCTATAAATACAGTTTCATCGTTGGTTTTCTATATTCAATCCTAGGTCCTTTCTTTCTTTATTTTTGATTTTTTTTGGTCAAAATAAAGTTATATTAAACAAGTTAAAGTACTCACAATTGGGGAAAAGAGTTTGATCTTGTGCATGTGTGTTTTGTGTGATGGTGTATGTTGTAAAGGGTATAAATGAAATTTAGCATGATTTTAACAAAAAATTTAATAGAAGGCCTGTGTCTCACTTCATAAAAAATAGGGGGCCTATGTCTCATTTTCAAATAAAGGAAGGAGTACGATTTAGATAAAAGATACCCTTTTATAAAATCATTGCTTTTATTGAAAAACGAAAATGTGGTGCCCCACAAATACAAATTTGTACAGTTTTTCTTAAATGCAATGGAGGGATGACGACGTTAGGTATAAGTTTGGGCAGCGTGGATTAAGAATTTTTGTTCATGAGGATTAAAAACACACAATTAAATACTTTTATATGTCATTTTTTTTTCAATGGAGGTTAAATTATTTTTAATCTAAGGCTCTGTTTTTTTGTTGTAAAATATTTTTTTTCTAATTTTTCAGTGTTTGGTAATACCGAAAAATTGGTCAACTGAAAAATATTTTTCAGTCAACAATTGCGGCTACTTTTGCTTAATTTTTTGATGTTTGGTAACATCGAAAAATTGGTCAATTGGAAAATATTTTTCAGTCAACAATTGCGGCCAGTACAAAATTTGAAAAAATATTTTCATGTCCTTTGAGAGAAGAAAACATTTTACAGAAGTCACTGTACATTCAAACACCAGAAAATATTTTTCAATATTCTATTTTTCAGAAAAATATTTTCACCCAACAAGTTATTTTACGGCAAAGAAACGGAGCACTAGAAAATATTTTATTTTCCAATAAAATATTTTTCACAAGTAAGTTATTTTATGGCAAACAAACGGAGCCTAAAGTACATAAAAATATATATATTTTCAAAAAAAAAAAAAATAACTTCAACTCACTCTTTAATATTTCTGCTCTTGAGTTCGAGAGAGTTGCTGGCCTGCTGGCCCCGAAGTGAATCCACAACGTTCCTTTTCAAAATCACATGTGGATTAAGTTCATTATTACTAGAAAAGTATTTACTAAACAAACATCTTTTTATTAAATAACAACTTTTTCTAACTCTTTTAAGATTTTATAATCTCAGTTCACAAAGAATGAATTTAGGCGAAAAAGTTTTATATATACTCAACCCATACATACAAACGTATTACGAACAATATTTAGTGTAATGACCCACGTCTAGCTATTAGTCTGTCACAAATTGAGCTTAATATCAATAGAGTAAAAATGCTTAAATCTGGGGTGACAGTGGAGGTAAACTCAAGTTATTATAAATTAAATACATATCTCTCTTGGGATGGAATATCACATTTACTCTAAAAAGAAAGGAATGGGAGAATTTGTTTTGACAAATTTACTATAATTAATAGAGTAAATGACCAAAATGATCCCTTATCTTTGAGCTTTGTAATATTTTGATCCCTTGTCTACCAAATGTGATAAATTAGTCTCTTATCTTTAAATCTGCATCGTCGTTAGTCCTTTTAACAAATTTTATCATTTTTTTAACGTAGATTGCATGCACTTGATATGTGACCAATTAGTCTCTTACCTCTGGTCACATATCAGGCACATGCAATCTGCATTAAAAAAATTGACAAAATTTGTTAAAAGGACTAATAGCGTCGCATATTTAAAAATAAATGACTAATTTATCGCAGTTGATAAATAATAGACTAAAATGTCACTAATATATTTATATGTTTATACCTATTTCTTTTCTTTTTACAGTTAATTGGACAAGTTGATTGGAAAGATTGATCACTCTAAGTGTGCTTTTGGGCATATAAGAATTGAATAATAAAAGAGTATTTGGAGGCAAATTGGAAGAAAATTGGACAGGAAAAGGAATAAGGCATTTTTGAGAAATATATGTTCAAGAGTTGAAGAAACAAAGTCAAAAAAAAAAAGAGAAAAAGAAAAGAAAACAAAAAATATATATATAAAATAGTGACCAAGGCTTTTCATAAGCCTTGGTCGTGCATAAGCCAAGTCCAATGTGGACTTTGGCTCACAAAAGAAAAGAATATAATAAACAAAGTAAAAACATAGAAAATTAATGGTCAAACAATTAAACCACGGCGCAAGTTTGTCTTATAAAAAGCCAAGGCGCGAGACTAACCGAGACGAAGCAGAGAGCCACGCCGCGAATAATAGAGAAACAGAGAGGAGAGGAGTTTGGCGGTAGGAAAAAAACAAGGCAGCGAGCTTTGTTTGATTTCTTTCGTCAATTCTTTATTGTTCAAGTTTTGAGCTGAGAATTTGATTTTCAATTGAGATTCAGATTGTGCTTTAAACATTGTTTTCAACGGATTCGAATTAATTTATGGGAAAGTTTAATTTACTTTCTTTTTATAATTTTAATTTAATTTCATTAAATATGAACAACTAAATTATTGTTTAGAGTAGGATTACTATGCAATAACTTAATTCTATGGTCTTGAACTTGGTTGGATTATTTTGATGCTATTTTTATATATTTGATTTACATGATTTATTATTCATCCTATTATTTATGTTAAGGCAATTAAATTAATTGGGTATTAATTGGCTATGTTTTAGCAAAACTTTTGTTATTACCATACATGTGTTATTGCCATTTGTATTGTGCAGGAGAATATTATGGTAACTTACCATAATAGAAAGGGATGTGTGATGTTTAAAGAATTGCATTAATTGTCTATTGATAAGGAAAAGAAGAATAGGGTTTTGCGGGAAGAGGCTTTTCTTGAAGCCTAAGCCGTGTTGATATGCAGCAGTCGTGTATTTATATGGAGCACAGGTCACCACAGTAAGTGGAGAGACAGAGAGCCACATGGAGATATAAGAGAGCTCTGTCTGTTGTTACATGTCATGTTGCAACACGATTTGTGTTTAAGTTCCTAATTTATCAGTGTTGCAATTTGGTTTAGTTTTGTTATAAGCAACTTGTACAAGCCTTGAATAATCAGATTTCCATAACCTTTCATCATTCTTCGGGAGAAGAAGTTGTGGTTCTTAGGAGAGAACATTGTTAAGTCGAGGGGAGCTCGCCAAACTAAAGTTCACTAAGGAGTTCTTCATCGAGGCGTCAAAAATCAAGATGAAGTCTTTACTTGTGTAAATCCATTGATGATGTACCTTGATATTTCTTAATGAATTGGTTTGTTGGACCAGGGGTTGGTTCCATGGACGTAGACCGTACTGTTGAACCACGTTAAATCTTGGTGTTCTTTATTTTGTTACAGCTTTATGTTTTCTGCTGTTGTGTATGTTCACTGTTTTTGTTGCAACATTAAGTGAAACCTGTTATTAAGTTACTGAGATTGATCCAGTGTTTTAGTGAATGCTACAACATCGTATGCAACAGTTTTCTGTGTACACCACAAGCTCCATTAATTATTCAAATTATTCATACTTATCCTGCAATAACAAGTGTCATCAAGAGCAGGTTACGAACTAATTTGGTTAGATTCTTCGGAGTTTTGAGTTGTTATTTTGCAGAAGTAGGTATAGAGTCTTATGTATGCTCAAGTTTGTACACGTCTGGATTTAGTGTACATAGAAGCTATGTTAGGCAGATATTTAAGTAACCCTATAATGGATCATAAAGAAATGAGGACACAAATGGGTTATAAAGAGTTGATAAAGAACATAAGCTTACATGCTCACCTATTGGAAGTCAGATTAGTTGGAGATCATTAGGTATTTTGATTCCGATTCTTTGGGATTTCAAGACATTGATAGATCCATCAAGTGTCTAGGTATTTAAGAAAATAGTTCAGAGTAAGATAGTGTCAATTGAACATATAGGAACAGACTCCATGCTTGCAGATCTGCTTACTAAAGGTTTACCACCCAAGGTCTTTTATGAGCATACAGCTCATATGGGCGTTGTCTTATTTGATGGTATGCAGTTTTAGTAGGAGTCTGTTTATGTCTTCATTTCTTTTCTTTGACACTATGTACGTTCAGTTTTCTGCAGAATAAAGTTGATGGTTTTACCTCCATTTATTACTCTGAATGTGTTGTCTTTCAATTGTAGTTTAACATAAGGTTTGAAAGGCTAAGGTTTAATCTCACTACGGAATAAAGTTCAGACGAATTGGAAATAGGCATGTTTGATTGCATGTAATTTCCAAGCCACACATCCATATTTGATCTATGTCATTGAATATATTTGGTATGGTGATCATTGATGGGTCCTGTTACAGTGTAGTGTAACGAATGCAACTTTGGTCTCATGCTGGTATAAGAGATGGATTGGATTGTTTCGAAAGATGTTTTTAGAGTATGTAGCAATTTTGTGCACATAAGGTTATCAAATATAATTGTCTTTGGTATTATTGTGTAGCCCAAGTTGGAGATTGTTGGGATTATTTCAATAATCTATTATGGACTTACACATAATTAACAATTATATTTGGACTACTATTCTAATTAAGATAATTAAGTGATCTAATTCTAGTAAAGATCCTAATAAGACATCTTATCCAATATGGACTCTGTAATGTGTGGTATCTAATAGCAACCTAGTTAAGGCTTAGCGGGATTCTTATTAAGTTGTCTATATAAAGAGGTCTTGGTCCCCAAGGCTAAACACACAATATTCTATGTTTTCTCAAATCCTTACCTTGAGCAACATACAACAAGAGAATCATATTTAGTCTGTGGAAGGCGTTGCACCAAATTTTCAAAGGTTTTCTTGCTTTTACGTTATTATTGTCATGGATTCAGGTACGCCATTCTCATAGCTTTAAATTCTGCAATTCTGATATTCTGAACAAAGTATATGGCTCATGTAATATATTAATTTTGTTTTTACAGATGGTTCGAAATTCATGGGAGTGGGGGTTAAAAAACAATGGCGTAGGGCTTGTGGATGGGTTTAATTTTGGGTTTTTCCAACCAGGTTTGTGTGCGTATTGTGCCAAATGGACAATATGACTGGAACTCTCTACATAGAGTGGAAACCAGAATCTACTGTTCGTTTGATCAGCATTTATTCAAGCTAGTTTTTTCTTCTTTTTTTTTTTTTTTTTAAATCAGGTTTTCTACTAACCTCTTTAGTTTCAATAGTGTGCGCTTCTTTAAACTAAGCATGGAACTATATTTTCAATTCTCAATACTTTTACTTTATGGATATGACAACATTTCTCGTCATAATTGAGTAAAATTATGAAAAATCCTGTGTAGTATAGTCGATGATGTAGATAAAGTGAGAAATTAAATAAAACACTACAAATAGTGGACAAGAAATATTAATGAAACCTGAACCGTTACCACACTACACTTATTAATTAGTCCATAATTTCAAGTTGCTTAGAACCATAGATTCGGAGCTTTGCAATCCTATTTTATGGATGTTACCAGCAACTTGTACTATTTAAAATACATGGAGAATGAAGCAATCTTAGAATACCAATATGATGTTTGTAAAAGTGGTGTAAAAACTGTATATAAGGTAAGAAAAAAAAAAGTAAAGGACAATGTGTAAGGAAATAAGTTAACTAGATGGACTGAAAAGTATTGAAGATGATCAAAGAGGCTAAAAGACAAAGTTTTTTTTAGTTTTTGGCATATCCCTAAGCTTTTAATTTCTTCTGCCAAGTCCTTCAATCTTGACATCATTATTTATATTTGACGTTATAATAGTCTTTTCTCTCCACTTACAAAAAAATAATGAAAAAAGTAGACAATTGCGAATGTACCCCCAACCCCAACACATCCTCCTCAACGGCGGTAGTCCAATACTCCCCTAAATCCCTCACCCCTATATTGCTACCACCAACCCCAACAACACCTCACACGTGCAATATTACAGCCTCTTCAAATTAATAGTATTAGAATCACCTTATTCTATTAATTTAATAAAATATTAGTTTATCGATAAATTAATAATTAACCGATTGACACATATTTTTAGTTTTCTGGCTTAACAATAAAAACATATTACAAGTTTTGCCATTATAAGATATGATCCATAGAAAATATAACTCCGGAGACTTTTGATGGACCGTTAGAAACACCATTAATGAATTGAGGTTGTAATCAATGAGTTGGGTACCGTAAAAAAAATAGATATCGATCACCTCTTAAATTTTTCAGTGAAAATGATGCAAGTACAGAGGTTTTGATCATAAGAGATTATTAACAACATAATAAGGCATACTAAAGATGAAGTTGAAGTTGAAAGTGATGATGATACACAATAATATTTAAAACTGAGGTCACATAAGGAAGCACTCAAACAAAAAAAAAGACATTCCAAAACTTCTTATTGCAATACAAGAACGCAACCCTAGGCCTTTTAGGTGCCTTGCGAGCTATTAAAGAAGAGATTAATCTAAATTTTTCAGTACAACAAAAGATAAGCTACTATTCATTTATATTTTGAGAAAATCTCATAATTAATAGTTAGGTATTTTTTAGCTAATTATTAGTTTATAGAATATTTAAGTGTATAAAATACAAATGAAACATTTTAAATTTATTATGTCATAATCTTATGGAGATTATTAAATTTTTACACTGATTTCAAGTCAAAAGCGGAAAATTTTAAAATTTAAAAGAGATTATTAGTTTACCAAGTATTAATTTAAAGATGTCATACTTTATTGGGGTTGAGAGGTGCTGACCAAAAGAAGAAAAAAAGAAAAAAAAAGAGGTTGACGAGTTTGGGGGAGAAGGGCTGCCAATTAGGGTGGAGGGGTCTAGATTTGTTTGCTTTTTTTTTTTTCATTTTGCAATTGGAGAGAAATCACTATTATACTCTTCAACCATAAAAAAACAACTAAGGTATCAAGTTTAAATGAACTAGAAGAAGAAATAAAGAAACTCAGGGACCTACTTGCCCAAATGCAAAAACTAAAGGACTTCAGGTCTTTTTGGTCTAATTCTTACACACTTAAAAACACTCTCTGTGAGTTAATAAACTGAAACTAACTTATTTAGCCCACTTCTACAAGAGGTTGAAGAGCATTTAGGTAAAAAGTTAAAAACAAAAAACTTGAAATTGAAACTTTTCAAAAAAGATTTTTTCCAAACAGTTTTTATATAATGCGGGAAACTATTATGTTCGACCATAAAAAAAAAAAATTATTTCATTTTTTTTCTCAAATATATCCATCTATATTTTTAAAAACTAAATATGACCTTCAAAATTTGGAAAAGTAAATATTTCCAAACATATGTCAAACAACTAATAGTTTTTGTTCAACATCACTTCTAACCAAAGTTTATAGCTCAAAAATTAAAATTTTACAATTATACCAAACAGAGCCTTAGATGTTTTTAAAATCGCTTATGTTAAGGTAAGAGTATGAAATATATTCCTTAGTCGATACTTGAGTTAATTAGAAACCTATAAAATGAACACTATGAGCTCAATCCCGAGGCATAAGTTCGAAGATCAAGTTAGTCATCGATTAGTAAAATGAACCTATAAAATGAACATTATTGTAGATTGAGTATATATATTATCTTAGGAAAGAGTCCCCCGAAAAACCCAGTGCAAGACTCCTCTCCCGAAATGATAAAAGTAATAACTCTCAAGCAAATATTCCTTAAAACTCCGTAAAATGCAGGTGAATTTTTCGGGTGAGAACCGCCATGTATGTCTTGGGGACCTATCCGGGGAAATTTCCCTTCCCAGTAACTTTGCCTTTCTTAATTGTGAGCAAAACGTTTTTAATCAATTCGTCATATTGATTATTGAATTTTTGAAGAAATTACTATATGACTATATATAAAAACCTCTTTGGAAAATACTACGGTTCCATAAAGAAACCACTATTAATTCATTGAAAAACATGCATTCGGTAAAAAGAATTTTTTTTTTCTTTTTTGGGAAAAATAGATAGTAGTTCAAACTCATATACTTTAATTACAACATATCAGCAACTAAATATTCCATGTAACTACTGAGTAGAAAAAAAGAAAAGGAAAAAAATATTTTCGCCAAATACTTAAGGCTGGACTTCCAATTCCAAATGGGACTCACAAACCTCAACTTCGGATTTTGTTCCAAACCAAATCACTGGAGGACTAGGATATCCCTGCCTGAGCTCTTTATATACATATATACTCCAATCCTCACAATTCACTTCACAAGAAAGCTTGAGAGGCTTCTATATTTGTCATCATAAATTCAAAACTAGAAACTGTTATCGACATGGATCTTGAAGGAAGCAGCAAGCAATTATCAGTTGAAGAAGAAACAAACAACGACAACTCTAACATTGCCAACCTTCCCATGGAAATACAAGAAGATATTTTAAGAAGGCTTACATTCAAGGACTTGTACTACTGCAGGCATGTTTGCAAGAACTGGTATAACTTGCTCTTAAACCCTACTTTTCTTGACACTAACCAAATAAAACCACCCTTTACGTCATTTGTTGTTTGCTACAAAAATACATTATATATGTTTTGGAATGAAAAAGACGGGGAAGTGTTTCCTTATGTTGGGGAAGTGTTTCCTTATGTTCCTATCAAACCGAAGAGGCTCCGCACTGGGTATTCTCATGGTCGCAAAAGGAGAGGGCATGTTAAACTTGTCGGGGCATATAATGGCTTGCTATGTGTAGCACAATGCTATTTTGGTGTTGATTATACCATTTACGCACTAATTCCATTGTTAGGGAAACTATTAACCCTTCCAAAGCCAAAAACAGATGAACATGTAATTGATCAACAGGTTTATGGATTTGGCTTCAGTCCCGCTAGTGCTCAGTTTAAGGTGCTAAGAATCGTTACGAGAAAACTACAAGATGGTACAGTGAAATCAGAGGTTGAGGTTTACACGTTACGTGAAGATGATGCATGGAGGAAAATTGAATATCATCATCATCATCATCATCATCATGTCCCTAACCCTTATTCTGGAAAATTTTGTAATGCTAGTCTGCATGGGACCATTCATTGGATGGTTGATGATATCGAAAGAACTAATTACATATATGCCTTTGATGTCAAGGAAGAAAAAGTTCGGGTCGTTCCTCCTCCTCCGAGCTTGGAAAAGAGAAACATATGGATGAGTTTAGGAGTTTTTGACGATTGCTTATGTGTGTTTGACAATTTTCCAATATTCCATCTAGATTTGTGGCGCATGAAAGATTATGGAGTTGTCTCGTCGTGGACAAGAGTCCGCATCAGTACATCAGGAGCTGATTTCTTTTCAATTGGGTATTGGAGAGATAAGCAGATCCTCATGGCGAGTAGCTGGGCAATCCTGTTTTATTATGACGAAAGAAACCAAAATTGGGCTCGATTCAAGGCTTTCAATCATCACAACAATGAGGTTATTGCATGCGATCTAGGTTTCCATTCACCCAAATTCTGATTGATATGAAGGTCAAGCTTCTCAAATAGCATTTTCTTTTCTTTTCTGTTCCTCTTTGTAGTTTTTTGTTTTTGTTTGAAGTACTATAATTCCATTGATATATCATGGCATTACACTACAAGAAAAATAGCCTTCGGCGAGGGACAATTCCCCTCGCTCGGCCCTCGCCGAAAGGGTCTCGGCGAGGGCCCGACAAAGGGAATTGTCCCTAACCGAAGGCTTCGTCGTTAAATTGGGGTCCCTTGCCGACCCTATGCCATTTGGCAAGGGGTTGGTGAGGGACATTTTGGCGACGATTGTACAAGGGCAACAAGCCCATGTGGGATTTGTCCGTCATTAAGGCCTCGCCGAGCCCTCACCGAATGCGTCCCTCGCCCAGCCTTCATCGAATGAGTCCCTTACTGTGCCCTCGTAAATGCCTCCCTGGCTGAACCCTCGCTTAAATCATGTCTCGCCATGCCCTCGCCTTTTTCATCCATTTCTATGCCCTCGCCGTTTTTGTCCTTCGCCATGCCCTCCACGAGCCCTCGTATATTTGTCCCTTACCGACCCCTCGCAAAGCCCCCGTAAAAATGTAGTTTTTTTTTCTAATTTTCATTATAAGATTTACTATAATAAGTTGTTTAACATGTGAATTAGATATTTAATACTGCAAAACAAGTTCTAAATCACATTTTTATAAAATTAGCTAATAAACATCAAATAAAGTTGTTCAAAGTAAACCTAAAAGTTATTACAGTCCGATTGTAATGAATGTTTATAATGTCATAACATTAAAGAAATCCAAAATTCATTGAATCCCACCATCACTGGAAGACGAAGAGGACGAAGACTGCTGTTGTGTAGGTGCAGGAACGGGCAACCTTTAAGTAAGTAGTGCGAGTTGTTCTTGCATATCACGTAGCTGCGATGAAGTTTCTTGCTGGAGTTTGCAGTATGCCTCGTTCTGCTGATCTAGCTTGTCTTGCAGTTTGCAGTACGCCTCGTTATGCTGTTCCAACTTGCCTTCCAAAGATGTTGTGGCTCGAGCAATGGCCTCCTAGAGATCTTGTTGCGTGATGTGGCTTCCGACAGCCAGGTGACTGTGTGAAGTAGACGCCACAAAAACCTGTGATCCGACCCCGTATAAAGGACATCGTCGAATGTATGCAACAACACATCACGCACCCATTTAACTTTCTTCATTTCCCTTTCCAACAATGAGTAAAGAGGAAGAATGCCAGTCGCTTTCTTTTTCTTATGGTGAAGAGAAATACAATGACATAAAGGGAAAACCGTACGAGGACTGTAGCAAGAGAATGAAATGTCCGCAAATTGTTTTGAACAAACCACCTATAGAAGACAGATATATTTCTTCAGCTCAAAGGAAACAACAAGTTTATGACCAAATGCTGAAAGTCTTACTGCCCAATTTCGATATATATGTTTGTTCTACATATATAATAGTGATTGACCTGATCACTAAGAGGATAATATACTTCTTATTATTATGTATTATCTGCGTATATTTATGTTGTGATAAAATATGTCATTGTTATGTTTAGATGTATTCCAATAGTTTTGTTCCATAATAAAAATATATATGGTTTTTTATCAATGAGAGCAATGTTGATCTAGAGCTTACTCTTGGCTTTGAGCCTTTCCTAAAGCAACGGAAAATGGGACCTATAAAAGTAACTGAGAAGACATGTGGATACCACGTGCAAAATGGTATTAAATGGGATTTTCCCATTTGAAAAAAGTTGGACGAGCTTAAAATAGTTTTTTTTTTTTTTGGAATATCTTTAATTGTTTTTCGGTTATATTAGGTTTTATTTTATTTAGGTGATGAGAGGATGTAAAACTATAGAGTTTTTAGGCATTTTAATATAGACTGATGAAATAAATAGTCAATTACCACGTTGAATTTAGCCATTATCTCTTTAAATTCTTTCTTTGTTTTGTTGTGACAATGAAACCTTCTCTTTCTCTCTCTTTTGGCATATTTTTGATTTAGATGGGGAGATATGGAAAGGAGTTAGTTATTGGTGAGAGTATTTTCAAAAGAAATATCAACATCTTGAATACGTAGATTTTACGTAATAAGTCTTTTTCACCATATAAAATAATTTATAAGACTTAAAAATTGATTATTGACAGGCCATTCCCTTGCCGTTTCAATGAGGGACGGTCTATAGAATCCACCATGCCATAGAAATCGAATTGGTTGAACTTAATAAATAAAGAATTCAAAAGACCCCCCCAGTTCTATCTCTTTCTGTAGACAACAATGTCGAATCAGGCCGCCCTTTGCCTTGAAAGAATTCACACGTGACCACCAGCCGAAATGACGAGGGACGACCCTGTCTCTCGTCGTTTCGGCAAAGGAATAGCCTCTTCCTCGCCCAAACGGCGAGGGAATGGCTTGTCCATTGCCGTTATGGCGAGGGAATAGTCTTCTTCGCCAAATGCGAGGGCTCGGCGACGGACCATCGCTGAAAACGCATTTTCCTGTAGTGTTATTTTAGTTTTGAATTTAAGGAAATTTCAAGTTTCCTTCTTCAATTACGTTTCTTAATAGTTAAGTTTTATATTATTGGCTATCAAGTTTGAAACTCTAAAATAGGTCGTTAATAATTCAAGTAAATTTTCCCTTGAGTCTAAGCCTCCGTTTTCAAAATCACATGTGGATTAAGTTGATTATCACTAGATAAACATTTACCTTAACGAAGATCAGTTTATTAAACTATGACTTTTTCTCACTTATTTAAGATTTTATAATATCAGTTTAGAAAGAATGAATTTAGGTGAAAGAGATTTACACTGCATCAGGGGCGGAGTCAGAAATTTTTCTCATGGGGGCTAAAATAAAGAATTTTTTTCAGTGAGGGTTAAAATACATAAATTTTTAACTACATGATTGTTGATATATGTCAATATCCACCTCTTCATAATAAGTATCGTTAATTATATGGTAGCATAAATTAATGATTCCGACTTAAACGTCGATGAGGTCAAAAGAGATCGCGATGGCTACAAAAAAGAAGTTCGGAAATTTGGAATTACCTAAGATGACGTCGGGATGATGCAATGCTAAAGTTAGCCAATTTGACCAAAGGAAACTTCCTAGAAGTTGACTTGGATGCTAGCTACCCATGTGGTTAATTGTAGCCACCCATGTGATAAATATGGGTGGCTAATACTTTGAACATGGTTGGTAAAGCCGACCAAGATTGAAATGTTTGATAGGAAAGTCTCCTATGGCGGGCTAGCTGAATTCTATAAATAGGCATGCATTAGTTCATCATTTTCATCCACAACACAACTCCAAACACAATCCTAAGTTAGTCTTTCTTTCTTGTATTCTTCTTGTAAGTCCAGAAGCCATTGAAGCTCTAATCTAGAGAGCGCACGGTGGGACAATTATCTTGTAAGTGTTATATTGAATTGTTATAACGAGTAGTGTTGTCTTTCTACTTGATTGTTGTTAAGACGTTTCTGGGAAATTGGTTATATTCTTACATGGTATCAAAAGCTTAAGGGGCTCTTAATAACAATCTTGTCTAGTAAAGCTCAACAACTATGAATACTCAAGGTGCTAGTTCTTCTTCTACCAGTTCTAGTTCCGGTTTAGTACCGACAATTCGTATCCGTCCCCCTACCTTCACAGAAGGAAAGCTTGATGGCACGAACTATCTTTTGTGGAAGTTCAAAATCACTACAGTTCTGGACTCTTACGAACTCCTTGATACAGTGTTAGGCACAGATGCAGAACCAGTTGCAGTCCGTGCTGAAGATGACACAAAAAAGGTCACACCTCCAGATCCTCAGCTTGTTAAAGAATGGAGGAGACGAAATGGTGATGCACTTTGTGCAATTGTAACAAGTGTTCAAGATTCCGTCCTTACTCTAATTCAACACACAACCAAGGCAACTGAAGCTTGGAACATACTGAGAAATCAGTATGAAACAAGGAACTAGACTCGCATTCAGAACTTGGAGAATTAGTTAGCTGCTGAGAGATTAAGTGAAGATGAAGCAGTTGAGTCATTTATCAGTAGGATGAAAAACCTACGTGATCAAATGGCTGCAGTTGGTATTGCCAAATCAACCGAGGAACTAGCTCGAAGGTGCATTAGAGTGTTGCCTCCAAAATTTGACGGCCTTGTGACAGCACTCAATACACAAGTTCGCATTCCTCCTTTGACGTTTGAAGAATTCACTGCCATGTTGATGGAGGAGGAGATGAGGCTGAGGAGCAGAGAAAATCAACTTGACTCTGCCTTTACAGCCAAGGCGAGGAGTAACCAAGAAGAAAAGAAGAAAGCAAAGAAGAAGACGTTCTCTGGATCGTGCTACTATTGCAATAAGAAAGGTCATGCTGTCAAAGATTGCAGGAAACGAATCCATGACGAGAAGAACGGAACTTTAAAGCCAAATTGGAGAAATAAAGAATCCGCCAATACGGCTGAAACGGAAGTGCATCTGTTTACTGTAACAAATGTATCGGAGGAAACGTGTACTAGCGCACATGTACATCAAACAAGTGCATGGGTGTTAGATAGTGGAGCTTCCCGACACATGACCAGCAAGAAGGAGTTATATGACTCCATAAAACCTCTACAAGAACCAATGAATATTATCGACGAGAATAATGCTAGGTGTCCTGTTGAGGGCACTGGAACCATCTCGCTCGTGTCTAAAGATGGAGGAAGCAAGAAGCTGTCCAACGTACTCTTTGTACCCCAGATCACCAGAAATTTGCTATCTATAGCTGCTATTATAGATAATGATCTAGAAGTGCGGTTCAAGAAGACAGAAGCTTTGATTCTTGACAAGGATCAAAATATCGTAAGTAAAGGTATTCGCAAAAGTAATCTTTACGAAATCAGCTCTCTTTCTGCTATCGTGGATGTCAAAACAAGTCAACTTTGGCATGAAAGGTTCGGGCACATTTCCTATCCTGTGTTAAAGGAAATGCAAAAGAAGAAGATGGTGGCCGACTTGCCTTCAATTGAAGAAATTGAAAGACCATGTGAAGCTTGTATGCTGGGCAAGCAACATCGACAATCATTTCCCAAAGAGAGTCATAATCGATCAAAGGCTCCTCTAGAGTTGGTACATGCTGACCTCTGCAGAAAAATGACTACGACAGCGTTGGGAGGATCTTTCTACTTTATGCTGTTAGTCGACGATTATAGTAGGAAGATGTGGGTGTACTTCCTTCGGGACAATGCTGATGCTCTTGAAAAATTTAAAGTGTGGCACAAACTTATGACAAATGAGAACACAACTCAGTTGAAGAAACTTCGTACCGATCGTGGGGGGGAATTCTGTTCTACAGAGTTCACCAACTACTGCAACAAGCTTGGGATTAAGCGTCAATTAACTGCTCCATACACACCACAACAAAATGGAGTTGTGGAACGAAGAAATCGAACAATTATAGAAATGGCTCGATGCATGTTGAAAGGTGCTGGCCTACCTGACACATTCTGGGCTGAAGCAGTCAACACAGCGGTATACATCCTTAATCGGTGCTCAACCAGGGCACTCAACGATAAGACTCCTAATGAGGCTTATTATGGTACGAAACCTTCTGTGTCTCATTTAAGAAAATCTAGGTGTGAGTGTTTTGTACACATTCCAAATGAAAATCGAAAGAAATTGGATGACAAGAGCAAGAAGGGCATTTTCTTGGGATATAGTGAAGAGTCTAAAGCATACAGACTCTATGATGTAGAGGCCAAGAAAGTGATCATAAGCCGAGATGTGGTGTTTAATGAGCGACCACACTTGATGGAGGATAGCGGTCCTGCCATTTCGTCATCAACCGATGAAGTAATCCACCAAGTGCCTGAACAACGACCGTTGAACAATGAAGAAGTCTCTAATGATGAGGAGTCTGAAGACCAACCTGTTGTACCCACAAGGAAGCCACAACCGAAGTGGTTCCAACAGCTCTTTGATGGAAGAAATCCAGGAATTACTGATGATAGTCCACGTCCTGATGGACTAAGACGATCAAAGAGAATAGAGGAGCAGAACAAATCAGGACAACAACTAGTAAACATGGCTTTGATGACCCAAATCATCAAGACGGTAAAAGAACCAGTAACTGTGGAGGAAGCCATGTCAGATCCAAATTGGAGAGCAGCTATGCAAGCCGAGTATGATAGTATCATGAAAAATGATACTTGGGAGATCGTTGAAAAGCCACCGAACAGAAAAATTATCGGCACCAAATGGATCTGGAAAGTGAAGTACAAGGTAGATGGAAGTCTTGAAAAATACAAGGCACGCCTTGTAGCACAAGGATTTTCGCAAGTCGAAGGTTTTGATGTATATGAAACCTTTGCTCCAACAGCAAAAATGTCAACAATCAGGCTAGTTGTTGCAGCTGCCGCGCATTATGAATGGATTGTACATCAAATGGATGTCAAGTCAGCTTTTCTTAATGGGCAACTTGAAGAAGAAGTCTACGTTGCACAACCCCTTGGCTTTCAAATACTAGGTGAAGAAGAAAAAGTCTGCAAATTGAAAAAGGCTTTATATGGGTTAAAGCAAGCACCACGAGCTTGGTACAAACGTATAGACTCTTTCTTCTTGCAACATGGTTTCTATAGAAGCAAATCAGAGGCCAACTTGTATGTTCTAAGTGAACAAGGAAAGAAGGTAATTGTAGTCCTATATGTGGATGATCTTGTAATCACTAGTGACCATGAAGATAATATTCGGAAGACGCAAGAATGGTTGAGCCAAGAATTTGAAATGACAAATCTTGGTCTTCTTCATTATTGCTTGGGAATCGAGATATGGCAAAAACCTCATACTATCTTCATCTCGCAGCAACGATATGTTCGTGAGCTTCTGACTGCATTTGGTATGTTCGAGTGCAAACCAGTTGTCACCCCAATGGAAGTGAATAAAAAGTTATCAATTGACGATCCTTCAGAACAAGTTGATAACAAGCTCTACAGAAGGTTGGTGGGAAGTTTAATCTTCCTTTGTAACACAAGACCTGATATTAGTTATGTTGTGGGAGTTCTCAGTCGGTTTTCAAATAAACCGAAACAAAGTCACTGGCAAGCAGGGATGCGGATCCTCAAATATCTCAAAGGCACGTTGGAGTATGGGATATCATACAAGTCTGGAGATACTTTATCTGGGTACTGTGACTCAGACTGGGCTGGTGATATTGACTCAAGAAAATCTGTTACAGGTTACGTATTCACATTCGGTGGTGGAGTCATCTCATGGGCTAGTAAGAAGCAACCCACTGTTGCACTTTCATCAACGGAAGCAGAATACAAGGCTGCTTGTGTAGTATCCTGTGAAGCTGTTTGGCTACGACGCATCATGACTGATATTGGTATTCCAATAGAGGAAGCAACAATGTTGAAATGTGACAGTCAGAGTTGTATAGCCATGTCAAAGAATCCGGTATTTCATGCTAGAACAAAACACATAGAGATTCAGTATCACTATGTGAGGGAACTGATCGAGGAAGGTGAAATCTACATGGAGTACTACCCTACAGAAAATAATTGTGCAGATATCTTCACTAAAGCGTTAGGGAGCGTCCAATTGAGCAAGCATCTTCAAACATTGGGTATTGGCCCAATAGTTTAGTCAACATGAGGTGAACATTGAGGGGGGTGTTGATATATGTCAATATCCAACTCTTCATAATAAGTATCGTTAATTATATGGTAACATAAATTAATGATTCCGACTTAAACGTCGATAAGGTCAAAAGATATCGCGATGGCTACAAAAAAGAAGTTCAGAAATTTAGAATTACCTAAGATGACGTCGGGATGATGCAATGCTAAAGTTAGCCAATTTGACCAAAGGAAACTTCCTAGAAGTTGACTTGGATGCTAGCCACCCATGTGGTTAATTGTAGCCACCCATGTGATAAATATGGGTGGCTAATACTTTGAACATGGTTGGTAAAGCCAACCAAGATTGAAATGTTTGATAGGAAAGTCTCCTATGGCGGGCTAGCTGAATTCTATAAATAGGCATGCATTAGTTCATCATTTTCATCCACAACACAACTCCAAACACAACTACAAACATTCATGAGTTTGGACCACACCACACGTGTGGATCCTATACACGTGTGAAAGATTTAGGAATTCTTTTCAATGGGGTTAAAATATATAATTTTTTAATTATATGATTTTTTTTTTGGTGGAGGCTAATTATGAATTTTAACTAAAAAATCATAAATATTTAATTTTTTTAAAAAAAACATAAAATTTTTAATGTTCTTTTGCGCCTACCACCCCCATTGGCCCTAAAGTTATGCAAGTATAGATTGATACGGTAGTTTCTCTTAGCAGAAATCTTATTTCGACATCACTCTTAAAAACCGCATAACCAACAACTTGCTGACAACTCGTGAACTAACAAGAGACAATGAATGTATTGACAGTACGAAGATTTAAGATATGGTGACATTTTGGCACTAGTACTTGAGGTGGGGTGTATTTACTAAAATCATATGTACGTACTATGTATTTGTGTAGGCCTGTGAAGAGGAGACTTGAAAACATAACATTTATATTCTAATGTATGTATTAGATTAGTTAAAGAAAAATTTAAATTTGAAATCTTTTGTTTAAGAGCAACATCTTTACCGTTTATCCTCAATCTCATAGACATTATCCCTCCACAATTTAAGAATATTATTTCTTGACTAACTGTATTAACCCCACTTGGCTAATCTCATCTTCTAATTAGGGATGTGGTCACAATTGCAATCAAACCAATCTTCATTCCCCAAATTTTTGGTGGCATTTTTTGTAACTTGATGTATATTGTGAGGGTAACATGACACTTAACTAGTACGAGAAACCGCATCTCACCAACCACTGCCACCTATAAAACTCCTAAGTTTAGGGTTAACGGGACCATACAAATAACTTACCTAGCATCACATTTTACAGACTTTTTAGATAGGATGATATATAGGTGTGTGGCTTGGATTAACTCTCCACTTTTCCCTATATATGTTGTAGAGTATTTCAAGTCACACGAGTTTCTTTTCAACTAGTAAGTCGCTGCAGTTAGCTCCACTTTCTATATATATACCTCGGATTAGCTTACTGTTTCAGTTGCTGCACGTTGACCATTTGCTTAAATTATTGCGATCAATATTTTTTTAACCAAGGGGTGGCTACGAAACCCCACAAAGTGCAGCTCGGATACAAAGGCTGAAGTTAGTATTTTGAGGAGTTTAGAGCTGACCAGCAAGTCAACACAAGTACACAACTAATCTAATTTTATTACAAACTAATAATAACGTTTAATGTGGATGTTACAAATGCAAGTTATAGACATAGTTTCTTACGTATAACCTACTACTAGACTTTTGGTCTAATAGCATCTCAAAATAAATTCTCAGAATGTATAATATTCTAAATAATGTAATATGGACTTAGTCTTCCTTTGAATCAATAAAAATGAGAATACATCTAATCTTTTTTTAGTTTCACGCATAGTTGAAGTTTCGTGTGTCAAACTATCTTAATAAAAACTGCTTTTTCTTTGCTTTTTTTATAATCAAACCAAGTAAGAGGATAATGCTAATATATAAGAATATCTTGCTTATGAACGCAAAACCCCATGCATTCTTGGGAAAATAGTTTAGAAAAGAACGTGCTTGTCCTTGAACAAATCTTAAATTTTTCCTTAATATTACACTTCTTGGAATATTAATTAAATATTTTTTATTATATATATAATATTTCTTCTTTGATAATAGGTTGGCCAAAGTGGTGCACTCGAGACATTATGTGGTCAAGGATTTGGTGCGAAATTATATAGGATGTTGGGGATATATCTACAAACATCTTGTATTTTATCATTTTTTTTCTCCATTTTCTTATCCATCGTGTGGTGGTATTCAGAAACAATTCTGATTTCACTTCATCAAGATCCTCAAATAGCAAAACTTGCTGGTCTCTATTTGAAGTATCTCATCCCTGCATTATTTGCATATGGATTTCTGCAAAATCTGTTGAGGTTTCATCAAATGCAATCAATTGTGAAGCCACTTGTTGTGTGCTCACTTTTGCCATTAATGTTTCATGTGGTGATTTCCCATGCTTTGGTTCGTTGGACATGTCTTGGTTTCAAAGGATCAGCAATGGCAGCTTCGATTTCAATGTGGATATCTGTCTTCATGTTGATTATACATGTGCTTTGTTGGAAAAAATTTGAGCACACTTGGGATGGATTTTCACTGGCATCTTGTTGTCACATTTTCACAAACCTGAGACTCGCCCTACCCTCAATTGCTATGGTGTGGTTAGTACACTCCCCTTGTCAATCTTGTTTTAAGATAGGGTAAATCTTTAAAACGACAGTTCTTTTAAACGGTTGTTCTTTTTTGATAATTTATTATTTTCGAATCAACACATAAAAATCAAGAATATGCCTGCTTATACACGTATCTGTATCATGAACAATCATTTTGGAACGGTTACAATTTTGAAAAATTCTTATTTCACTCTATACTATTAATTTACACACATTTATTATAATGTGTTCAATAATGATCTATATCCAACTATTAGTTGCAATGCTAATGTTAAGAGGATGTACAAACTTTGTTTTGTGTCAAGAATCACATAAGCGTGAACCATAGAAAATTCTAAACATGTCGAAGCAAAAGGTACAAAATAAAATATTTGGAACACTTCGTAAAGTTCAAAATAATAATGAAATTAACCAATATATAACCCAACTACACAAACTTAATTACCTCATAATATTTACCCTCCCTTTTTGGTATATGCACCAGTTTGGAAGAATGGGCTTTTGAGCTTCTCGTCTTATTAGCTGGACTGATGCCAAACTCACAATTTACCACTATATCAATTGCAATGAGGTAAAAAATTTCAATGCTGCCTATATTCGTTTGACATGAAAATGCATAGATTAAATTCTGATTTTTATTAGATGTGCTTCACTAATTGTTTCGAATTTCATCTTCAGTGTGAACACAGAATCGATTGCTTACATGATTGCTTGCGGTCTCAGTGCCACTACAAGGTAGTATGATATGAAAAATGCTGTCCCTATATATGAGGACATTCGAGAACCTGTCTCTCTTTTATGCTCGTCTTGCTAGCATATTTAATTTGTTAAATTAACTTGTCTAGTCTTTTTGTGCTTTAGTCTTTGGCCAGTGACATTCCCTTTCCCGTGCTCTAACTATAAGCCGGTGGCATTCTTTTTTTTTTTTTTTTTAAAGGAAAGAATTGCTATAGATTTTCGCTTTCATTTTACGAGTATTTTTACATATTTTGATAACTATTAATGCAACATACTTCTACAGTACTAGAGTGTCAAATGAGCTAGGAGCTCGTAATCCAAATATGGCGAAGCATGCTATGGCTGTTGCTATCAAGTTATGTGTTCTTGTGGCACTTGGTATTGATTTGGCTCTAGGTGTCGGTCACGGTATCTGGGCTGGTCTGTTCAGCAATAGTTCAACGGTCAAAACAGAATTCGCTTCAATGATGCCTCTGCTTATAGTCTCCATAGCAATTGATTTTCTTCAAGGAGTCTTATCAGGTTGTAAGCATATGTATGAAATTTCATGTCATGAATATCAAGGGATTCTTTTTTTTCCTCTAAAAATAAGAATTTATTTTCAGGGGTCGCCAGAGGATGCAGTTGGCAACACATAGTTGTATGTATTAACTTGGTATCATTCTACTTCATTGGAATGCCAATCTCACTCCTCCTTGGTTTGAAATCGGAACTACATGCCCAGGTAAATTAGAGATTGTATGAGATTTCATATCCATGCAGGCTAGGATCGATCTATAATATAAGTTTTAGGGACTGCAATTCCACTAAATGTCACAAAACTATTTTAAAATCTTCTGATTTTTTTTTTTTTTTTGTATTTTTAGTGTATAAAATTACTTAGTCAACTAATTTTGTAACAAATCGATTTAGCCTCCATTTAACTCCCATTGATAAAATATTCTATATAGATTTGCCCGACATGTAGAATGCATATCATTTAGTTATGTGTATAATAGATTTTGTATCCATGTAGGCAAGGGTGAATCTATAGTGTTGTCTAATACGTGTTATGTATATCGATTCTTTTTTTTTTTTTTTTTTGTAAACAATAGCACTATCGTATCATCTAATCTATAGGTTTCATGTCATCTGATCTGTAGGGGCCGCAAACCTCATCAAATCCCACAAAACTATTAAAAATCTTTCGATATTTTAAGTACTTTCAATATGTAAAACCACTTAGCCGGCCCCCACTAATTTTGCACCAAATCGATTTAGTTCCTACTTAGTTCTCACCGATAAAATATTAATTGTAGATCCGCCTTGTATATAGATTGCATAACGTCTAGTTATGTCTATGGTAGATTTCATGTCTATGTAAGTACATGTAGATCTATAATATCATCTGATACGTATTATGTTTATCAATTTGTTAACTATCATTACACTTATTAACTATCAATCTTTTTCTTTTCTTTTCTTTTGTTTTGGTGGAATAGGGATTATGGATGGGCTTAATTTGTGGTCTAACCAGCCAAGTTTGCTTTTTATTGGTGCTCGCATGTCGAAACAGATGGGCTAGATTGGATCTCCTCACCAACAATACAACAAAAGTCTAATTTTGGTGTAATCAGCACATCTCCATGTTGAGGCAGCTTAGGCTTAGAGGCTATATAGAAGTAAGATTTTCATTTGTTGAATTTTTTACCGTACAAAAAAGGTTCAAGAACAACCAAGACACACTGACATGTGTGGCAAGAGGATTTTCACAGAGATTTTAAAATTTTCACTTTGCAAAAAATGCACGAAAGAAGAATTTTTCTTCTTGGTAAGTTTTAGTATCATGTCAATTCCAAAAAATTTTCACTTCAACCAATGTCGTTGTCCTAAATTATAAGTCATTGTTTCAATATTTTGAGTTGGATGCTCAAGCATGCTATCAAAACCCTCTCGTAATGCATAATGATCCAACGAGATTTAGACTATACAATCTAACAATGATTAATTAATTAATGATGATAAATATCAGGCCAGTCCATGGGGATAAGAAGGGTCTTATGAACAAAGTCCATATGTCATTGTCGTGCCCTAGTTGTTAATTTCCACTAACAAAACATAGATTTAAAGTTAGCGTTAACATTGTTTCTAATCATGGACTAAACTTTGAATCTAATGATACATAGGCCTCACTCAAACTCCATTCATGTTTGTAGTGGTCTATGTGTGTTTTTTTGTTAAAATGTTAGGTATACTCAACTTCTAATTGCTCTACATTTCTTAGCCTTCGCAATAACTTCATCGACATTACCTACTAAGTAAAAGGCCTATTTAGGAAGACCATCTAATTTTTCAGAAAGGATGTAGATAACTAAAATAACATTTGGTTAGGCACCTCCACAGACGACCCCTTGGTTGGTTGAATTGTAATGCATATCCATACAATTGTGATAATTGGATCTCAGGAAAAAAAATTGTTCATTTTTAAAATAAACAAGTGATTTTTTCATTTCCAAAACTATACAAGAAAACCATGTACAGAACATCACGACTCTTCCATAAGTAAGAAGCAAAAGAGTACCTACTAAGCCGACCGTAAGAATGGAAGAGAGAGAATATCCTCTCCCTTCTCACTAGAAATCCAACCCACCGTTGACCGCTCACCTCTCTCACAACCTGTTCTTTCTGACCCTAGATCTTGAAACCTAAACACTTACCAAACCTTTCCTTAAGCCTCTCTTGGTCTCAATTAGGTTTTTATGGCCCAAAAGAAGCTCGGTGTTGCTGCTAAGGTTGTGCCGAAACAAGCTGTCTCTCCGCCGAAGGTGATGTTGTCTCTGTTAGGAATAATGCCCAAAAGCCAATAAATTGTATTTTGAAATTATGGATAATGTGTTATTTAATTTATTAATTCATTTAATATGGGTAGTTTATTTATTTATTATAAATATTTTGATTAAATAAATAAAGTCCTTAGAATACTATTTATAGATTCTATCCTTAGGAGTAAGGATATGAGTGACGGAATCTATAATCATAAATATATTCTAAAGTCCCCGATCATAGGATAAACTAATTTGGTGTCAGTTTATCTGGATAGATCGGATTACAGTCTACTAACCAAATTATATGAGATATCAGTTTGAGTGATTTGTCTCATATCGTTATAGTAGATGTATTGTGAATAAGTAACTGGACTTGACCACCGATACAACGAATTACATGGAATGTCAATAATTCGTTGTATCATACAATTATGCAATTAATCCTTAGACCTGAGACACTACGATTATCTCATAATTAGGAATGTTATGATTTACTGGTGCAAATAAGCTAGTCCTAATCATGGATTAGACAATATATTCAGTGGTTGTGATTTATTCCATCATGCAGAAATGAATGTGTAGATACGGAAACTGTCAATTGGGTGTCCTATGCAATCTGATTAATTGAGTGACTTGAAATCCTTGGCCAAGGTGGAATAGTAGAAGTCATTTCACGAATTATTCATTAGTCACTAATTAATTAGGTTTTGGTATATGATCGAATAAGAGAGTTTGATGACCCAATCCATGACTCTGGCTCGATCGGGATAATTAAGACAGTAGGATTTGATTGCAGATAAATTACTATTTGGGTTCACATAATTGCACTTCATCTTTAATTGGGTAATCGTGATACACTGCTAGGTGTCACTCACGATTTGCGAATTAATTAGAAAGAGTTCTAATTTAATTAATTAGAAGAATTAATTATTCGTTGCCGATTAATTATGAACCCAAGAGGTCACACATAAATGGAATTTGCAGATTAATTGGATTAGAGAAAAGATTAAATTAAATTTAGGATTGTCTTAAATATTAATTTAATTGGGCTCGTAGTAATTAGATGGTGTTCTGATTATTATAGAGCCCAAGACTGGTTATTTTAGTCCAGTCCATATATGACCCTAGGTCATGACGTGTTTCCTATATATTGTAGCATTCTGACAGACAATAGTTAGCACAATTTATCAGTCAGAAAAATATATAGGATTTCTCTAGAAACCTAGTGGGGGTAGAAATCCAATTAGCAAGTGCAGATTCTGTGTGGATCAATCTTGGAGGCTTCACACGTGGGGAGCTTGATTCAGATTCTATATCGAACTACGCTTCAAGAGGTAATCCTAAAACTATTGCAGATTTAGTTTAATTAGATTAAATTATTATTTGATTTAAATTTGTATAATTAAACATGAACGGATACATGATTTATTTCCGCTGCGCAATTATTTTAATTATCATATATATTTCTCATCAGTGGTATCAGAGCCACCGTTCATGTTTGTTATGCAATTTAATGTTTATGTCACAATTTCCTATATCTCTTATATTGAAATTAAAGTTGTTTAATTTTGTGATTAAAAAATAGCCCAAAATCTTCCTTCCCAATTTAAATGGAAAAGGTGTTTTTCTTAATTAAATTTTTTATGAAAAGTGTGTTTCTAAAAATTTTAACTATTCTATTTTTATATATATTGTATATATTTTTCAAAATATTTTTGAAAACGTATTTTTCTTTTTTTTTTTTAATTTTTTTTTTGAAAAACCCACCCACCCCAGGCAATGGCGCCGCTGCTGCCAACAGTGGCGCACGGCACTGCTGCAGCAGCAGTAGCGCCAAGAGGCGCCGTTACCTCCCCAGTAGCGCCTGATGACGCTGTTGGGAACAGCAGCACTGCGACACTGCTGCCATAGCAGCGCCGCAAGCTGCTGCCTTCACAGCAGCCTCGCTGCCTGGTAGCGCCGCAGCGCCAAGGGGCAGCGGCGCTGCTACAGTAGCAGCGCCGCTTCCAAGGCAAGGAAAGAGGGAGGGGAGAGGGCTCTGGGGAAGTAGGAAAGAAAAGAAAAAAAAAGTTTTTTTTTGGATCTAGGGTTCTGACCCAGATCTAAATTCAAGTAGGGATTCGGATCCAAGTCCAAACCCATGATCCAAGGGTTATGGGTCATGGGTTGTGGACTTGATTTATTTTATTTCTTTTCTGTTGGGCTATTGATATATTGGGCTTTCTTGGGTTATTTTTAAAACATTGTTTTAAATTGATTGGGCTGAGGTAGGGTTATTTAATTTGGCCCTAAAAGCTCTATTTTAATAGAACCAAATTTTTGTTAAAACCCAAGAAGATATTAAGATATTTTATTAATAAATTATTTATTAATTATATTAAATAAATAAAAGGTGTTTTATTTATTTTAAATATGTTAATAAATTGTTTATTAATTATATTAAGTAAATAAAAGGTGTTTTATTTATTTTAGAAATATGAGATATTTTTGCTTATTTAATAAATGGTTTATTAAATTTAGGCAACTAGATATAATGAGATTATATCAAGGAAATTAATTGTGCCATATTCGTGAATTACCTATTATATTTATGATTATATGCTTGGATAATCATGGACTAGAATGAATGAATGAATGAATGAATGTATGTTTATTTATTCATTTGGGTTTTATGTAAATTATTAAAATGGGGCTTGCATGCCTCTTACCCACTTTAATAATGTAAAACCCATATTCCCATTTATGTATCCCATTAGATTATGAATCTATTTACATAAATGTAACAAGAAGATCAAGCAGGACGCATCAAGGAGTTGGTGGACCCGGTTCGCTGAAGGAGTTTTGTGAAACCCAACAAGGAGTAGCCCAATTATTGGGCCCTAATTTTATTTTAGGAATTCAACCCAATGGCTAGGGTTGATAGTGCTCTTAGTCCATGATCATCCTATTTATTTACATGCATTTATTTATTATGTGATATATATTAAATGCATGAATGTTTCTAGTTTAGTTTATGAGATAAATTGAAACCAGAAGCATGTGAAAAGTGAGACCTTAATTAAAAACCGACAAATCTTCCTACTCCAAATATTAAGTTAATAATGATGTAATCTAATAGTAGATTATATCATTGCCTTCCATTATCATAGATTAGTTTATGTGTTAGGCAAGTGAGTAGCTGGTTGTGGACACATAGGGGCTATTTATTTGTATTAATATGTAAACTAAGTCTATAAAACATGAGATGTAGAAGAATTTGGATTCTTACTGGCTACCAAAAATCTATCATGTGAAGGGTCGGTATTGCATTGATCCAAGTTTCCTAGGATAATGGGTTTGACTTAAATAATTCTTAGAGATCAAAAATCTATAATGTGAGGTCAAGGGAATTGTAGGCAAGAAAATTGGGATTTGTATGTGATGCATGGAATAAGGTGTTATTCACTTATTAGTCTTTGTATCACCAAGAATCTATAATGTGAGGTGAAACAAAAATTAATGGGCCTCCCAATCCACTAAGAAAATTATTTATTTGATTTTCCGTTTTCTACTAGGGAAGTGTGGAATTCGAAAAATTTAGTGGGGGTACTATTTGATTTAAAGACCCAAGTCAAATAGTTAATAATACGTTATCTAATTTCAAATTAATTTCTGCAGTTACACGTAAAAAATGAATCCTCTTGCAACTATCCTAGACAATAACTATTTGACCGGAACAAATTTTGCTGACTGGTTCCGCAACTTGAAAATTATACTGAGATCTGAGAAGATTGAATATGTGCTTGATGGTCCACTTCCTGAAGAGTTGTCTGAGGAGGCAACTGAAGAGGAACTGGAAACCTTTAGGAAATGGCGTGATGATGCGTTGAAGGTCAAGAACTATGTTTTAGCTTCAATGTCAAATGAGCTTCAACGTCAACACGAGGACATGGAAGATGTCACTGAAATCATCACACGCTTGCAAGAGTTGTATGGTGTGAAGAATAGGGTTGCTAGATATGAGATATCTAGGGAATTGTTCCGATTGAGGATGAGTGAGGAATCAAATGTCAATACGCATGTTCTTAAGATGATCAGTTTGATCGAGCGTCTTGAATCCTTGAATTTCACTATGGATTCGAACTTGCAAACTGACTTGATACTTCAGTCTCTTCCTGAATCCTACCATTCCTTCATTATCAATTTCCAGATGAATGACATCGAGTGCACCTTACCTCAGCTCTTGAATATGCTCATTATATATCAAAGGCAGATGAAAGGAACTGAGGAGGAGTAGAGCTTTGGGAGAAAGCGACGTGGTCCTAAAGGTGGGAAATGGAGCAACAGTTGCTGCATTAGCTGTAGGGACATGTTGTCTTACTTTGTCATCAGAATTTACTTTAATTATAGACAATTGTTTATTTTTGCCTAGTGTCTTAAGGAACATCGTTTCTATTTCAGTTTTGGTTCAAAAATGGTTTTGAATTTAAATTTATGGATAATGGATGTTTCATTTATTTGAGAAATAAATGTGTTGGCACTGGCAAACTAGTAAATGGGCTTTATATACTTGATATAAAGAAAGATGACAATAGAAATGATCGATAATGATTTATACCGATTTATCCATTGGCCTTTGGGGCCATGCTCTTCTCACTGCGGCATACATCTTGAATAGGGTCACTTCCAAATCAGTTGTAAGCACTCCTTATGAGATTTGGAGAAATAACAAGTTCAACTTTAATCATATTAGACTATGGGGTTGTCCTGCTTACATTAAAAGGCTTAAAACTGAGAAATTAGAAGCGAGATCTAACAAAGTCAGATTCATTGGTTATCCCAAGGATTCGTTGGGATACAACTTTTATTCCCCTACTGACCAAAGAGTCTTCGTTAGCAGATATGTCATATTCTTGGATGAAGAGTTCATCCAATGAGGTGGAAGAAAATTAGAGCTTAATAAGAGAAACATTGAGCAACCAATTGACTAGGTAGAAACCCAGGATTTGATCCAGGATGAAACTATTCAAGAAAAACCATTCGCTTCACCACAGATACACAAATCTTTAAGGACTGTCCGGCCGCCCACAAGATATAGCTACCTTCATAACCAAGGACAATAGTTGTTCACATTGGATTATGGTAATCATATGAATGATCCCCTAACCTATGAAGAAACTATTTCTGATAGGGACTCAGAAAAATGGCTTGAAGCCATGAAATCAGAGATGGATTCAATGCACACCAATCAAGTCTGGAATCTTGTAGACCTACCTGAAGGTATTGTACCTATTGGGTGCAAATGGGTATATAAGAGAAAGAAGGGTGCATATGGGAACGTGGAAACCTTCAAAGCAAGGTTAGTGGCAAAAGGTTACTATCAGAGACAAGGAGTTGACTATGGAGAAACCTTCTCGCTAGTAGCAATGCTCAAATCCATTAGGATTTTATTGGCTATAGTTGCACACTATGATTATGAGATATGGAAGATGGATGTCAAAATGGCTTTTCTTAATGGCTTCATTGAAGAAAACATTTATATGGAACAACCAATGAGTTTTGAATCCATGGGTGAAAGTCACAAAGTGTGCAAGCTAAAGAGATCCATCTATGGACTCAAACAAGCCTCAAGGAGTTGGAACAAATGTTTTGACGAGGTCGTCAGAACATTTGGCTTCATTAAGAATGAATACGAACCTTGTGTTTACAAGAAAGTTAGCAATAAAGCAGTAACATTCCTCATCTGTATGTAGATGAGATACTACTGATTGGGAATGACATTGGTATGATATCATCTGTCAAGGTTTGGTTATCAGGAATATTCTCCATGAAAGACTTGGGAGAAGTAACCTATATCCTAGGAATTCGAATCTATAGAGATAAATCGAAAGGATTGATAGGTCTCTTTCAAAGTATGTACATAGATAAGGTGTTAAAGAGGTTTAACATGCAGGATTCTAAAATGAGGCTGTTACCTTTTAGACATGGCATTCATCTCTCTAGGGCTATGAGTCCTAAGACAGCTGAAGAAAGAGAGAGGATGAATAGGATTCCATACGCTTCAGCAATTGGAAGCCTTATGTATTCCATGCTATGTACTAGGCCTGATATCGCTTATGCTGTAAGTGTTACTAGCATATATCAGTCAGATCCAGGTGAAAAACACTGGATAACAGTCAAGAATATCCTGAAGTACTTGAATAGGACTAAGGATATGGTCTTGGTATATGGAGGAGGGGAATTGAAAATCGAGGGTTTCACTGACTCGGATTTTCAGTCAGATGTGGATGATCGTAAATCCACATCTGGATTCATTTTCGTTTGTAATGGAGGAGTGGTCAGTTGAAAGAGTTCCAAACAGAGTACGACTGTAGATTCCACTACAGAAGCTGAATACATCGCAGCATCAGATGCAGCAAAAGAGGCAGTTTGCATTAAGAAGTTCATCTCGGAACTTGGAGTGTTCTCTTTATTGAGGTCGCTGTACCTTTACATTGTGATAATAATGGAGTGATAGCGCAAGCTAAAGAAACGAGGTCTCACCAAAAATCCAAACACATAGAGAGGCGTTACCACATTATCCGAGAAATTGTGGGAAGATGTGGCATAGTGATGCAGAAAGTAGCTTCAACAGATAACACTGCTGACCCGTTGACCAAGGCTCTGACTAAGCAATCTTTGGATCGACACTTAGAGAGGATGGGTATAAGATACCATTCTGATTGGCTTTAGTACAAGTGGGGGATTGTTAGGAATAATGCCCAAAAGCCAATAAATTGTATTTTGGAATTATGGATAATGTGTTATTTAATTTATTAATTCATTTAATATGGACAGTTTATTTATTTATTGTAAATATTTTGATTAAATAAATAAAGTCATTAGAATACTATTTATAGATTCTATCCTTAGGAGTAAGGATATGAGTGACGGTATCTATAATCATAAATATATTCTAAAAGTTATCCCTGATCATAGGATAAACTAATTGGGCGTTAGTTTATCCGGATAGATCGGATTACAGTCTACTAACCAAATTATATGAGATATCAGTTTGGGCGATTTGTCTCATATCGTTATAGTAGATGTATAACTACTTATTGTGAATAAATAACTGGACTTGACCACCGATACAACGAATTACATGGAATGTCAATAATTCGTTGTATCATGTAATTATGCAATTAATCCTTAGACCTGAGACACTACGATTATCCCATGATTAGGAATGTCATGATTTGCTGGTGCAAATAAGCTAGTCCTAATCATGGATTAGACAATGTATTCAGTGGTTGTCATTTATTCCATCATGCAGAAATGAATGTGTAGATACGGAAACTGTCAATTGAGTGTCCTATGCAATCTGATTAATTGAGTGACTTGAAATCCTTGGCCAAGGTAGAATAGTGGAAGTCGTTTCACGAATTATTCATTAGTCACTAATTAATTAGGTTTTGGTATATGGTCGAGTAAGAGAGTTTGACGATCCAATCCATGACTCTGGCTCGATCGGGATAATTAAGACAGTAGGATTTGATTGCAGATAAATTACTATTTGGGTTTGCATACTTGCACTTCATCTTTAATTGGGTAATCGTGATACACTGCTAGGTGTCACTCACGATTTGCTAATTAATTAGAAAGAGTTCTAATTTAATTAATTAGAGGAATTAATTATTCGCTGCCGATTAATTATGAACTTAAGATGTCACACATAAATGGAATTTGCAGATTAATTGGATTAGAGAAAAGATTAAATTAAATTTAGGATTGTCCTAAATATTAATTTAATTGGTCTCGTAGTAATTAGATGGTGATCTGATTATTATAGAGCCCAAGACTGGTTATTTTAGTCCAGTCCACATATGACCCTAGGTCATGATGTGTCTCATATATATTGCAGTATTCTGACAGACAATAGCTAGCACAATTTATCAGTCAGAAAAATATATAGGATTTCTCTAGAAACCTAGTGGGAGTAGAAATCCAATTAGCAAGTGCAGATTCTGTGTGGATCAATCTTGGAGGCTTCATACGTGGGGAGCCTGATTTAGATTCTATATCGAATTATGCTTCAAGAGGTAATCCTAGAACTATTGTAGATTTAGTTTAATTAGATTAAATTATTATATGATTTAAATATGTATAATTAAACATGAACAGATACATGATTTATTTCCGCTGCGCAATTATTTTAATTATCATGTATATTTCTCGACAGTCTCCGTCAACCTCAATTAAATGACGGGGTGGATGCTTATCTGCCCCGTTGTCCTCCCCTGGTAGCTTCCCTGTTGCCGCCGCTGGATCAGCCAGTCATGCAGAGGTTAGTGCACCACATTTGTCAGCTAATGGTGCGGATTTCCCTCCCCTTACACTTGGTCATGGTGACGATAAGGATGCCTCCCCTGTTCCTTAGAATATAAGTGCTCCAAATATTGTTGATGCTGGTAATAAAATAAACCAACAGGGCCCTGTTATGAAAATGTGGAAGAAATTATTTGAAGGAGAGTTTAAAGAATCTATGCAACTCTCGTACACTGAACCTTACTTTGAGGATGGTCAGATTGTTGTCAAGGCTACCCCTGATATTATAGAAGAAGGCATTACATATTGGAAATCATGTTTAGTGGGTCAATTTTTAGACCGTCCGCCACCTTTTTTCTTAATTAGGAACATGGTCGAGTCTCAATGACGTAAGCTTAGCAAGGTGGAAATAAAGTCAGTTGATTATGGTCATTTTGTGTTCCAATTTGAGGATGAATCCAAGTGCAATTTGGCGTTGGGTCAATTTTGGCATGTGGGGAATAAATGCTTCTTCTGAGACGATGGAAGCCATTTTCTCAATAGGAGAAGGTGAAGTCTCTAGTTATTCCTATTTGGGTCCAGCTTAGGAAAGTGTTATATGTTATATGGACTAGGAGATGACTCAGTGTGATTGCGAGTCGTTGGGAGTTCCGCTTCAAATGGATCCAGCCACTGAGGTTAAAACTCGCCTTAGCTATGCTAAAATTTGTGTTGAAGTTGATCTCAACTACACAACTAATCTAATTTTATTAATTACAAACTAATAGTAACGTGTAAAGTTTTTTTTTTTTTGCTCGGCAAAAGTAATCATTTCATTTCCACATCAAATCACAAAACATCAAGGTTACAGACAAAAAAAGGTAACCTCAAGAGATACAAATATTTCAGTCTCTACAAAAGAGTGAGTTTTCTAGAGTGTTAAGATATTTATGAATTAAACTAACTTTGCCCCTCACATCAAAGTTAATTTTTTCAATAATTTGTTCTTCAGTTTGTGGAGTAGTGCCAAATACTCTAGCATTGCGCTCCATCCAAATGTTGTAAATACAAGAGTTGAAAGCATTTCTCACAATGGTTGCCTTTAAGCTGCGTCCTCTGTTAATTTTACAAAGTTTCTCAACAATGGTGTCCCAGTCGGCATTAAGGCCACCACATCTCATACGCTTCGCACACCATTTCCAAATACGGCGAGTGAACGGACAATCAAAGAAGAGATGATTTTTACATTCCACTCCCAGTCCGCAGAAACAACAATTCACATCGGTTGAGATACCCCAGCTTGAGATTCTCACCTTAGTAACAAACCTATCAAGTATCGTGAGCCAAGTGCAGAAGCTGTGCTTTGGTATAATAGATTTGTTCCACACCAGCTCTTCCCAAACAACTTCAGTACTCCTGACTCGAATACAATCCCAAGTCGAATGGAACTTGAAATCCGTTTGATTCCCAACAACCCAAAGAAGTTGATCTTGCATGCCAGGTATTGGTTCAAAATCAACCAAGGCTCCAATCCAGCTGAGATTGCTTGGCCATCTCCAATAGAGGCCATTAATACAATCAGCCACCTTCAAGTTTCCACAACCAGCTGGAATGACAATATTGTTAGAATGTGCAAAATCCCAAAGATTACCACAAGGCAGCCAAGTATCCCAAAAAAGATTGGTATTACACCCGTTTGCAACTTGGTGGCGAATGAAACTTTTAGCGACCTGTCTAATTTGGAGAAGATTACGCCAAGTCCACAAAGCGTTATTTGGTATATTAATACTCCAAATATTGTAGCTGTCAAGTAAAACTCGATTAGCCCAATAGCCCCAAAGCGAGTCACTATCACAATATGTATGCCAAAACTGCTTGAATATAGCAACTACGTTGATATCCCACAAACTTCGAACACCAAGGCCTCTTTCTTTCTTTGGCTTGGATACTTTTGACCATGCCACTTTGGCCCCTTTTGCATTTTCCCCTCTATTCTTCCAAAGAAAAGCAACGAACTTTCTTTCGATCTCCTCAATAACACCTTTTGGTAGCATGAACACATTACACCAATAATTCGAAATGCTCTGCAGCACCGAGTTGATAAGTTGAAGTCTGCCGGCATAGGGCAACCAATTAGTTGTCCAGTGATTAGTTCTAGCAGTGATCTTGTTCACCAAAGTACTACAAACATATTTGTTGAGCCTGCCCGTAATCAAGGGAATACCCAAGTATCTCACCGGCAAGTTTCCCCTTTTAATACCCAGTGACTCACAAATAAAAAGTTTACAACTATCTGGGCAGCCCGCAAAATAAATTTCACTTTTATCAGTGCTAAAGTGGAGGCCCGACATTTTAGAGAAGACAACAATGGTTTTTTTTATGATAGCAATGGAGCTCAGGTTGGCCTTGGAGAAAATGAGGATGTCATCCGCAAATGCAAGGTGATTAAGCTTAATCTTCTTGCATTTGGGATGAAAAGCAAAGCCTCGTAAGTTACCACATTGGTTCAGTAAACAAGACAAAAATTCCATGACAATCACAAAGATATATGGTGAAATCGGGTCACCTTGTCTAAGTCCTTTTTTCCCCTGAAAGAATCCATCCATTTGACCATTTATCATCACTGAATAAGAAGGCGTAGAGATACACATATCAATCCAATTAATAAAGTTTCCAGGAAACTCAAAGGCAGCAAGACAAGACCGAATGAAGTTCCAGTCAACAAAATCATAGGCTTTCATAATGTCAAACTTAATGATGCATCTGGATGTTGTGTTCTTCCTTCTATAATTTCTGACCAACTCCTGAGCAATAAGCACATTATCGAGAATTTTCCGTCCCGAAATAAAGGCTGATTGATTAATAGATATGATCAAATCAAGCACCTTGCACAACCTATTTGCAATCACCTTAGAAACACATTTGTAAATCACATTGCAACAAGAAATGGGCCTATAGTCTTTAGGCCCCGAAGGGTTACTAACCTTCGGAATGAGAGTGATAGCTGTAGTATTAATTTCTTTGAGCAAAATCCCAGAATTCAAAGTATCCCTCACAGCACAACAAAGATCAGTACCAACAACGTCCCAGGCATTCTTGAAGAAGAAAGTAGGATACCCATCTGGTCCCGGACTCTTGGAGCTGTTGATAGAGAACATGGCTTCTTTGATTTCAAAGTCAATCACAGGTTCTGAGAGTAATCTCTTGTTATCCTCAGAGATCGACTTTCCCAACAAATTCTTGAGGTCACCAACTGAATAATCCACTCTCTCCATTCTGTTTGTTCCCAACAAGTTTTTAAAATAACCAATGAAGTTGTCGACAATGTCTGCATTAGCTGTCAGAATGTTGCCATTGTTATCAACCACACTAGAAATAGTATTACGAGCTTGTTGCCCCTTGATAACCCTGTGGAAGTACGCCGTATTAAGGTCACCTTCCTTCAGCCAATTAACCCGCGCCTTTTGTTGTAAAATGGATTCTTCATAAAGTAAGGCCTCCATTAACTGACCCCTCAATTCAGTCTCCTTACTTGCTAACTCCTGACCAAGAATCAAGCTTAATAAGTTATTTTGCACAGTCTCAAGTTCAGATCTGAGAATGGAGATGGAAGAACTGATTCCAGTAAAATGCTGTTTGTTGAAACATTTGAGTGCTTCTTTTAGGGATTTTAACTTCTTAACCAGCCTATACATGGGGTAACCCAAAAATTGGGTATTCTACACCCCCTCAAGGATAGGACGATACCCCTCATGAGATGCCCAAGCGTTAAAGAATTTGAACGGGGTTTTGCGTTGGACAGTAGACGGACAAGTATTAATAATCAGGGGACAATGGTCAGAGACGCCAGGAGTGCCCACAATCACTGTAGAACCCGAAAAATTGCACAGCCATTCATGATTAACCAGGGCCCTATCAATTCTACTAGCCCGCATATGAGAACCTTCAGCTTTATTGCTCCAAGAGAAATGGAGGCCAACCCATTGATGTTCCACAAGCCCATTACAATTAACAGCCCTAGCGAAATCCATAGCACTAGCAGGTAGCGAGACACAATTTAATCTGTCTTCCACCTGCAGAATTTCATTGAAGTCGCCCACGATACCCCATGGATGCCCAAGAGTAGAAGGCTTCCACTCAGCAAATTTGTCCCACAATTTAATTCTGTCGGCGTACTCATTGCTATCGTAAACGAAGCTGATAAAGAGGAGGTCACCAGAAGCATTATCAGTAACTTTACAATGAATTACTTGATCAAATGAGTCAATTTCAGTAAGAGTCACCCTGTTATCATTCCACAAAATCCATATCCTCCCACGAGGTGATGAACTATAATTGCCAGCAAAACTCCACGATTTAAATCTTTTCTTCAAGACTCGGGGCATGTTAGACAGTTTGATTTTTGTTTCCAACAGACAAAAAATGTCAACTTTATCCCGTTTAGCAAAAACAGTGGCTTCTCTTTGTTTGATAGCCTTATTCATTCCTCTAATATTCCATGAAGCTATGATCATTGGCGATCGGGGGGTTCGGTATTTTTAGGATCCTTGGTTTTAGAAGACTCACCAACATCCAGTTCATTCAACATCTCCCGCACTGTCGGTTCTATCTCATCTAACGCCGCAAAAGAATTAGACTTAGTCTGAGCTGGTTGAGGGGACTTACTAGGTTCCTTGAGTGGCTTGTGTGGTGTGATTGTGGACTTGGAGTGGGCTGATTTCTTCGGAACGTTGGTCCAACCCTCATCATGTGAACTATCTGATGGAGCAACAGGCGTTTCTGCTTCTGATGTTTGGCTTTTAGTAGCATCTGACACTTTCCCTCTCCATTCTTCATGACAATTTTTGCATTTTCCAGCTCTATGCCCCAAGCTTTTATAGATATCACAGTACAATGGCCTCTACGTGTACTCGACTTCAATCAGGACTCTGTTTCCTTCTCCCATATCCAAAGGAATGGTAGACCGTAGCTCTTTGCTAAGATCAACTTCCACACATATTTTGGCATAACTGAGGCGCGTTTTGGCCTCGGTAGCTGTATCCATTTGGAGCGGTACCCCCAGGGCACTAGCTATCTTGCTCAATCTTCTATTTGTCCACATAACAGAAGGAACCTTTCTAAGCAGGACCCAAATGGGGATAATTGGAGATTTCACCTTCTCCCATTGAACAAATGGTTTTTATCGCCTTAGTAGCATTGGCTTGTTACCTACATGCCAAAATTGACCCAAAGTCATGTTACATTTTGTTTCGTCCTCAAAACGGAACACAAATAAACCATCATCTCCTGATTTAATTTCCACATAACCAAGCTTCAGGCATTGTGTTTCTACCATCTTTTTGATCAAGAAAAAAGACGGTGGGCGGTCAAGAAACTGTCCAATGAGACAGGATTTCCAATATGCAACTCTTTCTTCGATATCATCCGGTGAGGCCTTCAACACAATTTCACCATCTTCAACCTGGGGTTCAGTGTATTCAAGATGTAAAGTGTCCTTAAACTGACCTTCAAACAGATTTTTCCATGTCTTTGAGCTCTGTTCTTGCTGGGTCATAACATTTATTCCAGCCATATTCACAGTACTAGCTCCAACAAGCAGAGTACATGTAGATGCCTTCTCACCCCTTACCGCAGTTGAGAGTGAGAGAAAGTCCTCGTTCTTCGACAGACTATGACATCTAGCTTCAATAGTAGCTGGGGGACCTTCTTGAGCCACAGGGGAGCTGCAAGAAGACTGCAACGGTGTAGACAAGCAAGCACCTCTCCGTTCAACCATCGGAGAGTCTTGCGACTTAGACAGTGGCTGCCTCATCAAAGGATTAGCAGCAAGTCTATTTTTCCTGTAAGCCATGGAGACTCAAAGAAAAAGGGGTCAACGAAAAGCGGCCTAGGGACGGGATTGGTAGGTGTATAGGTTGCAAGATCTGGAGTCGGAAAGAAAAGCTATGTGGTGGGAGGTGGTAGTCAACGGTGGTCTAAGGGTGGGTGTCATGTGGTTGGTGGGAGCGTTTCTCTGGTGCTATTTTTGCTGGATTATGGTGCGTAATCATAACGTAATTTCTTACAGAAAGAGAAAGTAATAACGTGTAAAGTTATGGAAATAGTTTCTTACGAAAATGTAAAGTAAAATTGGGTACAATAAATTCTTAAGTACGTCTAACCTATCATTAGACTTTTGGTCTAATGATATGATTTTTGCTTTAAGTGCGAGAAGTCTTAAGATCAATTCTCTGAGTGTACAATATTCTAAATAATGTAATATGAGCTTAGTCTTCCTTTGAATCAATAAAAATGAGAATACGTCTAACCTTTTTTCAACTTCACGCATAGTTAAAGTTTCGTGTGTTGGGATATCTTAATAAAAACTGCTTTTTCTTTGCTTTTTTATAATCAAACCAAGTAAGAAGATAATGTTAATATATAAGAATATCTTGCTTATCAATGCAAACCCCCATGTATTCTTGGGAAAATAGTTTAGAAAAGAACGTGCTTGTCCTTGAACAAATCTTAAATTTTTCCTTAATATTATACTTCTTGGAATATTGATTAAATATTTTTTATTTTATTTATAATATTTCTTCTTTGATAATAGCCAAAGTGGTGCACTCGAGACATTATGTGGTCAAGGATTTGGTGCGAAATTATATAGGATGTTGGGGATATATCTACAAGCATCTTGTATTTTATCATTTTTTTCTCCATTTTCTTTTCCATCGTGTGGTGGTATTCAGAAACAATTCTGATTTCACTTCATCAAGATCCTCAAATAGCAAAACTTGCTGGTCTCTATTTGAAGTATCTCATCCCTGCATTAGTTGCATATGGATTTCTGCAAAATCTGTTGAGGTTTCATCAAATGCAATCAATTGTAAAGCCACTTGTTGTGTGCTCACTTTTGCCATTAATGTTTCATGTGGTGATTTCCCATGCTTTGGTTTGTTGGACATGTCTTGGTTTCAAAGGATCAGCAATGGCAGCTTTGATTTCAATGTGGATATCTGTCTTCATGTTGATTGTACATGTGCTTTGTTGGAAAACATTTGAGCACACTTGGGATGGATTTTCGCTCGAATCTTGTAGTCACATTTTCACAAACCTGAGACTCACCTTACCCTCAATTGCTATGGTGTGGTTAGTACACTCCCCTTGTCAATCTTGTTTTAAGATAGGATAAATCTTTAAAACGTCAGTTCTTTTAAACGGTTGTTCCTTTTTGATAATTTATTATTTTCGAATCGACACATAAATATCAATAATATGTCTACTTATACATGTGTCTGTATCATGAACAATCATTTTGGAACGACTATAATTTTGAAAAAAATCTTATTTCACTCTTGTTGGATTTGGATCTTGGGTCGCCTAGATGGGCTGACCCGACCCATTAGACCCAAGTGTGGGAAGTTGGGTAACTTTCTATCACTGGGTATTTAAGTCTAATAACTAATAGAACAACGTACGTTCTATTAGCATTAGACACAAGAAACAGAAAGCAAAAAAACTCTCTAAAAAAAAGCATATCAAGATAAAAGATATTTAGGCTGTGAATTATCAGAGCACAAAATAGTATTGTGCACTTTGATTCACGACACACACAGTGGAACAAGCACATTCAACGATCAATCCTATTACGCTACATAAAAGGTTAGTTTTCTTTTATAGCATTAAACATTGTATGAAGATACTGTATTTAGTATTAAAGTTCTTCATTGGTATCAGAGCCATAGATGTTTGTTCCCTGCTGTATATATGTGTATATGCATGTAAATTGATGAATTATCGCGATTTGAGTGTTTTTTAACGTATTAATTGTGAATTTACGTTTCTAAAAAGTATCATAATTTTGTATATTTTTTGTACTGATTTAAAGTGCTCGTCGCAAGGATTCTAATGGCACAGATTTTGTAATTTTTTGTTAAGTAATGAATTAATTACAAATTTTTAAATTTTGAATGTAAAAAAAATTGTTTAGTACTTTTTTCTGCATTTTTACTTCTGTTCTAGTGCTTTTTTATGTACGTATCATGCTCAAAAAAATTGTGTACTTGGTACTGTTAGAAAGTTCTCGTTGAGAGCTTTCCGTAGACATATGATACGCTAAATTTGGCATTATAATGAATTAGATATGATTTTTTGAAAATTTTAGTGAAAATCTGATTTTTAATCGTTAGTGCGTGTTCTTGGTGTTTGTGCATGCGTGCGTCAGTTTTTTCTCCACCAGAAAGTGGGGCTGAACATAGGGTGACGTGGCATAGTGGGAATGGTGCCACGTGGCCACGTCATTTGTTAGTTATATAATTTAATAATTAGTTTATTAATTATTTATTTTATTTTTATTTAATTTTTGAAATTCGAATTTCAAACATTAAATTAAAATTAAAATAATTTAATTTTCAAATTATAACTGCGGCGCACGTGGCACATTAGGGCCTTGCCACGTGGCGCCACATATGAGCCATGTGTCATCGCCTTGTGGTGACACGTGGCCAACGTTGCCACGTGGCCGCCGCTTCGGCCACCGGCCAGAGGCGGTCCGGCGGTGGTCCGGCCACCGCCGTACGTTTGGTTGGCAGCGGCTATCCGGCCGGTTCAAAAAAAAAAAGGTATTTTCTTTTTTGTTTTGGCCCTATATCTATGTGATATTTTCTCTACGAACCCCATGTATACAAAACTTAGTGATATTTGTGATTTAGCCCCAATGTTATCTATTTAGGCATTATATCTTTGTGATATACTTATTTAGGCTTTTTCTTTTAAAAATTATGCCACAAAACTTAGATAAAACTCTATTGAGACTTAGAAATTTTAAATAATTTATAATTGTAGTATGAATTTGTGTAATTTCCGTTGTAAAACATCATTCTAAGAATGAAATTTAATGAAATTTCAAATGAACACCTAGAAATTTATGTAATTATTTTGTTTTACAACTTATTGCATGAAATCTATGTAATTTCATTGCGATAAATAAAATTTATGTAATTTTATTATAATTGTTAGTATGTATAACTTTCAATATGCTATGTGCATTAATCTCTGTAAGAATTTAATCTAGGAAGGTTTTGTGTCTTATTTTTAAATTAGGACTTTTGTAGTCATAATCACATGGCGAGAGTTAGATGCACCGCGAGGAAGTCTGTTGCGGCAGAATATATTAATAGATTTTGTCGTGGTCCCGGTTGTAATTGTAGACAACGTGTCCTAACTAAGTACATGAGTCTGCAATTCACTGATAAGAAGACTTTTCGTGAATACCTTAATGAAGTTAAAGACTTTGTTCTTAAAATACGCATTAAGCTTGAAGTTCCACCTACCTTGGATGAGGAAATTGAGGGATTGCTAAACTCTCTTCCTAGCATGTATGACCATGTGAAAGATAAGATCAGCGAGTCGGGCATGTCTTTTGAGGATGCTCCATGTGAGATAGAACAATTTGAGAAAAAAAGAGTACTTCAAGGGGTTAGACGCACTGCTTGTTTGTCTCTGTTTCCTAACTTGTCCAAAGCTAAGGGAACTCGTAGAGGCTCTTTTCTCATTAATCGGTTTGCTCTGAAAATAGTTAAGGACTATGAGATCACTTATGAATCAGATCAAACTAGATATGGGTGTCAGGATGATGAAGAGAATGCATAATATGTCTTACATTCTGTTGTTGAACTTTTATGCTTATTAATTTCCGCAATCATCGTTCTTTTCCATATGTAAACAGTGCTGTTTATTAATAGATATATATATATATTTCCTTATTTGATCATTTTTTTTTTATTCTTTTAATAATGTTGTTAAGAGAATATTCTATCTAAGTGGGAGTTCTATAGATGTTAAACTTAGTGATTAACATTTAGAACTTGTTTTTCATAAAAATATGAATTTGGGTAATTCATTTTTTTTTTTTTTGAAAATATAGTTTTTGCTAGAATGAGTTTAATTGTACTTTTAAGATACACGAACTATAAAGGATGATAGATCGTACTACGATCTGTTGATTTTAAGTCTTGTGTCTTTTCAATACAATTTAATACTCGATCTGACAAAATTACTTAGTGTATGTATGTGCTAAGTATCTCTTATTACTGTCTATGTAGAATTACAAATGGCATCAAAAAACATCATAGCTGATCTTAATAAGGGTAATAAGTTGAATGAGAACAACTATGATGTGTGGCATCGTAAGGTCCAGTATATTCTAGAAGAACAAGAAGTACTAGAAACTCTTAACCATGTAATGAATGAACCTGAGATTGGTACTGGAGCTCAGTATCGAAGAGATATGGACGCCTATTAGATTTGGAAGAAAAAGAATGCGATTGCTCGCATTACATTGTTAAGTACAATGCATGATGATCTGATTGCTGAATTCGAGGCTTACCCTACCACTGAGGGCATGTGGATAGCCCTAAAAGAAAAGTTCAATGGAACTTCTGTGTCAAAACTGCGTCGGCTGACTATCAAATTTGACACCTATAAAAAAAATCTGATGTCAGCATGAGGCAACACATTAGGGACATGTCAAATATGATAAGAGAGTTAAAGGCGGCCGGCCATGTTCTGACGGACGAGCAGCAGGTGCAAGCTGTTATTCGATCTCTCCCTGCCAGTTGGGAATACATGATTGTTAATATGACGCATAATGAAAGCGTGAAAACGCTTAAGGACATTGCGCACCACCTAGAGCTCGAAGAAGAGCGCCTTTTTGCAGTCAAGGCCACTAGACAAGCCTATATGGCTGAGTTCAGCAAGTCTGGAGCATTTGGCTCCAAACGCAAAAGAGGCAAACAATCGGGCACTAAGGGGAAGGGTAAGCAAAACAAGCAAGACAAGAAGGAAAAGAAGAAAGGCAAGCGCAATGTGAAGAAGAACATTGCAAAAATTAAGTGTTATAATTGCCGAAAGAAGGGTCATTACGCTCGAGATTGCCCTGAGCCCAAGACCCAGGTAATGCGTTTTACCAAATCTTCTTGTAATGCATATATTTCTAGTTGTGCGTTACTGACTGAATCTTTACCTATGTGGACTCTTGACTCAGCAGCGACCGACCATATAGCTAGAGATAGAGATACGTATGTGGAGTACCGACGTGTTCCGGCTGAGTCCCGATAGATATACGTTGGCAATAAAGCTAGGGTTGAAGTTAAAGGCATTGGCACTTGCAAACTTCAGCTGCGTGGCGGCCGAACCTTTTTTTTCCATGATGTCCTCTATGCTCTGGACTTTAGACGGAATCTGGTCTTCGTATTAGTCCTCTTGCGTTTGGGTTTTCATATTTACATGTCTGGCGTTTCTGTTGAACTACTTTTTAATTCTGTTTTTTTTGGTCATGGATATTTGTTGGAAGGTTTTTTAGTTTTGGATATTGAACATATTAGTTATGGTCTTAATGATGAATGTTTTTCATATTATACACTATAGATGTAGATGTGAATGTATGGCATAGCAGGTTAGGGCATATTGGGCAAGATCGTATGAACCGACTAGCTAGATAAGGTCTTTTGGGATCACTTGCAAAAGTCAACTTGCCCGTTTGTGAAAGTTGCCTTGCCGGTAAATCCACTAGAAAATCATTTGGCAAAGGCTTACGAGCAGACTTTCCATTATAGTTAATTCATTCTGACATATGTGGTTCAATGAATATTAGGGCGAGGCATGGAGCCTCTTACTTCATCACTTTTATAGATGATTTTACTAGATATGGTCATGTCTATCTGATATCACATAAATCCGATGCATTAGATTGTTTTAAAAAATATGTGAGTTTGGTAGAAAATCAGTTAGACAAGAAAGTAAAATCATTACGAACCGACCGTGGTCGAGAATATCTCTCTAATCAGTTCAGAAGTATATGTGATGAAAAATGTATAGCTAGACAGCTTACTATCCCTAGAACTCCGCAACAAAATGGTGTTGCAGAAAGAAGGAATAGAACGTTACTTGACATGGTTAGGTTTATGATGGCTCAAGCTAATCTTCCTATTTTGTATTGGGGTGATGCACTACTAAAAGCCACATATGTACTTAACCGTGTGCCCACTAAATCAATCAATTCCACTCCTTACGAGTTATGGACAAGTAGACGACCTGAACTTTATAACTTACGGCCCTGGGGGGCAACTGCTTATGTTCATGACAGTTTCCATAGACATGGCAAATTGGGACCGAGAGGGAAAAAGTGTATTTTCATTTGATATTGTGAACACTCCAAGGGATATGTTTTCATTGGAGAACAAGCAGATGGGAGTGTAACCGAAATTGAATCTCATGATGTAACATTCTTGGAAACAGAATTCCTACGTAGGGGTGAAGTAAATAAGGATGTTCAGTTAATTGAATTGAATAACCCTGACAATCTTAGTCCTTCCACACCATCAGTTGGAATAGAGGTAGTACTTCCGCTCCTTGATCCAAGTGGGAGAAATGCACCGGTTAGTCATTTTGAATCTGAATCAGTTTTAGAACCAGTTAGTGGATCTAGCTCACTTCATACCCCTACACGGAAAAGTAGCCGCCAAAGTATTCCTCAATATTGTTTTGAGATTGAAGGGGAATCTTTAATGGTTACCACTCAGGATGATAATGAGCCGAAAAATGTGTCTGAAGCACTCTCATCCTCTGCACGAGAAAGTTAGATTATAGCAATGGAAGAAGAAATGGATTTTATGAAGAAAAACCAAGTCTGGGTACTAGTTGATCTTCTACCCTAAAGGAGAGCTATTGGGAACAAGTGTGCTCTCAAAATTAAACAAAATACAGATGGATCCATTGAGAGATACAAAGCTCGCCTAGTGGCTAAGGCCTATACCCAGATGGAAGGTATAGATTATGAGAAAACCTTCTCTCCGGTGGTTAGGTTTGCCTCAATCCGACTAATTTTAGCCATAGTTGCTCATCAAGACCAGGAATTACATCAGATGGATGTAAAAACGGCATTTCTTAATGGAGAACTGGATGACAAGATCTACATGGAACAACTTGTAGGGTTCATAGAAAAAGGCCAGGAGAGCAAAGTGTGCAAGCTCCAAAGATCTATTTACGGGTTGAAGCAATCATCCAGACAGTGGTATCTAAGGTTCCATCGATAAATCATTTCGTATGGTTTTGTTATGGTTCAAGAAGACCACTATATATATGTCAAGAGGTCTCAGAACAGATATGTAATTCTATCTCTGTATGTTGACGATATTTTGTTGGCTGGGAATAGTAAGGATTATATAATCACCGTTAAAAAGTGGTTATCTTCAACTTTCGAGATGAAAGATATGGGTGAGGCAGCATATGTACTTGGAGTCAAGATTCAGAGGGATCAATCAAAAAGACTTCTTGCTTTGTCATAAGAATCTTACATCAAGAAAGTTCTTGAATGATTCCAAATGCATAACTGCAAACCTATTGACACTCTATAGCCAAAGGTGAAAGCCTGAACCAAGGGATGTGTCCCAAAACTCTAGAAGAAATAGAAGACATAAATGTTATTCCTTATGCGAGTCCTGTAGGTAGCTTGATGTATGCCATGTTATGTACGAGGCCAGATATATGTTTTGCCGTAGGATTGGTAAGTCGTTATCAATCCAACCCTGGATGAGCTCATTGGCAAGTTGTTAAGAGGATTCTGAGATATTTGAAGGGCTCTTTGGATTATTACTTATGTTACCAAGGAGTTGACCTAAATCTAAAGGGATTTACAGATGCTGACTGGGGTGGTGATCCAGATGAGCGTAAATCAACTTCTGGGTATGCCTTCTTGCTAAATAGTGGGGCTATTTCTTGGTGTAGCAAGAAGCAAACCTGCATAGCATTATCTACCATGGAAGTTGAGTTTGTGGCTTGCTCAGCGGCTGTACAAGAAGTGGTGTGGCTTAAAAGGTTCATGTTAGATTTGGGAGTATTCACAAATACTGAAAAATCGGTGACAGTCTATTGTGATAGTCAAGCAGCCATTGCCTACACTAAAGATCCAAAATACCATGGCAAGACTAAACACATAGACATTAAGTATAATTTTGTAAGAGATATGGTGTCAAAGAAAGAAGTGGTCATTGAACATATCTTTACGCATGAGATGGTAGCCGACCCACTCACTAAGCCAATTCCTAGAGATATATATTTGTCTCATGTAAAATCTCTAAGATTGCGCAGAATTTGATGTATGTTCATATGTTTTGAAATGATCACTTCTGTTCTCATACAATTGTATATTTCAGATTCCAAATAAATAAATAAATGAAATATTTTGATGCACTTAAGTAGTGTTAAATCTTTGTGATATATGTAAATTAGAATGTGTATAAGTATGATTAGCACATACAATTGGCATCGAATTTTACATACAGGTTAGGGAGATTGGCTCTCTCACACGAGCAATCGCCTTTGGCGCAGTGGGAGCGTGCAGAGATGAGACAATATAAGTTAGTTAGTATTTGTTGAAAATACTATACTTATATGAGTGTCGCCTTGAAAATTGGTCAGGGATTAGTTCCAACGACAATTATTAAGATGAGACCTCATATTGTATGTGTTATAATTAAGACTAATGTGAGGTCGATATGGATTCCCACAATCCATACAACCTATATATAGCCAGATATGAAATCTCGATTACTGTGAGTATTAAGTTCGAGGATTCTAGTTAGTTATTTGAGTCATAACTAAATCAGAATCTGTACGGTGTTAGAATTAAATAAAGACGTACTCCATTTTCTAAAGGAAGTCACACCGTAACACACATTTCATACCGTGTGTACTCTAGCGACTATATAAGGAAGTTGATGAATGAATCCCTGCTTCATTACTGTGTGAGACCTTGAAGCAATAAATGTTTCTTTTAATATACCCTTAGTGACGTACGCTCATATTCTGATAAATCAAGTTTAATGTTAGCTACTTTGGTATGTTGCCTAAAGATCACGTAAGATTTGATCATATGGGACATGTCCGGGAAAGCAGTTAACTTGTTTTAGAGGGGTATTGAGCGAAGGGAAGACTGTTCACTTCTAGCGCTACATGTGTTTATTGGTCGACCAGTTATACAATCTATGTGACTGAACGATCTTTGCGATCAAATAAAACTATGAATACGTGATTGAGATTTTTAAAGTTCATGCATAGCCTAAGAGGGATTAGGTGTGCACTGACTGATGTGAACTTAATTTGGTCTAGGGTATAGCGAGACTCTATATTCTTTTGAAGATAATGGCTCATATGTCATCCTTAATAGGTGCATGGTCTTTGGGCCTCCACTTGTTGTGTACTCGTGAGTCGCACGACCTATTTACCTGTATGGAGTTTGATTATGCTTTGGAATCAGTTTCTTGAGAGATAATGGTGGATATTGTTCTACCCATCTTGTGCGAGTGGGAGATGTTGGATTTGGATCCTGGGTCGCCTAGATGGGCTGACCTGACCCATTAGACCCAAGTGTGAAAAGTTGGGTAACTTTCCATCACTGGGTATTTAAGTCCAATAACTAATAGAACAACGTACATTCTATTAGTATCCGACACAAGAAACAGAAAGCAAAAAAACTTTCTAAAAAAAAGCATATCAAGATAAAAGATATTTAGGCTGTGAATTATCAGAGCACAAGATAGTATTGTCCACCTTGATTCACGACACACGCAGTGGAACAAGTACATTCAACGATCAAACCTATTACGCTACATAAAAGGTTAGTTTTCTTTTATAGCATTAAACAGTGTATGAAGATACTATATTTAGTATTAAAGTTCTTCAACTCTATACTATTAATTTACACACATTTATTATAATGTGTTCAATAATGATTTATATCCAACTATTAGTTGCAATGCTAATGTTAAGAGCATGTACAAACTTTGTTTTGTGTCAAGAATCACATAAGCGTGAACCATAGAAAATTCTAAACATGTTGAACCAAAAGGTACAAAATAAAATATTTGGAACAATATATTTACCCTCCCTTTTCGGTATATGCACCAGTTTGGAAGAATAGGCTTTTGAGCTTCTCGTCTTAGTAGCTGGACTAATGCCAAACTCACAATTTACCACTATATCAATTTCAATGAGGTCAAAAATTTCATGCTGCCTATACTCGTTTGACATGAAATGCATAGATTAATTTCTGATTTTTATTAGATGTGCTTCACTAATTGTTTCGAATTTCATCTTCAGTGTAAACACAGAATTGATTGCTTACATGATTGCTTGCGGTCTCAGTGCCGCTACAAAGTAGTATGATATGAAAAATGTTGTCCCTATATATGAGGACATTCGAGAACTTGTCTATCTTTTATTCTCGTCTTGCTAGCATATTTAATTTGTTAAATTAACTTGTCTAGTCTTTTCGTGCTTTAGTCTTTGGCCAGTGACATTCCCTTTCCCATGCTCTAACTATAAGCTAGTGGCATTCTTTTTTTTTTTTTTTTTTAAAGGAAGGAATTGCTATAGATTTTCGCTTTCATTTTACGAGTACTTTTACATATTATGATAACTATTAATGCAACATACTTCTATAGTACTAGAGTATCAAATGAGCTAGGAGCTGGTAATCCAAATATGGCGAAGCATGCCATGGCTGTTGCTATCAAGTTATGTGTTCTTGTGGCACTTGGTATTGATTTGGCTCTAGGTGTCGGTCACGGTATCTGGGCTGGTCTGTTCAACAATAGTTCAATGGTCAAAACATAATTCGTTTTAATGATGCCTCTGCTTATAGTCTCCATAGCAATTGATTTTCTTCAAGGAGTCTTATCATGATCAGGTTGTAAGCATATATATGAAATTTCATGTCATAAATATCAAGGGATTCTATTTTTTTTCTCTAAAAATAAGAATCTATTTTCAGGGGTCGCTAAAGGATGCAATTGGCAACACATATTTGTATGTATTAACTTGGTATCATTCTACTTCATTGGAATGCCAATCTCACTCTTCCTTGGTTTGAAATTGGAACTACATGCCCAGGTAAACTAAAGATTGTATGAGATTTCATATCCATGCAGGCTAGGATCGATCTATAATATAAGTTTTAGGGACTGCAATTCCACTAAAAACTATTTTAAAATCTTCTGATATTTTTTTTTTTGTATTTTTAGTGGGTAAAATTACTTAGTCAACTAATTCTATACCAAATTGATTTAGCCTCCATTTAACTCCCATTCCGACATGTAGAATGCATATCATTTAGTTATGTGTATAATATATTTTGTATCCATGTAGGCAAGGGTAAATCTATAGTATCATCTAATACGTGTTATGTATATCGATTCTTTTTTTTGTAAACTATAGCACTATAGTATCATCTAATCTATAGGTTTCATGTCGTCTGATCTGTAGGGGACCGCAAACGTCATCAAGTCCCACAAAACTATTAAAAATCTTTCGATATTTTCGGTGCTTTCAATATGTAAAACCACTTAGTCGGCCCCCACTAATTCTGCACCAAATCGATTTAGTTCCTACTTAGTTCTCACCGATAAAATATTAATTGTAGATCCGCCTTGTATATAAATTGCATAACGTCTAGTTAAGTCTATGGTAGATTTCATGTCTATGTAAGTACAGGTAGATCTATAATATAATCTAATATGTGTTATTTGTATCGATTTGTTAACTATGATTACACTTATTAACTAGTAATCGTTTTTTTCTTTTCTTTTGTTTTGGTAGAATAGGGATTATGGATGGGATTAATTTGTGGTCTAACCAGCCAAGTTTGCTTTTTATTGGTGCTCGCATGTCGAAATAAATGGGCTAGATTGGATCTCCTCGCCAACAATGCAACAAAAGTCTAATTTTAGTATAATCAGCACATCTCCAAGTTGATGCAGCTTAGGCTTAGAGGCTATATAGAAGTAAGTTTTTTATTTGTTTAATTTTTTACCATACAAAAAAGGTTAAAAAACTATCGAGATACACTGACAAGTATGGCAAGAGGATTTTCACAGAGATTTTAAAATTTTCACTTTGAAAAAAATGTACACAAGAAGAATTTTTCTTCTTGGTAAGTTTTAGTATCATGTCAATTCGAAAAATTTTTCACTCCAACCAATGTTGTTGTCTAAATTGTAAGCCATTGTTTCAATATTTTGAGTTGGATGCTCAAGCATGCTATCAAAACCCTCTCATTATGCATAACGACCCAATGAGATTTAGACTATACAATCTAACAATGATTAATTAATGATGATAAAGATCAGGCCAGTCTGTGGGGATAAGAAGGGTCTTCTGAACAATGTCCGTATGTCATTGTCGTGCCCTAGTTGTTAATTTACATAGATTTAAAGTTAGCGTTAACATTGTTTCTAATCATGGACTAAACTTTGAATCTAATGATACATAGGCCTCACTCAAACTCCATTCATGTTTGTAGCGGGTTTATGTGTGTTTTTTTGTTAAAAAGTTATGTATACTCAACTTCTAATTGCTCTACATTTCTTAGCCTTCGCAATAATTTCATCGACATTACCTACCAAATAAAAGGCCTGTTTAGGAAGACCATCAAATTTTTTAGAAAGGATGTAAATAACTAAAATAAGATTTGGTTAGGCACCTCCGCAGACGACCCCTAAGTTGGTTGAATTGTAATGCATATCCATTCATTCTCACTAGAACTTTAACCCACCGTTGACCACCGTTGACAGCTCACCCCTCTCATAGGCTGTTCTTTCTAACCCCAAATCTTGAAACCTAAACACTTACCAAACCTGTCCCTAAGCCTCTCTTGGTCTCAATCGAGTTTTTATGGCCTGAAAGAAACCCGATGTAGCTGCTAAGGTTGTGCGGAAGCAAGTTGTCTTTTCACCGAAGGTGATGTTGTCTTCGTTGACCTCAGTTGAATGACGGGGTGGATGCTTATGTACCCCGTTGTCCTCCCGTGGTGGCTCCCCTATTGCCGCCGCTGGATCAGCCAGTCACGCAGAGGTTAATGCACCACCTCTGTCAGCTAATGGTGTGGATTTCCTACCCCTTACACATGGTCATGGTGGCGATAAGGATACCTCTCATGTTCTCCAGAATATAAGTGCTCCTAATATTGTTGATGCTGGTAATAAGATGAACCAAAAAGGCCCTGTTACAAAAACGTGGAAGAAATTATTTGAAAGAGAGTTTAAAGAGATTATGCAACTCTCGTACATTGAACCTCACTCTGAGGATGGTCAGATTGTTGTCAAGGCCACCCTTGATATTATAGAAGAAGGCATTGCATATTGGAAATCATGTCTGGTGAGTCAATTTTTAAACCGTCCGCCACCTTTTTTCTTAATTAGGAACATAGTCGAGTCTCAATGGCGTAAGCTTGGCAAGGTGGAAATAAAGTCGGGTGATTATGGTCTTTCTGTGTTCCAATTTGAGGATGAATCCATGTGCAATTTGGCGTTCGGTCAATTTTGGCATGTGGGGAATAAACCGCTTCTTCTGAGACGATGGAAGCCATTTTCTCAATGGGAGAAGGTGAAGTCTCCAGTTATTCCTATTTGGGTCCAGCTTGGGAAATGTCGTCTGTTATGTGGACTAGGAGAGGACTCAGTTTGATTGCGAGTGCGTTGGGTGTTTCGCTTCAAATGGATGCAGCCACTGAGGCTAAAACTCGCCTTAGCTATGCTAAAATTTGTGTTGAAGTTGATCTTAGAAAGGATTTACCATCAACTATTCCTTTGGATATGGGAGGTGGTAATAAAATTATGATTGAGGTTGAGTACACTTGGAAGCCAATGTTCTGTAATATCTGCAAAGATTTAGGACATAGTTTGTAGAAATCCAAAAATTGCCATATGAATGGAGATGAAAGGCTCATGTTGTTGCGACACAACCAGCCCAAGAGGCTCCAACTCCGGCACTTGAGGATGGGAATACCCCCATCTTAGATGTTGATTGTCACTCGGATTCGTGGACTAATGTCAATAGAAAACATAACAAATCTGCGACGGAGCCCACTATGCCTCGCAATGAATCGCGTAAGTCCCTTTCCCCATCACGCAATATACATAAACTATCTAATTCTTTTGGAGGATTCGTCAATTCATGTTATGCTTAAGGAGCTTAATGTTGGTGAGTCGTCTGAGATCATAGAGAACAAGAAAACTGACCCTCCTAACCGCCAATGATTGTGACTACATGGAATATTAGAGGAATGAATAAGGCTTTTAAACAAAGAGAAGCCAATGTTTTCACTAAACGTAATGGAACTGACATTTTTAATATTTTGGAAATGAAGATCAAACATGCTAATTTATCCCTTATTTTGAGAAAGAGATTTAAATCTTGGAGTTTTGTTGGTAATTACGGTCTTCTCTGTGTGGTAGAATTTGGCTCTTGTGGAACAGTGCTAAGGTGACGATTTTTGTGGTTGACTCTTTTGATCAAGTAATTCATTGCCAAGTTATTGAAAATGCATCTGGGGAATTTTTTTCTTAAGCTTTGTGTATGGTAGTAATGAGTATGCTGATAGAAGTAGACTGTGGGATAAAATCTCTGATTGGAGGCCGAGTACTCTTGGGTTTCCAGGGTGCATTGTTGGTGATTTTAATGAGATTATGCGAGTTGAGGATCGACTTAACTGTCAGTCCCTTCCTTCCAATGCGGCTCATTTTAATATGGCAGTTGAATGCAATGATCTTATAGAACATCAATGGGTTGGCCCTCATTTCTCTTGGAGCAACAAAGCTGATGGTTCCCATTTGCGTGCTAATAGGATTGACAGAGCCCTGATTAATCAAGAGTGGCTTCATAAGGTTAATGGGTCTACACTGATTATGGGTATCCCGGGGAATTCTGATCATTGTCCATTGATTATCAATACTTGCCCGATCTTCATTCCTCGCAAAACTCCTTTCAGATTCTTCAATACTTGGGCTTCTCATGAAGGGTATAGACCAATTCTTGAGGAGGTTTGGAACTCTCAAGTCTCAGGCTACCCCATGTTCAGATTGGTTAAGAAGTTGAGATCCTTGAAAGATGCTCTTAAGCACTTCAACAGAGATCACTTTGTGGGGATAAGTTCATGTATTGCAGCGACTAGAGCTGAGTTGGAGAATGCGCAAACTAGTCTGTTAAGTTCATCACTGGATTATCGTTGGGCGACTAAGGAGACTGAATTGAGGAGACAATTGATGGAAGCCCTCATTCATGAAGAGTCCATTTTGCAACAGAAAGCTAGGGTCAATTGGCTTAAACAAGGGGATCTTAATACAGCTTACTTCCACAAAGTTATCAAAGGGCGACAGGTTCGTAATGCTATCTCTTGTGCTACTGATGATAATGGTAATATCCTGACTATAAATGTAGATATTATCGAGCGTTTTGTGGATTATTACAAAAACTTGTTGGGTTCGGCCAGAGATGATAGAGTGGAGTACACTGTCGGGGACTTAAAGAATCTGTTTGATAAGACCATTGCAGAAGATGATAAAAGAATGCTATCTTCTTTAGTGACTGATGATGAGATTAGAGAATCTATGTTTTCTATCAATAGCTCCAAAAGCCCGGGGCCTGATGGTTATCCAGCTTTCTTCTACAAGAATGCTTGGGATGTCGTTAGAGCCGATATTTGCTGTGCAGTGCGAAACACCTTTGAGTCGGGTCACCTTCTCAAGGAAATTAATACAACAACCATCACTTTTATTCCTAAGGTTTGTAATTCTTCGGGGCCGAGCGATTACAGGCCCATCTTTTGTTGTAACATCATTTATAAATGTGTTTCTAAGGTGATTGCGAACAGATTATGCAAAGTCCTTGACTCGATCATTTCTGTTAACCAATCAGCCTTTATTCCGGGGAGAAAGATTTTGGATAATGTGCTTATTGCGCAAGAGTTGGTTAGAAACTATGGAAGAAAACACACTACATTTAGGTGCATTATTAAGTTTGATATTATGAAGGCCTATGACTTTGTTGATTGGAGTTTCATTCGATCTTGCCTTGTTGCTCTTCACTTTCTGGGAGAGTTTATTAATTGGATTGTTATGTTCATCTCTACGCCTACTTATTCGGTGATAATTAATGGCCAAATGGAGGGATTCTTTCAAGGGAAGAAGGGTCTTAAACAAGGGGATCCAATTTTACCATATATCTTTGTGATTGTTATGGAAGCTTTATCTCAACTTCTTATTCGGTGTGGCAATTTGAGGGGCTTTGGTTTTCACCCCAAGTGCAAGAAGATTAAGCTCAACCATCTGGCCTTTGCAAATGATATTCTCATTTTCTCCAAGGCCAATCCTAGCTCCATCACTCTCATCAAGAAAGCAATCACCATATTCTCTAAAATGTCGGGCCTTCACTTTAGTACCAACAAAAGTGAAAGTTATTTTGCTGGCTGCCTTGACTGTTGTAAGCAATTTATTTGCGATCTTTTGGATGTCAAATAGGGTAGTTTGCTTGTGAGTTACTTGGGTGTTCCTTTGATTACTGGCAGATTGAATAAAGCTACTTGCAACATTCTAGTTGATAAAATCACAACTCGTATTGATCACTGGACTACTAATTGGCTCACTTATGCAAGAAGGTTGCAACTAATCAACTATGTTCTGCAAAGTATTACAACCTATTGGTGTAATGTCTTCATGCTTCCTAAAGGTGTTATTGCGAAGATCCAGAGGAAGTTTTCGGCGTTCTTATGGAAGAGTGACGGGGATAGTGCGAGATGAGCCAAAGTTGCATGGGCAAGGGTCTGTAAACCAAATAAAGAAAGAGGCCTCGGTGTTTGTAGTGTTTTGGAGATTAACATTGTGGCTTTGCTAAAACAATTATGGCATACATATTATAATGGTGACTCCCTTTGGGGTTATTGGGCGAATCAGGTCCTACTTTATGAACAATGCATATGGAGCATCGACATCCCGAACAATGCTTCATGGACTTGGCGAAACTTGCTTCAAATCAGACACATTGTTTGCAAGTTTATTCACCATCATGTTTCTAATGGTTGTAAAACTTATCTTATGTGGGACACTTGGTTGCCATGTGGGAGACTTGGGATGTGGCGCAAAATATGAACATTGGTGTCTCGGCTGAGTGTTATTTCATGAAGGTTGCGGATTGCATTAAGGGCAATGGATAGAGCTGGCCGATCCAGCTTAGATAGGTCGAAGCATATGTCAACTTCAATCCTAGAGCTGATATGGAGGATAAAATTGTGTGGGCTACCTTGGATTTTAATTTCTATTCTACTTGGGAGACTATACGTAGATGAAGCAAGAAGGTGATTTGGGACAATCTGGTATAGAACAAATCAATTATTCCTGAACAAAGCTTTTGTACTTGGCTTGCCATGCTTGACAGACTCTCTACCAAGGTGAGATTATCTAGTTGGGGTGTTACCACTGATATGAGTTGCACTTTCTGTGGACTGGGTGTGGAGTGTCGGGACCATCTTTTCTTTGATTGTCCTTTTACTCGTCGAATTTGGAAATGGTGTGCTAAAAGGATTAGATACGAATTGCTTAATGCTAGTTGGGATAATATTGTTGAGAAACTTAGCAAAATTAGCAAATGGCGAAGTTTGAAGACTACTATTGCAAGAAATGCTTTCAATTCTTGTATCTACAATATCTGGCTAGAGCGAAATGGTAGAATCTATAGAGCTATACCACATACGGGAAGATCAGATTGTAGAGAATATTAAATTGGATGTGAGGGATAAGGTTAGCCTACAACGTAAATATCCTAATACTTTAGAAAATATACTTTTTTTGTAGAGATTGGAATATCTGTATATCTTAAGTCATCCCCACTTTGGGGTTGTTGATGTATGTTTTTTGCAGTGGAATGAAAATATTACTTTTGCCGAGCAAAAAAAAAAAAAAGAATGCTATCATCGAAGTTCCAGGCAAGACAAGTAGTTGAATTAAAAGTGTTCATCCTATATTTTATTCCCTATAAATACAATTTCATCGTTGGTTTTCTTTATTCAATCCTAGGTCCCCTCTTTCTTTATTTTTGATTTTTTTGGTCAAAATAAAGTTATATTAAACAAGTTAAAGTACTCACAATTGGGGAAAGGAGTTTGATCTTGTGCATGTGTGTTTTGTGTGATGGTGTATGTTGTAAAGGGTATAAATGAAATTTAGCTTGATTTTAACAGAAAATTTAATAGAAGGCCTCTGTCTCACTTCATAAAAAATAGGGGGCCTAAGTCTCCTTTTCAAATAAAGGAAGGAGTACAATTTAGATCAAAGATACCCTTTTATAAAATCATTACTTTTATTGAAAAACGAAAATGTGGTGCCCCACAAATACAAATTTGTACAGTTTTTCTTAAATGCAATGGAGGGATGACAACGTTAGGTATAAGTTTGAGCAGGGTGGATTAAGAATTTTTGTTCATGAGGATTAAAAACACACAATTAAATACTTTTATATGTAATTTTTTTTTTCAATGGAGGTTAAATTATTTTTAATCTAAGGCTCCGTTTTTTTGCTACAAAATATTTTTTAGGAAAATATTTTTCTAATTTTTCAGTATTTGGTAACACCGAAAAATTGGTCAACTGTAAAATATTTTCCAGTCAACAATTGCAGCTGCTTTTGCATAATTTTTCGGTGTTTGCTAACACCGAAAAATTGAGCAAACACCGGAAAATTGGTCAACTGAAAAATATTTTCGGGTCAACAATTGCAGTCAATATAAAGTTTGAAAAAATATTTTCATGCCCTTTGGGAGAAGAAAACATTTTATGGAAGTCACTGTACATTCAAACACCATAAAATATTTTCCAATATTTTATTTTCTAGAAAAAACATTTTTGCCCAATAAGTTATTTTATGGCAAAGAAACGGAGCACTAGAAAATATTTTATTTTTCAATAAAATATTTTTCACAAATAAGTTATTTTACGGCAAACAAATGGAGCCTAAAGTACATAAAAATACATATATTTTCAAAAAAAATAATAATAACTTCAACTCACTCTTTAATATTTCAGCTCTTGAGTCTGTGAGAGTTGCTGGCCTGCTGGCCCCGAAGTGAATCCTTAACGTTCCTTTTCAAAATCACATGTGGATTAAGTTCATTATTACTATAAAAGTATTTACTAAACAATCATCTTTTTATTAAATTACGAATTTTTCTAACTCATTTAAGATTTTATAATCTCTGTTCACAAAGATTGAATTTAGGCGAAAAAGTTTTATATATACTCAACCTATACAAACAAACGTATTACGAACAATATTTAGTGTAATGACCCACGTCTAGCTATTAGTCTGTCACAAATCGAGCTTAATATCAATAGACTCAAAATGCTTAAATTTGGGGTGACGGTAGAGGTAAACTCGAGTTATTATAAATTAAATACATATCTCTCTTGGGATGAAATATCACATTTACTCTAAAAAGAAAGGAATGGGAGAATTTGTTTCGACAAATTTAGCATAATTAATACAGTAAATGACCAAAATGATCTCTTATCTTTGGGCTTTGTAACATTTTCGTCCCTTGTCTATCAAACGTGACAAATTAGTCTCTTATTTTTAAAACTGCGTCGTTGTTTGTCCTTTTAATAAATTTCATCAATTTTTTAACATAGATTGCATGCACTTGACATGTGACCAATTAGTCTCTTACCTCTCTCCAAAATCTTACTTAAGTTGGTCACATATCAGGCACATGCAATCTGCATTAAAAAAAATTGATGGAATTTGTTAAAAAGACTAAGGGCGTCACATATTTAAAGATAAATAATAATTTATCATGGTTGGTAAATAATAGACAAAAATGTCACTGATATATACATATGTTTAGATCTATTTCTTTGTTTTTTACAGTTAATTGCCCACATTTATTGGAAAGATTGATAATTTTAATTGTGTTTTTGTTCATATAGGAATTGAATGATGAAAGAGTATTTGGAGGCAAATTGGAAGAAAATTGGACAGGAAAATGAATAAGGCATTTTTGAGAAATATATGTTCAAGAGTTGAAGAAACAAAGTCAAAAAGAAAAAAAAATGAGAAAAAGAGAAGAAAACAAAATAAAATAAAATAAAATAGTGATCAAGGCTTTTCATAAGCCTTGGCCATGCATAAGCCATGTCCAATGTGGACTTTGGCTCACAAAAGAAAAGAATATAATAAACAAAGTCACATGGCCAAGTCTGGGCATGTGACAATAAAGGAAAAAAACATAGAAAATTTAATTAATAGTATTAGAATCATATTATTCTATTAATTTAATAAAATATTAGTTTATCGATAAATTAATAATTAACTGATTTACACATATTTTTAGTTTTCTCGCTTAACAATAAATATATTACAAGTTTTGCCATTATAAGATACGATCCATAGAAAATATAACCCCGAAGACTTTTGATGGACTGTTAGAAACACCATTAATGAATTGAGGTTGTAATCAATGAGTTGGGTACCGTAAAAAAAAAAGATATCGATCACCTCTTGAATTTTTCAGTGAAAATGATGCCAGTACAGAGGTTTTGAGCGTAAGAGATTATTAACAACATAATAAGGCATACTAAAGATGAAGATGAAGTTGAAAGTGATGATGATACACAATATTTAAAACTGAGGTCACATAAGGAAGCACTCAAACAAAAAAAGACATTCCAAAATTTCTTATTGCAATACAAGAAAGCAACCCTAGGACTTTTAGGTGCATTGCAAGCTATTAAAGAAGAGATTAATCTAAATTTGAAGTATAACAAAAGATAAGCTACTATTCATTTATATTTTGAGAAAATGTCATAATTAATTTGTTAGGTATTTTATAGCTAATTATTAATTTATAGAATATTTAAGTGTATAAAATATAAATGAACCATTTTAAATTTATTATGTCATAATCTTATGGAGATTATTAAATTTTTACATTGATTTCAAGTTAGAACCGGAAAAATTTAAAATTTAAAAGAGATTATTAGTTTACTGAGTATTAATTTAAAGAGGTTATATTTTATTGGAGTTGAGAGGTTCTGACCAAAACAAAAAAACAAAAACCAAAAAAAGGTTGAGGGGTTTGGGGGAGATCGGCTGCAAATTAGGGTGGAGGGGTCTAGAATTGTTTGCTTTTTTTTTTTCATTTTGCAATTGGAGAGAAATCACTATTATACTCTTCAACCATAAAAAAAAAACACCTAAGGTATCAAGTTTAAGGGAACTAGAAGAAGAAATAAAGAAACTCAGGGACCTACTTGCCCAAATGCAAAAACTAAAGGACTTAGGGTCTGTTTGGTCTAATTTTTACACACTTAAAAACATTCTCTGTGATTTTATAAGCTGAAACTAACTTATTTGGCCCACTTCTAAAAGAGGTTGAAGAGTGTTTAGGTAAAAAGTTAAAAACAAGAAACTTGAAATTAAAGCTTTTCAAAAAAGCTTTTTCCAAACAGCTTTTATATAATGTAGGAAGCTATTATGTTCGACCAGAAAAAAAAATTATTTATTTATTTTTCGTAAATATACCCATTTATATTTTTAAAAACTAAATATGACCTTCAAAATTTGCAAAAGTAAATATTTCCAAACATATGTCAAACAACCAATAGTTTTTGTTCAATATCACTTCTAACCAAAGTTTATAGCTCAAAAATCAAAATCTCACAGTTAGGCCAAA